>OZ020481.1:288876-1573542 GCA_963971345.1 Andrena flavipes
ACAATTACTTTCTGTTACATTTGGAATGTACTAGTCGCGACGCCATCGATTAAATATTTTTTGGGGCGCAACCTTCTCTTCTCAATTGTTTCGTCTCTTCGTCGATATTCTTTGAATCTTTCGGTGCTTTATAATTTGCAACATGGTCAACTCGTATCGTTCTGCCCAAAATCTAAAACACAATTATACCAAGCGTCGAGCATAATTTTTATCTAATTCCCCAACATTGCAGATAAGACAGAGAGTAATACAACTTGTTTTATTTAGAAAATATCTGTACCTTAATACCATTGAAGTTATCGACAGCTAATACGGTGCTTCTTTGGTCCTCGTAACAAATAAAACCATATCCTTTCTGTTTTCCCGTGTCTTTGTCCCGAATTAAATTTATATTTACTACTTCTCCATATCTATGGTAACATTTGTCGAACAAATTGTGTTATTCTACATTACAGAATATATACAGGTAGGTATCGATTAGTGCGAGTAATAAATCCTAGAAATTGATCGTGTTATTTGAATTCGCACTGTTCGAATACTTGAAATACAGGAATTGGTTCTAATTTA
Organism: Andrena flavipes; assembly: GCA_963971345.1. Taxonomy (NCBI): domain Eukaryota; kingdom Metazoa; phylum Arthropoda; class Insecta; order Hymenoptera; family Andrenidae; genus Andrena; species Andrena flavipes. Next base: position 289,444 of record OZ020481.1, read on the forward strand.
AAGAAAATATACGTTTTCATATGTATTTTATTAAATTATAATGGCATAAACATTTTTATTATTTTTTTCAAGTATTTCAAGCGTCGATTGCATTTTCTTCTGCTTCTTCGTATACGTAGTGATAGAAGAAAGAAGTCTCGGAAACCTCGCATCGACTGAATTTTTGTTCGTATTAAATACGACCTGGTATGATTTTATAATTCGCACCAAATCGAATATCGCACTAATCGAGATGTACCTGTAATAAATTGAATCAGTATTTTAATCTTACTGAGAGAATATGGTTATGATGTCGCCTTCCGTTAGATTGTATGGTAAACCACCAACAAAAATCCAAGCACTATCTTTGTACTGGTCGTGCCAGGAAGTTTTCCTGCTAGTTGATAGTTCTTGTTCCCCAAGCTTTTTTATGTTTTTCACATTCCTGAAACCGTGCACAAGAACATTAACATTCTTCTACGGGAACAAATAAATATATTTATGTTTTGTATATAGGTTAACGATACTCACGTTAGAGGGTTCATTATGTATTCTATGTAATGAAAAATCAGTATATAATATTTTTTAATTTAATACTATGTTTAAATATAAAATGTCATATTAGCTCCAACTTATGTGCTTGTAATCAGCGTGGCGTGAAAACTGGCTGGCCAACTTGTGACTAAAGGACGCACGCAAAGGACGGAGTGTCACGGCACCCGAAAGACGGAGAGCGAGAGAAAAATTTTTTCTCAGAAAATATGAGCGCGTCGCGTGTCTCGTACCGTCCTCCCCCCCTCGCTCGCTCTCGTCTTCGCCGGACAAGAGTGAGACAGAAGTGGTGAGGGTAGCGACAATTTCGTATCGTGTACAATCTTTTTTTCGCGCAGCGTGCCTTCCGTTGTCAAGGAGACCGCGCGACGCTACGAAGGCTGTCATGACGGGCTAGCGTCTTCGCGGTATCCCTGACAACGAAAGCAGGCGCGTGAGGGGCCGCTACGATGGAGAGCCCTGACATAGGGAGACAATACTGTATGGCAATTCTATTTAATATACATAAAGTTATATACATAACTTTATTGCAGCACCACTGAAGTATCATCTGACCAATAAAAACATTTTACAGACAAACAGACTAGTACTTAATATATTTACTACATATGTGTATATATACTCAGCATAATTGTCGAATGGCTCAAACTGTATAAAGTCGTATAAAGTTAAAAAAAAACTCTCTTGTTCTACTTCTACTTGCACGTGCAAGACTGTATCAGTCAGTTGGAGGCATAGTTGATTTCAGAATACAGGGTTGTTGTCAGGGTTTTATATACTGGCATCGGCTTTCACTTCTGCCAACTTGTGTAGTTCAGCTCTTCCCAACTTCTTCAGCAATTCCTTCTCTTTCTGCCATCCAGTTTCGAGGCGCATAAGCAATTTGGAAAGAAGAGAGTAGAAGTGGAAGCACCTGTAGAAAATCTCCAGGAGATGCAGAAATTCACGGCAGAGTTTCATGCAAGGCGCATAAATTTTCGAGATCCAGGAAATCTGTAAAAGAGCGAAATGTGTACAGATAAGGGGACTAAAAATCGAAATGAACTGGGGAAGAAGAAACATGAACTAGAAGTAAAACGGCTAGAGTAAGAGATGGAGAAGTTGGGGAACGCTGAACTACGCAAGCTAGCAGAATTAATTCTCGGAAATAAAACATTCCGTTTTTACCTTACGCGTTTGTCCGTCGCAAAGTTTTCGACTGTTTCTTAACTGGGTCCTGTCGCTTGGTTTCTTTCATCGCATTAGCGCAAGTCGTGGGATTAGGAACGATGTTTGGTTGCTTATTCTCTTGATCGTTACAACTTTTAGTTCCTCTCGCCGCAAGATGCTTAGGGCTGGTCGGAAGTTTCTCCTTGCTTCGTAGATTCCCTTTGGACAAACCCCGTACCATGACGGGTTTAAAAGAAGGGACAGGATTAGCATGGAAAACACGTGGTTTCTTATCCTGTTCCTGCATCTCTTTAATATGCTGTTCTTTCTTTTTAGCGAGACCCTTGTCTCTTTCTGCGAAACTGAACGGACACGCAATCACTGATCTTTTTACATTCTGCTCTTTACCAGGCTTTCTGGATTTCAAAAAGTTAGGCACAGGCTTTGCATGGAACTCCGTCGTAAGTTTCTTGACTTCCCGAACCTGTTGGTTCCTCAAGTTTTCCTCTCTCTTCTTTTGAAACAGCTTATTACGTGCTTCAAAACTGGACGGCAAACAATTCTTCGCAGACTTCGCTGTGTTCTCTGTAGCCTGTTCCGTGCACTTCTCATTCTTAACGATATTCGAGAGACTGGCGACACGAGCAATTGGCGCAGCAGTTTTACTATTGCAATCCTTTTCGTCCACAGCGTGCAGAGGATTTACGCGTGGACCTGTCGCGGGGCGTGTTTTCTTAGGCCGAGTCAACCGAAACTCCTCCGTAATGGTATTAGGTTTCTTCGCCACTTCCTTTAGTTTAGACGGAGCTTTCAAAATATCAACTGGTACAGGTTTCACTTTAATTTGACGTTTTTTCATCTCCTGAAGATCCAGAGCCTCACGGTCTTTCTGGCTTAAAGTCGTAGTCTGTCTGGACCTCTGTTTGCATCTCAATGCAGGGGAAATTGGTTGGGTCAATTTCAAAGGAGATCGTTTGAGTTTCATTAAGGGACCAGACTTCAAATCTTTGCGGCTGATGGTACGAAAACGTTGTGGTACTGCATTCTCGAATGTAAGAACTGCCTCCGCCATACTTACGAACTTGTTCGAACACCTGCGGTACTTCAACAGGCTTCGTCTGCGGTATTGGCATGTAAGCACCTTAGGCTGCGATTTACCCAACGAGCATCTTTTGAACGATTCGGATTTCCTTCGATGGACTCCGTCAGACGATCTTTTCCTTCGAATATCAGGCTTGATATATTTGGAACAGCGATCCACTTGTGAATTTATTATCGGTTTACTCGTGTCCTTCGTCGAAGCACTTTTTGTATTGGTTTCCTCTTTTACACCTTTCACTGTCCGATTATTTCTTACAGCTTTACCAAGAACAGTATTCTTTAATTCCGATGTGCGGACGTTTTTTCTAAATCTCTCCGGTGCTTCTACTTTATTCCTGAACAAAGTTGTCGATGTCTGGCCGCTTAGAGAGACGTTCCATGTATATTGAATTTTAAGAGATTTCTCGTCGAGCCTCAAGTTTGTCATACTTTTGCGTAAACCATGGTCGTCGTTTGCCTCTTTCGAAGGTGCCTTCCTGTTGTTCCGAGGTATCAAGTAGGCCACATTAGGCTGAGGATTTTTCCCAGATTCCAAGCTATCGGTAAAACACGACTCTACGACAGTCGAACCCTGTGCGCGTCCTTCCTCGCGCTCCGAGGAGAAATTGGACTTGAGATCGGTTTTCAAATGTAGCAAAGGACCGTGCACGTCATGCTCTATTTCGAAGTAGCTGTCGGAGGGCAGTTGCGGACTGCGTGTGAAATCTGCCCATTGCGGAGCGCAACAGTTGTCCATCATTTCCAGAAGCAGCCGAACAATCTATGAAAATGTCTAGGAGCTATTCCAGTAAACTCCTGCAGGCTGGACGAAGTCCAAGCATAATCTACAACAGAAAGAATATATGAGAAAGCTGGATAAGCAACACTTACTTCCTTCAGGATCAACCATACATTCACCTTCTGAACAGAATGAACTGAAATTCTGAAATAGAATGAACTTGGTCCTCCCTTCACAATCTCCTTTTACTAATCGTGTGTTTGTAAAAAGCTGGTCAGTGAACCGGCAAACAACCGTCAGATACCTACCAGACCCATAGGTACCTTTTCAGACGCAGAAAAAGCTCGCGTGAGCTCGCGGTCGGTTGACGCATAAGTACGTTTCTGGATTTAAGTTTGAAATTTTCCAAACGTTAAGCTGATTGGTCGAAGAAAAAGTGGCTGCACCGTATAGAAATGAAATATCTCTACATAAATTGCGGTGCTCTGCGATTAGGGAATTTTAGATAAAGTTGTCGGCATTAACTGTGGCGCCGTTTTCAAATGAGGAAAAGCTGAACGATGTCTTTTTAAAAATTAATCGAGAATTCTATTATCATTGTCATAGAACTCCCCTACGTCCATATCCCGATTTTAATTAAATCGCCGCTGAATTCTAGAAGACCATTCGCATATTCTAATTAGTAGCGCCTAATAGTTCTCAATATGCAAATAATTTACAAAATTATTTGCACTCGCGCTGTCAAAGATTTCAAAATAATCCATCAAAACACTTGAAGCGGGGTTAAGTACCTTGCATTTACTGTTTAAAATGCGTGACGGAGAATAAATAAATTCGCCTTGTACGTTACCACTTGCTGGATTTAAGTTTGAAATTTTCGAAACGATAAGCTGACAATGAGTGATCGATATATCGATATATCGATATTTTTTATCGATATTTCAAACACTAATAATTACAGGTATCGATAATTTTGGTCAAAATATCGATAATAATAATTTTCAAATTACTACTTACGTGTAAGAAAATTGATGTTTCTGATTAAAATAAAAATTCTAGTTTCCTCTACAAATGAGATTTGTAAAGTAAATTACTTGTTGTCATTTTAATACTTTGAATCTTAATTTAAATAAAATAATTTCTTAATGGTATATGTATGTATATGCGTAGTATATGCATACACGTGAATCTATCAAAGAAACAAATAAAGTGTCGTTATTTTGACAGAACTAGTCCCGCCACTTCCATACATATATATATAGGTATCGTCACAGTTTTCAATATTATGTCAAAAGATGACAGCCAATACGTCAACAGTTTTTTTTTACGAGAACGATGAAAGAGAGGATTACATAAATTAAGCTACTGCCGCTTAATGAAGTGTATCGACAAAATTCGAAATACATAGTAATAGAGTAATAGAAATTTATAATTAACCACATTTATATAGGTTAACCGTTTTGATATTTGTGTACTACAACAAATATTGAATAAAAGAAATTTAATATGGTATTTCCAACAAGAATGTCGTATAAAACGAATAAAATCTCGTACCATTACCACAATGTGTTTGTGATATGTCTGCTGATATTCACATTGTTCATCATTTTAATCGCTACATATCATATTTTCAAATTTGGAAACACCCAGAAACATTCTGTACATAACGCCATAGTTCTAAACGATGTGAATTCTTTGCCTGTACAAATACTAAGCGCAGACTCGCCGATGGCAGACACAACAAACTCTGCTTGTACATATTTTGATTGTTTCAATGTTTATCATTGCGGTAGCCAAGGGAATAAGCTTTTAGTATACGTTTATCCACCAAAAATATATGTCGACACATTAGAAAGACCAGTAACGAGTCAAATGACAAAAGAGTTCTATCAACTTTTAAGCACAATTGTTTCAAGTAAATTCTACACGCCAAATCCATACGAAGCGTGCATTTTTGTGCCATCGATCGATACGTTGAATCAAAACAGATTGAAGCTGCACGAAGTTTCACAAGCTTTGAAGACGTTGCCATTGTAAATTTCATTTTATTTCTTGCATAATCCAGCTTAGAAAGTACACATTATATATATCTCCAAATTTCAGCTGGAATAACGGGGAGAATCATCTCATATTTAATATGGTACCTGGAAGTGTACCTGATTATAATACAATCATCGATGTACCTGTTGGGAAAGCAATGATCGCGGGCGCTGGAATGTCGTCGTTAACATACAGACTTGGTTTCGACATTAGTTTGCCAGTATATAGTCCCCTTATACCCAATCTCAAACCAAACTTTAATAGTACAAGGTACACGAAACTAATTACACGTATACTTGCTTTTACTCGCTGATAATATAAATCATTTATGTTTTCTAGACCATGGTTAGTCGTCTCGTCTCAAATCAACATTAACTCCGCCTTCGAGCAGGATCTATTGGAAGTTAAATCTATGTCGTCGAAAGACATTTTAATATTAGGCCCTTGTCTGCATTATAATTCTATGAATACCACAGTTCGATGTGCGGGAGAAGATGTGTATAGATATCCTAATGTGCTTCAGGTGCGTAAAATATTCGTGTTAAGCAAAAGGAACTTTCTGAAGGTTTCGTTACATCGATGCTATTATCGTTAGACAGCAACATTCTGCTTAGTAATTCGTGGTGCCAGATTGGGGCAGAGTACACTTCTGGAATGCATGGCAGCAGGTTCTGTACCTGTAATTATAGCTGATTCTCTCACCATGCCTTTTTATGGTATAATCGATTGGACCAGGTAGAAGCCAGTTCCATTGTTAAATACTTCTTAGTAGCATGGAAACACTTCTATAAGTTATAAATGGACATTTCATTTAGGGCCGCTATGTTCGTGCGCGAAGTAGATATTTTGTCAATAATATCAGTTTTGAGAAAGGTGTCCCAGCAAAGAATTACCGAACTTCAAGAGCAATGCGCATGGCTTTACGAGAAATATTTCAAATCTATGGAAAAGATAACAGAAACTACATTGGAGATACTTGCGGATCGTGTATTTCCACATTTAGCCAGAGATTATACATTTTGGAACGTCTCTCCGGACAAGGAAAGTTACCATTATGATAATAAGTGTATTGATAAGTTTTTAGGCAGATTATTATTGTGATATTATATGTATATAGGATACGACGTCGCCGCTCTTTTTACCGGTTACGGCGCCAAAAACTCGAGGATTCACTGCAGTAATTTTAACGTACGATAGATTGGAGCTGTTATTCCTTTTGATCAACAAGCTTGTTAAAGTGCCAAGTCTGTCTAAAGTTCTAGTAATATGGAACAATCAACACAAGGATCCGCCGCACTGTAAGTGTTAATGTTTCATATTAGTTAATGAATCAGCATTGACCGTGATAAAGTTTTAAGTAACGACGTATGAACGTGTTTAAAAAATTGCACGTTGCAGCGTCTAGATGGCCCAAGTTGAGCAAACCATTGAAAGTTATACAAACGAAAGAAAATAAATTGTCCAACAGATTTTATCCCTATGATGAGATTGAAACTGAAACAGTCCTATCGATAGACGACGATATTATAATGCTGACTGCTGACGAAGTAGAATTTGCTTACGAGGTTCGCTCGTTGTAATTCAGTTTATATTCGCCAAGATAAAATATGAGAATGATGATGGAGAGAAGAAATAATTACAGGTTTGGAGGGAGTTCCCGGACCGAATAGTCGGCTTCCCATCTCGAATTCATATGTGGGATAATGGGACCAGTTGTTGGAAATACGAGAGCGAATGGACTAACAGTATTTCTATGGTTTTGACTGGAGCCGCGTTTCATCATAAAGTAATAAAATATCTCGCACATTTTCATATTCAAAGTCACTTAATTCCCAACGTATTTTCATTTCAGATTCCACAAATACATCGAATCCTGGATTCGTAATTCCCTTCTGAAAAATGTACCCGACACTTCCAGCGTGAACTTCCTGCTATTACTTGACATATTCCTAATATAATGTTTTCAAAGATATTATGTACAATAATTTGGATCTGTTTATGTATAATGCTATTTATAAAACCACGTCAATATATTAATTAATGTTTCAGTATTGGAATTATATGTATACCACTGCTATGCCAGGTGATATAAAGGAGTGGGTCGACGAACATATGAACTGTGAAGATATAGCAATGAATTTTTTAGTAGCGAATATCACAAGGAAGGCGCCAATAAAAGTGTGTTTATTAAAGTTTCTCAAGCATCTGAAATATTCACCTAACATCGAAAGAACACTCAAATAATCAATCTTGTTGTAGGTAACGCCGAAGAAGAAATTCCGGTGCCCAGAATGCACAAATACAGAAATGCTTTCGGCAGATTTGACACATATGATGGAACGTACGCAGTGCATAAATAGATTCTCTTCGATTTATGGATCAATGCCGCTGCAATCAGTTGAGTTTCGTGCGGATCCAGTCTTATTCAAAGATGTATTTCCCGAGAAACTTAAGAGGTTTAATGACATTGGAAGTTTGTAAATATGTAATCATTCCGATAGCGCATTAATTTGATAACCTTTTCTGGCTACTACATTAAGGGATTATACCTAGTCCCACCGGAAAAGCAAATTTTTAAAAAAGGCTTTTTGGATGTCGGCTGTAAATATTTTTCTACGAAAAAATTACCAAGTGTTCTTAAAATGTTGCTCTCTTAAGTGCAAAGAGTTCTGTAAAAATATGCTTGTTTTTTTTTTTTTTTTAATTCACAAACATTCGCCTCTTTTCGGCCGCCTGACTACGTATTACCCCCTCTTAATGTACAGTGAATATACAGAAACGTGCGAACAATTTTGATACACAAAACTAAGTAAATAGCTTGTTTGTTACATTGTTATTTGAAACGACGATTTAAAAACATTTCGTCGCATTATTTTTTTATAGTTTCAATTCTTCGACACAATTTGAATTTATTAATTCCAATTTATTCGAATACATCAGTTTAACAATCGTGTGAAATATATTTATACATGTATATACATATTGTGTTGTATAAAATGCATTTTGCTATGTAAAATTATGTCATTAGGCAGTTTCGTTCCGGCTTTTCTGTGGTGTATAGTGATAATAAACAAGCTGTACAACTGCATTATAAAAGAAAAAAAAAGAAAACTTAATACCAGTTTGTATATTTCCCAACAATATCGTCTGAAAAAGTTGCACGCGTTCATTAATATTACTCTTAAGTGTCGATATTCTCAGTCTCGGTCATTTTAAAGCATATTCCCTCGACAACTGCTTTTTTCCCAACTTCGTGAGATGGAAGTATAGACATGTGGCTCTGGAGAATCGTAGATATGTTATATACACTATCCTTCTTTCCAAAATTAAGTAGAACGTACCATTGGTGATTGTTCGCTGGAATTCATGTAGCCTACTATCATTGAATTGGTTGAATGACTCCAAAGGAAATCCCCTAATCCTTCCTGTGCCGCGTATCGAATAGCAATGACACCGCCGAGCTTTTGTTCAACTCTATACAGAAATTTCGAATCTGCAAAATAGAGATGTTTATCTGTCCACGGTAGTACGTAGCCTTAGTTAATTTGCTTTCTAAAATGGAATTTTGAACAGCGGGAGATAGTAGTGAAGTAGTTACGGGTGTTCACCGATAAAATCATCTTTCATGGCATGATGTAAACTCGTGATGGGGCAAGAGTTATGCGAGATAGTTTCTGCAACAGTACGTGCCAATGAAGTGCGAACTAGGTGCTCTCCGCAGCCCGATGTACTCGTTCCAACGGAATATTTGTCTTTGTACGCCCAAGTACCACATCCCCATACACCAGCCTTGAAATTATTTTACGTTTTTAGTTTCCACAAGTTTTATATTTTTAATGCGCAGGAAATTTAAGAGAAAGATCGTACTTGCCCTACTCTTCCGGGATATTTCAAAATTATGCCACCGCTGGAACAAGCTGCTGCGATATTTCCTTGCTTATCAACGCATATCGCGCCAACTGTATCCATTCTTTTCTTAGCACACTACACGCGTATATTGTATTCTTTTAAAATTCTGTTGTTAAAATGTCCTGCGAAAGTATAGATAAGAAATTGTTTACCTTGTGAACTTCGACGCTGGAATTTTCTACTTTTCTTTTATAATGTTTATATATCTTCTGGGCCTTCACTGAAATATTAATTAAAATCACCATAATTATGGAGGATATAAAAACGTAATTAAATGTTTCGATACAATATAATATTCGAAAAATTATTAAAATCAATGTAAAACTGAATTTCGCTTAAAAAATTTTATAAATTAGATTTCGACCGTAGATCTTAACTGAAATTTCAGTGAATTTCGCTTACTTGAAATTAATTGCTCAGGAGGTAAAGTCTGTATTCCCATTTCTTGTGCCCATACATGCGCGCCATTCCCAACTAGAAAGCTAAATGCATGGTTAAATTATAAAGATTTGTTCTATTATTGTAGTTAAAATCAAAGTTTCCAGCTTCGAAATTCACCTTGGCGGAATTCTGCCATGCGCAATTTTGATCGATTGTTGTTCACAAAGTCGTTTCGCTAATAAGACTGGATTCTTTATCCCACTGACCGCGCCAATCGCTCCAAATTGTAATGTAGTACCATCCATAACGCTGGCGTCGCATTCTACCGTCCCTTCCAAAGTAAGATTAGAGCCAAAGCCAGCATTCGTTAAAGGGGAATTCTCTAATATAATCACTGCTTCCACTACTGCGTCCAACGTATTACCGCCAGTCTTCAGATTCTGTATGGCCTACGATACATTTGATAAAATTACCTGAAATATTCCTCCTATTCTTCGATATACTAAAATAAGTTATTTAAAACATTCTATAGACTTCGAGGGGACATTCTACTCTCTTGGTCGAAAAATCCGCCACTTTTCGATAGTGGTTTTTATAATGAAATAAAGAAAAGAATCTTTGTTGTTTGTTTATTTCACTTGTTTACTTAAATATTTCGCAGTGTAGTTGGCATCTTCAGAATTAGACCTCTTGCGGGTGGTTGAAATTTCGAACATATTTTTAATTCGCAGAAGTATGAACTTTTTTATATCGATTAAATAGAATAGAAATTCCATTTCAGATACTTGAGACTTCGATCGACCGCCATTTTAATAATTCTTATCGAAAATTGTTCCGTCGCTGTATACCAGATAACCATACTCCTGCGAATTGGAAATATGTTCGATGTTTTTATTTCCCATGATCCAGTCGTCCGAAATTGCAAAGATTTTTTCTTGTATTTCAAGAGTGGTAGAATATACCCCCAAAATTGGAAATTCATTATAAAAACCATCACCGAAAAGTGGCTAATTTTTCAGCCGAGAGAGTAGAATGACCCCTTAAGACGCTACATCTTATAATTTTAATACAACGGCTGATGTAAAGACGATTTCAACAAGGTAGAACGAGTCGCTGAAGATTATAAAAAATGGTGAAATAATGATTTTTATATTATAAATTGTTTGAACATTTTATCACTTTTCACGATTACGAAGAACGTTATTCCTCGTTCGAATCGTCTCGATAATATATAGCTATCGAATTAAGAATAAACGAGTACAGTAATTCGTTAGAAATAATGAAGTTGCATGACGATAGAAATACTTGCCGTGAATAGAGTTAATGTCTCACCCTCTATATGTATACGAATAAGAATAACTTACTATTTTGCATGCCTGACGACATAACTTTTGATACTTCTCCTTAAGGGCTTCAGAATGTTGCCCTGCTCCTTAAAAGTGTACAAGCATGAATGTTTATAAAAAGTTCAATTCATTATAATAATCTAATCGAAATTAATATTTCTTCCACTAAAATAATGCTACGACCCACCTTGATAAATGGAATAAATATAACGAATAACAATACCGCAGTACTTTTGTTAAAATAATACTATAAATGGAAATTAATAACATACCCACATGCACAGCAATAAACCCATGATTAACATTACTCATCAGATCTAATTATTCTTTACTGTTATTGCTTTATATATAGTTTTTTAAAAGCTCCTATAGTATCCTACGTGTATTCAATAGAAATATCGTTGTTTTCAAGCTTTTATTTTATTGATTATAAATGTACAGTTGCAGCTAAATTAAATTATATAGGTACATTCGTGAGCTCTTTGTAATTATATATGTTGAAACAATACGAAGTAATCCGTACACCTCATTATGTATTATTCCTTTCAAATGCAAAAAGTTATATACAATGACAAGATTTCTGCACCACCTGGAGGAAAATCGAGGACAATCGAGGAAGAGTTAGCATGCATAAGTATAATAGAGTACGAACACGAAGGGATATTCAAAAACGCATGCGTGCGATTCGTTACTCGATCGTCACAGGTATGGCGTTAAAATATTACTGCGTATAATTTCTTCTGTAATTTAATCGCGCGAAAATAGTAGAAAAATATACACGGCAGCGTGATCAGTCTGAGTTTATTAAAATTACAATCCTATATAGCTTGTATTGAGATGAAAAAGCATCGGACATGGTACGGTTGAGCGCGCGTAGTTCGCGAATGTGACACCGAACGGCGTGAAATTTTTCTGTAAAATACGCGGGAGTTGTCAGTCCATACCTTGCGGCAATATCAATGGAATTGAATGCACCGTTTATTACTTGATATGTTTAAATTTCTGTGTGATATATATGACGTATACAATTTTCCTATTTTTTGGGAGGTTAATAACAAAGAATAAGATAGTGGGATTGTTGGCGTAAAGTAAGAATTTCCACGAGATCAAGTGAAAGCGGTACCCTCCGTACGTATATATGTTTGCCGATTTTAATTCATATATATATTCATAAGCTTCACTTTTTCTTTGTGATTTATATTTTGATTTTCACTTGTATCGTCATTAAATTATATTCAATTACCGTGCAGGTTATTTTAGGTTATTCGAATTCGCAATTTCAACACAGTGGCTGGAAACCAGAGGTTTATACTTAAATACTACGTACATATATGTATAATGTAAGTTGTATTTCTATTCCAAGAAATCGGTTCCTGAAAATATCGATTGTTGTTTTATAGTCCGATGCTTGATTATCACTGAGATGGATTTAACGTGATTCCAGGATTCTATGGAATATCAAGGAACATGTTTAATTTGTAATATATTCGATTGGATGGCCATACCAGTAAAAAACATTCGGGCTTTGTGCTACCAGCAATTGTTTTCTTGTAATAATCATGTTGATATTCGACTTTTTGAAAAAGTTCTTCGGATGGGTAGATGAAGCACCCAGAAAGCGTAGAGCTGTCTCGTTCAGCTTAGAAGAGGAATTCGTAACCCCGAAAAGGTATCGCTGTGATTACAAAACTACCAACGTGGAAGAATCGGTCGAAGTGAAAGATGACAGCGACAGCGACGATGTTGAAATCGTGACGCAGCGTAAACATTCTCCGATCAAAGCATCCAGTAGATTGAACGGCACGTGTAACAGTAGAGACAAATCGTTCTCGGGGTGTACGTCGTCGGTTTCCTCGCCTAAGCCTCCGCAGTGTTATGATAAATTCAATATGGGTTACTTCGCCAAGAAAAACGGGCGAGTGCAGAACGGGGGTCATCAACGATGTCCCACATTGACCAAAACTCATCGTCTGAGAGAAAAGAGTCAATACGAGGAACTATTACAAAACTTCCTTCCACGTAGGATACATGTTCTAAGTGACAAAAATGACGAGATAAGATCCGCGCAGGAGCCAGTAGAAGTAATAGATCTAGAAAAGTCCAATGTTACGACTCCTTCCAGGGCACAACAACTTTCTAGAAGACACGACACGTTTCACACACGGTGGAGTACTACGAATAGGGAGAAGAGGGATAAGGAAAAGAAAGATAAAGAAGTACTTATTACTTTAGAAAATGGCGAAGAGGAGGCGGTACATTCCATTTTTAACAGAACACAATCTCCTAAGAGAGATGTTGAAGTAGAAACGTCACCTACGGCGAAGCATATCGAACGTATAGCTACGAATACGCTGCGAGATCAGTTAGCAGCGAAGGCGGTGCTAAGGGAAGACTTCGTTCCTCAAGTGGCGAAAAGATATAATCAGCGTATAGAGCAACGTTACAAAGAAGCAGAAGAGCTTAAGAAGATGACATGCATACTATCTAAACATAATCGTTTAGCAAGAGAAGCTGCTTTAGAAGAGCAATTGGCTCGATCTATGAGGTTGTGCGAGGCTGTTCTCGACGAAAGAGAAGAGCCAGAAGAACCAGCGTTCCCTACCTTAACCGATGGAATGCTAAAGGATGTAAAGAATGCTCTTATTCCTCGTCCTCCAGACGAACTACTCGTTGAAGGTTTCGGTCTAAGAATCACGAGGAAGGATATTCATACGTTAGCTGACTTGAATTGGTTAAACGATGAAGTAATAAACTTTTATATGAACCTGTTAATAGCCAGAGGCGCAACCGACAGATATCCGAAAGTACATGCTATGAATACATTTTTCTATCCAAAATTAATTACCGGTGGACACGCGTCGCTAAAGCGGTGGACCAAAAAAATTGATATCTTCGCGCGAGATCTGGTGGTTGTCCCTGTACATTTAGGTATCCATTGGTGTATGTCGATAATTGATTTCAGAGACAAGTGTATTCGTTATTACGACAGTATGGGTGGCAACAACCCGAAATGTTTAGCAGCGCTACGGCAATACTTGCAAGACGAAAGCTTGGACAAAAAGAAAAAGCCGTATAATACTAGCGATTGGAAGTTGGAGTGTGCCAAAAATATTCCGCAGCAAATGAACGGAAGCGACTGTGGTGTCTTCTCCTGCATGTTCGCTGAATACGTTTGCGCGAACAAAAAGATTACATTCGCGCAGCAGGACATGCCATATTTCCGAAACAAAATGGTGTACGAAATACTAAAGTCCAAGCTTTTATAAAAAGAGATATTTATTTGAACAATTGAACGAGCTAAAGATCACGCGGCTGCTTCCGTAAATTGCAAAATATTTCAGCGCAATCAGGTCTACCGTCGTGTAGAATATTCTAAACATTGATTTACAAGATCGATGCCGGAAAACAATATACATACTACTATTACTGTGCATAGTATCAAAGAATGTCGCGCAGTTAAATCTCTAGTTTGTTTAACAGAACATGTAAAGGATAGTATCATGTGGACACAAGTTGGAAAGAGAACATCGCAATGAATAATTTTCCTCTCTAGTGATAATACTTCAATTCTATTATTCTAATAACAAAATTAATTGACAGGGACTAATATAACATCTATATAAATACAACATATTCTTTATCGAAGATAAGTAAATGCGATGTATTATAACGCACTGTGTCGAATAAATGTAAATTTTTACAAATTACGTACGACATAAATATGTATTTATGTATTTTAGTAACGACGGTAAGCGGTTCTGATTATTTTTTTGTTTCGAGAACATTTCACTTGTTCGATTCTGTTAAAACGGAATACATGTAATCAATACCAAGAACAAAGTAACAGACAGTTTAATTCGACTATTTGTTCTGTCAAAACAGTAGGTTCATATGTATGTATATAATATATAATATCTTGAAGATTAATAATTTTCTTCTTAATACTGCTTTTGTTCCATATAATATATGTAACAACTATTAAATAAGAGTATTAAATAAAATTGTGTTTACCATCAGAACTTGTAATTATCGATATTTAATAAACGAATTATTTTGTACAATCTGCATTCAAGTATCATAACCTATAAATGACCAATTCTAATACGTCGAGTACAGCGCACCCCGATCGAAGGACACGCCGAAACAACTATCTTCTTAATTTAAGCAACAATGAGTGTTTACAACGTAGTAACGGCGGATTTTGTGAATTTATCCATTACTAATTCCAGTCAACAATCGTATTGCGTGGAGCGAAGATTTCAAAAAGGAATAACTATTGATGAATTTAAGGTAGGGGTTGTTTTGGTAATGATGATTTGCATTATTATTTATTGTAATTTATGTACCGTTGTTTCACCACGTTCAAGGGGAAACTGGAGCTCGTTACTGGTGGTAATCAAGCCACAATGACAGTGGAAGCGTACGATAAGAATGATAAGTTAATTTGCAAATTGGACGATGGTCAACGCCTTCTGGGATCGTACCCTATCGACGATGGGACGCGAATACATGTAAAATAGCAGTGATGTTAATTCTCTTTGATAAGAATAATAGTGATAATACGAATGTACTTAACGTTATAGGTAATTGACAATTTCTCTCGAGCAGAGGAAAATGCTGACGACGTTGAAAAATTTGAAATATCTGAAGAAGAGTACGCCAAAAGGGCAGGTGAGCTAACTGTAATTTACTTACACGTTTACATTGTAACTGGTATTAGAAAATATAACTTCTTAATTCAGATACTGTGAAAGCGTTCTTGGCGAAAAATAAATTGGGAAAGTACAATGAAGAAGAGATGAAAAGGAAAGCAGAAGAGAAGAGGCAAGAGGAGGAAGCGGAAGCAGCAGCCGCTCAGTTCTGCAAAGTTGGCAATCGTTGCGAAGTTCGTGTACCGAATCAACCAAAACGAAGGGCTACTATCATGTACGTTGGTAAGTAGAGTACTCGTTGCGTGTTTCTTTGAATTTATTTCTTGGTTGTATTATACTCGTACTTTCTATACGAATGTCTCTTGTTTCTAGGTAAAACCGATTTTAAGGAAGGCTGGTGGATCGGTGTAAAGTATGACGAACCACTTGGTAAAAACGATGGAAAGTAAGAACACCGTTAGTTGTACGCCGTCTTGTATTTTTATGTACGTCATTCTTAACTTTCAATACTTCTCGTTTCAGTGTTAATGGGAGAAGATATTTTGAATGTTTACCAAAATATGGTGGATTCGTAAAACCAGCGCACGTGAGAGTAGGTGATTTTCCCGAAGAAGAGTACGACTTGGACGAAGAACTTTAAACGACCTAAAATCATCCGACGAATGTCTTTTTTTTTATTATTATTATTATTAAAAATTAGTACTTATGAGAAATTTGAAGTCCATAGTATTTATAGCATACAAAGACGCTTAATATTTCCTTCGTTTTATTATATCTGGTCTCCAGTTTATAGGATGCGATTCTTCCGTCTGTGAAAGAGTTAAACAGATGAGGAAATTTCATATTTTGGTTACTAATAGTTAATTTGGTTACAAAAATTATTAATTTTTAATATATAAGTTATTCTTACAGCAGTTTCGTCTTCTTTGTAGACTTTGATTGTTTTATCCGCTTCCGTTGTGATCATTCGAGTGCCAGACATGTCGAACGTAATACTAAACACCCCAGCTTCACTGTCCATAGAACCAGGCTGAACTGGTGCTTGTAAACGTTGGAAATTATACCTTGAAGTTTACAAGTCCGTTAGAAGCAATACTATGATTAAAAGAAATAGCCACTATACGAAGTGAAATTTACCCTGTCCTCCAATCCCAAAGGTGCATAGTGCCGTTATCCGCTCCAGAAACTAAGACACCGTCGGGATTAACAGCCAAACAGTTAACTATGGCATTGTGGCCAGATAAATTTTGAATAAATTTTCCTTCCGGACACTTCCACTGTTTAATATTATCCGGAGATGCAGAGGCGAACATGTACCTAGAGCAAAGTAAATAAATGAGGATATAGAGACTGAATTGATTAAAAAGCAGAATACATACAATGACGGATGGAACGTCACAGCCCTCACGCTCTTTTTGTGATTTGTTAAAGTGGCTCTAGACTTCCCTGCGGCTAAATCCCATAGCCTTATAGTGCAGTCATGACTTCCAGTGACGATCTAATGTAAGGAAGAAAACTGAGTATCAGATATCTACTGTTGTTTGCAGAAAAGAAGGCGCCTGGACGCTAAGCTGGACTAGGGGGCTATTTTGCTCGTATTGGCTCCCACCGCCTGTGTTTCGTTGGCTTACTTTGTACCGGTCGACATTGTCGCGTTGGCCCATGCGAGCAAAGTAGCCCAGTTGCCGCGCTTAGCGTTCGGGCGCCATCTTTTCTGCAAACGACAATATATTCACAAAGTTTGAGAATACAAGGTGAAATGTACCTGTGGTTCAACTGTTTGACAAATTACACTAGCAACAGTGTTAGTGTGGCCAACAAGCGTATGAACATTTGCTTTAGTGCGCATATCCCATACCCTCCCAGTGGAATCTCTACCCGCTGTTACTAGGACGTCTATGCTAGGATGCAATGCCATGGAATATACAGCCGATAAGTGACCATGATAATGCCTTATAACCTGTAAGGAAAAACTGATTATGGACGTAAGAAATAAATTATCAAAGCGTTAAGAATTAAGTAAAATTGTTTCCATTAACCTTATTATATTCCAGATCCCAGCACTTCACTTGACGATCTTCTCCACAAGAAAATAGATATGGATGTCGCTGAGAAAATGCTAGCCCACGAACGCTACTTATATGACCGGTCAACGAAACTTTTAATTTACCACTCGCAAGATCCCATATCTAGGATCGTTACGGAAGAAATGTAATTAAAATGTATTACCACACCGAACGATTATGTTTCCATCAAAGTAACAATCTTACCTTAATTACTCTGTCCGCCGAACCTGTGGCGAACCATTCGTTTCCCGGTTCAACGGCACAGCAGCGTACCCACCCCAAGTGACCGCTGATAACTCTGTACAGTTTCCATGGTGCGTGCCACTTCGGTTTTGCCATGGAAGACGTTTTTTTCTGTGGTATAAGCACGGTATTGTTACCCGCATTCCCTCCGATATTCGACTGGGTGATGGCTACTACATTATTGTTTTGTACAGGATTATAAGCTACAACTGCGGTGCTATTGGTTCCTCCGAACGATTCATCTGCACGTCAAATCGTTTGTTATTAAGGCAATAATGAAATTATTTATGTGTGTATGATGTAAATAAGTACCGCCTGGCGGAGGAGGATCGGCGTTTTCATTTTCATGTTGTGCTTTTATCGCATTGTTACTTCTGACACGCTCTAACACAGGTCCATAACAGTCCTTCGCTTTCACAAACTTTTTCATCTTTTGCCTGTAACACTTTAATACATCAATTCAAATGTTTATTAGCATTTATTATACAAGATGTACTTACAAATTAGGATCCACAGGTGGTAAAGTACCTTGGTTTAATAGAAACATGTCATGTGTTCTTTTTAAGGATCTAAATACAAGGGTATGTACAGAATGCCTTTGTACATCCTATAAACAAAGATCTTAGTTCGATTATTATCGTTTATGACATTTGTCGATGATAGTAACGAACTCCTTGGCAGTACAGAAGAATAACAATAATGAGTCTTAATAATAATTAAATGAATATTCTTATGATTTCAATGAAGATCGTTGAAGAATTTCAAATAGTCCTTACAGAAAAAATATAGAATTTTATTAAAGGTGTGATACTTACCATTTTTATAAAAGCGAATGTCTTTCTTTAAATATAAGGTTAAGGTTTTTATTTTCTCTTAGAATACATATATATTCCAACAGATGGCATTTCAAGCAAATCACTGTTAGTAAGTCGTCCGACGCTCACCAGAGAGCCAGAGGCTCCAAGGGTTTCTCGCTCGTCCTCACTAGTGCTCACATAATTTTTGGCAACCAGATGTTCATTTCCAAGACCTAACAGTTTTAATCTTCGAATCATGTTTTCGTCATATCTGTATATAGATTCGAAGCGCTATTCATTTAGTACAGACAGTTCAACTAAAATGTATTTATACAGTATAAATAATACTATGTAATATGTATAAGTATTAACATTAATTTATCGAACGATTAAACATTGAGAATAAAATAGAATTCAATTGGCATAGAAAATCATTTGCAAATCCAAGGCCAAAGCTTACTAATTGCTTGATATCTCGAGTTGTATCGATCATAGTTAATAATAATTTATACTGGCCGGTTAGTGCAAATGTTCTTAACATTATTTGTCATAGTAATAGCCACTGGAATGGATATTTTAGCAGAAAATCCATTTTTGCCGAAGAATTCGTTGGATTTCGCAGTTGTAATCAACCGTCGACTTTGTTTTGATTGGAGGACATAGTTTCTCGAAGTGTATATACGGAGCTCACGGAGCTCCATGTACTCAGTCGTCGTCGGTCCTACGGGCCGGGAGGACCTTCGGGGACCCTGGAGCTGCCGAGCCACGTGGAACTGGTGGACCTCCTGGACATCCGGGGACCCTGGAGCTGCCGAGCCACGTGGAGCTGCTGGAGCTGCTGGACCTCCTGGGGACCTGGTCAGGGTTTCAGCCCTGGTCCTTCCTGCGACACCTGGACCTTTCGGACCTACTGGACAACTTGGACTTCCTGGGGACCTCTTCACGGTTTCAGCCCTGGTCTTTCTTGCCCCCCCCCCCCCCCGGCACCCTAGCCAAGATTAACTTATTCGTTTGGTGCCGATTTTCGGGTTCGTTAAAAGCCATTCAAAATAGAGGGACTGACTTTTATCCATCCTCGGTTGTTTATGATGTTTGCGATCCAAATACAATAAATGTTGCAGCAATTAATAAATTATTACTGGATTCGCAGACTCTAGACTGAAAACAGAACGGTTTTTTCTGCAGTCTATGAACATTAATGCGTGAATTGAAACACACCCCATATTTTATGTAGGGGCGTCCGGAGACTTCTTTTCAGGGTGAGGGCAACTTGGGGATGATGGTAAAGAAAAATATACCCCTCTTGTTTTTTATAACCCATTTTATAGTGCCAATTTAATTAAAAATTTAAAACCGAGATTTAAAAATATTCCCTTTTTTAGTATAAACTCAATAAAGATCAGTTTTGAAAAATAAACGATGTTTTTCTCAAAAGCCGGGGGACAACTGCCCCTTTTGCCCTCAATTTGGTCCAGATTGGTTAAAAAAAATCGGGAATAAAAGTATCTTATATGTCGTTCCTGGTCCTAGACTGTATATATATATATATACACACACACACACACACACACAAAATTTCAGAAAGATTCGTTACGTAGTTGCGACGTGATTGAGTAACAAACATCCAAACACACTTTCGCATTTATTATATTAATACGATACTTCGTCAGTGAGGATACGAAATCCTATATGTAAAGTCTAAATACGGTATTGCATCTGTCGCCACCACGTTTGTAAACCGATGATAAATAATTATACACAAAATAATTGAGAATATCATATTGAAAATTAATAGTTTACGATGTAAGCTGCAATTACAGAGGTACTTATAAATTAATTCTGCAACAAAATAATAGTAGAACAACAAATATTCAGTCCCCAGTTATACCAATATGGTTTTGATAATTAGGGAAACGAATTTCATAATACAGGGATTTATAATATAAATAAAGGTACTTTATCTTTATTTAGTCCATGACTGAATTAAATATGATTCAACTTATATCCCAATACATCTTCAATAATCCATTTCTCGATAAAAAACCAGCTTGTCTCTCTCATCAAGCTTCGTACCAATATAATGGTGTTTCGACACGAGTAAAATTACATTGCAATGTCTTGGGAAACAGCTGTTCTTATGCTGTAGCTCCGTTAATCCAGCTGCAAGTGTGAAGAAACACGTTAAAGATTTGAGAAAACTTAGTTACATATGTGAGAAAGTGATACTGTACCTTCTTGAAACCAATATCAGCAGCGTATTCTCTGAAGCACTGTCGACAAATATTTAAACCATACTTGCGAATCAATCCATGCCTATTTGCGCAAGCACGGCTGAAAGAGAAATTACTCTAATCATACATGAAGCTCAAAAGCATTTAATAAACCAGTGGAAAGTAAGAAATCAGTAGCGTTTACAATTACACATAATTTTGAGGTTACGATTCACACAACAAATACATTTCTCCTAATTGAGATATATTAACAAATATACTTGGTAGCCTCTGTTCAATAGTAACAAGCTGATTATTCTCTACAAACTGCTTCCAGCGATTACTACAATAGTATTTTGTTGCCGGAGAACCGTAAGCTCGTGTAACACGCGGTCGAGAGTGCATTCAATGTGACTCACGATGACATAAATCTATCTGCTTATTACAGAATCAAGTAAAAAGTAGTAGCACTTACCAGGACCTAGATCCTTGCCCATATTTTCGCGGATGCGAGTACCAGATATTTTGGAAACCCATTTTTTCGTTAGCAAGATGCTTGCTGTACCGACTCAACAACGTAAAAGACAGGAAACGCCATTAACTCGAAGCGCAACATTGTGCGCAGCAGCGCTCTAGCAGCAGTTCCCGCCACTTTTCAAATACATTTAAATATAAATTCGACGTGTTTGAAAACTGCTCCTGCTAATTATCATAAATATATAAGTACATTAGAAATCGTAATAACCGGCTTTCCAAGTAACCATTTATGTACATTGCTATTAAACGGTTAATAAGCGTGTACATATATATATATATATATATATATATATATGCATAAACATTCAGCGTCACACCGCGTCATTCAGAATGATTTTCAAAATCTGCATTGCTTGGAAATTTACATAAGCACTGAAAATTGATGGGATATTATGAAAAGTAATTATGTAATTGAATCGAATGAATTGTGGCTTTCTCGCTTTGCTCGATCATGGTGTTCTTAGAAGACTTCCTTTCCAAATTGTTTACTTTCTGTTACCGTCGACTGTTTGTAAGTAGTGGCAAACAGAGCTTGAGGAAAGAGGGCATAGTAATGAATCTATGAAGAAGAACCGGTTCGTGTATCTATGCCCCACTTGGAAGAAGGAACGTTTGAGCGGGGATAATTGCAACGGTACTTTCGTTGGCTGCAGCTGGAGGTTCCGAGCGCAAAGACACTGCGCCACTCCTAAGGTACATCGACAAATGATACTGGGATCGTATGTTCAATCATGCCGGGCAGGAAGAAACAGGAAGAAGAAGATGAGGAACGGGTTCGTAAAATTCGTTAAGTAATTGCGCAGTCATTTCGTTAATTTAAAAACGACTATAACGAATATTGTTATCTGCTCTCACAGGATACCGATAGTATGGTCTACACTAAAATTATGAGCCTAAAGGTGAAGACACTCCTGAAAATCTTTCTGTGCTCCGTGCTAGGCCCCATAGTTCTATATTGTTTGTTCTTCTCCTTCCTGTATTACCAACGGAGTCTGACAAAAGTACAGACGAAGGTGATTCAGATACAGGAGAAAAGACCGTCGTATCGAATATACGCGAGAAGTAACGATACCGGATACTTGAAACACGTATTCGCTGTGCTAGATCGCCTGGGCTTCGAAAGAGCCGATGACGATCCCAATTGGGACTTATTGTGGGCCCACGATTACCCATTCAGAGCTTTGCATTCCAACTTAAGTAAACTGGAAGCTCATCAGCGTGTCAATCATTTCCCTGGCTGCGGGTACATCACGAATAAAGTGGATCTATCGACGACGGAGGGGCGTTACATACTACCGGCATTCAAATTGCCGGAGCAGCGGGAGGAATTCCTTCGGTACGCCGATCGTTACCCGGAGAAGATGTTCGTGCAGAAATCCAACGATCATCGGGGCATCAGCGTGAAAAACACGAGCGACATAAACTTCACAGCGACCGGCTCCTTCGCACAAGAGTTTATACAGCGGCCGTTCCTCGTGGACGGTTACAAGTTCGACATTGGAGTGTACACCGTGATCACGTCCATCGATCCTCTTAGAGTATACGCCTACAAAGCTGATGTCCTCTTCAGATTCTGCCCCGTCAAGTATTATCCCTTCGATCCGGACGTGCTGGACAAGTATGTGGTCGGTGACGATTATCTGCCGATCTGGAACGTTCCATCTTTGAAGCATTATTACACTAAACTAAAATTCTCGATGAAGGACTCGTTCGATGCATACCTTAGATCGCGGGGCAAAGATCCCACGAAGGTCTGGCACGGCGTGCACGAGGCGATAAGAGAAATCACTTTGCTGAAAGAAAGCCACATTAAAGAGGCCGTAGAACGTTTTAGAAAAGGGAGGGGTTTCTTTGAGCTAGTTAGATTCGATTTTGCCCTCGACGAAGATTTAAACGTTTACACTATGGAGGCCAATATGTCGCCGAATTTGTCTTCGGCGCATTATCCACCGAACCAACTGCTTTATGAACAAGTTCTATACAACTTGTTTGCGCTAGTCGGTGTTGGGCAGAGGGTCAGGAAGGATTCCTTAAGAACGAGGTCAAGTTTCGTTGTCGAATCCTTATGAATCTTGCAATAAAATTGAATTAGAGAGATTTTATTTCAATTTCAGAAGTAGAATGGAGGAGGAGATGGAAGTTGCTGATAAGAACTTAGTGGTTCTGCCGCAACTCTGTGCAGAATGCAACGATTGCTTCCGGGTGGAGTGTCAGCTCTGCGGTCCATGCTTTACTGCGGAAACTAAATTAATTTTGACCGAAAGCTATCGCGAGCATCAAAATAAGATGGACTTCCAAAGGGTCTTTCCACCTTCTATAGTGAGTTTCTTATTGGGTACCATCGTTCTCATTTAACATTGCTTACATCGATTCTCATTTCCAGGCAAAAGATATGATATTGAAGGACTATACACTGAGGAATCAGCTACTGGTGAGATGGTACCAAGGCAAGTGCGAAGTAGATCATTCGTGGTGTTTATAAGACATTCCTAATCCTTAAAATGTTTATTCCAAGAGAGTTTTACATGTACGTGCAACGCTGGCAGTCGCCGACTTGTATGTTATACATTTAAATACATAATGCGTGCAAAGTTCTGTTCGAAATTATAAAAGGAATTCTTTGCTGTTATTTAGACTTTGACTGTATTAAAATGAAGATTGAAAACTTTTTTCTATTCATTAACGAAAAATACAAAACAAAATTGTTAAAAACTATATGTGCTCCAAACTTCCACAGCCTTTTATTTTGCGATCCTTTTTCGCCTTTGACTCTGGTGCATTTGGATTTGTACCTTTATAAAATGTCTTCAACAAAGCCATTGCTATATCACCCTTGATACCTCCCGTTATCTTTGTTTCCAAGTTATAAATTTTGGGCACTTCAAAGACACTAGTGCATCCGCCAAAACGGTCATTCGCGCAACCGTATAAGATATTACGTACTTGTAGTTGATACAACGCTGATGTGCACATGATGCATGGTTCTACGGTAACAATAACATCGACATTGCGAAAAACTTCTTTGTAGTTTAATTCCTTTCCCTTACAAAAGTGTAAAACTTGATCTATACAATTTATTTCTGCGTGCCGAGTTGCATTACGGGTTCCGTTAACTGTATTATTACCTATAGCAATGACTTCGTTGTTATACACGAATAAACAGCCAACTGGGACTTCGCCTGCTTTCAACGAAACATTTGCTTTTTCTAACGCAACATCCATCCAAGCCAAAGTGTCCATTATGTCTTAATAACAGTTTAAATCTTTCAATTCTCTTTACGGAGACAAGAATTTGTGGTTTAACAGAATTATAACTCACGCGCACAAAAATTACGCACACATGCACTTAACTGGTGAAGCCCTCTAGCAATCCAAACTCGCTCAACTTTTTTGTTGCCTTTTCACTCCAATTTGTATTATTCGCAGCTCGTGGACTTGGGTGAGGCAGGCATAGAATCTGAAAATGTAACGTAAGACATGTAAACGCAAAATCTCAAGTTACAGTGGTGGACGAAAGGAAGTTTACAACTTTTAAAATCGCATAACTTTCTTAGAATCGGTCCAAACGACACGAGTTTTTTTTTAGAAGCTAGGAGGATTAGTTTGCAAAGTGTGATAAAGAATGCAATTGGTCGGAATAGCAAAAAAATAGTAAAGGTTGTTTTTTAAACTTTTTTTTGAGCCTGTAATGAAAATTCAAAAAACCCCGATTGTAAATCGAAGAGAACTGAATACATACCTAAAATTTTATTACAATCGGTTAACGTTGCTCTGAGCCATAAACGCTTAATGATCGCAGAATAGGGTCGAAAATCGTTGATTTCGTGAATTTCGCATTTCTTTTTCTTCGATCTACAAAAGGGTTTTTTCAATTTTCATTACTATTTTTTAGCACAATTAGCAAACTAATCCTAGCTTCTCAAAAAAAATTCATGTTATTTGGACCGATTCTAAAAAAGTTATGCAATTTTAAGAGTTGTAAACTTTCTTTCGTCCGCCACTGTATATACAGTCCTGCTTCGTTTATACGGTACAAAGTATTTACGAGTACCTTGACCGGCAGTTTAGAAGATCGGGCTACAAGTTGCGCACGTTTCTCCGCATACCCGCCGATGCCAATGACAATTTCAACGTTTAAAAGTCGAATCACATTCGCCAGAGCGATGTCGCAAGCATTATGCAACGTCTGTTGGTGCGCCCCCTAAAAATATGCAAGATTTAGTATACAAATGTGATTTAATTAAAAGGCTAAATATTGCCTTCATTTCTGCCGGTGTGATGTTGCAGCCTTTTTTGTTCATTAACGCGATAGGACAATAGTTATGTACATATGCATCCTGAAAGAATTTTTCTGGAGTTCCGCACAATTCTTTAAAGAGACCCCACAATCTTTTGCCACTGATCTCTGTGCGGGTACATTCAAATCCGGTTACTTTTCTGTCTGGTTGCTCTTTGGCAGGTTTCCCAACTGCTCCCGAAATTTGCAACCAATTGCGAACCATATTTATTTCGCCAAATGGTACGCCAGTTTGGGACATACCCCACGGACCAGGGTTCATTCCAAGGAACAATATTCTTTTCATATTAGTGCAATATTTCTTTACATACATAGCGTGTGTATCAAATGCATATTCGAGCGGACTATAAACATATTCTATAGGCAAGGGAAATTTGATTTTTCCCAACTCAACAGCCAAATTACATTCCAATGATAACAAGTCTTCGGTAATATCTACGAGCGTCGAATCACTCGCAACTGCTAGATCATTCTCCGTTTTTTCACTGTCTGCAACAGTCACCTTCGATCTCTTAGCATTACTTTCTAAAGGTTCGCCATTGCGCCTCGCTCTAGTTATCCTTGAGCTGGACATTACGCTTAACTCTATATATTTACTCGATGAATATTTTCTCGTAACACCGCCGAGTATAGATGTAATTCCTCTATTAATTAGAAAATGTGAATACATAGAACTGATTAGATAGATAAATAGATTGGATAGAACTGAAGTAAGAACAACAATGAACAAGTTTTTATATCTATTATCCAACACTCGATCAAGCTTGATACAAAACTAATTCATTGCTACTATTCGTATAGAAAACTTATTCAAATCAAATGTATTATGTATTATTTTCACGAGCGAGACTGAAAGAGCCGAAATATTTTCCTCTTTATCGCGGTGGCGCACACGTATCTCGCACGTTGATAAAAAAATACAACCGTTGATCTCCAATCAACTTAATCGCGGCCAAAAAAGGACGCAACGTATGTAAGTACAGTGCAAAGCGAACACTTGCCTTATACATATGTATATTACGAATTAAGACGAAAGGGTGAGGAAGGAGTTAATTCTCCTACTCCTCTTTTTCACATTAATAAGTATATATGCAATAGTAAAACAGCGAATCGAATAACTATTCCGTATGCATGTAATTCAAATACACGTGGTGTAAATCACATTTCTTTCAACCAATGACGATGATCGGAGCTTCGTTGTAACACTTGTAACCAATGAGCAACGCCGAAAATGTGGAAGCGTGTTGTACGGTGTAGTTAGAAAATTAGGTGTATATACATAAATAGTTGATAGTTAAAAGTGAGTGCGATTAAGTGAAAATACACGAGTTTATGTAAAGAAATACGTGAAATGAACGATGTAAAATAATTACGAACATATTTCTACGCGACCGCATGGTTAATCTATGCACGCGTGTTCCTTGTACATACTTACGTTACTTGCGTCATGTGCGCGAAACTTTCTATTCGTAACCTCAACGCGAACGTTGTAGCTTTAAGTTAGGTTAATAAAAAGTTAATAAAAACTCACCATGGAAGTTCAAAACGGTGCGACTGTCAAGAGCAATAATCCTGCTCCGACAGTGGAACAGATCAATGCTGATCGAATAACTCAGGTATTT
Organism: Andrena flavipes; assembly: GCA_963971345.1. Lineage (NCBI taxonomy): Eukaryota > Metazoa > Arthropoda > Insecta > Hymenoptera > Andrenidae > Andrena > Andrena flavipes. The sequence goes on from OZ020481.1 coordinate 317,043, forward strand.
ACTTTCGACCAATGTATTACTCCGTTGCGCAGATCAATTGCTAGTACTAGGTATATCGTCTCTTTAGTCTGCGACAGACATTCACACGTTTATATTTCTGTTACAGCTCGCGAATAAATACTGGGCGCCGCACACGACGGACTCGCATCTCCCCTTCGACACTCAGATAGTAGAAGACATTTACGTTCAAGAAATATGCGCATCCAAGTTCTCGATCCGGAGAATTATGATGTTAGAGTTCAGTCAGTATTTAGAAAACTTCCTGTGGCCAAACTACGACGCCAGTGCTGCCACTCGCGCTCACACCATGTCCATCGTTGTCATGGTCAACGAAAAGTTTCGAGAACGTGTCCAAGTGTGGGAGGCGTTCGAGAAGAACTCGGAACATTTTCCTGAATTCTTTCAGAAGGTTCTGGAAGCATGCCTCGAGGACAGCATAATGGACTTCGACTTGAAGGAACAGACGGCATTGATCGTTTTCTTGAATCATTGCTTTAACTCGATGGAAGTGTTGCTGGTAAGGGAGGAAGTAAAGAGATTAGTGTCATTGCCCATGTGGATCTCCCTGCAGCAAGGTCGCAGAGAATTGGAGTTTAGAAAGTATCCAAAGTGGAGGAAGTATTGGAAAGTTATAAGGAAAAAGGACAATCCCGAGTGCAAAGAGAAGCTGGAATGGGAACGTAAATTCCTGCACAGGCTAATGATTAAATTTATGACGATATTGGAAACAATTTCAGAGGAAGGTAAAGTTACTGGAATAAAGTCTTGCGCGATTTGAAATTACTTCGTCGCCGTAATGTTTCGACGCGTTAATTTCTTTTCCAAAAGGTCTTCTTTTACCCGACAAGGTGCGATACTGTGAAAGATTTTTGGAATTGGTAATAGATTTGGAAGCTCTATTACCAACCAGGCGTTTCTTCAACACAGTCATGGATGACTGTCACCTGGTGGTGCGATGTCAGCTGTCTAATCTGCTACATCGACCGGAGGGTGGATTGTTCGGGCAGGTAAGTTGTACCGCAAAGTTTTCATAAGCAAGTAGAAAGCATGGGGAAATGACAATGGCAAATCGATACGTTTGGAAAGAGTATATTGAGGTTGGTTTTTTCAAAGAGAATACATGTTTTATACAAAAGTTATATTTCTATACAAATATAAATACTATATGAATATCTTAAACGTAAAAAAATTACTTAAAGGATAATATTTCTGCTAAAGGAGCGATAGATGCGATGAGAATATCTGCGAAATGTTACATCTACGTTATGTTATGAATTTATTAATAATCTTAATAAGTGCACATTTTTGTAAGGCAGAAGTAATTTCGTTTTAAGGCACGCGTGATCGTAAGCGTTAAACGTTAGAGTAATATTTAAAGCCGATAAATTTAGATTCTTATATTTGAAAGTTACTCCCATTGCGTCGTACTTTACTAAACAATTCCATTGAAAATTTGACGAATTGCCACAGATAAATATTATATACAACATCTCGATCCAATCTGTTGCCATTGATCTTGGAATTTCTATATTTACTTCCGTTATATTTACTCGACAGATCGCGCATTCGCTAATATTAATATCGCGGTGTACGGTGTAATACTGTTTACGTGACCGATGATATGCTTTTTCATACACCTGCTCCCGCATTATTGCGAGGCAATATTTACTAGATGAAAACACCGATAGTAAATCTTTACTATCTCGTCCGAGCTATTACTCGTTTGTCGAACAAGTGCCAAACAAATATCCTAATGATTGGGCTAGCCAGTTCGGGTTCGAGCGTACGTATGTTTCTAATACCCCGCGTTAATGGCAGTCATTTCTTCGCCCCAGTCGAGACCCTCGACGTTCTCCCCCGAGTTGCAGCAGTTGCATGTCTTCCCCAGTAAGAACGTGACTCTTCTCTGGCCGAACACGCAAACGTACAGTATCAAGATCGCTTGAAGTAAATTAATAACGATATGACAATATACAAGTACGTCGTAATTGAGTCGCGACAGTAAGAGCGACATCCATCCAGTGCTGATCAGTGCGAACAGGAGAACGAACATTCTGAAGCTGTATTTCATCTTATGATGGATCCGGCCGTACGTGCTCATCCGTTTGATCCTATTCGTGGTGGTCAATACAAAACTGAGATCGACCATTATCGTGAGCGCGATACACATAAATATAACGGAAATGCCAAGCCAGCCGATCGTTTCTTGGGGCGGATAGATCGCCCCGCCGACCATGGGCTTGCTGGTCTCTAGGACGAAGTGTGCGAAAATCGCGGTGCCCGCTATAGTGACCGTGGAGCCCCAGACATACGTGGAATAATAGCAGTATTTTCTACCATCGGTTACCCGAAGGAATACATTGCGCGAGCGGAAAGTGCTCCATACGTAATATCCCAGGGCGTTGAGCCAGAAAAATGCAGCTAGCAAGGAGACATACATTACGGTATCTGAAAAAGACAGAAATATTACCGATAACGTACAGCTACAAAAACCATGGTTCCTCCACAGCTTTACTCTTCCCGTTAAATTAACGAAAGCATCGCATGTCGTACCAGCAACCATGAAGCTGATGTGATTGCCGAATTCCGTGAATATTCTAACGGTGGACGCGCATTGGCCGGCTATGAGGCAGAGAGTCATGCTGGTTATCATGTTTCCCACGAGATCACGCAACTGCGGTAGAACGAAATAGACGACAGCGACCACCAGGTAGCTGGCTATAGATATCGCGTGAAAGGCTGGATCGATCGCGTGTCTCATCAAATAATTCGTGTCTGTCCATCCGACTACCACGTCCGGCACGCAGATCATCGCGTACGTCGCCACAAGACGATCCCTGCTGAGTATCGTCTTGTCGGCGCAGTAATGTCCGAACGGGTAGTCGTAGTAAATGGACACGGTGTCGAGATCATCCTCGTCCATCAAGCCCACGGAATCGAGCCCGTAAATTTTCTTCGTCATATCTGTGGTGTAGTGCCGCAGCACACCGGTGGTCATTATCGCCAGTCGGTCCTCGCCGGATTGGTAGTGATAGACGATCCATTGGTGTTCGTTCGATTGACACTTCGGCCGACCGATCTTCAGCTGGTAATTGGGCTTGACCGATCTGCTCCGCGAGATACCGTTCACCTTCTCCTCCACGAATTCCGGCCGCCACTCGGTCTCGTTCGTTTCCGTCAATGGCGTGCACGTGTCGTCGACGAGAAGCTCCTCGGGCTCGCAGCACTTGGCCACGCTTATCAAATTAGTCCTGCCGTCGGTGCTGGCGATCACCGCCCGGGGATGACTCGTCGTCCCCGGCGAGCCGACCGCGAGCACGAGTAGCACGCTCACGAGACAATGCATGTCATCGAATCGCTACCGTTCGCGTTCTTATCGCACTTCTTCTCGTGCATTGGTCCGCTCGATTCGCGCGGCTCTATTTCCCCCTGGCCGAGTTAGCGGCGTTAGCGCAGTTGATCGATTTCGCGACGGCCACGGCTGGCCTCGAGGACGTTCGCGTTCTATTCACTGGTTCATCGGGACGCGACGATGGGCTTTCCGTGCGCTCATCGCCATACCTGCCCAATGCCGCCTGCGGATTGCCCGCCTAGCGAGACCTACCCCTGCCATAACCGCCGCCATCGCATCCTATTCCCATTCTCTCTTGCACTGTCCTTCTGCCTAACTCTCCCCCTCTCGCTCGCTCTCCCCCTTTACCTTTCTTGCCTTCTCTTTCCCTCTCCACGGTCTGCCTCATCGGTCCCCCTACCTCCTTGCCCCCCTCCTCTACATCCATCCTTACCTTTCTTGCCTTCTCTCGCACCGAGTGCTGGTGGGTCCCTTCTGCTTCTCTTCGTGTAGCCGTTAATTCACCTCGAGAGGATGCTTCGCATCTCGTGCCTGTAAAATGTTAGTATTAGCCGATTGCTAGGGGCCATTGTGCACCTCTGGTACATATACCCGTCTCAGAAGAAGAGTGTAACATCCTTATTAGAATCTTCAGTTCGTTGGTACATAATATACATATATTCGCGCGTACGCTGCTATTTCTTTGCAAATGTATGGCGGGATCGCTTGGACCTCGAACTCTCACCGTCATTCACGGTTTTCATTTCATTTTTTTTAAATCATCTTTATTTCGACACTGATTATGGGCATTGCTTCGAGGGAGATAAGTATGAACCATCCGTTCCTATCTTGTATGCTTTATTTGCCATTCCAGCTATAAATTCCACGTGGATGCACAGTCCACGTGGCCTTCGAATAGCGGCATGCATAAATTCATTCAACTTTGGAGAAGTCGATCGTTATCTGTATTCTATAAACGACTACGAGCTGCAATGGAACGATACGTTAATCTAGGGACACTGTTCTCTAGCCATTTAAACGAATTCGTTCGTTAAAGGTAGAAAGAGCGGGACGCGGAACTAGCATAACCGCTCTGTAGCAAAAATAGATCTCTTTTTTTAACGCCGGCGGCCCTCGCGTGGCGGACAACTGAACGCTTAATTGTCGATTTAATCCGATTATTCGCGTGTTGCCGTTCGTTATTGAGGGCCCTTATTCCCTTCCATTCTCTGGATCTATTATACGTATACGCACACTCAATTTATACAGAGAATGCCGTTAAACAAACATTTACCATACATGTTAGAAACCTAGATACTCTGGCAACAAAGAATCTGCAAATTCACCTTATCCACTCATAAATTACAATCTAAATCAGCTTCATCTAGATTAAATGACGCCCAAATTGAACATTCTTCGTCCATCAACTATCCTAAATATAAAATCACCTGTAATTTCAAACGGTCGCGATTCATAAAAATACGTTTAAAGGGAATTACAAAGAATTTTACTCGGTGCACGCTAGGCTACAGAGGACAGTTTCGCTTTTCTTGTCGCACGAGACGGGCTCGCGTTACTACTGAATTATCGATCGGCGAACACGTCGCTGTCGCGTTGCGAACGCATCGCATGCCGCATAGGAATTCTGATCGTTGCGCGAGCCCCGCGGCTGGCATTGCTCGTAGCAGCGTGGGCAACGGTATGAACGTTGCTCCCAACGCACGATTCTTCTTCCCATCATCCAGTATCACTCTGTTTACCATTCCGCCTTCGTTCACCGGCCGCACTTGATCGTTTGCGCACGCTGTAATTCTCATTAAGTGCTCGCCTCAACTTTTTGCTGTCTGAGAGTTACTCGTTCGCACCGTCTACCGAGTGCTTGGACCCCGATTCTGACAGAATTTGTATATTCAATAGTTTTCCAACGCAATGATTCTTTGTTAAGGGGGGAATGTAGTTTAACTTGTAGTTTAACTTTGAAGGAATGTCTCTGCAAAATTTTAAGTGAAATTTCATAAAATTTTCAAAGTTATGGACTTTTGAAGCAAGATACATATTTGGCGGCAAGTGATCGAGCGATCGATACTCCCAGAATCCATGGTACTGTTGTAAAACGTTTATGTTATTGGAGCAACAAAAATGACCCGTACAGAGGCTAGAATGGCAAATTTAGAAAAAAATCAATTCGACGAGCAAGAGGAAGGAATAATATACGGACGTGGAATAAAATTTCTTCAGTAAGTGCACTACAAACTTTAAGCACGTTTTTCTCAAACAACATTTCCGTAGCTGGTTGACATGTTTTAAAAAAAAACTACTGCATCGATCAACTTGAAATTTTAACTGCATGTTAGGAAAGAATCCTTTTATCGTTTCACCTACAAGCAAGACGATAGGTTGTATATTTTTTTTATAATTATCAAAAGTTCGGGTAATTTTTTGCAAAAAATCGAACATCTGAATTTAAACAGTTACATCATTGTAGGTGAAACGATAATTATATGTGTATAAAATAAAATCTCATTAGAATTTTTGATTTCGGATGAACTGGAGGGCAGATATCATGTCCAGCGTTAATGAAGCAATTGTGCGGAGTGCCCTAGTTCACGGGCAACTAAACCTGTATTTTTAAGTGAACTGAACTGAAAAGATTTATGTAACATGATGAAAGTATAACAAACACATATACAAAGTTTCAAATTAATTAATGTTACATTTTTGTTTATAAAAAATCCTAAAGTATCGATATTTTTGACCAAGAAAAAATAAATTCCCCCCTTAAGCAGCTGACCTGTACAGTAGAATCAAGTTGAGGTTAACTTAATTGCTGCCGCGATGGTATAGGTACATATGTGGCGGTTATGGGCCATTCTTTTCACTTTCTTCTTCCCTTTTTCTTGAAGCAAAGTCTCAGTGGGCGAGCCTGTTAATTTTCATCGGCTTAGAAGGGGGTAGCTTCGTTACTCTCGCGTTCATTTCGTGCGCGTCGACGTTCGTTCTTGGTCACTTGGTTACGCATCACTTTTACGAGTAAAAGACGTCACAGGTCGCGCGTGACTGCAGAGTGTAGGTGAATCGTTCCATGGCGTGAGCAACGCGCCGCGTCAGTCGAATAGAATGAAAGCCTGAGCGCTGGAAGTCTTTATAAAAAAAGTAGAAGTTAAGAAAAGGGGAAAGGATTACGGGGAATCATCGGGATGAGTCGTCCAAGTGAGTGTCCCTGCGACGCGACAGATTTCTTTGGATAATCAGTAAAATCACAATTAGCCAGCGCGATCGATCGCGGATAATCGGCACGATGTTTTCGTTTTATACCGGCCACTTCGATTGTCGTCGCTCGGCGGCCTTTGTAGAGATTCTTAGCGCTAAATGGTAGTCAGTGAAAATGAATCGTTCGGGACTAGGAGCAACGAGGCTCATAGTATAAACGGTTCGATCAGTTGACTTACGTTTAAAAAAGACTAGGCGTGTTAGTAAGAGTATTGGAGTACTTTTAACAACGATGGGCGATTTGTATGATCACTCGAATGGGACTGGCGGGGAATCTCGATGTGAAGGAGAAACGGGGATATCTGGCTGTTTTAAATCATAAACTATGACGGGGGGGGGGGGGGGGGGGAGATGATAGTGTCTGTCGCGTGTTTTTTTTTTTTTCCGAAAGCAGCTACGATCAGCCTTGCTGCGACAATTCTATCTCTTCTGGGAGCACATCCTCGCACTCCTCGTCCTCGTAGGCCGACCAGGATTTTGGGAAAGCGATCCCGCAAGGTTTCTTCTTCGCCAGAAGCTTCCTCACGCGTTTACGCGTGGCCACCAGCAGCAGAAATATTACGAGGCCTTGTAACGCATTCAGAATGTCCGTCGGGATCCTGAATTTGCATTAAGAGTCAATGTTAATCGCCATGCAAATGAATTCTTAAGGCGGTACTGTGGAGCGACTGTCCCGCTTTTCAACGTCATCTTGGGGAATTTATTTAACAAAAAAAATATAAGTTTATACTGTCTATCGTTTTGCATGCATATTAAGGGATATTTGAAGTAATACTCAGAATTTGTTTGACCTTCTTCGTCGCACATATACATAGATATAGTCAGTGGCGTAAGCTTCTTCAAAAAAATTCTTTGCCGACGGGCAATGGTATGGAAAATGGGAACTTATAGTCATCCAAAATGGAGAAACTAATGTTTGTTCTGTTTATTGTGACTGCCGCTATGACTGGGTACACCGACGAGTTTCTATCTTGTAAAAAATTAATTTTACAGATCGAAAACAGTTGAATTTGAAAGAAAAATCGAACATTGGTTTGATTCCGCAAATTTTTATTGTTTGGGGTCCTCTGTGGTTCTAACCATAGCGACAACCATAATAAAGAAAATAAACCTCAGTCCTTTTCATTTTGGATGACTATAACAGTCCCCACATCATTGCCTGTCGGAAAAGAGTGTTTTTGAAGAAGCTCACTCCACCGACTATATCTACATATATGTACCTATGTGCGATAAAAAAGCTAAAAAAAAATCCGAGTACTACTTCAAACATACCTTGATATACAGGCAAAACGCCAGACAGTATAAGCTTACAGTTTTTATAAATAAATTCCGAAAGACGGTGTTGAAGAACAAATGGGGAATGTAAATTTCGCCGGATAAGTACCTACCAGAAATTATTTCTGGAACCGTCGGCGTACGACAACACCTCGAAGATCCAGGTGACGCCCATGACGAGTATTAGCTTGACATAAAGCAGGCACTTGAAGCGAAGCGCCCGTAACTTGCTTCCGCTGTAATCGCGGTATTGATGCCATAATCGCCAGCTGGTCAGTCCCAGATAAACGATGTTCAGCGTCAATAAAATGGCGACGGGACCGTAAAAGTACGCCCACACCGGCTTAGAGCCTGCGACACACAGATGTACAGATACCACGGATTCCCGTGATCCCCATGATCCCCATAGCGGATATGAAATAGCTGATTCATCCTATCGATCTCACCTTTGAACCAGCAGGTCTGCTCCCCGAAGCCTGGCCTCAAGTGGTGCCCACGTATGTGATGAGTGATCAATGCTACTATCAGGAAGCACAATGGCGCGCCCCACCCCCACAAGCAATAGATAACGAAGAGCGGTTTGTCCCTCACTGGGAAGTTCTTGAACCTGTTAACGGAAACGTGGGGAGTAGAGACGGGGCGTAAGGGGTCGATGGGCAGCTTGGAGCTGTTGGCACTCTTGAGACTTACCAAACGGTTCTCCATACATTGAAGGACACGATATTGAGCCAGAAGAACACGCATATGAAACCGAAGTACAGGAGGAAGCCTGGCGGGACGGATAAAACAGTAATTAACGCGAGGTGGGGGAAATTTATGTAATATGCTGCTTGGCATTTAGTACCTAGAGAAATGCATATCGCGTCGTCCCCTTCCACCTGCGGTCTCAGATTCTGAATGGAGAGGATGATATAGCCGACCGCCAAGGATGTGACCACTGCCATCATCGCTTTATCCTGGATTTCTCTTAGCTCTGGGAGCAGAACGTAGACGGCCAATGTGGCGATTAAGAACACAGCTGATACGATGCCCAGGGAGCTGAGGAGCTCCTGTTTCCATATCGAAGGGCTGCTGTAGTCTTCCTTTTCGAAGCAGACCAAAGCGACCCGGAAGCCGTTTCCCCGGTCCGCTACGCAGAACCTGCATGCAGAATCAACAATATATTTATATGTTTGTAAGCCGGTTATACTATATTATCAAACACTGGATGTTTCCTTTGGGAACAAGCGTTCTACAATTTTTCTGTTCCTAAGTAGGTTAACGCGTTACGTGCCAGATTCGGGTATTTATTAGGTCTATAAAAAGATTCCGATATTCACTTACCGAGAAATAGTTCTGTTATGTTCTTCAGAATTTCCACTTCTCTACCTACAGGGAATCACGGAAATATTCGGACACACTTTAAAACAGAATTACTTTTTCAAAGTTTCTCCAAATGACTGGGGTTTTTTTTACAAGTTGGAATTACAATTGGTCGGAATAGCGGAGAAAATAGCGAAGGTCGCTTTTCCAACTTTTTAATCTTGATTCGAAGACGGCTATCATTCTGGAGTGTTAGACTCGCGAATGCATCTGCAAGCTAAATAGCTCAATTGACGGCAAAGCAGCCTGTTAAGAAGACGAAGACGCTAAGTTGATTGCTCGGTCTCGTCAATTAATTCTTCCCCATAATAATTAAACGTACAGTTTCATAACCGACTATGTCTTCGCGTTTCATGAATTCCGCGTTGTTCTCGCGCAGTCGCAAAACGGCCACATTTGTCGGCCTAGCTAAGCTATCGACAGCGATCGTTGCGGAGTGTTAAACTGGGGAAGGAGGAGTCAGGGCTAACCGGCTCAATTGAACCCAATTTTTAGGTGCGTCGTCGATTCGATAGTGAAATGGGTTCACATGGATGGTAGGATTTTCAAATATACATATACGTATTTCTTTATCCTACACGCTTTTAGCAAGCGCGATACATACATTTTTTGTGAAGACTGGTAGGTACGAATGAAATGCAAGAAGAAACCTTATTTATTAAATGATTTTACTCAGCTTCGATCCTCTGTATATGTGGTGTATGGTTGAAATCTGGCAACTCAATTTTCACCCACTTTCACCAGTCCAATTGTCTTGAAACTTTTACAATTTTTTATAAAAAAAAGTCAAAAAAGAAGAGAAAAATACAAAGTAAAAAACTATATAAAAATTTATTTTCTGGTACTAAAATTTCCATGGTGGTATGTGACTTTCAATAACTTCATACGATCTCTGTGATTACCTGTCCTGTAGAATTGTTCAAATCAATTGTAAAGAAAAATCACAGAGTTTGCATGATTTTATTGAAAGTCACGTATCACCATGGAAATTACAGTACAAGAAAATAATAATTATTTTTTAGTTCTCAGTGCATTCTTAGTAAAATCGTTTAACATAAAATTTTTTTTTGCACTCAATTTTCCTAATCACCACCTCTCCAATTCACATGCGTTTCCGTTCTTTTCGTTATCGCACTACTTTCCTACTTTATTTATTTGTCCGCGTGGAAATTTTACTGTGATTCAGTCCCCGCCATTTGACCTTTGTGAAAATCATGATAGCATGATGCTTCAAATAGTTCGTGCTTTGTCAACAACTGATAGCTGGCGCAAGGAATCGCCGCGACGCATTTGAAAATCAAATATTTACTTAGTGGTCTCAGTTCAGTGAAAATAACGCCGATGAATCGCAAATGAATTTGAAATATCCAAAGTGAATAAATCATTGAAATAGAAGTGTTCTAAACGGGAGCCCGCGGCTTGGCAATGCTCCCAACCATGTTCAGGAAAAACTCGACGGCCACGATCGTTTGAGCCGGGTACCGAGCCGTTTGAGTACCTACTCGAATGATCATCGATCACTCACCGGTCTGATGGGATTCTCTCGTAGCCGACTTCTGTGAATTCTAGCCACGAGTTGCCATATTCTTGGACCACGGTGAAATTATCATTGGCAGAGGCCTCCGGGTCGATCAAATAGCTACCGTGCGGGCACCTGATATTCACCTTCATGCCGTCCGAGCAGTTGATCGATTGCAGCCACGTGGAGCCATCGGGGCAACAGTTCACGTTGATCGCGTGGCTCCCCGAGATCGGCCACGCTAACAGGCAGATCCATAATAGTCCTGGAAACGAGACACTTTAATTGCACGCGTGATCGATACGCTGCCGCCGTCACGTCTCATAGCAATTAAGCCCCAATTATTTAGATTAGATTCTGCCCATTTTTCTCCCACTCGACCCCGTGACTCATCCTCTTGCCACAGATTTCTCGCGCTCGAGATTAGCGCATATCTGATAATTCTATCTAAAGGGCTCCGGCGAGCGCACTCCTCACCGGAATATAGTTTTCTAAAGGCGATAGTAGGTATGTGCACAGAAGTGTTACGAAGGATGCGACGCAATCACCATGATCCGGCGAGTGATTTCCAATACTTTATCTGTTCCCGGTACTATCCGCGCGGACGTGGCGATCTAGCCAACCTAGCTGGATCTATTACCAACGATACATCGATGCCTACAATAAGCCCTGCATTCTAATGTCACGCTAAACAATGGAGAAGTGACGCGCAACAAATCGATTAACAAGAAGTTATCGTTTATGAAAGGTGCAGACGTCGAGGGAGATTTTTACCGCGGAGAAACTGAACGAATATAAATATTACGGTTTAAAAAAAAAGAACCCTCTGTCCGCGATAAGATAGCGCGTATATTGCAGAAAATTGTTTGCGAGGCAATTCCGTATCGACTATCGAGCCATGTACATAAAATCGGTCGAAGAGCGAGACACGCGGCTCTCGTATTTGTAACCCAGTTTAATGTGCACGTTGTGTGCGTGCAACACGAAGAAGAAAGGACGCCTCTGTTAAGCGAGTAGCCATTCAGCCACGCGCACTCGCGCCATTCTTTTATTTTTCCCGCGAACAGCTGCAACTGTGATTGCGCCTACATACCTAATCCCATCATTCAATCAAGGCGACGCCACGCGTCTAGAGTTTCACTGTTCCGGTCTAGAGTTTCGTGGCATGGAAATTCTCCAGCCACTGTTCGGTGGACATTCGGATCTGTAGTAGGACTATGAAAAAGCAATGAAACTAAATTGCGATGTCCAATTATTTACAGGAAAATAGTAGTTGCGTAATATTGCCGATAATTTGTTAGTTACCGAGGATAATTGAGAAAGATCTGCTTCCTTCGAACAAATGTTTCATCACTGATAAATATCGTGGGCCACCGGTGGAAGAGCTTTGGACCGGGCAAATTCGCAACAAGGAATCGAACCGCGATAACGCTGTTTTCTGCGACGCCTTATCTAACGACCGTAACGTGTATCTATGAACCTAGCTTCTTTTCGCTGGAACCTCTGAAACGTCGTTATCGTCAACGATCTTCTATTTCGACGTGGAGAGATACTTACTTGCCTTGCTGTTTTGAATGGTAATTTCGTTTAGAAGATTCCGAAGGCGACGCGTATGATATTCATGATATGACGTAAATGTGAACGCGTGAGTCACACAAGGCATAAAATCAATGCGGCAATATCGGTTTTAGTGGATGCGTCGCTTGGTAATGATCCGTTCTCTATAAGAGATTCGTCGTATGTAGGTGAAAGATTTTGGTACGAGGCGCAGAGCCTTGAATCGAGCCCGTGAGCTTCGCCATGTGTTCCAACATAGACAATAGATGATCAGATATCTCTGACAAAGACTGGAGATACCTTTCTCCGCGTCAAACTGATCCCTAAGGCTTAAAGTACATACGTGGAAAGTTTACGCACCTTTGGCTGGCGACGTGCCCAGGTACCTGTTGTATCTCACGCCCAACGACATTATCTCTTATTCCCGTTACCGCATTCTTCTTTCTTTGTTCTTCACGGGGCCGACTTGTTTTCGCGAGACTCGGCGAACCACTTGCCCGAGCTTCGGTATTACAAACGAAGCAGCTCTCCTTCTACTTGCACTTTTAATCAAAGACTAGGGCAAACAACAAACCCTCTATAAATCATCCAGTCTCGTGCACGTAAGCGATGTTTGTTTACACGCGAATAGGATGCGACACTGCGGCACGGTATCACCGAACTTTTTCTTAGCCGATCGATCGCGTAAGAAATTATTCCTTGAAAGAATCCTTGGTGTTGTTGCTTCCACGACGAAAGCGGTAATAAGTCAAGGATTGCTAGTGTATCTCGAATAGTTTCACCGTGGATAGTGGTCGCCTTGTTTGGTCATCGATTTATCCGATCTGGTTTCGATCGATTTCGACCGCCCCCCTTAGAGAGACACGAACGCTTGGGAAAGAAGAGGTCGGACGATACACGCTCGCGCGATTGCGTTACGCGTGAAACTGAAACAATCGTGGAACACGCTACCCGGTCTGGGGTAGCACGATCCTCTCCCACTGTGGCATTCCTGGCTCTCCCCGTGCGTCGCCACGGCCGTGCCTGACGCCTCTGCTTCCTCCCAAGAGGAGAGCGTTCACGCTGACCGAGTTCAAGCATTGCTTCTGACCCTGCTGGTCTTCAAACGACCTTGACGAGCCACTCAGATCTATTCGTGCATATGATATTGCGGATGGCGAGTAACAGGTCAATTGTTTATGATGGGGGTACAATAACAACTGCCACCGCCGGCCTGCGACTCGAGGAATGTACCCAGAGACTTGAAGTAAATAAAATAGCTGAATAGCAAAAATATCTTTATTCAAATTTCCTACGTACTGTAATACCTAGTATGTTTATATAACTGTTCCTTATGGATGTTCTTCTTAATACCGAACTTTTATTTCTCTTGGTTCTCAAGCCGCGGGCAGCGACACCCATGGGGGTCGTCCTGGTTAGTTTTAGTTATTCATTTTAATATGGTTACATCGTCGTATTATTCTATTAAGGGGTTGTGCCTACCCGTGGAGTCCGAAAACACATGTATATACGGGAATTTTTTCACGAAAAGCTTGAAGGCTTTTTTAATCAAATCTTTATGTATTCGAAAGTGTACATATTAAACTACTTGTAGTAATTTCTGCGATGGATAATATAAATAAATAAAAGAATATCAGCGATCTTCCAGCAGCGATTTTTTTTCTCAGAAACTTACGATGACCACTCTAATTTCGACCTGGTTCATCCGAATAAAAAAATTCGCGGGAATTTAGTTAGTATATTAGATTATCTAGTCTGGCGGCTTCGCCACAGAATCGCTCTCATTTTTCATAATTGTCATAAAATTAACGGAATTAACCCCTGAAAATTCGGCTGTTTCTCTATTTTGTGTCATAACTCGCGAACTGTAAGAGACAGAAAAAAGTTTCCAGACGAAATTTACTTGTTTTAATTAGATCTATCGTTTGGTAAAAAAATTACTTGTACAGTTCACGAGTTATAACATAAAATCGGAAAATAACCAGATTTTCAGGGGTCAATTACACCCCCTGAAGTTGCGTTGTAATCAGGAGGAAATTCCCTACGTATTCACAAAGTTGCAGAATTTTTTTAATTTTCGGGTTCGGAATGTTGTCAGGGAAGGTTGGGAAACATTGATATAGGAGAATGATCGTTAGTTAGGATTCGTAATAGATTATTAGAAGGAATAAGGAAATAAACAAGGTGTTTTCAGGGGAATCTTGAAGAGAGTGAGGTTCAGGTCTATTCTGCTGATTCTTGCCAGTGGCAAGTTCCACGAATGATACCTATTAGAAATTGACTTTATGTTAATTCAGGCAGCCCGCCGTTAATGATAGGTGTTCGTTAGCCTCTTGTTCCTGGTTGAGCTTGATTAGAAGTGACGCAGGCTTAATCGGAACCAGATATCTAGAGTGCTAATTAGCCTGATAAGCTTCTGCGTGTGTCGTAATTCCTAACGGCCTTTGCGTAATATTTTCGCGCCTCGGGGAATGATTGATCGCTCGGTGCCTAGTCGATCCTTCTCGCAGATCGTACCACTAAATGCGAAGACACCGCGAGCCAAGTAAATGTGATTAGTCAAACATACGGAATGCAAGAAAACGTGGCGGGAAAATAGGAGAACTATGACGGAACTGATTGCCGAGTAGCGGCGTTGATAAGCGGCGATAATGCGATTCCCTTCTTCCTTCCTTCCAACGATTTGCGCGTTTGCTTAATGGGAATGAAAGCGCTGAGATACGCGTAGCGGAATGCGCAAAAGCCCCCTTTTAACGATTCCGCTTGCCCCTTTGCTCGCAGCTACTGGAGATGCTCAAGTTCTACGCCAGATTCGAAATCAACGAAGAAAGTGGCGATCCTCTCACGGACCACGACATGACGCAGCTGCACTATACGAAAATCACCTCCTTGCAGGTAAAAATAGATGACTAATTGTGAGCTACACACCAGGGTCCCTATGTCCCTATTCGTGCCCGCGAATGTATTAATTACCGACTTCTCTTACTTTAATTTGGCTTGCTGAAAATTTATATTATTTTTTTTTCACTTTTCTCTTTAACAAGGCATTCTTTTCGTGTCGAAAATGTTAAGTTTTCATGCTTTTTTTTAATTGAAATAAAAATACACGTTTTTGCCCCAATTACGGGGCCCTGGAAAGTGCGTTGTTCATATTACGGTGCTTTTTTTTTTTTTTTTAATAGCGTTCTGTGTCTTTCGGAGAAAGGAAAATAATATTAGGTTTAACAGTTACAGAGGGTAGCTCTATGGGGCACTTTAATACGGACAAGCGTTAAATTCCTGCCCCTATTACTGACTTCACTTTAAAAAAATACGAAAATGTTTCAAAAAGTGCACATTTTGCTATTTTTTGTCATAAAATTAGAAACTTTTGTTATGTAATTAACTTAAGTGAAAATCATGAGAATTATCAATTTATTCACTTTTGTAAAGTACGTGTTTGTTATCGTTTTCGATAAGGATTTAGGCATATCCGTCTAAATCTTCATGTGCATTTTTCAAAAAAAAATTTTGCCACGCTTCCGTTGTTTAGAAATGGCACCTTCTCATTTGTAACACGTACGTTAATAGTTTAATTTAATTAAAAAATTCTTTCTTTATTTATGCGAGCTTTCATAAAAAAAAGAGTAAAAAGTTGCTGATTTTTAGTAGCGCACAAACACGACTAGCTTTTATTGGTTCCGCGGGAATAATTATCTAATTACCTGAAAACTGCAGAAGAACGTTAAAATGTTTATCTGTCAGCACCGTCATTTTTAAAGCACATGTATATTTCATACAAACTTTTTTTTCAATCTCTATGATAATAATAAACATTGGGTAAAAGGATACATCCGGATTTGTTTTCATTTTTTTAAAAACACATTAAAAAGAAAGTTTTGCGGAAAACGAAGAAGATTCCAAGCTATAAGTAGAAAATACCTATCCGTCCGTACTTCCTTCTTTGTCTTTTCTTTTTGATTTTACGAATATCCGATATATCCGATCGATTGGAATCTAAAATCGGAGAGACATTAAGCTTCTGGCTAATGCCTTATTAATGACTCCTCTCCGTCAATTGCCAACTGCTAAACGTTACCGTTGAGATAAACGTGTTCGTTAAAAACAAAAGATAAAATTCAAAACTGTTTGCAGAAAGCGGTTTTCGCCAAGTTCCCGGACTTGAGAGGCTTCGCGCTGGCA
The DNA here is from genome assembly GCA_963971345.1 of Andrena flavipes. Classification (NCBI taxonomy): domain Eukaryota; kingdom Metazoa; phylum Arthropoda; class Insecta; order Hymenoptera; family Andrenidae; genus Andrena; species Andrena flavipes. The sequence continues at coordinate 333,539 of OZ020481.1, forward strand.
AACGTGGCGAGCGTCGACACGAGGGAGGCTCTTCGCAAACATTTCGGCTACCTCAGGTACCACTTTGCTTTATCTTTCTCGTTTCTGTAAAGGGCCTTTGTCTCGTAACGAGATTATCCACAAGCTTGCTTTTCCCAGCCAGGAGAAGCTGAGATCTATCGGGAGCTATCTCAGCCTGGTTCCCTCGGAGGAGCGGGAGAAAGAGGAGAATTGGTACCGATACGATATTGAATTTCTTCGAGAACTGTTGGCAAGTGACCCAGAGAAACGATTGTGAAACGTTCGCAATGTAGACTTTCATTAATGCGAATAAAATGTAATTGACAGATTTCGCGCCACGAGCGCAGAGCTTCCCAGCTGGAGGAGTTGAACGAGATGCCGCTCTATCCGACGGAGGAGATCATTTGGAACGAGAGCATCGTGCCCACGGAATACTTCTCTGGGGAAGGCTGCCTGGCTCTGCCTAAATTGAATTTACAATTCCTCACTCTCCACGATTACCTGCTGAGGAACTTCAATCTCTTCCGATTAGAATCTACCTGTAAGTGTGAAAATGTGATTGCCCAAGCATCAGTGGTGATTGTACAGTAAATCATGCCCGCTAATCGTTTCCAGATGAGATACGTCAAGATATCGAGGATGCTGTAAGCAGGTTGAGTCCTTGGTAAGCCAGTTTCTTCTTAATAGATTCAAGCAGCTGGCGTGCGTCAACGGTAATTCTGTTCCTTTTGTCCAGGCGCGCCGAAGATAGTGGTGTTTATTTCGGTGGCTGGGCAAGGATGGCGCAACCCATCACACAGTTCGCTGTGGTCGAGGTGGCCAAGCCCAATATCGGCGAAAAAAGACCATCCAGGGTACGCGCTGACGTCACGATAAATCTTAGCGTCCGCAAGGAGATTAAGTCGGAATGGGAGAACCTTCGGAAGCACGATGTCTGTTTCCTCATCACGGTCAAGCCTGATAATCCAATCGGTACGATTTCGCCGAATGTCATACGCGGATCGTGAGAAAAGTAACGTAAATGAATGATACTGCAGGTACTAAGTACAGCCACAAGCTGCCATTCATCCCACAAGTTGGGCTAACCACTGTTCGAGGGTGCGAGGTGGAGGGTATGTTGGATTCGAACGGCAGGGTGATCGAGGACGGGCCTGAGCCACGGCCGATTTTACCCGGGGACACTAGAACGTACAGAGTCTGGCTGGACTCGAATCAGTATCGAATCGACATGGACAATGCTAGCCACGGTGGCGAGGATGTGTACGAGAGCTTTAACATCATAATGCGCCGCAAGCCGAAAGAGAACAACTTCAAAGCAGTCTTGGAGACGATAAGGGAGCTGATGAACACGGAATGCGTTGTTCCCGATTGGCTTCACGATATAATTCTTGGGTACGGTGATCCTGGGGCGGCTCGTTATTCCAGGTACACGAAGAAAGAAACCGGATTACCCACAAGCTGAAATGTCGCAGGAGCAAGGGGAACAACGAAAAGTAGGAAGTGGGGCGAGCGGGCGGGCGGGCGGGCGGGCGATCCCCCTTGCTTGCCCCTGTGACATTTCAGCTTGTGGATAGTCCGACTTCTTTCCAGTCTCGCAATAGCACGCATGCCATCTTTCGCGTATATTTGTTATCGTAGTATCATTTGCGTTATGTATTCTTATATATTGATTTTCGTGCTGCCACAACAAGAATGCCAAATGAAATCGCAACGATGGATTTCAACGATACGTTCCTCGATATAGACCACTTAAAGGCCAGCTTCCCTCAGCACCAGAGCAAAGTTTCTACCGACGATGAAAAGAAATTGGTGCGACCTTTTCGCTTGATATTCGAGGATGTTCTCGCTAAACAGAATAATGAGCCAATAAGGAAAGCGATCAAGGTCGAGCCGCACGTACCGCCCAGTCGAGGTCCTTATAAAGCTAACGAGCCAAAAAAGTGGGTAATAAATAAAGCCGCCTCGTTCGTTTTCTATACTTTACACGTGATTGTTTGCGCGATTTTATTCCAGGAACCAGATTCCCTTCACGCCGACGCAAGTCGAAGCCATTCGCGCTGGCATGCAACCAGGCTTGACGCTTGTTGTCGGCCCGCCTGGTACCGGTAAAACGGACGTTGCTGTTCAGATTATATCGAATCTTTATCACAACTTTCCCAATCAGAGAACGCTTATAGTCACGCACTCTAATCAAGCGCTCAATCAGCTCTTCGAGAAGATTATGGCACTGGATATCGACGAGAGGCATCTGTTGCGTCTTGGTCACGGAGAAGAAGCGTTAGAGACCGAGAAAGACTTCAGCAGATATGGTAGAGTTAACTATGTTTTAGCTAAACGCTTGGACCTTCTAATGGAAGTCCAAAGGCTGCAGGTGCGTGCTTTATGATACGCATATGCGTAGAAATGTTCTCCTGTCGCTTTTCCTTACATCGATTATTTATTTGTTTTCTAGGAGTCGTTAAACGTGAAGGGTGACGTGGCGTACACGTGCGAGACAGCGGGGCACTTTTTTATGTACCAAATATTGACGAGGTGGGAGCGCTTCGAATCCAGAATCAAATCGAGACAGGGCACAAGGAACAGTTCGCCGCCCGCTTTCATCATCGACGAAGAATTTCCGTTTCACAAATTCTTCGACAATGCACCACAACCATTATTCAAGCGCAATACGTTCGAAGAGGATTTAGAGACAGCGTGCAGCTGTTTCAGGTATATCGAAAGGATCTTCGCGCAGTTGGAAGAGTTCAGAGCCTTCGAATTGCTGCGTTCCGGTCTAGACAGATCCAAGTACTTGCTAGTAAAGGAGGCAAAAGTAATTGCGATGACATGTACTCATGCCGCGCTTAAGAGACGCGAGCTCGTCGACATGGGATTCAAATATGATAACATTCTTATGGAAGAGTCGGCGCAGATCTTGGAGATAGAGACCTTTATACCGCTGCTACTACAGAATCCGCAAGACGGGTACAATCGACTGAAGCGTTGGATAATGATAGGGGATCACCACCAACTGCCACCAGTCATCAAGAACATGGCTTTCCAAAAGTACTCCAATATGGAGCAATCTCTTTTCGCAAGGTTCGTCCGATTGGGCGTGCCCACCGTTGACCTCGACGGCCAGGGTCGCGCTAGGCCCAGTATTTGCAATCTGTACAATTGGCGGTACAAAAAATTGGGCAATCTTGCACACGTGGAGAGTAGCCCGGAGTATCTGGTCGCGAATGCTGGATTCTTGTACGACTTTCAACTTATTAACGTCGAAGACTTCAATGGCGTGGGAGAAAGCGAACCTAGCGCTTACTTCTATCAGAATCTTGCCGAAGCCGAATACTGCGTGGCTGTGTTCATGTACATGCGACTTCTCGGCTACCCGGCGGACAAGATTAGTATATTAACCACTTACAATGGGCAGAAACACCTAATAAGAGATGTAATAAATATAAGGTGCGCCAGCAATCCCTTAATAGGTCGGCCGAATAAAGTGACGACGGTCGACAAATATCAAGGCCAGCAAAACGATTACATACTACTGTCTCTTGTGAAGACCCGTGCCGTGGGCCATCTGCGAGACGCTAGGCGTTTAGTAGTGGCGATGTCGAGGGCACGCCTCGGCCTTTATGTATTCGCTCGAGTGTCTCTTTTCAAGAACTGTTTCGAACTGACGCCTGCGTTCGATCAGCTGATGCACCGACCTTTGAAGTTGCAGCTCCTCCCACAGGAACGTTATCCTACCGATAGACTCAACGATGCTACGCCAGCTAATCCCCCGATGGATATCGATGACATGCCTCACATGGCTAAATTCGTCTACGATTATTACATGGAGAAAGTCAGCGGAATGAAGGTGAGCGAATTCTTCTGTCGCGTTTCTTAATGTCGCGAGTAATTTGCGAATGATTACCAACGATCGATTAAAAATTATAGGAATCGCAGAAAATGTGGCAGAAGCCTGGCACGATGCAGACACCTGGCAGTCCGACTCACAAAGTTCCCGCCCATCCTGGAGCAGACGACGACACAGACGACGAGGAACTTAACCAAATGGAGGAAGAGCAGCCGAAACCGGAGAAACCAGAGAAACCAGAGAAACCAGAGAAACCAGATACCGTGGAGCCCAAACTCGAGCTAATAAAGAATTTAATCGACGATCCAGTTTCAGAGGCTGACGACAGTGAACGTTAGCGATAAATGAATGTCGAATAGCAGGACGAAACTATTTGTACCGAAAATACATTCTTCTTTTTTATTAAAATCATATTTATTATACAGTGACATGGTGACGTGCCATGTCATAATAAAATTAAAAAATATTTTCATCTGATATTTATTACAAACATAGCGTTCTACTTTATATATCATATTTGGTATTCATTATCAAAATACTGTTCAGGTAAAGAGATCTATATTCCCCTTAGTCGACGACTCTCTTCGCCTCGACGAGTGTTTCTCTGATTGTTGCCTCCTCGCCTTCTCCACAGACTTCCTCGAGTTCTCATTAGTTAATCGAACGCTAGACGGCACGTAACTATTATCGAATTTCATCGATTTGGTTGTAAAGTCCGGCTGGTATTCCTCAATCGACGCTTTGGTCCCCTTGGAAGTAGGAACATATTCCTTGGGAATGTCCACGATGCTCCTCGCGCTAGGTTCGTAAGTTTCATAAGACACTTGCGACGAGTCCACGGAATTCGGTATGTATCGAATAACTTCCGTCACGCTTTTGTTATCCGACACCATCGGCGAGTATTCGTTCGAAGATACTTGGAGCCGTTCCAATGTGCTCTTCCTGCTCGGTATATACTTAAAATGCGTGCATAATTTCTTTGCCACGGGCGCGTCTGGTACGTACTCTTCCAACGCGCTGTGCTCCGAGCCCTCAAACTGTAAACATCTCTTGTTCCTATTGTCCTTCATCACCTTCGATATATCTGCGACAATATCACTGCCTTCTGCCTTGCTCGGTGAAGTGTTGCCATAATACTCTTGGTGCGCGCGATCATAAGTGTCGTTCCGCGATTTTTCTAACATCCGATCGCGAACCTCCTCTTTTTCTAACGTTGATCCGCACACTTCTGTCCTCCCCGATTTCTTCTTCGCGGGGGACACATTCACCCTGATCGTAGGCAACGATGCAACGTCCTTCACGCTTCCCGATGGCTCGAACGTGTACCTGATTTATAGAAACATCTGTGTCAATATACATAGGTACTGTTAACGGAATCTCCGTTGTTCGCTATCAATCCGAAATGTACAAACATGGTGTCCGTGTTGGAATCCAAATGATATTTCTGTCGCGCAGATGATACAAGGAAAAATTTAAGGCAGATTAAGAACTTTTTCAGGAACAATTTACAGTTTTTATAGAAATTTTTTATTACCTACCTATAGTATAATGTCTTAACAGACTATATAAAAAAAATAGATAGAAAAGCATGCGTAAATTTTAATATATCGAGTAATCTTCTGCTAGACCCCACGCGCGCTGGTCTTTTTTGTGTAACTTTGGAACAGAGGGTCCGAAATTAAATTTCATTTTTTTTTGTAAACTATATGAGTGTAGTTTCTGTTGTACGTACCGATTTCTTAAACAAATTATTTTTGTAAAAATTGTACGCTTTAGATTTTAGAAGACAAGTTTCAATATCCGCGAATAAGATGGACAGTTTCCCGAGCGTATTTAAAAAAAAAAAATTGTTTTCAATTAAAGAATCCGTACGTACAACAGAAACTACACTCGTATAGTTTATTTCGAACCTGCTGTTCCATAGGGGGTCTAGCTAGAAGATTAAATAATTTATTAAAATTTATGCATGTTTTTCTATTTATTCTTTTTCGTACAGTCTCTTAAGACAGTGTACTAAAGGTAGGTAATACAAATTTTCTATGAAAACTGCAAATTACTACCGAAAAAAATTCTTAAGAATGGCTTACTTTTCCAGCCGTTACAGTGGTGTTCCCCTTAAATCGATTTTCTAAAATAACAAACTAGCTGAACCGTTACCCGATTTCGCCCGAGAATTATTTATGATATTTCCAAAATAAAAAAAACCTTAAAAATGGCATATAAGTACTTTAATCTGGGGCGTATGTAATGTATGTTCAAAATTTCATTGAAATCCGTTCAGTCGTTTGGGCGTGAAAGAAGGACAAACAAACAGACAACGTTTCACTTTTATATACCTATATTAGTAAGGATCCCCGTAAGAATAGAAAATTCCCGCTTATCGAGTAAACGGAGAATCACAACTGCTTACGTGACTTCCAGCTGTCGGGTAGACTTTTTCCACTTGTAATTCTCGAGATCTCGCGATGACCTCTCCGCTCGAAAGTTGCGCAAAATCGCTCTCTCTAGAATTTTGTACAACGCCGCCCAATCCTCTAGATCCAGCCACTTGTTGGTGGAAACCTCTTTCTTCTTAATCTTTATGGTCTTCTCTTGAACAGTCACAACAGCCGTAGCTAAACAACTGTCTGAAGCCTACGAATACAGCTTCTATTTTACCTGTTAGAGGCACAGGGCCGTCTATTAACAGCTGTTGACAGCTGTTGATTGAGATACCTTGATTACTTCCAAATATTGACCGTCGCGAAACATTCTTGCGATACGCCTGTCTGTCAATCGTTTGATTGTTCCCTCGCAAGTTAATTATTGTTCGCTATGGATGTTTCTCGTGCGCTATACGCATTTCTTCAAGATCCTGCACAACTATGTATGTAATATGTACGTAGGCTCGCTTGTCACCTGCGCCGTGATGTCAGCGTTCACTGACGCGCGCACATCAGCACGTGTGGATATAAATAGGTAAACGAAAGTGAAAGATGAAAATAAACCGAAAAGCTCGTGGGAGGCGTTTGCTTTGCGCGTACACATTAATGCAATCCTAAAGGGAACTGTACAATTTCAAATTAATACGTAACTGCGATACGAGCTACATGCGATATGCGAACTTATTTACGCTCGATACTGATTTTAATCGCTTTATTCACTTCGCCGGTCCACTTCTAAATGTATGCATACATTGTTCCTTACGCATTCTTACATATTATATACATGTATTAAAATGAATGTATAAGATCGTTAGCAATCTATATAGATGATTGTTTTGTACATATGTATATAAATACATATATGTACAATGAAGATGTTTTTATTACAAATGTTTATAACATGCCATTTTGTAATTTAATTCCAAGTAATCTGTGATTATCGTAGAGTTAGAGTCACCTCGCGAATTTGTGCAAAAATATTGATGATCAGATACAACATACTTCTATAGATATGCGGTCAGTAAGGTATTTTTACTCGAACTGATTGTTGATACATATGTATTAACGTGCAGCGTTTTTGAAAGAAACAATTCCGGCAATTTACAATGGCCTCGAAGGAAAAGCCAAATGTCCTGGAAAGGTTCATAATGTTTAGCGAATATAATGCCGAGACGATGAAGGTACGTTCTAACCTACATTCCCTTTAACTATCGATCGAATAATTTCTATTTGTATTTTCAATTCTAGATTGTCAGTTATGGCATTGCTAGTATAAGTTTAATTACCGCACTCTATCGAATCAGGCCTGTACGTATGTATGACGCGGACATCGATGCAACGCTTTATTTAACTTCGGTCTTTTATATTCTTCGCAATTCTTTTTTTAGTTTGCTAAGTTTAGAAAGCCTTACAGCGTACCTTCTCATTTTCTACGGAGAAAAGTTCCTCTTCAAGGTAGCGTAATGCGTATTGAGCCCAGTTGCGGTACGCTTTTGATGGTGGATCACAAGTCGTTAATACCACTGCCCCGATTGAATAGTTCAACGTATTTGCCAGTTAAGATAGCCGGAATCAATGTGATGGCTAATGGTGAGTGTCGAGTAAATAGCTATGAGTATCTAATAGTAATTTGTATTAACTTTCAGGTGTCAACTGGTTACAAACAATTATCAATGGAAAGAAAATAACTTTTATACCTGTGGCTAGTGAAAAAGAATATTTAAGTTGTATAGTTACTACGTCGCAACAAAATCAGGTAAAGAGAAACGATTAGGTTGCGATTGTCTTCTGTTTGCAAATTTACATTGAATTTGTGCAGGAACCGATAAGAGTCGGAGAAGAGCTGGTGAGACTCGGTTTTGCTCTGGCCAACGAAGACTCGTTAAAGCTAATGTCGAAGGATAAAGAAATCTTGAAGTATCAAAAGAGATTACTAAGTGCGCAAACATGGGCGCAGCGTAAAAGAAATGGTCATTGGCATTTTGTTAAGTATCCGACGCTTCTCTGGAAAGTCCAGCAGAGTTTAATAGAAAAATTAAAATCCATATTGCCAGTTTCCATGGTACAACAACTTAATATCTGAGTACTTCCCACAGTTGTACATTCTGATTCTGCAATGTAATTAAAACAGCGTGTATTTTTATAATATAATTTAGAGCTGTTAAAAGATACTGCGGTTTCCGTGTGTACTTGAAGCTTTGAAAGTTCTTAAAGAGAGTACAAATTGAGAGAAATGTATTTGATTAAAAGTATTTGTAACAGTAAAAAAAAAGGAATATTTAAAAAAGGAATTTTATTCTTATAGCATTTATACAACCATTTCCCCAACTTCCGTATAAAATTAATAACATTACTTTAAACCACCGTGCTCGAAACTAATGTCTAGAATAGAAAAATAGATCACATATAAAAATAGAAATGAAAAATGTAATGGAAGATTCATAATATTCCTATGATTACATCAAACAAATTTAATAACAAGGGAATGATTCAAGTTTAACAAACACATTCGATTTAATATAAATTACCTTATTCATAGAATAATCATTTTAATATTTAATCTTATCCTATTATACAATCTTCTTTTCTCTGGAATGATAATTGATATGAAAAACAACAAGAACATCTGTAACAAAATAACATTTTCTCTTCTTTCATTTGGACCTCATCTTTGTTATACAACTAAATAAAATTAGAATTTACAACATACATATACAACTTGTGTGTATGCGTGGGTGTGTGTGTGTGTGTGGGCGTGTGTGTATATATATATATATATATACATATATATATATATATATATTTATAAATGTGTATGTATATATACTAAACATGATACTAAGTAGTATATATAATTTACTGCAATGTGGAATGGTTTGGAAAAACATTTTCAACCTTGTGTACAAATCTAAATCACAGTCTCTAATGACTTTTCCTAATCTGTTTTTCATTTATACGAGAATTACAGCAAAATGAAATAATCTTATATCATTTCACTGAACTACTTGTTCAAAAAAAAAAAAAAAAAAAAAATGTAAATAAAAAGTGAACTCTGTACGTTTAAAACAGCAATAAATATGTATGTTAGAAACTTGTAAAGTCTAAACAAGTAAGTCGATATGTTTGGAATACGTAGAACCTGTAATATGTAATAGAGTTGGTAATAGTAATCAAGTATTAAATAAAGCTTGGAAGAATGTCTGAAGTTACAAGTAGTTTGCTTTTACTTCTTAGTGGAATCACTTTTCTTCTCTGTTGCCTCGGAATTCTTTGTCTCAGTTGCACGAGCAGTTTTCTTAATGGACTCATCAGACTTTGGCTTCTCTGTTGCCTTATTGCTTGTCTTTGATGATTCAGTGTCTATATTTGATCGTTTTGTATTAACATTTGAATTAGAATTGTCTTTCTTAATTTCTTTTGGTTTATCGATCTTAGTCTCTTTCACTGATGCTTTGGAAGCAGGTGGTGATGATGGCGGCGGTGGCGGTGATGGTGATGAAGGTGGTTTTGGAGGGGCAGTAGTCGTAGCACTACTAGTAGTAGTAGTAGTAGTGGTGGTGGTGGTGGTGGTAGAACGTGCTTTTAGTTTTGGCTTTGACGTTGTTGCATCCGAGGCTGGTTTCTGTGTGGAGGACGTTTGAGAAGGTGGTTTAGGAGTTGTAGCTGGTTTTGGGGTAGCCTTTTGTGCAGTTGATTTGGGAGTTGCTGTAGTTGGTTTCGCCGTCGCTTTTTGCGCAGTTGGTTTAGCATTTGTTGGTTTCGCCTCAACCTTAACATTTGGCGTACCTGTAACCGTTATAACCGGTTCTTCCCTTTTCTGTTGTTTTACATTCGATGATTTCGTACTCTCGGATAAATCCGGGAATGCTTGTTTCAATGGTACTCTCATGATGTATTCGTTCCAAGGAGAACCGAGCCACACGAATCCGTTGTGTATGTAAGCGGAGGAAATACCATGAACTGCTTCATCCTCTGAATATAAAGCATCTAAGACATTCCCAGTCTTACCCATTCTGAGTACTACTGAAGTTTTCTTCGTATCAAGAATCCTCGAGCTATCGAACGAACCTACCGAATGCAAAACTCGCTCCGCGTAATAATTTGGATAAACATCTTGCAGAAATTTGAATGGAGCTTCTATCAAATACAACAGCCTAGTGGCCATTTTTCGTATGTGTGGATGGGGCATAAGGGATTGAAGTAACATAGGATGACCAGAATCTATATATACCATCAGAGTTACTAGGAAACCTCCTTGTCCATCGGTATGTACATTATCTGGCATACCAGGTAAACCTTCGGCAAAGACTTCTTGCTGTCGTGCTTTCGGACCCTTCAAATGGTACTTGATAATACGCGAAGCAGTAGACTCTAATACGATCAGAAAACTTTCATCGTCGCTCAATAAGACTCCATTCCCAAACGCCAATTTCTTCGCTAATACTTCATTCTTCTTTGTCGCTGCATCGTATCGAATCAATCTGCAAATAAGCAATGCCGCGTGGCATAATCGTATAAACAACTTAAATTTGAAATTCTTACCTCCCAGAAGGATTAGCTAGGCACGAATAGATTCCATCCTGAAGGGAAAAATCTGTGGACGAATCGATCCAATAAATGTCTCCGTTCTTTGCGATATCCAAGGCATTGAGCAATCTTGGTGCCTTTCCGTCGATGGGTTCCGAACTATTAACTATATTCGTATACTGTCGAGTATTCACGTTAACTTTGAAGATACCGTAGTAAGCATCAGCTACAAATAATTCTCCTTTACTGTTGAACTGCAGGCCCAGAGGTCTACCACATCTCTCTTCCTGCCATAAGCCATCTGCAAGAGTTCTTTCCTTTTAACGTGCCGAATTTAAAATCGGCTTATATTCTCTTAAAGATAAAACTCGTTGATTAAATCGTCAGATATTAGCCATACAATAAAAATTCTTATTTCACGTACCACATTTTTTACCGAACTTAACGACCGGCACGATGCGATTTTCTTCGATTTTCACGACGTAACCTCCGCGAATACCGGTGTACAACTCTCCATTGTACGAGGCGAACGATTCTGGACCTTTAATTTCTCCGGAGAACAGTACTTCCGCTCCCTGTAGCCGATTCCTCAACTCGAATGGATTCGGTGTATCGCCAGGCCGTTTTATACTGAAAACACGTATCGCGGGAGCGTAATTAGTTTGCACGTAAATATCATAAATAATAAAACATAAATATCGTACCTATACTCGGAAAACTCTGCATCTGGAGGTAAACCTGGTAGAAAGGTAATTACAGCGAAGAACAGACAAGTATATATGATGACGGTGCCAATCGACTTTAAGTATCCCATTATTAAAATTTACGAATATCAATATCTTCGAAGATGTATCTTTGCGGTAGAACTGTTATTTATGAGGAATGGCGAGAACTCCGGCCACCCTTAGTGCTTCTTCATCTCGACGCTGACAGGCACTGAGAAAAAAGAAAGACTACTTTTACGTAACTGTTTCTTGCCGGCGTAGATAACGGCATTCACGGCTTTAATGGCGTTGAATCGTATGCGGTAAAGTGCAGACTTTGCCAATGTCAGCAAAAGTACGACCAAATAAGTGCCACGCGGGCGGAAGATGCCCGTGCTATTGATTTCCGTCTGCCACATGATTTTAATTTTCATCGCCAACGCAGCAGGTCTTTTTTACGACTCGGCTACATTTCGGTTAATATGGTCGAATCGGTATAAGTAATATTTGGCGGATCTTAGTTTTGAATCTTTCATATAATTTGTCGTTGCTATTGATCTATGCTTTATAAGGGTCATCCATTAACGTTGCAACGTACGCACGCGCGAACAGATGAAAGTGGCAACACCGCCTCACGGACGCCATTCTACTACAATTATACGTCGATGCTTCCGCCATCTATGACCTGATGTTGAGAGTGTGGCGTCTTTAGTTGTAGTATTATGCTATATAAACACTGATAATCGACGGTGATCGACGGATTCCAGCCTACTCACAGTAGTTGGCGTATCGAAATTCTTGGTTTCCCAATACGTCGACTGTTGAACGTATGCAAGAACGCACACATCTTTCAGCATTTCAGCACATCTCAGAGTAGTTGCTGAGTTGGATGCTGTTGCCACTGTTGCAGATGCCACTACATTCAGTCCTGAAATTATGGGTCGGTAACACAGTTTGGGTGGCGACACGAACATCCATAAGGTGATAGGTCTATCCTGTACCTGGTCTGTGGTTTGAGATTGAAATTTTGGTGCAAAAAAGGATCTAGCCATCTGTGGATAATGTAGATTAAGATTGTCATCGTAGAGAGTGTACAAAAATTACGGGTACGGCTGTTGCTTTTCGGTAACCGTTTCACAAACTGTTCACGCGTCGAAGAAAAGTATTGTCATCGTCAGTTCGGATCAGTTCGGATGCCGCAGGGGCGAATCAGTCGCTGTATTTGAGAAAGATCGCTGCGACTTGAGAAGCGTGCATCAATCGAAGAGACGACAGCCACCGATGCCACGAGTTGGGGCTGTCACTTCCGGGACAGTAAACAGAAGGTGACTTCGTCCTTCGATTGCACGAACCTTTATAATGTCCGTGACTGAAGAAAGAATTCAAGAATTAAATAGATGCTTCCTGGAGTTTATGAGCAAAAGCGAGAATGCAGATTCCGCGACGAAAGAGATATACGATGATCTCCTTGACGAGGTCTTAATGGGATTTGTGTTCGATGTACACCGAACTACAAAGACTGGCAGCTCGGATGTCGAGGAGGGCATACCCGATGACGAATCATATGCCATCGTAGGTGAGTAATCGTTCTTAATCGTTCTTAAAACATCCTAACAAACTGAATTCCATTACTCAGGTTATGTTTATTTACTGTTTCCTCCGCATAAGGGAAAAGTTATTGCGCGTATGTGCGGATACGTCCTCCTTTCACAGAGTTTACCCCGGTGTAACATCTTTCATAGATTCCCCAGGATTGGATGTCTTCGGTCAGCACCCTGTGAAAAAGTCTCAAGAATGCAATTGCCCGAATTGCGACAGAGGAGTGGCGGCGTGTCGCTTCGCTACTCACTTAGAGAAGTGTATGGGCATGGGAAGGAATAGTTCAAGAATCGCGTCGAGACGCATAGCCAACAATTCAAAGGATTTGAGCAATTTCACTGGGGTCATAAGCGACGACGACGACGATGTTGATTGGAGCTTAAATAACGATAAGCGTAAACGCAGGAAGGACCGCAATGGTATAAAGAGGACAAAGCAACAGAAGAATAGTCAGAGAAACGGGGATAGCATGAACGAACACATTCACAGCAGCAATGAGAACTCCCCATCGAATTATGAAAACATGTCCTTGGAAGACAAAAGAATTCTGTTGACTCAAATTTGCGGAGTGATATCGGAACATACTAAAAAATTGTGCACAAGGTCCATGCGTTGTCCACAACACACAGAGGATCAGAGAAAGGAGATGAGAGCAAACTTGGAGTCCGGTGGCAACGCTCAGACCGGTCAAGATAATCTCCACGTAGACGTAGATACCTACGAAGAGGGAGATGGACAGAATTTGAGAGAAGCTTTAGCACGTTGGGACCGCGAAGGTTCGAGTCACTCGAGCCCGGCGGATTCCACATCTACGACATCGACATCTTCGATAAGTAGGAAACGCGAGACAAAAACAAAAGGCAAAGGGAAAGGCTCGAAACGCGACCGTGGATCTCCTATTTCGCAGGGCGACTAAGATAGTGTATCTAATTTATTTTCCAGTGATAAAAAACTGTTTACCAGGGAAAATTATGTAATAATAATGTTCCTATTCATTGTACAAAGCTTCCAGAATACATTACTCGACACGAAAAGCAGCTGCAACAATTATATATCTTCGAAATTGCTTTTAAATAGCTGCAAAATAAGGGAAATTTATTGTTCATTTTTCTAAAATATGAGAATTTAAATATTTATAAATTATCAAGTATATCTAGCGTAAACTGTTTCATCTTCGTGAGAGGCGCTGCGCTCGAGGGTTCGCTCTACTTCGTATACGCGTTTAGTTGATGGTTAGAGGGCGCCATGTATTTTCTTTCCTTGTCGGACGTCACTTAACCGCACTTGACGCAACACCAGGGTATCGTATACGTGTATGTACAATTGTAAGAAAACGAAGTGAAAGGTGTTTGATGCAAAACTCTATGAAAATAAAGATGATAAATGTACAAATCAGCACAGCTTCGGGAGTAAAACCAATCCTTACCATTGACGCACCGCTTAAAGTTCATGAATTCCATGATCGAATCGAGGAATTAACTGTAAGTACTTAACTTAGTGGATCTAACCTTGGAACGTTACATTTATTTAAGGTCAATTCAAACGATCTCTCTTGTAGAATATATCCCAGGAGAACTATTACATTGTGCACAATGGAAAACTCGTGGACGAAAATCACACTTTTTACGGCGGTTATGTTTCTCTCGTACCGCGATTACTCGGTGGAAAAGGAGGTTTCGGCTCCATGTTACGAGCGATCGGTGCGCAGATCGAGAAGACAACAAACCGCGAGGCTTGCAGGGATTTGAGTGGACGTAGGCTTCGCGACATCAACGAGGAGAAAAGGTTAAAAGCGTGGATCGAAAGACAAGGGAAACGGGAAGAAGAGGCAGCAGAGCGCAAGAAAAAGAAATTGGAGAGACTGTGCACCGAACCTCGACACGAGTTTAAAGATCACAGCTACGAACGCGAGAGGTCGACTCTAACGGAGAAAGTTGGAGATGCAGTGGAGGAAGGCTTTAAAGCGGCTGGAATGTCTGGAGTTAAAAGAAAGCACGTGGAAGAAATTACAGCAAATAGGAAGAAGACGTTGTTAGACCTCGATATTGATTCGGACGAACTGGACAGTTCCGAGGACAGCGAAGAAGATGAAATTAAGTCTAAGAAAATTAATAAAGATGACCAACAGATATCGCATGATAGTGGACATTCCAGTGACGAAGCGGCGAAGGTTAATAAAAATAGTAACGATACGGAGAGTGAATATTCAAATGCTAGTTCCGACAAGAATATTAGCAATGAAAATTTAGATTATAAAGACAAGACAAAAGAAGACTGCGTTGTGGCTGATAGTGTAAAATCTACGGATGAATGTGTCGAACGTTCTGAATAGAAGAGTTACAACCTACATAATCAGTTTTTATCATTTTACATTTATTATACGATTGGAGTTTGTACATAAAGTTTCGTATCAAGTATTAATTTCATAATGTATGTTCAGGTTTTATGTTTTAAAGGTATCGCTGTGCCGGTATTCACCGAATAAAATATTAAGTAGTCATTTTCTTATCCGAAATTTCGGAACTATTATAAAATATCAAATGCCATAGTTTATTAAAGAATGTAGTTCGATATGATCACTAAATCGATATAGGACAATCTATTTGGTGTCTTAAAACGTTTATGTAATACCTCAATATATTCTCCATGCGACTAACTCATTAGTAAGTTTAACACCTATTGTAAATAAGACTAACGACGTAATAATCGATTTCAAAAAGTCTTTTACAAAGAATTGCTTGTACTTGCATTGATATGCCCATTTATAAAGATGTTCTATGTATTTTGAACTAACTACACGCAGGGGATCAGTTTCTGTGTATTTCTTTTGAACTTGCGTACGCACCAAGTGTGTTAAAGCTCCCAGGCATATGTAATAGCAAGTTTTACGGCATTTTTTACGTGAAACCAGCTGGAAAAGTTATATGTATATGTTTATCGAACTGTATAAAAATATAATCAAAGAGACAATGGAATCTGCAAACGAATCTCACATTCTTACAAATTTGGTCCCTTTTAATAGACGGCGCGATGGTCAATACAGATGCCGCTGATCTGCAGGTATCGTACTCCACGGCCATTTTTTCTCCGCGGAGTAGAAATCGGATAAGTAAAATTTTTAAATTCCTTTTACATGATGACGTTCACAGATTTATGTTTAAACAAAACCAAAGAATATCGAAACTGATATTCTTTTGTTCGATATAAGATTTCTCGTATAATGTAGGCAAGTGGAAAAAAGAGAAGACTCGATTCGGCTGCTGATCAGATCGGAATAACTACGATATATATATATGTGTGTGTGCGTACGTATGTACGCATGTACAGTACCCCCTAACAAAGCGCATCTCACCGCTGGTTTGTATCATCGGTGGAATCGTGATGCTCATCTCCCCAAGGTTGCGCGCAGAAATTCTGTTGCAGACGGCCACTAATGAAAGTGGACAGTTACATCGTATGAATTCTTCGTACCAAATATCTATTAAAAGCTTATTAAAACCTTGAACAGGTTCAGAGCAATGATAGCATAAGTCATTGCCGATTTCGCATACTGGTTCTTCTATTAACATATGTACATAGTATAGACTAGTACCGTTAAGGAACTAGTTCTTGATCAGGCACTAATTTTTGATCAGTTCATGAAATAAATCGTTCTTTTGAGTTTATGTCAATAAATAATTGCTTGAAATAATTACTAACATAAAAACTGATAATTCAAAAACATAGGTGTTGTCTGTGAAAGCAGTTAGTAGTGTTAATTTTAGATGATCAAAAACTAGTTCCTAGTCACCTTATTATTTCATACCTTATAAATAATTAAATTATATACTTATTTTCAACTTTTTAAAATTTTTCCTTAAAGTTTACACATTAATTCATCTTTTAGTATAAAAAAAGTTTATGGTTTAAAGTTTTATTACGTTAAAAATAAATATTAAAGTGGGAAGCCCTCTAAACTGATCAAAAACTAGTTCCTTAACGGTATATAACACGGTAAATTTACAAGGAAAACTGGTTCTGTTCCTGAAAATCGTGTCAGTCGCGTGATAAAATCAGGATGTGATACTCATGGGGAACTTGGGGTGTTCCCACTCAATCGTGTAGCATGCAAGCGAAAGAGACCAATATGCGTAAAAACGTTTGCGCTAACCTTTCCTTCATCTCGTTTACATCGTTTCGATTACGTAGAGAGAGAGCGCGCGTGCGCTCGGACATTTAAATTGAACAGTGCCGAAAAGTCTCGGAACAGTTCGACCTTTACGATAGAAGGAACAGCAATTAAACGGGGGGAAAAAAAACTTTTACAAATAATCGCAGGCTGGTTAGTCAATCGAAAGAGAGTTAAATAAATAGTGGGGGAAGCAGTTAGCCCTGACTCCGGTCATTTTATCATCGGCGATGTCAGTCGACAACCTGATCTTCGACACAGCGGCCGTAGTATCCGCCGGCGCGTGAAATTAATATACGCCGCATCCGCGTCGATCCGCAGAACATTAGTGAGAGTCGAGAATTCCTTCCGAATTTCATCGACAGTTTATCATTTTCGTGTTAAGTGACGCGTCAAGCGCAAGAATGCTTAAATTGTTTATACTGAGTGTCTTTCTTCAGACGCTGAAATTAATTTCCGTCAATGCCCGTAAGTAAAGTTAATTGACTATATTATCCTCATCCTAATGACTGGCATACGCTCATTCTATATAAAGAAATAGCGTATATCAAAGAGTGCACATTCGAGTAACGAACACAGCTTTATTTGCTAGCTGTATTACGAAACGACACGACGGGAAAAACCGTCCGCCGTATCAAAGCAATCATCTGAAAGAATCCGACAAGGATTACTAGTAAAATATGCGAAGCTGTTGATTTGTGAGAATCTTGTACATTCAAGGCCGCCGCGCCGCACGGGATGCTCAGCCGGACAGCAATTAGCATTATTTTTTTCATACGGCGGAATATGACTTTTTCTTTTCAGAGTACGCACCGAATTGTCTGACACCCAACAATGCACCTGGCATGTGCATTGGAATACGATCATGTCCAGCTTTGTTGAACTTGCTTCAGACTGCATCCACAAATCCACAAGCAATAGATTTTTTGAGAAGATCGCAGTGTGGTTTCGAGGGCAGGGACCCGCGAGTCTGTTGCCTGATACAGAATACTCAACCCAATATCCCACCACGCGACGAAGTTCCATTTACAAGCAATCCGAGACCAACTCCAAGTATCGAGGAGCCAATCACCGCAGACAACAACGATGCAAACTTACAGTACGATCTATCCAGTAATACTTTGCTCCCCACCGATTGTGGTAAAGAGTTGACCCAGAGGATCTTCGGCGGCGAGAAAACGGATCTAGACGAGTTCCCATGGATGACGCTATTGGAATACGCGAAACGTAAGTGCTCGAAATTGGCCGAGGAGCTAAGTATCTATTAGAAATTGGTGTTTTTCAGCGAACGGAAAGACTACAGCTTGCGGTGGAGTACTGATCAGTCGCCGTTACGTTGTGACCGCGGCCCACTGTCTCAAGGGCAGCGATCTGCCGAAAACTTGGCGGCTGGAGAGCGTCCGATTAGGCGAGTACAACACCGCGACCGATCCGGATTGCATCTCGGATGGCGAGAACGGCGTAATCTGCGCGGACGATCCGATCTCGGTCGGGATAGACGAGCAGATCGTCCATGAGAATTATCGGCCGTCGGCCAAGGACCACAAGTACGATGTGGCCGTGCTGAGACTGTCACGCGACGTCCAGTTCACAAACTACATCAAGGCTATATGCCTGCCGTCGCGCGCCGATTTCGGACAAAATCTGTTCGTCGCCGGCTGGGGAAGGACCGAGAACAGATCCTCGTCCGACGTGAAGCTCAAGCTTTCGTTATCCATCGCCGACAAGGAGCAGTGTCGAACGACTTACCGAAACGCGGGTGTGTCGCTTGGTTACGGGCAAGTATGCGCCGGTGGAGAGACGGGCAAAGATTCGTGCAGAGGAGATTCCGGCGGCCCTCTGATGTCTCGTGAGAGGGTTCGCGACGGTACCGGAAGATGGTCCGTCGTCGGTGTAGTTTCCTTCGGCCCGTCACCTTGCGGCATGCCTGGATGGCCTGGTGTTTACACTCGAATAATCGATTTCGTGCCCTGGATAGTCAGCAAGATGAGACCATAAGGTGACGTTTCGATACGAGACGTTTTCTGATTAAAAGAGCAGAGCGATGTATGTACGTGTGTATACCTCTGTGCTCCCTCTTAACTCACCAATGTAAATAAATATTTTATCGCATTCGATTACGGAGTAAATAGAATGCTGCTTTTTTGTAACGACCAAGTTGTCGTATGCAGTTGTTCTAACGCTATCGGCCCCGAAGGTTATCGCTTTCGTAGGTCATAGAGGAAATCATGCGCATTTGTTATGTGCGTCGCGACGAGTAACACGAGATGAATAAAATTCCTCTGATCCTTGGAATAATCCGTAGAAATCGTTTGTCACTATTTACCGCGAAACCTATTGTGACGTAAAACACAGTCGGTGTCGGTGTCGAAATCGAGAATCGGGAATCCCCCGAGGAGTCACTTTAATAGGTCCGGTAATTCGTGGGAAGAAAACTTTTATTGCGGTGGAGCGTCGAGGATCGACGAGTCAGATATAAACGTAAAAGGAAAACGAAGAGAAACATTCTTCTTGGAACAAACTCGCAATGCTGTATGTAACCGGTTCGCCGAAAAAATCCAATTGATTGGTAGGATTGCAAGCATCCACCATGATTTGACCATCCCGCGTTCCGATTAGTTGAAAGAATTTTCCTCATACTTAATCCCTTCTCTTTCTCCACGACTTCCTCTTCTTTTTGCAATTCAAAGACCAACAGATGGCAGCAGTTAGTACGCCGAAGACTATCGCGCGAGTCTGTTCTGGCCTGTCCTCCGCGCAAGCAGCAAATAAACATTTCCGAAACTGGTTTATCCGCTTCGTCGGTGATTTGAAAAATCGTAATGGTCAAGTCCTGATAGGACCACGGAAAGAAATCGTAATCAACAGTTTATTAAGAACTTACGGGGGAACATCGCCTACGCACAGCGAAGAAACACGGCTGCACAATAAAATTATTTGAAGCAAAAAGTATACCTACAGCGGCGATTCGATCTCAGCGCTGATCATGATCATCCGCCGCGACCTCTTGTTTGTGCTTGTAACTCTGTACGGAACCTTAGCGCGTGAGTAGAATATTGTAAATACGTAACCGAAAAGTAGATACGACGCTCCTTTGTTTCGCTACTTGTCGTCGCTGAATTTCACGGCAAACGTTTCGAACCATTAACTCGTAGTTGAGCGAAACGAAGTTCATTTCGCGTGAAGAACTAAGTTGGAAAATTAATTAGCGCAGCGCGTAAGTTTAATAATTATTCGTATCAGATCTGATTTGAATGAAATGGTAAGTTCCTAGTCCTTAATTGTTTTCTATGAGACCGTTTTTGACTAATCGTAGCCCGCACTCCACTTCGAAATATAGTTTCTAGAGATAGTTTAATTAAGGGTTGCATAAAATACTTTCACCAGTTACGTAGTTATAAATTACCAACATTAATTCGACCCATGCTAAACTCGGTTCTGCGCAGGTCGAATTCTTCGGTAGGAAAAAAATACTTTGACTCAGACTGGAGCTCACCTCGATACGATATGCACGATCCTTCCTGACCATTTCCTTCTTGTGCGCTGTCTGAACGCGTGGTTTTCTTTTCGCAGAGGATGGGTGCACCACACCTCGGAATAGACCCGGTTTTTGCGTAATTGTATACAATTGTCAGGCAGTGATGGAGATTCTTCAAACACAAAAGCCCCTGTCTCTAGAGAATCTGAATTATTTGAATAGCTTGCAGTGCGGCTTCGAGGGAAAAAGTCCGAAAGTGTGCTGCGAGCAACAGGTACGATCTCCACGATCCCCACGATCTCCACGATGCGGGGTGCCGACGAAAGAATTGTTGCTTTTAGATTACGGCAACGCCGTTATCCACTACCGAAGAGCCAGCAACCGCAATTCCCGATCCTCCGGACGTCTCGAATCATCCGAACTTGGGATTAGTGAACGAAGACACCTGCGGGCCGTCAACGGAACAAAAACTCTTCGGTGGCAACAAAACCAACATTTTCGAATTTCCGTGGATGGCGTTGATTGCTTACGACACCGGGAAACAGATCCCAGAATTCCGATGTGGTGGATCGTTGATCAATAAACGATACGTGCTTACCGCTGCACACTGCGTTACCACGTTACCCACCGGTAAATCAATTCTAAACAGCTGATAAAAATAGAGAAAAAATGCGACAGGTTCATGATCGATGTCGTTATCATTCGTAGGCCTAAGAGTGACCGGCGTACGAATCGGAGAGCACGATTTGAGCAGGGAACGTGACTGTAACATAGACAAGGACGGCGTAGAAATTGCTTGCGCCGAGAGATATCAAGACTTCGGTTTAGAGAGTATACATTTTCATCCAGGGTACTCGACTACTAAATTGCAAGACGACATTGCCCTGATACGATTAAACGGAGATGCCGATTTTCGGCCGAAAAACGCGCGACCCATTTGCTTGCCGATTGGACCAGCTGCTACCATGACCCGTAAAAAGGTAAATACGATTGTCAGAGATAAATATTTTCTTTGTGTGTCTACTTCTTTTTGTTTCTGTTAAATATCGCCTACTTGGACGATCTGCTTGGCCGACAGGTGACAGTGACCGGTTGGGGTGCAACGGAAGTTGGAGTGCGCAGTGAGAAATTGCTGCAAGTTCAATTAGATCTGATTAACACCGAGAACTGTTCACGGGCGTTTAACGGACGCGTAGAAATCTGGCATAAGCAGATATGCGCGGGCGGTAAAAGGGGCATAGACGCTTGTGGGGGAGACAGCGGTGGACCGCTCCAAGCTCCGACAGTATATAAAAATACCGTAAAATATATTCAGTACGGGCTTGTCAGCTTCGGACTCAAGAACTGCGGTACAGCAGGTGTTCCTGGTGTTTATACCAATGTTGTGTACTACATGGATTGGATTCTAAACACTATTAGACCATAAAGCACATACACATCACGCATCTTTCTTTTATTCTCGAAGCTATCTTTAAAGAAACGGTAAGTAATGTGTGCATATCTAGAGTCAAGGACTTGACGTGGAAATCTTTCAAACTTAAACAAAGTAAGCTAACAGCAGCATTCTACGCGTTACAGGACTTGGTCTAATTCCTTACTGCAACTGATATCGTACTGAGAATATTATTATGTGTACATGATCGTATATATTTATGTTAACACTACACTTACTCGTTCTGACTTTTTATAACAATATTACCATAAATCGTCACAGATAAGTTTCTAGTTAAAGTATACGTACATCATGGAACATAAAGTTGGAAAATTTAAACGTGCTATATGAAATAATGGCTGACAAGTAATATTAAAGTGATATTACACTTACGGAACGATTAACTCATTACAATTAACAGCAATTAATTTTATATCGACCAGCGTTCATTAAAGTGTATAGTTATATTTTCGATGGTTATCTCTCTATTGTATCACGCTTGTCCCTCTGCAACGCACTTTCATTGCGGTCGCCCATAGAAAACCATTCGTTGCTGGACGACTTATCGTTTTCGATCTCATCATTGATCAGTTCTGCCGTCTCGATTATGCAGGGTATTCGGCTACATGTGGGAATAAAAAGGGGTGTTTCTAGACACCATACTAAGATGAAAATCAAGAATAATAATATTGCGGTTGAGGCTGTGTTTGTTCAGTTATAAGAGTTTAATAAAGATATGCCTAAAAGCAGGCAATCCGCGTGCACCGTTGCACGCGCGGCAGGTTAGGCGAGGGGTCGAGCAGTAGACGTTTGAATACAGACTACCTTTAACCAGAGATGCCAGATCGAGGACGGGTTCCCTAGAGAATTTCCCCACCTCGCGCACACTACGCCGGAGCGGCGTGTCCGTGAGTTGGACTCCGAAGCGCCGAGCTCACGGACGCGCTGCCCCGGCGTAGTGTGCACGAGGTGGGGGAAATTCTTGAGGGAACCCGTCCTCGATCTGGCATCTCTGCCTCTAACGTAATTTGAAGAGGGCGCCGCGACGCATCAGGGGTACGGTGCAACCTACCAACACATGTTTGCACTCTGAATGGAGGCTGATCCACTGTGTCAATTGGAGCGATTCCACACAATCCTTACTACTCGCAGGCAAAACTGACATTTGCAAAATATCAGTAACAATATTCCACTCGGCTTTCAATGATTTTTGAATATGCTGTCGGGGACATGTTTCTGAACAACTTTTCCCCATACACGTTACCCATGTTACAAATGAAAAAAAAAACAATATTAATAAATTGTTCCTCACATATGCAACTGCCTTGAGCAGCAAAATTGGACAGTTTACGCAAAATTTTCAAGTCCTTTTCATGTCCGGGTTTCAGGACAAATACCCCACTGTGCGGTGCCGAAAAGTCTCGGAACAGTTCAAGCTTTACGATAGAAGGAACAGCTATAGCAAGAGAGAAAAAGAAACTTTTACGAATAAGCACAGGCTGGTTAGTCAATCGAAAAAGAGCCAAATAGAGAGGCAAGCAGTCAGCCCTATCCCTAGTCAGTCGATAACCTGCTCTTCGACAGAGTGGCCGTAGTATCCGCCGGAGAGTCAAATTATTATATTTTGCGTCCACGAGAACTTTAGTGACAGTCGAGAATTCCTTTAGATTTTCAACGGTCGTTGACCTTTTTCGTGTTAGGCGACGCGTCAAACGCAAAAATGGTTAAACTGTTTATTTTGAGTGTGTTTCTTTCGACGTTAACATTAATTTCCGCCAATGCCCGTAAGTAAAGTTAATTTACTATATTATATCTGATCCTAAAGACGGGCCTGCATATTTCTTTCGACGAATACGAACATACAAACATTCTATACAATAAAGAAATAGCGTATATCAAAGAGTACACATTCGAGACAACGAACGCATCTTTATTTGCTTACTGGGCCATTTCACGCGGAATGGGACACTTTCCGGAGTAACATTTCGGATTTTTGTGAAACTTGGGTATGTTGTATTCTTTAGTAGTAAATAAACAAAGGATTTTTCAAAATTTTAAAGATTGTGGATCTTACAGCTATTTGAAATATAACGTTGTGCTTTTCTTTAATAAATTATAACTGTTGAACTCAGAAATTGATTTGCGTTGGCGACGCAGCGTGACATTCAATTACTTTTCATGCGGCCAATTTCAACGGGTTCAAGTTTCTGAAAACGTGTCCGTAAAGAGGACAAATGAGGCTCATACGGGGAGCAACCAGCCGAGCTTCGCGGTCTCCCGTTACTAAGGGTAGAATCAGTGAGAAAAACTGCAGTAGTGTAGGTGCACGCTCGTAGGCATAGATATAATATACTATAGACGGAGCGTAAGCGGAGGAGGGCAAGGTTCGCGGTAAGGGGAGCGATACGAGTAAATCGGGTAACTCAGTGGTTATGCGTGCCGACTGCATCCGAAGTTAACCGACGTGCCTGTATCTGAATCACTGCTTTATCCCCTCCAAGTCTACAGCACATTCAAGATTCACCAAAATCCAAAATGTTACTCCGAAAAGTGGCCGATTTCCCGTGGAATGACGCGACGGGAAGAACCGTTCGCCGTATCGAACCAATCAACTGAAAGAATACGCCGAAGAGTACCTACTAATAAAAGATGTGAAGTTATTGATTTGTGAGAATCTTGTACCTACAATTAAGGCCGCCGTACAGGATGCTCAACCGGACATCAATTAGCATTATTTTTTCATACGGTGGAATATGATTTTTTCTTTTCAGAATACGCATCGAATTGTGTGACACCCAACAACGCACCTGGCATGTGCATTGGAATACGATCATGTTCACCTTTGCTCAACCTGCTTCAGGTTCAACCCTTCGATCTAGCAACAGAAGATTTTTTGAGAAGATCACAGTGTGGTTTCGAGGGCAGGTACCCACGAGTTTGTTGCCCGAAACAGAATCCTCAAGACGATATCCCACCACGTGACGAATTTTCATTTACACCCAAGCCGAGACCAACAGCTGTAAGCACCGAGGAGCCAACCGCCGCAGACAACAACGATGCAAACTTACAGTACGATCTGTCCAGTAATCCTTTGCTTCCCACCGATTGCGGTAAAGACTTGACCCAGAGGATCATCGGCGGAGAGATAACGGACTTGGACGAGTTCCCTTGGATGACGCTATTAGAATACGCTACGCGTAAGTGCCCGAAATTGGCCGAAGAGCACGTTCTCCGGCGAAAGAGCTAATTGTAAGTATCCATTAAAAATTGGATGTTTTTAGCGACCGGAACGAGTACATCTTGCGGGGGAGTGTTGATCAGTCGCCGTTACGTTATGACCGCGGCCCACTGTATCACCGAGGTACCGGAAACGTGGCGCCTGAAGAGCGTCCGATTAGGCGAGTACAACACCGCAACCGATCCGGATTGCATCCCGGACGGCGTGAACGAGAAACTCTGCGCGGACGCACCGATCTCGGTCGGGATAGCCGAGCAGATCGTCCATGAGAGATATCAGCCGTCGGCCAGGGACCACAAGTACGATATGGCCGTGTTGAGGTTGTCTCGCGACGTCCCGTTCACACATTACATCAAACCAATATGCCTGCCATCGAGCGCCAATTTTTCACAAAGTCTATTCGTCGCCGGCTGGGGAAGGACTAAGGACAGATCTTCATCCGACGTAAAGCTGAAGCTTTCGTTATCCGTCGTCGACAAGGAACAATGTCAAGCGACTTACCGAAACGCGAATTTGTCGCTTGGTTACGGGCAAATGTGCGCCGGTGGAGAGACGGGCAAAGATTCGTGCAGAGGAGATTCCGGCGGCCCTCTGATGTCTCGTCAGAGGGTTCGCGACGGTACCGGAAGATGGTCCGTCGTCGGTGTAGTTTCCTTCGGCCCGTCACCTTGCGGCGTGCCTGGATGGCCTGGTGTTTACACTCGAATAATCGATTTCGTGCCCTGGATAGTCAGCAAGATGAGACCGTAAGATGTATACTCCTATGTTCCCTCTTTACTTGATACCTATAAATAAAATTTTTATCGCATTCGATTACGGAATAAAAAGAATGCTGCTTTTTCAAACGACCAAGTTGTTGCAATTGCTTCACCGCTATCAGCTCCGAAGGTTATCGCTTTCGTAAGTCATACAGCAAATCATCTGCATTTGTTATGTGCGTCGCGACTAGTAACACGAGATGAATAAAATTCCTCTGATCCTTGGAATAATCCGTAGAAATCGTTTGTCACAATTTACCGCAAAACCTATTGTCCGACGCGACGCGTGACGTAAAACACAGTCGGTGTCGGAATCGGGAATCTCCCAGAGTCCCTTTAATAGGTCCGGTGATTCGTGGGAAGAAAACTTTTATTGCGGTGGAGCGTCGAGGACGAACGAGTCAGATATAAACGTAAAAGGAAAACGAAGAGAAACATTCTTCTTGGAACAAACTCGCAATGCTGTATGTAACCGGTTCGCCGAAAAAAATCCAATTGATTGGTAGGAGGGCTTGCAAGCATTCATCATAATTTGAGCATCCCGCGTTCTGATTAATTGAAAGAATTTTCCTCATAATCCCTTCTCTGTCTCCACGACTTCCTCTTCTTTTTTGCAATTCAAAGACCAACAGATGGCAGCAGTTAGTACGCCGAAGACTATCGCGCGAATCTGCCCTGGCCTGTCCTCCGCGCAAGCAGCAAATAAACATTTCCGAAACTGGTTTATCCGCTTCGTCCGTAATTTGAAAAATCCTAAGATTCAACTCCTGATAGTGGCCTGTCTTGGCCATGCTGATCTGGTAAGGACCAAGGGAAGAAATCGAAATCAACACTTTAAGATCTTACGGGGGAACATCACCGACGCACCGTGAGGAAACACGGCTGCAAAATAAAATTATTTCAAGAGAAAAGTATCTCTTGAGTTACCTCATCGATAGTTTCATGTTCTTTCCGCCATATACCTTTTAATTCGTCCTGCGCAACTAATTCATGCAGAGTTACACCATCGCTTAAAAGTAGAGAACTGAATATAATCGATATATGTATAAAAAGGTAGGAGCGAGATTTGAAAGCGGACATTTGCACATTTCTTGCAAGTGTGCCTATGATTCTCAAGGATACCCGATGCGAGTGGCATACGTGAGCAAGATTTTTGGCAGAGCTCCAAAGCAGAAGTAGGCTTCTCGCCGTATAACGGAAGCGCGCATTTCCATCAGAATCCGAAGATGAATTAAAAGATGGATGTCAATTCGTGAGGGCGGAAGAAAACCCGATGGACAACCTACCGCTTGAATCAGATACAGCCCCCGTTCTGATTGGATTAAGAGAGGACAAGAAGGATTTCGCCGTCGACTTCATCGACGAGCTCGGAACTGGCTTTGCATCGTTAGTCGTATCCTATCTCTAATCGCTTACGACTTCCCTAATAAGTTCGAACTTGTCTCGAGAACAAACTCTAAAGTTTAACTTCAAACAGTGTCTTTGACTTTGCTTCATTTGCAACACCCACACTCCAACGAGCAGAGCGGTTCAGCGCACCACGAGCACTAAACCGCGTGCGTATTCGAAAAATCCCCGCTAAAATACGTAACAAACTTTGGTATATAACAGCGGTGGGAGAATATTGTGCGAGTCTGCCCAGGTCTATCCTCTGCGAAAGCAGCAAATAAACAATCTTCGAAACTGGTTTATCCGCTTCTTCGGTGATTTGAAATATCGCAAGAATCAAGTCTGCACAGTGGCTCTTCTGGCATCAGTGGTATCAAGCGGATCGAGGGAGAAAATCGGAATCAACACCTAAAGATCTTAGGAGGAGACATCGCCGACCCACAGTGAGGAAATACGGCAGCGCAATAAAATTATTTGAAGAAATAAGAATAGTTACAGAAGCGATACGATCACGCCATTGATCATGACCATTAGTCACGGTTTCGTGTTTCTGCTTGTGACTCTGTACGGAACCTTAGCGCGTGAGTAGAATTTTCTAAATACGTACCCAAAAAGTAGATACGACACTCCTCTGTTTGGCTATTTGTCGTCGCTGAATTTGGCGGCAAACTTTTCGAACCATTGACTAGTAGTTGAGCAAAACGAATTTCATTTCGCGTAACGAACGAAGCTGGAATATTAATTAGCATGAAAAAAATACACTATTTATTTCCATCCCTATCGGAACTCATTAGAATGTATTCGTAAGTTCTTACTTGTTTTCTATGACAACGGTGCCGATCCGTGGAAATTTCCTGCCGGTCCGCGAAAAATTTAGCTTGAATCATGTAGCTGCTACATTAAATAAAAAAATAATTCAATTATATTGAATTGTGATTTATATAACATTAGATTTAATAAGTAAAATACTACCTATCTACAGTGGTTTTTATTTCTATCTTAGCCAACAGCCTGTCCGCGAAATATTTCCCCTATTTTCGTCGGTCCCCAGGTGTAAAAAGGTTGAATAACACTGTTCTGTGAGACCATTTTTGGTAAATGCTTAATTTAGGGGAGACATCTCTGATGACCTTGAACTTGACATATGTTGTCAAGGTCATCATTCTGAACAACCGCTAAAAAGTTTGAAGGGAAATGTTGTTCAGAATAATGATCTTGACAACATATGCGAAGGTCATTGAAATCGGAGATGCCTCTTCTAAAGTAAACATTTACCTTACTTTTGACTAATCGCTGCGCGTTGCCCGCGCTTCACTCCGAACCATGTAAAAAATATTTTCACCAGTTATATAATTATAAATTACAATGCTCAATTCTACTAAACGCCGTCTTCCGAAATTTCAATTCCTCGATAGGACAAATGTTTTGAGTCAGAAAGCGTGTTCTTTTTCGCAGAGGATAGATGCACCAGCCCTCGGAACAGACCCGGCGTTTGCATAAACATATACAATTGTGGCGCAGTGATAGGCATCCTTCAAAAAGAAACGCCCGTGTCTACGGCGACTCGGAACTATTTGAACAGCTTGAAGTGCGGCTTCGAGGGTACAAATCCGAAGGTGTGCTGCGAGCAACAGGTACAATCTTCCGTATAATTCATATCGCCGATTTCATTAACTATCTTTACGATTCAGAGACTTCGAACGGTGGGTAATCAGCGAAAGAATTGTCGGTTTTAGATTACGGCAACGCCGTTATCCACTACGGAACAGCCGGCAACCGGACTTCCCAACCCCCCGGACGTCTCGAATCATCCGAACTTACGATTAGTGAATTCAAATACGTGCGGGCCGTCAGGGGAAGACAAAATCATTGGTGGCAACCAAACCCACATTTTCGAATTTCCATGGATGGCGCTGATTGATTACGACACAGGAGAAAAGATCCCAGATTTCCGATGTGGTGGATCGTTGATCAATAAACGATACGTGCTTACTGCGGCGCACTGCGTTACCTCATTGCGCGGCGGTAAAGTCATTCTAACCAGCTGATACAATTAAAGAGAAATTACAGCAGGTTTGTGAACGATGTCGTTATCATTTCTAGGCATAAGAGTGAAGGGCATACGAATCGGAGACCACGATTTGAGCAGGGAACGTGACTGTAACATAGGCAGTGGCGGCGTGGAAATAGTTTGCGCCGAGAGATATCAAGACATCGGTTTAGAGAGTATACATTATCATCCAGGGTTCTCGACTACTAAGAGGCAAAACGACATTGCCCTGATACGATTAAACAGAGATGCCGATCTTAGGCGGAACAATGTACAAACCGTTTGCTTGCCGATTGGACCAGTTGCTATCATGACCCGTAAAAAGGTAAACACAATTGTCAGGCATAAATATTTTCTCTGTGTGTGTGTCTACTTCTGTTTGTTTCTGTTGAATATCGTCCACTTTGGCGATCTGTCCTGCCGATAGGTGACAGTGACGGGTTGGGGTACGACGGAAAATGGAATGCGCAGTGAGAAGTTGCTGAAAGTTCAATTGGATCTGATTAACGCCCAGGACTGTACACAGGCGTATAACCGACGCGTACAAATTTGGCATAAGCAGATGTGCGCGGGCGGTAAAAGGGGCATAGATGCTTGTGGGGGAGACAGCGGTGGACCGCTCCAAGCTCCAGCAGTATATAAAAATAACGTCAGGTTTATTCAGTACGGGCTTGTCAGCTTCGGACTCGAAAACTGCGGCACAGCAGGTGTTCCTGGTGTTTATACCAATGTTGTGTACTACATGGATTGGATTCTGAACACTATTAGACCATAAAGCACATTTCTTTTATCCTCAAAGCTATCATTAAAAAAACGTGTGCATTTCTTGAACCCCCCCCCCCCCCCCTTGGGGGCTAGGGGCGCCAAAATCTTTTAGCCCAGGGCACTCAAATTCGCGTTAAAGCACTTGGTCTAATTTCCTACTGCAAGTGATATCGTACTACGATTATAAATGATCGTATGTGCTTATGTCGTATAACGCTGTACTTTCCTGTCCACACTTTTTATAACAATATTATAATAAATTGTCATAAGTTTCTAGTTTAAATATACGTATACCGTGGAACATAAAGTTCGAAAATTTAATGGTACTATATATATGAGGCATTGAGAGCAACGACGGACTAACCAACATTTTTTTCGAAATTGAGTTAGTAGCAATAATGTGATGATAGAGTTTCCTTCGGACTGTATCATTACCTATATACATCCAGTAAGATTGGCGCAAATTCAGTACGACTGGAGTCCGATGAAAGGATAACTCGCATAATCAACGCCTCTTGAAGTACTTTTGCTAGAGCACCATTATTTCAAATAGAACACATAGCCCGTTCTTGAGGATTGACATTATGGGGTAGTTTAAAGATCGAATGAGCTCTTCTTCCACGATTTAGAAGCTTAATAGGAATTCCCTAAGACGCAACCTTTGGCCTTCGGAACGAACTGTTGCAATCAATAGATATGTTCCTTACAAGAATCCCAGCCATTCCAGCCTATCACATGGGTATGAGCCTAAACCACACACTACTACAGTTTTCCCTATCTGTTGCACGCCCACATTATCATTGGCTTTCGAGCTCCTCTTCCGCGCATCTCTGGTAAACATCATGGAGCCCGGGCTCCCAAATGACTCCAACTAACCTTCGCTGACTTACGACTTCCCTGATCAGTTCGAACTAATCTCGAGAATAAACTCCCCAGAATCCCCAAGATACTTAACAAACTTCTCACATAGCACAAACGTCATAAAGACGTCAATTGTACGCCTTTTAGGCGTCTTTAGACGTCATTGTGTTATCTGGGTGTGGTAACAGCGGTGGAAGAGTATTGCGCGGGTCTGCCCCTGTCTATCCTCTGCGAAAGCAACAAATGAACAATCTTCGAAACTGGTTTATCTATTTCGCCAATGATTTGAAAAATCAGGAGAGTGAAGTCCAGTCAGTGGCCTGTCGTGGCATCGCTGGTATCAAGCTGCTGGAGGGAGAAAAACGAAATCAACATTTAAACATCACACAGTGAGGAAACATCGTCGACGCACTGTGAGGAAACACGGCAGCGCAATAAAATTATTTGAAGAAATAAGAATAGTTACAGAAGCGATACGATCACTGCATTGATCATGATCATTACTCACAGTTTCGTGTTTCTGCTTGTCACTCTGTACGGAACCTTAACGCGTGAGTAGAATTTTCTAAATACGTATCCACAAAATTGGTAAATACGACCCTCCTATGTTTGGCTATTTGTCGTCGCTGAATTTGGCGGCAAACTTTTCGAACCATTAATTCGTAGTTGAGGAAAACGAATTTCATTTCGCGTAATGAAGCTGGAAAATTAATTAGCAAGTAACAAATACACTTTTTATTTCCATTCGTATCAGAACTCATTCGAATGTAACGGTAGGTTCTTACTTGTTTTCTATGACAATGTTCTTCAACCGGTGATGGGCCGGACGACGGTATCGATCCGTGAAAATTTCCTGCCGTTCCGCGAAAAATTTTGCTCGAATCATGTTGCTGCTAAGTACATGACATAAAAAATAATTAAATTAAATTGAATTGTGATTTGATATTTTTATAAAATTAGATTTAATAAATAAAATACTATTTACATTGGCTTTTATTACTGTCTTAGCCATCAGCTGGTCCGCGAAATATTTCTCCTATTTTCGCCGGTCCGCAGATGTAAAGACGCTGTTCTACGAGACCATTTTTTACTAATCGCTGCGCGTAGCCCGTGGTCCAATCCAAAACATAGTTCCTAAAGTTAATTTAATAATTAATTAATGGTTGCAAAAGATATTTTCACCAGTTAAATAATTATAAATTACAATGCTGAACTCTACTAAACGCCGTCTTCCGAAATTTGAATTCTTCGGTAGGACACATAATGCTTTGAGTCAGAAAGCGTGCTTTTTTCCGCAGAGAGTACAAATCCGAAGGTGTGCTGCGAGCAACAGGTACAATCTATACGTGTAATTCATATCGCTAATTTCGTTAATGATCTTCACGATTCAAACACTTCGAACGATGTGTAATCGACATAAGAATTGTCGGTTTTAGCCAGCAATGGCAATTCCCGATCCTCCGGACGTATCGAATCATCCGAACTTGGGATTAGTGAATTCAGATACATGCGGGCTGGCAACGGATGAAAATCTCTTTGGCGGCAACCAAACAAACGTTTTCCAATTTCCATGGATGGCGTTGATTGCTTACGACACCGGATTCCTGCTCCCAAAATTCATATGTACTGGATCCTTGATCAATAAACGATACGTGCTTACTGCTGGACACTGCGTTGCCTCGTTGCCGAACGGTAAATTCATTTTAACCAGCTGGTAAAATTAAAAGAAAAACTGCGTCAGGTTCATGATCGATTTCATTATCATTCGTAGACATAACAGTGACCGGCGTGCGAATCGGAGATCACGATTTGAGCAAGGAACGTGACTGTAACGTAGACAAGGACGGCGTGGAACTCGCTTGCGCCGAGAGATATCGAGACATCGGTTTAGAGAGTATACATTTCCATCCAGAGTTCTCAAATGCTAAAATGCAAGGAGACATTGCCCTGATACGCTTAAACGCAGATGCCGATTTTAGGCGGAATAACGTACGACCCATTTGCTTGCCAATTGGATCCGCTGCTACTATGCCCCGTAAAAAGGTAAACACGAATGTCGTAAATACATAAATAGGTACTTTCTCTTACTATTTTCTCTCCTGTATGTCTACTTCTTTTTTTTTTCTGGTAAATATCGCCCATTTTTACGATCTGTCCGACCCACAGGTGACAATGACGGGTTGGGATTTATTGAACCATAACATGCGCAGTGATAAGTTGCTGCAAGTTCAATTAGATCTGATTAACACCGAGGACTGTGCACGAGCGTATAACGGAAGCGTAGAAATCTGGCATAAGCAGATATGCGCGGGCGGTAAAACGGGCATAGACGCTTGTGGAGGAGACAGCGGTGGACCGCTCCAAGCTCCAGCAGAATATAAAAATAACGTCAGGTTTATTCAGTACGGGATTGTCAGCTTCGGAGTGAAGAACTGCGGCACAGCAGGTGTTCCTGGTGTTTATACCAATGTTGTGTACTACATGGATTGGATTCTAAACACTATTAGACCATAAAGTACATGCACATCGCGCATCTTTCTTTTATTCTCGAAGCTATCTTTAAAGAAACGGTAAGTAATGTGTGCATTTCTAGAGCCAAGGACTTGACGTGGAAACCTTTCACACTTTTTACAACAAAACAATCTAACAGCAGCATTCTTCGCGTTAAAGCACTTTGTCTGATTTCTTACTGCAAGTGATATCGTATCACAATTATACATGATCGTTTATATACTGCTTATGTCATATAATTCTTGCACTTCCCCGTTCATACTTTTTATAACAATATTACAATAAATAGTCATAGATAAGTTTCTAGTTTAAATATACGTACATCGTGGAACATGAAGTTGAAAAATTTAAAGGTGCTATATGAAATAATGACTGACAAGTAATATTAAACCTACAGAACGTCTAACTTATTACAGTTAATTAGTTTTATATCGACCAGCGTTCATTAAAGTGTGTACTTATATATTCGATGGTTATCTATCTGTTGTGTCATGCTTCTCCCTCTGCGACGCATTTTCGTCGTGATCGCCGATAGAAAACCGTTCGTTGTTAGACAGCCTATTATTTTCGATTTCATCATTGATCAGTTCCGCCGTCTCGTTTATAGAAACTTTTAATTGGCCACGGTCTCCCTTCTTCTTGGAAAACAAGCTTTGAGATTTGCCTACAGACTTGTCGGAAGCATGCGACGTAGACGCTTCCGATGACTTTGTCGATTGGCTTACAGACAGTACGGTTCCAGAAGAACTAGTTACCGATCCAGAATCTGGCCTAGGGATGTTCTTGTAATCAATGTATGAATCTATGCTGCTAGACTTTTGCCTATGTTGCATCTTTTTCTTTTTTCGCTGCAACGTCTTTGTCCTGTCTTTCTCTTGTGTATTTATCAAGGAATGGTAAGTCTGGAGAAAACATTTTGATAAATGGCCCGCTTCTGGGCGATTCATCCCGAAGAAAGCGATTTATTGAATGTACTCACCTGAGAATGACGTTCGAAAAGGGTTGGTATTTGCGTGACACGGTCCAACATCATTTCCATATGGAGTCGATGACGCTCCGCCTGTTCGCGTGCTTCGTCGCGACGAAGCGATGTTCGCAAACTAAGATCTCTCTTGTGTTCGTGCCTTACGTTAAATATTCGTACGTGTACTCGTTACAGGGTTGAAAGTTACATTCATCCATTGTTAGTATGGTTTACACTAAGCCGTACCTTGTCGCAGATCTCAAAGCTCGCCACACTGGATTACGTCCGACGAACGATTCCCTTATCTTTATCCCTTGCTCTCGCCGCTTCTCTTCCATTCTTTCTCTTATTTCGCGTTCCAATTTTTCTCTACAACAAACACATAATAAGAATGCTGCTCTCCCTCCAGTAAAATATCAACAAAGCGCACGAGCAATTTTGTAGTACCGTGAAATTTGGCATCTTAAAATCGCTGCTAAATTATTTCCACGCAACGGCAGAAGCGACGCTGATTTACACCTTTCTAATGGCATCGGTATACTATCTGACAGTTGCGAGGAGTTTCGGCTCTCGTTACAACTTCTGACCGCATCCTGTAGATCTGTACATGCAGATTTCACGCGTTCCCGCCTCGCCATTGACGGTGGGAGGGAAGAGGACTTCATTAATTCCGCTGCTCTGACCCTTTTCTGTAATTGTCTGGAAATTGCAGCCCGTTCTAGTTCAATTCTATCCTACATCTAACCAATTTTAAAGTAACATTCTATATATTATATTGACCTGTAATATTCGTCTTCAAGCATGCGATCGTATATATCGGTACTGAAAAGATTTTTAGGCACGGGTTTAGCCTTGAATTTCGCGCACGCACTAATGCTTTTGCTACGAATTTCTGGACTAGACCTTGCTAAAGATCTCCAAGCTCGGCGATCGCACTCGAGTCTAAAAGGACGTACCTGAGACATTAAATGTAAGGCACTTTCTTCGCGGATCATACGACTTCTAGAATATAAAAGCACAAGATAACTATATGTGTACCATTATAAAATTCTTAAGAAAAATGGGTGAACGTGTACGACATAAATGAGAACAAACCGTTCTTCCTTCTCTGCTAGTAACTTGTTATAAAGTGGAATTTTGGATGTTAGCGGAACTGGCCTTATACGCCGCTTCTTACACGGACTCTTCTTATTACTTCTTAAATTTTCGCGATCTACTTCTTCTGTTTCAATGCGTGCCATGTACTTTTCTGCTTCCTCCCTGAAATATGCATCGCTATTACCAGACTATCATAATGGAATTTTTGAATTAGCAACGCAAGGTACGCCTTTGCTTTGTTACCGCAGGGTAAAGCTGAATGGCTTAGGAACAGTAGGATGCCATTCCTTTGAACTACTCGCTGGTAAGCTTCTTGTCTCTATACTGTCTGTATCGCTTTCTATGTTATCGTCATTCTTCAATTTATACCATGCCCTCCAACTGTTACTAGCCAAGTGTATTTTCTCATTGCACTCTGTTTTTGCTTCTTTATCTCTTTGTTTGCACCTGAAACAGGGACAGCAGAATTACAATCCAAAACTTACAAAATACATACACCTCTAGTTCATTCCGAATACCTATTTGTCAACAGATCTTGATCCTCCACGAGTCCAGCAAATTTTCCAGGAGGGAAAAACATAGGACTATTCATTCTGGACTCTTCCAAATAACATTTTTTGCCATTTAATTTTAAGTCGTTAATATCGTTCTTAGTTTCAGGCTTTGACCTCTGACTACACTTTGACGATGAAATTGTAGATACATTTGTACCCTTGTGACTGACAAGTGAACTTTGTAAATTCTGTAATAGTAATCTTTGTTTCCTCTTCAAGTAATCTACTTTCTGCTTGAACTGTTCGTTAGATAAATGATGGACTTGATTGTAATCTGGTATACTTTCAAAGAATTCTATGAAGTTGTTCACGATCTCTCTGGGGCTGGATGTCTCCGAGTCATTAACAAAACGATCGTCCGTTGCAAAATTTATTTTACGTTTTTTGTCGGTGTCGTCGTCGTTGTTACCGTTTATAAAACAAGGACGCTCATAAGAAGGTGTTGGTTGCCTACTGTAAGGGTCCACTGGGACTTTCACGCAAGAATTGTAAAACGATGTGCCCCTGTGCTCTGTCATTGCCTATTTGGCATTTAACTACATATATTGTTGTCAATCTTCTTAACGAGTACTGAATTGAAAGAATATTTCGAATCTGTAACAATTGAAAATGCGTTAGAAACCCCGCGCATCCATGTTTGATGTCTGAACAATTGGATCAATACCCTACCTGTCATACAGCAAATTCGCAAAAACTTGATAGGCTTCAAATGTTTAATTAAAGAAATAAATACTGCTATCACTTACCTACGTTCTAAGTACGAAACTTGCA
This sequence comes from Andrena flavipes, assembly GCA_963971345.1. NCBI lineage: Eukaryota > Metazoa > Arthropoda > Insecta > Hymenoptera > Andrenidae > Andrena > Andrena flavipes. The sequence continues at coordinate 370,673 of OZ020481.1, forward strand.
TTACCCGTTTCGTATTTACTGATGTACTATTGGCGGAAAGATTTAAAATTCATTTGTAGGCAAACAATAGAATAATTTCATTACATGTATCATTAGTTTGTGGCTACCGTACAATGTAATTATCAATTTCCCCACAAAGCTTGTCTTATACGATCTCTGTTTTACGAAGCCCTGATCACTATGCGAAAGCAACTCCTAGAATAGATCAATGTAACCTCATTGTCGTATTCGTCACCATGGTGAAGAAGGGGCGTGAATAGCAAAGAAATTTCCATCATAAACAGCTAGTAGAAAGCAACGATACTAACAGGACAATATCGCAATTCAAGTTTTCCTACGCTAATAAAGATTATTAACTTTCCAAAGAATAACTCATTATTCGTATCAATAAATCAGGTATAATATTACACCAACTTTATGAATGAATGAGCAGTGTCTTAGATAAACAATCAACATTATTACTATTATTACTCTTAAATGAGACATCATTTAAAGCCGAATCGTCAAGAATTCATTCATAAAAGTTCCACTCTTCGTAGGATAGAGATTTGTTTATTTATTTATTACTGTTACCCCGATGCAAGCTCATGAGAAATAGTTGTATGCAAACGTTCAAGAATTTGTTTCCTCCTTTACCGTTTTTGGCCACTTATAGCGAGACTGCGGCTCAATATGCAATCGTTTTCAATATTCAAAATTGTTTATTTCTTACTTTAAAAGAGTTTTAAATATTCGTTTAGTTTGTGGTCAGAGAATTGGACGCGTAGCGATGAAAGCTACCAACTAAAATGGGCGCCAAGAGTCCACAAGAGTCCTAATCTGGAATTGACATGTTTTCACGTCCATTTTTTTCTGCGTGATAAATAAATAAAGAAATTTTCATATTCTTGCGTATAACAATTACATACCGCTGTCAATGAATTGGACTATTGCGAAGCATAATTAATTATCGACTTTCCAAGCGTAATTTGTTTACTTTTCAAGTCGCATCTCAAAGTATAGACCTAATTAACATAGAACAAGAAATGGCGTCGTTTATGAAAGCGGCGACATGTCGCGGCATTTTAATGCCAATTTCGAAGAAATACAAATATGCTGTTCCCAGTGCAGCGACGGCCGTAACAAGACATTGTCACGCGACTAAACAAAACGATGAAAATTATGATGTTATTATAACCGGCGGTGGGATGATTGGAACCACACTTGCTTGTGCAATAGGTTAGCTATGTATACATATGTATCGTTTACTTGGGATGCCATTGAAAAAACTTTGTGACTAACATAATTATTTCCAAACGTCTTCCAAAGCGAATAACAGGAGACTCGAATGCAAAAGCATCCTTTTATTAGAAGGTGGGAAAAAGCTTGAATACAAACCAGAACAGTATTCCAATCGTGTGGTAGCATTAAATCCGCAAACTCGTATGCTACTTTCAAGTATAGGAGCATGGCAGCATATAGAAGCAGCACGATATTGCGCTGTACGAAAGATGCAGGTACCGAAAGAACTTCAAACAAACTTTGGTTCAAAAGCTTGTAATAATGTTACAAGTGTTGCAATTAAATATGAAATCATTAGTAGGTATGGGACGCTTCTTCCGATGCTATGATTGAATTCAACGAGGGTAACTTGGTAAATGAAATTGCTTATGTAGTTGAAAATGATTTGTTATTACACGCCGTGAACGAGCAATTGGAAGAGAAAGAGAATGTAAATGTGATTTACGCGTCGCAAGTTGAGAACATTAAATTACCAAAAACACAAGGAGACGATGCAGTGGTTCAATTGCAAAATGGCAATAAGTATAAAACCAAACTATTGGTAAGTAGATAAAGAGTATAATAATAATCAATTTGGTTCAACATGTACAACGCTCAATTACCATAGTCTCTAGCGATCATATCAACTTTGTTAGTTAAATTATCCAAGCGTGTACTAATATTATATAAGCATTTCCTTAATTCAGCACCTAATTCATTTAGCTGTTGATTGTCGCTCGTGGAGGTCACGCTATAAAGTCTGCTTAATCTGGAATTAGTGGCTTCTGTGGTATTTGTATTGCGCCTGAATCCATTTTGTGCAGACGTATTACGGTACTTTCTTTCACTTACCAAGCGATACACAGCTTTTATCAAATCACGCGGCAAACGTTTCTCGCGGGGATCGTTAGGACGAATATGAATCGCGCAATGATGAGGTGGCTGTAAGAGAAGCGCACCTTTTCTGCATGCCTTCATTATTTTATTCGGTGCATAATCTAGCAGCTTGGAAAATAGCATACTTTCCAAGTGCGCTACTAATTCTGCTCTGCGAACTAGTCTGTCTAATCCAGCACATCTTCGCAATTCTTGTATATCCGATACCGCGAGTCCCATCATTAAATTCGTCAATATTACCGTTACTAAAATAACAAAGCTTAAAAGCATTAAGTGTGCTGTACCAGAATATAATATCGATGCATCTTCGTCAAAAAATACATCCTCAAATTCTAATTCCCCGGACATCATTATAATAGTTTTCAACAGACCGACCAGGGGATTATTAAATGACTTATAATTCTTATGTAATACACAGAAACCTAAAGAAAACCCTATTATAAGGCACATGTAAGCACCAAGGAATTTAAAGAAATTAATCGACACTTGAGTAAACATTTGTATGTAAAGACCAAACATTGGAAATCTTCCAACCACCGTCATTAATTCTATCCAAATCAACAGAATGCCTAGGGCCGCTGCATGATGCTGCCAGTTTTGAACTGGTGTAATTAGCACTATACTCGATACTAAAACAACGCTCCACTGAAGCCAATTTTCCCATGCCTTGACGTAGCATGACATACCATGAGCCATTTGAAAGAATTCCTTACTTGCCAGAGTTACCGTAAATATCAATACTGGCCAAAAGAGTACTTTCCTGAGTTTCTCAATGTTCCAAAAATACGTGACAACAATATACGCTGTAAAAAATGCAACGAAGACGAAATGAAATATTAAACTGCACAAGAAAAATTTACGAATTCTCAACCATTTTAAGTACAGAAAGCTTTCGCACAAAGGGTGTTTCAATAGGTGTCTTTGCCCGACCTCTACGAGGCATAGCATTAAATCTGCTTCCCCTCTACCGCCTGGCACCAGTGGTCTAAAGTCTAATCTTATTTCGCAATCGACGTCACCCAATTCGTGATCGTGTAAAGAAATGGCTTGGTCCAGACGCGAAATAAATCGCGGTAGTACATCCGGTGTCCTGCGCACGATAAAACTTAATGCAGAGACACCGCCCTTTGTTCTGGCAGTAACATCTGCTCCTTTTGATAGTAATATTACCACCGTCGATGAACTTTCGTTTAATGCCGCAATATGCAAGGGTGTATATCCAAATTTGTCTGCTCTGTTTATTAAACCACCAGCCTTTTAGAACAGAAGGAAGACAAAAGTATATATTGTTAAGTTGTTATACGTTCTCAGGGTAATCATTTTAATCAGTAAATGAACCTGTATCAAAATCTTCACCAGCTCTATTCCTCTGGTAGCCTTTGCAACTGCAGCGTGTAATGGAGTACGACCGTCGTTGTCTTCTACATTGATCTTAGCACCAGTACTTATAAGTATATCCATAGTTTCTGCTGCTTGGGACAAAGTTGCCAAGTGTATTGGCGTTTGACCTCTTGAATTTTTTGCTTCGCACATCGCACCAGCATCTATCAATAATCTTGTGCATTCTGCGCTACCTTCTTCGGCTGCTAAGTGTAACGGTGTCGATCTCATAGAACCAAATTGAACCCTCACGTCTGCTCCGTACCGCAATAATAATTTCGTGCAAGTAACTGAACCCAAGCTAGCCGCAACGTGCAATGGTGTTTCTGTATAAACCTACGCAGCCATTGTTTATTCGATGCAAATGAAAGATTGGATTGTGAATGATACTTGTAATACCTGTGGATTGTTAGGGCAAGCGCCTGCTTGTAATAAAGCTTCAACACAATCTTCTGCGTTGCTTAGAACAGCATAGTAAAGGGGACTTTTCCCAGACAGTCCAGCATTTACGTCTGCTCGTGATTTTATTAAGCATTTAACGGAAGCAATGTCTCCAGTAGCGGCAGCACAATGCAACGGTGTACACGTCCTGTTAAAGTCCCATTCGCACGGATTCGCGCCATACTTCAATAATTCTTCTATAATTTTTACCGAAGCCGCACAAGCAGCTAAATGTAACGGCGTCCTGAAAGATCAGTATATCAGTGTGTCAGAAGCCGATCGTTTCGATATTTAATTTTATACCTGCCATCGCTATCTCTAGCCGAAACACTCGCATTTTTGCTCAACAAAGCTTTCGCTACTTCTACTTGGCCCAAGAAGCATGAAACTAGAAGACAAGTGCTTGGCCATCTCATAAAAAGTTGTGGAACACTTACATTCGTAGTTAATAATGTATGTTGAACACACCTATTAAACAGGAATTGAATTACACCGAGTATAATTGTTACCATTACAAATGCCATAGATCATCCATCGTTACCCATTTGCAAACGACTCCGTAGGAGCTTTCCGAACGTCACGCGTCACTTCATTACAGTCGGTACTTAAAAATTCATCTACAGCTTTACGCAGCACATCACCCTGAAGGGTAGAAATAACACCAAGCACATGTTCTCCTGCTGGAAGATTGGACAACGCAAAATCAATTTCCTCCTTATTCCACGGTTGTTGATTCGTTATTTGCTTTTCTCTTATATGAAAGACAATGGATTCATCATTGCTGTCTTCGGAAGTCACGCTAATATTTTCTTCTATATCATTCATCCAGATATGCTCATTGTTTCCCTGAAATTGCATATAGCGAACAAATAACACATATAAAAATCCTTCTTTCCATAGGTACTTACTGTATCATGAATAACAATAGAGGGTGTTGCTACTGTGTTTTCCGCCTTCGGTTCTTCCTGCGAATTGCGACTTCTTAGAAATCTTCTTAAAAGTGGCTTTTTCCTTAGTAACGACATATCTCTTTATATTTCTTCTTTCCCAATCAATATTTAATGATCTAAGAAGTGCACTATATACAGCTGTGGTTTTTCTATTTTTAAATACATAAAAATCTGTAACTCTATAATACCTGCATGTTGTGTCCAATCTCTAACTTCGCTCTCCAGTGTTTAAAAACTATTTAAGTTGCCTGCATGGTTCAGAAGAGGATCACAGATGTTCCTTGGTGTTTATAAAACAGAACTGGCATATATTTAGCACCCACTACTTCCTGGCCTAAGTGTATAACAAAAGGGGATTCCTTCTGCTACAGTATTTCCTTCTCAGAATATTCCTGCTACTATTAACACTGGAGAACAGTGGAGAATATTATACGTGCACTTTGCACAATTTCACTTTTAAAATATACTCCCTTGTGTAACTGATAACAACATCCTTTGAGGAAATAAATGTATCTGTGTGTTATTTCTCTTTCTTGATATCATTAATATGTGTACACGGTATAGATTAAAAGCTAAGGAGTCATTTACTACATATTTTAAATAGTTTTCACACAAGTTCTTGGACTATAGGTGTATTCACAAGTTACATTCTTTTAATAGAACATATAGTTACTGTGTAAACAAAATCACAAAGCTATATATATGTAAAACGTAATAAGTTCTGGCAAGGTCAAGTCTAAATCAGTTTAAAAGACCATTCACTACATCCACTGAAATGTGGCACAAAACTGAAGTTATTTCCAGACATATCTGCTGGCCTCTTAGGTCTTCCCCTTCCTACAGCATATTACTGGAATCTCTATCTAACATTACTCTATTAAATCCTCTATTACATTGTTGTTCGCTATCACGATAGAATAAACTTGGTTGCGATCACTTATTCATATCAATACCCATATCTTATGGAATATTTATTACAGATTGGAGCAGATGGTGTAAATTCATTGGTGCGACGAGCCATGAATACACAATACGTGAAATGGAATTACAATCAATTAGGCGTAGTTGCTACTCTCAAACTATCAGAGGTAATAATTGTGTTATTGCAAAAAATTGTAGTTCAACCCCTTTTAAAACCGTGCTAATTACATTTTTGTTTCAGCCCACAGAAAATACTGTCGCGTGGCAAAGATTTATACCAACGGGTCCGATAGCTTTACTTCCAGTAATTTTCGTACTTTTATAAATCAAAGAGAATTCATTAAAACACTATGTTGATGCTTCTGTTTTCATTACAGTTAACAGATTCTCTCAGTTCGCTAGTGTGGTCATTACCAGTAGAAGAAGCCAGAAGACTTTTAAAAGTCTCAGAAGAAGAGTTTGTCGACAGGATAAACGATGCTCTGTGGAAAGTGTATCCAAAAACCGGTATAGTTGAAACTGGTATGAGAGGACTTCAACAGGTACTCGAAAGTTTGTCGTTACAAACGGGCGTGATGAGGCAATTACAACCATCGGTATCAGCTATCGTAGAAGGATCCCGCGCAGCTTTTCCTTTACAATTTGGTCATTCGGTGTCTTATGTTCGTACAGGAACTGTTTTGATAGGGTAAGTAAAGAAGTAGTAACTAGTGGAAATATATATTATACTCTGATATTTTTTTAACGTGGCATTTATTTTGTAAACAATACAGTAGGTAATGATTTTCATGTGATATTTTCAGGGATGCAGCACATAGAGTCCATCCATTAGCTGGTCAAGGTGTAAACTTAGGTTTCGGAGATATAACGATATTAGTCCAACTTCTTGCAGAAGCTGTTATAAATGGTGCCTTACTGGGCGATATGATGTATTTAAAGAAATATGAAACATTAAGACAACGATACAATGTTCCAACGATGCTCGCTATCGATGCGTTACATCGGTTGTACCAAGGAACAGCCACTCCTGTTGTCCTAGCTAGAAGCTTAGGATTACAATTAACAAATGCGCTTCCAATGATAAAGGTACACCATGGAACAAGAGATAATACTGACAAGGGAAGATCTCGAACCCGGAAATTCATTTGGACAGCAAACAAAAAATTGCGTTGTAATCAGGAGGAATTTCCCTACATATTCAGAAAGTTTGAGAATTTTTTGAATTCCCGGGTTCGGGATCTTCCCGTGTAAAGTTTAGTATGTAATATACTCCATTGCGTATTAATTGAAGTGGTACGATTTATTTCAGAAAGCGCTGATAGAACATGCATCTGGTCGAGCAATGCATCAATAATCTTTGTACGGTTTAAAGAAACGTCTACTATTGTGATATACGCTAATTTATAATACCACAATTAAGCACTGTAAATGTAAATATTACTGTATGGTATTGTGATAACATAGGTGTACACTGAAAAATTAATATAAAGTAAATTAATTTCAAGTAGTGCTGTTATATTTGTAAATCTACAGAATTATAACCATTACACAAATAAATTTTCTACTTCATAGAAATTACCTACATGTCACAAAATTTTTCTGTAATAGTTTGACAAAAGACAATAAATTTAATGATTCTCATAGAACGTTCAAGTTCCTTGGCGTGTGCCTTATGTAATGGTAATATGAAAAGCCGTCGGAATGTAACGGGAAATCGTAGTTTTATGGAAATTTTTCGTCATTCCACGTGGGTAAAGGTTAATAGTGTATGCATGAATACAGGTTAGGTCTGTACAAATATATTTACATCATGTCACTTTTCCCGAGAAACCAAACACTTAGAGGAACATTTGATACAATTAGCTGGATGTTTTTGAAGAAAATGTTCGAAAATTAAAATAATTCTGACGAATGTAATCTTGGAATAGAGAATTTCGATTATATTTTTGTTATGTACATAGTCAACCGATCTAATAGGTTACTCTCTATATTTCGAAATTTATGAACAATTTCTGAATCAGAAGGCGCAAATACGTTATATAACATCTGTTTCGCATCTCTATTTGCATATTGTAAAAGATTACCAACCCAGGAAGCATTACAGTTCCGCTCAAAGGTAATTTACCATTAAGTGACAGTTATGCCATAATTGAGGTATTCATATAACTAATCCTTAATTTCAGGATTACTGTGCAAAATTGGACAAGAATATCGGCTTTTGATCGTAAAGCGATCGATAATGTTTGTGTCTAGAAGATTATTAAAAGCAGCTGCGCTTGGAGCAATCGGATTAGGCACCTTAGCTTCTTGGAGAGCCAATGAATACGATTTAGGATCTATAGGTATCGTACGGCTGGGACGTGCTGCGGTTACTGTGTTTATAATAGGTAGACGTTATAAGAACGAATTGTATGGCAGTGGATTAAATCCAGGTACTCCAGAGTATCTGGATTTAACATCAAAAGTGCACAAATATGGAGCAGACAGGCTTTTAGAGCTCTGCTGCGCCAACAAAGGCGTTTACATAAAAGTAGGTCAACATATCGGTGCACTAGATTATTTATTACCACTGGAATATGTTAGTACTATGAGAGTATTGCATAGTTCTGCGCCTCAATCATCTTTTCAAGATGTGCTCACTGTCCTTAAAGAAGACCTTAAGAAGGATCCGTATGAAATATTTGAATCTATCGATCCTGTACCTTTAGGTACCGCCAGTTTAGCACAGGTTCATAAAGCTGTATTAAAGAATGGCAATGTTGTTGCTGTTAAGATTCAACATCGATCGGTCAAAACTAATTCTTATGTGGATATAAAGACTATGTCGGCTTTGGTAAAATTAACGTCGCTAGTCTTTCCCGACTTTAAATTCCAGTGGCTCGTCGATGAAACTAAAAAGAATATTCCTCGAGAATTAGACTTCACGCAGGAAGGGAAAAATGCTGAAAAAATTAGAAAGTTATTTTCACATTATCATTGGCTAAAGATACCAAATATATACTGGGAGTTCTCGACGCCGCGTGTTCTGACAATGGAATTCGCAGAAGGAGGTCAAGTCAATGATTTGAAATACATTCAGAACAATCATTTAAATCCATATGAAGTTAGCAGTAAATTAGGCAGACTTTATAGTCGTATGATATTTGTCGTTGGTTTTGTACACTCCGATCCACACCCTGGTAATGTTTTAGTCAGAAAAAAAGATAACGAAGCTGAGATCGTACTTCTAGATCATGGGTTGTACGCGAATCTTTCCAACGAATTCCGGTGGGAATATTCGAAGCTTTGGTTAGCAATACTAGACGGTGATAAAGCTGCGATGCAGACACATTGCGCTAAATTAGGCGTCGCAGACTTGTATGGGTTACTGGCTTGTATGATATCGGGTAGATCTTGGAATACAATTATGGCTGGTATACGAAAAACTAAATACAACATAGAAGAAAAGAAAGAATTTCAAAAGGAAATACCTCATTTATTAACAGAAATTAGTCATGTATTAGATAGGGTGAATAGACAAATGTTACTAATTTTGAAAACAAATGATCTTGTGCGCTGCATCGAATGTTCTCTGAATACGGAAGCTAGAATGTCAGGAATGATGGAAATGTCAAAATGTTGTATATATTCTGTATATGGAGAGAAATTGAAATCTTGTACGAGTCCATGGTCAAAATGGAAGTTTTCTATAGCTAAACAATGGGCACTTTTCAAGTTGTCTGTATATTACATATATCTAGGAGCATTAAATTTTGATATAAAAGATTCCCTAGACTCTCTTCTGAATGATGAGTTTTATGCTTTTTAACAATAAGTTCTTTAGGAGAAATATACTTTTATTTAAATTTAATCTGTTACCAAATTCAATGATGTAATTAAATGTTATTTTGGAAAACAGAGCGCGTCATAAATTATTTTTGCGGAATAAAATAATTTCAGGGAAAATTGTACGAAATATTCTTGTATAAAATATGCAAATAAATATGTCTGATTTAAGTTTTGCATGCCAACAGACCAAAGTATGAAACGATTGTATGTTAAGAGGCCTTTATACATAATACCTGGTGTAAGATTTTCTTATCAATTGTACAAATGTATTGTGCAATGACAATATTCAAAGAATGCCATGAAATATTGCATGTACATACGGTGGATTTTGTTGTTTATTTATTATTTAATACGTATAAGAAAGATGTGTATTCCTTGAATACAGACCAAATAGGAACAAAGTATACTTGATTGTTTATTCTATTTAATAAGAAAGAAAGATGTATATATAATAAACATGTTATACAAAATTATATTTTCGTTCAACACTTTTTCATATTTTATTTTACCAAAAACGAATTGCTAATATCAATTGTTCATTCTCGTAAAAATTCTGGCAAATTACAAATAAACTACGACTTAAATTATAGAATTACAATGAAAATAGAGTAGATGTAAAAGTTAAATTATAATAATATCGACGAAACACACGAGAGTGTCTACCTATAAGGAAATTCGACAAAGACTTCGGGACATGTTCGACGTATTAAACGCGTCATTCGTTAGTCATAGGGCGCGTTTTAATACCTCATTGCATCATGATAAAAATAAAGATACCACGTCATACGCGCGTGTTTCCACGTAGGCTATGATGTGGATTAATAAACTATGGATTCAAGGGCAAACATGAATTTCTGTTAAAAATTGTAATAAACTGTATTCATAATAAATACAATTTTATGCATCGCTACTCCCCGACGTTGCTTCGATCCCTTTATGTTCAAATAATGTATGAGAAATTGTTTTCTTTATTAAGTTACATTGTAATCATTCAGTTCTGACGTATTCAAAAACCTTTTTTTGTTTTTGAAATAATAGAATACGCCGAAAGGACGCTTTCCTTTCCTTATTATTGGGTGTATGTATACAACAGTTACTCTGGCCAGCGTTGCCACGTTTCATGATTTCTACGGCATCATGTATTTTTGCTTCTGTATAATTATATACATATATCTACGATTATGTTGCTAATAACCATCCATTTTTCTTCTATACCTGTATTTATAAAAAAAAGCTGCGCGCTTTAGATATCATTGAATTATACCCACATGAATATTAAACGTAATTCTAGATATGTCATTCTCTGCGCCCTTGGAACCTTTCTAGAATTTACATTTATTTTCATCCTACGGTCATAATAAATGCGTTGTTTTGTAAGTCGTTTATCCCACAGAGAACTTATTCCGTCCTGTACTTTAAGATAAATGAAACAACGTTTGCTAAACGTTGCGAAAGTTACAGTAGATACCTTTAATGGACAAAGTTTAAAATGCGTTAATAATAGATTTACCGCTCACTCTTGAAAATGTGTTAACGTATGTAATACGTTACGTTCAGAAGCAATCAGGGAATTGGGTAGTTTGTTAAAAATAATGAAAGCTATAATATTGATCGGAACGACGCGAAGAAACTTGGCAACGTTGGTATTATCCGCAACGGAAGAACACAGCGTCGCGCGAGAAGGCACGCGATTGGTGGGGAGGGCTGACCGCATAGCAGCTTCCTACGCAGCATACTATTTTATAAAATTACCGAATTTTAACGGGATTCGTAAATAACTACAAAATTTATTTCTAAAACTGAAGCCGCTACCTTTGACAGTTGATTAGATAAACGTATTTTTCAAAAGCTTCGCGAAAATCATGTTAATGAACGCTTTTGACGGGGACTATTTTCTATTGATCGCGCGTAAGGATACCACATAGTGGTGAGCGTCGGGATATATAAAGTCTCCCCAAATGGCGCAGCCCTGGCATTTCCTGAGTCATCTTCGAACGGTGGAGGTTGTATCTTGCTCGACGGTCCGAAGTCTTGTTTCCGTTGTTACTGCGGGGTTTTCTTCCGTCGTTTGACAAGGAACACGAGCCAGATACAGGTTGGTTGGTGTCCCCTTACTTATTCAATACTTAGGTGGAAAAGTTGTAAAAAAAAAAGCTGTAAGAGAGCGTGTGACTACTATCAAGTTGGTATTAGCCTATTTTCCAAAAAAAATCCAAGTCTCAACAGTTTTGTGCCATATCTACGTTGAAAAGAATCATCCTAAACGGACTAAATTAAATTATGGTGGCTACAACGAGGCCTCGAGAGATCGACATCGATAAACCAAGCCACACCGAGCAATTAACAAATTGGATCAGTAGAGTCCGCTGCAAGAAGATCACGTGCCGTCGAAATCGCAAACGCGATCTGCGCGTGGAGGCAGTGCTCACTTATTCGCTGTTCAAGGCCGAGCACGAGCTGCGCAGCAAACAATTGTCTAGAATCTCAAAGTGGCAACAGTTCAAAAAGCAATTTTTGAAAAATGCAGATTATTCGAATTGCGACTTCTATCACGACGAGGACATGAAACACTCGAAATCTTATCAGCAGAACAATCCATGGCAAGGGCCTCTGTGCCCCGAGTTGAGTAGTCTAGACAATTTTATGTCCAAGTTGAGCGCGATCAAAGCGCCATTACATCGATGAAGAGCCAAAAACGAAGATGGACGACCAGGTCTGAAAAACCTGGGATTGTGTCTGATATGATCCACTTTTGAAGAAGATATCGCCAGCAGCTTTGTCACTGAGGATTCTTCGGCGTCACCTTTAACAACAGCTTAATGGAATCCTGCCTCCACCGTGTTGCAGTACCTACTGTACCGTGTCGGTACTGCGGGACCTAGAAGTCGCATCACTATCCTGGTGTATATCTGGGTATTTTTTACTTGCAGTCTCACCGTTTGAGATGGCAATGGGACGGGCGGAGGGAGTTGCTGTTCGCAGTGATGCTGGGCGTACCACAGGGGGGGATGAGGATCCCATGTTCTAGTCTCTACGCCTTCCATCAGTTTGGTTTGTAAACTGTATCGAAACCGATGTATTTCTCTTTGCAATATTTTTGTGAAGTTACCAGTATTCGAAGTACAAAGTCCGTTTAAAGAGAATGTTTAAGGAGCGTTTGATCGGATATTTTTCTACTTTTTCAGAAGTACTACAGTTTCATTGAAACTTAAATGCGCATTTGTATATAGCGTATGATTCTAAACAAGTTTGTATAGAATATTTTACATAGTTGATAAATTTAACGACAGTGGTGATTGATTATGTTTGTTATTCAAAGGATCGAGGAACTTCGTATGTAGATTTTGTACCTTTACGCAGGGCATTGATTTTTTTTTGTAAATAATTGTGATATACAGCGGAAGAGGAGCAGAACTGAAAGAATAAATGTTGAAAAGAAAAATTGGCAATTTCTATCTTTGCGATCATTTAATTCACCGTTATTAATGCCGAAAATCCTTTTCAGTCTAGCGTACACCTTACAAAATTCTATCGCACGCAAGAGAACTGCACACTCGTCGTCCAGGCTCTGTTGGTCGCGTCAACGGCGACGTCATTGGCCTGTCCATATAACCATAAGATTGAGATGAGAGGGAGGAGTGGTTGGTGAGAGAGGATAATTAGTATGGGATGGAAAACGGGGGCAAAGTCTTTGTTTCTAGAAGTTCACGCATCAAGCGTTGCGGCTGAGTTGCACGGCGATCAAGTCACACACAAACACCTTACATTCGCACTATTGTATCTCAACCAAGCATCGGCTAGTCCCAAAGTCATCTGGCGTGTGTGATACGCAGGTCACTGCGACAAGCGACAGCAAACAGCAAAATCAAGCCCTGTTTGGTGAGCTAATCCCTTATGTCCGTTACCACCTGTGCAAACGTGTTTTCTCAGGTCCAGAAAGGTTTCCCCCGATGCCTTGGGCCATCAAGTAAATGGTATGGGGTCGTTCTGCTCATTGACGTACAACGTGAAGTCATCTATGTTGGCCGTCTAGAGCTCTGCCGTATTATCCCGTTTGAATTAGGATAAGAGCGCCCCAAGAAGGTGTGAAGAGAGTAATGCGTTGCGTGTCTGTCGAATTGAGACGACCAAGAACAGCCAGAGTTACTCATCGCAAGTAGCACAACTAATTATTATACGAGCATGCGAATATATGAAGGCTCAAATCGAATAGGAAATCGCAACAATTTTATACAAACATTTTACAAGTTGCACTGGGTATATTTCTCGGGATTCTGCCGTCGGATAATTATTTCCACAGATATCAGATCGTTCCTGAATTATTCTCCGCTCCTAGAACAAGAGGATTTCTGTAATATGCTCTACATGAAAGAATAGAATAAGCGCTTAACAAAAGGTATGCGGAAGGTTGTGCAAGCACAGGATAGAGAGAGGTATCAGTTCACGTTACGGGTTAACCTGACGCAACAAACGATCAGCACATATTTTTGTCAAGGATCGGTAGGGGGGGGGGGCATTTTGAGAAAATTTTTTTCTCTGCAGAAAGACATTCGTGCAAATGGCTGCGTGGAGTTTGGCTATCACTTTCAACATCGATAGGAAAGCAGTGGCAACTGGCAGATACTGGCAGATACGCTTAGACTTCTAAAGTATAACACCTAAATATCTCCGACAATTCCATGGAGCAGAATGATGCAATGTTACTTGGAATTGCAAGGAAGTATATACACATATATATATATATATATACATATATATATATATTCAACAACGAAAGCCCGACATCTTCGAACACAAGCGAAAGTTCTTAATTTCATAATATTATCAGTGACTAAGCTGGGATGCCGTAGAAATTCTGTTCTCGCATGCTAAAAGAGTGGTATCAAGTATTACGAATTTATGAATTTTTTTTTAAATGTTTTCTTGGGGAGATTCTGTTCGGTGTGTCTGTTTTATACCGCAGGAGTACCAGAAACATTCGTTATCTGATGCACGCGCTTAAGCGACAACAGGCAGTCATTTCGGTTGCTGGAGCGTATCGTGTTCGTGTTACAGAAGGTACATGGTATGCTTAAGGTAGTAGAAAGACAAAAGAGAAAGAGTGTGGAGGCGTGGGATGGATAGAAGGGGCGGCGGTAAAGATTATGTTTCAGCTAGACTGGCTATAGAGTTGCGGGTAAATCAACTGCGTCTCGTGCACTTCACTGTGTTAAACTATGCACTTTAAAATTGTAACCGGACCCTGGTGTGTATTCGTGCTGAAAACTTTCATAATGAAAAACTTGCATTCTGAAAGAGGTAGAAGAAGCATTACGGAGGACAGAGGTAATAGCTTAATACGGATGACCAATTGACGTTATAAGTATCAGACGTGTTTGGGGAAGACTAGGGGGGATGGGTACGCAATTTTGTTGTGAGCTACAGGACTGATGCTGCATCCTACCAATCGTCACATTGGACGCGATCTATATTCGGAGGGGAGGATCGATCCATTCATTTCATACTTGGTAGCAGAAAATGTGCTACGGTTTTGGTAAACTGAAGCAAGCATAAAGTGCATTTGTAACTGGCAAGCCCATGGTATCGATGTAAGTCTTTCGAGCCTCATCAAATCGGTTCTATAGATATTCGGGACGACTTGGAGATTTGCTCGTTTGTCAACAAAAGGAACGGAGATAAGAGCATGTTATATATACATGACCATGTACATATACATATATTAACTAAATTGAATACCTGCTGTAATGGCATTTATCTTCGATAAGGTATTTTAGATTAACCAGGTGATGCATTCTGATATGCTTTCTTAATGTATACTTAAACGTAGTTCGGATTCGTTTGTTATATTTTCGTATAGTTGCTCGTGATCGATGTCGGAGATGTATATGAAGGGTTGGGGGAGGGGGTGTAAAACAATCTTGGCTTTTTTCCACAGAGGGAGATTCGCTGACGGCCAGTTGCCTGAAGTTGTTTTTTTTTCATTGAAAGTCAACCAAAGTACGGTAGCGTTACACTTCCAAATATACATTTGTAGTATGAAATGACCAGGGCTAGGATCGTTCGAGTCTTTAACAGTAACGAATGGTCTTTTGGTGTTACCTGTTGGATGGATTTGTGATATTTTGCTTCAGAAAATGCAAGATAAATTTTCCTGCTCAAGTATGCGTTCTGTAATCAGCAGCCGTTGCTCTACAGGGAAGGCTGTGCTGTGCAATAACTCTGTTATACATGTATGTATTGCTTCAATGAACACTACTTTTATCACACTGTTAGGAAAGGGAAATTGTAGCTAGCAAATCCTTCAAAAGTACTGATAACAAAATACGAATACGCTCGTGTGGATGAGTTCATATGAAATGAGTATATAACAAATTGCTAAAAAAAAGTTATTAGTGCCTACTTTAAATGAAAAGTAACAATGTATCGAGAGAGAAAATCAGGAAACCGAGATCGCCGGGCTTGTATCAGGTAATAGTTACTGTTATTTTCATCCAGATTTATCATTTAACATAAAGATTTGGTTTTCATAAATCTAATGTGATTGGAAATGTTCGAGAAATCGTAAGTGTGAGGTATAATTTTTGCAGATTATTATCGAGGTTGATTTTTCATTTGGCCAATACAAAGTATGTTTGAAAAAAAGTTTGTGATAAGTGCTAATGTGACAAGTTTTTTTTTTTAAAAGGAACATACGTGACTTATAAAATCTATTGAAAGCAAATTATATAATTACGCTGTATAAGAACATGGACCAAATGACTTCGAATCTTTATGTTCATCAACCGCAGAATTCTTTTTGAAAACTATAGTTACGTGAGAAAGTTCATCGCTTCGAGTTGAATCTATATTGTGTTGAGTGTATGACAAGTTTTGGGATCCTATCGCAGTGTATTTTCACTCTCCGTGAATGCGCTTCAATGTTAAGTTTGTGATTATGAATGGACAACACGTTGATCGAGAATGCCCAGCAGCTCTAGCTTTGACAGAGTATAAAGTGATGAAATGACGCTTTGGCTTAAGAATCTACAAATAATTGATATGATCTAGGAGTACATTAGAGAAACGGCTTTTAATTGTAGTAAGACTTTGGTGAGTGAGCAAGCGTCCAACGCACATTTTCCTAAAACACTTCTTTAAAACCAGTGATTAGATTTATACATGCCATTAGTTTGTGATTCATGGTAATGCTCGTTGAGTGCTGTGTATTACGCTTTGATGGCTTCTATTGATCTGAATATTTCACATGTGTTCCGTAATTTCTGCTTGTGCAGTTCCATTGTATGCCTATAGAATTGTGTGTAATTACAAATAAATGCGATACATAGGCGGGTTGGGGAAGGTGGCGGGGGAGGGTCACGAATATTTCATTTAAATCAGGCACATTCCAAAAAATATTCAGCGGCATCAAATTCAAGAAAGAATCGAATTTGCAACTGAAGGGAAAAATATGTGGAAATAGTAATGTAATTATCTCTGAAAGCGGCGAAGTTTAAGTCCGAAACAAATACTTCTTGCGTTTCATACGAATACTTTTAAACAAGTAACGGAGGAAAGGAAGGTAAAATGGCAGCTAATAGCGCTGGGAGCTGAATTCGAGTATTCACTAAAGGTACATGGAGTTTTAAAAAATTAGTCTATTTCTAGATATTTCAAATTCTATGATCATCCATATCTGTTCTACTTAGTCATTCATTGATGCGAGTTGCTTTCGTTTTCCGTGTTTCCCTTTCGGAAAAAGCTAATCAAGTGTTTTAGAAACTGGTTCCCGGTCATGAGTACGTGCAGATGACGAAGGCGGCGATATGTGTACACCTTTGGGAGGTCGAGCCGGTCCATAATTCTCTGAAATCCAAAATACATCAATGGCGTGTTTACGTTTCCAAGAATCTGCTTTATATTGGCGTTCGGTGGTTTGCTGGTGGCTTCTTCGTGGTTTTATCGATCGTTGGAAGTTCGGAAAAATGTTCTCGGCGGAACGTTGAAGTGCACGGCTTTTCCCCCCCTCTCTTCCGTTGGCGAGGAAAAAGCAACTCCTTACCCTGTTCGAAATGGAGGAAGGACTTCGAAGATGATTTCATTCTGTAACTCATGGGAATTTGACTCGGATATATTTGGATCGTTATTGCGCCCCTTGGCGGTATCACACAAATCGTCGACGCTTGTTGAAAAATCGCTTGAACGACTGCGGGTTTTGCTCTTGGGGTTTTCGACAGGCTTCCACGCGACGAGGTCATCGATGCAGAGTTCCAGCAAAACAGCCTTATTTACTTACTTAAAAAAGTAAGTCATTCATAACGAAGTACTCATCATGTATTTTCATTATTCGCGCAGGGAAACTAATAATAAGTTTCTTCTAATTTTCAGATTTTATTACTAGATTCTATAATTTTCTAGTATATTTTCTCAAATGCCAGCTGCCAGTATATTTTTAATACGTTCTTAGTTTGGTTGGAAATCGTAAAATGGAATGTCGATACTTTAAATATACATAAATGCGTTACAAAGTATAGAAGGACATAGGAACGCGGAGAATAATGGAACATCACGAGATTATACAAAAAGATTGGGAGGACTATGAATGAATACTGTAGCAGAGAAATGTATAAAAAAAACAAAAAAACTAGTGATTCGAGATTTACATTAGGGGGGAATTGGCGTGAAATCATGGATGAAAGAGAAGAGAGAGTGAGTGAGAGGATCATCAGAATATGTTATCATGATAATGGGAGACGTCGTGGAAAGGGATCATTGCAGAAGAGGACTTTACCACTGTTTAGGAGTATGGAGTATTCTAATAGACATATTTCACACACATACAAGACTCTGTGAAGTAATGCAATTCTTGTGCAGAACTTCATAGGATACAACAGAGTATTATACAGTATGTCAGCGCGGGACTTCGTGGGATTCGGAATAGCAGGCTGACGGCGGGACTTCGCGGGATACAGAAGAAGTGGATATCGACGCGGGACTTCCATGGTTGCAGAAGAAGACATCAACGTGGGATTTCGACGGTTGCAGAAGAAGACATCAACGTGGGACTTCCTCAATTGCAGAAGAAGATATCGACGCGGGACTTCGCGGGTGCAGAAGAAGAGGATATCGACGCTACTGGACTTCGTAGAATTCCAAAGAATAGGATTTTAACATGCAACTTGAGGGATACAGAAGAGATATTTATTTATTAACAGGAATATAGAATTTTTGCATATAATGTGTTAGATTAAAAACGGTTAAGTTAAAATATCGATACCCCATGCAAATATTACTTGCAAAATGTAATATTGGTATGAGTTTTCATTTGCAGCCGTTCAAATTTTGTGCAATTTTTGCATCATTAGACCTTATTTTGTACATTATTTCATATATTCAATGATCAGTCATATAAGTTGGGTTTCTGTAAAAACTACACATTGGATAACTTGGAGGGACATTGGGCCTAAAGGGAGTCGTGGGAGAAT
The DNA here is from genome assembly GCA_963971345.1 of Andrena flavipes. Taxonomy (NCBI): domain Eukaryota; kingdom Metazoa; phylum Arthropoda; class Insecta; order Hymenoptera; family Andrenidae; genus Andrena; species Andrena flavipes. The sequence continues at coordinate 389,811 of OZ020481.1, forward strand.
ACTAGGACACCAAGAGGCGACATCGCAGGATATCAGGATCAAGAGACGACATCGGGGGACATCAGAACCAAGAGAAGACGGCGGGGGACATCAGGATCAAAAGACGACATCGGGGGACATCAGGACCAAGAGATGACGGCGCGGGACATCAGGATCAAAAGACGACATCGGGGGACCTCAAGACCAAGAGAAGACGGCGCGGGACATCAGGATCAAAAGACGACATCGGGGGACATCAGGACCAAGAGAAGACGGCGCGGGACATCAGGATAAAAAGATGACATCGAAGGACATCCGAATCAAGAGGCCACATCGAGGGGCATCAGGATCAAGAGGCGACTTTGAGGAACATCGGGACCAAGAAGCGAATTTGCGGAACATCAGGATCAAGAGGCGGCTTTGAGGATCATGGGGACCAAGAGGGGCGACTTCAAGGGACATCGGGGCAAGAGGGGCGACATCGAGGGACATCAGGACCAAGAGGCGACATCGAGGGACATCGGGCAAAAGGCGACTTCAAGGGACATCAGGACCAAGAGGCGACATCGAGGGACATCGGGCAAAAGGCGACTCCAAGGGACATCAGGAACAAGAGGTGTGACATCGAGGGACATCACTGCAGGACCAGGAGGCGACTTCGAGGGACATCACTGCAGGACCAGGAGGCGACTTCGAGGGACATCAAGGCCCAGAGGGAACACCAGAATTAGGCAGGAGATGACTCCTAGGTTATCCAATAAGACGAACTAATAACATTTCTCATATAAGGATATTTTTAACAATATAAAAAAATTTTAATTTCAGTATCCCTTTAATCGCGTATAGGTGATATATCACTATTATTGAAAAATATTTCCAAGAATACGTATTATACATAAGTATTATGAAATTTAACTGTGATCATGAAAATATAATGTATAAATTATAAACACTGTTTAATAAATATGTATTTCTTTAAACTCAAGATTTTTAGTCAAACTGAAATACATTACAAATAAAAATACTGTTATTACACTTGTGTTCTTTTCGTGTGTATTTACAAACGTCAGTTGTAATATGGGAAGATACAATAAACAAAATTCTGAACGAATTCTAGATGTAATCTAAAATTCATTGCCCATCACCTTCGCTCACGCGCACGATTGTTTAAAGTTTGTAACGGATGATTATATCTGCTTCGATGCAGAGACCTGAAAGGTTTTTTATGCTAACATTGGACTTTATTTAAATTATACACATTAAGAATAAAAAATAATTTAATAAATATTAGAGCTTTAATCTTTTTATATCTTCTGGGCGAAAATCAATTCTCAAGGAAGCAACGCGTCGGACTTCAGCCGGCGTCAGTCTCCATGCTATTGCATCTGCACCACAATAATCTGCCAATTCTTCCACTTTTTCTACACTTAATATGGTTGCTATCTGCGTCAAACGTGCAAATGTATCGCGCACAGACCACGAAGTAGCGGCAGCTAAGTAACTTGCCAATGATCTTACTTCTTTATCGAGTATGAGACCTCCTGCCTACGTAATTGAAATGAAGCTTACAATAAAATACGATTAAGCGAATGAAAATTATACATACCCTATTAAAAGTGGATTTTAACACAACTTTCTCTAAACGAGCTGTAATTTCGGCAGTGAGAAGACCAATTAAAGCATCATAGTTGGATGTCGTTAAACTTCCTTTAAAACTTTGAAGCAAACCTTCTAAATTCATTACCAAAGTTTGTACAAAAGGTTCTTCCGTTTCATATCGTAATAGATCATCCTGAAATATCCACGGTGTCACTGCGATTGTATTTTGCCTATGTAGACGTTATTTCTTGGTTTACCTCATTAACGTGATGATCCACGGATAAAAATGCATCGACCCAAGGAGTAACTCTTGGTTTAACAGCACTTACACGCAACTGTTCTAAGCCATAATCTGTAACAGCTCGTAAAATCGACATAACACTTTTTAAACCGGATAAACAACTGTCGATTTTACCCCTCTCCTTGTCTTGCATGCTAGGAAATGTTCCGTCTATTTCAGCGCCGAGACTCTTGCAGAGCGTTTCCACATACTCGATACTTACGTCGGTATTATTTAAATATGCCTATTTAAATTAATAAAAGGGACTATAGATCAATATGTCACATCGATTATATACCGAATAGCTTCGATATTATCATTTTACCAAAAACATTAGACGTGCTAGTTCTGTATCTGAAGTTTGCAAACGACCATGTTGTATGCTCGTTTGGAGAGCGCTATAAGCTTGAGCCAAATCCAAATATCCAGCTGGATAGCCTTGTCTTAATCGATTTCTCAATCTATTTGCGAACTCTCCTTCTAGTATACCACAGGCCATATTGACCACCGCGCAGACACCATCTATACTCCAACTTGACATAGAACGTCTGTGCAAATATCATTACAAAATTTTTACAAAATTAACACGAGGAGAGTAATATACTTTTATCATTAGCGATGTCCAACAGATTACTTTCGAATACCTTACACATTTCTGCACTATAAAGAAAACATCATCCACCATACTAGACGTTTGTTGATCTTGATCCAAGGTATCCATTCCCAATGCTTTATTCACGCTTTCCTCGAGGAAGTACCTTTCCAATGCAAGATAAGCGCTTAGAAGTTCCTGCATTCCACGCGCTAAATCGGAATTATTGATTGCATCTTCAAATTCGTGCATTAACTCTTTATACTGTGCATCGTCTGTTGCGCTAATTTCTATATCATTCTATAATGAAAGTAGAACTTGAACATTCAGTTTATAAGGTAATCTGAAAATCAAAATTACAAAAGGTGTATTTTTCTTACTTTAACTCTTCTTCTCAAGAAGCGAATATATAATTCTGCTCGTGAATGCATTATAGTGATTTCTCCTAATAGCAAATCGAATTCTTTAGGATCTGCCCTTTCGGAACTCACTCTCCGGAGGTGATCATTCACTATTTGCACTTTTTTCGATATACATCTATGCTTCGCAAACTCTGCGATAATCTTTTTAACTTGCCTATTTAGAGAATAAGTAAAAACAATAATTTTTTTATATCATTTCCTAAGTTCACGTATTAATAATTTACCTATCGCATTCCTTTTGTAAAATGGAAATTGTCATTAATAGTCTTCCAGGTCCATAATATGTTTCGATTATCGGTTGATGTATTTCCACGATCCGAGCGATGCCTTCGAATAATAATGTGATAGTGTCGGCAAAAATTACAGATGCTCTTTTATCGCTGCTTTTAATGTCCAGAGCTGCTTTTAAATTCTTTTGCGCCGTTTCGTGTAACTAATGTTGGAAGTGTACAATTACATAAAATTTGTAATATTCAATATAGACGGTACAACGAGGAACGTACGATTACCTTTGTGCATAGGTAGCTGCAGAATTTTTTAAGTCCTTCAAAATGCATCCCTAGTAAGGGGAATATTTTGAAAAATCTTTCAACAGACGCCAGATCTTCAGACTTTACTGCTTCGTCGAACTTGTGCGTAACCACAGTTCTGAGTTGCAAAGCTGCTTGCTGCAAAGTAATTAGGGAACTACTAATGCTCGTATGATCCACCGAGATGTCTTCGGCTGTTCTTTCTAATAACTTTTGATCCATCGCCAAATAACGGTGAACGTGCGCGGCACCTTGTTCGTAATCTTCGTTACGCAGCGCCATGGCTACACCTTCGCTGCATAATTGCAAATCGAGAATGTCATTGACACGTCTTTGGCATTCGCACACTCTGCTCTATAAAACAAAGTAAGAAAGACGGTAATCGAACGACAACTAATATATGGTATTTATATTTAATAACCAGATAAAGCAATTTAACGTACCCTTGCTAAATCCAGTTGTCTTACTTTGGCACTTACGTTCTCTGCTAACTCATTAGTGCGCGCAATCATATTACAAAATTTCTCACCTTCCGTTCGTATCACTACAACATTCGGTAATACCTTGCTTATATTTTGCAGCTTTGTTTCTACATGACATTGTCTTGAAAGTATATTCTCCAGAGTCTTTTCTATCTTGGTCTGCAATTAAACAGATGCAAAAAAAAACACTTGTAAATATGAAAGTGCCAAGGAAACAGTAGCATTAACATTAAAAATTCGAAAATACGGAACCTCATCTTCCGATAACTTATCGAGTATTTGTTTCAAATTTTCTTGATTTAAAGGCAAATCCATAATATGCTACAATACAATAATTAGGCGCAGGATTGACAGGAAAAGTTTGTTATGGTTTGTTTAGGTTTGTTAAATATCGCATTATGGTGTTATCCCAGACGAGATATAGGCATCTACCCACCGATATATATATATATATATACACATTGAAGGAGTACTATCAGTGATACGAAGCCACGAGTCAAAGATAACCCTTTGGTTATCTTTATAACGGACAAAAGTGACGTCACTCGTGGGCAAAAGATAATTCAAAATGATTGGACCATATGTACAAGTGTGGTTATATGTATCTTTTTCTGTGAAGAACTTTTTAATAATTATTGATAATGGTGCAAACATTTTGTATAAAGAATTGCAAAGACAATGATTGAATCGCATTTTCATAAATATTTCCATCATTACTTTGCCCATATGTGACGTCACGTATATAGATGATTTTATCTTTGCGTCAAGGCAATTGAAGGCAGTTATCTGAAGTAGTAAGTTAGAATAACATAGACCTGCGTTAGTTAATGCAGACGGGCAGTCCACCAACGCTCTCTATAGGCAATCATGAAATTCAGAAATGGCGGATCATTTAAGTCTAGCAATTTAATGGAAATATAAATAAAGAAAAAATGAAATATTTCCAATACATGCTTGTTATTTTAAGTCTTTTTGGTTATGAACACACAAGTCCTTACCTACTCGTGTTCTAATAATGAGTAAGACTTAAGTAAGGGAAAATTTTTTTATGTAGTCAGAAATTATATTTAAAACGTTGCTACGCGATTTTTGATAAACTATTCTCGCCCTTTTCTATCGTTTAATTTGTATGCCCGTTATAAAATAAATCGGAACGAAAAAAGTAAAAGTTTCGATCAGTAATGTTGATGAATGTCGGTATAAGTGAGAATTCACCAATGACAACGCCTCTAAAGTGTTCCACACATGCATCGCATGATCGCATCGGCCCACGCATCGCGCGTGGTTTCTATAGGAAGTGGAGTTCTTTTCGCGCATCTTACGCGTTTTCCTGAAGGAAAATGGCTACCAGCTGTCATTTAATTGGGAAGTGTGGCTTCTAAAGTGACACAGGATCCTGTAAAAACTCGGTTGGACGCGTTACACGACTGTCTGGCGCGATGCAATTACATAACGTTGAAATCGTTTGGTAGTTCGACGCCACTTCTCATCTAGATGCGGAACCCGTGAAACCTTCCACAGTGCCATGAAATTCTATTCCGCTCTACTGTTTACAGTTTTTATTTTTCGGGAAACGCATCAGGACTAACGCGTCAACGTTAACTTTCACGGTCTTCTAATAATTGAACCGTCGAGACGCGACGGTTCCACTAGACAATCGCCGCCGACAATTTTAACCGTGCTACGGATTAAGGGCCAGAAACTTTTTTCACTTCACTCGCGTTATTACTCCGAGAGCGCATTAATTGCAAACACGGTAAAATATCGTTCAACAACATCAGTTATTTCTTTCTCTTTAGTCGATGCAAACATTACTCTTATATTATTACTGAAATATTTCTGCGCGTCGGGCTTGTGCGGGTACTTTCCTTAGCATTTCGATGTAAGTTCTGTATTATTTCAGAGAAGCAGTATGGGTTCCAGTCAACAGTTCTCTCTTAGATGGAATAATTATTTAAAGCACATTACCTGCGCCTTCGACACATTAAGGACAGAAGAAGATCTGGTTGACGTGACGTTGAGTTGCGAAGGGAAGAGAATAAGAGCGCACAAAATGCTCTTATCCGCCTGTAGTACATACTTCAGAGATTTATTTAAGGTAAATTTACAAAGGCACAGCGACGAACTTATCGCCACCGTTATTTATCGCGTACTATAAACCTTCTCTTCCTTTAAATCATCGCAGGAGAATCCATGTCAGCATCCCGTCATAATATTCCGTAATGTAAAGTTCGACGACTTGGCTGCGTTAGTCGACTTCATGTACCAAGGCGAAGTGAACGTTGTGCAAGAGCAACTGGCCAGTTTCTTAACAACTGCCGAGCTGCTGGCAGTTCAGGGTCTTACAGATGGTACTGGAAAGGATAACGACAGCTTAGTCGAGGTATGTTATCTAAGATCGGTATACTTTATATATAATTTGACAAATAATCTGTTTTAATTACATTTCGAACTGTGTTTCAGGATGACATAGATATTCCCAATGAACCTGAAATTCAACTTCAGAATACTTCTAGTAAAACAACAGCAGAAAATAAGAGAAATAAATCACCTTCCTCACCGATGCCTTACCATGCCAGCGATTTACAACCCGAAGCTCCGCCAAGCAAACGACGAAAATGTAGAGAGAATGCACACACAAACGCGGATAAGGCTGTAAGTAACGCCTTATCCGCAAAAGACTCCGACAACAAAACATCAGAAAATCAGACGACGTCTGGCTCGGATCCCGTCGAAATAATCCCTCTGATGCCGAATTTGAAACTGGAAATGCCTGAATATTTAGTACAAGACGGAAGTAGCTGTAGTTACGAGGAGCAAAGTTTAGGGGACAGTTCGCTAAATAAAATTGGTATAGAAGACACGTCATCTAATACTCCCGACCATGACCAAAAGCCAGATATTAGTCAAACGTTTTATTCGAGTAGTCAGTCCACTACTGATAATTTGGATCTTAAACATCAGGCGGCGGATGTTGGTAAGAGTTAACGATATTATACCGACATATGCCTATTCATGGACATGTATAAACAGATAGATATATCGCATAATTTTCTGTTCTAATTAGGACACTTGCTTTCGAAACCTAGTACATCTGGGGAAAGGTTAACACAAGAAGCAGTCCAGGGTAAGTGTTTCTTTTCTAACATTTATCTTACGTTTGTATAATACAAGACTCTGTGCATTGCCATATCTTTTAAAGTGCAAAAGAATACTGTTGATGCAAACACAGAGCCGTAAAACGAAAGATACAATATTTGCAACGAAACGCGCGAAAAATCGGAAAACTTTTATGAAAAATCTAACATTTCTCTCGATCAAGGCAAAAGACATGGCATCGCGGATAGCTTTGTAGTTTTGTACTCATGTGTCACGCACACCAGGTGTGCTCTTTATCGATTCGGAAATATCGCGTGAATCGTTGCTGAGCGATAGAATTTACACGTGTTTCTTCTCGTTGTAAAATCGCCTGAGATATCGATATGCGGTCTTTGAAATACGTTCTCTTAACGTGGGTACAAAACACTTTTTATACATATCTTTAATTAACGGTCAGATTAATTCTGTCGAGGTTTGATGACAAAATTATGCAGAGTAGGAGGGTAATTGATTTCTTTATTTGGTTCGAGGGGATAGTTGCGTGAATTTCTATTACTACAAATTACACGAGAATTCGAAAGTAGCATATACAGCTTTGTACTGTTTTCACACACACAAAATTCTTTAGCGAAAGAATTGTCGTTCGTAATGAACAAGCTCAAAAGGAGTAAACAGGATTCACTTATAATTTCTAAACTCGATCGATAGAGAAGAGAAAATAGAGAACTTTGCAAAGAAATCCATTCGTTCGAAAGTCTTAGGTTCTACTGAATACCAGGCTTGATTGGACCTTAGGTCCAAGCTATACAATTCGTCTGTTTCATTTTGGTATTTTTTTCTTTCAATACTTGTGGAAACATTACGATCGTTTTATATTATTAATACGATCGCGTGGCAAAACACAGACGCAAATGTTTTACGAGTCTTTCGGAGAAATGCATTTCCTCCTGTTATAAAAAATTACTACAATATATTTCTATTAATCGTTTAACTGTACTATAGCATACAGAGTGCATGTTTTTTTTTTCTTTTTTTGATATAAATGTATGGTATAGGCACTCGGGTGTAGGTTGAACTGTAGTTACTATGTAGTAAGCATTGCCAAGTGCTGTATGTGTGCCGACAATCATCAACATTCCTTTAATAACTCGAACAAAGTCACCACTATATTCCTTATTTATGCGCACTAACTGTAAGCATACCTTTTTGTGTATACACTAAAATACCTTTCAACGCTGGTATGAGGTAACTTCTTTATATCGTAGGACTGTACAGGACGTTGACGCGCGTGTGTGTAGCAAGTATCATACATGCCAATTTACTTGCATGCAAAGTTAATCTTAAACTCGCTGAGCATTCCGTTGTCCTCTGTGCCATTAACTGAATTCTCGTCGGTCGCAGCGTCGACAAGCATATTTCCGAAACGGTTGCCGGTCAATTGGAAGAAACTATTAGCCCTGTGATGCGTCTGGTTATAATTGGCACTTAAGATTAACTTGCAAACTAGTAATCAGGTTGTTGTAAAGAATACTTCGTAGCCTTGTGAAACAACTAATTTGAAGTAGTAACGGTGATGGTGCTGGGTGATAGTGGCATGTAAAGGATCTTTTTCCACACTTTAATATCTCACTACTTATCTTTTCTTTCCGTTTATACATCGTAAAGTTGATGAATCAATATGGGTGCGTGGGATTCCGATGTTTAGGTCGAATCGATATGCCTTTAGAACTCGAGAGAAATCGAGGCGACGCTTCCTTCTGTACGTTTACGGTATATTTCCCTTCAAGAAACTTGCAATTGTCTACGCACGGGCATAGAAGTTACTTTCGTGACGTAACGTTCGGCGTATCTTTGCGCGATAATCTTAAACGCGACCCGATCCGAAATACTTTTGGTGCCTCTAGTGTGCAATCTCAACAGGTAGGTAAGCAAGCAAGAATATCTTTACGTTCACCGTTTCACCGTTTAAGCAGGAGCATGAATACCTATACGATAATACGTGACACTTGGTGCGAGCGCGAGTCTATCGAGAAGTGATGGAGCACCGATAGCTACACCTATCCGTGAAATTATCAAGATACCGTAACAAGGGCTCTCGAACATATCTCTGTTTAATTCTGTCCGACTTATATGCGAGACTAAGAAAGACTGTACGCGATTGAAAGGACTGCTCGATAATTGCGAGTGTTGTGTGCGTGTGGAGCGTGGAATTAGTCTCCTTTGCTCGCTGTACGCGCGAAAACGTAACCCACCGTCAGATCACGTGAATTGTAATCGCAAGTCGATGCACCGGCCTCCAGCAGGTTGACGATAACGTGCCGAATCAAGGGATCTTCTGCCATAGATGCTGGGAATCGGTAGCCGAAGCAGGCACGATCGGTTCTCGGGGCATTTAAAGTTTTAAAGTTGATTTGCACACCGAGCCGACAAAGGCACGCTTCGGTTTCAAATTCGTGAAGATGTTGACGACAAGTGTTGTCTATCGTTCACGTAAAGAGCAGATTGGAACGTACACGCGTGCCCGGAGAGGACGCAGGAAGAGATTGTAACTTCCGAGATGATCCAGCAGAGACATTGCGTCGAAGCGAGAGGAGCGAAGGGCGTTTACCGATGACCGAACAGACGGAGAACTATAATTCATCGAGTGACGAGAATTCGCGATCTAATACATGATAAGTATCGACTTGTTGCCAGGCTGCGTCGCAAAAAGAGTAAAGCGGGAACGGGGGTGGGAGGGGCGAGCGGGTGAGCGGGTGAGAAGAAAAGCGAAAAGGCCGGAGGATTAAGCGATTAAACGATTAAACGATTTTCGTGATTTCGAGGCGGAGCAGAGTGTTCGAACCGTGAAACCGAAGAGAAACGGAATGAGAGGAAAGAGAAAGGATGAATTCGGCTAGCACCTGGCAATGCTATATTTCCATCTAAACACACGCATATACGTACGAAAAGATATATCGTGGGTATATTGGTGTCGCTGAATACTTTAGATTGGCTTTCACCTTTCACGGCTACGGGATTGGTTGGTGCTGGGATTGGTCGTTAAAAAAAAAAAAAAATAAAAAAAAAATAAAAAACAAACATTTGTTTACTAATGGTTGCCTGCATGTGGACATATACTTAAGAATTGACTAACCGAAAGTGTTTGGCCAATGTGTTTTCTCCAGGAGGGATTACGTACGTATCTGGTCAGCCGCATAGCCTCAGCAAAGCAAACGGCCACGGAAAAGTATGTGTACACTGCAAGCAGCGCGGAATGGTCACATCACGTGGAAAGCTCAGGCAGACGCGCTTCAAATGTTGGCCCTGCAATGCCTGTTTGTGCCGCTGGCCATGTTTCGTCGATTTTCACAAAATGCGCGCCATCCCGCACATCCCGCCCCCATAGCACCAACTCGCCCCCTCCGGCCGCCCCGAGTTAATACCGCTACTCAACTAATAACGCCCTGTGCTTCTCGATCTTTCGTGTTTCACGTCTACGACCACAGACAGAAACAAAGAGCAACGCGAACCGAAACACTGAGGATACAGCTAGAGAGAAAGTGAGGGGAAGAGTGAAAAAATTGAACGAGTCAACGAGTCAACGAGTGAGGGAGAAGGTTGGGGAGGAAACCATTTTATGCTCTGATATCACCTGTAATTCATACGGGAAACCATGATTATCTACTTTCCTTTCCTTTCCTTTCTTTTCCTTAAATCTTTTTTTCTTCTTGCGCGATCGTTGGTTATTTTGTAATTCTGCCCTCGTTCTCCTTCCAATGGCAAAATCTTTCTGACGTGCATCGTTATCGGTGGATCGCACACTGAGTTATCGTGCGTAACCTATCGTTAGGTTTGCGAAGCTGGAACTTCCAAGTGCAAATTTTTTTATAAAATAGAAACAGTCTTCGTTTGTCAAACATCTGTCCAAACATAATTTTCGTTTGTCCGCCCTTCGAGAAAAAGTTATGGCCAAATTAAAAAGTGAATCAAAAGTCAGTTTCAAGGAAATGCAGTGCAGTTTGTCCGTAAAGATTATTGCTCGTTTGTTTTAGTTTCTTTATAACTCTCCGTCGCAGGCTGGACAAACGTGGAGAAATCGTGGACAATCATATCCCACTTAAAGCTCAATGAGAAATCTTCACGGGGTTGCTGATGACAGATTTCTTAATTCGTTTTTTTTTAAGGGTGGACAAACGAAACTTTGTTTGGACAAATGTGGACAAACGAACGACTGCTTCTATTTTATAATAATTTGCACTTGGGAGCGTCAAGTTCACAGACCTGCCGTCTTCTCCTTTAGGGAAACACGATCGGATGTGACACGTGTTGTTATTTCTGTTTAAACCAGAGACGTTTAGGCGCTGGAGCATTGGCGCATCTTTCCCTGGTTCGTAGAGAAAGCAAGGGCTGGAGTCCCGTTCAAAGCGTATCGTACTTTTATAATTTAACGTTAGTTAGAAATTTAGCATTTATTTATACCCCGCGTTAACTGTAAATTGTCGGTTAGATTAGATATTAGATTACGCAGAAATTACGGCGAATCGCCCGGTGGGGGACATTCGCTCGGGCCACGTTTCTGTACTTTTGTACTTTTTATGTCTGGAGCATTTGTCGCTTTCGACAGTCTTATCGATACGATACGTACGCACGCGCTAGAATAATGCCGAAAGATCGTTATTTAACTTAAATCTCGACTCTATAAGTAAGACTGCGACGAGGTAAACTCGTTACCCAATTAAATCATTTTACGCTAATATTTTACGCGTAAAATATATAACCATCGCCAGGAATACTTATAATCTTACAAATACTCGGTACCTTTTCCTGTACAGTGATATATGTTTCGCCCTCCTTTTACAACGCGAGCGTTTCACGCATTCGTTCACACTGATTTCTCGGTCGCTCCTTTATCATCGTTATTAATTTCTATTTGTGTATCGGTACCTATATATTTCACAGAATACTGACACCATTAATCACTCTATGTGTGATACTTTACACGTTTTTTGCTCTGATTGTGCGACGCGAGGTATGAATCGACTACCGAACGAAAAGTATTCCCTTGGTCACGCTTATGTTAACGTTACGCGACCGCGAAAATCGCCTTATAAAAATCATGCGTTCTTCATCGTTGTTGTTGTCGTTTAGCGCTCCGAAGATCTCGTAGAATTAAGTTCGCTAATGTTATATCGAGTCGAACGAACGCTTCTTGTACTTGTATGTATCCCATGGACCCTTCGCCGTAGGACGAAGGACGGTGCGTATCGTGCTTCCGATACGAACACTCATAGACTGACACCCATGACTGCAAATAATATTTTAAAAGTCGACTGAAACTTTCCGATAGCGTAGTTTTTTTATTACTTTTTTTTTATTTTTAAATCCAGCTGCTCGCTTTTACGGTTCGTTGCGATCCACGAAGACCGATAATTCGATGGGATTAAACTCCGTCCAGTCTGTTCTCTTCCTAATATTCGCGACAGGTCGGACATTGGGTCGGTCGCGACTGCAGCGTGAAACGTTGTACGAAACCTCGACTCGATGATCGGCTTCGCAAACAACTTGTTAAATAAATACGAAGCTTCTAATAAAACGAACCGCACCGATTGTAATTGACGAGAGACCTTACCTTTCTTGACAGCCATGTCGCGAGTGGGAAAAGTATCGCGAGTCTCGACCACCGAAACGTACGTCCGCGTTGGCACCCTCGATTGTATTTCAGCAGCCTGGGAACTTAGCGAGCTTGAACCTCCTTTCAGTGGTGTCGTATGCCCTCTGTCTCTCTGTTTGGTCTGATCGGACTTATTCTACTAAGCTTGCGCTTTTTACGCACGACACGCAAACGACTACACCAAGAGCCGCGAGAGAAACCATACGATCCACTGCACTCGTATCGTTCAACAGTGAAAGCCGCTTGTCGATCGTACGATCTGTGAAAATTCCGCGAGCAACGTTACCAAATTTACCGATCGCGTGGGAGAAAGTCAAGATCCCTGGCCAGTCGCGCTATCGCCTGGAGAATCGCCATCTAGCGACATAGAGATTCGGTTCCCGACGATCGGGAGTCGGAACTGGAGCGGTGGCGAATTTGGCGAACGCGAGAGACAAGCGCGGGCTATTGAACGGTATCGTGCGACGGTAGGAGGGCCCGAAAACTATACCTATCCATGCTTGGACATGGACACGTAGTGTTCTGTGGTTAATATAGAGGTGATCTTGTGTGTTTGTGTTTATTTGTAGAGCGAGCAGGAGATACCGCTGGGGGCGGGGGTGGCAGCGGCGGTGCTGCAATCGCGGACCTCGTCTCGGACGATGACTGCGGTCAGTCCACGGACACAGAATTGTTGTTTCGCTGTAGAATTTGTTGGAAGGGTTTCAAGCATCCGATGTCGTTGACACTGCACAAGGACTTGCACACAGGGCAAACCAGGTGCCCGATTTGTCAGCGCATCTTCAGTCGAAGTTACGACATGAAGGCGCATTTGCTGCGCATCCACAAGTGCACGTTCAGTGTCGACGCTAAGTTGAACTTTCAAAAGTAATCGAGCGTAGCAGAGCAATCGCGGGAACGTTGCGCGGAATTCTATCCGCGATCGCGCGTCTCTAGACTCTGATTTCTTCGTTTTCTACCCCCATGCGTACTATCTTTTACATATTAATTAGTAGCAATTACGTTTTACCTATCTAAACCCGTGAACGGATCCGCGAGGTGTTCACGTTAAACGATTAAGATACTCGCCAGGGCGCGTTGTTACTCGATAGGATCGAAGTCAGCATCGTCCCTATACTCGTTCAATAGACTGATGTCAGAAGACACGAACAAGGTGCCATCGACGAAAGATGACGCGAAAAAACGTAAAGTTCCTCAGAAAGAAACGTATATAGAAATTAAGCGACTGAAAGAATCGAGACGTCTTTGTTTTCGTTTTTCTGCGTGTCTTGCATCGAAACGATTATTAGTTTCCCCCGAGAATCCTGTACATATAAGCGAAGTCAGCGTCGCGTGTAGATGGTGGTAAAGATAATAGCGAAGTCGTAAATTCAGCCAGAAATACTTTTCCGCTACTTGTACCCCGTTCGATTGCCATTACCGAAAACAGAACGAAACGTGAGACGCACGCTTCTTACGATACCAAACGAGCCTCTGCTTCTCGCGTTGCAACCTTCTTTTCGATGTCTCCGTCCCGGTGCCTCGAAACCAGTTTACTTGAACGCCCGAACGATACGGCCCACTTCCCTATATCTCTTCCACTGGCTCTACATGCGTGGCCAGCGAAATAGGGAAGCGGGTCAGCCCAGTGACCCACGTTCAAGCGTGCACCGTCGAGTGCCGGGACAAGGACACCGAGAAAAACGTGGGCAAAATAAACACGAGCCTCGGTAGAGAACACACCTTCCGTTCACTTCCCTCTCCTCTTCCTCTCGATCCCGTTGACTAATGCACGGAACTCCGACTGCCGAATTTATCACTTTAAGAGGCCTGCCCTGGCGCCTGAAATACATTTACTACGTTCACACCTGGCTGACTTTACGACTTCTCTGCATGCCTACCTACCGAGTATACGCGTTGACGGAGTCGCGACTATTGTCGGTGCGATGCCCTGAATTTGTTCACTTTTACGTTTACACGTTGATACGTCGTATCTATTTATAATTAACGTTTTACATTATTACAGGATGTTTGTATACGATTCGCTAGGCAGAGATCACAGAGTCTCTAAAGATATGTTTGATATTCTAACTATTGTTAGGAGATTCTAATAAAACTGTCCGAAAAAATGCATTCTTTTTTTGTTTCACTCGCAATACGCGAAGGTGTTTTAAACTGGGCGTCGGTTGATCGATCGGATCGGCACCTCGGGTAGGTGTTGAATATACCCGAGCTTCCCGTGGCCCCCGGTGTCCCGCGAGAAAACTCTTCTCTTTTCCTTTGGCTGAAGGCTTCATTGAACGTGCTTGTGGGAATTTCGCTCGCAGTGGTTACACCGTACATGCCGACAGAAAAGCATACACACACCCGAACACAAATCACGTTCGCGGAGGTGGCGAGCACGCGCGGAAAGGTGATTCTTCGCGTATAGTCACGGGCTTTAAACGAAGAATCGTCTTGCCTCCTCGCATCCTGTGACGATACCATCTCCCGTCCCTTGATCTGCACCGAGAGACATTCAAGTTTCACGCGTTTCCAAGGCGAAGGCCAAGATGTGCTCGGCCGTCTAAATTCTACCGAGCCGCTTACGCTTCTCGGCTAAAATCCACACTGAAAGACCGTGGGCAAGCAACCAGCAAAGGCATAGAAACTAGAATCTCTCGCTTGAGATTCGAGGCATACGCAAACGACGAAACTGTATCACATAAGTATGAAGCTGTCCGTGTGTGTATGGGAACACTTTGGATTGTGTGCGCAGAACCAAAGTACGACCCTACGCCTATTGGGAATCAACAACCTCTTCACGAGCATCGGGAGCAACAAGTTCAGCAGCAACAACCGCAACAACCGCAACAACAGCAACAACTGCAAGTGGTGACCTTTGGCCACGAAAAGCCGAGGCGCAGGACTAAGCAGGGCGGAAACGGTCGCTGGGTTTGCGATGTCTGTGGCCGAACGTACAATCGCGGAGACTCCTTAGCTCATCACCGTAGCATACACAGGGGTGACACCGTTTGTCCCATCTGTCAGTCTGTTTTCACTCGAAAGTACACGATGCGTTGCCACATGCTGAACGTACACGGCGCTGTCGCGAGGTACCGCGGGTCGAGGTTATCAGCGAGAATCTCGTCCCGCGTCCAGAATTTCCCTCGGGAAAGTGGTCCGCCGAGCTCGGACGGTTCGAGCGAGGATGCCGAGACAGTGGACCCGGGGGCGGATTTGGAGGCTTGGCGCCCATAGGCTAACAAGCGTCTGCCGCCCTTTCTGTCAAATACATAACGAGTAGGTATAGCATGACATAGAAATTCCGCGCACTTTTCGCTCGTACTTTTGTAATTTTGTAATTTTATCGTTATATCATTTTGTCGCAAGGTTTCTTCATTCACTCACCGAATTTCTTACGTCCTTATGGTTTGCTTTGGAAAACGAAAGCGGTGGGGGTGGGCGATCTGTAATCGGGAACAGATATTGTCAAGTGGAATAGGAGTTAAATAATACCGTAGGGCGTAGACGGACCACATATCAAACAGATCGTTAGTTTTACTAAAGTTCATTCCATTTTTACTTTCCGATGTACACACATGTTTGAGGGGAAAAAAAGAGTCGAGAACGACGTTAGATCGATGCCTTTCATGCTCCTGAATTCGGTTAATCGAAATATCGCGTGAAAGCTTCTCCCGCGCTCCCGATATTTTTCTCTTCGAAAGCTCAGCTCCGCCAATTTATAGCCTAAGAATAACGACGAGAAGGAGTTTTCTCGAGGATTATAACAATTACGTAATCTGTTAACACAAACAATATACCTATATATTTTGTCCCATAATCGACGAGATCGCCGCTTTTGCTCCTGTACTTACATCAACTGAAAATAAAGACAACGTAGAAGATGTTTTGTGTTTTTCGTCCAAGGACGCTAGGCGTTACTCGTAACGATTCGCGGTTGTCGCTGAATCTTTTCAACTCTACATGGCACACCCACGCTCGCATATGAAAGTATACGCGCCCGACCAGGCGTCGACTGGTGAAAAGGAATACATGATTGTCGGTTCACTGCACACGACAGGCGTTTCGACAAAGTGTTTTGCGATTCACAGAGAGCACAGTTCTCGTGTACCGCGCGTAAAAGGTAAACGCAACGGTAAATGGTCACGTAAGCGCGTATGTGATCACCGTAATTAGAAGATGCTTGTTTTGTGACTTTCAATTGCATCTCTAACTGCAACCGACCGACACCATCAAAAATAGGACCTCTGATTACTATTGTGCATGAATGTTGAACAGTTTTGTTGTACGTACATACGTTGTTTTGTTGTCGTTCAAACGTTGTATCCACAGTACACAGTAGCATGATTGCTCCAGCAGTTTACGATTTGCGTGTTCATCACCCTCGTGGTTGCTCTTCTCTGTACAAACTCATCGTGTGTGCTGCCTTTTATTGTCGCTCGTCTCCTCGTATCGCTGATAGTTAGACGGAGATGCGGTAGTGAGCGATTGTGTGCAAAAGTAGATAGCGCGCGTGAGAGAGGGAGAGAAAGCTAGGAAGAATGGGAGAAAGACAGAGAGAGAGAGAGAGAGAGAGAGAGAGAGAGGGAGAGAGCATTGAACGAATTAACGAGGAAACGTTGAGAAAAATTGCGTGCAGTTTTGTTGTACCGTCTGTCGATGGACATAGTTTTCGTTCTCTAACGATCGTTCGATGAATGATAGTGAGGGGGAGAGAAAGAGAGAGAGAGAGAGAGAGAGAGAGAGTGTACAACCTGTATATAATAGTTGAATACGTAGATACCTACGTCGCGTTTGGACGGCGATACGCGGTAAAAGGATGACGATCAGAGAGTGAGATGAGCAAGGTAGAGAGAATGAGAGACACACGATACCGATCGATCGGGATCGATATTGGGAACGGGCGCACGCACTACCATGAACGTGTTTATATCTGATTTAGATTCTCGTACGGTGGTCATCGAACAGCCGTCGCATTCGTGCAAAATCTGCGGTAAAACGTTTTGGAATCGGGACTCGATGTACAAACACATGAACATGCACAAAGGAACGACACAGTGTCCGGTGTGCCATAAAGTGCTGAGCCGTACGACCCACATGAAGCGACACTTAAAAAATCGGCACGGCTGGCTGGGCGTCGGGACGACCGCCGCCGCAGCAGCAGCCGCAGTCGCGAACGCCACAGCCGCAGCCGCAGCCGCCGTCGCAACTGCAACCGCAACCGCCACCGCGGCGACCACAACCGTCGTCACCGGCGTCACCGGTGCCACCGGCCCATCCGCCGTGGCCGCGGCCGATGCCTCCGCCTCCGCCACAACCTCCGCCCCGACGCCAATATCCGTCTCCTCCACCGCGATCGCACGGCAAAATGCCGACAGTCCCACCAACGTCCTCGAACCCGCCACCACTTATACCACTATACGTATCAGGGAGAGCAGCGTCGAACGAATCACCTCTAGTCCTATTCCTTAGTGCGAGCATATCTTGTCCAACGTAGAACAGAACACCCGTCGACGTAAGAGGGGATAGACCGGATAACATCCCCCTCCACCACCCACGCACGCGACCCCCTGAAGCTTTTACTTTCACTACGCGATGCCCCCCTCGTTTCAAGCTCGCCGCGCGTCACTAATCATTATCGATTGCTTTTCCCCTTTCAATTGTACATATATAATACTTGTATTTATTTATCGCTCTCGGGAATTAGAGCGTTCTCCGAACATTGTACCTACGACGATCTGTGCTACGGTGCTTTATGGTAATGGACCTCGTGTCTGTTTTCCATCCAGTCCCAGCGATTGGAATCGCAAAGTCGTTTTTCCAAGCAACGAATCGTAGCCGCGCGTGTAGCCCTCCGACGAGACGAATATCGTAGGAGTGATGTCGAGTCATTAGGAATGTGCGAAACCAAAGAACCCTATACGTCTCGGACGTAGCTATAATTTGTTACGATACGAATTGTACGGGCGGCATTTATCGTAAGATCTATTCCACTCTAGTCGTCGACGGGAAACTTATAATTTAAAGATGCCTGTCTTACACTTTACATCCTAGTCATTTGTACACACGCGTGTATGTGTACGTACATTTATGTATATGTGTATATGCATATAAGAAAGGAGCAAGATAAAGAAGATGGGAGAGAAAGGGAGAGAGAGAGAGAGCGAATGAGCGGGGAGAAAGAGAGAGAGCGAGAGAGAGAGAGAGAGAGAGAGAGAGAGAGAGAGAGAGAGAGAGAGAGAGAGAGAGAGAGAGAGAGAGAGAGAGAGGGGAGAGAGAGGGAGAGAGAGGGAGGGAGAGAGAGAGGGAGAGAGAGAGCGAGAGAGAGACAGAGAGAGAGAGAGAGGGAGAGAGAGAGAAAGAAGAGGATGAAGAGGAAATCGCGTGCGTAACCACGCGGGACATCTACGTAAACGTTTTTCTAACCAAAGACATGCAGAGGAAAAGAAAGAAAAGCTAATTACTTTATCTAGTCAAATGAGTTCGGTACTTAATAGCGTTAAGGAGGAATGTGCATCTTTCTTCGTGCGATCGATCACGACCAACACCGTGAACGATAGGTCGAAGGTGAGATTGGATGGAAACGTTGAAACCGTTTTCGAGGCTTCCGATGTTCTTTTTTTAGTCAAATGAATATCGGCAGATTCGATGATTTCTAGCAAATTGTACGCCTCGTCGAAAGCTTCGAGACCGAGCCAGTGTTTCCTGGCTCGTGTTTTCAGTCTTAAACGGCCACGACGTTTCTTTCTCAAGGAATAACGAGAATACAGAAAAAGGAATGAATCGAGGCATCGAACGTAACGCGTCAGCGTGAACCGCTGCGTGCTAAAACGATTTCTTTCCTGCTTCTCACGTTTCAAGTTTCAAATCACGCGAATCTTTGGCATCCTTATCAATCGTTTCGATGTACTTTTGAACGTGCGACACCGCGAACGACGCTTTCTTT
Source organism: Andrena flavipes (assembly GCA_963971345.1). Lineage (NCBI taxonomy): Eukaryota > Metazoa > Arthropoda > Insecta > Hymenoptera > Andrenidae > Andrena > Andrena flavipes. The sequence continues at coordinate 409,372 of OZ020481.1, forward strand.
CTATCGAACGTACAGACTCGTACTAATATCTACGTGCCATTTTTCTTTTTTCTGGTCTTTTAAGCGGAGCTCGCCGAAATGCTGCCACGCGCTTTAAGGGCCTGGCAGGCCTCTTGCGACAGGACGATTGGCATTTTAAGTTGCTCATTTGTGCGTCTCGGGGATTCGTGTCGCTCTCGGATTAAAATTCGGCCATAGGGTATACGTTTACGATATTAACCATACTCATATATTTTAGTTAGAAGCTTTGGGGACTTGCCAAACTTGTGTACGTGTACACGCGTGCACATATTCTATATAACTTATAATACATAGAAATCTATTTTCATCTGTAGATCTATCCCGACGCGGATGCGACAGAGTTAACGCCCCCGTTCTATTATGTTATTACCTTTATGTTTACGTTACCACAGATTTTGTTCATTTTGTTGTGCCTATCGTTCATTTGTTTCTTTGATTTTTAGTTGGAACCTAATTTAGGTTCACCTTTGCGCGTTATAGGCTAATTTTTAATCCAAAGAACACTCTAGTCGGGACAAGCTTCGGTTTCATTCCGCGGGCTATCCCGGTTTAAGTCTATCATTTATTTCTTCTCGTGCAATTACAAAAGAGGCTATTATGTTTGACTTCTCCAAGGAAATCCATGCTGTATGCCAAAGCCTTAGGAACGTTGTAAATCAAGTTCAGCGACGCTAAGACTAAAGTATATTACACGAAACTTGATTGTGACGTGACGAAGTACAAATTGAAGCTAGTTTACAGACGTCATGGAGGGAAGAACTTTCAGCGCGTCTTTCGCAAATTAAATTTGCCACGTCTCGCTACGCCGCTGATTTCCGACAGCTTTGCGAGATTTCGCTTTTTATGCAGAGCGAAGCCAGTTAAAGTACGCGAGTACCGAGATTCGTTCGAGTTCGGGAGTAAATCAGCGTGGTAGTGGTAGACGGGCGTGTACACGGTTTATTAACATTGTTTACTGTGCGCCAGGGCAAACCTTCCGTTGGCAGATTAACAATGCTTGCGTTAAAATTTGCGATCGCATGCGAGATGTTTCGTGCTTGTTACACTTTACGTCGCACAACTTGCACGTTTACCTTTTATTATGTAATTTCGACGACTTTTATCGAAATTAGCAAACATTTTATTAGAGGCACGAATCATTGTTTAGTGCGGTACATATATAGTATATATATACATACATATTCCTTTGTACGTTAATTTAATCATATTTTTTTTATTATTTATGTTACCTTACGTTTCGATGTACGTTAAGTTCTGTAAGGAACGCGGAATTATATAGATATCTACACAGGTTCATTTATACTTGTGTATAGTAGACGTATATTTAATTTAAAGGAAACGAATGTGCACATTCCTCAGAAGCCACAATACAAATAAGTACAAGATTGCCAATTATTACTTTAGAAGAATTGATATTTCTTTCTTTGATTATTTATGAAAATAAGAAGCATCTATATATAAAAATATATAAATATATATATATATATACATACATATATATATATACATAAAGATATTATAATATATCAATTACATAATCCTATGTTTGGCTTATGCGAGTTAACGATGTAAGTAAAAACGAAAAAAAAAAAACATATGTGTGAATAAAGTTTCAAAATGTGAATTGAACCGAGTCCTTTACTTAAATACGAACGAGAGGCGTCTTGTCAAAATTTTGCTCTCGTTGTTCTCGAGTTAAATTTGTTTCGTAAATTAAAGCTTGATCACGATAAGTAAGTATATGCATAACTGCTGAAAGACGATGACTGCGTACTTCTCCTCGTTATCGAGCAATCCCACGCTGACATTTACGAGACCAGCATTATCGAAGGAACGGGCCGAACCTCCACGTACGATGTTGTGGATGCTTGCGAACTCTGCGCGGTATCTAATCGATCCTTCTAATCTATTTACAAATACCTACCTCTACCTATAAATACGAGTCGATTAATTGCAAGTAATTGGGCTACTTTCAGCGGGTCTCGTTGCAACGTGTTAATCAAATACGCTTCAACATTTCTCACGCTTCTCACTGTCACGTTTCTCTTTTCTGTTCGATTATTGTCACACTAATAATAGCATCAGCGTGCACCACCGTGCGAGACCGATCGACGCGAGCTGCGACGGCGCGGCGCGGCGCGGCGGTAGAGTGAACGAACAGAAAGACTTTCTCGAGACGGAGTTAGCGTTCCAAAGGGATCGTCGGTTGATGTTGCGACTTCCTTGCCTCGAAGGAATCGTCGGAACCGCGATGCGTAGCTGGGCTTCGCGAGAAGCCGGAGCCGCGAATCAACCGAGGATTCCAGGAGGACGATTGCCGTTAGGAGTTAGAAGGCGGGCGTAACATCCAGCACAGGTAGAGCAAGGATGGTCTAGTCTGTGTTACGTGTTACCGTGCCCCTATCTGATTGAATGTAATTCACTAGAAACCAATGAACGAGGAATCGGCGGGTGACGTGGCTGTTAATGTGTTGCAGGGGGGGTGGGACGCAATCGGAAGCATGTTGGCGATACAACTGGTCAAGTGGTGATGCAGGGTCCAGGGCGTTTTTCGTGCAGACTCTGCGGAAGCGTTTACAAGCACCTTGCTTCGCTGACCCAGCACCTTGAAGTGCATCGCAACCAGACAACCTGCATCCTATGTCACACCACTCTCAGTCGTAGAACCGACCTGCGACGCCACATGCGTCTGAAACATAACATGCAATGGCAAAAAACGATCCAGAAGCAGCGCAGCTCGAAAAACGAATTGGACTCGTAGATTTCATTTTGACGCGCCGAGAAACATTGCTTCTCGTTCCGCCCTGGTTCCCCCACATTCTTATCTCATCTTATTTCATCTTATTTCATCTTATTTCATCCGAGTCTCTACACACATTCGCGTCCAATTCATTTCTCCTTCCTCTCCGCGTTCTCTTCATTTCTTCTTCTTCTTCTTCTTCTTCTTCTTCTTCTTCTTCTATTAGCTACGCGTCGATTGCGAAAAGACTATCTCGCCCGATAAGTCCGCTCTCACGTACCCACCATCGTGCACACTGTGGCGAGCCGAGTTAAACGCGTATGTCCTTGCGTACAGTATTAAAAGTCGAGCTAGAATCTAAGAATCTTGCATCGTCTGTGTATAGTTTTTTGTAATTCTTCGACGCCCTCGCGAATTTCTTACAATTAGCGTTAACCGACGTTAAACGTGAAGAAGAAGCCAACAACTTCGAGGACAGTAACATGGGACTTAAAAGTTATTTATCGTTTTCCCGATCTCACTTTCGTAACGTGACTACGTCCGACGCTCGCTAACACTTAACACTCGGAACGTACAATATTCGTTATCAGAGCGAGCCGATCACTTATTTTTCTTCCCCTCTTCTTTCCCCGTTCAGAAGCGGAGGCAACGTCCGCTTCTCTTCTGATTCCGCGATCCGGTATGCTTGTCTTCGTTATACGCTTTAGGTGTTGTGTGGTGGTAAGGAATCCAATTTAATTAAGAGACACGCGCTTCATTATTAATGTGTAACGCGCTTAATCTATAAAACGTCCTCACACTGTAAGGATTCTAGTCATTATTATACAGTGCTTTTTAGGCTATCCTTGAAACGTTTATTGCTCTTGTCGTTTCTTGAGTCGGTGACCGGCTGCAAAAATCGATACTCCCAGGATCTCTGTTACGCGTTAAGATTACCACGATCCGCAGTTCTGTTCTGATAATAATATAATTGCAGCGAGCAGACTTGTATCTGTATTATTAATTGAGAAATAATGGGATTCGAGAGATACAAGGTATTGGTCATATCAATAGTAAAGGATTTACAGCGTTCCAATGCGAGTCACAGCGATTCGGTGAAATGGAATCGTACGTAGCTAACTACTACATGTAGGTAGGTCGCGTCGGCGCGCAAGCTATACCGTTTATCGAGATTTCTGGAAGCAGACAGAGAGCGAGAGATTGAACCGTATCGCCGGCGCATAAAGTTACTGGGTAATCGTTATACATAATTGCGCAACGACGTCCGCGCGAGGCTCATTTTGGACGAAACTCGCGACACGTGTCGCAAAAATCGTCCCAAAGAAACTTCAGACATTACACTGACTCTGTTTACACGCCCGTTGTTCGCGTGCTCGATTTTCCTTTGCGACCAACACGGACTTAGCTGCTTCGAAGGAGCGCATAGACAGTGCCTTACACACGACTATCTAGTTTTACGTATTTTACATATTAACTTTCCAGATGTTTACCACAGTTGACCGCGTATAAGAGACTATAAGAGAACCAGAAGTTTTATTCCTTTCGCCGGTGGCTTCGTGTAAACATTGTCTCTGTAGGGAATTAAAACGAACCACGATCTTCGTTAATCCACTAATAATTAATTCATGCGACCAGAATACAGTTTTTCGATCGATTGATACGGTATCGGGAACATTGACAACGCAACAAGCTATTCGTGGATCTTTCGTTAAACAGAAATCACCTCCGTGGTCGAGGTGCCGAGACCCCACTTTTCTTTTATCGAATCGGAGTGTCACTTGTATTCGCTGATGATCTTCTGTTCCGCGGTTAGTAGAGCCGAGATGTACCACGCTAGATCTCGAATATATGTTATTATCGCTAAGTAATTTATCATGCCCGAGGATAATGAGTAAATCTTGAAACGGAAACTCGCGTGAACAGGAACGATCGATTGATCCTTATATTAAGATGCAATGTATCAGAATTCTTTGAATGTACGTTTGGTGTATTAATTCCAGTACCTAAATGAGTAACATTTAAGAAACGTTTAATGAATAAATTACGATTAAGTGCGAGGCAACGCGTTGCAGCGCGATGGATTTTCCAAACATAATACGGAGCACGAACATTTGTGAAGTTCGGTTCTCTGGATTTACGTGCGTGTACGAGTTTGTAGGTGAAAAATATAAGAGGTGTCTATCGTTTATTTCGGTTCGAGTTAGTTCTCCATCTTTTCGCGAGAAATTCGTAGAGTTGCGAATAGCAAGCTGCGCGTAACGAAATTTCGGTTTTCGACTAACAATAAGGAAACGCGTTTCCGTGCACAATGAAGCACTTAGCCGTAGGATTACGTAGCGTTAAATGTAGATGTTCGCCGTTGAGGATCGCACGAAGCTTCGAAGTGGAGGGAGGGAGAAAATTTTCCGAGGTACTTTGTAAGCAATCGATCAGACTAAACGCGTCTCACCGGATATTAAACGAAGCGTGTACTTGATTGTTGCGAGGCGTTTTCTTCTCTTAGTCCGTAAGCGTATGACATGTTAGGGCGACGGTGTGTATTTGTACGACGTCTCACACACGATTAGTTAAAACGTGTTAAGGATAGTTGATTAAGTCGATTTAATGAGCGGCTGCCGTCTCGTCGTCGTACCGATTAAACGATACTTTAATCTATCGTGTCTAAAGAGCAGTGCATTTACGAGAATGATCAGTTTCGCAATAAACAATTGAATCCCACACAGGCCAGTAGGTTTCACGAAGGAACGAATCCGCGTAGGTATATGTCCCATATCTCGATGATATTTTTCTTTACCATTGCAAATATGCGGTTTACGGTTGATCGTACGAGACTGTGAAATGCATCGCGTCGTATGTACCTAGCCACCCAGAGACACAGGGTGACTGTAGATATACATAGATCGTGTTAAATATCGCCGATAGTCGCAAACTTCTTTAGTTTCGATTCGAAAAACGTGTTACGTGTATGTACTAATTGTGAGCTTGTAAGTGATTTAAAAGCGATATAAAACCATGCTTTAAAATGTTATTACAGCAATGTAAATAAATCGATTTACAATGGAAGTTCTAGTGTTAATGTCTTTACTGAAACGGCGCGACGAAGCTACTTGCGCCTCGCCGTTAAACGATCGTTCGTGCAACTTTTGTCAGGTCCTCGTCACGGTGTAACTTTTAAGCGGCTTAACGGCTAAAATCCTCGTTACTTCGTACCGCCGTCAGTTTGCCTGCCAGCAGTAGGGTCCGACGATCTGTTTGCAGTTTGCTTCGCTCCTCGTTATGCATTCGACGAAAAGACGTACAGTAGAATCGTTTATGGTAGCATTTTAATATGTTTTTCTGTCTTGCGGGTAGAGTACAGTTTTGCATCGATGAATGGTAATAATGACGTATTTGGGATTACGGATGCTATACGTTCACGACAACGAGTCGGAGAACGGTCTCGATCAAATATATTTCACGCGTCACAATGCCTTTGCGGTGTGAGTTACAAGAGGAAATAAATTTATAGAGCCGCTCGCAAGGATACCACCATGGGGTTTCCATTCACCAGGATCGTTCTGCGATAAATGCGGTGTAACGTTCACCACGCAGCACGCTCTTCTCCGGCACATTACATCGAAACACGAGGAGCCGCGGAGTTCTACCGCGTACTGCAATATTTGCCAGCGATTTTTCAAAACCAAGTGGAGCCTGGCGACTCATAACAGTAAATACCACAGGAACTGAGATTCCCCGTCCAATTCTCGTTGACTTTATATTCGGATCGGGTCTCGCCCACGACAGAGACTTTGAGAATTTAATGAAATGAAAATTTGATTCGGCAGACACTAGGGCTCTACCACTAAATTATTTTATTAAATATTTATTTCAATTCTAAATGTAACCGTTCAATCACATTGAGATACACAGACGATTGTGAGTTCTTACAAGCACAGCGCGCATGTAACATTGGAAAGCGTTCCATAACATTCACACCCACATTCCAAACCAGGGAATGTCATTATTATAAGCCTCCCCTTAATGCGAGTACCAAATGCAACACCGATCCACCTTGGACTTTATAATCTTGCGCCGTTTTCTCATCGTTCCTAAAAAGCAACAAAACTTTCTGTACTCTTACATTTTAGAGGACTCTCTTCTCTTTTAACTGAAATTCAGGAGTCCAACTTAAGAACGCGACCATGCCCCTTACTTTACGCGATATTTCGAAAAGATAAGAAAACAAAAATAACGTTCAAACGTCATAATTGATGGAACAGGGATGAAGAGAGAGAGACTGCTATCCGAGTCGAACTCGCAAAGGACCGTAGAAAGTCATTTTCCTGAACATATTCCATCGACGCCAAAGAAGATAAACGCTACGAGAAGATGCAAGGTTTGCGCGTCCAAAGGGCTGAGAAGAGAATCTCGATACTATTGCTCTTATTGTAATGTAGGATTATGCGTTACGCCTTGCTTTAAACAATTTCATGTTCAACCCAATACCGAATAAAATCTTATAAACATATTACTTTTCCATGCGAAACAATTTCTTTTATGATTTGAAATTATTTCTATTTCAAAATATACCTACATTTGCTTCCCAGAGAATATTAAGCGCTGCTGTTGAGGTGGTATACCCTCCTTTTCCTCCACTCTTTCCTTGATCCTTTCTACCTTATCTGTTGGTTCTATATCTATTTCGATCTATGAGAACAATGACATTCGTGATAACCATAAATCTTGCATGCGTGCCTATTTACCATGTAACGGAACGAAAAACAATGATAAATACGAAAGAATGCAAAGACGACTCGTGGCGTTTCGTTACACGGAACGAACCGGAACTTCTAACATTAAGCTATTAACTTTACATCAAATGTCATGTTTTGTATCGTTAGATGACAACGCGATCTACTTTTACAGTCTTGCGTCTTTGTCAGACATAGATCGGTAAATAGGATTCGTCGCGTTGCATCTCAGGGTGGAAAAATGTATAGCATTATTTTTTGGTTACTTGCCTCCTTTCCTGTGAGAGTCTGAAACAAGGTTAGAATACATGCTGAAAACCTGATTACAACCGCCGGGATTCCAAGTTCGCCGGTCGTTGCTCTTACCTTCACTTTGATCAACATTTTTTACAAGTTAAAAAGTAATTTAAATAATTACTCTACGCTTAAAAATTAATAACTATTGACACACACGGATGCAACTTTGCGGCTCTTTGAACTCTGTGGAAAAATTGTTGTCGAGCTGCCGTGCGGTTAAAAGTCACCGTGCTTCCATCTAACGGTGCCGAGCTTATCGGCTTACGATATCGACGCTTCTCAACTCCAACGATATGTACATGCCCGTAATTTCTAACTTATTTATTCAAAGATAAAACAATTATTCGTGTTTTGCTTAATGCGAAATATGTACTGTAAATTTCGGAGGTTCGATTGCCTACTCGACGCGTCGTAATTTAACCAGAAGCAGGTATATTTAAAATTAGCCTTACAACTCCGCTTCGCCCGAAATTTGAATTTTCATTTTACAAATCAAGAAAAAAAAAAAGAAAAAAAAAAACGAGTTTATCGTTAGAATGTTCTTAGGTGACAGATCAGCGCACAAACACATATAGAAGCTTTCTGCTGTATATATTAAGATTAAGAAGCGCGAATGATCGTATCTATCTATGTAAATATAATTTATTTGTAACAATAAATGTACCGGCTAATGTTATTCATATTATTGTATATACAGTGATACATGGAGTATTATAAGATGATACGCTGATATTTCTACACAGTCCTTAATAGATAATTTGTTTTATGAAATGGAAGCATACAGATGGAATCTTTTAGTATGTTACATTTTTAATTTCTCTTCTTGAGCGATCAGCTGGTTCTTTATCTTCTGCAGCAGCTCCTTTTTAACCGAATCCGGCACAAGCGTTCTAGCTCTGGTCGTAACCATAGAGAGCAACTTGTCATAAGTAATATCATGGCCTTGCTCTTTTATTAAATCCTTACAGATTAATTTTACTTGATCCCTCCATCCACACTCAACCAATCGACGACGTAACAGTTCTTTCAGTCTAAAAGAATGCGAGTTAAATCAGAAATCATAACTTTCATTTCTTTCTTCTCCTACTGAAATGTAATCGTTTCGATAGGTTTCCTGTAACGAGGAAGATAACGCGCAAATGTTTGCTGGCTTATAGTTCGAGATTAGTATTCGAATACCCGAAATCATGATTCAATGTTAATAAATATTCATAAATAGAAATGTAAGCAAAGTTGCTTGCCCGTCGCGATCGCCGACCATCACCAGCCTTTGATGTGGAGCAGTCTTCATTTAGAATGCTAATTATCTTCGCTTGGATGTTAGTAGAACTTGTATTCCCTTTTATGATCTCAGTGGAGGAAATCGCACTGGCCGATGCAACGGTGTCACATACAAGAAAGGTTATGTTGTGTTTTGTCTTCGCAGCTTCATAACCTAACTAACTCACTTATCGTTCCGCCTCTAGGATCACAAAATAACTGATCGTGATCAGGGATTATGAAAGAGCCGTTTAAATCGAGCCTTCTTTGAAGTGTAATCAACGGTCCTCACTCGCAAACGTTACACTTTTGTACAAGTAAAGTACTCCTCGCTCGTAAGTAAATGCGCAAGATTGTCACCGTAACAGGCGGTTATTTCTGTGAAGGTATTTTGAGATTATGCTGGCGCAGCTTATACGACTGTGTTTCCAATGATTTCGAATTCGTTATTGTAATTATCTTATGACGCGCGACACATGTTCAAAATCGTATGTACGGTAGTAATCGATATGTTTATGTATTTTTCAATATGGTTAATTGTTTTGTATCCATCTTATCAATAAAGTTTACGCGAGACTTGTCTGTGGATATTTCGAAGTCACTATTTGCCTGTTGCGTCTTTTTTATTCGAATAAAGAGTTTTTGTCTGTATCAGCTGTAATAACTCTCTAGAGAATGGCATCTACCAGGGTAGTCAACTACATCCCTTATAGAAGATTCGCGGCTGTCTCTAGTTTAACAAATGCGCGCATCTTTGCTCCCTTGGATGCGATACATAGCGGCCAGCAGAGTCTGTCGTATTGCACGAAGAAGGCGGTTGCTAAAGCTGACTCTGTAGAATCTCAGAACAAAGTGCAGATTGGATTTGCGGAAGTAGGTAAATTTCATATGTCTTTGCTAAGATATTAGCGGTAAGAAATCTATATCCGTTTAAATGTTCATTTTATTTCAGTTAAAGAGAACACAAAATCTGCTGGCTACTTGAGCATAATAATTGGTGGTATAGGAATCACCGGTTTCATGTTTTATGTAATTTTCAATGAATTGTTTTCTAGTAAAAGTCCGAACGGCGTTTACGGTAAAGCGCTAGATAAGTGTATCAAAGATCCGAAAGTAATAGACGCTCTTGGACAGCCCATAAAAGCTTACGGAGAAGAGAATCGGCGTGGGCGGAGGAATCATGTGAGGTAAGGTCAAGTCGATACCGTAAGGTCAACATTGATTGTCGTCTACATTCTCTACATACAATATCACCTTATGTAATCGTGTAGTCATGTAACCTTTGAGAAGGATGGTGTGAGACACATGAGAATGAAGTTTTATATCCAAGGAATAAGAAGACGTGGAACCGTAAACTTAGAAGTGCAAGAAGTAAGCGATTCTCAATGTTAAGAACATATTCGGCCTTAGGCTTAATTACCCGACTCCAATTTCATTGCAGGACAAATCCGGTTACTACGTATTCAGATACTTATATGTACTTGTAGACGATATAATGAGAACTGTTATAAAGATAGAAGATATTAGGAACGAGAGTACGAGTTACAGTAACGAGACAGAATTTGATTTAATCTAATATTTTAAACCCTCTTAAGTAGTATATTTGATATATTGTATACAAATGTGCTTGTAATTGGTTATTTGCAACATTTATTTTGAATAAACTTTTATAGAGTGCGTGGAATAAAGTGCGGCTACTTAATACATATTTCTGCGCGTCGCGTAATGTTTTTCCGGGAAGTATACGAGTAATTGCATTTCTGTTTAACGACAGTACGATTTTTAAACAGTGATCGCGTTCGACAATTACGTGGAGCAAGAATTGATTCGGACAATTTTGTTTTCCCTGTAGTAAGTGTCCGAGTTTAAGCGAAATAAATAAATCTTTCTGTCGATGGGTTTGAAACAGTGACACGCTTGTTCGTGGATGATCTTGTCGACGTTTGGCCTTCCGCCGTGAAAACTAACATATTTGACTGCTTAACCATTAAGAATAGCACATTTCGTACTTTGCGGCGAGAACCAGCACATTATCCTGTTTGGCCACGAAGAATAGCACGTTTTGGATAAAACTGCAGAAACTATCACGTTTCAATAAATAACCAGGTGTGAAAATTTTAATCTGCATAATTTAAGTACCTACGGTATTTTAATGTTTAATAAATTACCGACCTATACAGTACTAAGTAAAAATCGCGTCGGTATTTAAGTTTACACATTCGATGTTTCGTAGAAAATCATCGAAACGTGCTGCTTTTCGTAGTTACAGTGGGAACGTGCTAATTTTCGTGGCAAATCGCTGAAACGTGCTAGTTTTCGCGGCGGAAACCGAAACGCGATAGTTTTCGTAATGACAAATACAAGCGTGCTGATTTTCGTAAGAAAATTGAAAGTTGCTACTTTTCGTAACGCACGTCGTTACCGTCTGTGCATTGCATAAGCGCGATGCTTACGTTCGCTCACTTATAATAGGTATATGAAAATCATGAATTATTAACGAAGTAGAGACGCGCTGCTTAGAGCTCGCATTCCGAAAGCTGAGAAGACACAGCAATATGCCTACGTGAAGAGGCAGGCATATCGTTACTGTTAGCAATCGCCTAAAAATTCACCGAAGGCTGCACGGAGATCCTGTCGTTTGCATCATTCTCTGCCAGCTGATCGTCTCTGACAGTCGCTCATCTACTTGCGAGCAGATCGTCGCGACGCGTCGCCTCTATCAGATCGCGCTGCCGCTCAAAACGTCACGTGATATCCATTCGTGCGCTGCCTGTAGAAATTCTTCGACGGTCCGATCGAATTACTAAAAGCGAGTCTAAAATAATCGCACATTGAGACGTCCACCCGACAAGCAGATCTAGTTCTCCGAACACACGAAATACCCCCGGCAAGTTATCGCGACTTAAAAACATTTAACCAGTGCAGCAATCGTACGTGCCCGCGCGAACGATAGGATTACATTTTGTGTCGGTGAATCGGTGGTTTAACTACACCAGCTGCCCTTGATCGAATAATTACTACTCGAAGGAGCGGTTTCTTGCGTAGAACTGCGTTCCGTCAAACGAATCTAAGCATCGATTAAATCTACCTCGTCCTCGAAAGAAGAATTAACACTGCGCGATCTATTCTGCGGAAAAACGCGCGAGAAATGGATCGGCACTAAAGGTCGCGCGTCACGTGCCGGTGACAGACGCAGGCTGCCCGAACTCGAATAGAGGAGCTTTTTATTGCAATCACCGCGTCATGGGTTTGATAAAAATGGGCAAGTGCTGCCCGTGCTGCTCGTGCTGGTCGTGCTTCTCGCGGTTCCGAGCAGTGTTCAAACCCGAAACCGTAACCGACAGCCCTCTGAAGCCGCTGTGCACCAAGCCCGAGTGCCTGCCGCGTCCACCTACTACGCCTAAACCAGGTAAGTCGTAGTCAGACGAATTCCACGTTGCGTACACTCCGGCGAGTCGTTGCTCCTGAAACTGTGCGTCATTTACATTGCGCGCAACGCCAGTCACATTCCTCTACTCGTAAATCACCGGGGATGCTGGCTTCTATCTTGCCCTCCTATAAGTTAATTTCTTCGCACGTCTCTAACGCGCTTGACCCGTAGGCACGTGTCAGAAAGAAATTACGGAAAGCGGATCGTAGGGTGAACGACACCATCTCCCGAGATAATATTATCGAGGTGGATGCTGGTGTTCGCGCGGCCGTAACTCTTTTCAGTTCGTTCAACAAATTTCCACCACCAGATCACCCCTGTGACTCAACGAGTAGAATGAAATCTCACGAATACCGAGGCACTCTGTGCGTTTTATCGTAATTCTATTAATACGCCTACGCGGCTAATTTCCAAAATCTCCAGCCCTCGGCAGAACATCGTTGTTCTTCCTTGCTACGCGAGCGAACATTACGTCTATTTTAAGAGGGCACGTGTTGGCAAGTGCATACACTCGTACAACGTCCTTCGATACCCGATATGCTCGAAACGTGTTTTTCTAATCGTCGCGGCCGGTCTTCGAAGCGATAGGTATGAAGCGCACCGAATTGTCGGCGATGATGTCACTATTACCGCGCAAATACACCGTCCCATTGACTCGCTCGCACGTTATCAGTTCCCATCTCCGGTGCACGTATTTGGTAAATAAAAGTTGCAACATTCTCGCGGAAATATGTTAGTTACGAAGCCAGAGGTGGCACGTGGCATCCTCTTCAAGGTACAGGGTACAGCTTCTTCAAGGTGAAGCTGGTTCGAAGATTTACGAGAATAATTTTCCAGAGGATATTCCCCCACAGTTTGTCCGTTTAACCAACGGGTGCCCCTGAAACTAGCAAGCAAACGGAAATCTCGGGAGTAACGCGCCCCTCGCCGATAGTACTTCACCGAAGAAAATAAACTCGGGCTCTCGGCCAGATGGAAAGTCTCAGCTTCCGACTGTTTCGCGAGCGGCGCACCGGACTCTCTGCCGCCAGCGCTACCGATAGACGGCTAACGATCTAACGATCTTCCGCGTGACAGGACTATTGAAATCTCGAGAAATCGATTATTTTATTATTAATTCTGAAACTGCCATGCCTTATCAACACTTACAACAATGTAACGGCCTCGCAGAGCGGTATTGGCGTATGCGACTCAACTTTCAAGCCGTTTATCTCGAAACTATCTACATTTTCAAACACGGTGTGCATCATAACTCTTGAACGAACGAATAATTTCATTTGAAATTTTAACTGGAGCTGTAGAATTCCTTTCTCTGTCGCGTGGAATCTCCGTTTGTAAACACATCTTACAACTGATTAAAGACGATTCTGTTCCATAAAAATGTGGGGAAAAAAGAACTTGACTCGTGTGTAACTTTTACAATTTTTCTTTAAATTTGCCAGCAAAGTTCCACACGATATGTAGGATTAGTGTAGAAACTAATCATCCTATGCACGGACTATGCACATTGTAAAAGCGTAGATACACAAAAAACTGTGAAAAGTGCCATTATGGTGATTATTTGTTATCTAAGCAATTCAACCGACAAGAAACCGTCGATTTCAGTGGTTCAATAGTCCTATAGGTACACGAGGCGCGTACATTAGTACCTACTATGAATGAAAGCGAAGTTACGCAATCGGCGCGGCGCCACGACCGTGCAAGCATCGCGTCACTTTTAATTGCGGAAAGTCGCGTCATTATCCGCGCCTTTCCCCTAAATACTCGCGGAATTCCATAACGAGTTTTTTTTTACCATTCGTGAATCAGTCGCCTTGTCGCGAGATTAGGCGTGTGATTCAGTTCGACGAATTTCGCGAGCGACCAAATGACTTCGTCACAGATACCCGCGAAGCAGCATCCACCCCCTTCACCCAGTTTTGCCCCGACCATCGGATCGTCCAGGGCGCAATCAGAGCTGCGTAGGAAGTAAACGGAGAGCGTCGCGTCCGGATTACGACGCGGAGCTCGTCGCGGCGGGGCGCGATAACGTCGGGGAAGAGGCAAGGCGCGATTAACGCGCGAAGAGCGCAATTTATTACAAGATAAGCATCTTCGAAGTTCCGTGTTTCTTTAAATGGCGCTTGATACTCCTACAATGGCACGCACCGACAGGAATGCTAATTTTATGCGACTATTGCCGCACGCGTGGCGCGAAAAAACTGCGGCAGAAAGATACCTACTCGGTACATATTTATTGCCGCGGCTGCGGGCACTTTGTAAAAGTCGCCGCGCAGGCCTTCGACCAATTGTTTACGTTACAAGTGTTCCTGTCACGGGCGCGCGATCCCTCCGCGCCCCTCCGAGTTCCGACAAGCGGATTTCACCGTCGCATTGAAAGTCGACTATTTTTACTTATGACCGTTCGCGCAATTTCACAGCAGCCTCTGTTTCCGATCGAGCGCCGAGCACGTCTGTCTTCGATCCAAGTGTTCTTGGACTTGACAACGCAATCGTCCGAACGCCATATGGAATATGTATAAATTGCAAATGTTTCGCGCGTTGCGTTGCGTTGCGTTAAAAGTAACATCGCGCGTCATCGCGCGTCATCGCGCCGCGCCGGGCTGTAACGGATAATCTGTATTCTAGAACACATGTGTGTACCTGTATACGTATACCTATAGTCGGCTGGTAACACTGTTATTTTTAATCGAAAACAATGGCTATAGGTAGGCGATTCGCGATATGAGTTCAGGTCCGCTGACTGACTCACCGAAATAGCATCGGTTTCGAGCGAAACCGGTTCAAGTAATCGAATGACGGCCGTCACTGTGCCCAGGTACTTACTTTGTTACGCGACCGTTTCACACGATATTTATTACAGATCGATCAATAATTACCGCTAATTCATCCAACGGGGGATATTATAATCGTGTTAATGGATTATAATATCAGAGTGCGAAGAACGAGACGCGGAATGTTCGATTAACAAACATGCCGAGCGTAAA
This sequence comes from Andrena flavipes, assembly GCA_963971345.1. NCBI lineage: Eukaryota > Metazoa > Arthropoda > Insecta > Hymenoptera > Andrenidae > Andrena > Andrena flavipes. The sequence continues at coordinate 424,837 of OZ020481.1, forward strand.
GGCTCCAGGGGACTAGACGGCACACCGATAAATCTTCTTCCCTCCGTCTCGCTTTTCCAATGCATCGGGAGGAGGATTTACGATGGTATCTTCATCTCGCTCGTCGCTTATCTATCCGACGATCCGCCGCGCCGTTAACACGTGTTCGCGGAAACACCTTCCGCGGTATCGCCTTCATTGTCCTCCGCCCGAATACATCGCGTGCACTTCCGCGTCAACTCCACACGACCTTTTCGCGATGCTGGACAATTTCACTTTGCTCGGGCGCCAAAGACCCCACAGTGGTCGGCCACCTGACAGTCACTGACAGCCTTATTTTCACAAATAAACGAACCCGAAGAAATATCAATGTTAGCACTTTTTTAAATCAACATTTATTGTTTTGTAAAGTCGATAAGTTTGTCATCACTCGCTACGATTTATTTGAAAGTTGAGTGTTGTCGGAGCGAAATTGCTGGTGTTCTTTGTACTCGTAAAAATGTCTGTCAAGAACGCTGGTAAAATTATATTTAGCTGCGGATAATGTTTACTTCCTGGTTCTTGCAGGCAAAATTTCTTCTGTCATAAAGAGCAATGGTTCAGCTGTTGTCGCGTACAAAGAACTTTTGCCGATAGTTACTTGCCCCTTTTTAAGAAAATCCATTTTATGCTGTACGATGCGGTTTGGAATTAATCGTTTGTCACTAGAAAGTAACAAATTTATATGAAATCAAGTAATAATATATGTATGATACACAAGTATGTATAGTAAGAAGCACATGTATTAATGAAAAATAATTGCACAAGATATTGTTTTTTGCAATTCTAACCTCAGTTTAATGTATTTATGATATGTATATTTCTCATATTCGGTATATATCGATAAATAAAAGTTGAAACTTTATAAAAATATTTATTTGTTAAAATTATACATATATTATGAAAAATACAGGGGGCCAACAACTGTCGTATAAATAATGTTGAACGATAGTAATTGGCCGGGTGGTCAGTGACTGTTTTTTAACCATGTCAATGGTGAAACAGTGATTAGCTCCCTGTTGAAAACAGAAACAAACGCAACAAATACATACATGATAAAATATATCCATTTTTATTGAATAATTTTAATTTTATTTCTATCACCGAATCAGGTAACATTTTCTTATGTATCAAATAGCGGCCGATCACTGTCGAACCGATTGATTTCCATTTCAAATTTACTAAATTTACATTTATAATTCATTATTTATGCGACACTATTACTTAAGCGGGCAACCATTCTACTCTTTACCCCAGGTAGTTACGAAAATGGTCGATCCAAGGCAGAGGAATCGGTCCAGCTGCAGCCAGCTGGAAACGGGTGACGGTCAATGCGAGCGCGGCCCCGTTTCTCCGCCGACGACTTGATCGCGAGGATCGCCGCGTTTCCATCGTAAATGGAAGCTGCTCGGCCCCCGGATAACAGTCACTCTCCCGCGAATTAAGTCACGACCAAATGTCCGACAAATCGATCGCGGTCAATTACGCCGCTGGATTCCCGCAATCGTACAATGTATATGGAAATTGAAGCGAAGCAAGCATCCAATTACCGTTCCCAAAGCCGGCGAATGTAATGACTCTTTCAGCGAATCGATCGATACCTTTTCGTCGACCTCGTTAACCGCCTCTGAATGATTTCACTGTCATCCGCGATTTTCCGGCTAGGAGCTGACCGAATCGGCCTTTTACACGCTTTCGCGGAATTCCTTCGGACAATCGACTCCGCGATTCAGAATAAATAACGCGAAGTAATTGGCAGGATGAAAAGTAGGTGACTCCTACTGGTAAAGGTAGTCATCGATGACACCATGTATGGCCGCGCTCGCCGAGGCAGAAAAGTCCTTGAGAGCTCTCCTAGAACGCAGCAACCCACCCGACGCACCGTGACGAGACGCTCGGCGCCGCGCCAGCGGCTAGAACTTCCTTCCTCGCCGTCGACGAGGAACGGTGATCCAGTGATTTCTCGGAACTGCTAGAAGCGAAAGAGACTTGGTCGCGGCTGCCGCACGATGGATTCAGTCTTCCGTTCGTTTCCGAGGGACGAGTCCGCAGTCCCGAGTCCTCGAAGGATGTTTTATAGATTTTACGACCGCTACCGGCCCTTCAATGATCGCCGATTCAGACCGTTCCCCTTTCGATTCTACTGTGAGTAGTTCGCGACGCTCGCTGTCGCTTTCGATTCCATCCGATCCAAGCGCTCGTTGAAAAGAAAGGCAAGAGTTCTCGCTGGAAGAACGTGGGGCAAATCGAAAGATAAATTAAAAAATTATTTTTTATGGCAATCTGCCACGCGCACAGATTTAGTAACGTATTTCAGGATGCGCGTTGTTCCGGGGAAACTATCGTTACGCAACGTGTTCGGCATCCTTCGACGTCTATTCCAGGCATAACGAAAAGTCTGTGCTCTCCATTCGCAGGGGAGGACTTCGATGTCCCCGTCCTGACCATTTCGGACGTGGACGCGTGCATCGCGGAGAACGGAGAGAACCACAGGACCTCGAGATACGAGCTGATGGCACGGGAGGATGATAAGAGGAGGCTGATCGTCAGACGGGGCCAGGCGTTTTACTTGCACCTCATCACGTCCAGAGATTACGACCCGAACATCGATGGCATGTCGCTGGTATTCACGGTGGACGGGATCGCGAAGCCGCAATATGGTCACGGGACCCTCGTCGCGGCGCCGGTTCTTTACCCAGGGGAAGTGTCCGAGGGATCCTGGCAAGTCACCGTCGACGCCATCCGAGCAAATTTTCTGCGATTAAAGGCAAGCGACGTTTCGCGTTGATACCGGTAACGGTATACCTAACAAGGTGTTTCGTCGTTGCGCTCCGCAGATCGTTCCGGCCCCCGACGCGCTGATAGGCAAGTGGAAAATGGACATCGACACCAAGAACAGGAATTTGGAGGGAGCGGTGAGCTACACGATGAAGCAGCCCTTCTACCTCATCTTCAATCCGTGGTGCGAAGGTATCGTTATTGGCGACGGATCTGATTGCCCGCGGATGAGAGGCAGGAATCGTATGTTTTCCGTGATCTTTCAGAGGACGCGGTGTACCTGGAGGACGAGAGTCAGCGGCAGGAATACGTGCTGGCGGAGGACGGGCTGATATGGCGTGGAAGTTACAATCGGCTGAGGCCTACGGTCTGGAAATATTCGCAGTTCGAGCGAGACATATTGGACTGCGCCCTGCATCTGATGCTGCAAGTTGGCAAAGTTCGAGTTACCGGCAGGAACGATCCCGTCGTGATATCCCGGGTTTTGTCGGCAGCCGTGCGTATCGCCTAAGTTTTACCGCGGATCTCTGCTTCGAGTCCGGGTTACAGGGCTTCTCTCGCCTCAGGTGAACTCTCCCGACGACAACGGGGCGGTGATGGGCAACTGGTCCGACGATTTCGAGGGTGGCACGCCGCCGACGAAATGGCTTGGCTCTCAGAAGATTCTGCAGCAATATTACAAGAGCAAGAAGCCAGTCAAGTACGGGCAGTGCTGGGTGTTCTCGGGCGTGCTGGCCACCGTCTGCCGTACCCTGGGACTCCCCTGCCGCGTGGTGACCAACTACGCGAGCGCGCACGACACCCAGAGCAGCTTGACGGTGGACTACTTCGTCGACGCCGAGGGCAAAGTGATGGAAGAGCTGAACAGCGACTCGATATGGTAAGTAGGCTGGACGGAATGTCAGCGAAGCCGGGCTTTACACGGAGGAACTCTGTCGCAGGAACTTTCACGTGTGGAACGAGGTCTGGATGAAGCGGCTGGACTTGTCGCCGGATTGCTCCGGCTGGCAGGCGATCGATGCTACTCCTCAGGAATTGAGCGAGGACGCGTATCGCTGCGGCCCAGCTTCCGTGTCCGCGGTGAAGAAGGGCGAGGTCCTTCGCCCTTACGACAACGCCTTCCTCTTTGCCGAGGTGAACGCGGACAAGGTCTTCTGGCGGTACAATGGGCCGACTCAGCCGTTGAAGCTGATACGAAAGGACGTGTACGGGTGAGTTGCTCAAAGCCGTCCGCCGGGGATCCCCCGAATCCGGCGCAACGGAATCTTACGAGGAGAGTATTTCAGGATCGGCCAATTCATCAGCACGAAAGCGGTCGGTAGATGGGCGCGGGAAGACATCACTCATACATACAAGTATCCGGAAAGTAAGCGAGCGGCCAATCTAATCGCGTAAAAGCTCGTCTCTCTAATTCATTCCCAATAGGTACGTTCTTGTTACTTTTTCTCGACAGAATCGGACGAGGAACGGGCTGCCATGCTGAAGGCACTGCGTCAAAGTCAGTCGTTGTTCAGTCGGTACTACCTCAACGAGGAGTTCAACGATATTATGTTCAACTTCGAGCTTCGCGACGACATCGTAATCGGTCAACCGTTCAGGTCTCAGCCTCTTTACAGTTACCTAAATGATCGTCCAGACAACGCGACGTTCGCGTGGACGTTGACGTGGCGTTTCTTCTTGCAGCGTCGTTCTGCTGATTAAGAACAGGACCAGCTTCAACGAGTACCGGGTTTCCGTGATCTTGAGAGTGGAAACGGTGCTGTACACGGGCCGCGTAGGCGACCCGGTCAAGAGGCTGCACATCGATCGGCTGGTAAGACCGGGAGTACTCGAGGAGGTGCGTATGGAAGTTTCCTGGGAGGAGTATGGGCCTAGATTGTTGAACCAGTGCGCGTTCAACATCGCCTGCTTGGCCACCGTCAAAGACACCAATTTCGAGTACTTCGCGCAGGACGACTTCCGCGTGAGGAAACCCGACATCAAGATCACGGTAAGTACGCCAAGATCGCGTTGATCTCGTCGGGGGAAAGATCGCAGAGCTGAAACGGTACTTGTCTTGCTCCGACAGCTGGAGAACGACGCGGTAGTCGGCGAGAAGCTAAACGCAAGCGCCAAGTTTAGGAACCCGTTGCCCATCCCGTTGAAGAAGTGCAGATTCCTGATCGAGGGGCCCGGCATGGACGAGCAACTGAAGCTGAAGATGTCGGACTCGGTGGAAGTGGACGCCGACGCGGCGTGCTCGTTCTCCATGGTGCCAAAGTTCGAGGGCCGCGCTACCATCGCGGCGAAATTCTACTCCAAGGAGCTCGAGGACGTGGATGGTTTCATCAACTTCATGGTGAAACCGGCGAAAGCAATCGCGAACGGCGAGTGACCGACACCGGGGCCCGCTTGGCCAACCTACGCCCAACACTTTTGTATCTTAATCTCGCGTAATAACGGAACGAATAATCGTTCGCCCGAATACGTGTTCCTTGTATTTTGTACGCAATAAACACTGTTCGAAGTATGAGCGGCACGGTATAGGTAGCGAACGCGAGAGACAGGTAGAAGGAATAGAACTAATGGAATATCGGCTGGAAACAGGCTTCTGCATTGGGCGCAATAAAAAAATTCAATCGACAGGGAACTACCTGAGCGGCGCGGCGCGGATGGCCGAGACTACCGGCTACGCGCGACAGGCGATATTAACGAGCAGCAATCGAGGGAGTCGCTCTGTCGAGTGCGTGATTATTCGGCAGAGGAGAAGGCTGGTTAAAGAGCGGGATCGAACGAAAGAGGCGAAAAAGTAAAGAGCACACGGAGGATGACGAGTGCCTGTGAGCGTACGCACGACAGTGACGCGAGCCATGTATCACCATCTAGGATATTAATGTTGAAATATAGCGGACGATGAATGAGAACGATAGCTCGGCAGCTCGGCGAGGAACGTGGGCTTCGCCCGCGCCACCGAGACAGCAGCCATCGTAGAATCGGCCCGAAGAAACGGATCGACGAATTTCGTTGGACCGAGTCGATATCGATTAAGACCGATCGACGAAAGGTTAATTTAGGGATCTCCCGAGGCCCCCTGCCCCCTCGTTTATTCCGGTGCACGCGGGGACGAGGAATGCAAGGTAATATTTTCGTAGCGGATTCTCGTCCCGATTAAAGGAATAAAGGAGAAGAGAGAACGGAACGATAAGCTGGTAGCAAGTGAAGACGAATACGAGAATGCTGGAAGGGAGAAGAAATATGGTAAAGGAAAGGTCAGAGCCGGACGGACGGGGCGGGAGGGGAGGGGAGGGGAGGGGAGGGAGAGAGAGAGAGAGAGAGCGAGAGGGAGCGAGGAGGAGCGAGGAGGAGCGAGGAAGAGCGATACGAAGGATAGCGATGAGATATGTCTAAATACATAACCGTGACACGTGATGGACGTGTTGCGGCCTCTGTCTACAGGGGTCTCGAAGAAGGTACCGATCTCCATTTCGATCCACGGGATTCTGGACTCGGCACCCTGCTACGCGCTATGCATCAACACCCAAGATCCATCCCATTATACCTCATCAAAATAACAAACACGCCTTCCATGCTAAACCAACATTCTTTTGTTCCCATCGAATCCCAGGATCCATCAGAATCACCGCGAACAGTACGTCAGTGACGTATATGTTTTCGTGTAGCCGGCGACCGTAGGGGGTCCCGCAGGCTCGCAACCGCTCGCAACAATCCGAGAAGATACGTACCGTGAAATATTGCTGGGTGTCAAGGGGTCGAGAGTTTGACCGAGATTCCCATTCCTCGACGATTCACGCCAAACTTCTCCTCTGTGCAGGGGATAGAGTGCACGGGGTATACGAGAGAGCCTTTTCATCCCTCAAACGGTCCTCTCGCTTTAGGGGCACGTTTCTAGATGGCAGCACGAGCCTCGAATCTTCGGAACATTCGTTCGGCAACGTAAACTTGAGACTGCTTTCAGCGGAGAGCCTCCCTCCATGCTGCTTTCATTCTTCGCCGGATCATAGATGCTCGATAAAGCTTATCTCCAATGGAAGTGGAGATCTAAATCGTGGCGCACGGATAACGAGCGCGGATGCTAGATTAGTAGACACCGCCAGCGATCTCCGCGGTGGATAGTTTATTGCCAACCGTATACAATGATAATCGTGATGGTATTGGAAGGGAGCGAGCTCGATAACGCGCAACACCCGAATCGTTTAGTGTGTCTACGTATAGGCACAGTCGTTACCTGCACTCGTCGATTCGAATTTCGATCCCAGCCGGAAAGTATCCTCCGTCCGAGCTGCAACCAGCCATCGCGTCGTTCAGGATCACCATCGAGGAATTAGAATTCTTGTCGACGAAAGCCGTAAATTTCAGCCGGGAAAGATATTCGTGCAATTTGCCGAGGAGGACTTGGTTGGTCTTCTGATTCGACAAACCGCTTCCATCCGTTTACGTGGAACGGTTGAACGGTTGAACGGTTGAACGGTTGAACGCGGACCACGGCGTTGGACTTAATTTCGCGATTCGAAGCGAGGCCCGGAAGCGCCGCGCTCGCGCATCCAGCCGCATGCACGTGTAAGTAATGCTTCCTGTCATCAGGAAAACTCTCTGCAGTAAAAGTCTCGAAACGGTTACGACCTTCCCTTTTACGTCCCCGGCCCTTTATTTCTCACGATTCATCCGCGTAGCGGAGCCCTCTCTCTAATTCTTGAAATTTATTTTCCAGCCGAACAGAACGAACGACAAGCCGTCGGGACGGTAATTAGGAAACGGCGCGCGGCAAGGTGCGCCCTCAGGGTTCTTTTCCACCGAGCCAAGGTTCGATCGATCCTCGAACTTGCCGCGGACTTTTATCGAGTCGCGGCTCGGTCCACTCGTCACCTCCCTTGACAGCTTCGCGTTTGCCCTTCTCTGTTTTCGTCCAAACAAGGGCTGAACGAGCGCGTAACGACGAGACCCCACGTCGCTTCCGAATCGCGAGGAGCAGCGAAAGCTGCGGTAGGGGCGCGACACACGCCACGCGTACATCGCCCTATCGAATTCCAAGGTAATTTGCATCGCGACCGAAAGGTTGTTTACCCACGCGCGAGCCGAACAGTTGCGAGCTGCCGGCTTATTTGCGGGAGGATTTCGTGGACGACGGTGGAGAGGAGCGGCCGCACAGGCCACTCCGCCCTCCTCTGTATCGTTGAACGAAGGGTGGTGTATCGAGGGATCGTAGGAGGGATCCCGAAGACGATGCGAGCCAGGGAGGGTCGCGAAAAAAGGGAGCGAGAAATGGCGCGTCTACCTTATTACGCATGCACCCCGTCCAGCAAAAAGGAATCGCTCCCTGCCTGCCTGCCTGCCTGCCTGCCTGCCTGCCTGCCTCCCTGACTGACGCGTGTACCTCTTCGCCATCGCACAATTCAACCTCGCGAGCTAATGCAAACACAAACGTACACGGAGACCAGCGTTTGCTTATCGACCTACCGTTCCGTCGTAGAATTTACACGGCGACGGTCGCAACTCAACGCGTCAGAAATACCCGGGCAAGCTATCATCGGAAGGGATAATGGAAAAGGATAATCGGTCGAGGCGAGAGCGTCCGAGTCTGTTCGGAAAGAGGAGAAAGAAATGGAGGGTGTCGGTGTAAGGGGAAAATGATACTTGTTAGCGATTTTAGCAGCTCGGGTGAGCGAGGAATTAGAAGGGAGTCTGGGATTGAACCGGTTCACGAAATTGACCAAGTTCAAAGGATATATTTATCTCGGGAGAGAGCCGAGGACAAAGGACCGCGGCCGATCGAAGGGAAGGGAATGACACGCCCGAGGAATCGCGTGTCAGCGATTAGCGTGTAGCGGAAGGAAGGATGATCGTTTAAGCCGGCTAAGCGTTCGAAAAGGCGAAAAGGCGAAACGACGCGGCGCGTCGCGGCGGCGCCCGCGGTCATCCCGCGGCCATTGTGCCGGCCATCTTTGATCAGCAACTATTACGTCGAAATGACGGGTTGCAGGGAACATTTGGCCGACGTGGACACGGGTGTCTCGTATTCGGGCACAATGGGAAGACCGGTAGCCGGGTGAACGACGGAACCGCAGCGCTATTGGATTCGTCGGAGGTACCAAATCGAGTAGGTATCGCGTGCCCCTTGTAATCGCTTGTCACCCAAATTGGCCCAATTCCGCAACAACGTTATACGATTACGCTCGCCACATAATTCCCCTGAAACGGCAGACATCTACTTAGGAAGTAATTTTCTTTTCTAAAAGTCCGCGCTGCACGACATCCTTTGTTGCGCCAACTATCTCGGCAACAACTCCACTCGTCCCAGGATCGTGTCCGACTCGCAACGGCCGCTAAAATTATCGGTGGTTCACGGTGTCCACGTTTGTCACGCTCGTCACGCTCGTCTGCTCCTTTCACACATGCGATTTGACAACTGTAAACCGGGCACAGCGTCTTGGTCCACGAGCAGTTACAATGGTAGGTGCCTTACAGAGTCCAGCGTTCAGGTTTCCCACAAAAGGCCAACTATCCATGGCGGAGGGTCGGGCAGGCGTTTATCGGACTTATTAGCCTAGTTGGCAGGCGAAAGGAAACGAGATTTCTTTGTGATTTTTTGCTCATTTTAAATGTACACATATTCAGCAACTGTCAGTAATTTTCTTAGGGTAAATCAGGGAGAGACGCGCAGTGACAGCACTTTTTAGGAGGAAACGCCTGATGGCGCTGCCTCCACGGGGGTACGAAGTGTCATAGAAAAGCAACATTCTCAATTCCAAGTGTTGGAATAGAAGGTTCCGAAGGTTTGCGAATCCACTGCGAATTCACCCCATTACTGTCACCCTAAGCTGTTTTACGTAAAATAACCAATAAATTCTAGCATCCAAACTGTTATGTATACGATACAAAAGACAGTAAAAATATTTGTAAGCGACTTCCTTACTAGCGAAAGAGAGAAAACAAGGCGTTAAAGAAAATACCGTAATTGTAATTGAATAAGATAAGATGATATTGGCGCGTTGATTCGGTCACAGTAAAACAGTTTATTTTATTATTTGAAAATAATAAAATAAAGAAATCACAGCTATTTCGTAATTAATTATAGAATATCCCGACGTTTCGGTTCCTGATTTGAACCATTCTCAAGGAAAGTGTAATAAATTATATAAAGTTACGTATGCTGGTGAAAGATGCGTCGTAGCAATAATAAAAGCAAACGACACCTGAGTCGTAATTGTAATTGAATATTTTCCTATAATAAAATTCTTGAGGGTTTTTAGAATTCCTAGGTATGTACGTACTTCTTTTTCAGAAAAAATTGCCGAAAGTGACGTTGATTTTCGTGCAACTCTACTTGGGTGCGCTTGGAGAAAATGTCTGCTAGCGCAGCGAGGACAGCGATCGGGAAAAGGCGGTGTACCTATTTTGTGGGAAGGCGGAACGCCTGTCCCCGGGGAGAGATCGCGCTCGCCGGGTTTATATAGCCAGTTGACATCGAAATCCAGTGACGTATCTAATTGGGAGCAGTTTAACGGCGAGGGCGGATCAGCGGGATAAGCCGTAAGCCGGCGAAGCCGCTGCACGAGATCACCCTAGGCTTATAACTGCCGGGGAATCTTCTCTTCGGACCTCTCTTTTCTAACTACCCTCGTACAGCGGTTATATAGAATATACCGAAGCTATATACCAAGAGTATTCCGGCCTTTGGCCATGATACGACGCAACCCTCTTCCCGCCTGCCCCCAGCTGCTACCCTCGCCTATCTAACAGAGAATCCGGCGTAAATAATGCCGATTATCCCCCCGGCAATTGTTTTATCGACCGAGCTGTCCCGCTCCGAGAGCAATCTCGAAAGAGGGTGGCTCCGTTCCGCGCCTCACCTCCGACCTTTCCCCGTATCCCACTCCACTGACCTTACACAGATTTACGAGTCGCTTCGCAGAGGGTGAAGATTCGCAAAGTAAATTTCTTCCGTCTTCTTCCGGGGAGTAGCGGGGATTTACGGAAAATGGAGCCGCGCGGTTTCGTTCAGGCGACTAAACTCTGTCACTGACACCGAACAGATGCGAAAGCAACTGGTCGTAGATCCATCGCCTTTCCAGCTACCCGAGTAGTAACGAAATCGATAAAAAAAAACATCCCCGTCAATTATGAAATTATCCAGAAACAGCGCCACTCTCTCCTCCTCCTTATTTGAGCGCTAATTATGCCGGTGCTCTCTTCGTCCTCCTCATTATCTCCTCCTCCTCGGGAAGAAACCCCTGCCGAGCCGGAGCTCCCTCCTTTCGCCCGCTGCCATTCACCATCGCAGTTTCCCTCCGAGGCGACTTCGCTGCTGCTACCGTTCAGAGAAACTTTATTCGGTTAATGGAGCCCGCCTATCCCGACTTAGTACTTACCAGCGTTCGCGACGTTCTCGGTTTATTTCGAGCTCTATCCGCCAGCTCGATTAATATTCCTCCAACGATGCGCCAAGGTTCTGCTGGAATCTCGCGGGAATTAACCCGCCCTCCCTTAGCCGCGCCACTTGAAACTTGAAACAGAGCTTTCGTTACGTTCGGGTCAATACGTATCCGCGCCCCTCCGCTTCTAATTACAACGATTCCTCGCGGAAGTAAACTAGGTCGCCGGGAACGAGCGAGAGAAACACCGAAACGATTACTCGCCGGGGCCGTGTTGCCTCCTCCCCTCCATTCATTTTTCCTTCGCGATCCTAATGGCTAAATAAGTCTGCCCAATTAAAAAACTAATTTCGATTAGGGTCCCCGAGCGACCATTCCGTATCGTGTAAGCACAGCCCGCGGGGCGTCGCGTCGAGGGGTGACAAACTGGGGAAAAAACGGACACGAACCAGGAGAAATCGAGTACCTAATTTCTGGCACTTCTCGCGTCGGAATCTTTACGCTCAACCAGATATCTTCTCATCGACTTTCCACCGTTCGCTAGAATTTCTGATCGCCAACGAACCCTTGGCAGACCACTCTTTCGTAAAATAGATATATAGGCAGAATTTTCCCCGATGCGAATCGCTCCGAAAGCGTAGGTATATATATATATTTATTTATGCGCGTATTAGTATTTATGTAGGTGCCTGGTGCGTAGCTACGGGCCCGTGGCACCCCGCGGCTCTTAGGCGTGGATGCTTCAACCGGTATTTGTTATTCTAATGTTGCATTATATATTTGTTTGGCAGTGGGGTGAAAGCGTGGGCGGGCAAGCCGAAGTGTGAAACACGTTGTAACGCGTAGCTGCTCCTCCTGGAATTCCATCCAGCCCGGTTTCCGGCCTGACAACGCCGTGCCGTCGCGCGCCCACCATCCTGACCCCCGTGAAAACCTTTCCGTCGATCCGGCCAGATTTCTCGCGGCGCGAGCAATTTATTCCTCTTACAATCCGTCGCTGATCTGTCCGTGAACGCGACCTTTCGTAAAGCCACGAAAATACCCTGAAAATGGACCAGTATCTTCGGGCTGGGAGATTTCTATCTTCGTGGGGCCAGCGCGCGATCGTGCCTCGTCCACGGCAATTTACAACTCCGATGTTTCCTAGACACCCGGTGTTCTTTCCAGGAAAGAAACTTACTACCGGTAGCGGCAATAAAATGCTGACTTCATTATGTCCGTCCGTACGTCCGCCCGCTTGCCTGCCCGAGTGCCGCAGGTCACAATTAATAGTCGTCTCGATATTAATTCCCGGCCGTTCCGGAATCCCGGCAGACTCGTCTCGCGACTAGCGTTTTATTATCTCGTAGAGGCGAGCGCGTATTTTACGAGGCATCCCCCGTTGACCGGAGCCGGTCCCGCGCGTGGCAAATAAAATTATAATTAACAAATTGCCCGCGACGTTGGAATTCCAGAATTAATGCACGCGCCCGTGGAAACTAGTTGCTACGTTTTCAGTTTTTCATTTTTAATAAATTATATGGGCGAAATATCGTTAAACCGGTTAGCATATTTCATACAGCGTACATTTCGCTATCCGATCAAATTATTAATCTTGACTCAATGTCGCAACAATTAAGGTATTTTAATGTTTTCCTAACACCTTCTGTTTTTCTAACGACTTGTTTCTACAGTGAATGTTTCCGCGGTAGAGCATATGTCGGTGCAAAGTTATTAAGAATTAGTCAAGCTACCCGTTGAGACAACCCCCTACTCCGCGTGACCGCGCTTGGACGCGGCTGCCCGTATCTACACGGGTTCACGCACACGCGTCGCCACGTAGACGCGCCTCTGTCAGCTAAGATAAGCATCCTGTATCTGAAGTTTAATAGCATGCCGTGTCTAACGCTCGCGGGCGATCTCGAGAGGACAGAATCTACTCTCGATGCGTTCTCGATGCGTTCTCGATGCCCAGGCGAAAGAGGAAGATTCGCGTACGCGACGGGGAAAGGAGAAGTAGGGCGGAGAACAAAGTGGCGAATAATAAAGAGTTTAGTACGTCGTTAAATTATACAGAGCTGACCGGCATCGGTTTCCGTCGGGAGGCGGCAGATTTATCTTAGCCGGCCGCGGCACGATTCGCGAGATCGCGGGTAGAAGAATAAACAAACACGCGCCGAACCGGATGCAACCGCGTTTCCTCCGGAGCTCGATCTTCCCTCCGCCCTGAAATCTCCGCCCCCTTTGGATCACGATGCGCATACATTTCCACGGTTTCCATATATTTGCTCGGGCCGAGCGTGAAACGAGCGTCGACGTGCTCGCGTGTCGATAGCTTTCTCGCGATCGTTATCGTGGCGAGGCTTCTCCTTCCTCGGCTTTTCGCGTTCACCCGCGTTAAAACGAACGTCCGGTCCGTCTGCCGCGCCGCGCGGGCTGGCGGGGCGACCGGACAGTTGGTTAAAAGCTTAACGATCGGGGACCGATCGAACTCGTACGGGACGGGCTCCTGGGTATTTCGGGGCCGTTGCGTTGCCATCAGCAAAATTACTCGCACGGTACGATGGGTCGCGGGTTCGTTACAGACTGTCGCTCGCAGCGCTCGCGATGCAAATTCGTTCACCGACAGACGTTCGATAATTGCCTCCGATCTGTCATTGGATAATTCCTGCTCGCGCCATCGGGAACGGGGGAGGTCGGGAGAATGGTAACGGTAATGGTAACGAGGCGAACGGTGAAAGAGAGTCGATTTCGGAATCGCGGCCCGATCGTCCGAATTGAAACGCTCCGAGAATTGCCATCGCTTCGAGCCTCGAGCTACCAGCGGAACACACCCGCGAGAGCGAGCATGCTTCTCACCGGCATGGGTTATTCATGGAGTAGGTACATAGTTCTCGGTTCTGCCCCTTTACACGTGTTCTAACGCCACGCACGCACACTCGCCTCCTTCTGCTCCGCTCCTCCCGCTATCCTCCGAATATCTCTTTCCACGTCCCCCGATCCTTTTCCCTCGCCTCGCCACTTTCCAGCCCACGCATTGTAATCTGCTTGATGCGCGCTGCGGAGAGAGAGGGAGAGAGAAAAAAAAGAAGAACGCGGAGGAGGAATGTGTCGCGCGCGGCATGTGGCCGCATTATGTACGCTTTTGCGTGGCCGCGATCGGAACTTGTGAAGCGCGCCAGCGAGAAGTCCTCTTCCAATACGGTATACGGTACACGGCCACCGAGGCTTTTCGGCGATTCGTATCTGCTTTAATTTGAATAATCGTCGCCGGTCGCGTCGCCCGCTCTCTTTCGGCTCCTAACGTTATCTCGCGGCTTTATCCTCGCAGATGCTGGCGCTGGAGTGCGCGTCGCGCTGCTCGGCCCTCGAGGGAAACGGCTATAGAGACGGGTAAACGCGCCGGCGGTTACGCAGACAGTTTACGTCTCGCACGGCGAGAGATTCGATTCCCTCCTCGAGTGGACGAAAGCTGGCGCCGCGACGCTCTTGACGGCCTGCCGGGCCCTCGACCGGCCTCTCGAGTAGCTACAAGCCGATGTCCTTTTACAAAGATGCGGCCAACTCCACCTCTTCCTTTTCGCTCTCTGTGTTTACTACTCGTCTGGTCTTCCCTCGACATCGTCTCCTCGTTATCGCTCCCGCGAACGGCAATTTCGTTGTTATTATTAGGAACACCCGGGGGGGGGGGGGGGGGGGAGGGGGAGGAAGAGAGGGCAAGCAACCGTGTGTTTACCCTCTCCAGAAGCCACTCGAGAAGCCGAGAAGCTCGTGCCGCGAGAGATTTTCGTTTATAGTCCGCCCACGGTAGGTACCTACCGCTCTGCCCTGCACGCAAGCCCCCCGCCACACGGTGGTCCGAATCGTCGAAAACGTGGCCATGCCAGGGGTCTTTGGGGTTGCAGAATCTGATTCCGAGGTCAAAATTCTTATTAGATCAAAACTAAGCCCTGTAGGGGGGGAGGAAATGCCGATAAAATAATGGTATGTTTCGTTTAACAGTACTGTCTGATTCGATTACGTTATTTGAAGAGATAGCGTTTTTATGATAGCAAAAGCTATCGAGCAAGCGGAAACTAGAAGCTCGATAATTTCAATAAATTCACACTTGAAATTGTGCGTTCATTCGATGTTATTGAAATATATAAAATGTTATAAATAAATGAAATATAAGAAATTATGCGATGGGCGTGTTTAATCGCAAGTTACATTTTCTGGAATCGTCAGGCATTTGAAAGTTATATTATTCGATAGTCTATAGCGTAAGGAACGTACGCGCAAAGGGAGAAGTTGCACTTTCTTGCGACTTCCGAGTAATAAGTCCTCGGAATCAGATTCCGCGACCCCAGAAACCCCTGGAATGACCAATTTTCATAACGATAAAGCGTGAAATGTGAACGTAAGGATGCCTTTCTTCCGCTCCGTTTCTGTTGCCAGGCTCGGCAGATGAGAAAAACAATTTGCAAATGGCCCCCGGTTCAACTACCGCCGGCGTTACGAGACTCTTGGCTTCGTGGATGCGCGATAAACGGGCGGGCCGCAATTATACCCCCACCCCGCGATTGACAAGGATCGATCGATACCCACGCAACGTACTCCGAGGACAAGATGTATTCGGTGCAGTCATCGAAGAGCGAACCTCGCCACCGAATTCGAGCGGACGGCCGCGGCGCGGCGTGGGTGGCCTGCCACCTCTACTGTCTACCTTCTCTCCAGCACCGGCAACCACTACCGGCTGGCCGTGCAGCGAGCTGGCCACAGGCCTCTCTTCTCTTCCGATGATGAATGACTTTCGTGTACCTCTCCGTAGCACCGTGCCATGCACGGTCGCGGCTCTACCGTCTCTCCGCACCCATCTCGTTCGTCCAGCCCCGTCTTCCCTTTCCATCGCCACCATTTCTCCTCCCCGTTCCTCTTCCTTTTTCCTACCTTCGCTCTCCTTGTCCTTTCCCCCTAGGTACCTACTCCGTATCGTCATCGCGGGAATCTTGCTCCCCGGTGCCCTTACTCGCCCGGATGAAGACGCGTCGCGTACCGAGGACGCTCGCCCTGTCGCAGGTAGAGACGCCGAGAGGTGACGCGTATACGCGAGAAAGCCAGTTAAGTGGATACAGTCGTAGCCCGTTAAATGGCGAGTCTCGCCACGGGTGACGAATTTCAAAGGCGACGGTGACACCTCGGAGCATCCGCAACCGCCTTAAAAACATTCGAATGCCAAAGGAAACGGGGGGTCCGGGACAGTTCGTTGCTGCGGTTCCAAAGGCTCCTCGAGCATGGCCACGTCTTTTCAGCTACCTGAAGCGGAGAGGAAGAGGAGAGCGAGAGAGAGCGAGAGAGAGAGAGAGAGAGGACACGGGTCTTCATATTTTATACGGGATGGGATCCTTTATGCGGTCGACTACGGGGGCACCCAGCGTGTCGAATAGAATTCAGGAGGCCGGTACACGATAGGTATTTTGACATGCCCGAGAAATTAGTATAATAAAGGGGGGCTAGGCAGACCGCCTAAGTGCCTAAACACACGCCGTAAATCTCACCCTCGGTGCTCTCGACGATCCAACCAATGCGGTAAAACGCACTCTCCGCGATGGCAGGAGCACCTCGTGCTGCTGCTTTACGAGTCCACGGCCCTGATCTTGTCACGTTTGATCGATCGAATTCCGTCTTCTAAATCCGGGAGACGCGGTCGGGCCGGAGAATTGGTCGAAACAGTTCGTTCCATTCCTAGAGAATTAATTCATCCGAACCTTAGGGTGCCTCGTTCGCATCAGTCAAGTTTACTGCTTCGAGTCGCTCGAAGGATTTACCACAAGGTAAGTGCGGGTAATAAGGTCCACCTAAAGATCTATAATTTCTTTAAAAAAAAAAATCCAATATATTCTTGAGAATTTTTTTTGTATAGAAATCTGTGGACAACCGACAAATGTTATATTAATCGCGCGGAAACTCTTCGAATGACATTTTCGTATGTAATAAAAGCAATAAATGACACTATCAGTATCGTAGATCGACCTACCAGGGATAAATGAGAGGTGGGCCTTGATACCCGCACTTATCTTATTCCGTTTTCGGTTCTCCTGCTTCGTATAATTATACGCTTCTACTTTCCTCCCGTACGAAGGGATGAAGCGCAGGAAGAGCACAAGCACCTCAGTGTTTGCGACGATATTTAAGAAACCGATGGAAAGGGTGTTGCGTGTCGACGGACTTGTATTAAAGAAATTCTGAACGCGAGCAATCGCGATGCGAAGTTCCACCTGGAAAGTCGAGCCAGCACGGAATACGCCTCTATTAGCAGCCGGTGTGGATACGTATATCGCGACTCCTGGGCTAGCAGCAATGGCGTAATCGCGACCAAAGGACTCCGCTCGTCTCGACCGCGGATGCTGCACGCGAACTTGTACCAAATCGCGAGCACCTTCGAGGACGCCAGGATGGTCGTTGCTTTGGTAAATTGTTGCTCTAGCAGAGACGATGCAACCCTTTGCGAAATCATCGAGGAGCGCCGGGCGATTACGAAAGCTTCGCGACGGTTGAACTCGTGTTGCCAATGCGTAGACGCTTTCCACTGAGTGGAAATCCAGTCGAGTAGCGTGTATTTGGAGAAACGATGGTGACGAAGCTCGCATCGAATCTCGAGAAATGTTGGAGATGCCGGTTTCGGAGGTGGCGGAAAGGCGGTCCTACGCCAATGCGGGTACAGTCGCGGTACATACGTAGATACGTAGGAACACCGGGCATCCGGTGCGCGAGGGGTCGATCGATCTCTCTTTCGTCGTTGCGCGCGGCCACGCCGCCGCCGCCGCCGCCGCCGCCGTTATCGGTGCTGGATACGGCTTGGCGGCGTGGAGGTGGCGGCGGAGGTGGTGGTGATGGTGATGGTCGTGTCGGTGGTTAAACGAAGGCGTGGCCTGGAGGTAGAATCGGCTGCGGTGCGCGCCGCCCTTGTCGCTTGTCCCCGCGTATCGTGGTTTCCCGTGTTTCTGCAGCTCTGCAGGGTCACGTGACCGTGCCTCGAACCCTCTATCTAGCCGGCACGACCGCCTCGGCGAGTCAGGGTTAGCGCGGAAGGTTCCGCCCAGGAGGGGCGCCGCGCTCCGCGCGCCGCGCGCCTCGCGCACTTTTCCGTCTCTGTCGGGCGTTGCGTCGCCTCGGGTCGCGGCTCGGCTCGTTATCGGGGCACGGTGAGCGGTCAGGCCCCGAGCGCCGTTGCCGTCGCTGGTGTTGGTGGGGCGAGCGGTGCGCGTGGGAGGAGGAGCGGCGGCCCAGTGGAGTCCGGGAAGTCGAGCAGCGCAGACGCGTTCGTCCTGCGCCGAGCCGCGCCGATACGCTCTCGACCAGCATCATCTTGCAGCGACGCGACGCACGTCCGTCCATTCCCCGAACGGTCGTCCGATTCTCGCGGCATAGGTTCCGTGTCGCGCGCGACCGCTCGTGTCTTCGTCGCAGAACACGTACCCGTCTGTCGCTGGGATTCGGGATTCGGGATTCGGGATTCGGGACTCGGGATTCCACGTTCCTCGAACGAACAGTCGATGGGAATCGGAGGTGCTCCCCGCCGTGTCTTCCCGTTACGTCGTAGACGGCACGGAGGTGCCGCTGGACAAGCGATACGCAGCGAATCGGCAGACCGACGAACGGGAGCGAGTTACGACGCGTCTCGTCGCGAGTGACGGTGGTGATACCTGTAACCTATATCCTAGGCGAGGGAGCCAAGTGATAAGGGACGTTCAACGAACGGGGCACGAACAGCGCGGAGAAGGAGGAAGGAACGGAAAAATAGGGATCAAAGTGTCGTGTGGCGCGAGAAGGGATGCCTACGAAGGGGGAAAGGGGAAAAGCTACGGACTTCAGCATCGCGGCCATCATGGCGCCCAGGGGTCCGTCCTTCGGGCATTACCACCTGCAGGGCATCGGCAACACCGCCGCTACCGCTAACACCAACTTGGAATGTCCAACTGCCAGAGGATTCGTCGTCAACTCTGCTCTCGATCACCGTGAGTTTCTTTTTTTCGTATTTCCACCGTCCTTCCACGCTCTATCGGCCGTCTGCCTTCTAGCAAACTTCCTCCATCGATCGTCGTCCTTTAAATTAGCTAATCATTTATTTAAGCTGGGAATGTATCGATGTATCGAAGCTAATTTTTTTAAAACGTAACGTTTACGACAGCAACGCATATGGGGCGAGGTTAGGCCCTAAATTCTGCGATACTTTGCACGCGATAGTACAGTGGATCGAAGCTTCGAACTTGAGCATAACGAAGATGGTCGATAAAGCGTTAAAAGTGTCGCAGGTTCGTATCTGCGATCTCCCAAAACGCGCAAGTTCGATCAGTATCGTGTTTCGCGTGTTCCGGGCAAGCCTTCTTCTTTCTCCTGCCCGGCGGGTTACGAGTCGATGCAATTTCTGCACCTGTATATACGTAATCCAAAACCTGAAATAACGTTCAACCTGATCGCTGCGTCAGATTAATATTGCGACCGGTAGGAATCCCAAACGTAGACAGGAAGAGCACGCGAGTATCGAGCGTAGCAATTACACAATGCGCATAAAAAGTTTGCGAGCAGCCCTCTGCTCGCGAGTTTGTAAACAAACACGGGCGTCTGTCGGTCGTGCCTCTTGACTCGCCAGAGTCTCGCGAGGCGAAGGCGCGGTCCTTCGTTCCGTCGGCGCCTCACGCGTCCAAATCCCGCGAGAGCTGTTTACACGCCGTTTCTCGGTAGGACGGCGTTCTCGGAAATTCTCGAACTCCAGAACTTCTGCCCAATGCCGTAACGCGCGTCCTAACACTTTCCGACCCGACGCCGACGGGGTGAGGCTCGGGCCTCGCTGGTAGACCGCGATTCTCTCGCAAGATTATCCTGAAACGCGGATGATTTGCATCGTAACCGAGATCCTTTGCTTCTAGCAACGAATGGTAGAATCACGGTAGGTACTCTTTATGGACTCTACCATCGTTTTAGAAAGAAACTACCTGCCTCTATCGTTGATACCTTGTTCTCGCGCGCTGACAAGGGTCGACTCGACGATATCTTCTAGAAGCTCGCTCGTCTAGCCTGGGCACTAAAACTTTCGTTAGCGATCGCCTTAAATTTAGTCGGTCGAAGAGTACGCCGAGATCCATTAGATCAGGCGATGACTGGCTGGCCGTCCGTTTAATTAGAAATTCGCGATGTATCAGACGCGTGAAAATAGAATTCCGACAGTCGGGAGGAAAAAGACGCGCTCCTAGCGGGGGGTCGGATGATAATTAGCCTCGGGAATGGGAGCACTGGCGAGCAGAAAATAAAGCGACTAATTGTTGCCAACGGATCGCCCGTAAATTTTACCTGTTCGCACCGAAATTAACGATCCGGCTATCTTTGAGCTTACGGCGTATATTACAACAGAGTAGGTACATAACCGACTGGGAACGGTTGGCGGGCCGCGCGATGCGCGAATCGGCGGCGTTGGGTTCAAGACGAAAACGAAAAGGGAAATCTCGCGTAGGTATCGGGGACGAGAGAATTTTCCTCGGAGCAAATCGTAAATTGCTCCCGTTTTTGTCCCCCGGGGTATCTATCCGTCCGTCCGGCGCTTTCAGCCGGTAATCACATTAGCGCACTTAACGACGCCATTACAGCTCCCGTGGCTGTAATCTAGAGATTCTTAATCGTTGCCAAGAACAAGTTTTGCCGCTTAGAGGGAAAGAAAGGGAAGGGAGTAGGCGGAGAGGTGGAAAACATTAAATACCAGCCGCAATTAGATTCGTAGGATCTCCCTGTTGCCGCGGCCGCCGCTGCCGCCGCCGCCGCCGCCGCTTGTAATCATTGTCCGTGAGTAGGTACGTTGTATCTCGCAAAGCTACCGGATAATGGAGGAAGGGTGAGCGGCGAGGTGTGGAGAGGGGAGAAATTTGCATTAATATCGGGGCGCGAGGGAAAGCGCGCGTTGCGAGGCGGTAACTCGAAATCAATTGAAGCTCACGGGAGTGCGGTGGCGTGCGGCGGCGCACGGACGCACGGGAGCGCGCGCGTTAATAACGACTTAATAACAATAATGAAATTGGCCGGGCGATATCCGTTGAAACGGGTGCGCGCCGCTGTGGTCGAATCCCTGTCCAAGGCCGTTGGATTCGATGCTGGGAGTTGTCTCGTAGCGGCGGATAATCTTGCCTGTATTTGTCGGTTTAGCCGCGCGCCCAGCCAGGAATCGAGAAAGAAACGCGCGCTAAGTCGGCCGGTGTAACGCGATCGTTATTTGGCTCGTTCCCGTCGATCCTTTTGAGCAACGTCCTTCGAACGGCCGGGTGGTGACAGGATTCTGGGTGGTCGGCTGTCGGTCGTGGCAAAAGGAAGCTGACGTCAGTAGCTCGGTCATATTTCTTCTCGCCTTAAGATCATGGAGCATGGGACACGGGGACCACCTCTTGGTGCCGCACCATGGACAGAGCTTTAACTCCTTCTGTCGCCCGGGAAGCTTCCGGTAAGGCATTCGTTTTCGTCCTACCACTCGCGCGCCTCGTCGCCGTGTCGTTGGGCGTCTGGACGGGGGTAGGTAGCTATTCCTCCGCGATAGAGTAACATTCTCACCGCGCCCAGGCTAGCCGGTAGGTACTCTTGCTACCTCGTCTCTGTCCCGAGGTTTGCCAACGCCTAGCGCCTCTCGGTTCGAGCTGTTAGAATATTGGCGACTCATCTTGTGACGCGCGTACAGGGGAGTAACGATAGGGCGTATCGAGTGGAAGGCAGTCGCGTGTTGTTATACAACGTTCTTAGCGCACAAACGACATACATCGTACGTGCAGCAGGTAGTTATCGCGTCCGTGCTTGATCGCCTATAGTGCCAATTACGATGGTGATCTTGGAGGGCTTCGGAAAGTCCTTCGGCCGGCCCGGAGATTCGTCGCGCGTTAATCGCATCCCCATCGACGATCCCCGAGGCGTTTGGCGGATCCAAGTTCTGGGCCGGGGGTGAGGGGCAGCAGGAATCCGAGATGAAAACCGCGAATATGCGTGATGTTCGTGAAAGAACGCCGCGCCGCGGTTGGGGCGCACGCAACGTGCACGGTTGAGGTGTTAATTTTAACACCAGGCTTTCCCCGATGGTCGCCGTTGTCGAGCCACCGTTTCACGAAACCAGGCTCACTCTCGATGGCTCAATAAGGAAATTGCCGTTGCATTTCGTGCTGCGCGCTCCACCGCCAGCACTCGCGGGGCCAATTGTACTTACATACGTAGGGCACTCGCGCGTCCGCCTTTGTAAACGGCGGCTATTGTTATTTTTAGGCGAGACACAGCTACGAAGGTAAAGCTGGCATCGAAGGGCTCGAGGGACGGGAAGAAGAGGGTACGTGCGTGTGCGTCAAGTGCCGCGGAGTGCGTGTACGCGCACGCAGATGCACGCGAGTGCACGCAACGAGCGGCAGACGCACGCGATGCACCGCTGAACTTGCCTTCGTTTTTAACGCCGCATTCGCTCTTCCCCTGCCCGCTGCTTCCCAAAATTCCCCCCCCCCCCCTTCTTTTTTGCCCGCGCGTTCTGCCCGATCCCCGAACGACGCACAGTGGTCGAAAGTCGAGAAAACCTGGCCAGAACCCTAATTTCTAAGTCACCAGTTACGGTTTCAGACCGCACCATCGTTTTCGTCACCTATCTGGCTACTAATTACCAACAGTTAGAGGAAAGTAAGATTGTCATCATTCGCTACAGCTCGTTCCAAAGTTGAGTATCGTCCGAGTGTTACTCTGACAATGAAATTGCTGGTGCTCTTAAAAGTGCACTTGAAACTAGTAGAATAATTATGGTTCGGCAGGTAGTAACAAGTACAGGTCTATACTATATTTTGGTACAAATTTCAGACGTGTAACAACGAAGGGATGAAATTTCAATTAAAAAATTCCCACCCTCTGTCACGATCACTGGTGAAATTACCTGTTTTAAAAAATCCATTTTACGTTGTACGGTGCAGTGGTTCTAAATCCCCAAAACTTGACCAAAAGATACAGATGACCGTTGATTTGTACAAAAATGAGTATATTAAGGTTTCCGAGGTCGCTGATTACGAATCTGAGGTGAAAATAATATGGCAGACGCGTGTGCGAGACGAACATCAGATTCGGTCTAGTGACAAACGATTAATCCCAAACCGCATCGTGCAGCATAAAATGAATTTTCTTAAAAAGGGGCAAATATCAGCAAAAGTTCTTTGAAGAGCCATCAAGTAAACATTATTATCCATAGCTAAATATAATTTCACCACCGTTCTTGACAGACATTTTTACGAGTAGGTACAAAGATCACCGGTAATTTCGTTCCGACAACACTCAACTTTCAAATAAACTGTAGCGAGTGATGACAAAACTTATCGACTTTAAAAAACAATAAATGTTGAAATAAAAATATTTTAACATAAGAATAGTTTTATCTTCGAAGATTACAAATATTTTTTTTAATTTTGACTTAACGTTCGTAATGAGCGACCTCGAAAACCATAGTATTCTCATTTTTTTACAAATCAAAGGTCACCTTCGTGTTTTGGCTAGGTTTTCTCGACTTTCGACCACACTCGTGTTTCTTGCCTTGTTTCGATCGCGAAATGTCCCACCCGCCGGTAGTTTAACACGTAGTTGCGGGGCAAAAGTGGTCGCACCGATGGGAACGTTAAAAGACACGAAATATTGGCACCGATAGCTAGAGACTCCCGCGAGTTTATAAGCAGAACGTTAGAGAGAAAGGGTGAATGTAATTGGTGGACGGCATCGCTGTCAAATACGTCGTCGGAAATTTGACGAAAAAAAACCGGTTTGTCCACGCGCGTCCCGTACAAGGTTCGCGCATAACAGCTTGAAAGGTTTCTGAAATGACCCGAGCGACGCGATGCCAAACGCCTTTAAAACGGTACCTAACTGAATTTGAATCGGTGGCTTTTCCGCCCGATTACTGGTTCTCTCTCTCTCTCTCGGGGCAGAACCGTTCCTCTTCACCGTCCACGTTCCCCGCAACTGCAGTTTCTAGCTCGAGCGATCCTTCGGTTGTATTTCCGCGTTGGTCGTGTAATTGGTGCCTGCGCGAACGAGCAAGGGAGAGGAAGGAAGCTTCCTACAGCGTTAGGTGTTGAAACTCATTCTCTATTTGTTCCCGAACACTTTTGCCTATATCGTAAAATCGTTGATTGATTCGTTTAAGACGTTGCGTTCGCGCGAGGCGACGGCTCGAGATACTACACGTAGGTATGTACCTACTTACCCGCCCTGCCGGGTAAGGCGTGTTCGGCTAAAATACTTTCTCGAGAGGAGCAATTTTTTTGCCGATCCGCGACACGGGTGTACGTGTATGGACGCGTAAATGCACGGGTATCACTCGCGGATCCAATTTGAGATACGACGCAGGAAGACGCATTGTTCGCGTGGAATAGTACAAATTAACAGATCGGTATCGTGACCGGTGCAATTAACATTGTGTACACTGGCCCGGTGGATTGGCTTTCTTGAAATCTGACGGTTTAATTAGGCGCCACCTTCGTGGCAGATGCGCGCCCGGTTCGATTAATTACCCTAGCCCCCCAGTTCTCGGGGCTCCGCGTATCGTTTCGGTACATCTCGCTCATTTAAATCGACACGCCTAATGGTAGTCGCGTGGATGAAAAACTCGGTTCCGGGCCGATTTCGTTTTGCTCCCAGCAGGTATATTTGTCACCTTCGAAGGGGCTCGCGAACCTTTACCTCGGTGCCCCGTATCCAGTCGATCGACTGCACTTATTCATTTTAATCGGTCGATGCACGCGCGTGCCCGTGTCGTAAATACGTACCTAAATAATAATAATAATAATAATAACCGAGCGTGGAATCCGCTGCGCTGATTAAGAAATGAACGACCAAAGACGACGCGGTGGGGGATGTTTCAGGGTCGAGGACATCTCCAGTGAACATAGTGGCGACCGCGACCGTCGTCACGGACGAGGCTCTTCTGGTGGACGACGAGGTTGAAAATTGCGAGGGCGAGAGCGAGGCCACGGAGAAGTCCGGCAACGAGGAGGACGAGGAAGTGGACGTGGACGTGGAGGAGTGCAGCAGCGTGGACGACGGGCCGGTTCACGGGACGCCGGACGACCTGAGCAGGACATCGTCCACGAGGAAGAGCCAAGACGGTTACACCGAGCACGACCGGAAGCATCGGCTCAGGACCAGTTGCAACTCCGACGAGCTTCGGGACGTCGAGTGCCACCTCGAGACCAAGGAGCTGTGGGACAAGTTCAACGACCTCGGCACCGAGATGATCATCACGAAAACTGGCAGGTAAGCGCACCGCTTAAGTGTTTTACCGTACGCGTATCGGGTTCGTCGATGTTTCGATGTTTGACGCGCGACGAGGAGAGGAGAGGCGCGTGGCGCGCGCGCAGGTGCAACGGAAGATGGCCGAGCCGCTGGAGATAGCTAGCGAGCAAAGAGACATTTGTCTCGCTTCGAAGTTAACCGATTTCGGGGGAATCGCGAGGGTATCGCGAGGGGACCGCGAGGGGACCGCGAGGGGACCGCAGGCCGGAAGCCTTTGCCAGAGAAGGAGAGGAGAGCAGGCCAGGGCGGTAGGGGGAAACGACTTTCCGTTTGTCCGAGTTACGACTCCGTTAATTCACTGAATTTACCTGGTAGCTGCGAAGAAAACTGGTCGAAAAACGCAGGCTCGCCTAGTAACGGGAAAGATGGTATTATTTTCGGGGCGTAATTACGTTCACGGCCATTAATTATCGTGCTCGCGACAAAGGCAGCGGCTTGCTCCGGGCCGCGTAACCCTCCGACGGCCAGCCACGGGAAATTACGACAACTCAAACACAACTTGCAACGACGTACTCGAACTAATGGATTTCATTGACTGACGTTTTACGAGATATTTAAGGGAGTTTCGGGTGTAATTTATCGCGGCAATTTATGCCCCTTTGTGGACACACCGCTCCCGCTCGCACGTTCATTTTTATAGGTATGCTAATAAAGACGAGGCCGCAGCTGCGCGCTCTAAGGATGCGTGACCGCCAAGTCCAAGTTACGAGATATTTGTGCAAGGGTGACCCGTCTAGCGCTTGGCCCCTGTAGAACGAGCTCTCTCGCGCAACCTTCGGATCGGCTCGCCGCATTTCGCTTATTTTTATCAGTCGCCAACGCTCGATTTGTCGCCCATCGGTCGGGGCATTAACGGCGGCGGTCGTCGAAACGTTTCTTCGATTCAGAGCCGAACAGACGGACGGACAAGCTGGCGCGTTATCATCGAAAGTCGAGCACACGCGATCCGATCGTACGCGAATGTGTGTAGGTATACGTATACGGATACGTACGTACGCGAGCGGCGTAGAAAGTAGATGGGAATCGAAAGCCGTTCGAGAAATGCCTCTCCGATAAGGCTGGACGCGTAATTATAAATATAAATTACCCGGGAAGAGTCTCGATCCGAATGACCGATTCGCGTGCGTTTCGACAACGTGCAACCTTGAAACTTATGCGCGAACCTGCATGGAAATTTATGCGACGCGGAAATCGACGAGTCCGTATGCGCGTGGCTGGTGGTTGCCCACAGAAACGATCTCTTTGGAATTACGTACGCGGCTGGTAAAAGTTGGAAGCTCGGGCGAACCTCTGGAATCTCCGCGGAAAAATCCAAGTGTGTAAAAGATTTGAGAACGATTCCGGGGCGTGTCGGTGGCCTGACGTTCTCTTCCTGGGCACGATCGATATATCAAGAACGCCGGGCGATGCACGAATAGCGTCGTTAGCACGAGAAACGTTGCCACGAAATCCCCAGCTGAACGAAAACGTCACTCTCTCGAGTGACAATACGAATTCGACCAATCAGGTGGAATTGTCTGGCCCTACGGGGTGCCAGGACCATACGCTCCTCTGATTCTTCCTCGAGGACTAGCTCACGGGTCTCCTTTTCCCACGTTGGCACCCGCCACTTTTCACTCTCTCTCTCTCTCTCTCGCTCTCTCTCTCAGTGCGCCGTCTTCTTCGCCTTCGCGTGCCCGTCCTCCTCGCGACGACCTCGATTCCGATGTCGTGAACAAAGCCAATTTCGTGCGTGCAAACTCCAACTCCGCGTCATTCCCGACCGAAAGGAACAAGCGCGCGGGGTACTACTCTTTTGTTAACGCGATTGACTCGTTCAAGGAAAGCCCCCGTCTCCTTTTCCGTAATTGACCAACTCTCGTCGATACACTCCGATCCACCTGACTCGATAACGAATCCCCTGCCACTCCGCTCGTTCGCGGCGAGGACGATACCGTGGCCTCGACGGATTCCAAGGCTGCCTGGCACGGCAGAAGGACGCTCTTTCACGCGCTTTTCCAACGGCTCGCTACGTAACGCCGAATGTCCGAACGGTCGCCCGCGCTCGCGACGAGCGTGTGTATTTTTCAAAGTTTAAGTGGGCAAACGTGGTGGAGTGCGAAGCAGCGGGCAGAATAGGAGGTGTGGACGAGCAGGTCAACGGAGAGAGAGACAGGATACCGGCGGATAGAGGGTACTCGTCACGCGAACCCTTCATCAAGGTGCCAGCAACCTACATTATACACTCACACGTGCCTCCACGACCGGCGGGGTGAACGTGCACGTTACGCGAGAAGCGAGAACGTGCACGGATCGCGAAACACGCCGCGCGGAGAACAACCGACCGACCGACCGACCGACCGACCGACCAACCAACCGACGCGACGGCGACGGCGATAGAGTAACCGGGACAAGAGCGGACACCGAGGATGGAACGAGACGGGGCTGGGTAAACGTCTATTTATCCCTGTTACTCTGTCTTCTCGGCCATAACGAAACCTCGAGCGAAATAAGTCGCCCAAGAATCGCCAACGTCCTCTGATCTACGACGAAATTCTTGACGCGAGGTAGCGCTCGATATAAACGACCGGGTGGAAGGTGGAAGGTGGAAGGTTTCGTCGCGTAATTGTCGAATAATTTAGCGGTCTCGAGTAACCGGCACCGTCCTCCGAAATGGTCGAAAATCTATCTACGGCGAGGAAAGAGCCACGGCATAATAATTATAACGACGACGGCACCTGCTGCTGGCTGCTGGCTGCTGGCTGCTGCTGCTGCTACTGCTACGGGGTGATGCTAAGTCATTAGCTCGGCAAAACGTTTTAGTAACTCGGATGACCGTGTTCGGATCGCTATAATATCCACCGCTTCCGTAATCCATTTGTTCAAGCCCTTCCGCTGGCTGCTCCCTCGGGGCTGATGCCCTCTCCGACTCCACTGCCACCCTAAAACGCCTACAGGCTGATTCAGCTAGCGTGACCGTTTTAAACAACTCGCAAATCGTTTGCTCCACCAAGTATCTATATTTCTGGAAATAAAAGACGCAACGGTGCGGTGGGTGATTGATTAATTCGTTATAATTTCGTTCCAACAGTTTTCTCCTCGCGCAACGACCAATCTAGTCGGAATTAAAATTTGTCGGGCTGGGTGAATCATCCGGTACGCCATGCCCGTGTCCCAGGGAAACAGATGTACCAATACGCGCGCATTTGTACGCGCAGTGCGCGTGCTTTGGGGTCGAGGTGTTCCTGCGATTACTGGCTCGTTAGCCACGGCCCATGGAGGGCTTGTTTGTTTCTGCCTAATTTGACAGGGAAACGCGGCGCAAGCGAGAGAGGGACGGAGTTGAACGGGGAAACGTTTGTTCGTTTCCTCGACGCTCGACGAGTCGTTTGGTTTTACCGCGACGGGTCGCGCCTCGTTTCCCTATAACTTTCGTTTAATTCGCGAGCAAGATTTGTTGCAGATAGGGGCTCGCAGGTCGGCGCGGTTACATAAAAACGCGAGCGCCGCGCGATCGTTCTGTTTGCAAATTCGCCCGCGAGCCGCACGCTTCGAAGAATGTAGGGCTCCGGACAAATTGACTCGTCGCTCGTGATTTTCGATAAAGATAAGGGTGCTTGTACGCGCAGGATACGCGGGGGTTATTCAGCGTAACGTGGCTAGGGAGGACGTAGCTTCGGGGGAATACTCGATTGACTTGCTATCGATAGTTAATAGTCGTTCGAATGTATTCCCACTTATCCTGGATACAGGGGAGGCCACCCTCCACGGCGGGTAATTTTCTCGATGATATATCGCGCCACGTTCCCCGCTTACAACAGACTCTTATCGACGGAAAAACGCGGGACGATTTTACAGAAACGTTGAACGCGTATTCCCGTTTACTTCGCTCGCGTAGTCTTCTCGGCAATTTATTTGGTACGTCTCGTCGTTTTGCTCGGCGCGTGTTCGCCGTCCAAGCTGCTCGGAGACCGATCGAACGACTGCAGTGACCGAAAACAGTGTCTAACTAGATTCCTCTTCCGAGCGGACGAAACGATACGGGTTTCGTGGTACGCTTCTTTATGCGGTTGACGTCGGCGCCGTTCCACCCGTTACTGGAGTAGAAGTCGAAAGCTCGTTCATCCGTGAATCGATCCTTGCGGTCGGTGACTTTGAAGCGATTGTGGGATCTGCGGTCTGGATGCTCCCGACACGATTGGCCGTCTTTCAATGAGCGGGCACGATTTGTTAGGTTCGTGTGGCTTTCAACGTGATCGTTGTTAACTCTGAACAGCGGCTCGTCGCTTTCTCGGTGCCCGTATAATTATCCCGTCGTTGGTCTCCTTGCACTTTTTGGCGCGTCACAGATTCCGCGTACCTCCGTTCACCGCGAGAAACGGATACGCGAGGCCCCGGCAGCCATAGACGAAGAGAAGAGAACGGATCGTTACAATGGGATGTTGCCGGAGATCCTCCAGCACAGAATAGCGATAATTCCGCAGAGTTGACTGGACAGGAATAGTTGGAAGCCTTGGTTCGGCCACGCGAACACTGCCAGGAGCAGCAGAACGCTGGTGTAAATGATCGCGTTGATAACGCGGCAGGAGCATCCCGATGTTCGTATCGCTCCGAGCATACGCGCTACGCGCACCATGCCACCTTTCATCGCGACGGACGCGCTTCTGGCGTAGTCACCGATACTGGACATGTCCAACGAAAGCGACCGCGGTCTTCTAGCTCCGCGTCTCCTCTCCGTCTGGCTTGTTTTGTCTTCGCACGACCGAGCCGCCTCGACTGGCTTAACTTCCTCTTTCTCTCTTTCCGACCGTTCCCTCCGGTTTCGCTGCAGAGCTTCTCCAGAGGGCCGATCCGTCTCCGCTCGCAAGTCCTCCGAGGTGGTGGCCTCGTCCTGGAAATTTGAAACAGTCGGGTCGCGGGGAGGTTTGCCGAAAACCGAGAGCAGATCCTCCTGGCAGAGCCTCATCCGAATGCACGGCGGAAGTTCCTGCAGAATCGCCAGCATATTCTTCGTGCAGCTCGGTCGACACGTTCTGTTCCGCGGGTTGCACGGGCCCTGGCATTCCATGGATCGATCGACGCACGGCCGTCGAGGCGGATTCATCTTTCTCCCGAGCGAAATTTAGAGAGGCGGCTGGTCCAAGGTTTATCGTCGTTCTGGCAGTATCTCAAAGGGAACGCGGTGGTCGTTTTCGGAGGATTGGCCAGCCAGGGGGGGAGAGCGTGGTTTTCGAGGCCGCAGAGGAGTCGTCGCCGTCGGTCTGCTCGGGCGCATCGGCGTCAACGAAGACGCGCATCTGCTGGCGCGTGCGCCTCGACGCTCGAGGTGTTGAAAAGTTGACTGCATATAACGAGGTTCAAGGGTGACTCGCTCGTAACGAAGCTTGAAAGGCCTGCGGGCGCTCCTTTCAATCAAACTGACTAGTTAGACGCGCCTCTACATTGGATTCTAACTGGAGAACTCACCACAGATCCAACGAATCGGTCATTCCAGAAACCCTCTGCCTCGTCACGGATCTACCCGCGCTTCTGCTTCTCTAAACCGCGCGTCCGCTACACTCTTCCATCGCAGCGTCCATTTATGCTCTTAAGGCAGGTTAAACGTCAAATTTTCCAGCAGCTCGGCAAACACACTAACCGCGGACAACTTCGGTGCTCTCGTCGCGAAAACTTTACGTATCGTACGCCTCGCCTCGGCTCATTTTATTCTTCCTATGCTTTTCTTATGTAAGTATTTTGACAATTTGACTGACAATGCGCCGCGTCTCCGAGCGAGGCGTACCTACGTGTATAGTATGGGTGGACGCGATGTCATCGCATTCGTTGACCGCTAAAAGAGGAAGGAAGAGGTTGACGCGAAAAAACTATATAGCGATCCTCTAGGTAGTGAACGCGGAAGTGACAAATCGGCGGGCATATTTTAAAGGAATACTTGCTCTCTCTACTTCTGGTTCCGATCGCTACCTAGAGGATATCGTAACTGTTTCCACCAAAAGCCAAGTTAAAACATAGCTTAGTTCATAGGTTAGTTTAGCTTGGATGTCCGAGTGAAAGAAACGGGATTTAATGGTTTGCAGGCGGATGTTCCCGACGTGCCGGGTGTCGTTCAGCGGATTAAAGTCCGAGGGCAGGTACGCGGTGCTGATGGACATCGTTCCGGTGGACAACAAGCGATACCGATACGCGTACCACAGAAGCTGTTGGCTGGTCGCGGGCAAAGCGGATCCTCCGGCGCCGGCGCGCCTCTACGTTCACCCGGACTCGCCGTTTACCGGGGACCAGCTACGAAAGCAGGTGGTCTCGTTCGAGAAGGTGAAGCTGACGAACAACGACATGGACAAGCACGGCCAGGTAAGAAAGAGCACGGTGACACGTTGGACCTACCGCCTAATCGGTCGCCCGTGCGCCCTCGTAAACGGGGCATGTGGGTCAAATATCGATCATTTCCGAGGAATCTCCTCCTTCGCTCGCACCGAACCGCCGTGTTCGTATTTTTAAGCCTCACGGATCCTCGGTGACGCGATTCGAATGTCACGCGGTTCTGTTACGTCCACGCAGACACGGATCGAGCGTTGCTTTACAAGCCGAGCCAAGAGTAATGAATAATAACGAAGCGGATTCCGACTCGTGCCTTTTCCGTTCGACGCGTGGACACCCAAAATGCTTGCGTTCGGAAAAAAATTACCTCGCAAACGACGAAACTCGAGGAGGTCCGCCGCGAGAGACCGCGAATGTACTAGGGAGATACGACGTATCCTTGTTATTTATTGGTAAATTCACACATCCGCGCGTTTCCCCGTCTCGGCCGGTGATTTGGCGACGGCGCGGGCGCGTAAGTTGCTCGAAAATAAGGCGGACGATTTAACGAACGAGCGGTGCCAACGACGTCGACAATGCTCACGGATTACAGTGTCGTTTCTCACCGACAGCATCGCGTCGTTTCGCTCTCCTTCGAGGCATCGAAGACGACGTCGTTGACGAGATTTCGGACGTTCGCGCGCACCGAAAATGGCCTCGTAAAACGGATACGCGGCGATACAGGGAACACGTAGGCGTGGTTATCATCAACAGCCGCTCGTTAATCGTGGGCGTCGAAGCTGCCAGCCCGTGAAACGTAATATTCCGTCGTCGTGTAGACCGATCGATGACAAACCAATCTTTCCGCGCGCGTGCTAAACCTTTCGTACCTCTCCTCTTCTCCTTTTCACTTTTCGCAATTTCACTTTTCTGCTTCGCCGCTTAATTACACAGGCTCGCGTGCGGATTTGTTAACGGTGTCGCGGCCGCTCCGACTCGTTGCTCCGTTCCCGCATTTTCTCGCCTCCCTCGACTCTTTCGCGCACGCGAATTCTACGAGCATCGCGGGATCGCGATAGCGCCGCACCTGGAATCCTTGGAAGTTAACGAATTACGAAGGAAAGGCGACACGCGGGGGCAAGAGAATCGAGTGCGTTTCTTTCTTGGCCGCTCAGATATCTCGCCAGGCGGCTGGACCTTGGCACCATAAAAACTCTAACTCTATGGCGAAAAGAGAGTAACGCGGGAAAAAGGGCGTAGCGGCGAGGAGGCGAGGAGGCGAGAGGGCGAACAAGGGTCGCGCGAATCGTCCACCCGCGGACTGGCCATAATGTTGGCAGCATTATAGGCGGTTGGTGGTGGTGGTGGGTGTGCGTTCCGCGTGGTGTTTGTGCGGCGCGTATAGTAGGCACGACGGCGTGCCTATAAGCTAATAAATTGAATGGATGTTTGCCCGGAGCTTTTGTCATGATGATCACGAGTAGCCCACGCTTGGCCCGTTGAGCACCTTTTGAATCTCTCTCCACAGCCAGTTTCCCGTCTCTCGCGCGCCCTCTCCGCCTCGGGATCCTCCGTGCGAACGCGTACCTACCACTCGCTTATTCACCTTTCGTTTCGTTTCGTTTCGTTTCGTTTCGTTTCGTTCCGTTTCGTTTCGTTTCCTCCCGTCTCGCTTGGCTCTATTCGTACGCGATACCGCCGCGTATAGGCGTTTACAAGCTCGACGCGAGCCGAGCCAGAAAGCTGCTCGGCTATGCGTTTCCTTCTCGCGCGCAGGGAACACGGGGCACGTTGCACACCGGACGAACGCGCACGGTTCGACCCGCGAGCGTAATTGGACGCTCATTAGCGCCAGCTTACGATCCTAACGGCGATGCTACGATTCTATCGCGAGGCAGCCGTATATAATACATCGTGTCCATCGGCCAGGAGAAATCCCCCTTGTACCGTTCCCTCGGCGAAACTGCTCGGTGATTTACAGGCTGCGTACATGTATAATAAGATCTGCCGGACTACATAGTTGGGCTCGTCCCGTAACAATAGGTGGATCGTTAAACGGGCTAGGCGCGCGTTTTTAGCAGGAGCTGAAGATTTTAGCCGGCCTACGTGGCGGAGAGGTGTGCGGGACATGCATGCGTGTAAAGAACGGGCGAAAGGAAACGCGAGGAGAAGAGGGATAGTGGTTGGAAAGAGAAGGAGAAAAAAGCTAGGCAGGCGAGTGCCGAGGAGAACAGACACACCGGTTAAAAGCAGTCGTGGCGAGCTGGGAGAGCCCGGGAGAGCCAGGAGAACCACGCAACGCCAGTCAACTCAACTCGACGACTCAAGTGGTAGGGAACATTCCTTCGCTACGGCCACTATTTCATCGTTTCGTATGACGCGATATTATAAGACCCCCGCCTGCGTGCCGGCTACTACACGGTGGTCCAAAAGCAACCATCCACCTGCGACCAACGACGCGACCCAGGCGAGTCCTCCTTCTGCGGGATACCTGCCGGGAGAGGAGCCCGCGTCGCGTTTCTCGCGCCCGTTCTCTCACCGGATGCTCGCGCCTGCAATCTCCGATCCACCATTATCCGATCCCGTTTTTATCCAAAATACATTCAAACGTGGCTACGATAAAATTCCTTCGCCTCTCTCGCGTATTTACACCAATACCTAAAACCATTCCTTTCTTTGCCCGTGGATTGTAACCGTAATCGGTGTTACGGACAATGTAGCGTGACTGACTCATCGCGGCGAGGAAAGAAACGTTGGCCGGTGGCTGTAGGTATAGGTACTGTACAAGCGGCCGCGCGAGGAGCAAATCTTCGAATCAACGGGGTATTAATAATTTCTTAACGCGACGCACTTGTAGCGCCGGAGATGCCAGCAGGCTTTGCTCAGCCATAATATTCAGATTAAAAATGATTTACGACCCATCCCACCGGTGAGATAGCGAGCATTCAATTGGGATTTACGGTGTAATTGACTAAACGGCAGACGCGGAGGAAGGCGCGACGAATACGGATCGATTCGACGAAACGCAAGCCGCATTATTATCGATATCGCCCCTTTATCGCGAACAGATTACTCGAGTCCGCTGCATCGCGGGATTCGCGCGCGTTAAACCGTCCCCTGAGAACCACCGGCCGTGTATTTAAGCGGTTCCGGTCAACCTTTACAAATGTTTCGGAGCATTCGTCGGTGTAACATTTCGGATTTTGGTGCAACTCGGATATGTCGTAGTCTTTAGAGATATATCGACGTATCTCGAAGGATTTTTCAAAATCTCAAAAATTCTGGACGTTTTAACGACCTCCCAATACCATCGCATGCATTTTTGCCGTGTAACGTTGCAAAAAAAATGCCACTCGGCGTCAATTCCGAATAATTCGAAATGGAAGCTGAGATTCCGTAAATTATATTTATTTATATATTTATAATTTTTATATTTATAAACATAGGTACTCTCGTATCTCCACTGTAAGCACCCAAAAAGTCATTTTTATCAGTTTGTTAGCGCAACAGTTGGAATTGATTAAAAAAAGTAAACACTATATTTCAAAGAGCTGTAACATCCAGAATTTCTGACATTTTGGAAAATCCTTCGAGACACGTTCGTGTATCCCTGACGACTACAACATATCCAAGTTGCACCAAAATCCGAAATGTTACACCGACAAATGTCCGACTTGGCGCGGAACGACCCTTTTACTTTTAGTCTCCGACTCGTTAACGGACGGACGCGTCGCGATCGGCGAAAGATAGTCCTCGCGGACAAGAAATACTTAGCGGCGTCTCCATAAATCACTTTTAATCTTCTATCGACGTCGCCGGCGTTTCGAAGCGCGCGTGTCGCGCGCAATTGTGTCATGGTAATTCGCCGCGAAACCCGTGGACTGGAATAAAAAGCAGCGGAACCGTGGCCCGTCGCACGAATCGATCCCTCGGATCCGGAACGAGGCTGGAAAATGGTGGTTCCCACGATCTCGCCGCGGAATGTCCTGCAGCTTGACGGCGAGTATTAAGTTTCGTGTCTGGGCTTCCTGTAGGCATACCTGGGCGAGCCGGGGACCGGGCGACAGCAAGGGTTGATAAATTAAACGAAAAGTTATGCAGATGCGCTATTTTATCTGGCCGTCGCTGCCACGCATTCGTACTCGGGCGTGCATTACATCACGCGAGTTAGCCCCGTATGCCCGAAACGGTTCGTGACGGCGTGTCAGCCCTTGTACACGGGGTGTGTCCGCGACTCTTAACATCGGCGCAAATGCCGAGCTGGTGGGCAAAGAGGGTAGATAAAAAAACGGGACTAATCGTGAGCGTAGATCGTGGAATTTCAAGGGAGCCTTCGCCGCCCGATATTGCGAGTAGTAGCTGGAAACGGGACGCCTGGAAACGACGATTCAAAATATTCGGAATAGAAAGCAGTTGAGAGGCTGCGGTGCATCCACTAGCGCACGCTTATGGGCGGATCCGTGTGTTACCTTGTGCGTGTGCGTTTGATGGCGTTCACACAAACCAGCCGAACAGAGTAGAGCAAATTGGAGTTCTGACAGGTTGCAGTGGGGGGTGTCCCACCATCCAACGGCGCAGAGGAAACGGATAGGGGCACCCCGGGAACCCAGACACCTATAAT
The DNA here is from genome assembly GCA_963971345.1 of Andrena flavipes. NCBI lineage: Eukaryota > Metazoa > Arthropoda > Insecta > Hymenoptera > Andrenidae > Andrena > Andrena flavipes. Next base: position 461,194 of record OZ020481.1, read on the forward strand.
CGTGCGGGCATAAAGTTGCCCGCTTGGAAAGCCACGTTCACGGGGCCATGGGACCACAGGACCACGGAACCACGGGACCACGGGACCACGGGACCGCGGGACCGCGTACTCGTTATCCAGACTCGAATTAAATTCCACACCCTTTTCCTTTTTCTCCATCATCCAGGGAGCAACGGTCGAGATATAATTTTCTCCGCTCCAGGCTCGTCCTCCGCACTACCGTGCCACGCAGCGACTTAAATAATTTACCAAGCGTTACGCAACGGGCACAAAGCTTCGCGTCGATCGACGGGGCAAGGATTTCGGTGCCACGCGTTCACCTTGAATATCCACCGCGTGGCGAGGAATGCGGTTGATTTTGGAGCAGGCTGTAGACTTCGCGGGAAGCCACCAATTAATAGCCGGTTTAATCGATCAAGTGGCCCCGGTACACTTGTAACGCGGAGTCCAATCACGCCTCGGACCGATCAACTAAGTACTCTATCCCTTACGTTTCTCGACCACGAGAGATGCCAGTGGACTTATAGATCGGAACCGCGCAGACTCTGCGGAGACACCGCGAGCGATCATAATTCGGCCCGTGAGAATATATCGATAACAGTAACAGTAAATATTCACGTAAACGAGCGCCACGAAGGAAGAGGACACGGGTGCCGCGCGGCATCGGATATTAATTTCACGGTATAATCTCGTGTTATAAAAATAAATTACGACGAGCGATCCAGCTAGCCAGCCAAGCGGCCGGTGCTGCCCGATTAAGTAACAAAACGTTCCCGGAGACATTTCCATCGGGACCGTTCGATCCGGAGCTATCGGTCGTTCACTGCGATCGCGGCCGTGCCAGCCGATGCCGATGCTTAGAGAAAAACCACTATAAATCGCGCGTGTAATACTGCTATCAACGTGTATTACATAGACGCCGCGTTGTTTGATAAATCGCTGGATGCAAATTGCGTGCGTCCGACGCCGACGCGACGATCAGAGAGAGAGAGAGAGAGAGAGTGGGTACCGGCTTCGATTTCTTCACTGCGCAGGCGGTTCAACCGCCATTTACCGTGATAATTTCGATTTACTGGAACACCGCAAGCCCGAGTATAGGTACTATGTAACGCATTACCGCGAATCTTGGAAACGTCCGAACGCTAGATCCCCCTGGAATGATTGGAAGATCGTCAGCGATCGCGCGAATGATATCAACGCGGTATTATCGCATCGCGAGACAACAATGCCACGAGTTAAGTCAACTTAATAACGCCGTATCGCCGAGTCACGCGCTACACAAGCGCTCGTATAGGTATGTATAGGTACGGTTCGTTTAACGCGGCTGGCGCAGCCTCGGCCGGTGCCCGGCGGTCGAAAAAAAAAATTGAGACGTTTAGTTAATTATCGAACGACGCGATAACGGCGCGTTTCACCTCGCCCTCCCTTCCTCTCGCCGTTCTCTCGCCTTCCCTCGCCTTCCCTCGCCTTCCCTCGTAATATTCGGACAGGTCGTACGCAGAATTTTCCTTTTTTGCAACGGCGCGGTAGTATATTCGTGTCGGAGAGTGTCTTGCTGCGTGTTAACGCGCGATCCCGGCCGCAGATATCGGAGATATATTTCCAGCGATAATCTTGTCGCTAATAAAAATCGCATTTAATAACGCTTTACCAAGGATGTACGCACGGTGCACCGTAAGTTTCGCAACCGATCCTCGGCCTTAATAACATCGCTAAAAGACCGATAACGCCTGCATTTCGATACAACCGTGACCGATAAAAATATGATGTCTCTTTTACCGGTTATTCCGTGCCGCCACGCCGCTACGAGCCAAGCGTTTTCAGACGGGTCTGCTCGAATTCTAGGCTTCCTCTTTCGAACGAATTTATTGTATTACCTATTACCGAGGTCGCGGGGATTAATCGTCGACGAATGTGTTCCAAGCGTGTCGTGGCAAAGAATATCGTACGTTTCCACGTTTACAGGTTACGGGGCAACGAAATAAGTTATCCGATTGGATACGTTCACGACAGGTTTATCAGGTGGGCATCGGGCTTGATTGTGAGCGTGTCCGTAGTCGCAGAGCACGCGGTTTCATGCGTGTGCCGGGTTCCCGTTCTCGGGTTCCGAAGCCACGATGGATCCGAGCCGGTCGCGGTCTTGCGAACGATACCTTAAGGGGGAACCTGGTGTAACTAGCTCAAAGTCCAGGCATTTTTCGGGAATTTTTTTTATAACAAACCATTTAACCGATCTTTCTGAAACTCTCAGGATATTGTATTATCAGGTTAAAGTAGATAAAAAAAAGTAACAGAGTTACACGGGCTTACGCACAGTCCGTTGGCGACGCAGCGTCTGTTGTATTCGTCTGAAACCAAAAATCGAACAATTTTTCTTCAATTTACGAGTGCACGCACAAATCGTATAAATTCGTAACTTTAAAGATGCAAAATTGAAGAAATGGCGCCCTCTTGAAAAAAATTCACTTTTTCCAATGAATTTTTGCCTTAAACGTGCCAAAAAAGATATTTATTTAAACAATATCGTTATGCTCAAAAACAACAGGTTCTCCTAACCAACTATTTCTGTTAGTCAAATTGGAGTTGCGTGATAAACGATAAATATAAAGTAGTATGATACTATAGAAATAATAATAATAAATTTTAATAATTGGAGCAGCAGATCTGACAACGTCGCATTCATTCGGAGCGTCTTTTATAACCAAAATGGCAGAAAAACTGTTCCTATGAATTTGAATCGTCGTTCGCTATTTAAATGTCTAAACATATCGATTGTGCGGCGTTGCCACGTTGACCGGTCTGTATAGTTTCTAAAGAATCTGCACGTAAAGCTATTAGGTATATGTACGAAGAAAACATGTGGTCAGTTTCGCAGAAATTAATGAACCGATTTCGTGACATTTCCATGTACTTTCGTGCCAATTTTGGTACACTTGTTGAATATAGTTTTCCTGCTTCGGATGAAAAACTGAAACTATAACCCTCTTTCTTTCCACTCTGCGATATACTAGTGTGTTAAAATGTATCAACTTTCATTAAGAATTTCTCGATAACTAACGGTTTCTTATATTCGAAATTAGTTTTGAACGAGACTCGAAAGAATTGTTGAATTTAATAGATTATTCGGCAACTACCTTAACGCTCGCTTTCAACTCGGTCCTGACGATCGAGCCTCCGAATTGCTCACGAACACTCGACACACTCGTCCCTTGCCACCTGTGCTCGTCCAGCGGCCTCGACGGCTCTCGCGCGTCGCCACGATTTTCCCTGCCTCGTAAATACTTGAAAAGTCTGCGGCGCGATAATGTTCCACGATTCGACGAGAAATACGAGAAAATAAGGAGCAGTGGCAGAGGAAAGCGTGCGTGCGTAGGTACAACAGCTGCTGGGGTTTCGGTGCACGACCGCGAAACTATCGATTAGGTAAGCGAGATGTAGGGAAAGATGACGTACGTGTACCCGTGTCCAGGTAGCTATACGTACTATACGTTCGTCAAGCTTAAGAAGTTGACGCGCGGGAACATCGTGTGCACGTGGAACACTCGCCGGTGGTTCGTGCGAAATTCGCAATTGTGTCGAGAAATGCCAGCAAGGCGCGCGTAATTTTCAGATATTTACATCGAGTGCATTACACGTGCGCGTTATGCGATACCTACGCGAGAAACTTGTTTCATCGCAGTACACTGTTTTAGACAGGAAATCGATACGCGACTTCTCCTTTCGTTCTATCCACTACCTATAGGTATATATGTATATGTATATATAAATGCATATATGGCTGACATGCATGCTTGATACGACATTAAACTTCGCTACGTGGAAATAATAGAATCGACGTTTAAACTTTAAATCGTAACGTAGGTGTACACCTATGGAAATCTGGTTGCGTTACTCGCTGGGACGCGAAACTCCCGTCGATTATCGTGGCCCCCGTTGATTTATTCCCTCGGAACACCTGGAATCATCCATGTACCTGTTGCAAAACTGACGAAAACGATTGGAAAATGAAACTGGCGTTCCCAGGACGCGATACAAATCGCGGCATTATTTTCGTTGCGTTATCGATTGCTAGATAAGTATCTAATGATAACCGGCGAACGTCGCGTTCACGTTCACGTTCACGTTCACGTTCGCGCCCGCGAACGAGTGACCGGACGCTCGTGAAACTTATTGCCCGTCGTCGCCTGTTAACGTTCGAAACGCGGAACAGGATTTATAGGACGCTCGCAGTTATTTTCGAGACCTTAATCAAGACTTTATAAATCATCCAGCTCTCGGTATCTGGCTCCAAGCATTCCCGTTTTCTATTTTCAGATCGTGCTGAACTCGATGCACCGATATCAGCCGAGGATACACTTGGTCCGTTGTCGACAGTCGGACGACAACAATCTCCACATAACCGATCTCCAGAAGGAAGAGCACAAAACCTTTATATTCCCCGAGGCTATTTTCACCGCGGTGACCGCTTATCAGAATCAGTTGGTGAGTGAAATCGTGTTTGCAATTTGCTCGGGGAACTGGACTTAATTCCGTAATAGGTGGTCTCGGTAGCGCCTCGACGTGCCCCGAGTCCGGCCGATACGTCTTATCGAGCGAAATTAGTCCAGTTGCCGGCTTGCAAATGTACTTAGAAACCGCGACGCAATTACCTAGACGTTTGTCGATAATATTTGCAGATAACCAAGCTGAAGATCGACAGCAACCCGTTCGCCAAAGGTTTCCGAGACTCGTCCAGGCTCACGGATTTCGATCGGTAGGTAGAAACTTTGCACGTACACGAGCCGAACACATTCGAGGCTAGGTGCTTTCTCGCCGGCAATCCACCACGGTAGATCGATTTGTTTCGCGCATATTTCGAGCCGCGGCTGAGGAGCTTTCGAGCGGCTCGGCTCGGCGCGGCTCGGCGCGGAGTGTGGTGCGCCGAGTGAAGCGATCATTACGCGCCATTATAACGTCGGCACCTTAATCATAGCGCCGGCCGAATTATCGCGCGATCTTTTAGATCTCGTTAAAAGTGGAAATTTATACAACGCTAAATGTCGAAGGAGAGGCACATTTGATCCTGAATAAGCGTGCGCACAGCCCGGCGATTCCAGAGTTATCCGCGATCATCTATCTACATGAATGACGATGCACCTGCTGGCTCGCTCGCTCGCGTACGCTCCTCTGCGTTTATGACTGGGGCGGATACATGCGTGACAGAAAGAATTTTTTTCACCCTTCACTGTGCACGCTGGCGCAAGAGCGCGCGCGAGCGCAACCGCACACCTCGTCAAAGGATTATCGTCAGCAGCGACAGAGTAACGTTCCAATAAGTAGCGTTTCCATTAATCTTGGCAGATGGGCGCTACCTCATTATCAGTCAGTATATTCGCCGAGAAATAATCGGTCTCGATTAATTACAATTTCTCTGGCGGTGTCTGCCTTCCCAGGCCCAGCGTGTACCTATCGCGCCTCGCATCGATCCCTCCTTTCTCGTCGCGCGCGCTTTATTCTGCATAGAGTATCGTGGAGAAAGAGTGCGCGCTTCAACTTTAGACTTCTCTAAAATCTTAGGGGTATTACACCGATAGCACGTATCATTTTATGAGAAATAACTACTACCCTTATTATTCGATAGAGAGTGACTTCGTGTAAATTTACCTGTGGTATATACTTTTACATTTTTTAATCAATCCTGTTATCTGTGAGGAGAATTGAAAAATTCTATTAGCACTTTTGAATAGAAGAATTTCAGCTTTTTCGGACGACATATGAATTAAAATATTTACCGATCAATTTGTAGGAATAATATCGACAATTCACTGTCAATCACCATTGGCAACTGCCACGACTCGGACAATGAACCGCTGCGAACTTTTACCTACCTTTACTCTGCACACTTGCTCGCTTAGCGATGTCGAAAAATATTCCGTACCGTTTCGGTGTGGAGCAACAGTTGTGCCGAGGCGGTTTGTAATCGATACGCGCGCCGACCGCGCAAAGCGACGATTACGCGGCAAACAAAATTCTCGCGAAACGATTATCCGACCGTTTCACTTCAATTAACGAGTGCGAACGGTGGCTACTTTCGGTGCAAATACGCCCACTAAATCGCTAGCGCCCGATCCCGACGTTCTTCCGATCGCGACTCAAGGTTTTATGTAAATGCATCGGCGCGAATGGCGCGGCATAGGTGCCCGCGTGTGTCGGTGCATCGATAACGACCGCTCAACGCAGTCGTCTTCCGTTGGATCGCGCACGGCTTTAAATAGCCCGCTCGAATCGCCAAACCGATATCTGCATACAGGTACACAGGCGTGTACCTACCTATGTTTATATTTTCCTTGGCGTCTCGTCGCGCCTCGCCGAGGAATCCCGCGCCGTCTGCGCAGCACCTGCTTCGGGGATCGTGCAAACGAGGCGATTAAATACCTAATTTGTTCGCCCGTAATGGAGTAATAATTAAAAGATTTTAGTGCCGCCAATGCCGCGCGGTTCAATTTAAAAACTCGTTAGTTATCTACGCCAGATTTCCAATGTCTCTTTCGTCGCGAAGAGGAGTTACGGACGCTTGAAAGGTGTTCGAGAGGGACCGCGAACCGTTTGAAAACGGAAAGGAAAGTAGACGCTCGTCTCGCGTGCTGTCCGAAGCGGGAGATAGGTATAGGTAGGGGAGAGCGGGGACAAAAGTAACATTTCTTACATTTGGCCTAGCCTACAATTGCCTATTATAGATATAAAAATGACAATTATGCCTTAAGATAGTATGTTTATTGGTCTATCATTTCAGCCCAGATTCAGCTCACATAGTTGTTGTAGTTTCCCGCGGTGACTATCATTCTTACTTTTGTCCTGCAGAGGAGGGACAAAAGTAGATAACGTACAGTGGGGATGAAATTTAATACTAATTATTTTCAGGAGAATTAAGTAAAAACACTTCTTCCAACGCAAAATAGGATTTTTTAATATAAAAAACGATAGAAAGCAACATTTAAATATACATATTTTAAGTAATGATAAAAACAAATAATTTTTAAATAACGAAAGGTAGAAAGCATAACCAGCTTCGAACATTTCTCTGGTAAATTTTACATACTCTGAATTAAAATTATGATACGTAGCGAAGATAGTTCGTGGGACTAACCCTTAAAATCTAGACATTGGATTCACTTCTCTCGCGAACAGCTTTCACTGAAAGGGTCAAAACCAACCAAACATTCCTGTCCCGCATGCTATTTTGCTCGCCCGAGTAACACGGTACTCTCGTCCCCATAGTGACGTGTTACTTTTGTCCCCAGAATAGAACTGTTATAACATACAAACTATGCGAGACTTGTTGAAATGAAATACAGGTCTCCGCTCTCCCCTGCCTGACGGACGATCTTTTTGGCTCTCTCGGGACGAGTGTGTTCGGTCCAGGGCGGCGGTAATCACGCGCGAATCAGAGGCGTGTCGGGAAGGAGGCTCAACCGGGAAGTCCCTTCGTCGACTAATGCGTTCGACGCGATCTCGAATACGTTTCCGAGAATCGTAGGACGGGCTGAAGTTTCCAGCGTTCCTCGTAAAACGTGAAACCCCGAAACCCGAATGAACCGAGCGAAGGACGCGTGAGACGCGTGGACGCGTCCCGGCGGAGAACGCTAGTAGATCGGCCACGGAGAGGCTGGTTGTTTCTCGGTTGATAGCGGCCGATAGCGGCCGATAGCGACGAATGGACGGGAAGGTCGTGACCGTTGTTTGCCGAGTGTAAATTCGACTCTTAAGAGACAGACACGACGTTACGGTCGTCGATCGACCACTTTAATGACACGGCAGTTTGTAAAAGACGATCATCCCGAAATCACTGCCCTGGCCTACCGCGACCCTCCTCAAATCAGCACCTGCCTAACCGAGATCACGAAAAATCTTGCCGCATCATTCCGTCGGTCGGGCCGGTCCACTATCGTTAAAACTTGAGCTTCGAGGACAACCGGGACAAGAGCTCCTCGCGACGCTCCGGCAAAGCGAAAGCGAAAGCGAAAGCATATTTTGAGATTTTAAGTTGGAGTTGGCCTAGTAGGTTAACTGGGCGTAGACGGTTCGCAGCGATCGACGAGTGACGAATTATCGCGAATGTCCTCGTTGGTGTATCGGAAGGAAGAAGAAGGAACGAAGAGGAGCGAAGGCGAAGACGAAGGCGAAGGCGAAGGCAAAGGCGAAGCGAAGGCGCGATGCGGCGCGGCACGGCGGTTACAGCAGTCGTCGTATTCGGCTGCACGGATGCGGCTCTGTCGGCGTCCAGAGTTAATGAGAGAGCGGCCGTACGGGGCAATACGGCGCATGCTCCCGCCCACTTCACGCCGCCGCTGATAGATAGATGCCCCTCCGGCCCTTTTGCCCCTCTCTCCTTCTCTCACCCTCACCCCCTAGCCCTTTCTCTATCTCTCGAACGATCCTCACCCCTTTCCGCTTATCCTCTCTCCCTCTCGCCCTTTCTCCGTCCCCGACCATCATCACGTCCGCGTTCGCATACGTGCCCGCAAAAAGCCCCGAAATCGTTGTTATAAAGATATTACGGTAACTGCGAAAATTTAAGAACCGTTTATAAAAACGTGGCTGCGCTCCGTTCTCGTCCCGTCTCTGGTCTCGTCTCGTCTCGTCTCGTCTCGTCTCGTCTCGTCTCGTCTCGTCTCGTCTCGTCTCATCTCGTCTCGTCTCGTCTCGTCTCGTCTCATCTCGTCTCATCTCGGCTTGCCCCGCCACGCCTCGTCTCCTCTCGCTTCGTCTCACCTCGCGCCGGTCGAAATTTATGGCCAGCTGCCGCGAGAATCTCGAAATTGCCTTCAACGCCGTCGATCGTATAGACGTCCCCGAGAAACGTTCCAGTACCAGCATTGCCGATCGCAACGGGGAGACACGGCGCCTATTCGCCTCTGGGTGCATAGGAATTGCTCGCGATCACGGCGGAGCCGTCTGTTTCCGGAGAGGACTGCCGCGGGAGTCGCGACTTATGGTTTCTGGGGATCGATGGCGATTCGTGGAAGAGGTACGCTGCTCGGCGGCCGTCGTTGCTATCGCTGTCGCGATCGCGATGCCTCGTGGAAGCTTGAAAATCGACGAAACGTTTGGTCGTCGATCGCCGAAAGTCATAAGGGCGAGGGATTACGGTGAAGAGGGACAAGGGGGAGAGATGAGGAGGGAAAAGAGAGGGATTCCAGGTTGCTCTGGTGCGCCGGTTCCGGAGGGCAAGGAGGGCAGGGCATTCATCTATATTAGCTTCGAGAGCGGACGGCCTGTCATTACCGCTGCCGCTCTGGCCTTCTTTATCCTCCTTCAACCTCCTTCATCCTCTTCCTCCCCTCGCAAACTCTTTGCCCTCCACTCCTCTCTCTCTCTCTCTCTCTCTCTCGTCCGTTTCTCGAGCATCCTCGAGCGAGGAAGCGTTCCTCCGTTTCGCGTCCATCGGCAGGACTAGCAGCATCCGAAGCCCGGGCAACTGCTCGGACAGCTCTAACCGATACCCAAAGTCCTCCTTCGCTCTGGCCCATTAGCCGACCGCATTACCAAATCACCGCGCCGCGCCGCGCCACGTCGGACGGACCGACCGACCAACACAGAGAGATCGCTGGGGACTCTTCCTCCGAAGGGAGAGAAAGGGCGAGAGGAGCCTCGGTGGCCAAAGAACGCTACGGAGCTAATAACCGCCGTTTAAAACGCAAAAACAAAGGTCCCGCCGTGCATCATCGGGACTTTAGATGCGATGCGGCATGGAGAATGCGCGAGGTAGCGGGAGAATCGAAGGGAGGGACCGGCAGAGAATAAAGGGTGGCGAAGGAACGTTGGTCGCGTACTATCTTGCCCGGCGCTCGTACGTAGCAACACTTACGTACGTATATATCGGCCGGCTATCTCGAACGCGTCAGGGTCATTACCGGATCATTACCTTCCATACCTACCGTGCGACGACGATGATGGCCCCGGCTTGCGAGCTCCGTTCGAGCCTCAGCCTCAGCCTCAGCCTCAGCCTCAGCCCCGCTCGTTGGCGCGCTCGCGCGCGTACACGCTGCGAGGCGGGCGGCAGATCGCGCGCACACTCGCGAGCTACTCGCCCTACGCGGCTTCCACGTAATAGAGGGCCGATGCGCGTGTGTGCCCCTCTGGCATGTACACACACGCACGAAGAGCCGGCTCGATCGCGCGTCGGACTGCTCGGCGGCAGCCGGGTAAATTACAGGCTCGACCGTATTTTGCGTTGTTTTGTTGTTTTTCAACGCGCCGAAAGGAAATGAGCGAGCAAACGCGTCACGCCACCCCGAACCTGCTAATTTCTATTCATATTTTATGGCTATTAATTTCTTCACTGTTACACTCGCTCTTTCTCTCCTCCTTTCTCCTTCCCACCCCTTGCTTTCTTTCTTTCTTTAGTTGTTTCTTTATCCGGTCCTTCTTTCGAATCTTCTTACCCGTATTTCAGTGCGATCGCTCGCTCGTTTCTAATTTGCAATTCTTCCCTCTTCTCCCTGCCCGCTCTTCTCCTGGTTTCTCCCCTTTCGTCGAATTCTCCTTTGCTTTCCCGTGGTTCCTTCTATCCTCTCCTCCGTTCGGAGATAAAGAATTTGATTGTTCCTAACGGCGCAAGAGCTTGGCATGGGAAAAATGTCGGTCGATAAGACGCGATCGATCTTTCTCGCAGCCCCGTCTGTTCGATCGTTTTCGTTCGCAGGATGCGTGCGAGCGAAACCGACGAGAGTCGAACGAAGCCGCATCGCTCGATCAACTACCTTCGGCCATCAGTGGGGTGTAACCTATTATTATCTACCACTTACCTAATGCCCTGTGTCAGCCTCGGGGTAGGCGGAGAATAACAGGCTCCCCGTTCGATGGAATCCCCTCCGCGCTAATATCGCGACCTCCGCTACGTCGATGCCTGTTACGTCTTGCGCGGCTCCGAAAGCACGCTCCCCTCTTGGAAAAACTGTTCCCCGCGGGAATTATCGCGTGCTCCGATTTCAATGGGACCGACGACGAGCGCGTTACGCGAACAAGCCTCGCGTGAGAAAGAACGGAACTGACTGTTTCGAGATCCGTGCTCGTAGCGGACGAGTCGTTCCGCTGGTTCGCCAAGTCGGAACGCGAAACCACGCGAAAGACATCGTTCCCGACCGTATCGAGCTTCTTCGGCATCGCGAGGAACGAGGGGAATTACGTAAGAAAAACCGCAGACACGCGAGCGAAATCGCCGCTGAGGAGGACTCGCTGCGCACGTCCTCCTCAGGTATCTACTCGCACGAGAGTCAGGACGGAACTGGGAGGAGAGCGATATCGGAATGTTCGGTGGTCGTTTGGCCGTGAACGTCGCGAACGGTTGGACGAGTAACGGCGGCTGCCTCTAATTAGAACGTTTCGAGCGTAACCGCGCCATTACTGGGAAAACGCGCAGACTCGACTCGTCGGATCGACAAGGAATATTTATTGGCCGGTGTAACGATCACGGGAGGGCCAGCATAGCGCGAATAGTAATAGGCGCGCGGCTGCCTCCGGCCGGCTAAGGCTACGACTACGACTCTCCCGTCCCGTCCAGCCACTGTAATTAGGGCTTTTATTGTCTGTACATAAGGAAGCTTTATGAAAACATTAAGGATATAATTCAAGGCCGGCAGGCCACGAAGCGTCGTGAATTGCAGCCAGGGTTAATGCATAGAGACTCCGGCGTGCTGCGTCATTTCCGTTTTGCGTATAGCTACAGGTGCAGCGCGTGGAGCGCGCGCCTCCGTCCGCTTTGTTCCTCGCCTTCTCGCTTACCTCCGCTCCGCCTCCGAATCGCGTAACTCTCCGTTCCTTCGATTCGTTCTCGCTTGGCGATTGAGCAATTTTCACGCGAGCTCGTGTCTTCTCTTCCGCTTTCGTCGCGATGGCGACCAGGTGTGCGGCGCTCGATCGATCCATCCGAATCTAAATCGACACGGGTACGCGCGCGGAGCGTGTCTACTAATAGAGTTCGAGCGTTTGGACAGCGATATTTCAGAAGCGCGAAAAGAGGAATGGCCGTAGACGCGGCGCGGCGCGGCGGTGTGTGGTCCGGCACGTTGGAGTGGACGGCGATTAGCCCCAGGCCGCCCTGCCGCCCTGCCGCCCTGCCCCCCCTGCCCCCCTGACCCCCTCTCGCCACCCTAATCCCTCGGCTCTTTGAGCCAGGGCTCGTTTCTTCGGTCCCTTCGCTCTCGAGCTCTTCCTGCCTCCCTTTTACCTTCGAGCTCTTCGCTTTTTCCTCCGCTTCTACCTTACCGAGCACGCCGCGAAAGTGAGCCGCACTCGTCGCGTCGGGTAGAAATCGTGTAATTGATATTTTCGATTGGAACACGTACCGATACCCAGCCGACGTCCACCAATTAACCCACACATCGGCTGGACATTTATCTCTTCGGGCACCCTTCGCGTTTCCTCTCTCGCTCCTCCCACCGCTCCACGCTCGTTCGTCGTGGAGGTCCAGAATTCACGCTTCTGCTGGGTCGCATAAACGCGCGCCTCTTCCAGTTTCTCTACACGCTCTACGCTTTACGTCCTTTGGTGTCGCGTTACGCGCTAAGCGGCGTACGGCCGGCTGGTAACCGAGACGCGCGAACTGCACACCGGACCCATTGTTCTTCTTTCGCTTCTTACTCCCCAACGCCTTCTTCTCTTTCGCCCCTTCTTTTTTCATTCACTTGTCCTTTTTCGCCGTTCCTCTGCCCTCCCCTTCGCCACCCTGCCCTACCGATCTCGCGCGCCCCTTCCCATTGTTTTCTCGAATCGCGCTGTTCAAGCCTGTCGTCTCGATTTCCATAGGCACGGTCTCGTCTCGCGTTCGTGCAACCAACGACTTTACGACTCGCGACCCCTCGAGCAAGTGGCGAGCCGTTCTCGCCAGCGAAAGGTCAACTTTCTCGCGGCGGTGCTGTCGGGATTAGCGCGTCGGTTAAATGCTGGAGGAAAAGTTTCGAGAGGGGCAGATTCTTTTTTAATCCATAAAGAAAATTTTCGAAAACTACTGTGTGACATTTCAGCAAATTTAATCTCAGACAAAACGAGCCAAAAAAAGAAGAAGAAAAATCGGTTAAAAATTCACCGAGATACGGAATTTTGTCGGCAAAAAGTCACTTTGAAACCACTGTGCGCCTCCGAGGGCACGATTGAAAGAGAAGGGGGTTTCTCGGGCTTTCGAGGAACCAGATGATCAATAGGAGGTATCATGGTCGGCCAGACCGCGGTGAAATTATCCGAGGAGCTGCCGGTGTCAGGTTTTCTTTCGACCACTTCACTTGCCAGAGACTACCGAACTGCGTGTCGAGCGTGGAGATCGTCTTTTCGGGGGACGACGCCGGTGGGATCCGGTCTCGTCGTCGCGACCAACAGAGAAGCTCCTATTTCGAAAACTATCGTTCCTCCGCTGACGTTCCAACAGCAGCCGAGCTCGCCCGACTTTGGATTCGAAGGGGTTCGAGTAGCGCGGCTGGGGGAACGTCCCCGGCCCGTCATCGTTCGCGGTCATAATGAAGTCTTAATGATCGAGATAGTCTCGGCGATAATCGCAGCGTGTTTGCGTACCACTCCCGCGCGTAATCACGAAAGTAGGAAATGACGGTGCAACGCGAGCGCCCCACCGCGCCCCACCGCGCCCCACCGCGCCGCTTCTCAGTGATACCGGCCAATAATTATCACGAGAAAATCTTGCGAACGCCACGGAGCGGATGCGCCGTGCCGCGCCGCCACGCGTTTTCATCCACCACCGTCCAATAATTCGCTCGTTAACGTCCCTGCCAATGTCAGCGAGCGATCCTCTCTCCAACGCACAATCGTTCGTAATTAACGCTAATTAAACGCGCGTCTAATGCACCAAATCATCCATCGCGTTATTCCGGGACCAACTATTACCCACGAAGAGAGAAAACGTCGTCTTAATTAACCGCGGACGCGCGCGTCCCTTCTCTCTCGCTTTATCCGCGCCAAATCTCTGCCATTCATTCTCCCTTAAATGCCACTTAATGCCGATAGCGCGGATCGATTAATCACCGGGGACGAGTATGTCTCCGCAGAGGTCGGTCTCATCTTTACCTCCCGGTGCTAGCCAGTTAACGCGTCTATTCGCGACCGAGTATTTCCACGTCGATCGATACGTTAACTCGCTTTTCTCACGGATAATGCGATCTCGAGCGTACCTACTTATTATCGAGTTAAGAGTCTGCTTTTCCGCGATACCTGCTTTCCTGTCGCAACTCTGTCGCTACTCGGCAGGTAACTGCAGCCGGGCTCGTTAGAAACCAGTTCTAAACGGCAATTAATCTGCATCGAATGCAAGCTAATTAGGTGAAATTCGCGATGCGCGCTTACAAATAAGTCTCTCGTAAACCGTCTTTCGTTCGGTTGTTGCAGAGATCCGATGGAGCTGATGGAGCAGCAGTTGGTGAGATGCGGCGTGGCACCGGTCAGGCTGTACGAGCATCTCGCGATGTCGTCGCCAGCGGCGGCCGCCGCCGCCGCAGCCGCCGCGGCGGCCGCTCTCGGTGCTCAGCAACAGCAGCAGTCGCAGCAGCAGTCGCAGCACGAGAATTCGCCGCACGCGCTACCCCCGTGGATCACGCCGTCGACCGCCCTGTTGTACGGGGCTGTCGGGCAGACGCACCCCGGAGCTAGATCGGCCACGGGCTCCACGTCCCCGTACCCAGCGATCGCGGCCACCGCACCTTTTCCATATCCCTCCGCTCTGCCCTGGCCCTGGCAGCCGACGCCCGTCGCGATGATCTCTCGAAGATCATCGCCCCCCACGGCCAACGCTCACTCCCTCAGGTACACCCCGTATCCTCCCCCGGCGAGCACACCGCCGCCGCTCAGGGCTCGCCCCGCCACCCCCAATTAGCGCTCCCCCTCGACCGTTCACCGTTGATAACGACGAGGTGTCGTCGCACCGCTTCGCGAGGGGAACAGCGACGATCCCATCGCCGGCAACCAGAGGAACGTACGATTCAGCCAAAGAAGAACAGCCCGAGGAGTGCTCGGCTCTGCCGATAAACCGGACAGACGTTTACGTAGGCGTCGCTCCGCGCCAAGTAATCGCGAGTAGAGTCGGAGGTTGTTAACGTGTACGAACCGCCGAGCAAGTCGACAGATTATACGTGTGTGGCGAAGAATTCGGCTCGCTCGCATCGCATCGGGCGCGCTCCGAATTCGTCGACGCTCCTCGTCACGGCTCGATACGCCAGCGCTTCGTTCTCGCTCGCGGAGAGAAGAGGGTCTGCCCCCCTCGAAATTCTCGCTGCTCCGTGTCGAGCCTTTACTTAAGTTAGTTTTAGGGAAATGGCCCGTACTTTGTTCGCTCTCTGTGTCCGCGTAATGTAACCGTAGACCTCTCCGCCTTGGGACTCGGGAAGGAAGAGGGCAGTCAGGTATGCTACGCGAAACCGAAACGTTTCAGAGCGGAGAGAAGAACAGCTCTCCCGACCCTCCCCCTCCCCCACACCCACCCCTCTTGCCACCCGAGCTCCAGATATTTGTACATAAAAGAGAAAAGCGATGTTCGCGCGAATTAGATCGGTCGAGTCGCCGTAGCGGCGCGATTCGGCTCCAAGTGGATATGTAATATAAATGTTCCAGAAGCGCGAGAGAAGAGCTGCGTGAAATAAGGTAAAGAGATTCGACCGTAGCTGTAACATATACCACGATAGTATTAACGCGTCTTTCCTCGAGACGGTGGAATTTGTACATAAAATCTTTTATGGTAGCGAGTAGCGTTAATGCCGTATTCTCGATGTAGCACGGATAGAAATAAACGAATTTTCATTAACGCGCACTTCTTGTCTATCTCGTTGCGCAGGATCTTGGAGTCCCCGCGATGGGTTGGCTACGAAAGGAGAGGAGATTATCGAGTCCACGGGCTGCAGACTAAAACGTTCGCTAACGATATGTTGGACCGAGTATCGAAGGAAACCTGCTTCGTATCGCTCCTTTCTCTCTTCGCTTTCTCTTCCGTTTCTCTTCCGTTTCTCTTTCGTTTCTCTGCCGTTTCCCGAGGCGGCGCGGTGCCGGCGCGACGGCCTCTGCTCATCGAGTGGCTCGTCACGCCAGCCAGGCTTCATCGCGCCTCCAACTGCCGTGTAATTCTGTTACACCTATCTGAAATTAAATAAATTCATTTCACGGCCTGTCAACGAGCAATTATTTTTAGACGCAGCCGCTTCAACGCCGGTTCGTTCCGTGACCGAATACTTCGCGACCCCTCGGGCGTACGCAGAAGCGCGTCCCTGCTCGAAACGTTCGCGTGTCGCGCATCCGTCGCTGCGAATACCGCTCTGTTAAGCGATTTCATCGTAGGCATCGACGAGCCTCGAACGACCGAGGTAGGTATAAGCAGATTTCTGCTAGAAAAATTTTCTCAAGGAGGAGAAAAAGACGCTGCTCGCTTCGTCCGTGGGAAGGTGAGTTTCGGTCTTCCGTATAATCGAACGAGTATCCGATAAATTCGTAGCACCGCGAGGACACGGACTGTATCGTGTATCCGGTCGCGTCCGGAATCAGCGCGTCCAAGCAGGGAGATAAGGAGGAAAAGGAAAGAAGGAGAAGGAGAAGGAGAAGGAGGAGGAGGAAGGTTTGACCGGGGCGCGAAAGCGATCGTGTGTTACGTCGTGATGGGTGGAGCGAGGTGAGAGAAACAGAGAGGCGGCTCCCGAGCTTGTAATTATGTTGATACGAATGATCTGCGGCTCGCCGCAAACCGACGAAGAGGAGCAGAGAAGCGAAAGGAGGAGGAGGCGGAGGTGGTGGTGGCAGAGAAAGAAGCATAAGAAATAGAAGAAGCAGAAGAAGGAGGAGGAGGAGGAGGAGGAGGAGGAGGAGGAGGAGGAGGAGGAGGAGGAGCAGGAGAAGGGGGAGGAGATGGAGCCTCTAGCGGTGCTCGGTGTGCTCGCACTGCTCACCGGCTGCTCTATACGTGGCCGTTTATCCCGTTCCTTGTCTCTCCGAAGGGAAAGAACCCTCGTTCGGTCGCTGGAGCCGCGCGGTTCCCTTCGCGTACCGACCATACGCGTTGCTCATCCCCACGCAACGAGTAAACGGCTTTAGGACCGTGGCGAAACCAGTTTAAGTGGTTAAGCGTAGATGTAATTGATTTCCATTTTACGAGGCTCTCGGGGAAGACGCTCCACCCGCCACTGCCATCACCACCACCCCCACTATCGCGGCTGCTCCGTCTCGCATACTTGCGACGCGTTAATACGCCTTACCGCGCGATAGTCGTTCCCTCGCGCCGTCCCCAATTCGCCGAACAACCAAAAAGATCAACCACCCCTCCCTACGATCTTGTTCGCAGCCTGCGCGCCGGCTCGCGAGCCCGATTAAACGCACCAACGAAGATTACTCGCGTTCTACTCGAATTTTAATTACTTGCTCCGAAATACTACGGCGAAGCAGCGCGCAAGTGAACGCAACTGGGAGACGATCTTTCGCCTCTAGATCGAAATTGGCCCGCTCGTGGCGCGGCCTGTGCCACGATGCTGCCGTGATGAATTGGACGAATGAATAATGAATGAGTCACGGGTGCACGGAACCAGCCCGAGGATGTCGCGGCACGCGGAAGGATTTTAATGAAATCCAGTGACAGATGTCCTTCATTCGTAATTCTGCCTCGGATCTTCGAATCTTTAATTTACCCCGGCAAGGCCGCTCGAGCTCTCCCCCGTTCTCTCGGCCGTGGAAACGCAAGTGGTAGGTACGAAGGTTAAAGTTCCACCCTCCCGTGAGCGCTTCCCAACTTGAACCAGTCGGCGAAGTTACGATCGATACCTTAATTGCAATTGAACGAGCTCTTCGGAGCGGTGGCAAAGGTTAATGTACCATTAAGAAGCACTTTACGAGGAAGGTGGAGTCGGTGCTCGTGGCCGTCAGCCAATCGTCGGACCGGCTGCGGAATCTTCCCTTTTTGGCGGCCCAAGCACGCCGGGAAAAACTGCACGATCCCGGATCGTCCATAATTGTTCGCTGGCGAAACGTTGCCTCGAAACGTTTAAAAAGAACGGTCGTTGCAGCGAAGAGTGTTCTGACAAAAAATAAAAACACGTAGGTAGGTACGCGGTGGAGGAATGTTTCGAGTCGCGAGGTTCAGCTTACACCGGTCGGACGCGTCTCGTTCGGCAGAGGGCAGAGGCAATTGGAGCAAGGGTCGGCGGCTGGTGGAGCGTCGCGAATGGAAAAGAGAAAATTCGAAGCGACGCGAGGCGAGGCGACGTCTAGGAGAGGAACGGCCGCGTCGCCGAAGAAGGGTCGGAGGAAAAAGAAGAGGGGTGGCCGTGGCGGTATAGCGCTGCAGTGAAAGAGAGAGAGAGAGAGTCGCTGGAGAATATGTAAATTAGGAACTCCGTGTGAATGCGGAGATTTATGGCGGCCCGTACACATTTCTGGCCGCAATAAATATCAGTAAGTAGCGAGGCGCGGGACCATCCGGATCGAGTCCGAACCTCTTGCCAACCAGCTCGCGCACTCGCGTACTCGCGCGTCAAGCCGCGCGCTCACCCTCCTCGCGGGTACCACCGGCCGGGCCGCGACCGTGGCCGTTCTCTCCCACAGGCCATTAATATCGGTGGAATGCCTGAAAAATAGTGGTACGCGCGATCAACGCGCGGGAGGTCGTTACGTTCGACCCTCTGCTCCCACGAGTTCCTTGGTCGCCAAACCGTTTCGCTCGACATCTGTTTTCTTCGTGCTCCTATCCTTGCCTGCCTCGCCGGAACTAAATGTCTATTGTCACTGGCGCCTGCGGGCGCCCGGTACCTAAAATCTACTTGGAACAAATGCTTCCCTTCTTCGCCTCCAATTTAGAGCGCGATGGTTACGGCGTTTTAATAAATAAAAACTGATGTTCTCCGTATCCTCCACTTGCTAATAGTTTAGCTCGTATCCAACGCCGGGCAGAAAGTAATAAATGCAGAACGCTCGTGCTTATTATTTTCATCGTGTTTCAAGTAATACCTATTTTGTCCATTTTCAATTCCATGTAATTACTGCTGAATTAATCATACAATTGGGATTTCTTTAAGTTGAAATAAAGCACTTTTTTACCAACATTTTGTGGTCAAGGCGTGGCTTGAATCGTGATTCTAACCCTTGAAATAAATTATCGAACGGATCTATAAGCGGTTGTAACTCGGTGCAACGTTAAATCAATTTTGATGAAATTTTCAGCACGTATAAAATTAAATCTACAAAGGGGAGTTTTGAATTTTCATTAAGAATAAAGAAATTAGAATAAAGAATAAAGAAATAAAGAAATTCATTTCTCACACACATCACCGCCCGTCTGAGACTCTATTTAGTATTCCACGATCCGAGAAGCTGGTTCGATATCCCCTTGGCTGCATTTTCTACGTCGCAGAGGACAAGCGTCGGCGTAGCTGGGATGTACTTGTAGGTTCTTAGAATCAGAGGCGGTCCCGATCGCATTAAGACTTCCACTACACCGAACGCCTATACCCTCCATGGACCGCCGCGCCGCGAAGCTATTATTTATAAAAGCCTGCCGTTAAACGTCCTCCGCGTACCACGACCGCCCATTGTATTCGCGTAACGCAACTTTTTTTTTTTCCACGGGGAAACGGCGCGGCGCTAGCCAGCTCGCAGCCATAATTACCGATGGTTAGATGGCTAGATGGCTAGATGATTAGTGGATAACGCGACGTAATTCACCGTCCCGAAATCCAGCGCATCCTTGCTCGGAGTCGGTCGTCCCGAAAGCAACAGCTCGACGTTCCCGTCTCCCGATCGTTCTCGCGATTGCGCCATCGATTCGGATCCTTGTTCCAACGACCCGAGCGATTCAGCGTAACGAAGGATTAGTGGAAAGAAGCGAGGCGTGCATCGCGGAGGAAAGAGACCATGGAAGGAAGTTAGAGGGACGGAACGGATGGAAGCGATGCGTCGGTAGAACGCGAGAGAAGAGAGGGCTGCCGGGTCTCCGTGGGTGGCTGCCGATCCCTTTCCTTTTCCTTCCTTTCGCACGCACACTATGCGAGCGTAGGACTATACGTAGGTACAGGCATTAACCAGCCGCCTTGCCTCTCTTACGCGCTTTCTACTACCGCGAGCCTTGCCAACCTATGTCCGCGAACCACCTTCTAGCCGACTACTTACTTTACGATAGTCCCCTTTGATGCGTGAAAACGACACGGGACGCCAGCGGAAACACGCTCTCGACAAACGCTCTTCCGCTCGATTCTCAGGGACATCCTCCGCGGCTGATAACAGCGGAAGAGCTGCACGGCGACAGCTTATGTAAATCTCCCGATTCCCTGACTCGACCAGCTCGACGGCCGACTGTCGATAGAAACGTGAAAACGTTTGATCGCGGCGTGGGCGTTAAAGGATTTCACGACGTTTCGACAGCACTTTATTGCTTCCATATTACTGTAAAGTTTACGAGCCCCGAGGCCGGATGCGTTCTACTCCGAGGATCATCGGGCTGTATATAACGCGGCGCGTCTCGCCGCGCCATAAAAGCAATCGCGCCGTGCGATATGCGATCAATTACAAGCTGATCGCGCATCACCGTACATAAGATCATCGTCGGAGTTGCGTCATCGAGCCACGAGCCATAAATTCGTCGCGACAGATCACACTTTCGCGGAATCGCAGTTGAAGCTTCAACGCCGCGCGATCCTCGACGCGTTTCCCAGGACAAGTGCCGTTTCTTCGAGCGATTCGACCCGAGGAGCTGGCAAAAGAATGCCCTCGATCGTCGACTCCCCGTGAAAACGATAAAAGATCGAAAAAAGACGGCGAGGAACACGAAGAGGAAGGAGAAGAAGAAGAAGAAGAAGAAGAAGAAGAAGAAGAAGACGAGGCAGAAGTCAGCCGGGTTGAAAAAGAAGGAGCGAAGAGGGAGCTGGTTTGGTAGGAGAGACGTCGCAATGGTCTCGAGATCGAGAAGCAGGGCGAGAGGGACGGGGTCCAGGGGCGGTTATTATTTACAGCAGTCCGTAAGGCGTGTCACAATGGCATTGCGGGTTTCCTCTTGAAAGTCCGACAATGCGAGCGGGATTTATGGAAGAAACTTTCAACAAAACCGTCAATGGCCCACCCTCGCCTACGAGAGAGATGCTTTACCTAGCATGGGAATGGGCACAAATATTTTCACCATAAATTCTTCTTTTTATCCGCTGCGCCCCTTATTTACAGTCGCTCTGACCTAATCCATCCCCACCAGCCAGCAGCCAGACACGGATACCTTTTCTACCTGTTACGACCTACGACCTCGCCGATCCTTCGTTAGCCGTGCGAGACTCTTTCTCATTACTCCTTTGTCTCCCATCGGGAGCCAGCGACAACAACTGCGGCCCCGCGGATACCACCGTTTCTCGTTACACCTCGGGCGAGAAGATGATTTAGGAATCTAGGAATCCTCCGGGGGGCGAGAGCTCTTTTCGCAGACTCGCTGGCGAGCGAAGAAACAAGACTACACGGACGGGGTACAAGGCTCGTAACGACCAGGTATTTGCGACTAATCCAGCGACAGGATCCAGCCCGGATGGATGGCTCTTCGCGTAATCTCGTCGCGAGTATCTCCGCGACCGAGGCCGCGTCGCGGAAAAACCGACGGACGGCGGTGTTTTGCCGAGTACCTACGTAGACTTAAATGGTTCTCGGTGGAACGTTTTATCTGCGATTTTTCTGCGCTGCGCGCGGATCACGGGGTGTCGGAATCGGCCCTGGAAAAGAAAGGAAGCCGCGGGTGGACGGAAGTGCTAGGCGGAGCCGACCGCGAAACATGTGCGCGGTAAAAGAAACGCGTTTGCGGGACTAATCCGTCCCGGTGTCCTGTCCGGGAGGACGATCTTATTTATGGGATTTCGTTGGTAATCTCCGCTGTATCGTAGACGCTCGGCGGACCTGTGGACCTGCGGACCTGCGGACCGGCGTCCTTATCGGATCGCGGAGATTGCGCAACGCAATTTAGATCGATGATTTAGATTGACCGGCAGCGATCGATATCTCTCTATCGCGCGATTCTCTCCGCGCGGCTACGGCTCGGCCTCCTCTCTCTCGCTCGCTCTCTCTTCCGTCACGGTGCGCGCTGTGAGAAAGATATCGAGAGATAGCGAGCGTCGCGGAAGTTGCTCGTTCGTCGGTTCCTTTCAGCTCCGACCTGCCAATATCCCAGCGTTCTCGTCGGAGCCTAGCGTGGCTCCCGTCGAGCTACGTCCTCTCTGGCTTATCGAAAATGAATTTCCCAAGCGCTGCTCGCTCGACGCTCGAGTGTACATTTGCGCGAACTCGTGTATCAACTGTGAAAGTCGATGGAGAGAGGAAGCTGTGCATTGTTGAAAGATCCTCGGGGATCGTTGGGATCGTTGGGATCGTTGGGATTGTTGGGACAGCGCCTGCTGCGCCGAATGTTGACTCTTGGCTGCGGTCAGCGTGACAAAAACCACCCCTCGATTCGACACGCACCCCTGGGTGCCCCATCGACCCCCCGGGTGCCCTTCGCGACCACTCCAGGCTCGTCTAATTCCCTCCGTCGCCCTCGACTACCATTTCCCGCTCAAGTCCGGGGATTAGCCTGCCGAGATTCGTTTCACCAACCTCGCCGAGGGTGCACGCGCTATTCGAAACATGCTTCGTGGCCCAGTTTCCGGTAAACAGCGCAGGAAATTTATCGCGGCAAGGATCGTGCCTCGATCGAAAGGCCGGGGAACAAGAGAATCTGGCTCGATAGATGGAAGAGGAAAAATAGTGGGAAAGGTAGGGGTCCGGAGGAACGTGACGGTGCCTAAATTTTCAACGAACGGCCACGTCCCTGCGAGTACCCACGATTTCACTGTGTCGAGGCCAAACATCTTTTCATCGCCGGATAAAGCATAGGTTCTCTATTCAGTAACGAACCGTTAACTGGACGTAAATGGCCGGGACAACCCTGTCACGGGGCGCGTCTCGTTGTTGTCGCACGGCAAGGAGGATCTCTATTTGAGAGTTTACATCTCGAAAATGCTCTTTTCATGGATAACTTCACGCCGTGTTACCGGCGACGACGGGCCTTTTCCCTTCCTGCCCCGCTCGCAAGGACAATGGTCCGCCTTTTGCACGGCAAAAACGTTGCTTCGGGGCGTGTTGCTCAACGGGAGGCACCCGCTCGAGTCACCGAGTCCGGGAAAACGTGTCTCGTGCGGTTTCCTCGAATTCTATTAACTTCCCTTAAATGGGCCGCCGGATGGGAGGCGACGCGTTAAACGATTTTCTATTCCTCAACGGAGAATGGACGTTAGAGCGGTGAAACAACGATTCTTATATGTAGATACCTACCCACGTATCTGTCGAACGACGAAGAGTGCCGTTTACCGGCATTTTACGCGACAGCGAGGATCATTTAAGCGGACGGTGTATCGTTACGCGTCCCTTGTGGTCGGTGCCGGTGGTTGATGGTTGGTCGCGAAGCCGAGATTGTCGGAGGAAGCGAGGAAGATTGGGAGGATCCCCCATTGAAGCGCGGTGCCACCCTGAAAATGCTCTTTTCACGGGCAGCTTCACGGCGCGTTAACGGGATAAGTCGCGTCGGCTGTCGAGCTCCGCACCCCGAGCACCTGACTTTTAAAAATTCCGTGCCAGGGCGTGTTCCCTTTCAAACGAATCCGCACGCGTCACGACGCGTCAAAGCAAAGGCATAGAGAACGACGAAAAGCTTAACGAGGGATAAGCGATAGGTTTTCTGTTTTCTGTTTGCTCTCGGCGAACAAGAAGCGCGCGATTTTCTAGTCTCTAGACACCGGGAGCCGTTAATCGCAAACTCATCGCCTGCCGATGATACTGTCGCAGCAGGTAGACGGAAAATACGCGAGGCAGGGAATGCGAGAAGCTTATCTCTCGCGGAGATAGAGCGGGCCGCGAGATATCTACCGAGGGGGAATTTCCGGGGGAATACTATCCCGCCGTATTTCGGGAGCAGTCCAATTTCGCGGAAGCGGAACTCGGGAGAGAAGAAGTTCGGTGGAGCGTAAACTGGAAATTCGCAGGCATCTCGGAGAACGTTTTAGCCGACGATTCCAGCAAATTTTCTCCCTCTTCTCCCTCCCATCCGTTCTGTGGCCTTTCCCTCCAATTCCCTACCACCCCAGCAGCAAATGAATTTACAGAAATATTTGATAAAACGCTGCTTTATACTTTCCACGCTTGCCCGCCCAACAGCCATCGGAATTCCCCGACAACTCCTCGAGGAGGCTCCTTTGTCAGAGCAGGCGTATCGTAAGAAGACTCGACCCGCCGAGACCGTTTCCAAGTTCAAGCATCCCCGGATGCTTCCCGCTAGGGACCAAGACAACGGAGGCGCGTCGAGGGGTGCTCGGGAACGTTCAGACGTCTCGACCGAGTGGCACTGGCGGCGTTATTGAAACGCGAGCCAGAAGACGAGTGGGTTACAATAAACAGCGGGGTTGACGTGGAGCGAAACAGTAGGAAAAGGACCGATAAGAAGGAGGACGAGGGTAGGTACCGTCGCGTCGCTCCGGCGACGAAGCAAAGCGGCGGAGATGCGGAGAGGGGAAGTGGCGAAGAGGCGGAGAAGATCGGTGGTGGCGGTGGTGCGGCTCGCGGTGGCAAGAACGCGCGCAAGAAGTGTAGTAATGTCTGCCGGCGGCCAAGCGGCCAAGCGGCCAAGCGGCCAAGCGGCAGACTATTACCACCGCATGAATATGAATGAGAACAGAAGAAGGAAGAAGGAAGGAGGAAGGGGCGAGGCGAGAGAAAGAGGATCGAGCTGCGGGAAACGGAGAGAGAGAGGGAGCGAAAAAAGGAGCGGAGAGCTGCGTCGCTCCAAGGGAAGCCGAAGGAAGCTGGAGCGTGGCAAGACGAAGAAAGCGGTGAGCGAAGGATGCGGAGGAGAAGAAGGAGCGGGATGGGGCGAAAAAGAGGGTGGGGAGGTGGATGGAACGGGGGAGAGGGCGCGCGAGGAACGGCATTCAATTAGTCTCCTAGTAATTAGCCGGGAAATCTTCGGCTTTGTCGGCAAGATCCTCTTCCGACGCGATAGCTGGACCCGCCCGCCCGGGCGAGCGGACCCAGCGGACTCAGGCAAGAACGCAGACCGGTACCTGCGTATCGCAACTTCGCCGTTCACCGAGTTCAGCCAACGGGCAACGAGCGTGCGTGGTCGCGGTTTTTCAGCCCAGCAAGAACACGCGTAATATACCCCTGCAGTTGGGCATTTGCAAATTTTCGATTCCTCGGCAACGGCAATCTCCTGTCCCCTTATCCTTGATCCGTAGCCACGTTCCGAGCACCGCCCTCTTCGTTCCGCGCGATTAATCGGCCGATCGGGCGTTTTCCTTGGTCAGCCGATGGGCAAGAAACGGGAGAATCCTGTTCCAGATGTGACCCAGGCTCCGAGATCCTTTGTCCAGATTCACGTCTCGAGGGTGTTCCACTGTTCTCGCACTCCCAGACGACCTTCCACTTCCTCGGCAAGTAGCCTCGGTTCTTTGGCCCTTGTTTCGTCTATCTTTCTAACGCATCTTCCGCTCCGATTCGGCTCCATGTCCAAGCATCGTGACGCGCGGCTTACACACGGAAGCCTGAGAACCGTGATACCGCTGACAGGAATTTACCGATCGGCAATCATCTTTAGTAGCGAGATCGTTTATTTTCTGGCAATCCGATCGCCGCGCCGTGATCGTGGTCGTGGAGCGAATCGAAGGGGAAAGGTCCGTTTACGCACGAACGTCGCGCGGTTTTTACGCGGCGGAACCCGAATTAGTCGCGTACCCGTGCATTACGCTCGTAAATTGATTCGAGCGGAGCGAAAGGTCAGCAGCCAGGCATCCCTGGAAATGTCGCGACCGACTTGGATCGCGTTACTTGTACAGGTACTTATCTGTAACGTCTCACAAGTTTCCTCTTGTCTCTAACATGTAAGTAGGTAACTACACCTATCGTTGAAACGAATCGCGAGCACAGGTCTTTATCGTGGATAGGTTGTCCCAGAGGTCGGGAATAAAATAATCGTAAACGGGGACAGGCTGGAGTGGGAAGAGGTGTTCGTGGTGTTCGGGGGTGGTCTACCCTCGACCATGGGTGGCCCCCTCGGTTTCGTGTATCGCGACAAAGCCAAATAGGTACGCGCACGCACCCACTCGCCCGTCTTGTCCTCTCCTCTAGCCCTCGCGTTACACGGATTCGACAAGCTTCGCTACACAGGCTCGCCCTGCATCCCGTCGCTGCCAGTAAATCACCGCTAAGGGCTGCTAAATAGCAGCAACCTCTCCTCTTCTTTCCCCCTTGCTCCCTCCTTCTCTCTGCCCCCTCGCTCGTCTCTCCTTTGAGGCGTGTCCGTGGCTGTGTGTGGCCTCCCTTTTTCGATAATTCGATGTCCTGTTCGAAGTTGTCCCTCTTGCCATTCGACTATTCCGT
The DNA here is from genome assembly GCA_963971345.1 of Andrena flavipes. Classification (NCBI taxonomy): domain Eukaryota; kingdom Metazoa; phylum Arthropoda; class Insecta; order Hymenoptera; family Andrenidae; genus Andrena; species Andrena flavipes. The sequence goes on from OZ020481.1 coordinate 487,567, forward strand.
CGGGTCAAAATGCGTCGGAACGCCGCGCCGAGCCGCGCCGGCTGGCTCGAAACTCGGCCCCGAGTTGCGTTCACCCGCGTTTCCTGTTCGAACCGTCAAACGAGCCTCCAGTCTCCGGAGCACCGTGCGGAATCGCTCTTTCTGCCGCCACAGCAGCGCGTAATATGTACTTCACACATCCCAAATGTACCATCTTTTTCAAATACATCACTTCAAGCAGATATCTCCTCGCTGCGGCGTTGGCAAAAGCTGCATCAGCTGCATCAAAGAGTAACAACTTTTTCCATGGAAAATAAAAACAATTTTTCCGGTAACTTGTATCAGTTGATTTCTCATAATTCATAATCACAGCTTGGTAATGAGAAATAAAAAATCAATTTTCCATTAAGATAAAGTTACATATTTACACGTATTTGATACATTAATCATATTTATACCACAAAAATAATAATTTTTAACAAAATAATCCAAAATATCCATGAAATGAAATACAAAATTTGAAAACTGAAAATTTTCCTTTAGAACACGTGCCGTGACACTGTTCGGAAAGAACGACAAGGGGTGGGCATTTCGTCGGCGTTCGAAAAGGAAAGCGCGCGTTTCGCCCGGGACTTGAGAGAGCAGCGCGTTAACGACCGAAACGCGTTACAGATGCGTGGTAATTTCGAATGATTAGCGGCGTAACACGGGTTTCGGTGAATCTGTGGAGAAAGAAGGGGCGGCGTCAGCCCCGAGTTCCCAGGGCTTTGGATTACCGCGCAGTATGCCCTTCTAATCCCAGCATTCCCAGCGAGTTTCCCGATTTCTGTGCAACCTGATACCCATGCGAAGGGTCGTGAAATCAAGATATATCGTTCTCGCAATCGCGATCGAAGTCGCTCGAAGGGGTGGCTCTGCCCTCGCTTCGATCGGTTCGCGCGAAGCGAAATGCGGGATATAGACGTAGGATACTCTGGCGAGAGGTTACGAATTCGGTGACATCTAGTCGCCTCGTGCCCCTCGTTAAACTTGCTCGTGTCACCCTCGCGGCCGAAGTCGAAGCGCGGGGCTAATAAATATCGGCGGATACACTTGTGCCCCGAGTCGGGTGTGCGTCCGTGCGTGTTGCGCGTAACAGCACGTGCGCACCGTCCCGTCCCGTCCCGTCTCGTCCCAGATGACACCGTTTTTATTGGCAGCGACGTTGGGTCGCGTTTAGGGGCAATCATGGTAACCGAGCCGCGCCACCGACCGGCCACCAGCTTTCCGAGATATTGCTCGGGCTCTCCCCCTCCGGATGCCGTGGCGCGACCCCACTCGCGAAATCCACGCGTCCGCGGATGAATTGCTCCCGTACCTCGATCGCGGAGGTAGAAGCTATCAGGAAAGTGGACTTTAACCGACGGCAGCCGGATGACAACGCAACCACCGCGGACCTTAATCCGATAGGAAATACGTGACTGTACGGTTTCGCGTCCCTTCCGTAAATTGAATCACCGGCACGATACTCTGTATCGATGTTTACGATCTCGAGAGTGCCGTCCTTGCTTGCCACGCTCTCGCAAAAACCCCGGCCACCCGGAGTCGATGCATTATTTAGCGCGAGCCGAGCGAAACGAGCGGAACGCGACCGGACGTTTGTCGCAAAATCTTTCGGCCGCGGATCGCGTCGCGCGCAATTCTTCCTGCGCGAGATAGATTGCGCCCATCAAAGTTTAATTTGCCGGAAAGGAATGGAGCACGGTCGGTGCCCGGCTCCCCTTCGAGTTCACCGAGGCGCGAGTAACAACGGCCGAGTGGCTCCGAGCGCCCAAGCAGGTGCGATCCGAATCGATAATCCGATCTGTTCACGGAGAAACGGGATGCCCCGCCAATTCTTCTCATTTTCCTACAGATTAACTCTCTGCTCCCCTCTTTCACAATCGCGAGCGAACGTGAGTAAGGGAGAGTGGGGTAATCGCGAACATGTAAGCAAAAAAGCAAACAAAACGAAAACTATGTACGAAATCAGTTTCTTTATTATTTACAAACATACTTAAACTATTCGTCTCTAAAGAACTGCGACGGATTTTTCAAAACTTATAATAAACATCAACTTTATAGTGAAAAAGCAAAACCCTCGGTGTTCGTGGTTACTCTACCCAATGTATTTTTCAAATTCCTCTTCTCGTGCGTTAGAAAAGAAATTGCAATTGGTCGGAATATCGAAAAAATAGCAAAGGTCGTTCTTTAGACTTTTTTTCCGAGCCTGTAATCTCGAAGGCTCGAGATCACCCCATCCGATTTGTTCGTCGATACCCCACGGTCTGAAAATTAAAAAAGAATTTATTTCAGAGGTCAGAATCATGATTCAAGAAACGCCTTGGTCACAAAACGTTGGTAAAAAAGTGCTTTATTTCAACTTAAACAAAAAAAAATTGTATGATTAATTCAACAGTAATTACATGGAATTGAAAATGGAAAAATAAAATATTACTTGAAACATGATGAAAATAATAAATTGTGCTTATCTGGAATAGTATAAGCGTTCTGTATTTATTAGTTTCTGCTCGGCGTTGGATACGACCTCAACTATTACTTAGTGGAGAGGGGCCAACGTCCTTATTTCCTAAAACGCCGTAACTATCGCATTCCCGATTACCCCGCTTTCGTGATTACTATACTCTCCCTTATACCCGCGCACACCCCGAAACGCTAGGACAAATGGAAAAGCGACCGATGGAAATTCGTCGGTCGACTGCCGATTTCAACTGGATGCGCTTCTAATCCGCGCTGCCGGCACGTGCTGGGTAGTGGCAGGAAAAGAGGAGCGTGTCGACGAACGAGCGACACTTGACTCCGCTCGTCGGGCCGGGGGCAGCCCCCTCGGAAAACACCTCGATCGTGCCGATTAACCAGCGACGGCGAGCGGCTCGCCGCTCTGGTGATCCGACGCGGATCAGGGAGAAACTATTCGACAGAGTGGCCCGGCCGTTCTGTCGCGTGTGTTAAAGGATCTGCCGAAGAAAGAGTAGTTCGTGCGAGAACGGTGGCTTTCTAGAGCGCAGCTGCTTCGATCCCTGAAACGGGTATTTAAGAGCGATGATTTCCTGTCAAAACGCGCACGTAACTCGGCGAAATCCCACGGCTGCGGTAGGAGGAGGCGGCGCGAGGGTGGGATCTCGGGTTCGCTGGAGCTTGAACCGTGGGATGTTTTGGATTTCTTAGAGCTGGGAGGATGGTCGTGGAGTATCGATTCCGCGGGAGGAGTTGTCACGCGGTTTCCATTACCGTGGAGCGGTCTCCTGCCGCCGTACCGACGTACCGTACACCGTACACAGTAGGTATACGCGTATAGCTATGTGTAAGTAGAGGCGAGGAGGGAGGCCGTGCTCGGGCTTATTATTTCGGCCGTTAAGAAAATAAACAGAAGGCAGGAAAACACGCGAGTGCCAAGGGCCGAGGGCCGAGGGCCGAGAGCCGAGGACCGAGCGCGCGGCCACCACGGAAATTATAGGCGGCCGAGCCAAATGGCTTGAAAAATGCTCAACCACAAATCAAGGTGCCGGTTCGTTCGGCGTGGGAGCCATCTGTCGGTTCGTCGCCGCTTCCCTATATCGCCCTGCGTTCCTCCATACACACGTACACGTATACACGCGCGCATTTATATATTTTATTTTCCAGAGGCGTTCTCCGAGTGGCTGCCAGAGGCGCTACTTCCTCCCATTTACTTACCCCACCGCCTAATTATCTACCCCTCCCTTCGGACCTCCCTTCACGGCTACTTTTACGCGCTCTGCTCCGGAGCGAGCCGCTCGCGATTTTCCGCACAGCACCGGCCGGAAGCTGCGCTTTCCGCGAACGGTTTCCAAGCGAGATTCTCGCCCACTCCGCTGTACTCTTTCCCTCCCCGCTTCTCTCTCTGTCTCGCTGGCCCAGAATTAAAAAGCACCGCGGCTAAGTATAGTCCCGAGTATAGGAGCGGTGGAGCGGTGGAGCGGTGGAGCGGCGGAGCGGCGGAGCGGCGGAGCGGCGGAGCGGCGGAGCGGCTGACCGTGCTGCACACTCGACGTTCTCCCATTGATATTGCCTGGAATCATTCACGACGCATAAACATCTCGTATTACACGTACGGAGCTCGGAACGGAGAGTAAAGAGAGAGAAAGAGAGAAAAGCCTCGGGCCGTCGAAACGGCAGAGTCATGGTCGCGCGGCAGCGGATTGCCATATAACGACCGTGTTGCACAGTCATCTACACCCCGCGACACCCCCTGTAATCACGCTGAATCCCGAGGAACACCTTGCGTCACTGTCCACACGCAAAATCGTTACGTACTAATTAACGTTTCGATATGGTGCCGCGGCCGCGTCGAAGCCTTGCTGCCTCCAATCAGGCTAATTGTGTTGCGTTTCGTTTCCTTTTCTTTCGTTTTCTTCCGCCGCTCCACCTCCCCTTTCGTTCCTGTCCTTTTGTAGTCTCCCCTTTTCCTTTTCTTTCTCCTGGCTTCGTCTAAGACGCATCCTGTTTGCGTACAACCGCGCTAACGGGTCCAAGTGTTTGCAAATCGCTCGCGCTACCGATGGATTAATCTTTCAACTTTCGCGGTTATTGGAAAAGTTGGCCCGAGGGCCGAGGGACGATGTTTCGAGTACGAGTGGGATCGTAGCTCGCATCTGTTCGCCGCGCCGCTCGTTTGCATATTTCTTTGGGATCCGGATCACCCCCGGACACGTTTCGCGAGTAGAATTTTAAACGCCACGAGTGATAGCCGCACATATCGCATCGGCAATTAATAGCTACGGCGATCCATCTCCCCCTTCAGATTTGCCCAGCTAATCGGTGAATTCGGGTGAATCGGTTACGCGACCCGGCACGTGGCATCTTTCTAAGTAGATTCGCCGACGATTCGCGCTTCGTCGTCGAAAATATCTGGGAACGATAGCGATCGTTGGTAGGGGGCGTGGGGACCGGTGTTCTCGTGGCCTCTGGCAGCAGAAGGGTTAAAGATCGTGCAAGCCTGTCGAGGGGGGTCCGCCGGTTTTCACGGGAGGTAGAATCTCCCCTTTGCCCGCGATCAGCTGTAGGAGATAAAAGACGCGGAACGCGCATGCACGATGACACGTACACGCCCACGGGGTCCGCAAACAACCCCGTAAAAGAGATCGGCCGGGTCGGGTCGAGCAGGCGGCGAGGGATGACAAGGGGGGGAGGGGGCGGCTCGTCTTGCACGCGCCGACAAATTGTTTGGGCCGAGTCAGTTAGTCGCAGCACAATGGAACGCCACTTGCCAAGATCCCAGCTACGCCTCCTCCCTCGTTACGTTACATTACATTACGTTACATTACATTTATCTCTCATCCGTGAGCCTTTATCCCTCGCCCACCCTACGCAGCTCGGATCTATCTAGCGGCGGGCTTTTGTCGCTATGGTAACACCGCATCCTGACACGTGGCCGCGAATCCGCGTCCCCTCTTCTCCTCTCTTTCTCGCTCCCTCTTCTCCTCTAGAGTATCAATTTTGCAAACAGCATTTGAAACCGAAGCAACGGCCGGATAAGGAAAGTGAATTTTCACCGAATCGCGACCACTTCCCTGTCTATCTGCTGGTCCTCGGAAATTTGGCGGACGAGTGACATCGCGGCACGTGGCTCGCGTGTACGCAGCCGAAGATTCGGGATTCCCGCGGGGGAGAAGCCACAGCCACGCGACACCGAATTCGTAACGGCCCGGCGTCGTCGACGGCAGGGAGTTGCTGTCCGCCACTGTGCATCAGTGCGATCGATCTCCCACGCACCAGGGCCATCAGGGCTCGCATCGTCCGCTGGCTACGCCGTTACGACCTGGCAAGGGTTTAGGGAGAGTGGGGTAATTTCCGAACACCTTCTTTATTATTTACAATCTATAAAGTACTGTGACGAATTTTTCAAAAATTATAATAAAACTCAACTTTATAGTGAAAAAGAAAAACCCTTGGTGTTCGTGATTACTCGTCTGCTGTGGGGTAATCGCGAACAGAGTGCTAAGTAATGCACAAGTCCCACGAAAAGCGCGATTTCAATGATCAATCCATAAATTATACCTAATGTATTTTTCGAATCCCTCTTCTCGTGCGTTAGAAAAAATTGCGATTGGTCGGAATATCGAAAAAAATAGTAAATGTCGTTTTTTAATCTTTTCTTTCTGGGCCTGTAATGAAAATTCAAAAATCCCTTTTGTAGATTTAATTTTATACGTGCTGAAAATTTCATCAAAATTCATTTAATGTTGCACCGAGTTACAAACGCTTATAGATCCGTTGATCAAAATGATGAAAATAATAAGCACTCGCGTTAAACTATTAGCTAATTAAAAGGAAACATGAGTTTTTATTTATTAAATTCGTCCCGTCTCTGCGATTTGATTATCCGGTTTACTAAAAGAGCGGAAATTAGGCAGCTATCTGGTAGGTTAGCAGGTTTTATCAGGGTGTCGAAAATGGTGATGTACGCATCGGGGTTGATAGCTTTGTTCCATTGAGTTCACAGGTATCTGTGTCGCGATCGGGTAGCGAAATCTGCAATTATTTCATAAGAATGGCCCGCTTCTGGGTCGCCCCCTCCTTTCCTGGCCTGCTCTCAGCGAGGAACCACGGCGAACCCTGTAATTCGCGCGGCTTTTAAATTGCCCGCGGCGGCCGCTTTGGTAGACGGTTTGGCAGCTGCCGTGATTCGATCACGAATCGCGCCACGGAAAAGTATCGACGACAAGGCTGCAGCCGGAGTGAATCTACGCGAGTTTCCAGAGTTACATATTTCGGAGGGGGACCCGGCTTCCCCGTGTCTCTACTTCGCGACAGTCTCCTCGCTTTAACGAGCTCAATTATACTTCGCTTAGGGTGATCCGCACTCGATGATTGCAGGGACGGGCACGAATTAGGCCTTCCAAGCGAACTTTCCTAGGAAGCAGCGCGAGGAGAGGACACCACGGGACGATCGGAGTCGTTAGCGCGTTTCCAGGTCCCAATTTAACCGTCATTTTCACTCGGGCAATTTAGTGCACCTTTCCGCCCTTCCCTGATATCTTCATAACGCGCACCCCACGTGCGATTCTTCACTGTCGCGTTTCCGCGACGCGGCCGCCACGCGCCTCGCAGGTCGCCCACTTTATTCCGCTCTCAGGGAAACGGACTTTAACGGTTGCGGCGGAACGTTAGAGGGTCGATGGCTGTTCGTTACCCTCGACAGCCCAAAATCAGGCCCTTCTTCAAACGCATATTCTGATTTAATGAATCGATATAGAGATAATTTTTTGTTTAATACTCTGGAAAATTTTAAACAGGCATACTTATAGGAAGAAAAGTATAAACACGATTCCGGACAGATGAATTACCTAAAACACAAAGTAAAAGCATTTTTATAATCTGTAAGACAGTCCCCATCTTCTGCAGGAAGCAAAATTTTGATAAACAAATTAATACAATTTTTATGTTGATGTTTCGGATTTTATTCTTTCTGTAGGAAAAATATTTTTTATCTTTTTTTAAGAATTTATGTTGAAAATGTGCTCCCTGTACATGGAGGGGAACAGTTTTTTGCAGCTCCCTGTAAATTTTCATTCGAATCGTTGGAGAAGTTTTCGAGATTCTATGTTCACCGTTTTGGGAAACGTAGTTTCTGGGAAATCGCGTAGGTAGGTACATTTTTTTTGTCCCCGGTTGCGCTTAAAATCTTATAAAAGCCTATAACTTAGGGAATTTTACGAATTTCAAAAAATCCTTTTAAACGCGTATTCCGAAAAGAATGAACATTCGAAAAATGAAATAAAAAAAAACTGGATTTTTAGACCGGAACCTCCCCTCAAGGTAGAAACGGTTCGGCTTGGCGGGGCGATCGGCGTAATTTGCGGGCTGTCAGGTTGGCGGCTCTCACGGAGAGATAAAATGCCGGCGATAAGCATAATTTGGCGCAATTATCCGAGGGATTCTTAATTGAAAGCGGGCGCGTCGATCGATGCGAGTTTGACCGGCCGAAGAGGCGAACATATCCTACGATACATAATAGCGCGCGTCGTAGAGGCCGCGATATCTCGGCGATCTCGGATATCGAGCGCCTTTGCCCTTTCACCCCGAGATTCCACGTACTCTCGTTACTCTAACCTCGAGTTTCTCCGACTGGACGCATTGATCCTTGGTTGCGCCATGGGCGGATCTTGCCGCGGCGCGAGATGCGAGATCACTTGGGATCATTCGAGGATTAGTTTCCGCTGCTAATCCTCTCTCTCTGCCGCCGAACCCGCCAACCTCCAACCTCTCCCCGACGCCGGGCGATCAGACCGTTTCCTTGGCTCTCGGTGCTCGGTGTGTGCAGGCAGGATCGATCGCAACGTTGTTGCACGCGATAACGAACGTCGAGGCTAATCGGTGTCATCTAGGCGAGCAATTAACCTTCAACGCGAAGATTTCTCCGAGAAAAGGGGCAAGAGGCTGCGCTCCTTTCCGAACGACAGACGAGAGGTTCGCAAGGGAACACGGCCCGGCTCGTTCGTTCGTTCGTTTACCTACCTCTTTAAGATCTTTATCCGAGGCGATAAAGTTACCTGCGGACACGCGTGGCTACACTCGTCACGAAGGGTGTGCGGTTTTTACGACGACACGGCTACGAACTATTTAGATTCCGAACACTTGTAGATGGAATCCGGATAGCGTCTGGTAGGCCGATAAGGCTGGACTAATTATCGGAATGTTCCAAGTTCCTCGGCCGGTCCCGGGGCTGCCACGAATTTACGGGGCTACAGACAAGACGCTAGCAACTGGCAGCTCTCGTTTACTTTGCTGCCGATCGAATTCTCGCTAATGCGTCTGAGATTTATAAATCTCCACGAATATCTTTCCCACGCGCACGATCTTTGTGGAAACAGTTTAGCGCAGCGGTATCTCGAAAATTTTAAAGATCCGCCTGTCGGCGGCGAGATCGATCCGAGCGTCGATCGATCGCGTTCAGGGGGAACCGTTTCGCCCGCTCTGCCGGAGGGAACTGGTCGATTAAACGGCCACGATCGAACGAGAATTCCTGGATGCAAGCAACAAACCTGCATCGGTTTCCGTGTTAACGCAGTGTTGAAAATCGTTACGATAACTATCCATCGAATGGTCGAACGAATCGGTAAATAATTATTGCCGAATTACGGAGGAATGAAACGCAAAGAGGACTCGCGATTTCGCGTCGCGTCGCGTATCGACTCGCCGGAGAGTCGAAGGCGAGACGAGAAGCGAATAGATTGGCAGTGGTACGAAAGAAGGAGACTCGGACGGACCGCGGAGAAGACAGGAGGGGCTTGCGAGAGGGCAAGCGGGCGGATGTGTCTGAGGTAATTGAGGCTACGGGTCATCCGGGTCGCAAGAGTCACGAGTCACGAGCGAGCGGCCGCGAACAATGCTGAGAGACCCTTCTTCTCCCTTCTCTTCCACTTTCCTTTCTCCTTCTTCTGTTTCTTCTTCATCTTGATCCGAGTTTCCTCGCTTTGTCCCATCCCGGTCTATCGAGAGGTTCTCTCCTCTTTCCGCGGCGGGGAGCGCCGCTCACGGCGTACCGAGGCGATCGCGAGCAGAGCTGACGGCAATCGGCATCGGTATTGTACCGCGTGGCGTCGCCTCCGTACTTATTAGACTCGATCCGAGCACCAGATTAACATTGAAACGAACGTTATTTATGACGCGGTATCGTTACGGCACGGCCTAGTGATGACCCACGATACTCGTGTCCTGGCGCGGCGCGGCGTCGAGCTCTCGCTCCATTGGCGGCACTCGCCCTGGTCTAGACCCAAGAACATCGGCCCCCTCCGATTTCCTTGAAAGAATGGAAAGGGCAGACACGAGGACGTTCGCTAAAAAGGCGACGTGCTCGGAAAAGGAAAGCGGCGCGGATCGGAAGAGTGGTCTCCCACGCCACGAACCCCGGACGGGGCAATCGAAGACAAATTAGCGTTGCGTGATGCGCGTTGATTCTCCTCGATAGCGGAACGAGCGGACACGGTTTCGTAGACCAGAAACAACAGCACGCGTACCGATCGACGTTCGCAATTCCCCGCGACGGCGACGCCGGATTCCAGCCGACTCGAGCCAACTCGAGCCAATAGGGAAACGAGACCGGACTGACACACCGAACAACGGCTGTCGTGCCGCAACCTCGGCGAGCCCCTGCGTTTAACTTCCACGTCGATCTCTCCTCCCAGCGATCGCTCTTCGCGGACGGCGGACGACGACCACCTCACCTTTCCTCCTACGTTTTCCCACACCAATTTACTCTTCGACGATCCACTCTCGGATCAGATTTTTCAAACCCTCGCGACTCAGGCTCCGCTCGCTTACGGTGATCACAGGTCGGAGCTTCCAGGCGTAAGCCATCCTCCTTCCTGTCAAGCTGGCAACTCACCGACACCGACATGGCTTTTAGGTTTGTTAGGTATATGTACAACTAGCTGCTACGCTACCCCTGTCCTTTCTACTTCACAATTCACGCTACGCGCATCGTACTTCACACTACCGACTGCTCTCTGCTTTGTAGGAATCGCGTAGTCGCCCTAGGATGGTGCACAATATGGTAAGTAAATGTCAAATATATTTAACAACGTTGCAAATAAAAATGGGACGTTTCAGGAATAAAATCACAGTTTTCAACTTTCCTACATCTTTCGCCGAGATGGAAATTGTAGTATTGCAACGTTGTTGCAGGTGCAACGCGAAATTCTGCTCCTGTTGCAGGTGCAGCAATTGAAAAACGGGGTGCTCCGAAATTGTTTGCACGATTCACGCACCTGCAACAGGGGCGCAGTCGTACGGCTTGTACTTGCAACAATGTAGCAAACCGAAATTTCGAATCTCACGTTTTTAAATAAACGAATGTATATATTTTAAAGTTCTCGTAGTTTTTTTGCAATACGATATCTAAATAAATATTTAAATTAAAGGCGAAAAAATTACATTTTTTCATAATATATGTTAAATCCAATTAAATTGTTTTTCTTTTCTTTTCATCTTTTATCACGCGTAACCTTATTAGTTTACCTACATTTTAAGCAAAAACTTGAAGCAATTTAAATTATGAATCATGATCTGTAAACAACAAATTCTTAGTTTCAGAGAAATACACGAATATTGTGATGTGTGAAGTGTAGGGAAAAGCGCGGGCTAATTTCGGCCAGTGGATAATTATTTAAATATAATTTTGTTTACTTACTTTACTTACTTACACGTAGTAATTAATTTTAGAATAAAAAACATTAATTTATTTATTAATTCAACAAATAAAAAAGAATCATCATTTAAACGACCTCTTTTGTACCTATTAACATTTCCACTTGAAGCTATCAATTTGGATAAAGAAACTAAGAAATGTGTAACTTGCCGAAAGCACATCTTGTTCGTGTAGAGGATGAGGTTTGTATGAGACGAAGCCGATGCTATCCCCTCGTCTACGGTTGTATGAAAAAGCAACGGTATCGACTGTACGATCCTTTGAGCGTGTAGCGCGAATAGTGCGCAAAGGGGCGAGGAGGGGAGGGAGGAAAGTGAATGGAATTTAAAGGAGCGAGGGACAAAACACGAAGCTAGCGGAGGAAAAGGTTTGGCGGAAGGAACTGGTGCGTCCTTCCAAGTTAATTGCCGGCAGCGAGCCGAGGCGAAGCAAACCGGAGCGTCTTCCACCATCCACCTTCCACCTTCCACCTTCCACCTTCCACCTTCCACCTTCTATCTTCTACCTTTACCTGTAATTTACGTAGCAAGCTCTGGACGCGCGTCGTCGGTGCTCCGAGCGTTCCGTTGCAGCTACAACGGCAACGGTTAATTACACTGCGCGTACGACGTCCACGGGACAAGAGCGAGCGAAAGATCCCGCGGTGAAAATCGATCGACCGATGTAAGTACGTATAACTATGTAGGTAGGGTACACACACCCCTCCCCGTTTACGCTCTACCGCTGCGTTCGCAATGGTTTCGCCCGCTGGAAAAGCGTTCGCAGGATGGAGAGGTGGTGGGCCCGTGAATTATCGGGTTCCTGTTAGTTGCGTGTCGAGTGTTGGGCGCCTCTTCTCGCGACAAGACAATTGCCGCGCTTCCTGATATAGTTTGCGCCTTTCCAACTGTAACGAACGGAAATTCTTGAACGGAGGCTCGATCTCTCCTGCCGCTGAAACCCTTCGGTTTATCCTCCTTTGGCTGGTTACCTCGACACGCCTCGATTCCCCTCTCTCTTTTCGTCCTCGCGAGATTTCGATCGGGCGATGTTTACGTAACGTCCATCACCCTGCGAGAACGTAATTTACGTAATCGATCGCGCATCGACGCGTCTGGCCCCGTCGCTCCGAGCCCGACAAAGGACCGACGAGATATACCCGGTTTAATTTAATTAAATTTTTTCGAGATTTATGGCCGGATAATTACGGGGCAACGCGTCCTCGATCGTGCGCGCTCCGCTTCTTATCGAGACGCTTCGCAGCCGCGTCGAGCAAATAAATTACGTCCGACTAACGTGGAGTAGCGCTGGTGAACGTGCAGGGGTGTGGGAAACGACGGGGAATAATATTTCGATTTGAGGAATAAGCGAGGTCTAATCTGTTATTCCCCTTGTCCCTATCCGTGGCGCGCTCCCCTCGCGTTTACCAACGATACGTGACAGCTTATTTCCCAAAAGAAATGCCGCGCGGCCCCCTCCGATACGGCCTGCCGAGCGAGCGAGCCCACTAATAAACTTACATCCAACTTCATTTGCCTGTTACGTTGCCACTTGGTCGAATTAGATACAAACGAGGAAAGGAGAGCTTCCCCTTCGCACGGGGGAAGAGCCACCCTGCTCTTCTTCAATTTTCTATTTACGGGATTTAACCTCGCTATCGCTCGAGCCTTCCCAAGCATAAATCTAAAGTCACGAAGATAGACGGGCGATAACAGGTTCGTTGCTTCGGAGAAACTTCGCTTACGATGACAAATGGATTTCATTGGACGGCCGTGCGAAGAGAAACGGTTCGATGTGCGCCTAGATCGCGCGTAGCTTCGCTGTTTCCTGCGGCCGTTGCTGCGCGATTAGACGCGTGAAAGCTTCCTGTATAAATTCACATGCTAGAGTACGTAGCTGCGGCTCGGGTCCCCAGCTCGTCGGTTCGTCTGTCGCTGGTACGGTGGTCCGCGTTTCGGCTGACCGCTCGGTATCCGTAAAAGAGACGATGGCCTCGCCGTGTCCACGGAAGACGGAGCGTGTTTGAGAATTTTCGGGATACCGAATCGCGGGGGGTGTGTTGCCGCATCCTCGAGTTCGCCGAGGATTCCTGCGGGAAAGCGGACAGGGTGGATGGCGGCACTCTGCTCGACTCTACTCGCTCGGTTCATAGCCAGGGCACAATGGGATCAATATCCCGCTGGGGGATAAACCCCGTAATCCCCTGGCATCTGTAGGCCACCTGCAGTCGAGCGTTTCGTCACGGACTAGTCGCGCGTTTTCCTCGGTGTCACCGGGGCCAAACACGATTCCAAATATTTAGACAAGTCTGCCCGCAGACAAGCACCATTGTCCTCCATCGATCCGCGGCCACTCGCGATCCATTTCATCCACCGATCTCGAAAATCCATTCGCCGGCGGGGGAAAGTCTTCTCGAAACTATCTCCCCGAGCAGAACCGTCGAAAACTGGACTCGGTCGGAGCTGCAGGCTTTTGACGGATGGGAAGGATTCTCGGAAGACGATTCCGTGTGTCGGGGACGCTTTGAAATCGATCGCGATCGATCATGCGGATGTCTCCGCGGCAGACCAAAGTGCCAGAGATTACACGGAAAATCGAGGAGCGCGTCGACTCCGCTTCTTTTCTTCCTTGGACACGTTCGGTGTTCATTTTTTCGTAATCCCATTGAATAGGCGAGAAAGAAGGTACCTACGCGGGTCGTCCGACTCGTCCCGTCACTTTCAACTTCCCCCTTGTACCTACGAGTCAAAATATTTTCACAGCCACGCGATCCTATTGTTAAACTCTCGGATTATTCTGAAAGAAGCGGCATCCCCCTGCTCGTCGACGAACGTTTCAGGTAGCATCGTCGAGCACGGTGCCCCGGTTCGATAGCTTTTCCGTATAATCTCGCAGTGATTTGAATGCGACACGGGGCGTAAAGGCGACTGATGGAAATGGAGGAGAACTCTTTGGCTGGAAACTTGGTTGCCCTTTCGCGTGACGATCAGTTGTGAAAGACATCGGACAAAAATACCATTATACGGTATATGGCGTGTAGATTTAAATAGGCTTTTAAAAATAATTCTTCACTTAAACGGACGCTTTTAAAATGCCAAAAACCTGGCGGGCAAAGTTATCCGCTCGGTGTCTTTGCCCACGTGAAATTTTTCAGCGAAAACATGCATAAAACACATTATGGATACATAAGACTACTTAGTATTATCAAAATATATGTTTTTAAAAAAGTCGAAACGTTAAGGATAAAACCTCGTAACTTTCACATTATTCGTGTAAAAAAGAAATTGAAATTAGGATTCATCGGAGTAAACTCTTTATTAAATAATAGAATATATCCATTTAAACTAAAAACTGGCCCTATCACCTATAACTTTAGTCGATCAAGTAATGCATAGGTATGATGTGGGAAAATTTTAAGGCCGTTTTAAAAATAATAGCACGTCCCGGTTTTGTCCTAATTTCCCCTATGTTTGTTTCTTCTTAGGTACTATTTGTTTCTCCTCGATTCTCCACACAATATCCGACAAGGCCACACTTTGTTCGTGTAATTTTTTACTCTGACTGAAAAATTACCATATGATTGAATTTGCTATAATTTTTTCGTTTGACCTTGGATACTTGGCAATAAAATAAAATAAAGTGTTCGCGAAAAGTGGGCAATGTGACCCCAGTTTACGGTACGCGATTCGAGAACCCCGCGCCGTTCAGAGACTGGCGTGCCACCCAACCAACAGAGTCTAGCAAAGAAGAAGAGGCGAGCGTTCGAAGGGCGAAACTTGAGACAGCGCTGCTTCCTTCCTCGCTTTCTCTTCACTCGTGTCTCTCGGTTGTTCCTCCTGCTGGAACAGAGAGCCAGGCACTTTTCGCTCGCTCGCGTGCACGACCTACCGCGCGGCGCTAATCTCTCCGACAGATACGCCCGACAAAAATCAAGCCGCTCAGTTATCACACCGAATGCCCGGGTCGAACCTCTCGCCGAGACGTGTCGGCAGATTTTCAACGAGCCTTGAACATTCGGAACGAGATGTACGGAACGTTGAAGAATTTAAATAGGGAGCTAGAGCGTGGCCGTTCCCGTCGCGATTCAAACGACAGCTCCACCAGGGGAAGGTAACAGCGAATTCTCCGAGCCTCGTATCCCCGGCACGGTCGTTGGTAACGCGTTGGCAAATTAATTCAATCAATTAATAGGCGCTTAAGCGAGCGCTCGGCGCGGCGTGGCGCGACTCGACGAATAAGCGAGGCTCGGTGGTGCTAGTGGTAGCTCGTGGCGCGGGTAGCGCGGGTGGCGCGGGTGCGATCGGAGCCACCCACGCGAAACGATGCCCTGTGGTTCGCACCTACGTGCAGCCGCATAGCCACGCGTACCTACGCTGCCACCGCGTTTCAAGAGCCAATCGATACCGGTGGCATCCTCCGCCACCGCCATTTTATTTCGCGGCAAGCCCTTTTTTACCCCTACCGTCGCCACCACCGCTGCCACCGCCGCTCTCGCCCGCGACAAATTTCAGATGGAAACCGAATCTAACGATCGCTTCCACCTTCTCCCTTCGCCCTCCCCTCCTACCCATCCACCCTTCCTCCTCGTCCAACGGATTACCCGTTCAGTCGAATGCAGGGTTTTTGCATTTTCCCTGGGACGCGACGCGACGCGCGATACCATCAAGATTTATCGTCCCGTTCATTTGTTTGTCGCGACCTCGTCGCGCTGCATCTACGCTAATCTACAGCTCTATTTCCAGCCGTTTCGTTGCCGGTAATCCCATTACGAAGGGAACGGTCGGAAAAAACGGGAACGTTTACCCGTGGATTCGTGGTGCCGTCGGCTGAACTTAGGCGCAGGCTTTCCGCGAGGCGAGAAGAGCCGAGGAAAAGCTTTTACGCTGGCTGGCGTGTCGGCGGGGGAGGGCGGCGAGGATGGAGGAAGGAGGAAGAGGATGAGAAAGAGGAAGAGAGAAACGGTATTTCGCGGCAGGCAGCGTAATCTAAACGAGCGATCGGGATCGGATCGAGATCTGATAATCGAGTTGTTGGCACCTGTGGCAGCGGACATAATTAATGTCGGCTAGGTGCTACCGACTGCCCCTCTCCCCGTGCTCGTCCTGCTCGTTAATTCCCGGCGGGACATTACCGAGCAAATTAGGCGAGCCAGGTATCCCTCTCTCGCTCGTTTCCGCGCCACCTCCGACTCCCTTTCGTCCTTTTTCCACTCTCCTCCCTCTCCTCGCTTTTTTCGCCCTCTTTCCACTCTGTAACGCGGGATAAAGCGTGGATCGGCCAGGAAGTGGGCGTTTCTGCCTCAGCTTCCAGCGGACGCGTAGAAGAAGCAGAAGAAGAAGAAGAAGAAGAAGAAGAAGAAGTAAAGCTGGAAGAGTCTCGACGAGGAAGATGCAGAAGAGCAACGCGCGTCCAGCCGTGTCCTCTACGCCGTTTCTCCTCGATTCTTCTCCCTTCGCTCCTACGGAGGCAATTAGCGATTTAACGGACTCGCCGAACTTGTTAGGTGATTATCGGGAGTTAGCTACCCCGAGGAAAGAGAAAGGGACGCGCGATTCGTTGACGCGCTGCGGGAAGAATTCGGCTTGGTTCGTCGTGCCGGAAAGGGAGGCCAGGCCCGCCAGTGGCGAGGAGGGTGAGCGACCGTGCAAAGCCGTTAACGTTTTGTGTATTCAAATAAAGAGCGTCGATGCGCGCATTCGCACGCAACCTGCCTCGACCTAGCCAGTCTCGGCGGCGGCGGCGGCCACCCGACTCTGCCACCAGCTAATGACTTTATAATGCCTTCATTTCGCATTAAAACGGCAGCGGTGCTCGCGTCCCATCCACCGATGTCCCGCTTCGACTTACCTCCAGACCTCTAACTCCTTACCCTCCTCTCTGCTTGCTCCCCCTCTCAAGACAAGTCCAGAGCATTCCACCGAGTCCTTGATTCCCTAATCGCGTGGTTGGCTCGAGGATCCGGCGACGATGCCTGTGAACGCGCTACCCTGTACTCGGTTAACCGAGCAGATCCGCCAACATTCGAATCGGCCAGCGACGAGGCAACAAGCCCTCGCGCGCCACCCTTTAAATACCCTCGACCACGGAGACGTGGAAAGTTCCATTTCCATCGAGAGCCAGCACATCGTAGATACCTTGCGTATTGCCTTGCCACTGAATCCATCGAGTCGTTTAGGTGGCAACTGTAAGAGCAGTCGATCAGAAGTCCTGGGAAGGTTGAGTGGAAATTGGGCTGGTACGAACGAGTATGTAGGCTCGGTACAAGAGTTTATTACGGTTTATTTACAAGGGGGCAGCTTGCACAGCGGTAGGTATGCATCTTGACAACACAAGCATCAACGATATAACGCTCTACGCTAACGCTAATCGCTGTGGCGACCGTGATCGCCGATTAAACTATTGTGGAAAAGGCGCAAAGCACGTGCGCTCTCTTTGTCTCTCTCTCTCTCTCTCTCTCTCACACACACTCTATCGCTCGCTCGTACACACACTCATTCACGCGCGCGCGTTCTCTTCGCTTCGGACACCGGGCAAGGATTTGCAAAGTTTCGCGGTGGAATTTTACTCCCCGACTGCTCGTCGCATTGCGTCTTTTCACGTCGAGTACGGAGTCGAAACATAAATAACGATAACGGTGAGTCGTGATACGAAATATACAACTTATATTACACGAACGTAGTCGATACTTACTAGGGCCTGTAAGTCCATATCTATATATATATATATACCTATATACATTAGTACACCGCCATACAATATGTATAGCTGAAAAATGCATATACCTGCGGCATTCAGATACGCGTCGCTGCCATTCAAGGTTGACCGTTGATCCTACGTATGTACAGAGCGCGTCCTGTCCTCTTCACTCCCGCTCGCTCCTTCCCCGTCCCTCGCGATTCAATGTAGAAATATACTTGGCAAGATATGGTACAATGATACGGGAAGTGTCAGACCGCCGTGTCTGTAAATCCCAGAAACAACGCGACAACGGAAGGAAGCTTCTTCCGTCACTTCCTATTCCTCACCGATGTCTTTCCCGAAAACCGAGAAATGTCCGATTGCTAGGCAACTCTCTCGCTTCCTTCGTAGCTGCAAGGTATCGGCGCGATCACCGACGCCCGTCGCGAGCCAAGCGTCGCGCGGCGACGGTAAATGGTCCCGAGGTTTTCGAGCGGCGCGGTAACGCGGGCAAGTGGAGGTGGGTGGCGGGTACGCGACGTTGAGGACGCGATGGCGACTACGAGGGTGAGAGGTCCTGCACGTCTCTGCCGAGGCTGTCGGTGGGAGAGGGAGTCGCTCTCCTCGCGGGGGAGAGGGAAGCGCCGACCGGGGTGGAGGACTTCGGGGCGGACGCGGTGTGATAAGGCGAGAAACGATGATGCGCCAGGGCTAAGGCCGATGGATAGAGGGGTCGCGGCGCGGCAGGGCTCGTCGCCGGGTTCTGCGAGCTGGACCCAGCTAGCTGCTGCTGCTGTTGCTGCTGCTGTTGCTGCTGCTGCTGCTGCTGCTGGTGATGGGCAGCGGCGAACAGGGTCGGGCCGATCGACGAAGCCCACCACAGGTGGCCCAGCTGTTGTTGCTGTTGCTGCTGGTGCTGTTGTTGCTGCTGCTGACTGGTCCCGGCGGGCGAGGCGCCAGGATAGACCAGCGCGGGGCCAACCAACTGGGCGTAAGGGCTGACGGCCACCGCCGCCGCTGCTCGCAGCAGCATCTGAGACCGCGCCGCCCAGAGCGCCTTCTCCTCCAAGCTGAGGTTGCTCACCGCGCCCGCTTGGAGCTGGTCCATTTCGAACGGAAGTCGATGGGGAAACCTCAGCGACTGCTGTTCCGCCAGCATCGACTCCATTGTCTCCCTGAAAGGGAAGCTGCTCCATTATGCATTTTTCCGCTTTGACGGAGAACGGCTCGAATCGCGCCCCTCGCCCTGGACCTCGACGTGCAAAACATTTCAAAGATTTACCTCTCGAAATCGGTGAGTCGCGACGAGTCCCGGAACCCCTTCGCGAACGGATTGCTGTCGATCTTTAGCTTGGTGATCTGCAACAGAAAACAAACGGGCTCCGTACCAAAAGGGAAATCGGTCGTTCGTCTTCTCTGGGAAATTACGTGACCGGAAAACAGTAAACGTAAAAGTTTCGTAAACGGTTCGTTTCATCGATCGGGAGTGAACGGCTCGTAAAATTAGAAAAAGGCGGGTCTTGGAATGTTTTATCCCGTCAGAGAACGCGCAGGAACGCTGGAATCCCGAAGCGGGAGGTTCCTAACACTCCTGACGGAACGGCACCCTCGCGCAAATCCACCCTAAGTAGTCTGCGCGCCCCAAGATGGGCGTTTCGCGTTACCCAAACGACCGACCGGCTGGCCACCCACGTCGCGGCGGATGCACAGGTGGCCCCGGTCAAAGTCTACGCGTTAAATTAGCTGGGTGACAAGATCCTTTCCGTCGCTTCCGCAAACCCTCCGAACGCATCGGGGAGTGAATCGGGGCAAAGAAACTTTTAGCGGCAATTTGCTCGCGCCGCTCGCTTCGCTAGTTTCGCTATTTTTCGGAAGGCCGTTGGACGCGCTCGCAACTACGATAGGCAGTTTATTTACTCGGTAAAAGGAGCCGCTGCTCTAGAGGAGAAGGTCGACCCAGAAGGGAAAGCCGGGATGAGAAGGTTAGAAGAGAGGAAAAAGAGGGACGACCGAGCCAGTGTGAAGTGGGTGGTCCAATTACCCTACGGTTTCGCGCTCACGAGCAGCACGTGCAGCCTGGTAATAAGACTCTTTCCTTCAAAGCCGAGGCTAAGCCGCGTTAAGCCCGGAGCTGCCTCGGTTTTAGTTACGATTCCGCTGACATCATTAGCCAAACATCTGGCCCACCTCCGCCGTCAGCGTCCTCCTCGTCGTCTAGCTACTTTCACGTCCTTCCGCTCCGCTCTCTTCCACTCTCTCCGAACACCAGGCATCCTTTCGCCCTTCAACATCCGCGCCTCCGACACCGTCGCCCCCGTCACCTTTGCTTCCTCGCTTTACGATCGCTCGTCGCTACCGACCGCGCTAATATCGCGCTCGCTCGCGTCTTTGAAATCGACCCGCGGCCTGCTACTTTGCGCGAAACGCACTCTTTGATATCGTGCAGCTCGTTTTACGCGGGCTGCGTCACCGACGACGACGCCCTGCCCTACGCACCCGCTGTTCCCAACGTTTACGTATCTATCGTCCACAACCACCCATTAATTTACCATCTCGACGCGTGCGTACATCTTCCTCCGCCGTAACTAACGTAGCTTCCTACGCGCCGGATCGGAACAATGTTTTTCAATTCAAAATTACCTTTTTTACAAAAAGGTAGAAAAAAGTGCGCCAAGTATATAATCCCATTTAAAAACATTGTCGTAAATTAATAAAACTTTACAAAACTAATCATATACCTACAAGAATTCTGCCAATTACAACAACGGCTATTTGTACAAAGAAAAAAAATGTATTTCTATAAAAACAGATCTGCTTAATTTTATTTAATATATTTTTTTTCTTTGTATAAATAGCCATTGTTGTAATTGGCGCAATTTTTGTATATCGTTAGTTTTGTAAAGTTTTATTAATTTACGACAATGTTTTTAAACGGGATTCTTATTTTTTTTTTTTTTGAATTAACTTTAATTAATTATTTTCATCTAAACTACGCTCGCCTGCAAAGCTACAAGAGAATTGGATTGGTAGAATTGGTTTAAATTTAAGTTTTCAGATATGAAGCAAACAGAGTATCGAAGCTGAATAAATTCGTTTAATTAATATAATACTATGTTACAATAAATTTTTTTTCTCTGACGTAAATCACACTGCATCATCTTCTGCTTCGATTATCTGTAAGTATATAAAATCCACATTTTAGTTACAAGATAATGTAGAACTTATAGAAGAAGAGTGGCCCTTTGTTGTAGTAAGTGTAGAGACTACATAATGTGTCCGAAGGAGGTCAGAGTGTATGGTAAAAAGTCTTGTTGCGGGAAATTTAAATGCTAATAGTAATTTAGCAAAAATGGACGAAAACATCCAATATTTTTATTATATATTGGTGAATTGAAATATTGTTAATGGGAAACTAACAAAATTAATGTATAGCGTGGAAACTACTGTGGATTTTAATAAAGTATTACGAATATCTTTCACAAAAGATTGAAAAGTATAAACGGAGATGCGTTTTCAGGGTACTTTCTTCACTGATGTGACTTGCTCTGCGTTGCAAGCAGTAATTTTGTCGATTTACCTTATTTGACAAATTTCCAGAAACTTGTGCAAAACAACATGCTTCTCTGTCTATTTAACCTTCTCCAGACAACCTCCAAGCCCGTGCATCCCCTTCATTTCTATAAGCTTTACATAAAAACTCTAACGTAAAAATAGTTTGCTGGGATAAAAACGATATATTATTTTGTAGAAACTTGGGCGAAAGAAGATGCTTTTCTGTCGAACCTTCTGCGAACAACTTCCAAGTCTGTGCGTCCCCTCTGTTTCTATAAACTCTATATAAATAGTGTATTAAAAAAATTTAGCGACTTACCTTGTTAATTGAGACAATAATTCAGTGTCCTATATGGTGTAAAAACTCGTGACATTTGAAAATTTTTTACAAGTTTCCTTATTTGAGACTTGGCAGGTTATGATTGTTTGACACTAGCTAGGTTACGTTTACTTCATGTAAAAAATATCTTAACATAAAATTCGGGAAATTGCATGTTTACATCGAAATATCTCAGCTCATACGGCACTTAGGAAGAAAACGAAGACACTTTTCTTTTCTAAATGAAAGCCAAGCTATCCATTAAGACCATTGAAAGTCTAATCGGATGAGCCGTTATTGAGATTCGGTAATCCGAGGGTTGTCGATAACGGTTCGTGGCGTAGCATAGACAATTCGTGGGAACACCCTCGCTTTGGGATCGTACAGCACTGGTGGGCAGAGTCGCGGGCAGGAACGGCGACCAAGTTATACGATTCCGCTGACACGGGCCGACCAAACGCTTGGACCACTTCCCAAACCGATTTACAGCGCGCACGGTGGACGCGAAAGCGTTCACGAGCTCACGAGCTCACGAGCTCCGCGGCGAGTGGTAGGCCGTGATAAATTTCGTAGCGCGCTCCACTCCACTCCGCTCCTCTCTCGACCGATGCCAAACTATCGTCGAGGCGAATAAATCGTTCCAGCCACCGCCGTGTCCCGCCAGATATTTTACTCTATATCGAGCTAGCGGGATACCGGGGCGCCGGGATACCGGGAACCGCGAAAAAAATACCGGAGATTTTTGTCCTCGACGGCCGCGTCGCGGAGGCGATCGGGACGCGAGCCGAGTTCGTTGCCCTCTCGCGTTTCGCGAACGCCCAGAGCGATCGCAGGAACGAGTCGTCCTTCGAAGACAGAAGAAGAAAAGGCGTTTCGAGAAGTCACGCGATCCCGGGGAGCGTAAAATTCATACGATGACGAGCGGTGGCGGTACCGGGGCACGCGCGTCCAAGATGCTTTCGCGCACTTTCCGAACAACAACCGAGTTTGTAATTTGCAGCAGAACCGAACAAAGACGCCACTCGGCGGAGCGTTCGTCGAAAGAATGATAGCGTTCGCCGATCGAAGGACAGGTAGCCAATTACCTTCCAGCTGCGAGTGGCCGATGAAAATTGAGAGAGAATTTGCGAACGCGGTGGGCGCGCTGGGCGCGGTGTCCTCTCTCGGGGACTCAACTGTCCCGGTTCTCCTCGGGCTCCAGGCTATTTCTCCACCGTCCCACAGTGTTCGAAAATCCAGAAAACTCGGCCAAAACCATGATTTCTAAAGTCACCAGTTATGCTTTCAGACACCGTCATCGTTTCCGTCACCTATTTGGCTACCTTAATTACCAACAGTTAGAGGAAACTAACTTTGTCGTCATTCGCTACAGCTCATTCCATAGATGAGTATCGTCGGAGTGTTACTCTCAATGAAATTGCTGGTGCTCTTTGTGACTCTTAAAAGTGCACTTGAGACTAAGCGGTAGAATAATTATGGTTCGTTAGGTAGTAATAAGTACAGTCCTGTACTATATTTTGGTACAGATTTCAGGAGTGTAGCAATGGAGGGATGGAATTTTAATTAAAAAATGTAACGAAGACTCTAGTTAGTAAGTAGAAGAAAAACTGGAGTAATCTTCAAAAAAGAAACTATTTTAATGTTAAAAGAGTTACAACACGAACTCTACTTACAACTATCAACTCTACTTCCTAAGTAGAGTTTGAGTCCCTGTCATGTTGAAACTATTTTAACATTAAAATACTTTTTTTTAAGATTACAAATAGTTTTTGCAATTTTGACTTAACATTCGTAATCAGCGTGCCGAAGAACTGCAGGATACCAAGCTCAGACTAAATCTGATGTTTTTCCCACACGCACGTCCGCCATATTTTTTTTTGAAACTTCACCTGGAGATTCGTGATTACCGTCCTCGAAAACCTTAAGTGGTATTCTGATTGTTATAGAAATCAAAGGTGACCTTTATGTTCTGGCCAGATTTTTTTGATTTTTGACCACTGTGCGTCCAGCCCTTGTCACGCTCCCTACCGAACTGTTCCACGCGGAATGTCAGCTTTTTCGACAGCACTTAAACCGCTCGAACCGCAAAAACCACCGTTCCTACTACTTCGATGGCCCGCGCCCTTCGAATTTCCCGGCTGGACGCCGAGCGGAGAGAAAACAGCCGGCATTCCCGGTCGCCACGAGCCCGCTCTCGATCCCTCCGCAGAAGCTCCGTGAGAGCAAAATGAAGCCGTAGGTAATTGAAAGGGATGCTTTCGCACCCGGTTCCCTACTAATAATAGATTTAATAGAGACGCGCGCGCTCATCGAAGAAGGGGTTCCGCGCACCACTATTTAGTGCCGGTTGCGCGCTGTCACGCTTACCAGCCTCTGCTTCCTCCCCCTGCCTTTCTCCCCGTACACCCCATATTCCTATTTTACTTTTCTCGCCGAAGTCGCGGACGTCGCGCTACCGGTGACCGATGCAATTGAATTTTCTCGAGCCACGTGATCGAGGGGATGCGAAGGGGTGCAGGAAGCAAGCGGGTCCTCGAGGACGCGGAGAAAGGCGGAGGGACGGCGTTGGTCGTTGTATCAAGCCGAAGCATGGCCGTCGCGATGCTTGTACGAGCGGGTAAAGAGCCTGTAAACGTACGCGCGCGCTTGTGCGCAAACCGACCAGCCGACCAGCCGGCCAGCCGCCAACGCGCGCGCATAGTCGCCGTGTGTGGCTTCCACAGGGGCCTCTTCTCCCCCTCCTCCCTCCACTCCTCCTTCTGCCCCCACTGTCTCATTTGAACGCGATTATTTATGTTTTCTTTCGTTCGTGCACGCCGACGCCGACGCCTGCAGCCACTAAAACCATCGACTCCTTCTTCCTCTTCCTCCTCCTCTTGTGCTTCTTCGTCCACTTTTTCCACCTCCCTTTCTCCACCTTCTGCTCCTGCTTCTGCTTTCGCTCGAGCCCCCTCCCGCTTCCCCCGACGATGATCGCCCCGCGTCCTGCGTCGTTCCGTCGAGGATCGACGGCTTCTTTCGCTGTCGACGCCGCCCCCGCCACCGCCGTTCCACGGGTTTTCTCCGGAATTCACGAAACGTGAAACGACTTAGCAGGCAGTTGCCCCCGTTTCAGCGGCGAGCAGCTAATTAGCCGATGTATAAAGGCACAAAGTATAAAGATAACGGCCGACGATTTATTACCACGGGAATTTTCCGCTGCGCTGATCGTGATTACGATTACCCCGCAATTATTTCGGGGCTCGATGGAACACGCGCATACTTTCAGGCACCGTGGAACGATACCTACACCGTAGACAGCTTCGCGAAACCCTCCAAAACGCGATCCAGCCGCGACGCGACCGAAGTCAGGAACGTCTTTAAACGTTTCTAACGATCTCCAGAATGAGGCGTGCCCGTGACGTTTATCGCGCGTCGTTCGACGCCGAGCCACAGAAATTTATGAATCTCTTTCCGCCAGGTTGGCACTCTTCCAGGCTTTCCTTCTGCTCCGCCGAGCCGCGTAAACACCGGCTCGAAACAATGTCACGCGGATGAATTAATTATCGCCTTGCTCCGCCTTGCGATTCTCCCCGCGACATTTCGACCGCGATCCTTTCGCAGAGGGTCCTGCGAAACTGCTACCTATGTCCACTTACTCCGAAGAAACCGATGGAAGGCGAAAAAGGATCCGTGAGTGTAAAAGTTTGAATCGGCGATATCGTGTTCGCGGAGCTTTAATTTCGTCGAGATATAGCTACCTACGCGTTACGGAAGCTCGTTGGTCGAAGCTGGGGTTAGACTGGCGGGCTCGAACGAGACGTTATCTCTTGGCAGGCGTTATCTGTTTCGGGACAACTAAATTGGATAACCGAGCGATTCGACGGCTAGCGTGTTCCGATAAGTTGAACGAGACCGTGAAATTGGAAAGCTTTCAAAGAGAGGTGGAACGCGGCGCGGTATAACGCGTAGCTTCGATTCTAGGAGCTGTCGAGTTTAGATGACTAGCGGGACGATTAGGAGAGAAGCAGGAGAAATGGACTACGGCTGGCGATAAGGAGCCGGCAGAACGGATGGAGGAACAGCAGTGGCAAGCGGAGCAAACGGAGCAAGCGGGGCAAGCGGGGCAAGCGTGGCCAGAGGGAAGAAGGACGGCAGTTAGCTTATGAATTATGACGCGTACGAGCGAGAAAGACGAATCGAGTCGGTCTTAGAGGTCGTTACGAGAGTCCGTAGGAGGAGAGAGAGAGGGGGGGGGGAGGGGGACAAGAAGAAGGCAAAAACGTTTCGCAGCGATACGTAGTAGCTCGCGCACGGGAAGTGGCAGTCGAGGAAAAAAACGTCGCTCGCTGCTAAATGAGCGCACCCCTCGACGACAACGACGACGTAGACGACAACGAACACGACCAAGACGAAGGACAACGGCGTACACGCGATAACGACGAGCGACGGCGGACGAAAGACGAGAGACGAGAGACGTAGATGAAAGACGCGCGAACCGCGACGAATGAATTTCGGGACGGCCGCTCTGCAGCGTCGCGCCGGTTCGATGTATCGTAACTCTGCCACAAATCCTTGTGAACAGTGAAATCAGCCACGATGGAGGCAAGCGACCGTGTTGCTGTTCAACGCGCTAAAGTCCGGCAGCTAAGTAGATCGGCAGAGACGTCTCGCTTCACGGATCCGTCAATGGGACCATCGCGACATGAATGAGAAGCACGATAGACAGAGCTTACGACCCTCGGCCAGGCTCGCGTGTTTAATTTCCCACGTTTCTTTCGCGCCAATTGTCCCGCCGCTAGAACATGTTCATTTTAACGCCTGACTGGGCTGGCCTACATCCCTATTTCACTGACCGTGCATTTAAAGTCGCTGGAAGCCAAATAGGCAAGTGGGTCGAAGCGCCGAGGCGCGAAGGTGAACAAGGTTGCAGCGCCGGGGCAAGGTGGTGGAAAAAAACGTGGGAAAACAAGGAGGAAAGAATGACTGGAGCTAACCTCCCTCTCTGTTTCTACTAATCCCGTTGAAGAATTACGCGAAACGGTGAAATAGCAGACCGTAGGCGGTTCGCAATGGTTTTTCTACGCGAAAGGGTGTATAAAAGCAGGATGCCGAAGGGGGGTGGAGGGTGGTGGAGGGCCGAGAAAAGAAGAGGAAAGGAGGTGGGCTGGAGGTAATTGCCAGGGCATCTCTTCGCACCTCATCATCGTCATCAACAGCCGCATCGTTCACTCGTGGTGTCGCAGAGGACGAGGCTGGGTCACCGGACCACCCCGTTAGCGCTTTGAACACGCTCGATTGCCTCGCCTCGGCTTTCTCCTCATTCAAACGGCCGCCACGCCGGATCTCGGATTCTTCTCCCTTTATTAAAGAGAAAACCGCCGCGACGCTTAAACGAGCGGGATCGCAAAACGAATGCGGTCGGGTAGCGAGCGCCTTCTATTTTTCTCGCCGCGTGTTGCCCGACGGGCGCGCGTTCAAACGAGCCCCAGAATCGCAGGAGACCACGGGCCACGGGCCACGGGCCACTGTGGTTGCGAGAAGTCGGCGGATTCGAGGAGGATTCCGATCGTGCGTGTTGAGAAAGAGAGGAGACGAGAGAAAGAAAGGCGTCGCGCGCGGGTCGGAGGATCGGACGCCGCGCGCTGTTTCGTCGAGTTGCGCGAGTCGACGAGAGGCATCGCGACGCCCGTGGAATGCAAGCCAGCCGCGGAGCTGGACCACACATGAGGCGCTCGCCCCTAAACGACTATCGTAAAATACGATAATGCTCGTCCTCCTCGTGCTCCGAACAAGGAATCCGAACTTGAACGCGCGCAACAAGATTTGTCTCCGGGCTAAATCTACCTAACCAAGTCCCAAAGAAAACCAGATCCCCGAGTCAGAGTCAGGTGTTCAGTGGGAAATTGCGAAAACAGGCAGAGGCACAAGAATTTGTACGTTTCGATCGGTAACGAGGAAACGATTATCCGAGGCGACGAGCGAACTAGGGAGAAGCAGTCCCGAGGGCGCGCGGCATACCTACATCGTCGAGCAGAGAGGACTGCCGGCAGCGCCCGCGCCACCGTGAAAAAAAAAGACAAGGAGCGGAGATGGGAGAAGGTGCAACGGAGTACGAGCGGAAGCGTGGAAGAGCGGATGGACGAGAAACAAAGCGAGACACTTACGAGTTGATTCTGATAGGCGGTGACAGCGGTGAATATGGCCTCCGGGAATACGAAGGTCTTGTGAGGTTCCTTCTCGAGGTCTGTTATCGGCTTGGCCGTGCCCGAGTCCGGCCGCTTCACCAGGTGGATCCTCGGCTGGTATTTGTGCATCGAGTTCAACACCAGCTGGAAATCATAGCGATTTATCAGAGGATTTACAGGCCGGGAGCCTCCTCGAGGATGCGTTCGCAAATAAACGAAACCGTAACGACGAGTCGCCGCGCGCCGGGTTAAACGTTTCCAACGACCGCTGAAGATTTCAAACAGACGCGCCCGCGTGTAACGTTTCGCGATACTATCCTCGTAAAACGTACAAACACGCCGCGACGCACTTTCGGAAAAATCAACGTCACCCCTTCTCGGGCTTCCGCGCTCGCCGCGGAGGAGGACAAAGGGAAGGATGGCAGCGCTCGCTTCGCGTCCTCCTCCGGTCACGAATCCTCCCGAGGACCCCGTAGATCCACGATACAACCGGATCCCGATAAAAGAAACAGCGTAGGAATTAGGAGCACTTGGCTGCTCTCAGGCATTCCCGTTCACCATTCAAAGGAATCACTTTGCCTTCGTCTGGCAGCGTGCAACACCCTGAATACAAAATGAGCACCGTGAAGAACCGCAGCGCGCCGGCCCGATCGGAGTTCCTATTTACGTCAGTCATCCGATGAATTAAGGACCCTGCCGCTGCCGGAGGGGAACGGATACCCGGCCACGACAGGCCCACAAACACCACGGACCAACGGAGTGCGATCGAGGAAGCGTATTAGGCGGTACCGTGAATAATACGATCGTCCTCGTGTCCCTGCTAATCTGGAGCAAGGCCGCGCTTTCGGCGTTCGTCCGTTCGTCCGTTCGCTCGCGATACGCTCGATCGAGCTCGCGTCGGAAGCTCGAGCAGATGCGACTAAACCCGCGAATCAACGGGAATATATACTCACGTGGCCGTGCCTGTCCATGTCGTTGTTGGTGAGCTTGACTTTCTCGAAGGAGACGACCTGCTTCCGAAGCTGCTCGCCCGTGAAAGGCGAGTCTGGATGGACGTAGAGCCGCGCCGGCGCCGGGGGATCGGCCTTTCCGGCTACCAGCCAGGAACTTCTGTGATAAGCGTACCGATACCTCTTGTTGTCCACTGGCACGATATCCATCAGCACCGCGTACCGACTGTCCGCCTTCAACCCGTTGAACGACACTCTGCACGTCGGGAACATTCTTCTGCGGAAGAAAGTGGGCTGAGCAACGAGAGTTCGAGGACAGAGCCAACATTTATTCGCGAATAACAAATTACTAGTTTATTCGACGAAAAGTTATTCGTTATTCACGAATAAATCGTATACAGTTATTCGAACCATATTTATTCCAATAAGAATTTATTCGTTATTCGACCTGATTTTTAAAACAAAAGTGCGAGCTATGACACGAGTTACTTAACCTAAAACATTAGGTCAGGCAGGATTTTATTCATCCATTGAGTGGACTAAATTTTTATTCGAATAAATTTTCAGTCAAATAATTTCATTTTATTCTAATTTTTTATTCGAAGATTATTCGAATGAAAATTTACTGGAATAATGCCTGACTCTGCTGGAGGGTGAGGTGGTGAAATCACGGCGGTGGAATACGGGCCGTACCAATTTCAGGGTTAACGCGGTGACGCAGTGGCGAGGTGGTGGTGGTGGTGGTGGTGGTGGTGTCGGTGTCCGGATAAAGGGGGAAGGCGAGGGGGCAGAGGATGAGGCCTGGCGCGAATGTTTTGCCTCGGAGGCCAAACATTAATACCGTGTCGGGCCCCCCGCTGCTCGACCACTAAAACGCGGGGACACCCGCCGATCTTATCTACGTCTTCTCCTCGGTCCTTGTCGACTCGGTATGCATTCATCCCGCCAGCGCCACGAGTGTGAGTAATGCTTTTATTTATCAAGCCGTCCTTTGTTAATGAATTGAACTCGGCTCGCGGGAGAAGGTGCCCTCTTCGATTCCCCCGCCTGGACTCCCGCCACCGCGAACCTCACCCTGCCCCGAAAGACATTTCTTTCTTCGCGCGCGCCTCACCGATTCAGGCATTTCTTTTCCTCGGCTCGATCTCGTTGAAGCTTCTCGAAAGCTTCGCCAATTCCCTCCTTCGGGAACGTTCACGCCCACTTGGCCAAGTTGCGACGAAGGGAGGAGCAGCCGCGGGAAGGGAGCTTTCCGTGGCTGGAGGAAAGAAGGGTAGTTCGACCGTTCCAGTGCTCTGCGAGTAACGAGGAAGAAGGCGAGCGCTAACGAAGGTGGGAGCGTTTCGAGTGGTGCGAGGGTGGTGGCGAAGGGTCGCGCGGAGGGTCGAAAGAACGAGGGCTGGTAAGTTGACGTCTGAAGGGAGCGACGAGCAGCGTCGGGACGCAGATCTAATTACTAACGCGCGAGTGTGCGAGGAGCGTGCGGCGGGGGTGGTGGAACCCCTTCGGGAGTCACCGAGCACCGAGGAGGAGCATAGATGTTGCCGCGGCGGTGGCGGGCAATTAGGCGCGCGTCCGCCGCGTCGCTTCTCCGCCCTCCCCCGCCTTTCATCTCCCTCGCATCCCCCTTTTAGAAGCTTTCCGACACTCTCGCCCCGTCTAATTTCATCGTCGAGGGTCGCCGTTCGGCCGTTTCCCAAAAACTCGACAATTTTCTCCTTCCAGTCGATTATATTATTCTACCAACGGCCTTGCCGATTAATAACGACCGTGTATACCTCCGTGGGTATCCAAAAACAGCAAACAAAATGAAAACTACCTATGTGAGAAATAAATTTCTTTATTATTTGCAAACATAACTGTTACTACGATCTGTACCTAATGTATTTTTCAAATTCTTCTTCTTGTGCGTTAGAAAAAAATTGCAATTGGTCCGAATATCGAAAAAAAAAATAGTAAAGGTCGTTGTTTAAATTTTTTTTTAAGCCTGTAATGAAAATTGTAGATTTAAGTAAGTTTCATACATTCTAAAAATTTCATCAAAATTGGTAAGCGTTACTCATCTCGAAGGTTCGAGATTACCTCATCCGATTTGTTCGTTGGATACGACCTAAACTATTGTAAAAATCTTATTCGCGATTACCCCGCGTTCTCGTCGTAGGAAGAAGAAAATTCACGAAACATTCCCTGAAACACCTTCGACCGGATTCCACCGAAGGTGTGATTCCTCGCACCTTCGCTCGCCATCGCTCGTCTCAAGGACTTTTACAAACTGGCACAAGCTTGCTTGGTTTCCACACCGGTCCGGCTAATTGACCGACGCGACGCGACGCGACGCGACCCGGCGCTCGATATAGCAATTTAACCGACCGCTTCCCTTTTTCTACTCCTTTTAATTCTCGCCTTGTAATTTCAGTCGTACCCGACAGCGCTCCGAGATGGAATATTGAATTTCAGTGGCTACTTCTCCCGAGAATAGGATACTTTTTTCCCCCCGAGGCATCGCATCAGAGGACTAATGAAACGTCTCCGCGAGTCCTCTCCATCGAAGAACCGTTCTAATTTATCGCGATAATATAAATCCGCCAGAATCGACTGAAACCGGATGCTCACCTTCCAGTTTTCGTGATGATCATCTCGGTGCCCAGCTCGTTGAACTTGTCCCACAAGTCCTTGGTCTCGAGATGGCACACCACGTGCCTCAACTCCTCGCAGTTGGAGCGCTCCTGGAGCAGGGGATTGACAGGGGATGCGGCTTTCCCGCTGGTGCTTCCGGTGTCATCCGTCTCCGGGTCGTCCTCCGCGACGATCGATTCCTGAATCGACGATGGTCCGCGGACGACGCCAGAGACGCTCGGTTCCCTCTCTGAAACGCATACAAGAGGAAAATGCAGCGCGACGATGTTGAAGCGGCTACGATGGTTTGCCTCGCGCGACCGACACCGGAAGAACGGATGCCACGAGACGAGAGAGAGAGAGGGAACGAGTCATCGAGGAGCTACGAAATTACATCGGCTATCCGTGGACGGAGGAAACGACTCGTCCGCCGATGAAAAACAAGACCTTAAGCTACTTAGCCTGTCGCGATGGCATCGTTCACGCCCTTTTTTCTATCGCTCGCAACCGGCAGTCGCTGAAATAATAGGTATTTACCCAGGTCGAGTAACGATAAGTTTAGCGGGGAGTAGAGTTAGCAGCGTCTCCTATTCAATGGGCGTAGGTACGATCGGAACGAGGAGAAGGAGGATAGGCGCGTTGCTTTGCACAGGTACCTCTGCGAATCTTAAATGAAGACGGAAAACGATGGTATCGGGGTTGAAACGCTGGAAATCGATGTGCCAGCTGTAATTAATAGTGCGCGCGCGGATAATCTGACGGGTATCTCGGTATATCGAAAGGTTTCCAGCTGCAAGCGATATAGGTACCCAAGTGCAACGTAAATACAGACTTGACCGTCCTAGACTCCCCGCGAATGTTTTACGGGACGCGGCGCGACGCGACTCGACGCCGCGCGTCGTGCCTTGCCGTGCCGTGCCGTGCCGTGCCGCATCCACGAGCAACTCTTGCGAAAATCCCTCCACTGTAACACAATCGAGTCGATTCCCCCGCTAATTAGTGGCCGATCCCGGGATCGGGTTGCGCAAAACCGATCACGCGAGGGCACTCGGCGTTTGTTCGCCGTTACCAAGACGCCTTTCGCTGGTCTCGCGTCTGGCCGAAAATCGCGAGCGTGACGGCGATTCGCGTGGAGCGCGACTCGCGGCAAGTTCGCTCGCGATCAGAGCCGCAACACGGATTCTCCGTGCCGGGCAGATCGTAATCCACGGCGTTCGCGAAACACTGGCGTAATTAATCGATGCCGCGCCATTTTCTCGGATCGTTTGCTCCGCGTTTCGTGCGCTGCCGAAGCTGGGGCGTAATGAAACGCTCGCGACTAATTCTCCATCCTGTTTCTCTCTGTTCGGCGGAGCAAGACGCTCGCGTCCACGTCGGCGAGGATAATAACGACGCCGCGGTAGCGGCCGGGGAAGGCTAATTATCCACTTACGACGGAGCTTGTTTTAGTTTAGCGTTATTATCCTGATTCTTATTATTATATTATTTCACTTTCCTGTGGGCTGCGCCAGTCCCAGCCTCGCCCCACAAAGATTCTCCGCGTCCGTCAGAAGACTAATTTGCCCGAAGCGCGCGAGGGAAGCGGGCACCTCGAATACGCGCGGCTGCGATTTAAAAGGCTCATGGCCGCGTTATCTCCGGCTGCCGCGATCAAAATTGAAAGATTACATTCCTCTGTGTTTACGTCACGCTTATCTTTGGTCGTCAATTTCGCCGGTGAGAGTTATTATCGAGGTGTCAACCGCGCGACAGGTGTTCGTGAAATTCTCATCCCTGCTTAAGATTAATCGCGCTCGCCGATCTACCGGATCGTCATCTTCTATTTCCGATTTCCAGCCGTCCGAACGGCGAGTTTCGGGCAACCGCGAATCGATCGTCTTCGTGTTTCGTCGAAGGAAGATCGCGTAGCTAGGTATACGCGGGTATAGGTAGTTGGAAAGGGGAGGACAGATCGAAGTGGATCGTACAGACCGCTCGCAGCGATACGTTTCGTTGTCGATGGGCCAGCACCTAGCAGGCGTAAACAGAAACGAGTTTCACTCGACTAATCACCTGTGGAAACGACGAAACGATTGCTTCTGCGGAGTCGCGCACGCACTCGGCGCGATGCAGCAGGTGTGCACAGCCGATTGCACGAAATTAACGCGAATAAATTAATTTATAAGTTGGGGCGATTTTAGTGATTAGGTAGGTAGGTACTTGGCACGAAATCATGGACGGTAGCCGAACGGGCTCCTGTTTCACTTAACACGAGTTCGTACGCGGAACGCTTAAAAATTACTTTCGCTCGTTAAAACGATTCTGTTCGCTCGAGACTCGAGGGGAGGGAGAGGGAGAGGGAGAGGAAGAGGGGCGAAGGAGCTCCTCCGATTCTTTACGCGATGCTTTATGTATCGCCGCCACGAGAAGCGATCGGTCTCCTTTGAGTGACGGCTGCTGCGTGACTCGAATCACGACTGCTTCCGTCTTCCGCGTTCGCTCGTTTCGCTGGTTTCGCTGGTTTCCGGAAAGCAGGAATCTCGGCTAGTCCTCGCGCTAGGGGTGGCGAGATCGTTGGGGCTAATTGGCCGGTGAGGAGAGGTTAGCGCGATGTGTGGTCTGTCATCCGCGTATTTTTATTCGACACGGCGAACGGCGGTGTTAAACGACTGACGAAACGGATGACGAGTCGCCAGAACGGCTGGTGGCTGCGCGTCTGCCGACCGAGCTCGACTTTCCACCGAGTTTACGAGCAGCCTCGTCAAGTGAGTTACGATTCCGAGTGCGCGCCGGATCAAAGACGCGGCACCGGGACAGATTGAAACGCGTCCCACCGCTAATGTCCTCCCGCGATCTACGAGAACACCGAAACCTCGTCTCCCTTCCTCCCCTTTCCTTTACTTTCCTGCCCTTTCGCATCGAGCCTCCGCGATTTCATTGTAAATTTTCGTCATTTCACGATATTTACGCAAACCAGCCGCTGTTCCTTTGCCAGTCTCCTCTTCTGCGCGCAGACAGCACCGGCGAGCCTTGCATCGAGCGTATTTTTACCGGCCGATGCGATACGATGCAGCGATCGAAGCGATAAAGGTGTAGCAAAACCGCGCGCCGGAAGCCTCGGTCCAGCCACGGGGACAACTTTACGAGCGAGAAATAAGCTCGCGATATGAATTACGGGCATCGCGCCGCGCTCGTTGCGAGATAGAAACGGCTGACTCTCCTTAGAAATGCTAGAGATTCTAAAGCGCAGCTCGGGACCCTGCTCGCCCGAGAAACAACGTCCATCTCTGCCTAATCGGCGCGGTATCGATCTCCGCTCGAGATCCAGGGACTCCTAATTCTTCTCGCATTATCGCAGCTGGAGTAAAGTAACCCACGCTCCGATAGGTATTTCCGATCACCGATTCTTATTCAACGCATTCTCGCGATCGTTGAAACTGAACTTTGAATTTTTTTCGCATACGGAAGATAGTGAAATGTTTCTGGAGTGCGACACGGCTAAAAGATGGCATGCGTACACGCGAGCAAAGGAGAAACATTAAGCTGCTATCTGATTGCGACGTAGAGCTTCTGGTTGATCGATCAATCTGTCGACAAGTAATTAAAGCAGGTACACCTTGTTTGTTTGCGAAACGTAAATTAATCTAGTCGTGACGCGATACGTTTTTCCCGGATCGCGCCAGATAAAATTGCCATGCCGATACTCGACGTGTATTTCTTCGATGGAATCCCGAATGTGTTCGGTGGACGGCTGGTGGAAGGATATCGCGAGCGATTCGGGCGCGCGCTCGATATCGACGCGCAGCGAGCATCCGCGGGACAAAGAGACGTTAACGAATGTCGTTCGCGCCTCGTATCTCAAAATATTTTCGTCTACGCGTGGCAAAACCATCGTTTCGTCTTGCACACCTCGCAATGGCCGGCTTCACGCGATAAAAAAAAGAGACGCGTAAACTCGTCAAAGAAAAAAAGAAACAAATTTGATGGTAAAAAAAAAGAATAGTCAAACGTTAAGAAACTAATTTTGTATTATACAAAAATGTGTCGAGAACTGGTCGTGACCAGTAGACCTTTGGCCTGAACATTACTAATAGAAAATAAAATTAAACTTAAAAATGTTTCTTCTGCAAACAGAAAACCAAAAAGTGAGAAATATCCGATTCGCCCCGGAAATCTCTGAAAAACTGAAATTTTCATAACAAAATTTTTAGAAACAACTTAAATAAATCGAATTTAATGACAGTGAAGTCAAGTGACACTACTTATCACACAGATCGAAAGGACTTTGCCGTTTTTTGCCGCCTCTAGGTATCAGCACAATTCTCGTGACACCACTCATCTCGCGATCAGATAATCTTTTCAGAGTGGACGAATTAATTTTTCACCACAGTAAATACAATGCCATCTTCCGAAGACCATTAATTTATTTATTCTTTCGTCATTTCTTTAGGTTTAATTTTTATCACAGCTTTCTTTCTTTTTTTTTTCTTAGACTCCATAATCACTGATTCATCTTCTTTTTTTTTATGTACGTACGAACCTTTTGTATACGCCCGAAATGGCGTGGTCCGATTAAACTAAATTACAATTAAAATTGACACCAAGCCGGTGCTGGCCTGTTCGAGAAACTCGTCCGATGATCGAGTCACCGACGCGATACAGGCCGGAAAGGAAATCTCCGTAATTTTTCTGTCGTTTCCAGTCGCGGTTCTGACTCGAGCGGCGGCCACCGATCTGTTTTACTCGAGCAGCGGCGCACGATATAATTCCGGTTGAACGAACCATATCGCCTCGTTTCACTCACCGTTTACCCATCAACCCGCATCAAACGGCCTAGGAACGACGGACGATAGGACGGAAAGGACGGAATGATTGTTCGGAAGGAGAGGGAAGTCTGCACTGATTTTACGAGCTCATCAATTGGCGAAATTCATCACAGGATGAAAGGGGCGTAATGGCACTCGGTGCTCGCGGAATAACTCCTAAACGCGCGACACTGCCCTCTTCGTTTAAAATGTCCTTTCTAGCATTTTGAAAGAACCGAGAAAACTGAAGTTTTATCATTTACTTTGTACCATCCTTATTTTCCGTCATTCAAATTGAAACATGTTGCCATTATTTCGTAATAAGGAATGTATCATTAACGTATTAATTAATCAATTGTTTTAGATAAGATATTTTAACCATTTTGAAAGAAGTTATAAATCTTTACGAAGCACGTATAGTTTTCTAACTTTACTTAAGAGGTAAAAGACGCGTGGAACTTGAAATATTTCAACGTAGGTATCTGAAAAAATGAAAAAATGCTAGATAGGACAGTTGAACTATGGAGGGCAGAATAGATGCGAATATCGCGAACGGTGAATTAAGGCGGAAGCACACATACGGCATTCGACAAGCTGTTGGCAAAAGTATTCGCGCGATATCGCCACTCGTGGTCGGGAACTGCGAACATTCGTCGAGAAGCTCGCGCAAACAATTGATATTCGGGCAAAAGAGAACATTTGCCCGCGTCGTTTGATCCGCACGCGTAAGTAGTTGCTCGCCGAATGTCGAATGTCGAATGTGTGGTTCCGTATTTATATAAACAGCAAGAAGGCTTTCGCGTCCATTGGATTATGAAGTGATCCTGTATGCGATGAACGGCGATAAAATTGTCAGCGTTGCGACCGAACCGAAGATTATTCGTCCGGATTTATCGGTGCTGCTTAACGCGTATCGTCGCGAAAAATCTTGCTGGTTGCGAACGCAATAGGTAGTAGAAGACGGCGGATTTTTTGGAAACGCTTCGGGTGAGTTGCTGCATAGTGTAAATTCGGGAGACGCGGTCGGGCCGTAGAGTTGGTCGAGTCGGAACAATTGCTTCTTTAGGAGTCAAACAGTTGACCGAATAGCGTCGTCACAGAATGTGTTTAAATTAAAAATAAATTGAATTCACAACGAACATGTTAGATGCACTAAATTATTCATTTTGTAGGCTTAATCTATTCCTTTACATGCATATTATTCCCGCGTTAATTATTTTCAATAGTAATAATATTATTATAATTAATTTTTCTTGTCGCATTCATTAAGTATTAATTATTAATAATAGTGACAACAACAACAACATCATCAACAATAATAATATCATTATATTATTATTTATTAATATTTATTATTATTATATTGGATGCATAAATCATGTACAATACATCTCGATAGATGTAACACTTGTGGACGTCACAACAAATTAATCGGCCTCCACGAAACAGAAAAAAAAATGAATATTTGTATGTATTTTTTCTGAAATATTAAAATAAGTTTTTAAGGTTCATTGTGACAAAATAAATAACATCAGTGTTAGTTTAATAGCCATTTGAAGTTAGGTCGAACCGCGTCTCCCGGATTTACCCTATGTAGGTCGATGCGACGCGTCGCGTCGCGTCTCAGGAAAAAGTAACGTTCCAACACACTTCCTGTCGCGTTCGAGTTCGCGTTTACACGTGGTTAATCCACTCGAGACTCGCCGTTATCTTCCTGTTCCAAGATCGATCTCGAGCCACTCGATGCACCACCGTCGGCCCGAAATATTAACAGGACGATTGCGAAACGATACGCTTTACATCCGTACGGTAGAGTTATTCGGTTGGAGGAACCAGTGTCCCCACGAATCTAATCGACGGATGCGCAAGGGGAGAGGGAGAGAACTCGCGAGCAGATCGAAGAGCGACGAAGGATCGAGGAGGCGATACGTAAAGGGTCGTTACGGTTTCTGGTTGTTCCGAGGTGATCAGCGTAGGTCGGCCTCCTCCATCTGGCTGCGAGTTAATCGATCCGAAGCCGATTCCAGCCGGTCGTAACTCGTGGCTCGGTCGACGCGGCGTGTCGCAGCTCCTCGCTTAACTAAGTCATTGGCTATTTATTACGGTTGACACTCCGACGAAACCCTACACGCCGGCGTGAAATTTTTTTCGTCGCCGGTGGCCTCGTGAATACGAGCTACCGTTTGCCCCAGCCTCTCTCGCCCAGCCCAGCTTTCGATTGCCTGGTTTCGGAGACAACTTGTTCGCGTCGCGATTTTCATCGAGCTACATGCCGAAAATGGAGGAGCGCCGCTCTCACCGCCGACCGAGCCAAATACCTCGTCCCGCCCGATATTCATCAATGCCAAGGTGTCGCGAGGACCCGTACCACCGCCGTCAGCCGTCAGCCGTCAGCCGTTTCACTGCGAAACGCGTTATCTCGTTGACGCGTGGGGCAACGGTTTCCGCGTCACACCTACCGCGTCGCGTTCAACCGATAATGTTACGTTCGCAAACGCGAGGATGCGATAAAAGGTTCGCGGCGCTCGACCGGTTAAAGGTCTCCGTTGGAGAAACGAAAAGGCAGCTCTGACGGGTGAAAGATCCACCTCGAAAGGGGAGACGTTGCTGTCGATTAATGAGGCACGAGTCGAGCGAGGGATTGCCGATTTATTTAACAATTTCCAGTGTGCAGAGGCTGTCATCCCGGCGAACTGCTGCGACGGTGGCAGGTAGAGAGAGAGAGGGGGAGTTAGCGATGAAGGGGGCGGGGGATGACGGCTGGGTGGAGAGGGCGGAGAGGAGGAGTAGCGCGTGTCCAACACACGTGCACTTAAAAGGGAGAGAGGGAGAGGGAGAGTCTGTTGGTCGATTCATCGCGCCGTTTACCCAAGTTTATTTGGGAACGACGGTTCGTTTCCGTGGGTGAATTGCACCGTGGCCAACCGTAAATTTCGTCCGCGTAGAATCTTCGTGGGCGATTATTCGCCGCGGGCGTCCAAGATACGCGATGATGAAACCAAACACCGAGCCGAGTCTTGTTCGGACGGACGTCTGGCTGGGCGATGCGGCCACGGTCGTTTCCAGAATTCCGATGAGACACCTCAGCTGGCCGCGCGAAACGACCGTTTCTCGCCCGAGGAATTAACGCCCGGATTCTCCGCGGGGACACACCGCTTCATTCAGAACCTCGCTCGCTAAATAATTCATTAACAACCGGACCATTGCTTTTTTTCCTTTCCATCGGCCTCCGAACTTTGCAGAAGAAACGTCTCCCCCCGTGATTAAGACCAGTCGCCGGTTTTACGTTCGTTCGCGGCTCGAGCGACAGTTTTTTGCGCACGTAATAAGTTTCGGGGGCGACGTAGTCGATTCTAGGAAGAGGTGCAACGCGATAGCTATCGAGAAAAAAGCGAGAAATACTCGACGACGGGAAATATCGTCCGAGACGAATATCTTTTTTGCTCGTTAGAAGAAACGAAAGGGTGGCGGGCAGGCCATTATACGGGACCCAGGCAAAAACGATCCCGTTACACGGGCCAGTCGAGAAAAAAAAATCAAACCTACGACGTTTATCTCGATAATGAGCCTGCGACGAAGGATTCTTTACGTGCATCGCGTAGCGTCGCTTCTGTATTGCTCGGCCGTCGACAGAAAGCGTGTGGACGCGTTCGCCATCTTATCTTTACAAACCGATTCGTACCGTGCTTTCCCATTTCTATATCTCCCCGGCCTTTCTTTTTCCGTTTCGTAGTCGAACGTAGCCGTAGCCGTAGTCGTAGTCGTACCGTTTACCACCCACGGAAACGCTCGTTGACAATACTGTTTCGGCAACTCGAGATAGAACAGACATTACGTGGATGACCAGCGTACTCGGTGTCCCTGTCGAAAGGGCTACGACCGCGACGCTAACTTTCGATCGAACGTAGAGTGGATAGTCGGAACCGTAGCCTAAACGATGTGACTCGAGATGCTCGCAGCATTTCCACGCGGAAGATACAGCCGACGAGGGCAATACGGGCGAGCGTGATCGCGAGAGAAATTCAAGAACGAAAGACACTCACCGTGCTGATGCAGCTTGCCACCGCCGACGGCCTGTTGCTGCAACTGTCGATGAAGGTGCGGCTGTTGAAGCTGTTGCTGCGTTTGTTGATTCTGCTGCTGCGCTCCTGGCGTCTGCGATTGCTGTGGCTGCTGCGATTGTTGTTGTTGTTGTTGTTGCTGCTGCTGGTGCTGCTGGTGCTGCTGGTGCTGCTGCTGCTGTTGCTGTTGTTGACGGGAATCTCGAGCCATGATGGCCGCGATGCTGAAATCGGTGGCGCACTGGCGGTTCGAGTTGCAACTGTTGTTCAAGTTGTTCAAGAGGCTGCTGTTCGGCGAGGGGCTGGAGCTGTCCTCGCCGTCATCGCGGGTGCAACCGGAGGTTAAGCCGGTGGAAACCGCGGAGGCGGCGGTGCCCTCGGCCTGCATTTTTCTCCCAAGAAACAGATGTCGAGATTCCTCGTCGTCCTCCTCGCTGCCGGCTCCTCCGCCTCCACCACCTCCTCCTCCTCCCCCGCCTCCTGTTCCGCCACCTTCTCCGACGCCACCGCCACCGCCACTGCCAACCCCGAACGAAGACAGCGTCAATCCGTTTCTCTTCCTACCGGCGAGGCTTCTCGACTCCAGCAACATCACCTGGCGGCTGTTGCTCGCGTATCTCGCGCGTTTACCAATTATTATTATCGAAACACGCAGGAGGTTAGATTCGCACGGGCCAGTGGGCCAGGCCTATTTCTCTCGGAGGTAGCGGTAAGCTTCCAGGGAGGAAACCTCGACATCCTCCCGCCTTGGGCGGACGATGCTTCCAGTCGCGGGCCCGGCGAAAGCAGTAGGAAACAACTGTCCCGAAGGAGACGGGCAGACGCGAGCAGCGAGAACTCGTCGTGTTACGTGGAGAGTCGATGTGCGCGACGACGCGCGCGCATCGCGACGACACTTGGATATACGTGTGTCGCGCTGTTGAAGCGAGCTGCAGCGGGCAAAGGTGCACGCGCGAGAACTCCGACACGGAAACACTTTGTTTTCTGAGCGCTCGGGCAGAGGCACAGGTCGCGCGGACTATCGACGAGGGGCGAAATGACACCGGCCGTCCCGGGGGGTTATCGACTCTGTCGTGGCGCGACGTCGGTTCGCGGAGAGCGTGGTAAGCGTGGAGAGGCGTTCGAGTCGAGCGGAGAGCGCGGACAGAGCGAGAAACGAGAGAGCGACCGGTTGCCCGACAGACTGACCCGCGCCACCGGCGGTCGGCTGCTCGTTTCGGTCCCCACCCCTTGCCGCTGCTCTGCTCGGCTCGGCTCACGAGCTCGATCGTCCGCGTCGCGTCCCGTCGCGCCACGCCGCGCCGCGTCGCGCGGGGGACACGACGTGGCAAGTGCGAGGGGCGCGGAGCGCTCGGCGTCAGAGCGGCGGGAGAGAGCGCGCGCCACACCGGTCGACCCGGGGCGAGAGACGATCCCCCGAAGAGGGAGGAAAGGCGACGGCGACGGTGGTTCGGTAGGCGGCACCCTTCGGCCAAGCTCCGCCCGAACGATCAGCACTCGACTCCGCCCGCAGCCTCTCTCCTCCTAGGAATTTGCCCGACGAGCCGAGCGACCACCTTATTACGCCGTTTCCGTCCTTCTCTCC
Source organism: Andrena flavipes (assembly GCA_963971345.1). Lineage (NCBI taxonomy): Eukaryota > Metazoa > Arthropoda > Insecta > Hymenoptera > Andrenidae > Andrena > Andrena flavipes. The sequence continues at coordinate 529,446 of OZ020481.1, forward strand.
CTTGGACTCCGCTCCGCTCCACTCGATCCCACAACGATCGCCAACCGGCAGCCAGCTGTCTCTCTACCAACTCTCGGCTACGCTCTCGCAGAGTTCCATCCTTCGATTTGCTCGATCATTCCACCTTTCCTTTTCTGGCTTTCGGCTCGTTGCCGCGTCGCCGCGTCCCCGCGTCGTCGGAACCTTACCGATTCTCCGCTACCAGCCACCACGTCCACGCTAATGGTGGTGGCTGCGGCTGCGGCAGCGGCGGTGGCTGCGACGGAAGCAATGGTAGTAGTAGCAGCGGTGACGAAGGCGGTGGAGGCGGCAGCGGCGAAACTGGAGTGGTGGTGGTGGTAGTAGTCGCGGATCGTACGTGCCTCTCCCCCTTGCGGTTCCCTCTTTCCCGCGAGCTATTCTTTCTCCTCGTCCGACAGCCGGCCCCTTCTATCAGATCCTCCTCTTTTCTCCCGTCCAGCTTGTTTCTTTCGCCACGGACGGCCTCCCGATTCTCCCGTTCCTCCCGTTCCTCCCGTTCCTCCCGTTCCTCCCGGTCCTCCCGTTCCTCCCGTTCCTCCCCGAGCCTCGAGAGCCCTCTCACGAGCCCATCTGTGCGCGAACGAGTAACCAAGAAGGGTGGTACGACATTATGGTTTGCTACGCGGTATCCAGCCACGGCAGCTGCCATTTTTTCTTCCGAGAGGGGGCAATTGCTGACAGGGACTGCTATCCTCTCTCTCTCTCTCTCTCGCACACTACATTTCAAATACTTCCATATAATACTTCCATCGCACGCTTTGCAAAATATTGTCCACTCGACGATAGCCTAATGAACATAGGAGCATCCACGGGTGGAGACGCGACTACTGTCCCCGAATACGCCGATGCTCGATTCCACGGGACGCCTAGAAAGTGGAAATTCATCAGCCGTCCAGCGGAACAGATTCCACAGGGAGGATCGACGAGGGCGGTTAACGAAGACGCGGCGAGTCTCGAGGATAAAAAGCTCCTCGAGCCGGCATAGGTGCGCGCGCGGCCAAGTGGGAAGGGGCCAGATTGCTCCGGATATTATTATAATAAAGCAGGAAATTGCCTGTGCGCGCTAAATACGTAGGTAGCGATACGTGGATCGCGCGCGATATCATCGGCAGATTATTGTAATTATACGCTTTAAGATGTATAAAAACTCGGGCACCGATATTATTACGAGTTAGAAATTTCACGCGATTCAATTCCGTTATTATCCGCGAAAGATAAATATTATAATTCACTGCGGAGCCGCGGCAGAAATCAGCCGGAAAACGTGGAACGGCGCGGCGCGGTGCGGCGCGGCGCGATTGGTACCCTCCTTTCTCCTTGCCACTGTTGCTGCAACCAAAAACCACGCTGATTCCGCAACTTTCGGCTCCGGAAAACTCCGGCAATTAGTATCCAGCTACGCGAAACGTCGTCGCATCGTTATCGCCACAGGTTCTACGTAGCAAATGTACAGAGACTTTGAATACGTTCCGTTTGTCGTCTCGTCGGGTCGCCGAGGCTGTAAAGTAAATTCGAGCAATGCGCACCGACGTAGGTATCAAAGAGAAAGCCGAGTTGCAGCATCGCTTCCGGTCGTTCGAGCCTGTTCCGGGCCGTGGCGTGGCTTTTTCCAGACGAGTTAGAGCCGACGCGAGGCGACGTTACGATCAGGTGAATCCGTTTAAATACTCGCGGTCCGTGGGAAACCACTTCAAAGGATCGCGTGGAAGCAGAAGGCGGCTCCGCGTAACTTTATGTATCTTTATAGTCGTTCCAACGGCATCGCTGTATCTTTATTGACGCGGACGTGCCTAGGCGGAGATATATTTAGTCGGCAAAAGCGCAGTTACTATCGATGATCCTGCCCCTACGACTACACAGGCCGCGCCGTCTGGCTAACAATTACAGGGATAGCGAACGTCGCGTTCCTTTCTTCGAGCAAGAGGCATCGAATCGCCGAGGTACCTCGGACGCAAAGGGCAAGAGTTCTCCGTCGATAGGACGGACCTCCCGATAGACCGGGAGGGTACGACTCGATCGCCACGGCTCGTCCTCGGGGGTTGTCGCTTCGTTTGGGGAGAACGCGTAATCTGCTTAGCCTGACGCTGATCCGGACAAATCGCCGCGCGGTTACGCGGCACTTATTCCCGTCTTTCGATGCTCACGACCACCGCTCTCTTTCTCCGTCTACGTTTTGTGGTACGAATCTGATCGATGACGTTGCCGATCTTTCGATATCGACTCGAAAGACGGATCGTCAGGCTCCAACGATTCCCCGCGTTTCCATATTAATCGCGTAGTCGAGAAGATACACGTGTACACTTTCGTAGATTCCTCGAGTCAAGCGCGCAATTACATTTCCCCGCGATTAAAGTAACCCCGCGCGTTTCCCGGCCACCCCGAATATTTATGCGCCCGGCGATTTGATTTTCTGCGAGCGTTCGGCTGATTGACGGCTAACAGGCTCCGTCCGGAAACCTACCCGCAGCTACGCTCGGGTTATCCCCCTATTTTGACACGTTCGATACTCAATGGCAGCGCGATATTTAATAATATCGCGAAGAAAGGTCTCGGTAACACGAGCCGAAAGGCTCGCGTGTCGGAGCGGGACGTTTGGAAATTCACGCAAAAACCTCTTTGACGAGTGCCGCTCGTGCACCCGCTCGAAAATCTCCAAGTAGGCAGGCAGGTACCTACGGCCTACAACCGATTTTATGGCTCTGTCGCGTACAGGTAGGGGAGAATGGGGCAATCGCGGACAATCATTGTCTGTATCGTTATTATAAATGTGTAATTTCTTTTCTTTACGTTCCAGGACATTATTCTATATATATTGCCGAACGACTTCGCCTTAATCTTAATATATAAAGCCGAAAGAATCTAAATTTCGGGCGAAGCCGAATAGTAAAGGTAGTCGTTGATGTTCTATTTTGTATGCACAACGTAAGAGACAAGTAGAGTAGACGTAGGTAAATGTTGGCACCGTGTGAATTTTATTGTCCGAGTTGTGGCAGTTGCCAATGAAGGTAGAGTCGCCAGTGTCGAATCGCGTAGCTGTGCTTCGTTTTGTTATCCTACAATGCGGTAAGTATCGAATTCGTTGGTTCTGATGTAATATTCTGATTTTTAGGAATCAATATACCTAAATATTTGAATTATTATGTCGTCTAAAACCGCAAAGGATTAGAATTTGTACATATGTATATGTTAATTTGAATTTTATCAATGAAAACGTGTGCAGGCAATGATGGTCGCTTGACCATAAGTGTCTACATTCCCCAGTGTAGAATAAACATATGTTTCTTTTCTAGACCGCGATTAAATCAATATAATACTACTTAGTTTCGTACCCCACGAATAGGTCGATAGTTTAAGTTTACAAAGGAATCATTCCCAAGAAATATTTCACTCGATATCTTGGTTTTATTAGAATTAAGCGCTGCCGGACAGGTTTCAAAACGTCCATGATCGATCGATGGTTGACCGAAATCACTGGAATTCCGGGTAGCGCGTAAATGAGAAAGAAAAGGACAATTCGCGAATTCCGTGAAACGCGCGAGCCTCAAGGCTGCGCGGGGCGTTCTCCAAAAAGCTTGTGGAAAGACAGACGTTAATTAAAACTCGGCCCGCACTCTGGCTCGCCAATTTTCTCGGAGGATATCGCTTGAAAGCACTTAATCGCTCCACCGCAGAAGTGCCAGCAATTTGCCGGCTATACGAGTGGTAGGTTTAGGGTGGCGCGGCATTCTTTCCAGCTTGCCTCGAGTGGAACGAAGAGGGCAGGAGGAAGTGGAAGCAGCCGAAAAGAATGGAACGATCGCAGTTGGCAAGCAGAGCTTGGAAAGATAATCCCGAAATCAATCGAGAGGGACGAACGCCTATTAGGCGGTGGTTAGCTAAATCCCGATCCGCCTTGGCTTTTCTCGCGCGTCTTTCCAAGTCTCTCGCCTTTGCGCGACGAACAAAGGGAGTTTCGGATAAATCGGGGTGACTTTCAAGAGTTTTTACTGGGTATAGGTACGGCGAGGACGGGGACGGGGACGGCGACGGGGACGGGGGCCGTTGCGTTACCCCTCGGGACGAATATGATGTAAATAAATGATGAGCTGCCCTTAAGGGAGTGGATATTAGAGTGGGGGTAAGAAGTGTTATGAAACATAATTAGCGGCCGCCGCCACTGACTCGCGATGATTACAGGGCGGTGAGCAAAAGTCCTGGGCGATGGAGAAGGGAGCCGATGCGAGATAGATTTCCTGGCTGGCTACGAGCTACCTTCTTACCTTCCTAACGCGCGCGGCGCGCATGTGGTCGCCGACCGCACACCGCACACCGCACACCGCACACCGCTCAACGCGTAGGTTACCCACACCGACGCAGGCCAAACGCACACGCTCCCGTTGGACCGCGCTATCGAACTACACCCACAGCTTTCCTTCGACGGTCGACCGAGCAATTCCGCCGGTGCTCACTGCTCGCACTCGAGATCCCGCGTGCGAACACACGCGAGCGGGATTTGCACGTGCAACGCTAACCACCTACGTGCCAGCCTACACAGTGGCGTCGAATCCCACAGCACTCCCTTGTCCACCGATTTGCCGCTGCTTCCGCCGTCACGTCGTTTCCTTCCTCCTCTGGATGCCGTTCCACCGACGATTTCCCTTATCGCCGTCAGCCATCCAACAACCTCCCGTGCCAATGGCCGGTCGCCTTCTAACGAGCAGAGACGTCTCCACCGTCCACGCATCGTCTCTTAGGTCCACGCGTCGTCTCTATCGTTGTTAGAGGGCGAGAGGCGAAAATCGGGCTGGTTGGATACGCCAGTGCGGTGTATACGTACGTAAACTTAATGATCGCCGGGTATAGTAATTGGTAGCGGTGCTCCGCGAGCGAGCCACTATCGGGCGTCGGGTAGGCGGAACCCAGCTTTTTTCCAATTTAATGATCCACCGTTGAAAACGTACGATACGCCAACTCCTTCGTTCCCTTGCTGTCGCGAAAGATCAATTTCATTGAAAGGACCGCCGCGCCGCGCCGCGCCGCGCCGCGCCGTCTAATTCCATCCAGCTTCTCCTGCCGATAAAATTTACTATTCCCGCCGCTTCTCCGGCAAAAGTACTCCGCGAAGAAACGCTGGATCCACTCGTATAATTCACGAGCGAAAAGAAGGAAAAAGCGCGCGGGGAATCGATTAAAAGGGGCTGGAAAAAAGGTCAAACATGTTGGCGATCTGACTAATTTATTAGCGAGCATTTGCCGTTACGTTTACGGACCAGTAACGTTTCACGAAATCGTCGTTGCCCCTCGTGCCGCCCTCCAGAAAAGTATGCTCGCAAATTTTTATGGTAGTCGGGTTGTTTAAGGACCCCTTATCCGGGGTAAAAGTGCGTTATGGCCGGCGGAGGATCGCGAGCGAGTGCCTCGCGTCCCCAAACTGCCAACTTATCCTCGCCGCGTTCGACAAAAAGACGTACGCGACTTTTACACCGTTCGAAGCCACGCTGCCTCGAGCGCGCGATTGTCGCGCCGTTGCAAAAAACGCCGGCTCGCCTGCATCGATTAATCTGAAAGTTTTCGGTGGGAACTTTTACCTGCCACGTACACCTAGCGATTTAATCGGCGTGGCCACGGCGAACACAACTCGGCTTCGGTAATCGAAGGGGAATCGAGGGTTTTTGCGCGATACAACCGTCCGGCGGACAATTTCCGGGGATCGGAGCAAAGAAGATACCAGGAGCGGGGCGGTAGAGGCGAAAAGAGGAGACGGGAAACGGGAAACTCGACGTCGACGGCGTCTTTCGCGTAAAGGGTACCGCGACCGTTTGGTATGCCGGGCGGCGCGACAACATGCTGCGTTATCAGAATTATTGCTGAAGCCCGCGTTTCTAACCAATACGAAGTTAATGCGGCGCGTTAACATTCGTGGGGTGCGCTCGATGGCTCGCATCCCCGCAAGCTGTGGCCGGACTATCCCGTTTCAGAAGCTGCCCTCTTACTCTCTTCCACCGTGCCTTCCGCTTCTCCATCTTCTCCTTCTGCTTCTGCTTCTGCTTCTGCTTCTGCTTCTGCTTCTCCGTCTCCGTCTCCCTCTCCGTCTCCTCCCGCACCCCGGCATATTGCTTTCGCGCACGTACGCATATGTCGCCGAATATCCTCCGTAAGGGGTGGACTCGCAGGGGTGGACCGTTTCGCTGGCGAACCGCCGTGCCTCTCAAGTAGCTGTATCACGTGCTTTATATAGCCGAATAAACTTTTGAAACTATCGAAATTCTTCGACGGCGGTCCGGTGGAAAAAAGTTGCCGCGGCAACGGCCGACCCGGGGACGTTGTATAAAGAAAGGGGGAAGAGAGCGGTCTAAACTAAAGTCTAAACGTTCGACCCGACCCACTTTCCTGCGTTTAGCCTGAGAAAGTTCGCGGCACAGCCTGTTCCTCGCAGTCGCGGGGCCTCAGCAGTAACGAATACATTTTTCTCCCGGCAATATCGGGTCCGATATCGCGGCAATAAATGGCAAGGATATTATGCAGCGGCCTAATAACGATCGTAATAAACTTACGAGCTACTTTATGGGGCAACCGCTACTGGATGCTTTCGGCTGCTTCCACAGATGACGCGGATCGTAAAAATTTCGTCCATTTTATTCTACGCGCCTTCCACGCCCGGTCCGCGCCACCCCGAGACTTTGCCAAATCGATCGAAACGTCCCTCCAGCAGACAAATGTCCTCCGCGCTGCTCCTCCGAGGCCAATTACACGCGTCGCGTCGGCCCGTTAACAGAAAACTTGCAGCCTTCTTTAAGGGGCAGCTCGAAACAACATGCTTATTTGCCAATTTTTTTAAGGAAAAGTCTATTAGAGAGAGTAGGTACATATTGCGGATATTTCAGTAGTTTTTACGGTAAAAAGTATCGAAGGGTTTGCGAGTTGTCGGGCGATACCCGAGACGCCCCTTTTTAGCCTCTGTGCAGGATCATCCGAAATTGAAAATGCGATTTTTTTAGACACCTAATCTATGAAATTATCCAGGCCCTAGCGGTCCCGACTTTGGAAAAATTATTTTCAGACAAAATGGTGGCTGTGCAAATTTGGAAACGTGATTTTGAGGAATACGCGTTTAGAGAGCGCTAAATCAACACCTATCTACTTACGCTTTCATAGAATATTTTCAAGATGTACTTGAAGAAAATATAAAAATCGAAAAATCGATTTTTCGAAAATTCCCAGGTAGGGCTTCCCCCTTAAGGGAACTATTTAGGTAGTCGTTTTCCGTGAAAAAAGAAAACACTTTCATTGTAACGCATTAGTAAGAAAATAAAAGCAAATCCTGGTGAATCCATTTACCCAATGTTTATCATTATGATAGAGATTGAAAAAAGGTTGGTATGAAATATACAGGTGCTTTAAAAATGGCGGTGCCGACTGGTAAATATTTTAACGTTCTTCTATACGTAATGGTCTTCGGGTAATAAAAACTGGTCTTAAAATGGTCTTATAAAGTGACGTAATCTAATTTCAAGGCGTGATTCTTGTTTGCGACATCCGTAGTTTCTTGCTGGACCAATAAAAACTGAAATTATTACTAGAATTATCAAGTTGGTGGCCGGAAAACAGCGATCTCGTGAAAAATTCGGTCGTAGGTTTTTCGTCGCTTAACTTTCGGAAAATGCGATAGAAAAAATGTACTTTTCGACTGCCTAGTCCTCTAAATACCGGAAAGTGGACGGGAAGGATGGGATCGCGCTCCTGCCGCTTCTCTATTTTAAACGCTGTACCTATTATACGGTTCCGCTTGTTAGCCGACATTTTTCTCTCGGCTCGTCCAGCCCTTCCGACAGTAGATATCGCGTAGCGCGCCGTGAAGAATCTCTTGTTTTGACGTGGCCGATTTCGACCCGCGACTGAGATTAAACTGTTTACGGTTAAAACTGCTGCGAATTACACGCATCCGATTTAATCCCTGATTTACGAGCTCGAGAGAAGGACGGAGCGCGGGGCTACTGGCTGATCCCGATCCCCGTGGAGAATCGAACAGTGAACGTAGGGCGAGTCGAATGCAGCACCCTTGACTCGTGCCACCGTCCATCCGTGAATCTCCGCGTCCTTTCAGCCTACGCGGCGCCCTATCTCCGCGATTAATTCTCCGTACGAACCGAACGGTCTTTCGTTCCCCGCGATCCATCGACAGTTCTGAAAAAGTTCAGGCCAGTCGCGTAAAACACGAGCGACCGATATGTCCGCGATCAGGTACGCGTATCGAGCGAACGCGATAAGTCGCTGGACGCGATAGAGAAGCCGATTCGACGCCAATAAATCCTTCGATAGCGAGATTTACGATTCGGAAGGAGCGAGGGTGGGAACGAGGGGAGAAGCGTGAAGAATTTAATGAAATCGGTGTCGCGATTTTTTTTCTAGCGCGCCACCTCTAAGCCTCGGATCAGAGATCGAATGGACGTCCGTGGAGAATCGAGACTTTACGATTCTCCCCTGTCGCCATCGGCTGAAATGTTCGCTGGCTCCGCGCGGCAAAGGGATAAAAAAAGAAAGGAAAGGAGGAAAGTTTGTAGGTCGATAACGCGTACCTATCCGTTGAATATCTGTTGCGGCGCGGTGTCGGCATCACGTGCGCGCTAAACGCGAGGCCGAGTTAAGAAAGTGCGCGCGCTGAGAGGCCACCTAAAGTAAATTGATTCAAATTAGTTCCCAATAGCATGTAATAAGCCGCGGTCCCGCGGCGTCTCTGTACCCTCCTATTTCGCCTTAGATACATCATTATATCGGCCGCCGCCTAATACTTAGGTCGATAGGTGATATAACGTCAGAATTATTGCCTGCATACCGGGTGAACCATCACGTACGCAGTGCCACGTAACGTTTCGGAAATTGCGAGCCGTCGACGGGGTGGACAAACGTTGAAATTAACCGCGACCCACACTTACGCCGCCGACCAGAAATCTATCAACCTCCGCACGATTCGATCTGCGATCGAGAGCCGCGACAACAACCCCCGCCGATTCCGTGCCACTTATTTTGCATGCAACTCGACGGACAGTTCAACGAGAGAAGAACGATAGATTCCGAGGAGGAAACGCGCCGACGTTGATGCGTCCTGTTTTTATTCCTCTCGAGCTTCCTCGAAACGTGACTCACGTCTGATCGCGTCTTCGTTCGATGAATCCAACTTGGCATGCAAGCGAGACTTGAACGATCACTTCAGATTCGGAGAAACGAGCTTGAAAGCTTCGATGGGAAACCCTTTGGGATTATTCGCTCTTTCGAGAAACAGGTAATAGATACAAGGCCGGGATTATCGTAATATTAGTTGCGAGGAAGCGGTGTCAAGAAAGAGAAATTAGTGTTTTCGTTAGGGTGGAACGGTGGAACGGTGGAACGGTCGAGTGTTTTGCTGGCTCCACGGGGCACGACGAGTGTTTCGGATCCACTCGACCTACCCTCCTCGTAAGCCTCTTCAAATATCACGACTACTGTACCCTCGACGCTGTGGCTTGAAAAAGGTTTCCCGTCACGACGATTACACGCGGCAGCGGTGGAAAGAACATTAGCGCGCGGCCACTCGAGCAAAACCGCGTTCGAACGTTGACAAACGATGACACGTTCGATTCTTTCCTTCCTTCGCGAGGAGGGCTTGATTAATCACCGTCTAATTAAGGCTTCTACGAGACCGCCTCCGCTATTTAAACCGCCAGATATTATGCTACCGTTAACGTTTACGAGTTATTGGCCGTAGAAGCGGGCAAAAGGAAAACTGTTGGACGACTCCGGAGGAGAACGAAAATGTTATATTAATGGTATGCAGAGTTTGGAGTTGGGTCGCTCGTCAAACCGGCGAGGTGAAATGTGGCTTCGAGACCTCCAAAGCGTATCTGATCTCGTGGCGGCACGGTGATCCGTGAAACATCTTGTTAGCTCGGTATAAACGGATAAAAGCTGGGCCTGCGGAGAGTCGCTCGTACGAAAGGGAACACCGAGCTCCTTTTCTTCAACGGCCGTACATTCGGTGAAAGCGGTAGGCGATTACGAGGCGACGAAACTGAAAGTCGGTGAATAGAAGATTTGTGTGAAAAAAAGAACCTCCGCCTGTTCGATCCCGCGCACGCTGCGAGGAAAGAGCGTTTCGCGGCAGGAATCGCGATGCGGTATCCCTGGAGGGCATTATTCGCGGCTGCCTACGGTAGTCATCGGGGCACGGTAAGCCCAGTGGCGTTACACCGTTAACTCGACTCGATCGGCGCGGTCTATCGGACTGCATCGGTTTCTCGCGGTAAGTATTTCTGCTTCTTAACGTTATCTACATCTGGCGTGGCTGGCGGTTGTTCGTCGGCGATGCTGCGCCGTCGTACTTACACGCATAGCTGCACGAGGAAGCGTTAAAGCGCAGAAAACCGCCCAGCAAATTCTAATCGCCGTTACCTAGAGCGAGTAAAGCGCAAAAAGACGTTGACGCGCGACCGTTCTCGTGAAAGGTGTCTGTCGAGAGTCGTGAAGAGGGCCGAGCGGTGGAAAAAGTCAGGAGCGCGAGCGCCCTTCCGTGCGTGGCATATGCGAGCGTGCGAGATCTCAGCCCTATTAGAATACGTCAAGTTCTTTGGAACGATGCATCCGGCTATGCGTGGTGGTTTTTTTTATCGGTGCGCCGTGTCCGCTATCGGGTTCGTGGATCGTGCATTCTGTTTGCTCGCTTCACCGATCGTCCCCGTGGCCCGTACCTATCTCCGTTCCAAGCCGAGACTGGTAGCGAAAGAGTTTGAAGCGTAGACGAATCTGGTGGTTTATAGGGTTCGCGGTCGAGCGAATTCTGCGCGGGACCTCTGTGGCTGCAGGTAGAGGAGAAGACGCAGATGTGTAGCGGTGTTGCGGGTGTGCGCGAGGACGGTGATAGGTGATGGAAGGTAAGGGGAGAGAAAGAGAAGGGAGCAGCTCGCGCGCTAAGGAGGGTGGGCTGACGAGTGGCAGGTTGTACCCGGAATACCCACCGCGGTGCTTCGCTCAGTGGGGTCTCCTCTCTTATTCTAAATGCTGGCGAGCCGAGAAGAGGACCGAAGCCGATGTTATCTTCGCCGCTGGAGAGGGATAAAAGCTTAAAGGCTGCAGCCAACTACGATGATACCACCGGTATACCAGAGTGTCAGAAGGCTTGAAGCCTCGAAGAAGGCCTGCAACGTATTGCCCGCTACGAATGGACACGAGGAGGGAGGGCGGAGGGAGGGCGGAGGGAGGAGGGAGGAGGGAGGGTGGAGAAGGCTGGGTGATTCGGATGAGGGAGCCCAAAGCGAGGAGGAAGAGGATGGGCAGATTGGAATGCGGTGACCGGCAGGCTGCGAAGCCTTCCACGCCACGCCGCGCGCCCGACAGGGACGAACGAAAGAAAGAGAAGAGAAAATAAAGAAAAGCGAAGAAAACGATAGGAACGAATGGCCTAACCTTACGTTACCCGGCTAACACTGGGGGACACTGACGTACCCCCCGCAGAGGAACGCGCCAGCCTTACGCATACACCTACCGCCCCTTGCAGAGCCTACTTTTTCTCTCACGATATCGTCCCAGCCTCGGCTCCCCTCGACCCCCCTCACCTCGCCCGCACCTTGCCACACCTCGGCGATCGACACCCGCGAACCGCAATTTCGCGGGGCGACTACGAATTCCATACGTTCCTACCTAATTCATTCCACCGGGGAGCTGATCCGGAGGTTAGAGAGATTTATCGGCATCGAGTCTAGATCTCTCGATCGATCTAGATATCGAGCAGCGCGAGATAGAGGAATCGGCCACGGTGCCAGGAACGAACGACTACAAATAGATGGTGGTAAGAATCGGCGGAGGCGGTAGATAACGAGGATGATGACAGCAACGATGATTTAATGCTGTGCGCAACTTAATGACCGAGCTGGCCCCGAGGGCCTCGGCGTTATTCTTCAGGACCATTCACAACACTCGACGACCCTGCGCTCATCATGCGACCCCCCGCGGATTCCATGCGCAGCTTAACCCCAACGTGCCAATTCATTTCCTCTCCTGCCGGCATTAGCCTTGGTTTATGGTAGCATTTACAATTATAATCGGCCGGTTCCCTGACGAGGAGCAAAAAGACACCCGAAACCCGAAAGAACCACGAACGACCGCTCGTTCCCTCGCAACATCTTCCCACCTCCCCCATCTCCCCCTCGGCACCCAGCGCCGTTTCATCGGCCGCTCTATCGCCCATGGAAATTATCGTCCAGGCATTCGTCGGGGCAATAGGTGTGACTGTTCGGATCGATTCGTACACCGGTCGGTCCTGCGATCAGTCGCCTCGAATCCTAATCTCGATCATCGAACCCCTATATCTCGGAACGGGGTGGAGGGAAGGGGGTGCTCCTCGGAGATTCGACGGATCAGGGCCGGCGTGTGAAAAGATCTCAGGCAGCAGGTGTCTTCGAGCTCCGGCAGATGAAAATCTCCGCGTAGGTATTTATCGCTCGAAAAGCCATGCCACGCCTACGCTTCGCTGGCCACAAATCAATCGACGAACGACAGGCTATAGAAACGATTCGGGGTCGCCGGAGGAAAACCACGTCCTCCCGCTTCTAGACGCGGGCACAAAAGGGTGAAGGGGCAGAGGGAGAAAAAGAAGTCGATTTGTCAAGCTTCGAAACACGCCAGTCGATTACACCGGCACCGATAACGCTAACGAGAATGACGCGCGATCGATGTACCGACGAAGGCCAGCCGCGTCACCAGCGACAGCCACGGGAAAGCTGCTTCCGGAGACACGAGGAACGCGTATCGAGACATTTTCTTTCCTCTTTTTATACAGCTACGTAGCCATGCAGCAGGTTATTCCGACCGGCGCGCAGTGCTCTGCCCAATAACAATCTAGCGGGACAAAAGTCGCGTGAATTAATTAAAGGAAAACTACTATATATATAATTTAATGGGATTTTTTTAATTAATCATTGCAGACAGCACCGAGGAGTCGTGGGACGTGTATCTAAGCTATGCTATGTCAATCTACGTTTTAAAAAAATTAGTTTCGATACATGGTACAGCTTAGCTTAGCTTCCCGGTGAATTGCCGGCTTTATGAAATACGTATAAAGTCGCACACCGTATCATTGCGATATCTGTGACTCCGTAGCTTGTGCTATAAGAAGATTCATTGGTTTCGGATGGTCATGATTTTGGACTTTTGTCCCATCGATACCGAGGATAGAACACATAGAATTTGCTAACGGTCAGACGATGAAACGACTGGAATGGAATCGCCGTACCCAATCTCGCGTTGTATACGAGCTACAGGACCGGCTCATTTGTCGCGTTAATAATTATAAGAAGGTGTGACCCTCCCTCGCTCGCTACACCTACGGACAAGCATATTTATGAATCTCAGCCTGCGAGCGTGATCTCGCTCGTGACAGACGTTCTCAACCGTCGATCGCCAAATGACTTTCAACGTTTCTCCTATGAGATCCAGATTTGCCTGGTCTGTTTACCTACTCGATTGATGGGACAGATCGTAAGATCGTAAGATGCCCTTTCGTGTTTGGTAATTACCAAGCATAGAAGCGGAGGGTCCCAGAGTTACCGTTAGTCCTAACGGAGCGAGATTACCTAGGTTATCGGGTCGATAGCATGCGTTTGGTAGAATAGTAGGTACTCGGAGAATTACCTACGCGCAGGAAGCTGACTGGTGAGGTGTGAAAACGGGCGTTGGAGGTGTAAGGTAGAGAAGGGCGGGTTGGGAACCTCTAGGTCGCGTAGGTACGCGCGTATAGGGGTCCTGAAACCACGGGGGGCGACGTAAACTAACCGCCGGTTAATTATTGTCCTCTCGCACGGCGGGCTCCTCCGCGCGACAGAGAACGGAGAGAATGGAAAGGAGAGCGGCGAAGATGCCTGCGAATGGGCCTGACGCGGGGACCTGCGCGACGGTGAATCGGTGCCACCGAATAAACTCGAGTGGGGGTATGGTGTAGGAAGAGATGTACCTACCGTGTGGGAGAGCGAGCGAAAGGGAAGCGACGCGTAGAGGGGAAGTTCTCGGGCACGAGAACTCCCGAGGGCCTGCTAAGGACCAGAACTACCGTGGTAGCATTCAATTAGCCTCGCGGCATGTGAAATATTATTGTCTGGCTCGCTTCATACACTCGATTTTTAAAAGGGGAGAAAGAAAGGCATTACGCCGACCTCCTAACATATTTCACCACTGAATCATTCTCCCTTTCCTCCTCTCCTTTCCTTTGGTTTCACCTCGTGTATAAGTAGGTACCAGGCCAAGTGGACCGCTCGCCTTTTGGCCACCGATACCGAGATTTCTCGTGGTCGGTCTCGCGGACCTACCTCCGGTATCCTCTCTCGGCTCCGTCTGCGCCGCGAGTCGATACGTTTCAATTCTTTAAAACGAATCGATCGTCGGCTACCTATACCTAGTAGCCGAGGCTAACGAATCGTCGAGGGAATTTGAAACGACATCGGTCACGACCGTTCCATCCACGATAATTGAAACGATCCATTCCGAACTAAATGAGACTAAGGAGCCCTCGGTCACGAACCGTTAAATTATTCGACCAGTCATAAATGTCTGAAACGTGCATATGCTATTAGCCAACACTGTAACCGATGGCGCGTTTTCCCAATCGACTATACCTCGGGCAATTCAATAGCTAGCCGAGGAAGCACTCGGCACACCAACCGGCACCGCGACTTCATTAAAGAACGAGTATTCGAATCTTGACCTCCGCGGTTAGATAACCCTGCTGCCATCTGGTTGCCCTTTACCTCGGCAATTCACCCATCGCCGCGCCGTCTCGAGGAACGAGCCGCGAGCAAGCGCACGAACCAGACGAACCAGACGAACCACCCCTCGGAGAGAGGCTCGGTTATCCCGGACCGCAAATCTCGCGACACCGTTTCGTCAGCAATCGCGAGGAAAGTAGCGCAACTCGTGGTGCCGGAAACCAACCAACAGATTTCCTCGCGAAGATGCTTGCCGCTGCTCCGTACCTACTTAGCTTACCTAACATTCATTCTTGCCTTTCCCCCAAAATGAATTAGTAATTATCCAACGCGACGTTAGGGAAGGTCAACATTGATCGCCTGGTCGGAAAGAAAGGATTCACGCGGAATGGATAAGATTCTCCAACTGCTATTGACGCGAATGTGCCCGGTGGAAGGGATAACTAAAGCAGAGGCGGTAGCCAGCGAATAGAGAAAATGCGATAGAAGGGAGAGAAAGCGATTTCGATCCGAAATCGTTTCGTTGGGAAACGATAGCAGAGGGTGAGAGGGTGAGAGGTGGAATTGGTGGAGGCAGGGGAGCTCGCGACAGGAACAGCGTTGCCGTCGAGTTGTCTGGCTGATTTCCTGCTTCGAGTAGAGCGTAGTCGTCCCTTTAGCGATTCCCAGGGGATAGCGGGAGGTTAGGGGTGAGCCGGTTGAACGGTGCCTGGAAAACCAGATCGTGGAAGGGGTTCGCTATGGGGGCGGGAGTGCTGATGGCGGTCGAGCGAGAAGAGAAGGGGTGCCAGGGACGACGGAGGAAAAGGGATCAGCGGGAGAGAGAGAGAGAGAGAGAGGCGAGCCGCGCCGGAGCGTGTAATTGAGTCCCGTGCGCGATCGCTACTTTATCGACCCCCTTACGCCTACACCCCCGGCCACACCGCCCCTTCCTTTCCAACCCCTTATCTCCTGTTTCTCTCTGTCGGCTCTGTATCTCGCTCGCCGCCGCCTTCCAACTCCATCTTCCGCTTTCACCCTATCCTCTCTTCTACGCCGCGACGAATCTGCTATCCTTCTCGCGCGGCATACCCCTCCGTCACCGATCAACGCACCAAGCACGTCGACTACGAGGACAACGACGACGACGACGACGACGACGACGACGACGGTCGAGAAGCAGAGGGTGGAAGTCGAGCGAGCTTCAGCGTCCCGAAAATTGATGAAAACGAGCTGCCGTTCTTTCGCGCGATTTCACTCACCGTTACCGAAACGGTTTTTTCGCGAAAAGACGCGCGTCGCAATTGCATTTTTTGAAAGGAGGCGAGCAAGGCCCCTTCCAGCGTACCTACCTAAGTAGGTCGTGAAAGAACGAAAGTCTTTCGATGCCTAAATATTTGATACGACTCGTTACAGGAAACTATTATTTCAATAGCGTTATCGCAGACAATCTGACAGGCGAGATTCGCGTGTAGCCTGACGGTTCGCATCAACGAGTCGCATATATCTTTAATGCGATTCCGAGCTCGGTAAATTATCTATGAAGACCAAGTATATCGAACCGAGGCGAGGATCCCGCTGAGACTCATCGGGCCAGCTTTATTTAGCCCTGGCCAATTCACACCAAAGATGAATCTGCTTCCACGGCCGCCATCAAGCATCCGTGGCAGACAGGTACGCGCCGTAAAATCCATACATACCAACGTCACGGTTAGACATATATCAATCCGTGGCTAGACGCGTATCGGTCCGCCTCGGAAAAAGGCTGGACGCGCACCCGCCGCTGCCCAGTGCGTCCAGTCCGCGCAGACAGGCGCTAAACGAACCCAGCCTTCTCCACTTTCCTCTTTCCCTGTAGGTACCAGGGCTGGGATTATTCGAATAATTTAATATTCCAATGGTTTCAAATATTCGAATAGCGAAAAATTCGACAAATAATCCCAGCCCTGGTACGTACCTATGTATACCTAAGCAGCGTTTGCCGTCCCGCGGTCGCGACGCTTGCTTCCTATCTCGAAAAGAAAGTTGCCTTTACGAGTCCACCGCAATTATCGGGGCACCGATTCGTCCTAGATAGAAATTTATTGTTATCATTATCGGATTCGCGTTACGCAAAGCTTAATTACTCCGCCGATCGCACTTTCAATGGGGGCCCGAACCTACTCGCGAACAATTAACTAATTTTTGCGTAATTGCGACTTGCCGGCCTCCGAAGCTATTTCTCATTTGCCGCGGAGCAATTACGGTGAAACCATGATGATTATTTCGAGGCTTTCGCCCAGCGAACGATCGATCCTCGAAACAGTCATTAACCGATTGGAAGCGTACGTGCCCGCCACGGGAGTCGGCAACCAAAGGGTTGTAGCTATTTGTAACAAAATTAAATTGATCCCTGCGAGGCTGGAGATGGACGCGTTACGGATCGCCTCTCGTCGCCTCCCTCTACCACCCGCTCACCCCTTTTCCCTCCGCGCAGCCTCGCGGAAAACTTTCTCGTCGGTCCTGCAGCCGACGAACAAACGAACGAGCCGAGGAGAAAGCAAAAGAAACGACGGGGGAATAAACGTAAAAGAAGGAAAAGAAGAAGACGACGTAAAAGAAATTAAACCCTTCGGTCCCGCGAGATCCTTTTAGGTGGCCGATCCGCGTAATAGAGAAATGATTTGATTAAAATGTAAAGGAGGTCCGGACCTTCTGTTTGCGCATTTCACGGTTCGCCTGTAAAAAGCACGGAGCTACCCGTTAGACAGATGGCAGCCGCCGCACTCAATGGCCTGAGAAATTGGATCGCGTTTTAACTCCCTTACGTTTTCAGCCCCGAGCCACAGATACCGAGCTCGCAACCGGCAACCACCCGAACCTTTTACGTGCCGGCCATGCGATCTCAATTCCGCGTTAGAACAAACTACGAAAACTCCGGGGGAAAGTCGCCACCGCCATTCCCACCGTCGCCGGTATCGCCACCCTTTCCCACGTCCCGAGCGTAGGTATCCCGACAGTTTTCTCGTTAGACAAAGAACGGCGAAGGGCATGTAGATTTCAGCGCAGCATCTGGGCAAATTGCTGACGACGGGAACGCGAATCACCGGGATTCACCAACAACGCGGAGCAAGCACGCACGGTTTAATCGCACGCAAAGCGGGCGGGAGCAATCTTCTTTATGACGACGATCGAACATCCCCTGGGAACGGTAATTTCTACCGAACAAACGTATCACGCGGTTACGCGTGCGTGCTTCTTTGCCAGTCATACGACTATCCGAACATTCTGCTCCTAGCTGACAAGCAACAGTCGTTTCAACGCGTAAAAAAAGAATAATCAAACGTTAAAAAAATAATTCAAAATAAATAAAATAATAAAAATTAAAACTCAACATAGAAATCTCTCTCAGAAAAAAACTGAAATTTTCATAAGAAAATCTTTAGAATCAACTTGACTGCTTAGCACACAGATCGGCAAAATATTGTCGTTTTCTGCCGCCTCTATCAGCATAATTCAGAGTAAATATAGATCATTAATTTATTTTTCTTTTTTCTTCATTTCTTTAGTATCAATTTTATATATGTATTTAATTTTATATTCGAATCTGCGAGATTTATATGGTGATAAGGTGGCAACCCCGTTCGCCACATATGTAAGTAGTACCTAAGTGACGCAAATAATTTCCTGTTCGAGGAAAGCACTTTCGAGAAAAAACTGTGAAAACTTTTTAGCAGGCGAAGCGTGCCAAGATGTGGAGAATTTGTTGGAGAAAATTTAGCGACGAACGAAAATGGCGGTAGCGTGTTGATCGGTAATACAGGGTGGTTCCCATCGAGCCCGCGAACTCGAGTCCGCGTATAGCCGTACGCTGAATTGTCGTAAAGCCTGACGGCGTATGCCCCACGGGAGTTGAATGGGTTGAACCAAAGTACTGTACGAGCATACTAAACTCTCGGCCCTCCGGACGCCCTCGCCCTCGCCCTCGCCCGGTAGCAACGGTGGTGGTTAACAGTGACATCGATATCCCCTGCCAATGCCGGTCCTACCACCGATCTAATGCCCTGCCGTGTCAGTACGCTGTCGACTTTAGTGGTTTTAGTCTCGATTGCGAGGATGCTCTAAATAGTGGCTCCTCGTATTGCGCTCTAATCGAATGGAACGTCCTGTCTCTCTCGCTCCCCCGCGTTTCCTCTCCGCGTACAGCTACACCACACATGTATCCCCCTCTCCCTCTTGCCACCCCCTCCGTCCCTATCTCTGCCTCTGCCCTCGCGGAAAGTAAAGCCGAGAAAAGACGGGAATGGGCGTGAAAGGAGAGAGAAAGAGGAAGACGGCGAGCAGCGTGGGTGGACAATCCGGGTTTCTCGCGAGCAGAAGGTGATACGGAGGCACGGTCGACCGGTCGTCCACGTGAATGGTAGGGATGAACCGGGTCTCGTGGTGGGAGTGCGGATCCATCGGGAGCGGGGATAGCTATCGCGGTGGGGATGCCGACGACGACGACGACGACGACGATGACGACGACGACGACGACGGCGGCGGCGGCGGTAGCGTCGGCGGTGGCAAGAGGGACGAGCAGGGGGGGCCTAGAGGGGTACTAGAGGGGTCGAGGAACAAACCTGGTGGCAGCAATCACCGTGAGTGGGCGACACGCGCTTCTCTTCTCCTGGGTTATCAGCTTGATGAGCCACTCTCCTCCCTCCTCCCTTCAGCCCCTTCTGTCGCCTTCCTTTTTCCTCTTCCTCCTGATCCTCCTCTGGATGATCTCTCCTCGTGCTCTCTTCTCCCGCCTGTTCGTGTCCATGTCCGTGTCTCGGGCTACCACTTCAGCGGGACCTGCACCAAGGGATGAGAGTTTATCACCAGGCCGTTCCTCTTTCTACTCGCTATACGTACACGGTATGTAGATACTAACATACGCCGCCTAGCAATGTTCGGTACTTACCTACTGTCTGAAAAGTGCCACGACGCGGCTGTGCACTTTTTCCGAACTCTATTCGTACGACTCTCGAGTCAACGTTCGTTCCATCGTTGATCTTTAATGCTCGTTAAAAAGTAGAGAAGGCGAGGGGAAGCCGGAAAAGAGGAGGACGCGTTTGCGAGATGTCCACGCGTTACCCCCGCGGGGAAAGTAACTACGCTAACTACGCTACTTACGCTAAACTGTTCGTCTGCTCGGACTTTCGCCATATGACGCTGCCGATCGACTCGGCTCACTTACCGAGGGGCTGGTAATGATGGCGAGGGACGCGATGTCGCAGAGGCGACATGCGGTAACATCGTATAGACAGACGCCAAACGATTTGTATTAAAATGAGCACTGCCCCCGCGCCGAAAGCAATTCGGTGGAAATGAGGAAGGACTGCTAGGCAGCAGGAGGGTAAAGAAAAACAAGCGAGATCCTTTACCCTCTCCCGAAAATCCGAACCGAACGGCTGCTTCGTAACGCGATTATGTTCGTCAACATTCCGACGTCGCGTTACGAAAAGTAGCACGTTTCAGCGGTTTCGCTGCGAAAAGTGGCAGGTTAGAGCGGTTTGTCCGGAAAAGTAGTATGTAGGGGGAGTTGGGGCACTTTGATGCAGGGGGCACGATCAAACATCGATATCATCTTGATATCGGTAAGGTATAATCTTATAATCTTAAATCATCTTTCAAGATCATAGAGACTTGTTTCTGATAATTTTTTCAACTTCTGACTGTTTCTATATATCAAGAGAATATTAATGTTTCGTTGTGCTCCTTGCACCGAAGAGCCCCAACTCTCCCTACTTACCATTTGCACCGGATAATATGTTATTTTTCGCCGTAAATTCCCAAATGTGCTTCTGTTCGTAAGAAAATTGAAACGTGCTACTTTTCGTAACGCACGTTCGATTTGTCGTTGTCCAGTAATTTACCTACGCGAAACAACACGATCGAAGAGAAGCGTTCGAAAGTTTTTCACGGTTGCGAATTTCTGTCCTCGCGGAGGCAAAGTGGAACGTAACGAGACACGATTCGTCCGGCTCTAGCAACGGCCCGTTCGTTAGCCTTTATTCGGCGATCGGTCAAGATCAGATGCATCGAGGCACGCTTGCCCCCCGCGGCTTGCGTCCATCGGAAATCCAGATCTGGTTGGCGACGACTACAAAGACGACGACGATGACCAGTTCGTTGTCAGGCAGGCATGTTAAACGAGTATGCGTTCCTTGTAAAATATAGAAGAGGGAGAGTCCTGACGCGACGCGACGCACGCGTGTACGCGCGATCACCGACGGTGATCAATCACCTTCAACCGCGGTCGTACAATGCATGTCGTGCCACCAGAATCTGCCCGCTCCAGAGAACTATTGTTGCCACCCACGTTGCCTCTCCACTTCTGCTTAACCCCTAACAGCCGCATTCTAGATTCCCGAAAATCATTCGCCTCTCCAATCGCCGAGGAGTGGCTTTTCAGAAAAAAATCACTTATTTTTCAAAACTGATCTTTCTTAAGTTTTATACTAGAAAAGGGAATATTTTTAAATTTCGGTTTTAAACTTTCATTAAATTGCCACTATAAAATGTGTTGAAAAAAAGTAAGAGGGGTAGGTATACGTTTCTTTACCATCGTCCCGAAGTTGAAAAAAGTCTACGGACGCCCCCGCAACCACGTTCCCGGGCAGAGCTTATAAACGGCTTGAAAATAATATCGGGCAATCCGTGCGCGTACGGGAGCACGATTGCCGTAAATCGCGTTGCCCGATCCGAAATCTAAAGTTCGGATAAGCCGGTATAAATATGTGGAAAACGTTCCCGCGAGAGATACCCTTGGCTGCTGTGCGATCGACTGGAGGGGTATCCCTTCGAGAAACGAGGATCAGGAGACGAATTTTAAAGCTTTCGGTCAGTCCCGAACGGAAAGAATGGGCATCGTAAAAGCAGAAACGAACGTAGCTCCCGTACGCGATATCGGATCGACTATTGCCATCTTTAAGGAAATCTCGTAGGACTTGCCATTCAACTCCCACCGGAGCGTAAATTCGGTCTCTTTTAATCCGAGTCAGTTCGGAAGCGGAAAGAAGATGACAGATGGAGTGATCTAAGAATAGATACTACGGCCGCGCTAGATTACGCATAATCTCGCCACGACTGCACTGTAAACGCGTGCTGCGGGCGTGGAAAAATCGTCTGGAGCTCTGCATAATTTCTCGCGACAACGTGACAGGCTAAGAGCTGCATCGCGCCGAGCGAATCGGCCTAACGTCTGGTTAAGTTTAAACCTAGGATCTAGATATTAAACGCTGGTTCCTTTAAGAGCAACATTGTCGGTAGGGCAGAAAGAAAGGTGGGCGACACGTGCCACTTATCCAACGCGTTATCGCTGAAACCATGGCTGGCTGAATACCAGGAGCTGAGCACTCGAGTGGCTCGAGTTCGTCCGGACAGCTTTGAGCGGTGCAGGCTCCTCTTCAGCCGATCCCCTTTTCTGCGCTCTTCCTCTTTCATAAACACCGTTACGAGACTGCGTCGGAAAGCTCTAGAAAAGCGCATCCACTGCTAGCGAATGCAGGGGAATAAGAGTGGCGACGCGATCCAGCGACGCGATCCAGCGACGCGACAGATCGATGAAAGATTTTATAATTACACGATTTTCTATAGTTGAGAAGCGAAGAGCGGCGTTTCCGCAGACCGCAAGCGTCGGTATGGTCTTCCAGGCAGCCGAGTATTCGCGTGTGGACGAGTAATTACAGCTAACGCAAACGCCGTTTACCGTGGCGAGAATAGCAGCTTGACGCGGATACATTGGTACCTGCGGCAACGTGCTCGCCCGAACGAGATGGATGGTTACGCTGAAGAAATTTCGTCGAAACGGCGAGTAGGAGGTCTGAAAAAGATCTGGCAGTAGAATCTGGAAGAATCGATGGTATCTCGGCAGGGCCGCCCCGCCGGTGTTGATGCTGGTGGCAGAGGAGCACCCCCTCGATGAGGCTGCGACACAGATCTCGCGCCATTAGTCAGCCGAGGGGTGGTACCGAAGCCGAGCGTGAAGCAGCACAAGCAAGACAGCGTAGGGCAGCATAAACACAGAGAGGAGACGGTGCTCGGTGTTAGCGTGGATCAGGGTGGACCAGCGTGGACGAGACCGGCCGCCCATCGTGCGTGGGACACCGCGTAAAAATGAGTTGTGTCAACGTGCGGCTCGAGGCCCCCCGCGCGGCTGCCACCAGGTGGTCAGCTTGTTTTATAATACGCGCCTGCTCGTCTACG
This sequence comes from Andrena flavipes, assembly GCA_963971345.1. NCBI lineage: Eukaryota > Metazoa > Arthropoda > Insecta > Hymenoptera > Andrenidae > Andrena > Andrena flavipes. The sequence continues at coordinate 552,365 of OZ020481.1, forward strand.
GGCTTCTTTCTACGTGCTCGTCTTTTTCCACGCGCTTCGTTATTACACGTACGCGAGCAACCATCCACCTCCGGTCGTTGCACCCGATCGACAGTCAAAACGCCTCGCTCGCCGGGCTGCCTCGCTCACCGGCAACCGGATTATTCGCAACTGATCTCTTTCGGTAATTCGTAAGCTCGCGTCCCCCTAAATCTCGGCCGCTCGAAGAATACGAAAGGTTTCATTAAAATCGGCGTCGGACACTCGCTCGGTGGTCGCCCATTCTCGTTTCTTAAGTTAATTGGTGCGGGTAATTGGCCGGGGTCGAGATCCCTTGTACCCGCGTTCGAATCGAGATGAAAGCGCACGTCTGGCGCATACCTGAGCTCTCTTTCCCGTGGATGCAAGAATCGATTCGAGATGATTAGCGATAATGTCAAGGGACTCCAGAGGCACGTCCGTGATGAGTCCGTGACTGGCGTACCTTCTGTGTCGGCGTGGTTAAGTCGCTCCAGTACGCCGATACATAACCACGAATCCACCTAATTGAAGTAACCACAAGGCGCAACGCGCTACGTTATACTACGCCGGTGCGATCACTGGATACCAAACGGTCGCTGAACAGAGGGAGGTGGTAGTAGTTCTGTGTGCCAGACGGAGAGCGCGCAACAGGAGGGTGGGGTGGGGGAGCACAACCGAGCACACGCGGATGAAAAAGGACGAGGCAAGAAACGAACAACAGCGCAACGTCAGCAACGGAAAGGAGAGAGGAACGCTGAACGCACGAACCACAGTGGGCAAACTACATACGTCGACGATTCCTCCTGATACCTCCACTGGATCGTCAAATGACTACCTCCTGTTTCTGTCTCTCAGCAGCCTGCATTTCCGTTCGCACGTGCCGATTCCAGCGGGGATCGTACATTGTACTTTAGACATTGCATTGCTTCCTTAAATGCAACCAGCGATTGGCAGCAGAGTTCGGATTAACTTGAAACGCGAAAGCAAACGGCCAAATAACCAGATGAAAATCCGTTATGCATAGTATAAATATATTTATGTGAATATTTCGTTACACGATTGTGTCTACATATCGTGACACGTACAATGCTAATAAATGCCACCTCTTTTAACTGGATACAAGGTGTACAAGTCGATCGTTGATTTCTCCGCGCGGTACTCGCTCCCCTCTATCCTATGCCGATCGAATCAAACCGATTGCTCGATCGCGCGAAAAACGTCGCCCGTACCCAGTTCTCGTAACGTTAAAATAAACTCGTGAAAATACATTAGGCATTCAATTTTCGTTTCCAAATTATACGATGGTCGTTCAATAAATAATACGTAATCATCCGAGTACTGGAGAACAAGCTCGTTGCTCGTTGCAACCGTTTGTCGTTTCCGCTTCTTTAACCATCACGCGTATTAGCCTTAAAAAATCCTCTCTGCCGCGTATAACGCGGCCTATACCGCTAACGAATCCGTTAATTAAGGAAACCTTACAAAGTATAAATGCATATTATCCTCACCTGCTCTTCTATCGCTTCGATTCATCGTGTCGGTGTGTCTGTGTCTGCGTCTGCGTCTGCGTCTGCGTCTGTGTGTCTGTGTGCTGTGTGTCTGTGTGTCTGTGCTGTGTATAGCCCGCGACAAACGTTGATATGTACAAAATCAGATGTGGAAACTGTTTGAAATCAATGCGGTTCTATGGAAACTTTCGGCATGACATAGCTGCCACCTAAAAATATTTGTTACTTTGCCCGATGAACAGAGACGTCAGTAGTGAATCTTCAATTCTTTCGTTATATGCAATCAGAAATATAAGTATCTAAATAATGTGTCTATTATATAATCGTATGCCTATACGTTTAACGTTAATCCAAAAATCTCTAATAATCATCTCCCTAGAAACAAGTGATTTAACGCAGCATGTTGAAAACAAATATTTTGATTTCTTTTTCCTGACAAGCTTTGATTACTTTATAGATACAACGAATACCTCCTTATATCGCGACTCGTTTCAACGATAAATCAATCAAGCACGAAAACTGGTATTAATCGGTAGCACCAATTATTCTAACGGAAATATCAAAGGCATTTCGGATGATGCAGATCTCTTGGATAAGATTTATAAAAGTAATAACACTTTTAAACTGTGCATCTTCAGTTTCAACGCAAATTTTAAAAAAATATTGGGTAACTTTTGTGCAGTACGCTTCAGGAAATACATTCGGCCGTGTCGCAGAAGACCTCGTGAAGCTGATGAAAATTTCAAGCCAGAATTTTACGTTCAGTGGAATGTGGTCACGGTTATAAACATGATAATACAGAAATAAATCGATCGAAATTGTCGCGCTCGTACTAGCGGCTTTTAACGTTCCTTCGACGATAATAAACATTTCTTTTTTTCAAAAAGGAACCATGTAAGCACAGTTTCGAATTTTCTAACAGTGCTTTATACTACGTGTTAAACTCGCCGCTCGCTATTGTTACGCGTAACTTTCCTTCCTTTCCGGACATGTATAACTGCTCGCTTTTCTTACAAGAGAGTACACTTCCTTCTCTTTACTGGTTCTGGTGGTTCTAGCGCAGCTAAGATAGCTTCGTCGAATACATTCTTCAAGCCTTTCTGCAATGTTAAATGCCCCGTATCGTTAGCAAGAAACTCTACCAACAGGAATATACAATTTAACTCGCGACGTATTACCTGTGTCAGAGCGCTACACTCCACGTATTTCACCGCTTTCAGCTCCTTTGCGAGCTTCTCTCCTTGTTCCGCTGATATTGGTTTCTGCTTGTTCTTCGCCAATTTCTCGATCGTGGCAACGTCGTCTCTCAAATCGATTTGAGTGCCGACAAGGAGAAACGGAGTCCTCTGGCAATGATGCGTTATTTCAGGCACCCACTGGAATAAAGCGCGTATGGAATTCCCTTCCTACTTTTCTCCGCTACAATTTCTATGCTTTTAAGTAATTAACCTTTTCTTTGACATTTTCGAAGGAAGATGGCGATACCACGGAGAAACAAACCAAAAACACATCCGTTTGTGGATAGCTCAACGGTCTCAATCTGTCATAATCTTCCTGACCTATAATACGCGGTCGAAATTAGTTTCTCTCTTGCCGCAAAAAATTCAATATTAACACGAATCCAAATTAAGTCTTACCAGCGGTATCGAATAATCCTAATGTGTACGGATCTCCACCTATCATTACCGTTACCGCATAATTGTCAAAAACCGTAGGTACATATTCGGATGGAAATTTGTTTGTAGTATACGAAATCAAGAGACACGTTTTACCCACGGCCCCATCCCCCACGACGACACATTTTATTGTCTGCATGTTGCTGTTTACTGTATTACCTAAAACAACTGTATGAAATATGTACAATTCTGACGTCTAAACACAAGTAAATTGGCGAGAATTCGAGTAAAAGTTTTCGATAATGATGCATGCAATATGTCAATATGGCATTCCGAGAAGAAATAAGACGAAAAGAATTAGTGAAATACTCGGATACTTTGCGTGTGATCGAAATATTAATTAATGCTCTCGAAGCTTTTCCTTCGCGCTAGATACCTAAAGATACATCGAATATAATCTTTCTCGTGAATCATATGCGAGCTTGCTCCGCCCTTAACCTACAAGTATGCAACCAAATGTCCAGCATAGGAACATCAACTTATTTAAGAGCGTGTTATTCTTTCCGAGAAAATCAAGTAGTTTCTATTATTTTTCATATTTGTTTGAAAGTCGCTACGCGGAATTACTGTTCGTAAAAGGGAAGCGTAGAAACTTCCCCGACGTGAAAACAATTACCTACAACTGTACGTCTGTCATTAAAGGTTAAAATCGTAGCTCATAATCTTAAAAAGCAGCAAATGAATGGCTTGAAATATTTCGAGAGGATATGAAAAAGAGAGTATAAACAACATTTAACACTCCGGCACTATTAGTCCCGATGTATTCTACAGCACTTCGAGCACTTCACATTTATCTCGAAATACACATTTCCCTCACGGATACTGATTCACTAATGCACACTAATGCTTGTCGTACACGCCTAAAATCCAATACACACGATAGCGGATGCTACGAAACTACCTAGTGCTAGAGGAAATTTACGAACAAGGAGTGAAGCACTGAAGTAAAAAAATTATATAGTCATTCTTACAAACTTTCTCGTCGTCTCATTTAGATGTGCTTCTCATTTAACGTAGAAAAACGTTCAAATTACAAATTTACGCGATTCTAGCCCCGCCTTATTAACCTGTTATGCCCTCTTAACTCTACCTCACAGGAATGAGGATTGCTAGTGACGAGAATTCTCATTCGTCCTTTGGTAATGGCGTCCTTTCACACCGTTGCACATCTTTCACATCTACTGGGGTAGATGTCTCTATTACCGTGCCTTTATATTATTTTGATCGCCTAACGCGAGTCCATGCATTAATTTTTATTTCAAAACATTTCAAAACTATTTATAACAACTAATAAATAAATGATTATATTTTCACAAAAGTTAAATACAAGAGTATTATAGTTAATGTCGCATATTCTAATACAAAAATACATTATAATTTATCCCCTGCACCGTTAAAATGTACAGCTGGTTTATCTCATTAGGACGTATGTAGTTTCATTATTGCATTTGTGTGTAAGGTAATTACTTATTATCTTGGGTCGGGTTTCGAAAATGGTTGAAGCGACCCTGGTTGAACCCAGGATAAACCCAGTGCTTTGTTCTCGTCCTCTTCCTGTATCGCATAGAATTATAAGTATGTGATAAAGCGAGAACATTTTCATTCATTTAAAATGTACCTTGGGCTCGTAAATTTCTTGTTTAATGGAATCATGAAGCTCGCTGATATATGGATCAAACGCTATATAATGAGGATCGTCTATCGTGGGCGGATTATAAACATTGTCCAAGCTTTCTCTTACGCATTTCGTTACACGCTCCCGGAATGCTTCAAAATTATTTTCCAATCTATAAAATATGATCGAATCAAATCAAGTTTCCACTTATAAATACGACGTACGATTTATGTACTTACAACATAGATGCTTCTCGATTTATGGGATTCATTTTAACGTCTACTTTAGCAAGGACTTTTGTTATGAACTGTATTAACTGCCAAATTCTGTTGCTTTTCCTCCATTCGGAAAATCCCCAAGACGTACACAAATCTCCAGATTCAGGATCGATTAGAGGATGAAACACCGGAGTTTGAAACGTGACTTTCTAAAAATTAAAACATAATCAAAACCACTTCTATGATCGGAGTACTGTAATTCAAAAAGTAACATCTTACGGGACATTCTCCGTCTGGAAAGTTCTGGGGTAAAGTAATGGTAAATCTAAAGATTCCACCTTGATAGATTCCTTGTCGAACAAATTGCACCCCGAACCACGCTAGCACAAAATAAACTTGTTATAATTAAGTGCTAGTTGCGATCAAATAGATAAGAAAATGTGGCAAACAATAAATCATGCACATATTTACATGGAAACCGTTATATAAGACGTAGTCAGGATAAGCAAGACCTAAGAATCAATTGATATTTGTCTTAAATAATTTAAATGCATATTCTTTTCGCGCACGAAGTGCATTTAGAAGAGAAATTCATTGCCACGTGTATCGTGTTACTTACACAAGGAATTTTGTGCGGATGGTATGACATAAATGCCTTTCAAATCTTGCGAACACAACATATTGCTACGAACAAATAAAATGGGAAGAAATTGGTTGTATTTTATGCGAGTGATCGTACAACACTGTATTCATTTGAATAACTTACTATTCCGATAAGACATTGTATTCTTGTAAATACAGTGCATACTCTTTGTTAGTTTGTAACATGATCGGCCTATCGATCATTTTCACGGACATACTCAACTGAGAGTCTCCGTTGGTATTTAATGGTAACAATTTCCTAAATGAACCTTGCCTCTTTAGATCATCATCTTTATTGCCATCAGCCTGGATAGATAACAATCAGTCGTTATATCTAAAGCTAGTCATTTGTTCTTCAAAATGAAAGAAAGTGCACGACCACTATCTTCCATCTATTACCTTAACTCCTGACATGATGGTACGAATAGAAAAGTTTATCAACAGTTAACGGTTTTGGCGATCTTAAATAAAGAAAATGTAACCCATGCTTTCACAATTTTTGACGGATTCCTGCTGACATAAACTAACAAATAAAGAGATGCGTCATTCGTTGCTCTGGGCGTACGTAGTACGTATCATTGGCCATCTCAACGATAGATGAATAACATTCACCGACAAATAGGGTCGATAAAAATCAATATGAACTTCGACATATGAGCAATATTTCCTTCAGATAATTGTTTAGTGCGTAATAATCCTTTGACACAATTATATTAAGAAAACTTTCTACGATCTACTTACTTCAAGAAATTCAATAACAGTGTACGTGTTATATGTATACGTAGGTACACCGATGCAGTAAAGATACTACCGTTGAGATTAATTGGCAAGCACTTCTCATTTATATCTACTTGCGTGGCGCGCACATGAGTGTGCGTGTATACCTACATATTTCTATTTATCGAAGATTCGACGAAGAAGGTGTAACCGTCGATAAGGAGGGACTGGAAAAGGAAGGCAAGGAAGATTTGCGTGGATTTGCGACGGATAACGCCGACAGGTTCTCTACAGTCTCTTAAAAAATCAGACATTCCGCCTCTGTCGCGTACATAAACTTTGATTAACATCGAAGTCCGACAACTGTCAAATGACAAGTCCACTTGGAAGATTACATTCGGAACAGTGAAATGGCAGCAGAGATAAAACCAGCCCCGGGTGTAAATCATGACAAATTCAGCACAAGCCGTAAACCGATACTTTTGTCAAAATTGGAAGGATGCAATGATGATGTCAATGCGGCTGTCATTATACCGCGGGAAGAAGGCGTAATTAGCGTTTGCGATGACAGGTAGATAGAAAATACTGTACTTCGCCGACCTGTTCGAGTGACAATTCAGATTCACTTGCTTAAATATCTCATACTCTTAGACAACTCAACGCTTTTTTTCTATATATATATATATATATATATGTATATATATTCATTCGTTCCATTACACTTCTTTGCAGAACTGTTAGAGTTTGGCTGAAACGCGATTCCGGCCAGTATTGGCCTAGCGTCTGCCAATATATGGCAGCTGGCGCAACATCGATGCACTATTCCGTAGAGACTAGGCAGCTGTTTGTCGGTTTGGAAAATGGAACTATAAATGTATGTAGCATAAATGTATCCGACGGGATTATTAATACGTCTTTCATACCGAAATAGATATACCAGTTATCGCTTCTAGGAATTTATTTTGGAGCAAGATTATAATCGAATGATCGCTATGCGCGAATACGCGGCGCATCAAGCGAGAGTTACAGGTGTTATCTTCGCGCCGAATTCTGAATGGGTTTTAAGTATAGGTCGTGATAAAATGTTTCAATTGCATTGTTCGGAAAGTGGGCAGAGACTGGGATCTTACCAAACAGATGCATGGTATACCGCATTGCAGTATCCTTTTCTATAACATACTTTTTTTATCGCAAGATCACGGTAGATCGGTCAGCGTCATTTCTATTTCTATTTAATATCTCTGCATCGCCTTAACTCGCACAGATTCGACGCACAATCCAAGCATGCTTTTGTCGGCGATTATTCCGGACAAATAGCGATGTTGAAATTAGACGCCAATGGTGTTACACTAATCACTACGTTAAAAGCACATACAGGGAGCATTCATACATTGGCATGGGATTCCGAGAAGCAACTTCTATTTTCTGGAAGTTTCGACCAAAGCATCATAGTATGGGATATCGGAGGGCGCCAGGGTACGGCGTACGAACTTCAGGGGCATCAGTAAGACAATTTGTCTGCCATGAAACCATTTCTAAATGGCACGAGATCAAACATTTTTCTATGTAATTTTGCAGCAACAAAGTAACAGCGCTGTGCTATGCAAGCGCCGAGCGTGTACTGTTGTCCGGAGGGGAGGACGGCGTGATAGTGTGTTGGGATATGGCTACGAATAGAAAAGAAACAGCGGCATGGGTAGAGTCCGATACCTGCCAAGTACGTAGTTACAAGTATACGAACTTGAATATGAACTTATTTGAACTTCTTTTACATGTACGAATACTGTTATGAATTCAGGCTTGCGGACGGCCATTTTTCTGGAACATCAAAGCAATGATGGATCAACGACAATTAGGTTTAAGGCAGCATCATTGCCGTCACTGTGGCCGTGCATTGTGCGCGCGCTGCACATCCCAGAGAGTACCGATACCGACGATGGGCTTTGAATTTGAAGTTAGAGTCTGCGACGCGTGTCATATTCAACTTAAGTCCGCAAAGTGAGTAGATCCTATTTGGCTAATCGTAAGTAACAGGTAGGACGCGTGGCAGGAATATTTCAATAATCTTATGTATCTGTTATTTAGCCAAACGTCTTTAGCATCATTTCATGACGCAAAGCATAGCGTTGTGGGCATGGATCTCGATGCACCCCGACGAAGATTATTGACCATTGGTCAAGATCGTCTCATTAAAATTTGGGACATTGCTGCTCTTTTTCAGTGAACTTCCAAATATGTTTGTTTATAAATAATGAAACTAATCAAATCGTAAGATATAAGGGAATATATTGTCATATTTCAATGTAAAAGTGTACTATCCAGAGCCTATTTTTATGACCATGGAATCAGTTCATTTTGATTACAACCAATTAGGTTTTTATATATCACAATTTGCTTATTATAAGACATTCTATAATGGTAGAGTAATCTAAGAAACCGGAATAGCATATTTATGAGATTACAAAAAAGATTTTAATTCCCAAGCATTTTGTTTTGGTAAATAAAAAGATACCACATGTATACTTGTTAAGCATGTAGTAAACGTTAGTATATTTTTTATCACTTCTTATTTAGTGCAATCATATTTTTTTACTATGCTCATTTTAATTGAATCGTCTACGTTATCAATTCGTGCTTTATGTATCTCGGTTACCGATTTGTTCAAGTTAATACGGATAGCAATATGATTACATATCGCGTGGCATTTTAAACAATTTCCATATTAGCCCACAGAAATTGGATGAAAGTATATTTTCTCTGGCCTATAGAAAGACATTGATCGCCTTCCTGTAATACTCGTGCAAACACACAACAAATTCTTTATTCACGGATGATACGAGCAGTTAAACGTAACAGAGGTTTCCGTAGCTCCTAGTCGTTCTATTTGCTGTATTTCTAATCGTTTAATAATACAATTTATTACCAGCGAGCGAGGGAAAAATCCATCTTACAGGCTATTCGACGTCTCATTATCCATCGACTCGTTCCAAACGTTTAGAAATAGGTACAGGTTACGCATAACTTAGAAGCATGATTGAAAAAAAACGCAAAAGTATTAGTAGAATAAAATAATTACGATAAAAAGAAGTTTTTACACATATCACAACGAGGTAACTCAACGTTTATAGTAAATCTTTTTGGTTCTTATTTTAATTTTGCATCGATTCTATTTAACGCTAATGATAAAAAAAGTTGCGTCAACAGAAATAGCATTTGTTATCGGTATACGCTAAAAGTTACGAAGAGTAGAATTCTGCATTTTAAATAAATCGTCCTCGTCGTGGACAATTATTCTGTTGATTTTTAGAATTATTTATTAAGTCCTTGCATATAATTTATATAATAATATGCTGCGTAACGAATATATCTTGCATGATCAATGTTACTACACTTTGTGCGAAGTTTTGACCACGAAATAGCTAATCGGAATGAAACGAAGAAACGTGCTTACATATGTATAATATAAAAATGATGCTCCGCAACTAGTGAATCGAAATAGTAGCTATAACATTGTTGATATTGGGGTGTTCACTACTTCGCGTGTGAATGCGTATATTATAAATTGCGGAAATCGTAGTACCGCGCATGTATAACGTTAATGTGAAATTCATATAAAATGGAAATATATTTTCACTGTAAACGACTCGGTTGCTTGTCCCATTCAATTCGCGAATTAATGCGACGAATAGCATGTCGCGGCATTGTTATCAGGGAGCGGGAGTAATTTTGTTTCGAAGAGGACGAAGAAGACATTCGTTTGGGCGGCGATACGAATATACCTCGTCTGTGGTCGAAGCAACGTGTATATCTCGATCGGTAAAGCGAATACCGTTGATGACGGCTCAAGGGGGGGGGGGGGAAGGTAGTGGCGCGGAGGCGCAACAGGTTGCAGGTAGACGGTAGGTGCGTTGCGGCTCGCGGCGAATGACGTCAGAAAAGATCGAGAGAAGAAGATAAGGGTCGAGGAGGAAGATTTCACGATCTTCCGATCGACAAACGGCAGAGTGTCGTGGAAAAGTGGAGACGGGTACGGTTGTACGGGCATGTACGGGTATGGTGAGGGAATAATCGCGTTGGTAAGGTATCTCGTTGCGTCGGTGGGGTGTCGAAGTCGAAGTCGAAGTCGAAGTCGAAGCCGGTCGGTCGTGGTGCCGTGGTCTAGGCCGTAGGCCGTTCGCAGCTCGCAGCAGTGGTTATTCCACCTCTTCTCCGTTCGGAGCGGCTTCGCTTCCACCTGGCACGCCCGATTCGAACCGAAGCTCCCCGAGTGTACGCGTTAATGTGCCGGTCACCGTGGCCCATCCTCCGGAACGACTACTGTTGCTTTTCGTGTCCCATTTCCTATCATCGTAGTTGGTCGTAGTTGATCGTACTTGGTCGTAGTCGGTCGTAGTGCGCCCGCCGCCGCCGCGATCTTTCCTTTTTCCACGTTTGTCGCTTCTCCGAGCGCCAACCTCCACCGACGATTCTCTAGTCACGTCGGACATGAAAAGCGCGCCTTACGTCGCCTTCCAAGTGCAGTGCAGTGCCTCTTAATGGAGTGTGCCGACATATAGCCGTTTCCGTCGTCTTTCTCGTTACTCGCACAAGGTACGTTCCGATCCGTTCATCCACTCGAATGGGAGTACGTATCGTTTGCTCGCGAATCGCGATCCACCTTCCTTCGCATTCCTCTGCTATGTACGCGTAGCTGCTTCGAAAAACGCGTGTATACCTACCTTTTAACCTGTAGATCGAACGGAAATCTTACCACGGTACACGTCATTTTCTAATCGCGTTCGCATCGGTACTTTTGACGGGCGATTCGATCGGCACCGGCCCTCGCGACGATATCTTAGCTCGTGCTTCTTTTAATTCTGCGCGTAACGCCCGATCGCTATTCGGCAGGATATTTGTCATGCGCGACGATACGTGCACCAGCGATAAGAGCAAAGCTGAAGATTCCATGCTAACGTAATTACTCGGAATGCATGCGCACGCGTAACCACGGACTTTGACGCATAACAATAAGTACACGAGATAAGCATACGTTTCCGATAAAGCTAATAATATCTCGCGCACGTAAAATCTTGGGAATGTTTACCAAACCATCTGATATGCGTGTACATACCCGAGTAGCTATTGGGGTATTTGTTGGTAGACGAGTCTAATTCGTCCTCCTAGGTACCATTAACTAAACTTCAAACTCAAGGATATCCTCTGGCGGGAATTTAATCGATAGACACGCCAAGATTACAACTAGGACGTTGCCCTCCCGTCTCGAGCAAATGAGTCGCGGTTTGCCGTTCAAACGAGAACGAAAATGCACACGTGGAAAGCGATTATGACGTAAGGGGCAAAGGCACGAATGATCCTAAGTGGAAGGCACCTGTCTCGAAGCTGCTTCGACGATCGTATCGAACTCTATTCAGTGAAGCGAAATTCAGAGGAAATATGTAATGGTGCATCGTACGCTCGAACGCACGCGTCTAGGTTCTATATTACTATATAGATATAGGAAGCGAAGTTCGAGAAAGGAAGCGTCTAACCGTTTCCTTTAACTAGCAAAATAATACTCAGCTCGACGGTTTTCCTGTTTCGTGCAGAGAAGGTTCGGTCGAAGCTCGAAGCGCATTTACTGGGCTCGACGCGATCACGCGTTGTTGTTCAATCACCCGTTAAAGTCTCCAGCGCGTGGTACTATGCCGTTCACCGTTCCCCGTTCCCCAGATATTTTCAAAGTCAATGACTGCGACACCTTTTTACGTTCGGCCTATCAAGTTCAAGGGAAAAGGTCCGGATCGAGCGACAACGATTTCGTAGTGGTTTCATTCGCCCCACTGTGTCTATCCCAGGATCTTCGTTTTAAACAAGCCGAACAGTTCCAGTAACCCATACGCCTCAGGGAAAACTGCTTCAAGTCGATTAGTTCGTCGACCCAAGAATTACTCGTGCGAATATAATTTCAAGCAGATCCGTCGTTCTGCTTGTTCGAACAAAATTGACGCCAGATTGATTGCCAGCGACGCGTAAACCGCACTTTCATCGCGTTCGATCGATATTCCTCTGTTTAGGGATTAGATCGCTTAGATTGTTTAGAAGCTCGGCGTTCAACTTTCCTCGATTCGGTTCAGGTGGATTTCCCCGACAAATTGTTCCGTCACGAAGCTTCCTTTGGCGACGGAACAGTGGGAAGACGAGAAGAGGAGAGATGGATCTCGTGGAGAGAATCCTCGATGGATGGTCTTGAAGTCGGGCGGCTCAGTGGTAGCAGAAACTGTCTAACCCACTTTTGCGAACAGGTTTATGCTTGTGCTGCTTCCACTGTAACGGTGATCGGCCAGACATCATCGTCGTATGCTGGAATGATTTTTCTCCGAACAGATAGACCGACCGACCGACCGACCGCGTGCTTCGCGTCCAACACTCGTAAGAGTGTTCAGAGACGACCGCTAGCCACTACCGCGATTCATTTGCTCGTTACGAACCTCGCGAACATTTCGCACCGATAATATATTATTCCTCGTTGCAAAGGCAAACAAGACAGAGGCGAGAATGAAAAACCGTTGCTTCTCTTTCAGGCGGAGTGCCGACAACCACGACTTAAGAGATGGTCATCGTCACGCGGGTAAGTGTCAGCACTGTCAGCCACGTTCTTCCAGAAAATTTCCCTTCTTATCGTCTAGCCGCGACGCATTCTACCGCGGCGTCGAGACTCGTGGGAATTTAATTCGGCGTTAGCGCTTTCCTTGGCGTCTCCTCGAAAGACGGTCAGTAGGAATCTGTGGCAAGTGAAAATGACGGAGCCAAAGCGAGGCGACGCGACGGCAGATTCTTTCTCCGCATGAAAAGTCATGCTCGGGGGACACGTGCGCTCGCGCACGGTTTCTCTCCGAAGGTTGAAGGAACGCTCGAGATTCCAGGCTTTGTATTGGATTATCCTCCGTAGATCGGCGAATAGCCGTTCGAACGAAACCAAGAGTCGGAGAAATCATCGGGCAAATGATATTTAGTTGGCAGATAAAGTGACATTTCGTGCGCTACAGGTTCAGGGGCAATTACCGAGCGGGATCGGTTTCGTTTCGTGCCGTAAGTTCCAGCCGGAATCCACCGTGAGCATAAGACCGACTGGTTTACCTTCGCATTATCGCCACTCTCAAGGCAGCTCTCGCCTATCTCGGCAACAATATCTTACGCTCTCAACTTATTTCAACGAGAGCAATCACCTCGTTTCGAAGCTGCATCGCGTACTCTACAGACACCCTGTACAGCTTCGTGCACATGCACCTGGCGCGTAGTTAACGCGGGACGATAGCGCGTGGCGTAAGGTATATCGGGACGAATGGTCAGTTAATTAGGCATAGTTAACGGTCCTTCATCACTTCGCGAATGCCCTGTACGGCGCGGCGTCGTAGGATTTCGCGCCAGCGAACCAGCCGTCGTATAACGGGACGCGAATCGTTTTACCGGACACGCGTTTGTACCCTCCTAGCCTAAGCTGTTCGTTCCCTATGCGTGCAGCGTGCACGCGTAGGTATTAACGGCTGGCACGCGCGCGCGTCCACAGGGCACACACCGCACCCTCCCCGCTCCGTTCTACGAACAAGGGGAGACCCCGCTAACGACCTATCATAATCCGCGATCGGTCGTTGTCCATTGTAATTGTCTCCAGGAAAAATCGATCGACGCGCCGTATACGCACCAATTTTTTTATTCGCGTATAGCGGTCGTGGCAACGACCGAAAGTAAAACTGCGTGGCAAAAGAAGGGCCAAATCGGTCGGTGGTTCGTTTCGAGGCAGCGAGCGGATGAGCTCTTCCGATGTTCCGGTGAGCTGAACAATCGGAACGTATACGAATATCAGGCGCAGGCTGTGCATTCGTATAGATGTGTTCGTATAGCATAGGATAGCCTAGAGGTTCTCAAACTTTCTTTCGGTTAGAGAGAGGTGTCTATCGCTCACGTTCGATCTCCCGTACGTTCGTCTATCGCTCCATCGAATCGACGACTACGCGTCGTTCACACGTGGTCGCGCAAAGAGAAGAGACCCGCCGCGCCTCGCCTCGCCTCGCCTCGCCGTTCTCCTTGCACCGTCCTTCGTCAAAGCCACGGTGTGTTTTCTAAGGGAAACGTTTTTTTGCGTAACATTGAACGAATCGGGAGCAGCAGCAACAACAGCCGCAACAGGAGTTTGAGAATACCTGTTTAACGCGCATACGGGCACGCGAAGACGGATGCCTAGAGGGAAAAGGAGGGTTGCATTGGACGCAGGGAGGAGAGAGAGAGAGAGAGAGAGAGCGCAGCGCGGCAATGCATACGGTTACACGCGGAACACGGTGCATAGCGCGTTTCGTGGGAGTTCGGCGCACCTTAACGAACTTGCTCCGATATATTTAACAAAATCGCGAAAGGGAAGTTCGGGAAAAGGTTTGGCAGCCGACACGCTCGGTGATTCTGTTCACCGGAAGCTCCCGTCCCCGACGCGTAACTCGTGAAAATCTCGCCGCGGTAAATTGTCGAATCGAAAGCGTTTCCTATAGCTACCTGCTAGGTATTTTCGATTGGCGGAGCTCGCGCAAAGTCACGCAAAGCCGCCATGGAAGCCGGAGCAATACTCGCCCGTTTAGACTCGCTAACTCGATTATCGTCTGCGGGGCGAGCGGAAACTGACGCCGAGTAGAAATTAGTCGATCGGGAACGATGGAACTCGATACCTTCGTGCAGGACAACCGATGCCGCTCCGACCGAATGACACTGAACGCCTACGCGAGGCGAGACGACGCCACGGTATCGCTCGAGCAGATTCGTTTTCCTTTCCTTTTCGCCTAAGCGAATCGATTAGCGGACGCGGGAAATAAAACCGCGAAACGACCGGCCGCTCGGTTTATCTAATAACCGGCCAACAACTACCTGTTATCTAATTGAACCGTTTAAGGTGTCGTGTTTACAGTCGGGGCGCGCGCTAATGCGTTCTCTAGCTCTAGGATTAATTCGGGTCAAGCTCATATGCGTGAGTCGAGCCTTGACATTATCCGCTCGCCCCGTTCCCACACGGATCTTTTTTCCCTCCTTCTAAACGGCAAAGTAGTTTTGATCGCTCGTATCTTCGATCGATCTCTGGTCCCCACTGCTGCGCGTAACGCGCTAGAAAAGACGAATGCGCCCGAGGCGCGCAGCAGTGTTTCTCTCCATTGTCAACTGGAAGGCAAAAAATTCTAGCTACGAAAGCGTCGCCGTTGCCGAAAGTGGGACGAAGCGAAAGAAAGGTGATTACGCGGAAGAAATTGCTTTGCAGGGGGATTACATATGGATCGAACCAATCTCAGGAAGAGAGTTTGACGTTGCAATCGGAGCACGAGTAATTTCCGCGGAGGGCAGACGCATTCAAGTGAAAGACGACGATAACAAGGTAATCCTTACCTACTTTCCGTGTCTCTCGAGGAATCGAGCTCGGCAAGCTCCGCGCGGCTCAAAGTATGGCGCGAGAAAGTGGATTTCGACTGTTTCTCGGGGCTCGGTTAAGCGAAAACTCGAATTTGCAGGAACAATGGCTGACACCGGAGAGGCGAATAAAGGCGATGCATGCCACTTCTGTGCAAGGTGTAGAGGATATGATCAGCTTAGGAGACCTCCATGAAGCTGGCATCCTACGGAATCTCTTGATTCGCTACAACGAGAATCTCATATACGTGAGTAATTGATTCAAGGAAAGGTTCCCAGGTGCCCGCCTCCGATTGCTTTGGTATTTGGATATGTTTTAGAGGACCGAGAAATAAGAAATAGGCATGTGTCTTTCTATTTTTTAACCTATTAAAAATTTAAAACAGAAATTTAAAAATATTCCCCTTTTTTTAATATAAACTTCATAAAGATCAGTTTTGATAAACAAACGATTTTTTCTCAAAAGCCAGGGAGGGGGGAGCAACTGCCCCTTTTGCACCCCCACCCGGACGCCCATGCCCTTTAAGAACTGTGAGAGGCCAAAATAAACGGAAACGTGCTTCTTATTTTTCGGCCCTCTAAAAGATATCCAAAAACCAAAGCAATCAGAGGTGGAAAGCTGGGAACCTCTCCTCGCGAGTATCGTACATGCAGCCACCTCCGATGAAAACGGACAACGGTTTCTACCGATAAGTTTCTATTCTCCTGCCTGCAGACCTACACAGGCTCCATTCTAGTCGCTGTGAACCCGTACCAGATACTACCGATCTACACCGCCGAGCAAATAAAACTGTACAAGGACCGGAAGATCGGAGAGCTGCCACCTCACATATTCGCTATCGGCGATAACAGTTACGCGCACATGAATCGATACGGTCAAGACCAATGCATAGTGATCAGGTATCGGTCGCTTCGTTCCCCTTACTGTACTTTGAACGGCTCTTTCCAGTCTATTCCATTTGCAATAGAACGGTTTGTCAAATTCACGAATATTTGTGTCTTAGCGGCGAAAGCGGAGCCGGCAAAACGGAAAGTACGAAATTAATTTTGCAATATTTGGCAGCGATTAGCGGCAAGCATTCTTGGATCGAACAGCAAATATTGGAAGCGAATCCAATCCTGGAAGGTAAAGTATGCGGGTGGCACGCGAGTAAATAGAGAATGAGAGACGAGGCAGCCGGGACAATGGTTGAAAATCGCTGACTCGGTGTTGTTGTCGCGTTGTAGCGTTCGGTAATGCCAAGACGGTACGAAACGACAACTCGTCCCGCTTCGGAAAGTACATCGACATTCACTTCAACGACCAGGGTGTGATAGAAGGAGCGAAAATAGAGCAATACCTGTTGGAAAAGTCGCGAATAGTGTCGCAAAGTTTGGACGAGAGAAACTACCATGTATTTTACTGCATGCTGGCTGGCCTCTCGAGGGAAGAGAAGCAGAAGCTCGAGCTGGAGGACGCGTCGTCGTACAAATATCTGACAGGGGTATGGTTTCTGTCCATCTTACCTTGGCCAGTGTCGTAACCACGGTTTTCACCGCTCATCGAACTATCTCCACCTGTTCCCTAGGGTGGTAGCATCACCTGCGAGGGTCGAGACGATGCGGCGGAGTTTGCGGACATCCGATCGGCGATGAAGGTGCTGTTATTTTCCGACGCGGAGATCTGGGAAGTCCTGAAGCTACTCGCTGCCCTTTTGCACATGGGAAACGTCAAGTACAGAGCCACCGTTGTGGGTAAGCGTTCACGGTATAACGGTCACGCCGCACTGTCGCCGGGTTTCGCCAAGAATCCTTACGAATTTCCGCTAATTTCCCAGACAACCTGGACGCTACGGAGATACCGGAGCAAACGAACGTGCAGAGGGTGGCGCATCTGCTTGGCGTGCCGGTGCAATCTTTGATAGACGCTCTCACTCGCAGGACGATATTTGCTCACGGTGAGACGGTTGTAAGTAACAAGTGATTACCGTTCAGCCAAGCCGCGTAAAAGCAATTTCTACTCGCGAATCGTAACGCGTGTTTCCACGCAGGTTTCCACCTTGTCCAGGGAACAATCGGTGGACATCAGGGACGCGTTCGTTAAAGGGATATACGGGCGATTGTTCGTGCACATCGTGAAGAAGATCAACGAGGCTATCTATAGGCCCAAGAACACGTCCCGGAGCGCGATAGGTGTGCTGGACATATTCGGGTTCGAGAATTTCAATCACAACAGCTTCGAACAGTTCTGCATAAACTACGCGAACGAGAATCTCCAGCAGTTCTTCGTGCAGCACATCTTCAAGCTAGAGCAGGAGGAGTACAACCACGAGGGTATCAATTGGCAGCATATAGAGTTCGTCGACAACCAGGACGCCCTGGATCTGATAGCCATAAAGCAGCTGAACATCATGGCCCTGATCGACGAGGAGTCCAAGTTCCCGAAGGGTACGGATCAAACGATGCTGGCCAAGATACACAAAACCCACGGAAGCCATCGGAATTATTTGAAACCAAAGTCGGACATCAACACGTCCTTCGGGCTGAACCATTTCGCGGGTGTCGTGTTTTACGACACCAGGAGCTTCCTGGAGAAGAACAGGGACACTTTCAGCGCTGATTTGCTCCAGCTCATTCACATATCGTCCAACAAGTTTCTGCAAGCCTGCTTCGCCGAGGACATAGGCATGGGTTCCGAGACCAGGAAGAGAGCGCCCACGCTCTCCACGCAATTCAAAAAGTCACTGGACTCTCTGATGAAGACGTTGTGCAGCTGTCAGCCTTTCTTCATCAGGTGTATCAAGCCGAACGAATACAAGAAGCCGATGATGTTCGACAGGGGACTCTGTTGTCGGCAACTCAGGTATTCCGGCATGATGGAAACGATTCGAATACGCAGAGCCGGTTATCCGATCAGACATTCCTTCCCGGAGTTTGTCGAGAGGTACCGATTCCTGATACCTGGGATAGCGCCGTCGCACAAGGTCGACTGCCACGCGGCCACCTCGAAGATCTGTCACATTGTGCTAGGCAGGTCGGACTATCAGCTCGGTCACACAAAAGTTTTCCTCAAGGATGCCCACGATCTGTTCTTGGAGCAGGAACGCGACCGTGTCCTGACGCGAAAGATCCTGATACTGCAGCGCAACATACGCGGCTGGGTTTACAGGCGGAGGTTCCTTCGCATGAGAGCGGCCGCGACGATCGTTCAAAAGTACTGGAGGGGTTACGCGCAACGGCAGAGATACAAGCGTATGCGGATCGGTTACATGAGACTTCAAGCGCTGATCAGATCGCGGGTGTTGTCGCACCGATTCAGGCATCTCAGGGGGCACATCGTCGCGCTGCAGGCACGCGCCAGGGGCTACCTGGTGCGGAAAATGTATCAGAAGAAATTGTGGGCGATCGTGAAGATCCAGGCTCACGTGAGAAGATTGATCGCCCAAAGGCGGTACAAGAAAGTGAAATACGAGTATCGGTTGCACGTGGAAGCGCTGAGGCTTCGGAAGAAAGAGGAGCGTGAATTGAAGGACCAAGGGAACAAGAGGGCGAAAGAAATCGCCGAGCAGAACTACAGGGATCGTATGCAGGAGCTGGAAAGGAAGGAAATCGAGATGGAGCTGGAGGACAGGCGCAGAATGGAGATCAAAAAGAATCTGATAAACGACGCGGCTAAGAAGCAAGACGAGCCGGTAGACGACAGCAAATTGGTCGAGGCGATGTTCGACTTCCTGCCCGATTCCAGCAGCGAGGCTCCCACTCCCGCCAGGGAGACGTCCGTGTTCAACGATCTGCCCGCTCCGAAGGCGGATCAGCAGGAAATCATTAGCCCCGTTCAGACCGCCTCGGAGGACGAGGAGGACTTGTCCGAGTTCAAGTTCCAGAAATTCGCGGCCACATATTTCCAAGGGAACATCACGCATCAGTATTCTAGGAAACCGTTGAAACACCCGCTGCTGCCTTTGCACACGCAAGGGGATCAATTAGCCGCGCAAGCCCTCTGGATTACGATACTTCGTTTCACCGGAGACCTGCCGGAGCCCAGATTCCACACCATGGACCGGGACACGACGTCGGTGATGTCGAAGGTGACGGCAACGCTCGGCCGGAACTTCATACGCAGCAAAGAGTTCCAGGAGGCTCAGATGATGGGGATGGACCCGGATACGTTCCTCAGACAAAAGCCGCGATCCATCAGGCACAAGCTGGTCTCCCTCACCTTGAAACGAAAGAACAAGCTCGGGGAGGATGTGAGACGGAAGCTGCAGGAGGACGAGTACACGGCGGACAGCTATCAGTCGTGGCTGGAAGCGAGGCCGACCTCCAATCTCGAGAAGCTGCATTTCATCATTGGCCATGGGATACTACGCGCCGAGCTCAGGGACGAGATCTACTGCCAAATATGCAAGCAACTGACGAACAATCCATCCAAATCGTCGCACGCTCGCGGCTGGATTCTTCTGTCGCTCTGCGTCGGATGCTTCGCCCCGTCGGAGAAGTTCGTCAATTATCTGCGCGCGTTCATCAGGGAGGGACCGCCGGGTTACGCGCCGTACTGCGAGGACCGTTTGAAGAGGACGTTCAACAACGGAACTCGGAATCAACCGCCCAGCTGGCTGGAGCTTCAGGCGACTAAATCGAAGAAGCCGATCATGCTGCCGATCACCTTCATGGACGGGAACACTAAGACGCTCCTCGCCGACTCAGCCACCACCGCCAGGGAACTGTGCAATCAGCTGTCCGATAAGATATCCTTGCGGGATCAGTTCGGCTTCTCCCTTTACATCGCTCTGTTCGACAAGGTCTCGTCGCTGGGCAGCGGCGGCGATCACGTAATGGACGCTATCTCCCAATGCGAGCAATACGCCAAGGAGCAAGGTGCTCAGGAACGAAACGCCCCGTGGAGGCTTTTCTTCAGGAAGGAGATATTCGCGCCGTGGCACGAGCCGACCGAGGATCAGGTCGCCACGAATTTGATCTACCAGCAGGTGGTCAGGGGGGTGAAATTCGGCGAGTATCGCTGCGACAGGGAGGAGGATCTGGCAATGATCGCCGCCCAGCAATATTACATAGAGTACCACACAGAGATGAACGTGGACAGGCTCTACACTCTTCTGCCCAATTACATCCCGGATTACTGTCTGACGGGTATCGACAAGGCGATCGATAGATGGGGCCATCTCGTTCTTCAAGCATACAAAAAGGTATCCCGCGACCCTTTCCTTCTTAGCGCACCCTCATCTATACGAAACCTTTCCATTTACAGAGCTACTACTTAAAAGAGAAAGTGCCTGCTTTGCGCGTTAAGGAGGATATAGTCGGTTACGCAAAGTTCAAGTGGCCCCTGCTTTTCTCTCGCTTCTACGAGGCGTACAGAAATTCTGGCCCGAATCTGCCGAAGAACGACGTTATCATAGCCGTCAACTGGACCGGGGTGTACGTTGTAGACGATCAGGAACAAGTGCTTCTGGAATTGTCCTTTCCCGAGATCACCACCGTATCTAGTCAGAAGTATGTAGATCTCGTTACTCTCCGTGTGGTAAAGCTGACTCTCGCGTCCTATCATCCCTCTGCAATTCGCTTTCAGAACGAACAAAATGTTCACGCAGACGTTCAATTTATCGACGGTGCGAGGAGAAGAGTTCACATTCCAAAGCCCTAACGCAGAAGACATTCGCGACCTGGTGGTATACTTTTTAGAGGGCCTAAAGAAGCGTAGCAAATACGTAATCGCGTTGCAAGATTACAAGGCACCGGGGGAAAGTTCGTCGTTCCTAAGCTTCCAAAAAGGCGATCTTATTGTATTGGAGGACGAGAGCACCGGGGAGACTGTTCTAAACTCGGGGTGGTGTATCGGCACGTGCGAAAGGACCACCGAAAAGGGTGATTTTCCAGCCGAGACGGTCTACGTGTTGCCTTCGCTGTCGAAGCCTCCTAATGATATATTGGTAACGCGCCATCGATACTTTAAACCTCGCGAAACGCTCCTACTGCTGCAGAATAATCGATAAACTTTACCCTCAGTCGTTGTTCAGCATCGAAGGGACGGAAAACGGTCGGAAACTCTATCCCCAGCAAGTGAACGGAGTAGAACCTCGCGATAAACCTCATACTCTCGTAGAATACGCTATCGATCATTTCAGGTAAGTAGTTTTTCATTCTTCGACTACCTCTGGGAACCTAAGGATGAAGAACGACGTGTCTTCTCGCCGTAGAACACCGCCAAAGAGGACAATGTCGAAAGCGTTGACTTTAACGACGGCGCGGCGCGGGCACAACGACGAACTATGGCATCACTCCAGAGATCCGATAAAGCAACCTCTCCTGAAGAAGTTGATATCCAAAGAGGAGCTGGCCGAAGAGGCGTGCTTCGCTTTCAACGCGATCCTGAAGTACATGGGAGATCTGCCAACGAAGAGACCACGTGTCGGCAACGAGTACACCGATCTGATCTTCGACGGGCCGCTGAAGAACGAGATCCTACGGGACGAAATTTATTGTCAAATCATGAAACAACTCACCGACAATCGAAACAGACTGAGCGAAGAGCGAGGTTGGGAGTTAATGTGGCTCGCGACCGGTCTCTTCACTTGCAGCCAAAGTCTTTTAAAGGTATAATGATTGTGCTCGTACACGTGTGCTCGCCGCGGATACGTACTCGTTAGAAACCACGTTTAATCGTTCCAGGAACTGACTCTGTTTTTGCGTACGAGGCGGCATCCTATATCCCAGGATTCTTTACAAAGACTGCAAAAAACTTTACGTAATGGTCAACGGAAGTATCCCCCGCATCAAGTAGAGGTGGAAGCTATACAGCACAAAACCACGCAGATATTTCACAAAGTGTATTTCCCAGACGATACAGACGAGGTGCGTACTTTTACCGCTTTTCTTGCTCCATTTCCATTTCCGTTTGGAACCGATTCCTCACGGTATCTGCATCATTGCACAGGCATTCGAGGTGGATTCGTCGACCAGAGCGAAAGATTTTTGTCAAAATATCGCCCAGAGACTGAACTTGCGGTCCGCGGAAGGGTTCAGCCTGTTTGTAAAAATTGCCGACAAGGTCATCTCAGTTCCGGAGGGTGATTTCTTCTTTGACTTTGTACGGCACTTGACGGATTGGATCAGAAAAGCCCGGCCGTCTCGCGACGGTACGTTCTTTAATTACCTTACGGTAGAATAAACGCAGCATCTTACAGTTCCTTGTTAATCGTGAATCGAACGTTCAACATAGGTGTTTCGCCTCAATTTACGTACCAAGTGTTCTTCATGAAAAAGCTGTGGACCAACACCGTTCCTGGCAAGGACAGAAACGCCGATCTCATCTTCCATTTCCATCAAGAGCTTCCTAAATTGTTAAGGGGTAACAATCACTTTCTATTCGCTCGGTTCATTGCTTCGCGTCTGGCTATTATTCTGCTAATCGTTTATCGTTCTACCCGCTGTTAGGATACCATAAATGTACTAAAGAAGAAGCATCGAGACTGGCAGCGCTGGTTTACAGGGTTCGCTTCGGCGAGAGCAAACAAGAACTTCAAGCGATCCCGTAAGTGAAATATATGTACATATATTATGCGTCGCAATAACTTAACCAGCAAGAAGAAATATAAAGCAATAATTTAATGTGCACATTTGTAGGCAAATGTTGAGAGAACTCATACCAGGCGATCTGGTGAAGGTACAAAGCTCGAACGATTGGAAAAGATCGATAATAGCGGCGTACAATCAGGATGCTGGTGAGATATTCAATGAAATTCAACGTCACACTTGTTTTACATGTATACGCGATTAACACAAGTAGTTGTTCTACACAGGAATGAGTCCAGAAGACGCAAAGATAACATTCCTGAAGATCGTTTATCGGTGGCCAACATTTGGTTCGGCATTTTTCGAAGTTAAGCAAAGCACAGAACCAAATTATCCAGAATCGCTGTTAATTGCAATTAATAAACACGGAGTGAGCCTTATACATCCGCAAACAAAGGTAGGCAAACTCGAGGAAACTCGACTCGTACGAGTAAATTCTACTCTATTAGTTACATTACGCAAACTTGTATGTTACAGGATATACTAGTAACGCATCCTTTCACTAGAATCTCAAATTGGTCGTCGGGTAATACCTATTTCCACATGACGATCGGAAATTTAGTACGAGGCTCGAAATTATTGTGCGAAACCCCCCTCGGATATAAGATGGACGATCTTTTAACGTCATACATTTCGCTAATGCTCACTAATATGAATAAACAGCGTACGATACGGATAAAATGAACGCGATTGTGTCTCGCTAAAGCATCAAGATCTCCTTCCGTGAAATTAACAAGAAGCAAAAGAAGAAATCATTCTCCTGCCAATAGAAAGCGATTTCGTACTTGTCGCTATCGCAGACTTATATAACTATTAATGTTTACCATTGCCAGCAAAGCACTCGGAGGATCTCTGAAAGTTTCTCTATAAATATGCAGACAGGAAATAATACGAAGCAACTTTTCCCCATTTACAATAACGAGTTCCAAGTAGTAACAGATATTTTATACGTAAACGTTCGCCTTACAAATTTTTATAACTTATATATACATATGTACATACATACATACACATAGGCACACATGTATGTACGTATATGTTACTAATTACAGAGAACGTGGTCACCGCGTTATCGCAATCATATTCATCCACTAATTTATAACTGACAATGAGCTGTTACGATAATTAAGAAGATATAAGGGGAACCGTGACTCACGTGTACACAAATAATTAGCTGAAAAAATTGTATATGATTTATTTACAAATAAGATTTTCATATAGTTTTGTAAAATATTATTTTAATATATTAGAATGAGATGTAATCGAAGAATTTCACGTTCGAACATAATCTGTCATTTCGAGGCAAGGACAAAACTTTGTGTGCAACTAAAACTATGCGATCGAGAACTCGAGAAACTTCAAACTACATGCATAGGTACTTACGCATGGACGTAAATCTATTCGAAGCTGTTTTCCGGTGGAACGAATAACAATGGTTATTCGTTGATTATCCGTCCAATGATACATGTAAGGATGTAATTATTATTAACTCGCAATTTATTACTGTGAATAAAGATAATCGTGTTCTTCAGGTACTCGGTGCAAATTTTAATCGTGGGTAAATTCCCATGGCATACGTATACCGACATTCTTCTTTTACAATGGATCTCTTTGGGAAGACAATTCCCAAAGCGATCTTATCTCGCTTCCTGTTGTAGATAATTATATTCGATGGTATCTAGAAAAAAGACTGTACTCTACTGAGCCGATCAAGTTGAGGATTCGAGAAACGCACCACTTCCACCCAACAGTTTCGCACCTTCCGACTTAACAAACCCGTCCCTCTTAAAACGAGAATTCCACCTATCGTTCTCTCGCATCGCCTGAACACACCACCTATTTTACAAAGCTAGCGACTCTTCTTAAAGTATCGAATTTAAGAAAACTCCTTCGCAACTTAATCGTAACACGAGAGTCGAATCTTGGGAACTGGACGTAACAGAGAGGTCGTAAAGCAAAGACTTCGTTATATAAATCTGTCTAATTTATTGTAAACCATAGAGAGACATAGAAACGTATATGCGTAGGCTTATCTTTCGTCTCGCGCCCATTTCAATATGCACCGATGCATACGTGCTTCTTAAAACCAGCACGCTTTGTCTCTGCGAATTGTATAAATTACAAGGAACCGATATATCGTCGACAGGTAGCGAGATTAATGGAAAGCGTGCACGCTATTTTGATACGTTGAAGAAGCAAAACAAAGGTTTCACCAGCGAAACGACGCGAATTCTGCAAATAAATAATGATGTAAAGTGAAACCGTGGTACCCGCCGAATACCACGCAAAATCTATTCGAGTGGTGCTGATTAGTTCGACAGGGTCGCCCTTTACTTTCTGCCACGTTAAAACTACAATTATTATTCCTATGTCATGTAAATAATTTTGCGGAACTAGTCAAGATGTACCTCTGGCGTTACAAGTAACCATAGTAAAATGTAATCATATTCATCGTGTGAATCGTACGTCGGTATATACATGAAATAATAACGTGCGTTATTAGGAGCCATAGACAAACCCAGAGTGGAAAGTCGAGGACAACTTCCGATGCTAGGGGGGAAAATGGGAGGTCACGCGAATTCGATCGAATCGTGAATTCTAGTTCCCAACGATCCCGCGCACTTCAACATCCACATTTGCAAGGCTAGTGTTTCCGGTACTACAGTTGAGTTCAACCCAAATAAGCATTTATCTTCTGGGAACGAGTGTACTTAATGTCGAATGCACAACCACCTTTAGCGATTGATATGCAATTGCACAGACCAAGCCGTAAGTTTTGGCGGCTGGTCGTATACGATACAGGAGACATTCCGTGGTGCGCTGTATCGTGACCGATACAAGCCTAGATCTCGAATCCGTGCTACGAAATCTTCTCGCAAGCTTTCGTGTCACGTGATTAGCTAAGTATTCACATTCGTACAAAGCTTTTAATCCTAGAACCGTTATAAATTATTATCTTCTCTGTGTAAATTTGTATCTCAACGCTTAAAGCTACGAACGTACAGGTTGTATGAACAAAGGGAAACGATACACGACACATTGTACATATGTATCCGGATGGGCATGTTCCTGAATGGAAAAGAGGACGGCGCGCGATGCTTTTAGCTGTTTAGCTCTTTAGCTGCTACGTCGTCGTCGTCGTCGTCGTCTTCGTATTGTCTAATTTTGTCGGCGCGCCATCGACTCGGAGCAACAGGCCTTTCGGCGCGTAAGTCGTCGAGACACCCTGGTCACTGGTTGGATCGTTATCGACAGTCTCCTCTCGATCGCCTCGAGAATGATTAACGTTCGAAAGAGTGTTCGTCTGGCTGCGTCGTGAACTTTGGTGATGCGCACTATGATTGCCCGTGGGACATCAGAGACCCGGCTGTGGCGGTTGATGCGTGTTCCACGGTACGTCCGCGATCGCGGGCGGCATGCTAGCCTGATTGTGCATGGAACGCGGGGCTCTCATGATTTCGTCCGCCGGTGGACAATGAGGCCGTGGTCCAGGCTCCGGGGTGTAGGTGAATGTTAAGCCCGTCGCGTAGATGATACCGTCGTTGCGTACCAACGAGACAGGGACTTGAGTCGGCTGCCTAACCCATAGCCACTCGCCCCTGAATTGCGATATGTCAGGGACCACGCATAGCATACTCTCCTGGCATCTGTACATGGTCTCGGCTTCTACGTCGCCGAACCATACCTGAAGATTCGGCGTAAAGTTGTCTCCCGTTAGCTCCAGCATCGCGACGTCGCCGCCGCCGTTCAAATGCAAACTGTGAACGAGCGGGACCGGCGTGACGGGCGATCTCACCGGACCCATGCCCTCGAAGAATTGATACTCCGCTTTGTCGGTGCTGATTATCGTCCAGCAGGCGCCGTCGTTGATCATCTCTTTGTTCGCCTCCTTCGGGCACGGGGTCGCCTGGAATTGTATTATGCGCTCTTGGGACAAACAGAGGTACATGTGATCGGTGTCTTTCATATAGAACGCGCATTTGTGGAGCTGCGACACAGGATCGTCGGCTTCTAGGCTGGCCATCTGTTTGTCCACCTTACGAATTACTAAACGCGGCAGTGCCATTCCCGTTACGGAACATACCAATTTCACCGTGCTCCCGTAGTGCACGTACCCGTCCCGCACTTGAAACTCCTCCGACTCGCTCTCGTTATCGTCCAGCAGGTGTATCGTGAACGCACCCCATTGCGTCGAACTCGCGTGAAAGTTGCCGTTCTCCACGTGAAGATACCGCGTGCTCACCGTCTGGGATCGCAGTCGATTGAACAGTGCCACTTTCGTTCCGCTCGCGATACACAGATCGGCGTTCTTCAACGATTGCTTCTTCTTCGACGGCTTCGAGATCACTTTGATCCTTTTACTGTGAAACACCCCGATATCGTGCCCGCTACCGTAGAACATCTTCACTGAGAGCATAAAGTGTTTCCTCTTGTCCGAGTCGGATATGTACAATGTCTTTGCCGCGCAATACTGTTTGCCGTTATTCAGGTCCAGTTGCTGCATGTCCTGGTCGGAATTACCGATACCGATGAACGCGCAAAGTTGCGCCGATTGCTCGCTCTCTCCCTCGCGAAGCATCTGCTCCTGCCGCATTCTCCACCCATCGCCGAACAGGTAGATACACGGCGGCGGACAGAAGAACCGTTTCTCGTTACCGTACGATTTTTGCGCAACCTTCGCATGAAGAATCACGATAACCATGTCGCTTCTATCGCGCAAATAACGCTCCATTGCCTCGCGTGTCAACCTTTGATCCTGGTGATCCGGTCTGTAGACACCGGACCCGAATCGCGGATAAACCGACATCACGGAAGTTGGCGAAGGAGGAGACTGCATTCCGTGCGCCATCGTAGGCAACCCAAACTGGTGTGGCATATTTAACTTCCACTTTGCTTCCTTCTACCACAGAATTCCACCGAATCGCTAGGTTGGCTGCGTACTATCCTTGTCATCTGTGCATCTCATAATTGCCTTCGCCGCTCTACCTGAAATAAATTCGATCGGGCACAATTACGATGCTTAGCCTTCCCTGTTACCAGACCACGCACGAGTATTCCTCAAATATAGCCATTGCTATTAATCGCCGAAGGCTATAGAAATAAACGTGCCAATTCGTAGAAAGTTAAGAATAATTTCAGGAATATCTTCCAGCGTCATGTAGTATAATGCGAAACAACACCGTGCTATTAGACGCACGCATTTGAATAAATGCAGAAACGTACTAGCTGTTGCTAGTTTCAAGCTTTAGCGTGAGAAAGATTTTTGTTTTTCATGACACAAGATGTAATTATCTCTAGGTATCTTTTAAATAAGCTGCACAAGAATTGCTAGTCTTAGTACAGGAAAGAGGAAACACGCTTATATACTGTGGGAACCTAGCTGAGCTCATTTTTCCTGCATGAATTAAATCAACCTTATACGCCGTTCCTCTACAACTGTGGCTATGTTTCTATAAGCGCAAAGGTATCTTTTTACTGTTTTCTATTAAAACGATTGTAACTTTTATGCATTACACAAAAAGGAAACTGCAATTACTTGAAAAAAGCTTGCGCAGTTCTCTCTACTTTACCGAATAATGTAATTAATAATGGGTGATATTCCAGAAAAATAGAGGAACTGGTATTTCCTGGTGAAACTTGCGAATCCAATTGCCTAGCTACGGTTACACGCGTAGACTGTTAGCTCTTAATTGAATGCACCAAGAATAGAAATGCAAAAGCATTGTACCACGCAAAACAGCTAGAGCAAACTGGCGACTACTTTGGATTGCAAAAGCTCGCATCGATATGATGCGTGAATGACAAATTCATTTAAATTTTTAAGCATTTACAGTAACAATATTACGCGCAATGTCCACTGCCAATTGCAACTGATATAAAAAGAAAACTAATTAAAAGCCGAGG
The DNA here is from genome assembly GCA_963971345.1 of Andrena flavipes. Lineage (NCBI taxonomy): Eukaryota > Metazoa > Arthropoda > Insecta > Hymenoptera > Andrenidae > Andrena > Andrena flavipes. The sequence continues at coordinate 581,634 of OZ020481.1, forward strand.
GTTACATAGGAAGAGAATCTATGAAAAATAAAGACTTGTGCAGTTATTTTGATAACAGAAATTCAAGCTTATACTCGCTCCCCGCGCAAGTTGTCAGTCCAAGCAGCGAGCCGAGAATATTTTACGCATAAAAAGTTGATGCGATACCCTCCTCAAATAATTATTAACACACTAACGCAGTCGTTTATTTACCTTTTCGGCACAGGGAAGGTTACAGTGAAGAGAAACAGGTTACGTTCTTTGCACTCACCTCATTTTCTATAAAAGCTTGAATCTAGACATAAATCCCAATGCATTTTCTAAGTCGTCGTTAAATCACAAATATCCCAGCGACCGTCGATCCTTCACCATTCGCAAATCCTTTTGCGTCCTCGTCGACTATTCTCCCTAATCCATTCAAAAAACACCTGTTCACTTTCCGAATTTTCCGAACAGTACTGCCAACCCTTAGGAACAATTACGCCGCGCGCGCGCGCCACTTTAAATCCGAGATCCGAACACAGCGTCTCGGGGCACTGCCTAAAATTTCCTATAATCACGCTCGCGATGACAATACGCTTGCAAAGTTCAAAACATTCTTGCGATCTCGTCGATGTCAGACTGCCTAGCTACGAACGAAGAACACCCGCTGGAACGTGCCTGTGAAACAACGCAGAACCTTTCCCGACGGTACTCGCCGAGTAACTAAGTCCGCACCGACAACGTAGAGTTATTACTACCGCGCGTAAGTGGCTACATCAGGAACGTATCTATAGAGCACAGCAGAGTCCTTGAGATAGAAATGCTTCGCGCACGTCGAGTTAAAACGTTTCGAATCCCCTTTCCTATGACTAACAGTAATCGTAGAAGAGAATTCGCGTCTAAACTTCGGAGATGGCCCGTAATTATTAGGAAATATAGGGGCAGTTACTCTAGCACGTTCCCTTTGCTCCGATTGCCTCAAGATTTCTCGTAAAGTTACACTTTATATTTCTCTAGGAGAAAAGTAACGCTACAACTTTAATTGATATAGAAAGTTTTAACAACTATCCTCGATTCGTTGAAGGTCTAATTACTCTAATTGAAAGCACATCGACAGTTGCTACGGGACTTGAATGGTTAGTTACGTCAGTGAGCTGCAGATTCTATTGTTTCACTGTTGTAGTACAATGGCCTGGTCGACCCAAGCGCCTCCAGTTTCCCCTCTTGTTCCCCACCTGACGTGAGCTACTCCCCTCTGCCCCGTAGGTACCGTGGAATTGCTGCCGCAAAAGGATGTTGGGGTTACCCTGGGGGGCGTGGGAAAAACCTGCTGTGGGAAAGAGTGGGTGGCCTCTACCTCACTTCACTTCTCTGATGATGACGATACGATATATAACATCATGGGCGGCTATGAGTGTGTACACGCGCGTGCAGTACACGAGGTACGCACACAACTACACTCCGTGCATTATGTTACGTATTTGTAGACGAGTCACACAATTGACCAAAAGCCTGATACTGCGTAATATAGGACGAATGCGTGATAGGCAAATTAACGTTCCAGGTACTCGTGTACTTTTTATTTCATGCACATCGGAAATCAGACTTCAATTTTCTAACAAACAGTATTTTTCAAAATCTATTGACATTTTTTACTCACTTATTCGCGGGCTTTATACGATATATCGTTCGATTGTTTTTTGTATACGAATTTGTTTAAGTAAACAATTATATATATATATATATATATATATATATATATACATGTCATTCGTTCTCGAACTACAATATGTATAAGAATCGAATATAAAACTATCGATTTTTTATTAATATATTCAGATATATCGATTTTTTGCACGAAATTTGTGTAAACAAGTTTCATAACTTTAATATATAATATTGAAGAAAAGTTATTACTTGAACCCCTAATGTGTAGATAACTCGGCGAAGTTACATTATATGTTTTAAGGCATAATCAGTATTCTAAACGTGGATATACCTATGTTATTTTACGAAAGCGGTTACGATGAAAGTGGAGCACCATTAATAACATGCAAAAGACCTAGTGAAGCGAATTACAAATTCGCACGACGCTGGCATCTGCTTAGCAATATATGTTATTTAATAACCCTCGTATTTTCAGTCAGTGAATACGTAAAGGCTGAATTGTTTGAAAATTCGCACTGCCGCACTCTGCGAGTGCAAGTCGTGCAAACAAATTGTCGCGAGCGCGCTTAACGTCCCGTCCGACTCTGTTCGAACCTATTGTTTCTGCAATCAGCTGATCGGCACAGCGTGATGTCGATTCCGATTCATACAAAAGTTCGCAAGAGGAGATGCTTGTTAATGCAACATAAAGCAGTCAAGTTAGTGGCTTGCATGGAAACACAGGGATATGAAACAGCGGTAAGTAAAACTATTCGTCTAAGCATTAAGTGTTTAATAAGTTATTGTGCTCAAGTGTTTACTATGTAGTGAGGTTATGAATAATTGAAGATAACTTTCGAAAAGTTTGTTCTCTTTGGAAATTTAAGCAGGTTTACGCTTCTTTAAATTTTCAGCTTCCATTTTTCGTGAATCCAGTGTTACCAGTATACTATGTTGTTTCTGCATACTTGTTTTATTAAATAAGCTGTTTTTGTAGGTTTCTCAAAGGTCATAATGGGTGTTTACGGTCTTTGGCGTTTACTTGACGCAACGGGAAAGCAAGTTCCATTGGAGACGCTCGAAGGAAAAGTCTTAGCCATTGGTAATTCGTTATGCTTATCTTCTTACATTTACGGTTGTATAAATATTCATTTTGGTTGAAATTAACACAATTTTTAATCGCATAGATATATCTATCTGGATCCATCAAGTATTACAAGGATATCAAGATCGCTTTGGCAACCCCAAACCTAACGCGCATCTTATTGGATTGTTCAGCAGAATATGCAAGCTTCTGTATTATAAAATCAAACCGGTGTTTGTTTTTGATGGAGGCGTGCCATTGCTTAAGAAGGATACAATTGTAAGTATTTATTCCAGAAAAATCTAGCCCGTAGTTTATAGATCTCTATCGTAGATTTCTCAGAAGATAGAAAATATGAAAATACCTTTTCCTTATAACGCAAGTTAACGAATTCTATTTAATTTAACTTTCTAAACAGCAGCTATGTGTATGTTCGTATGAACAAAACTGTACTTTTATCTCGGCTTTAATATTGCCTGTACATAATTAGTTTGCTGTGGGAACCAGGTAGTGAGAAACGAGGCTCTCATTCTTTTCCATTCACAGGCCTTACGCAGGAAGCAGAAGTGTATGGCCAAGAATAAAGCCCAACAGATGAGGACAGAATTAATCAATAATTTATTAAAGCATTCTACCGTGAAAACCGTTCTCAATCCAGAGGACCAAAATGCTACAAACAACTCTGCCGAAATAGTTTTAAAGTTGCAAGGCAAGACTGTGGACGACATGTTCAAGTTGCCAGACATGCCGAGCACGAGCAAAGTCGAATTAAGTATTAACGACGACTACGAATCCGATTCGTCTTCGGAATCCAGCCCGCGGAAACAAACGAAATGGATTGGAAACATTCATAATGTAAATGTGGCCAGTGCCGAATTTAAAGGTTTACCAGCCGATGTACGCTATGATATTCTTACGGATCTCAAGGAAACAAGGAAACAAAACTCGTGGGGCCGTTTGCACGAGATGCCCGACGAGACGCACGAATTTTCTGGTTTCCAAATGAAACGTTTGCTAAAGCGTAGATTAGTTCAACAGAGTTTAGAGTCCGCGGAGAAAGAAATGGGAGGAAAAACGCTCACGTTGGATGAATTAGATAAGTTATTAACCGAGCAGGGTGTATCTACGAGCGATCGTGATTGTGATTATCGAATTGCCGGAGACAGTACAACTAGATTAATTTATATCAGTGGTGCGTCATAGTTTTTTCATTTTTTAAACTGATACTGTACTATCTCATTGTTATGCATTCTATGTTACAGATAAAAATGCGTACTTTAAGAACAGTAGCAACGATGTTAATTCAAAGAATAAAACTGCTCTGGAAACTATAAACGAAACAGGCGAGCCTGTAGCTGAGTCCAGCAATGCTGTACCAATTTGCGAGGATATAAATGAATACGAGTTCGATGATGATTGGGGCAGCGATATTGATATACCTACTACGAGTAGTTCCCAACTGTACATGGACACGAGTAGTGATTCAGAAACGGAAGTAGAATTGATAGAATCGCAACCTTTATCCAAAAAGTATTTCAGCAAAGACAATATGAATCCTGCGTTAGCATATATGCTCGAGTATAGCGGATTAACGGAGAAACAGATTATCACGCTTCTTGAACAAAATAAAAAGGAAGCTTTTAAAGATACTAAAAACATCTTGAAACCGTTATTACCACAGGCATCTTCTAAAACACGAAATTGCGAGAATACAGATAACGGATCTGCTTCAACGTCCAAAGATGACAAAGTCTTTGAGATAATTGACTCTATGGACGCGATAAAATCCTTTCCTACATCAAAAACCGAATCTGCCGAGTCGAACACAGAATCGAACATCAGCCTGCCACTTGTTGCGGCTTCAAGTATTTCAAATAACAAGCCAGTGGAATCAACGGAAGTAACGGTAGTGAGTTCAACAGATTCGGATTCCGATGATTTCATAGAAATAGAAGATGTGCCGATACCGGTTATAGATACTGCGGTTAATAAAAGCGTTTTGCCACAAGCGATCGAAATAACATTTAAATCCAATCAGGACATGGAAAATGACATGTTTGCTGACGTGTTTGATGTGTCAGATAATGAATCGAATGTGAAAACATCTCAAAATGTATCGTCGTCCAGCGAGAATCCTGAAAGATTGGTGAAAAGCTTTCGCGATCGTCAAGAGACGCAACTTAAAGTGGTTTCAGAAAACCCGATGGTAGAATTAGTGGCAGACAAAGTTAAGCATAAGGAATTGCTGGATGCACCGGGAATGGATAATCCTGAACTACAGTCTACAGATAACGTTGCAGATATTAAAGATACGAGTGCGCGGCAGGAGAAGAATGAACCAATTGAGACACACAACGTAGAGATTGGAATTGATTCTGAAACGAGTAGTGCAGAGGTTGCGCGTGTAAACATTCTTACTGATGCAAGGAGAATAAGTCCTATACCAGTGACTGACGAGGAACTGTTAACTTTAAAAGTACATACGTAAATTCTTTACGAGATCTATCTTTAAGTTAGATACATAATGGATTTTGCTTGTAGGCGCGACTGGAGGACGAACAAACAGAGCTAATGGCAAACATTGGCAAATTTGAGCGTCAAGGTATTAATATTTCTCATCGTATACGCGTCGAAGCTCAGGTACAGTGTCGTGTTAACGTTAGATAGGATAACGTGATGTTTCTCATAAAATATAGACGGTGTACTTTATCGACAGGAGCTGTTACGATTATTTGGTATACCGTACGTTGTTGCGCCCATGGAAGCAGAGGCACAATGCGCATATTTGGAGCAAGTTCACCTCACCGATGGTACGATTACAGATGATTCCGACATTTGGCTGTTTGGAGGACAATGCGTTTATAAAAATTTCTTCGACAACAACAAAAAAGTTCTTCAGTATCGCCTTTGCGACATACAGCATCATTTCAGTAAGTTTGATAGCCTTCTGTCGGGCAAGGAAAAAAGACTAATGAAAAGTTCGGAATAAAGTATACCATTATTTTCCAGAATTAACGCGAAATGAAATGATACGACTCGCCCTTTTAGTTGGTAGTGATTATACCGTGGGTTTAACAGGCATTGGGCCTGTAACTGCCTTAGAAATATTGGCAGCCTTTCCCTCGGAAGGAGACGACTTATTGCAGGGTTTGACGAACTTCTGTTGGTGGATGAAGAACGGGAGAGTCGCGGCTCCTGGAAGAACCACGCTGCGAAATAAAGTGCAAAACTTAGAAGTTCATAAAGGTAATATGAGATTAATCCTTATTTTTATATAGACTATGTACGATTTATTTGCTGCTTTTTTTTGCACATAGGATTCCCAAGCCAAGCCGTTGTACAAGCATATCTTTTCCCCGAGGTGGACGAATCGAAAGAGGGTTTCACTTGGGGAAAACCTAACACGATGATGTTATCGAATTACGCGAAACAGAAATTCGGCTGGACAAAACTCAAATTTGACGAAGTTATGTCGCCGGTTTTGAAGAGATTAGAAGAAAAAAAAAATCAAAAATTGATAGACACCTACTTCAAATTGCAAGCTGTTCCAAAACAGATCGAAATGACTATGAGTAAGCGAGTTCAGAAAGCTGTGCAGAGATTGAACAATAAGAATCCAGACGACTCTGAAATTGTGGAAAGTACGCAACAGCAGAGTAAGAGAACGAAATGGAAGTCTGCGAATGATAACCGGAAGAAGAAAGGGAAATCGTCGAGCCAGCAGGAAAAGGAATCGACGAGCCAGCAAAGTGTAATTGAATCTGATAAGCCTAGCACGTTTAACGTTACTGTCGGGAACGATCCAAATATCGAGGAACACATACCGCAGAGGGAAAAGGATAAGGCGAACTCTCTGAAGAAAAAATTGCATGCCATCGAAGTACTGAGGAAATCGAAGAAGGGGTTGAACAAAACAAAAAAAGTGAAACGTTGCGTAAGAAAAGTGAAGGATAAAGCTGGACTTTCCGAAAGCGATAGCGCGAGCTCGTAGTGTTAGTTTATCGTGATGTTATTTAATTGGAACTAAAAACGGATGCTGCAAATAATGAAGGTAATTATAAACGAAGTAACATTGAGCTCATACAGAGTATTGTATTATTTGTACTTTTATGGTTTAATCGAATTTTATAAATATCTCGTTAGAAATAAACTATTTTTATATAATATGGTCAACAGTAGAAGAAGTACAGTAGAAAGGTACAGGTGATACTTAGACTAGCACTCTCACGATAGAACGATCACACTTAATGCTACGCTTAAGGTATTGTATAAATAATTCTCGCGTCTAAAAATTTTTGCATGCTATGTAAGTTATCGTAAAGAATCATTCATGACTTGTTTCGTTTACCTTTTTGTACATTATAAACACGTTTCAGTTTCATCGTAAAACTTATCTGGGCTATTCTATTAATACTTTTCGTAATACTAATTCGACAGATGTGGAAAGGATACTTTGTAATTTGTAATCACGTATTCGGAAGCATATCGGCATACTTATCGAACTCCTGCCGATTAACGTTGCTGGCCTATTGTACATTTTCTGTAAACCGAATTGGACGGTCAAGATGATGTTCCTATACTCATTTTCGTTAAACGATCGCCTATCAGAGTATAACAAGAGCAAATTGGACGTAATCGCTTAAAATCCAGCGGTTCTTCCTTCTCTACGAAAGTCCGAGCAGGCAAATATTTTGCCGTGTTCTTTGGTCACAGCTGTAATGGCACTGCCGATTCCCGAAAATGTACTAACGTTATGTCCAATGCTCGATAAATAACTTAACACGTCCGGAGAAAATCCCTTCTCGTTCTGTACTGCCATCGGAAATAGCTGCAATTTTTTTATAGATTCAATCTATATTGCGTCCTTAACAATAACAACAACATCGAGCAATCATCGCGTCTCACAATCATACTCACCTGATGATGAATTCTAATGGCATCCACTGCTTCTTTTATATTATATCCTGACCAAAGATTCAATACCATTCCAATAGCGACTCCTGTTGTAATTTTAGTTCCGCCCGCAGCACCGATCACCAAACGAACAGTTCTCTTTTCGTCTACCTGTAGAAATTACGTAAAAAGACTCTGTAAAGTTTTATTGTCGTGGATACGAAATGTTTCTGTAATAGTTGGGTCACACGACAGTTGAACGGTTTTAATAGATTTCAAGAAACGCTCACTCGTATAGGAGTTTCATAACACTGTCCAACACTCATTTTATTCTGTAACATTCAATAGCCGTTTGTTATAGACTTTTATGCGAACGGGTGTCCGGAGGGGGGTGCAAAAGGGGCAGTTGCCCCCCTGGCTTTGGAGACAGAAATAAACTAGGGAAATCACTAGACAATCAATTTAAATGCCCGTTCGGCAATGATAGGTGAACTTCGGCAATAATCAGCAAACTGCGGTAAGCTACATTTAGTCGATTTGAATATCCCGCTCGAATAGACAAGCAATTTAAATGCCAAGGTGAAGTAAGGACTTGAAAGGTTCCGCCTGGAGTGACGCCTCTGATTATATCTCCTCCTTGGATGCGCTTAGGACACTTACGACTATCGTCGGACTCATGGAGCTCATAGGTCTCTTTCCAGGACGGATGAAATTCGCCGGCGAAGCAGGTAAATCGAATCCGTTAGTTATATTCGGGGAACTGAAGTCGTCCATTTCGTCATTGAATATTATCCCGGTCGATCTCGAGCGTATCATTGCGCCCAAACTATCGAATACGAAAAGAACGTTAGTAGGAAAGTGTTTCCCGCATTCCTTCCCGCCAATCTGAAAGTCTACGCCTGAAACGTACACCTGATTTATGGTCGAGGTTACCGACACGGCCGATCCATCGGGAGCGAGGACAGACACGTGAGAGGTTCCTGAATCCTCCGGCGTAACCGTAACAGCACCATAATACTTTGGATCGTTGTTCGTTTCGTTGTCTCTGATTCTGTCTCGTATCACGCTCGCGTAATCGGGAGACGTCAAGTTATACACTATCGTATCTACACAAATAGATGGTTGGAAATTGATTTTACGGTCAAGCTCAGGATCGCACTCGGTCGTGGCCAGTATTTTACTCTCGTTGCGTTAATTGCTCGCGCCTCGTCGTCGAACCCGCAACATAACAGCCGTCGGCGCTTTTTACAAGGAGCAGAGTTAAATAGAATGAACGCTGATCGCGCGAATCGCTTAATCGACCGTAACGATAGTGTTTAGTAACTTTTTATTATGTTAGCGTAACAACAATCGTTTATCGCGAGTGTCCCGTTAATTCGTCAAAAGCGCGTTACTATTGAGACAATTAAGTTTATTACTAATCTACGGCTATCGCCGAGTTTTATCGAAAATGCGGTTACACAAGATGACAATACGGTGTTTAGATTTGTAAGCTGCTTATCGCAACGTTCCAAAGACTACTTGTTGCGTACTATTATGTTATACGGATGACTGTACGATAATGCGTATTGTCGACTCACCGACATTCGGCACATAATCAGGATCGGCAAGTTCTGTCCTCCTGGCGTATCCCCATTTGAACGTTTCGACGAAACGTTGCCACATGATGTTCCTATCTTTGGTCGGTACCAGTCCGCGGAGAATATTCATAATGAAAGTGAGAATTGCTCCGGAACCCGGTGGCGGTGCGGTATACATGGTTAGATTGCCGATTTTCGCCTCGATCGGTTTATCCCATTTCACTCTACGATCAATCCCCCCCCTTTCGTTAATCCGTTTCTCTCTCGCGTGCCTCGCTTACACGGACTTTTTTCGCGTATCAACGAGTAGTACTTCAGCAAACCTGTAATTTCGTAGATCATCCTTGGTGATGATACCATTGAAGGCTTTAATCTCGTCTACCAGCTGATCGCCCATGCTGCCATTGTAAAATATGTCAGGTCCATACTTTGCGATCAATTCTAACGTCGTTGCTAACTGTGGCCTCTTTATCCTATCGTCTACCTAACAGTCAATCATTCCATCCCGTCGTTATCAGCATTCTTAGTGCTCCGTGTACGCGCGAACAGATAGCGCATAGCGGTATAAATATAAATATCAGCGCGTTCACCTTCCACGTGGTGTTGGTGGCCGGGTTTATCAAGATTTCGGCTAATGAGCCCTCCTTCTTTATCAGCAGTTCTTTGTTGGCCAAATACGTGGACAGGTAATTGCTGACGCGGGATCCAGTGGTGCAAAGGGAAATGGTTGGCACGAACAAATCGGACCATGGCAGTTTACCGTACTTTTGGTGCGCTTCCCAGTAGCCGCGGAGTTCACCCGGCACAGCGACCGCCAATCCACCTGTCGATCGTGTGTGGATAGTTGAATACTCGTCTCGATATAGCAGGCATATTAAAATTCGGTACTTATATAGAAGAGGGCCTCCCTGACTTTTGAGAAAAGATTCACTTATTTTTCAAAACTGATCTTTCTTAAGTTTATACTAAAAAAGGGAATATTTTTAAATCTCGGTTTTAAATTTTTAATTAAATTGGCACTATAAAATGGTGTTAAAAAAGCAAGGAGGATATATCTTTCTTTACCATCATTCCAAAGTTGCCCCCTCCCCCCGCCCCCCGTGTGTCGGAATAGGTCAAAAGAAGATTTTCGCAAATATCTTCGAAACGAAGGTCGAGCGGCGGTAACATGTGTAGGAGAAAATTGTTCAGAATGATGAGCTTTACAACATATTTCAAGGTCATCAATAATTCGGTGAGGTGTGCCCCCTTCTATATAATTACCACCTAAAATTCTTTCAGAAATACAATCACATACCGTACATAGACTTTTTGGGGTCACCTCCGAACATGTTCTCGTGTGCGCCGGCTGGGGCTGTCTCTCGTGCGTCCAGATAATCCGCAGTTTTTGTTCGCGCGTCCCAAATAGTCATTAGGAATCCACCGCCTAGACCCATACTTCAGTTCGAAAGAAAACAGTTTACGATTATAGCTGTGTATCGTGGACGAAGGGTCGTAGAATAACTTGGAGGAGATCAAGACCAGCTCTCTCAAGCTTACCTGTGCAAAGATGCGACCCCCTCGCACAAGAGCGCAGCTATCGCTGCGTCCACCGCCGACCCATCTTTGGCAAGGATGTCGGCACCGATTTGTGCGCACTCCTGCCCGTTCGTGGACACCGCACCCTGGCAAACAGACCGTCGATCCAACCATCAGCAAATCGTTCTCAATCCACAATTACTCAAACCACAGCAAATATTTTATTCGTGATATGCTCATATGTGTGTTGCTTGAGCGGAAATAGACGAACTTTAGTCAACTATCTATGCCGTATGCGCTATCGACCATTTATCTACTTTCTATAGATTACCTTAGTGTACTCTCCGTAATTTCGGGAACCGCTCGCGTCGCCGCCATTCTCTGAGTGATTTGTGACGAAAACGATTATTATCGCTACGATCAGAGCTAAGATTACAACGATGCTCACCCCAAATATTAGGAGTATCTTCTTGTTTAGTCTGCATAAGGAGAAAGCATCGAGTTAATCGTCGACGTCCATTCGGTAGGATGCGTTTCCATAATTTTCGTCGATGGAAACTAATCGTGTTTGTTTGTAAAGTCGTGTCGCTAGTAAAAGAGATGCCCAGTAACTTCAAGCGTATGCACCTATGTATACTCGATTGTTTTAACGCTACGAAAAATGCTTCTCGGCACTTCACCGATTCGACCAAACGCGCCTAAACACTATTACCTATGTGTATACATTGCGGACATGATGAAACATATAGGTATAATCTGTCCCAAGAGAATGGCTAATCGGAGATCCGGAATTTTTAACCGTGTAACCATGATACAACTTTATCGATCTGGATCATTATTAGCGCGCGTCTGCGCGATTAGTAATTCTGCTTTTACCGATAAGAATTTAGAAGATCTAAAAGAAGTATAACATTGCAATTATACTTGTATTTGCAGCCAGTACTGAGTACGCGTGTTCGTAGCAATTACATAACGATTATCCGATTTACAGAAATATCTTGAATATGATTTATTACTTCGCGCCTTCAATCGTGTTCGGTCCGTCAGTGTTAGTATACTGTAAATTTGCAAGACAGCGTTATCACGCGACGATCATTTAACGACATACATTGTAAAGTACGAACAGTCTATTAAATCGCGAACATTCCGCTCTAACGTTTTTCCTCTACGATCCCAGAGCACGTATCTATGTACATATGCTAGAGCACAGCAACGCGGCGCAAAGAAACTTTACAGAGTGTGAAATTAAAGTAATGACACCTCTCGGTACAGTATCGCTTCTCAATTACCTCGTTTTGCAATTATAAGAAAGATGGGTAGACTCAAAGACGTCACTCCCGAAGTCCACTGTTCTGATACGCCAGTAAAATGTTCGTATGTCACGAATACTTACCTGCAACTGGACGCCCGGCCCCGTCGAGAATTATCCAATAACTTAGCTTTAAAACTTGCACGCTAGAAATTAGTTAACGATTATCCGAATAACCGTAATTGTATACAGCCAGGTAGAGCTCGCCGCGCTTCAATGGCGCCAATCTCGTAGAAATGTTGGAGGAAAGAAAAATCGGCCGTGGAAGGTGCTGGCCGAAACGTAAGGAGTAAGAAAGTCTTTACAAACCTGATCATGTTGCGCGAAGAGAACGCGGTTACACGGAGCGCTCAACCTTGACTAAACGTTTCACCAAGCCGATCGTTGCCTCTTATACTAGGTACAATACTGATTCTATCTATTCATCCCCACTACTCCCTTACATTTGCAATGTCAAATTGCTCTCCCGATTTCCCTCGCCTTTTTCCAACTACCGTCTCGATCGTACTTCCCTCCAAACTCTATGAATCGCTTTCTTCGCGTTCCACCGAAATATCAGAGCTTTCCGAATGTTGCGAATGTTTATAGAATGCTCTGTCAGATCTGTACGCATCTTTCAAGGTGCTGTTGAAAATCTGTACATTCATCGTATTTCATCCGATATCACAATACGCTCTCAGTCCTAAATACATATTTGCTTCGATACGACATTTTTACCTACCTTATTCTGCTTATGCGCGCGTTACAGTTTCGCCTTTGAATTCTGTCGTAACAACTTATCGGGAAATAGTAATTCCGAGGTACGCGCGGTCATACATTTTCGTAAATCTACTTTACACCCTTGCTATACCTCGTTACGCATAAAGTCGATAAAAATCACCTAATTGTGAAATACCTATTATAGGTATTATAGTTTACACGCGGTAGAAATTTCGAATCGTATCGAGTACAAGCATTTGCCAATTATCTCGTGCGAAAAATATTCCCCAAAATGTATTTCACACAGCGGTTCGTATTCTCTAAAACAGAAAGAGATTTGTGGATGCATTTTAGTAAAGATTGATACATACGGTGGCAAATGAATTAACGAATACATACTCATTCCGGGAAACGCGTCGCGTCGCGTCGCATTGCGTTGCGACTTGCAGCGACTTGCGTTACCCTCTACCGGCGAGAAATCTAATCAAGCTCGCAAATGAGTAGAGCAGTCGCTTTGAAAAACGGCGAAGTCATTTTGTGAATTTAACAAGTTCGACGTTCTTCTTTGAAAGTTAAAGCTATGACAGCGAGATACGACAGGGCTATTACGGTATTTTCACCGGACGGGCATTTGCTTCAAGTGGAGTATGCCCAAGAAGCTGTGAAAAAAGGTTCTACAGCGGTACGGCCACTAATCTGATTTAACCTCCTTTACCTTTGCGGTGAATTTAATGCGGCACTTTATGCGTTCCTCGCTTTAAGTACATCTTCTCTAGAATATTTTATAATATCCCACACTCCGTCAGTGATTCGTCCTCAGATTTTCATTCAATTCCCAAATACATTTGAAATACGACATCTGCCTATTCAAATGACTTTTGCATCTTAACATAAACATTCGCTTGACTCTGAACAGAGAATGCGCTGGTAAGAAATTTCATTATAATCCTAGGTCGGCGTTCGTGGCAACGATGTAGTCGTTTTAGGTGTCGAGAAGAAATCTATCGCCAAACTACAAGAAGAACGAACGGTGCGAAAAATATGTCTTCTCGACGAACACGTTGTTATGGCGTTCGCAGGTTCGATTTCAATTTAAAATCTATGAAAAATTAGCAGTTATAGCGTAGTAACGAATACCATTCTTCCTTAAAGGTTTAACCGCGGACGCGAGAGTATTAATAAATCGTGCGCAGATAGAATGCCAGAGTCACAGATTAACCGTAGAAGACCCTGTTACTTTGGAATACATAACCAGGTATATCGCAGGTAAGGATCCATATATCGCTATTCGTGGTGTAGCTGAATCAATGATCTCGGAACGAATATATTAATTATCTTCAGGTTTAAAACAGAAGTATACGCAAAGTAACGGGAGAAGGCCTTTTGGAATATCGTGTCTCATAGGTGGATTCGATTACGACGGCATTCCACACTTGTATCAAACAGAGCCTTCGGGCATTTATTACGAATGGAAGGTATATCTCGGATAGAGTATTTGTTAATTACAAAAGAAGGAAAAGAAGAATGATTTATTCCTTGTTTTAAAGGCAAACGCGACCGGTAGAAGCGCCAAAACGGTGCATGAATTTTTACAAAAATATTACACACCGGAAGAAGTAGCGACAGAGAAAGGTTCTATAAAGTTAGCTATTAAAGCTCTGCTGGAAGTAGTACAATCCGGGCAAAAGAACTTGGAAATCGCGGTGATGCGACGTGGTCAACCGTTGCAGGTATAAATTCTCTAACTTTCTATAGATTTCTGTGAGATAATGAAATATTCTTTTGTGCTATCCATTTCCCACTTTTAAACATCGTAGATGTTAGATTCTGATACTATCGACGAATACGTCACGGAAATTGAGAAGGAGAAGGAAGCAGAAGCCGAGAAGAAGAAGCAAAAAAAGTGATGTCTTTATACGAACTTGCACTTTTATTATCCGTTCATTAATGTTTCGCATAAAATAAATATACAACACATAGGTAAAAAGAATGAAACAAATCTGTCAACTTTTTTTTATTTATATTTTACTGCCATCTCCATAGAAAATATATGTACATTTAAGTATATTTTTAAATACATGATTTAAAATTCAAGCTATTACTGTGGAAAATCATCTTCCTTCGTTCCCCATTCGTATTATGTAACACGTGGTGCCTAGATCATGGAATTGTAGATGCGAGGTACATCGATACTCTACTCCGGTGTTCGGTCTCAAATCTTTGGTGCATAGCATCGAAAATGTGTTACGTCTTAGGAAAGTTTAAAATCAGTTTGATGCAAATGCAAATTTTATTCCGTATATTGCGGAGACAGAAATCTTCCACGGTGATTGAACAGATGAAACGAGGGGAGATTTCGCAAAGTTTCCCAAGACTTATTTTCTAAATCAACTACTGCTCGAATTTCTTTGAAATCACCAGCAATATACATTACCCCATACATAACCATAAACAAGCTAACGATGCCTTGTATCAAGATCTGTAACAAATAAGCACGCTTCTTTACTCATTTATATACATACGTGATGAAATAAATTTAAATACCATCCGATACATACATCGATTGGTAAAGTGGTGAATTCTTGCTCCGTTATTCGTAAATATGAACGATCTGCAAGAATATTAGAAACCACGTAGGCAAGTTAATCTAACCTAAGGCCTAATGAATTAAAGTCGACATAATGTTAGATACGAATCGGATACTTACGTTGTGCAGCCGAATACGCTGCATGTAGTATTGACATCAATCCTATGAGTGTTATAAATCTATGCAGAGTTGTGGCAGGCATTGTAATTTATATGACAAGTTACGAATTATTCACAGCAATTTAACTTGTGTGACTGATTTCCAATTTCCAAGTCGCCTGTACCGACTAAGATAGAAAATATAATGTTTGACTTTTTAAACGATGAAAGATGACAGTGCTTCCATGAGCACGTGTTAAATTATGTCCAATTATTTCGGGCCAGCAGTGATGACTTTCAACGTTAAAAATTTTTCTCCGCTTCCTGACACTGACGTGTTTTCACGCCGATGCAACAGGAAATGTATTGATCCATAAATTTAATCTACGAACATTGGAGAATACTTTTAAGTCATCCATTATTGAGCTAGCGCAATATTTAAATCGCTTTTTAAAGCAATAAATCTGTGCAATAGTATAAAGTAGTATCACAAAACAGAGTATAGAAGTAAAGCCTCGTTCACATTAGTCAAGTTTACTGGCCTCAAGCAGTGGTGAGTAAAGACACGAATTTTCGATTTTATACACGACACGTGTCTTAAGTGTCTTAAATGTTATAAATGTGTCGTAAATATTTTATTTCTATATAAATAAAATCTGAAATAAAAATAACTAACCTATAAAACATTTTTCGTATAGATTATGAAGAAGTGCCAATTTATTAATAATTATAACTTTGATTAAAAAAATTAAATTAAGTTACACTGACGAAAAATGGATATTGAAAGGTTACTAAAAGAAATGCATTGAGAACCCAAGAATTTCGATACGCCAACTAGTGATAGAAAATTCAACTACCGAGTGTAGGTCGAAATCCGTCAAAGTCCATATGACTATCAGTGTAATAGACTCTGAAATGTGTTGAAATGCTGACAGCGGTGTTCGTGCTTGCATACGTGTGACTTGTTTGAAGGCAGGTTTTTACTACGCTATGCTTTGTCTCGGCTTGTCAACGACTCACGCGGATTTCTCTCCGGAAATCCATTTCAGGGATCAAGACACTATGACGCTCAAAAATGGTATTTTTTCAAAACCCGTGTAGGCTATAAATTGCAAGATGACATTGTTTATTATTACTTTGCGTGTAGTAGAACCCTTTCACGTATCGTACGCCGAAACGTATTAAAAATTCACGCTGTTACTGACAGTCCCGCAGATAGTGATGGGATTCGAACCGCTTCGAATCTGTCTTGAATATCAGGCGAGTACTTTTAAGCACTTTTAACATGATTCGAAGCTTAAAACTCTTGATAGATCTTGAATGTCTTGAAAGTCTTGAAACTCTTGCTTCAAAGTCTTGGTAGGTTTTGGACCCGTATCTACATACGTCCACCGCCGACTCGCGGGACAATACAGTCATAAATAGTGTTCTTGATTTCTCGAGAAATCAAAAATCAGATCATACGTCTTGAGAATTCTCGAAAAATTGAAGGAAATATTACAAAATTGATATTTTTGGAATAATGTTGATAATATTTATCAAAAATACCAGAAAACTTTAACTAAATATTCATTACTGTCCACTTTGTACAAAACTTGTATAAATTAAAAAGAGATATTAAATATAATTGATTATTTATTTAGTGCAAAATTTGTGCAAAGTAAAACATTACTTTTTTGTTGTAAAATAGTTTTTAATTTATTTCTTTCCTTCTTTTTGTGGGGGCATAAAATCTGTTGCCGTAGAAAATTTTCGGCCGTAGTTTTTTTCCTTTCGTCGCCACAAGAAACTCATTACTTAATTCAGTAGATATACCTACAATTTTTCTAAATTGTTAAATAAGAATTTAAGAGTTCTGCAGTTAAGAAATTTGCAGTCAATAATGTAGAATCTTCTCTACTGAGATTTTCTATTGTAATTCATATCGGTTCTAATGTTACTAATAAGATTTATTATAAATTGTAGATGTGTTTATACGTTCGCGATTTGCTAGACTAAAATTTCTCGAGAAATAAGAAATAAGCAATTATAATATTTCTCGAGAAATTCTCGAGAAAGAATTCTCGAAATGGCCGATCAACCTGGATAATTTTTGACAACCAGATGTCCATTTTCAAGACCTATCAAGAATTTAAGAGTTTTAAGCTTCTAATCATGTTCGAAGTGCTTGAAAGTTTTCGTCATATATGTAGATTCGAAGCGTTCAACTAAAATGTATTTAAACAGTATAAATAATACTATGTAATATGTATAAGTATTAACATTCATTTATCGAACGATTAAATATTGAGAATAAAATAGAATTCAATTGGCATAGAAAATCATTTGCAAATCCAAGGCCAAAGCTTACTAATTCCTTCATATCTCGAGTTGTATCGATCATAGTTAATAATAATTTATACTGGCCGGTTAGTGCAAATGTTCTTAACATTATTTGTCATAGTAATAGCCACTGGAATGGATATTTTAGCAGAAAATCCATTTTTGCCGAAGAATTCGTTCGATTTCGCAGTTGTAATCAACCATCGACTTTGTTTTGATTGGAGGACATAGTTTCTCGAAGTGTATATACTAAGCTCACGGAGCTCCATGTACTCAGTCGTCGTCGGTCCTACGGGCCGGGAGGACCTCCGGGGACCCTGGAGCTGCCGAGCCACGTGGAGCTGGTGGACCTCCTGGACATCCGGAGACCCTGGAGCTGCTGGAGCTGCTGGAGCTGCTGGAGCTGCTGGACCTGCTGGACCTGCTGGACCTGCTGGACCTGCTGGACCTGCTGGACCTGCTGGACCTGCTGGACCTGCTGGACCTGCTGGACATCCTGGACCTCCTGGACCTCCTCCGCCACCTGGACCATTCGGACCTACTGGACAACTTGGACTTCCTGGGGACCTCTTCACAGTTTTAACCCTGGTCATTCCTGCCCCCCCCCCCCTCGGCCCCCTAGCCTAGGTTAGCTTATTCTTTTGGTGCCGATGAAATTTTCGGGTTCGTTAAAAGCCATTCAAAATGTTAATATTCTGCCCAGGCCAAAACCGATTTCTCTTCCTTCTTAACTGATTTCTTCGATTGTTTTCCATCATCTGTCCTATTTTATACATTCCTTCGTGGATTTTTGCATGAGTCGTTCTATTTCGTGTATTTCTTCGATGGGATTGCATGATTTATTTTATTTGATGCATTTCTTCGATAGGTTTACATGATTTATTTCATTTGATACCTCTCCAGATATGGAATCTCCCCAGTAGTGAAAGACATATACAAGAAAATGCAGGGTACATGGCTGCAGCTGCGAAAAGTACATATTTTGCAATGCACATTGCTATATCAAATTATTTCTGGCCTGAACGAATTTCAAGTTAGTTGGGAATCGTTGGAGCGAGACAGAACGTCAACAACCTCTACCAAATTCGTGATCTGCCAGTTGAACTTTACCTGCGGCAGTGATCGGATGTCTGTGAACGCGTGAGCATATTATTTCGTGATATCTCGATTCCTGGATTAATTGCATCGATTACTGGACCATGTGGGAGGTCGCTTAACAAGATTCCACTACAATTCAACCAGTATCTAGAAGACTTCTCGAGCAATACTTTTCTCGAAGAGCTGGGAGTCGTTGGAGCGAGACAGAACGTCAACAACCTCTACCAAATTCGCGATCTGCCAGTTGAACTTTACCTGCGGCAGTGATCGGATGTCTGTGAACGCGTGAGCATATTATTTCGTGATATCTCGATTCCTGGATTAATTTCATCGATTACTGGACTATGTGGGAGGTCGCTTAACAAGATTCTACTACAATTCAACCAGTATCTAGAAGACTTCTCGAGCAATACTTTTCTCGAAGAGCTGGGAGTCGTTGGAGCGAGACAGAACGTCAACAACCTCTACCAAATTCGCGATCTGCCAGTTGAACTTTACCTGCGGCAGTGATCGGATGTCTGTGAACGCGTGAGCATATTATTTCGTGATATCTCGATTCCTGGATTAATTGCATCGATTACTGGACCATGTGGGAGGTCGCTTAACAAGATTCCACTACAATTCAACCAGTATCTAGAAGACTTCTCGAGCAATACTTTTCTCGAAGAGCTGGGAGTCGTTGGAGCGAGACAGAACGTCAACAACCTTTACCAAATTCGTGATCTGCCAGTTGAAATTTACCTGCGACAGTGATCGGATGTCAGTGAACGCGCGAGCATATTATTTCGTGATATCTCGATTCCTGGATTAATTGCATCGATTACTGGACCATGTGGGAGGTCGCTTAACAAGATTCCACTACAATTCACCCAGTACCTAGAAGACTTCTTGAGCAATACTTTTCTCGAAGAGCTGGGAGTCGTTGGAGCGAGACATAACGTCAACAACCTCTACCGAATTCGTGATCTGCCAGTTGAACTTTACATGCGATAGTGATCGGATCTCAGTGAAATCAAACTTCCTGTCTGCATGGATAGTAGTGAGACTGTGTTCAACGATCGGTGAGTGGTACATTTCCATTTTTTCAATTTTTCTGCATGCTATTGAACAAATGATTGCTGTAGCAAGCACAGTGACCACGAATACATACTTAGTTCTCGTAAACAGTAACAATAAATTTCAAATTCGAGGTCAGAGTGCTAATATCGTGTTTTAAATATTAGAAATTATTTTTCTTGAATTTTATAATCAAAGCTTGATGCTTTGAATACGAGTTACACTTCTCAAGTTTAATTATATTCGAGTCATTAGATTATCTCAATAAAACGAGAATGGAAAGCATTAATTTCTTATGGATTTTCAACTATATTACTTGCAGCTCTTTCTCATACAAATATTAATAATTGAGAATGACAGTTGATATTGATACTACTTGGTCACTGTGCTCGCTACTTCTACTATTCTCTCTCTTTACAATATTTAAACCAGTCTGGCAATAAGTCATAGTTTATGAACTTTAGCCATAAGACTTTTTCCAAATTTTCAAAAATGCGCTAAGCATTGGTGGAACATAGACCAGAAATATTTCGTAGAAATGGGTCACTTTCGTAGGTACCTCCAAGTGGTGTGCTCGGCTCCTTGGTAACGTTTCCAAAGCATTGAGACTTTCGAAACGGAATCAAGCTAAAGCCTACGATCTAGTTTAAGGGTCCAGATCAAGCCAAACTCACATTCGGTGAGCTTGGTTCGGTCTGGACATCTATTCAAAAATGCACTTGCGTAAAAGTTGCTACTCCTTTTTCGAATTAGAGTCACCCCTATATACCCCGCGGCGTGTATACACTTATTAACCCTTTGGACTTTAAATTAAAATCTTTTGAAAGAACATAGTAGCCTTTTCTCTCTAAATATTGCAACCAAAGTTCAAAGGGTTAATATATTTTCGCAAGATTTTCAGGAAATCGTGCGTTTTGATTTAAGTAAGAGAATTGTAAAGACCTACGTACGTACAGAGACATAGACGAGAATGGAAAGTGTATATCTCTTTCGCGTCCGCGACATCTATTAAAAAATGCACTTGCGTAATTCGAGCGATAAGCTTTTGTTCCGTCTCGTTCTTTTTACATATAAGAGTGCCAAATGCACTTTTCTAGAAATACAATTCGCCTTCGACCACTGATTTCGATTTGGAGCATGGTGTTGCTCGACTGTAGAGCGCGACAGACTGTGCTGGTATCACGGCTTTTTACGAGTGTCTAAAGTCGTAGTACTTACCTGAGTCTCCATGTAGAAACGAAATTTCGGTGCATCGAGGGCGAATGTCGCGTCGCGGTGCATCAAGGGTGAATGTCGCGTCGCGTCGCGTCGCGTCCCGTCTGACCATTGTTAGTCAAGACCATTGTTAGTCGATGATGCCCGCCAGTTCATGACCATTCTGAGTTCTATATCCTGTCGAATACCGGGCTTCTATACCGGGCTTCCAAGTCGATGCGCTCTGTAGTCTCAGATGGCTCGTTCTCGGCCACGCGCGACATGTAGAAACGAAAATTCGGTGTATCGAGAGTGAATGTCGCGCCTGTCGGCTTTAGACAGAAGACCCTTGTAAGTCGATGATGTGCGCCGGTTCATGACCATTCTGAGTTCTATATCCTGTCGAATACCGGGCTTCTATACCGGGCTTCCAAGTCGATGCGCTCTGTAGTCTCAGATGGCTCGTTCCGGCCACGCACGACATGTAGAAATGAAAATTCCGTGCATCGAGAGTGAATGTCGCGCCTGTCAGCTTTAGACAGAAGACCCTTGAAAGTCGATGATGTGCGCCAGTTCATGACCATTCTGAGTTCTATATCCTGTCGAATACCGGGCTTCTATACCGGGCTTCCAAGTCGATGCGCTCTGTAGTCTCAGATGGCTCGTTCTCGGCCACACACGACATGTAGAAACGAAAATCCCGTGCATCGAGAGTGAATGTCGCGTTTAGTCTCATTTGCAATCTCAATCGGGAGATTCTTAGCTTTCGCATATCCCTCGTAAGTTACGCAAGTGCGTTTGTCAATTCTTTTCTATCTCTGCAATGAGATACTTAGAATCTGTTTGTCACTCGAAAGCATCGAGCAAAGCAAAGAGATCGACGAGAACCTCTCGTCTATTTCTCTCACGCGTGTATGTTAACCCTTAAAGTAAAGTCTTTTGAAAGAATTTTAGTAGCCTTTTACCGTATATTGCAATCACAGTCCGAAGGGTTAATATACCGAAGCATAGTCTGTTAAGACTATAAAATTGTAAAGAGTACCTCTCTTTCGCGTTTCATGTACAGTTGCCAAGTAGTTACAGAATTTTATTAGCTTTGTCGCTGTTTCGTTGGCTCCTCATCTCTTATGAGGAGGTCGCCGCTGTTTCCGTTTCTGGAAGCAAGCGACTGAGCATGGAATCTGTATGGGTGGATCAGTTTCATCCCCTGGTGTTCTTGTCGAAAGGGAAAAGTTTCGGGCGTAGGGGGTGCACCTTTTGGTGCACTGCCTGCGTAGGTCACTCGGGCCGATTGCCCAATCTCCGCGTAAGTAGGCTTGAGCCAGGGTACACGCGGCTGGGGGAGCTCGCAGGTTCGCATGTGGTCGGAGCAACAGTGATCGCCTGAGAGATGCCGTGCGCTTTTCCATTTCGACTCCTTCAGGGTGGTAGGAATTGCGCCATTCATTACTCGTTTCATGCTCTAGCTAGGCATGGAATGTGTATGGGTGGATCAGTTTCATCCCTTGTTCTTGTCGAAAGGGAAAGGTTTCGGGCGTAGGGGGTGTACCGTTTGGAAGCTGCCTGCGTAGGTCACTCGGGCTGTGATTGCTAACTACGCACAGTAAGTTCGGCCGGGGTGTTTCCCACCGGTTACACCTGGCGGGTCGCACGCGTCGGAGCAAGTAGGATCGCCTGAGAGATGCCGTGCGCTTTTCCCTTTCGACTCGTTCAGCAGGGTGGTAGGAATTGCGCCATTCAATACTCGTTGCATGCTCACCCGTAGTCTTTCCTTCTTTGTTGATCGACGAGAACCTCTCGTCTATTTCTCTCACGCGTGTATGTTAACCCTTTAGACTTTCAAGTAAAGTCTTTTGAAAGAATTTTAGTAGCCTTTTACCGTACATTGCAATCATTACGCAAGTGGATATTTGCGATAGATTATGCCACTAGGGCTCATTGTAAAGAGTGCGATAGGCTAAATTTAAGGGTAGAGGTAGGCTTGCTTGTCGAGAGTGACACCTTTTGCTTTTGCTTTCTCTTACAATTAGCTTGACCGTGCACCATGCCGTTTCTCATTTAGCATACTTTTAAACACTTGTCATAGTGACTTTTATATTCCCTACTTTCGATTGTCTTTTCTTTCTTTCCGGAAATATGATTCCGAAGACGGAGACGGCGAATCCGTGTCCGTTTGTCAATTCTTTTCTATCTCTGCAATGAGATATTTAGAATCTGTTTGTCACTCGAAAGCATTGCAAGCGTACCTCTAAAATATGCGAAAGAAATTGTAACCGCATGTAACTTAGAAAACTTGGGCAGGCAACACTAGTTTTAAGCGTTCCATCGAAGAATTCGCCGGGGGATTCACCGAGGGATTCGCCGAGGGATTCGCCGAGGGATTCGCCGAAGAGTTTTCTGGTGAATTCTTTAACAGATTCACTCAGAATTTCGTTGGCGGGCTCGGGATTACTAACATTGTAGAGTAGAATTAGAACATTTTTCTGGCATTCCATGCCATTAGCGCCTGACGAGGCTGCTTTTTTCACGTTACAATTCGGAATTATTATGCGCCCAAGGAGGCTGCTGTTCTTCCGTTTTGTGATTAGACATCGTTAAGCGCGCATAGACGCTGCCGTTTCTTTTCTTATTAAAATTGAAAAGTATTAGGCGCCCAAAGGGGCCACTCCTTTTTTCTATCAGTCTTAAGAATCGTTAAGCGTCCATAGAAGACTCTCGTTTTTTCTTCTCATTAAAATTGAAAAGTATTATACGCCCAAAGGGGCCACTCCTTTTTCCTATGAATGTTAAGAATCATTAAGCGCCCAATGTGGCTGCTCGAAATTTTTCTAAATGTCTGAATTGCGTGGCGCTCCATGTGGCTGCCTGGAATTTAAAGAAAATTTTTTGGAACTTGCTTAAATACAAATTGTCTGTTTCAGTAATAGTGTTTGTGATTGCCCGTAATGCAATCGTAGAGTCAGTGTTTTTGCGCAAGTAAAACTAGTTGAGAGCTTCGGTGCTCTAATAGTTTTTTGACCGCGAAAGTAGAGTCATGCACGAGTCCAACTGGAGCTGCTGGGCTGAGGGGTGCTGAGCTGAGGGGAACTGGTCCGATGGGTGCTGGTCCGATGGGTGCTGGTCCGATGGGTGCTGGTCCGATGGGTGCTGGTCCGATGGATGCCGGTTCGAGGGGTGCTGGTCACAGAGTTGCTGGTCCCAGGGGTGCTGGTCAGGGGTTCGAGTTTGCAGAGATGCAGTACTCTTGATGACAGCGAACGATAAGTCACTTTATAATTCTTTGAATGTGGGTGCATGCAAGAGAATAAAATGGTTTCTGTAGAAAACGTAGCGTAGCCAGCTCTTTCGATTCTGGCCGTTCTAACACAAATGCGCGACATGCAGGGACCCATTTCACATGGTCGACATTCGTTTTGGGAACACTTACGCAATATTTCGCGAGTATGGCTTAGGGCGTCTAGGCAATAGCCTCGTGACGTGGCTCTTTTCTAAACCATATTCACGAAATATTGCAGAAATATTCCTAAAACGAATGCCAGTTATATGAAATAAGCCACTAACCGCCGCGCATATGTGTTGGAAAGAGCAGAATCAAATGAGCTGACCATACAAGGTACTCGTAGATAGTGACATGCATGTGTCTGCTTTAAAATCAGAAAATTAAATCAGTTGCTCGCGATTTTGACAATTCCGATTAATAATTCATAAAATAACCGAATCGATCGGGTCGAGTAGAGTCACCGCGAAAAATTTGTAATGCGATCGTAGAGTCCCCGCTTTTTTCGCGTCCATGTATTGCAGAGCACCGTGGCTCTTACTTAGAGTAGTATTACCGCGAATTTAGAGTCAAATTTTTGCGTATCTAAGACTTGTTCAGAGCACCGAAGCTCCAGTTGAATTTTCTTCGCGAAAGTAGAGCCAATTTTCTGCGCATATAAAGTTCGTCCAGAGCACCGGTGCTCTAATTGCTTTTTTATCGCGGATGTAGAGTCAAATTTTCGCTTAGCTTCAATTTTCAGCTTAGACTTGCCAAGGAGATTCTAGGCCCTAGAGAGGGCCTAGCTGTGGGCCCTGGAGAAGGCCCAACAAATGGACCCTAGAGAGGGCCTAGCGCGTAGGCCCTAGAGAGGGTCCAAATGGGGACCCTAGAGAGGGCCTGCCATAGGCCCTAGAGAGGGCCTAAAACGTGGGCCTTAGAGAGGGCCTGCAGCATAGGCCCTAAAGAGGGCCTACTTGCATGCGATTGTAGACACGAGTACCTTGTATTCCTGGGTAGTAATCTTTGTGCGTGCATTTTGGAAGGGTAAGCATCCTACTTAATTGCACGCAGTGCATTTTGGTAGGATATGCATCCTACAAAATGCAAACAAAAAGACTTTGCCCAACGAGTCCATTCCGGGAGCAAGGAATCTGAAATAATTGAAATGGCGCGTTTAAAATACAAGAGGGCCAAAAGTTGCTACTCCTTTTTCGAATTAGAGCCACCCCTATATACCCCGCGGCGTGTATACACTTATTAACCCTTTGAACTTTAAATTAAAATCTTTTGAAAGAACATAGTAGCCTTTTCTCTCTAAATATTGCAACCAAAGTTCAAAGGGTTAATATATTTTCGCAAGATTTTCAGGAAATCGTGCGTTTAGATTTAAGTAAGAGAATTGTAAAGACCTACGTACGTACAGAGACATAGACGAGAATGGAAAGTGTATATCTCTTTCGCGTCCGCGACATCTATTAAAAAATGCACTTGCGTAATTCGAGCGATAAGCTTTTGTTCCGTCTAGTTCTTTTTACATATAAGAGTGCCAAATGCACTTTTCTAGAAATACAATTCGCCTTCGACCACTGATTTCGATTTCGAGCATGGTGTTGCTCGACTGTAGAGCGCGACAGACTGTGCTGGTATCACGGCTTTTTACGAGTGTCTAAAGTCGTAGTACTTACCTGAGTCTCCATGTAGAAACGAAATTTCGGTGCGTCGAGGGTGAATGTCGCGTCGCGTCGCGTCGCGTCCCGTCTGACCATTGTTAGTCAAGACCATTGTTAGTCGATGATGCCCGCCAGTTCATGACCATTCTGAGTTCTATATCCTGTCGAATACCGGGCTTCTATACCGGGCTTCCAAGTCGATGCGCTCTGTAGTCTCAGATGGCTCGTTCTCGGCCACGCGTAACATGTAGAAACGAAAATTCGGTGCATCGAGAGTGAATGTCGCGCCTGTCGGCTTTAGACAGAAGACCCTTGTAAGTCGATGATGTGCGCCGGTTCATGACCATTCTGAGTTCTATATCCTGTCGAATACCGGGCTTCTATACCGGGCTTCCAAGTCGATGCGCTCTGTAGTCTCAGATGGCTCGTTCCGGCCACACACGACATGTAGAAATGAAAATTCCGTGCATCGAGAGTGAATGTCGCGCCTGTCAGCTTTAGACAGAAGACCCTTGAAAGTCGATGATGTGCGCCAGTTCATGACCATTCTGAGTTCTATATCCTGTCGAATACCGGGCTTCTATACCGGGCTTCCAAGTCGATGCGCTCTGTAGTCTCAGATGGCTCGTTCTCGGCCACACGCGACATGTAGAAACGAAAATTCCGTGCATCGAGAATGAATGTCGCGTTTAGTCTCATTTGCAATCTCAATCGGGAGATTCTTAGCTTTCGCATATCCCTCGTAAGTTACGCAAGTGCGTTTGTCAATTCTTTTCTATCTCTGCAATGAGATACTTAGAATCTGTTTGTCACTCGAAAGCATCGAGCAAAGCAAAGAGGATCGACGAGAACCTCTCTCGTCTATTTCTCTCACGCGTGTATGTTAACCCTTTAGACTTTAAAGTAAAGTCTTTTGAAAGAATTTTAGTAGCCTTTTACCGAATATTGCAATCACAGTCCGAAGGGTTAATATACCGAAGCATAGTCTGTTAAGACTATGAAATTGTAAAATCTCTTTCGCGTCCGCGGATTTTTTTTTTAAATAGTAGAGTGAGATTGCCGCTTCCCTCATTGCTTGCAATGCGGGACGCGATGAGTTGATTATAATGGAGGGTGGATGGGATTAGAGTTTTTTTTCGGGATGAACCTTTTGTTGGTTCCTCATCTCCGATTCGATATCTGAACCGAAGGGATCGATGGATCTTTGTTTCCTTCCATCTCTTTGGTTTAGTAGGCTAAGGGTTTCATGTACAGGGAGATCGACGGAACTATGATTCCATCTATCTCTCTACGGGTCTCAAAACGCAGCAACCTCCACGCGGTGAGACCTGGTAATCGGTGAGAACCGAGCCGATAGCTGCCATTGTATAAAAATTTATTTGAGTTGCAATACTTTGGTGAAATTTGAGAATAAAATATGTAACGTGAAATGTTATTCGATTGTTCCTACCCGACCCAAAATCACGCGTATAATGTTGTTTATATAAATTTTTATGTTAAAATAATTTGTTTTGCTTTAAATAAAGTCGAATAGGACGGCATGGTTAAAAGGAGTATATCGTCGGTGATAGTGCAAAAGCGCGTATGAACAGTTTGTAAATACCGCGTATCTGCATTTCACCGATTTTGCAGGAGAAAGAGAAAACTTAATATTTTAGCTATTTTAAGGGATTTCTTTAACTGAACTCTATTGGAACAGTTTTAGCACTCATTGTAATAAATACTAACATCAATGGCGTGACTTTTAAAAAAAGCGAAACAGCGCTTTGGCAACCGTGAACGCGAAATATCAATTTTGCTACTTTTGCAGATCCGCGGTATTTACAAACTGCTCATACGCGGTTTTGCACTATCACCGACGATATATTCTTGTTTCGTTGTGTTCCTTCTTTCTCTGATGTTGCACGGAATACGTTTATAAAACGATTTTTATATCGTTACTCTAACAGAATCATTCGTAAATCGCGGGTTTCGAATGACCTAGTTTTACACGTGTTGTATTCTACTTCCTACCACGCGTAGCGTTACTATCTGTTTCGAGACTTCACCGGTAACGTTGCATGCGACACTAAAATGGTAAGGGGGTCCTAGGACCCCCCAAACCGGTGACAGAAAAATACATTGGTTGATAGGTCTATCCTATACCTCGTCTGTGGTATTTTATAGTATTCGCATGCAAAAGCAGAAGTAGTTATGAAAGAAAAAGATATAAATACGGATAGAAGGAGACAGAAATACTGATAGAAAGAGATAAATAAACAATTCAGCTTGGAAAGCAGACGATTTAATGAATGTTTAGGTTATGGCTGCGGTTATACCGATCACTCCCTAGAGGATCACTATTTTAAATGATACCACAGTGCCATCTCGTGGCGCAATTTTGAATGCAGCTGAAAAATTTAAAAAAACAGCGCGAGCTTCGATTTGTTAAATTTTTAATTGTAAAACACGCTGAAAGACATCAACTTATAACTATAAAGAACTATGTTTTTAATATTTCATCTGCTCATAAGAATTCAAGTTTAATATGTTTGCATTTGACAGAAAATAACAATAAAATGAATATAAAAAATCTTGGATCAACAATGATATTAAAAATAATCATTCAAATAGCGAAGGATCCTGTGTTTATAGATAAGAGAACAGACAAGTGTGCAGATAAAATTTAAAGAACAATTAAGTCTGCAAAATGATCGCAACCCAAGAATGTAACGCAATTGTGACTCACTGGTTAAAAATTGCTTGACATTTTTATCATGATAATCAACTACAAGTACCATTCAGAAGAAACTTACAGTTTATAATTTTGAGCTTGTTGATAAATTAAATTAAAGCAAATATATATCTGATAGGATTTTAGGGGAACACTGGAATGGCACGTCAATAATATCCATCATGGTATAATCCGCGATCTTTTATTACATGTATGTACATAAATATTTCACCTAACTATTACATCTACAGACACCAATATATGTAACATTTAAGCATTTTCCTTGTCTCCAGAAGTTTTAGGAGTCTTTGGATACAATTTGTAGTAAAACTGTTCGTATTCTTTCTTGAGTTCTTCTCTCCGAGCAAAATATTTTGGGTACCGAGCTTTTTCCATTGGATTCCAATAATCAAGTACGGAATCTGGCGCTTCAATTTCACGCTCATATGCTGTTCCCCCTATGGAAGTAGCGAATTTTATTGGTTGCCAATGTTGCCTTTCAAATACTTCTTCTTCTCCTTCCAATAAAAGTTTCTTCGCGATACGAGCGTCCTTTATATCGCGATTATCATCGAAACGCTTTCTTAGCAGAATGGACTCGTACCTTCGGCAAAATATTATTTAAATTTAAGATGCAACAATGAAGCTTTCTTATCAACCATCGCTACTATAGTTAACATTAAATTTAACTAATTGCCTTGGATCACGAATAAGTAAACAACGCTATGTTACTTCTCATCTCTGCTCTGTTTATTCCAAGCAATAAGAAATGAACGAAGGCATCAGCCTAATAACATGTGAATATCGGAGTAAAAGGAAGAATCAAATAATTCGAACAATTAAGGATAAATAATATTGTACAATCTAAACAGTTCTCTACCCTGTTTTATGAGATAGTCTTCTATAAGATAGAATTTCTCTGAGAATAGAAACTGTTTACACGAGTGAAATTTTAATTATTAAGCATGAAGATATTTAAGATATAATTATTAAGCATAATTAGTACATGTGATAAGGTCTGAAACGAATTTTTATGAATATACCTGCCGTGAAGTCTGTTGGGATACCAGTCACGCACAGAACGCAAAGCCTTTTTATAAAGGCGGCATACTTTTGCACTGTGGCTGATTAATTCCGACGGCAAATGAGCCATTTTTTCTTAGATTTAAAACAAAATTCACTCGAAAAGTGGTTTTGCTTCGAAAGTCAATTATCTAACTGCACGATAGTCATAAACTATATAAAACCAACACAAGATACATAGACAGGGCTTCCTTCCAGACGAAGTGTAGGAAAACTGCAAGATTTTTTAAAAATCATTGTAACTTTTCATCTGTTTTCTGTAACAGTATCTTGTTCTAAAATATTAATAGTAATTTTCAATGAGAAAGTGAAAAATCGTTTAAACGTGAAACGTTTAATTTATCATTTTCTCAATTCGAGAATTCTCTAGTGCAAATCATATTATTAATTTTAATTTTAATATTAATCTAAAATCCTCGCTTTATTAATTCAATACGAAATAAAATTATTATCAACACGTAGAATCTTCTAAATATTTAAATGGCTATAAAAGTTATGTACGAATTCTATTATTCCATTAAGATATATAGAATTCTGAATGCATAGGCAGAAATAAATGTTAAATAAAGTTCAGTTTAAAATGAGAAAATTAAAAGACGAAGGACTTCCGGTTAAGCAGCGCGACGGAAATGCAGTCAGCCACAAAGAATGGCGATTGTCGTTCCATTTGTTCCGACCCTTTATTTTCAGCGTACTTCACGACCGATTCTAAGGACGCGACGCGAACTTAAATCTCTCCGACAATTAACGAAACCTTCGATAACATCCTTGTGCAATGAATTTAAACTCTGCCATTCACTTTGACGAGCAAAATGGGCTTTGAGATTCACATTAGGCAGAGAATCCAACCTTCAATTTCGTTCTGAAATAAGAAGGAATATTTAACCATATTGCCGATACAGGAATTTACATCGAATGTCTCGCAAATTCGTTCAATTCATAAACGACGTTAAAGATAAACGGAAACGTGGATTTCATTTCTCTCGATGACCGAATGACACTACGGCAATTACATACGATCGCGAATTAAATATTAAACTTCTTTACAACGAATGAACGTTTCATTTAATCTTCAAATCAGGAGCGTAGGATCGAGTTTCCAATATTGACGACAGTAGCTGGTTTCCTACGAACGATTTTCAACGAGCGAAATGGTGCCGACGATGCCGCCTGATTCGCATAAAATTTCGCTGAAGATCATCGAAGCGATAAAACAACACCCCGTTTTATATAGTGCTGAAGTGAAGGGCTCTTCTATTAAGCTTCAGGAGTTCCGACAGAAGGTCTGGAAGAGGATTTCCGATGAACTTGGCCTAGATCGTACGAACTTATTTTCTTCTTTCCCATTTTATTATCTTTTCTCTTTAACTTTGTCATGATTACTGGAACACTATTATTGCAGGAATTATTAATTCCTGGAATTAATCAAGCCAAAAGTTTAATCACTTTTCCACAATTCATATTCTTTTAAATAATCCGAAAGTATTTAAATAAAGTTTGAAAAAAGTAAAATAAGATTTATTATTTTTCTCTTTCATACACATATATGTATACAATGCTTGTTATTAATAACAAATTCGTATTTGTATAAATATTAACTTTTCCACTAAACAGAACTGTGTTTCCTTAAACATAGAAAGATTGTTTATGAGTCCATGTTTTCTTGCATGTATAATTATCATTTAATTACCATTACACGTAATTGTAAATTGATTTAAAAGTTTAAGTGTTACGTAAGTAATATAAACATGTAAGGATAATTGAAATAATATTCTTAGCTACGTGGGTGAGATTAAGATGGAAGAATTTAAGAGATACTTACTGCCGCATACTCAAATATAAGAACAGAACGGAGAAAGGAGTTCGCAGAAAGAAATGGATTTTCGAGGATCATCTTAGCTTCTTGAAATTCCCGTAAGAATACTCCGCCATTATTTTCTATAATTTGTCTCCATATAATAATGGTATAATTATATTAACGCTATCGCACGTAATTAAAAACATTAAATGTCAATAGAAATGTTCAATTAGGTACGAATCAGATTATCAGCCGCAAAGTATAGAATTGACCGAAGACTACATTCAAGACATAAATGCTGGCGGAATTAGTTCCGAAGGTCTTCTGGAGCAATTGGAGGATCGCAATGACGAAGACTACAGCGAATACCTGGAAGTCCTAGAAGAAACCACCGCGGATCCAGTTTTGGATCGCGATTCTATGGAATTCAACGATAACGATGGTGTAGTAAAAAGCGCAGAGGTAGAAGAAGTGACGCAGAACGATATTGATACGTACGCGCAGCAAATTCAGTCGAAATATAGGAAAATAAGACCGAAGAAGATGAAGGTAGAACCATTAGAGGTGCCAACGACTTATAGTATTTTAAAAACATCGCCCTTCAAGGGTAAAACAGTCAATTCGTCGATTTTTGTTACTACGCCCACTGCGAATAGTCCTATTAAGAATGCTTCCAAAGCGGACGTAAGTTTAGTCTTAATTGGGAGCGGAGTTAGTTGTCGTAGCTAGTCGTGTACCTTCTAACACATAGATGATGTAATTTATTTCAGGATATACAGAGCAATAATTACGACCAAGTCTATTTAGCGCCGGAAGGAAAAAGCAGTATAGAAATCTTTTTCGACAGTATGGCGCAGACTGTGAAACGACTCCCTCCAAAAGCACAAGCCGACATTAAAATGAACATCTGTAAGATTGTAACGGAAGCGGAGCTCCAATATTCCGGGCGCAATACGCCGCAAAGTACTCAACAATTTATCGCGCCACCCGGAATGATTCCAAAATTAGTTCTAATTCCGTGCAACATGATCGATAAACAGAGCAACGCGGGCTGACGGTTCTTAACGATTCTTCCTAAAGATAAACCTTATTGTGATGCGTTGTAAAATAAAAGCTAGTTTAATTCTTCTCCAAAGAAGATTCATGAAAACACCATGGTGACTGAAAGAAAATGAAATAACAATTTCACCAAGTGAAATGATAAAGATGATTTTTTTTATTTAGTGTGGTGTTTCCAAGTTTTTGTAAGTTGAAATAATGAAGTCAGGTTCATTATGTACATATGTGTTATCATTACATTTTAAGCTGTCGTTATACATAAATATACCTATTTTAATAGAATTATTTGTTGTTTATAAAGTTCCATTCACATCCATAATCACAGCCATAATCGTATGATTTTTAAAATCACATTAGATTTTTAAAATTGGTACAAATGACTTTTGTACTCTCTTTTGAGAGAGAGAGAGAGCATAGAAGGATTAGTTTGCTAAGTGACGAAGTTTATTGAAACCACGAAACACGTCACTTAGCAAACTAATCCTAGCTTTTCAAAAAAAAAAAAAATCAAGTCGTTTAGACCAATTTTAAAAATGTTATGTGATTTTAAAAATCGTACGATTATGACTGTGAGCAGAGTTGAACAAAATGTATTCTAATTGCAAATTACGATTAAAATGTAATCGTGTATTTTACACATTATTTTCTGTAATTGTTAATTTAGGTGGTTGACCACAATTTTGTTAACTACCTAAATTAACGATTACAGAAAATAATGTGTAATCAACTACACAATTACATTTTAATCGTAATTTGTAAGTTGTAATTAGATTATATTTTGTCCAACTCTGGCTGAGAATCACTGTATATTTCCTCAATTAAATAAAAAGCTTTCCCTATGAATTAATCGAATACTTTCGTAGAATTGTAATTCTTATCCTCAAAAAAGCTTTAGTGAAACTGATTGGAAGAATCATTGTCCCAAAGTGGCTGTTGAAATATTAAATTGTACTTTCATGAAGTAATAAAAAATACATTTGAAGATTAATCAAGTGCAAGTATGAAGTTAAATCATAATATTACATCTGTAGCTAATTTTAAAAGCATATTAAATGCATATAAATCCGTATTATTTCATAACAATGGCCAATTTATTGCTTTACAATTTAAGTTAGCACATTTCATATTGATGCATTTGAAATTCCGTTCTAGGGGAACAAATTACATTGGATAATATGTGATAATATTAAAAGAGTATGAGATTAAAATTTGCAGCATCTAATCAAGTGAAATAAGCAAGATCGATTGTTCCGTTTGCTGATTTGTGTACCCCTGTCTCGGTTAATCTGTGCAATACATATAAAAAGCAGAGCTGACACTTGCAACTTCTGGTCATAAATCAATGAATTAATCAGATTAAACAATTTTTTTTTCAATTTTCTTTGTTGGAACCTTATCATTCCAGGAATGCTTGCAGCAGTGCGATGTTTATAACATTATCTTTTGCGGATATAAAGATAGCGAAAATCTCGATTCTAGCCGCAGTATTCGTAAAACTTTCGTGATGATAAAGATGTTGCGTATTCTGCTTAGAAATGAAACGCGGACGAATCTGGGCAAATGTATATTTCTTCAAACAGAAAGGGCTTACTCGGAAAAGGTAAGGAAGTTATAAAATAAAAAAGACAGATAGGTTAAGTACTAACCTCGATAAATGTTTATATACTCATAAATTACAATTTAAATGCTGATTTGTTGCCTTTTACAGTTCTTCGTTACTTGTTACATTCACTATCACTTTATCTATTTCGATATTGTTCAGGATTCTTAACAGTTTCCAAATGTTATGTTATAAATTATCGATTATCTCGATCGAGTTTCACTGTACTTTTTAGATTCCGCGGAATTCGAATTTTAAATGCATTGTTAGCAGACGTATCTACTGTATGTTGACAAGTGAGTTTACTTTGCAAGATAATTGAATTTTTATTCTCTCAGTATAGCATCGTGTTAGCGTTGAAGAATAAATAATCGTTTTATGTGTAATATTTGAAAGAATATTATTACAATTGTAATCTATGATTTTATATAAATTTAAGACGTTAGAAATAAGCTGCGAAACTATGTTTAATTAAATTACATAGGTATTACTGAATTTATTTAATATAATTTTAAACGTACATAAACATTTATACTAATTCCTATTGGACTCCTCAGGGTATTAGCAAGAGAGTCGTACAAAAAGGAAAGGGATTTAATCTCTCATTAGACAATGTTAAAAATAACTTAGAATCGATAAAAAATATTCTTATACCATACAAAGATGACGATGAGTTGGTGCCATTTATAGATCGCACGCCAGAAGTTCCGCCTCACGCCGACGTTGTTATAATTGGCGGCGGCGTAATAGGCAGTTCGATAGCTTATTGGTTGAAGAAGCGCGTGTTTAAGGATATGAAAGTTGTAGTCGTAGAGAGAGATCCGACGGTAAGTTCGCTTTAAGAAATTCATTCCATTTATTCTGACTTCGCCGTATAGTTGCAATTTCTTCATCTCCGATTCTATATATCCCTCAAGTTTATAAAATGCCAGATAACAGATCGAAGTTAAACGTGGAGAGAAGGTAATATTCATTTAAAAAGAACACATCTGAACTTCATTTTCAGTATACTAAAGCATCGACGGTTCTTTCCGCCGGTGGTTTACGCCAGCAATTTTCTCTCGAAGAAAATATCGAAATGTCCCTTTTTGGTGCAGAGTTTATACGCAACATCAATGATTACCTGGGTATTGATGGACAGCCTCCGATTGATCCGTACTTCCATCCATATGGATACTTGATGCTGGGAACTGAAAAGGGAGCTGAGCAGCTGATACAGAACTCTAGATTGCAAAATTTTCTTGGAGCAAAGAATGTTCTGCTGACACCGACCAAATTGGAACTTA
Organism: Andrena flavipes; assembly: GCA_963971345.1. Taxonomy (NCBI): domain Eukaryota; kingdom Metazoa; phylum Arthropoda; class Insecta; order Hymenoptera; family Andrenidae; genus Andrena; species Andrena flavipes. The sequence continues at coordinate 617,148 of OZ020481.1, forward strand.
TGTTTCCTTGGTTAAACGTGAAAGATGTTTCACTGGGTTGCTTAGGATTAGAGAAAGAAGGCTGGTTCGATCCGTGGTCTCTCCTTTGCGCGTTCAAGAAGAAGGCACTGGTTTTGGGTGCAGAATACGTTTACGCAGAGGCCAAAGGTTTTACGTATAAGAAGAGCCCTAATAACATACCTCATGAGAGATTGAATGAATTAGTTGTAAGTTTATTATCGTATTAATGATTATTTATTTTCCATTCTCAGTATTTAAAGCAGCTTTATATAATTCATCACAAATATTAGGTGCAAAGTACGTTGTAGAATATAATTCCAAGTTACTCTGATTGAAAAGCATTGAAAATTGAAAATTGCGGGACAATCCGGAGCATGAAAATTCTTCATGCAAAAAGAAATCGAAAAGTCCTTTACCGTTTTGGGATCCGAGACTTCGTTCTCGAGATATTAGCGGTGGACTTTTCGGGTCACGCAGTTTAAAAGTTGTTGCTGTCTTATCAGTGAACGCGTCAGTTCCGGATCAGATCTGCGGCGTGTCAGTGTTAAGAAGAAGAGAGCTTATACCTCCTCTTTTTCTTACCAATGGACGCTGGCACGGAACTGACAAGTTCACTCATCCCCGGCACTTTCGGGAACCTCACCTCTAGTTATCGCGTATATTGCATGCTCCGAAATGTCCCACAATTTCGGGACACTCTGTGCTCATTGAATTTAGATCTTTTCTCCATGTATTTTCAATTCCATTTATAAATTTCATTTAGTCCCAATGAATTTCCATTCGCAATTATGGTGGGCAAATATAGGTAAACATATTTTTTATTAGGTAGAAACTCCAGAGGGTGAAACAAAGACGATAAAGTTTGCATTAGGTATCGTAGCTGCTGGTCCTTCCAGTGGACAGGTTGCAAACCTGGTGAAGCTTGATACATCAGAAGGGGTACAGGGTGTATTTTTACCTGTTGAACCAAGGTGATTGATTGGGAATTTACTTTATTTCATATTACTCAAAATATCAAGTAAAATGCATTTACATTTTAATATCAACAATTTTGGTATTTGTCAATGTTTATATTTTAATAATTATGACTGACAATAATCAAGGAAAGTTAGATAAAAAGAAAAAAAAATTATACGCGTATGCTTTTATTAAAAAAAAATTTCTTTTAAACAAATATCACGTTCATTGCTGGGAACGTGCGGCGCACGAGTCGGTTAGCAGGTGACTCAGGTCAGTCACACAGTATTTTTTCTTTTTATCTAACTTTCCTTGAGAATGGTCATAATCATTGATCGAAACGTTGGAATTTGATAAAAATTCTCAAAATTCTCAAAATAACTTTCATTTAATTATTCAATAGACCGAACCAGTGCGCCGAAATTATCTCTTATAAGTAGAACAATTTTTACGGTCGAAATTCAATTTATATTATTTATTTTTTATACTATATTTTATATTTTTTATACTTCGTATAATTGGAGTACGAAGTGGTATGAATAATTTACTAAAGTAATTTCATTTTGCAGGAAACGATATGTTTACTGTTTCCACTGTCCTGAAGGACCAGGTTTAAACACCCCGTTAACGATCGATTATACCGGGACATATTTCAGGTGAGAGTCGTACAAAAGATAATCCCTACTAATATGTAAAAATGGAACGTACTGTTTGTTTGTTTGTTGAACGGATACAGGTTCATCGTCAAGTTCACTGTTGTCGTTATAAGTGAAGGTCGCAATATTACTGGCGTGGCGCAACATTCATATTTCTTAATTATGTTCAATTTATTATGGCTTCTAAATATTCCATTTGTGATTAATCAAGTTTTATTACTTATTTCAGGAGAGAAGGCTTAGCGGGTACTTATATTTGTGGGAGATCGCCACCCGAATCTGAAGAACCCCCAGTTACAGATTTAAACGTTGACCATGAGTACTTTAATGAAAAGGTTTGGCCAGAGCTTGCAAATAGAGTTAAAAGTTTTGATAAGTTAAAGGTATGTTTGAATTCTACACATTTCTTTTCGAGATTTTTAAAACGTTACAGCATTTTACATTTTTAAACAAAAGGCTGAACTTAAACTTGATGCTGATAATCACACTTGATAATTTAAAAATTAATAGTCTTAGTATAACAATGAAAGAAATAAAAATTACATTTTTCATGAATTTACTATTTCATAGGTGAAATCTGCTTGGGCAGGATACTACGAGTATAATACTTTCGATCAAAATGGAATAATTGGAGTACATCCATACCATAGGAATTTATTCTTCGCAACTGGATTCAGTGGGCACGGAATTCAACAAGCACCAGCCGTTGGTAGAGCAATATCAGAATTAATTGTCGATGGCAAATATACGACGATTGATTTATCGAGCCTTGGTTATCAAAGAATTTTAACAGACAAACCCGTATTTGAAGCTAACATTGTTTGAGGAATGTGTTCATGTACGTGTAGAATATGGTGTTCCATAATCCGTATGTATATTAATGTGTATTATTTGTATATTGTATGAAATTAGTTGCATACATATGTATCATATTGGGTTGCATGTATTCTATTGAACCTGAGAATACGGGCGAATTCCACGGGCGTAAGTTGAACACACCCTACGATAGTAGATCGAATTCTTTTTTGACATTGTTATGACCAAAGATTTTAATTACATCTTCATTTTCTTCTATAGAACTTTACATTTCTTTTAGCTCATGCATTTTCGCAGTTTAAAATATAATAGACCGTATGCATTTGAACCAAATATGTACATTGCGCAGTGGAATCTCAATAATCCGAAGTCAGTGAAACCCAAAACTTATTGTTCTATGTGTAGTTAGCAATTTCTCAAAAATTCGAACTATTTATTAATTATTTTTGTAATATATTTGTTTGAGCTTTTTGATGACCTTACTCTGAATTCTTATTCGCAGCTTACAACAATTATAGTACAACTTGTAATATTATATTGAAAACTTTATTTTAAAAAACGCCAGCAATGAAAAGACCACTTTGCGCCCTGTCAATTTTACTCCCCGGGCAGCTGCCTAATTTTGCTTATAGGGACGAGCCGAGCCTGGCAGAAACTCTTCGAAAACTAAGAATCTATTTGCAAAAAGAACTCTTCACTGTACGATTTCCTCAAGGCACCACGCGAAACGATTAGAGATGCGGGGAAACCCAATAGTTTGTTATTTTGTGTTTATTGTAAAACATAACTTTGTTCCCTATAAATAAAATACAATACTTGTATTTTACTGTTATGGAAGTGAAACAAGTTGAATGGATATTACACAAGATAATCAGGAAAATTCGATATAAATGTACTGTTGGGTTTCGTGTTTTCTCTCATTGAACAAGTGTAATACCTATCTTGAGAAATCCTTTACAAGCATATTGTATAAATTTGTATACATTCAGATGTAATTTAAAAATCACGAATAAATTGTACATTGTTAATGTTTATATTCGTTATTTTCGTAAAGTATATTCCAATACTTTTATTTTCATGAAAAATCAATACAGATACAAAAGAATAATCTAGAATTGCAATATGTTATATATAATCAGAACTATTTTCTATTTTAATGATATCGAAAAAATTGATATTTGAAGAATTAATGATTCGATAATAACAGTTACTTATTTGCATTTGTCAATTTTAATTTTAAGCACTACAATGGTACGTTTAAATTTTAATCCTACGTGAATATTTAATTCATTTTAATTAGACATTTCAATCGGAATTTTTTTGCTTTTAATGTTACGAGCCAAATGTTTAACGAAAATTTTATTGAGACAAAATCTAATAGTTCGTGAGATAAAAATTGATCTGCCAAATCAATAAAATCGTCGTTCTTAATACTTGTGTCATTGAATTCTTTGAAAATCGATCAAGAAAATTGTTTAACAGAATGTAAAAGAATAGTAAACGAAAGTAATTTCGTTTCCATAGAATTTTAATGTAATGCTCGTTTATTAACATGTGGTTTCATGAAGTGAAAAGATTATAAAATAATAGTACAATTTGCACAGTGCTAAAACAATAATATAAGAATATTACGTTTTATTGTATTATATAAATCATTATACGTAATAAATTACTAGCACGAGATACTAATTGTAAAATTCACAATTTCATGGAAAAAGAGTAATTGGACAGAGAAACTAAACTCTCAGTAAGGTAAAAAACGAATAAAAAAATAGGTACATGCATTTTCTATATGAATTCATCGTGAAGGGATAAAATTCTGAAAGGATTACGTTTCGCTTCTTCTGCAAGTGGCTGCCAACGCTGTTCCCAACGAATGAATAAGATTGTAAAAGAACTTATTCTCGCGTAAATTGCTGCAGCTGGATATTTGTTCGCCGCTAGACAACGGAAAGAAGAATGAAAGGCTTCCTTCCAGAATTCTAATGATTAATCATCTTCTAGGAAACATGTTTGGTGAAATGAATTATTATATTCCGGTTCGTATCAGTTTTACTGTATTTCAATGCTGAGTACGGCGTATTATCAGTTAAATGCAAATAAATGCGCGCACATCGAAGCAGCAACGGCGAGAGATGATTATCAATTCTGACATTCAAGCCGCTCTACGATCAATGTGTCTAAAAATTTTCATATTATACGAGCGAAACCAACCGATAGCATTTCCTTTTTTCTTTCATTTCGCTGAGATACCGTATAAATATTCAGAACGTTACCATTTAAACGGAATGTGTATTATTCGAAATAATGTGAGATAAAAAGGATCGGTAAATTAACTGGAAGAAAATTCAATAAATAATCAATGGTTATCAGCAAAATCAACTATATAAAATCGATGTGTACAAATCTAATAACAATGAAATAAAGCTGGTGCAATAAATATTCTGCGGAAGAATTCGAATTGAGAAATAATAATGAAGTATAACAAATGTTTAAGCGATAATAGGGACAATTGATGAAAATGAAGTATAACAATTAATTACGAAAAAGAAAAAGAAATAAATAGTCGAGGAACGATTGATTTCTCACAGTCTAAATTTGTTCCTATGCTAACAATGTATAATGAGTAAACTATGCTATGTAATACAATGCGTAATAAATGCACTAATCATGTATAATACGTATTAACGATCAGATAAAAGACATTACCATATTTATTAATATTATAAATATAGCAGAGGGACGTGGAACGATGCGCGCGTGTCTTCGTACTTTTGGCGAAAAACTGCCGCGGCCGAGCGAGCCAACGACAATTAGATTTTTCGCTGTATAGCTCGTAAACGTAATCGGTGTCGAGTAGGCCTTAATTATTTCGATTAAACTGGATACCGATTACATTTATGAGCCATCCAATTATTTACACGCCCCCTGATGCAAATTTTATTCAGAATCTATTTTAAATTCGATTATTTTCAATGATGTTTCGTCGATCCTCCCACGTCTCTCTTACTTGCTATCGTAAATCTACACTCCATTTCCTCGAGACTCAATCTTCGAAAAAGAAATTTGTATACCAGAGAAGAAGGTGGGTGGATGTAGAGAAAAAACGAATGCTTTCGGCCGGTCGGTCCGTAATTCGATAAAAGAGCGAGTGTATGTAACGCAGACTTGAGCGCCAGTTGATCGTAATTTTATTCGAAAATTCACGAACAATTTTTTAACGTGCTTCAATAACGAAAATTAGCCGAATAAAATAAAGGTTTGTCCCGGGCAAACAGTTCCGTCTACAAAGAGTGCCAGACAAAAGAATATTTTAAATATATTTATCACAAAATAAATAAAAGTCTTTTATTCATAGACACTTATTTAAATAACCATTTAAATTAACATCACTTTGTGTAATGTCTAGCACTATTTACGGACATGACTGACGTTTTTTTCGAATTTCGTAAAAGTTAGTTCGTCAATTGTTCGGATAAAAGTTACCCAACTTTCAAACGTAAGGAGGCGCATGTAACTTTGGATAGAAAGAGGTGTGCGGCTAAGGGAGCTGGCCCGTGTTTTCAAGATGAAAAGGCGAGAAAAAAAAGACCATTTATTCCTCTTTCTCGGCCTTCTCAACGTCCTGCTTTTCTTCAGCCTCTGTGTCTCCCTCGAACTTCGGTCCAGGCGCATCCTCCCCTTCGAGTACGATCTCCTCTGGATCTGGTGCTCGTGGAAGGAAATCTTCATCGGGATACATTGCCTCGAAGATGCTCTTCGCCTTGAAAAGTTATGTTTTTACAATGATAAATAAGCGAGAATGTCTCGTTTAAAGGTTCTTTAAGGGGGGGAGGGGGGAGAGGTTCTGCTTTGTGGGACCGAAAATGTAGATGAAATCTCACTTGACGTAAAAAAAAATTAATCGTAATAGCGATAGGTATAATAAAAACTGCCCAACCTGATTGACCGCGAAATCGAAATCAAGCTCTAAATCCGGACCGGAACACAGATGGAGATTATTTGGCGCGGTGTCATTTAATTTAATATCACTTGCAGGAAGATTTAAGTACAATGACCATAAAACTTGGGGCTTTGGACTCTCCGCAACCTCTTCTTTATCGCCCTGGCCACCTTCCTATAAGCACAAAGATTTTCTACTTTTCAATCTGACAATGAGTATTAGCATTTCCTCTGTGCACAAATAAAACAAGTAAACAAATTTTAGAACGGGAAATATCCAACGTAAACTAGTAAACGTTTTAATCTTATCAGAATAAATAGTTTGATCTTCAAATTAGTTAACTTTTAAAGAAATTAGGAAATTGAAAAATTGTTTCAAGTACCTATAATGTCGCCTGAAAATTCCTTCTCCCAATAAAAAATAAATTTGAAGTTTTCTTTTTAACATAAAAATCACGTTAGTATTTGCAATAAATGAAAGGAGAGAATCCCCAGTTTTCTTCTAATTTTTTTAGTTAAAATCAATTTTTACATTTGTTCTTAATATGCCATATGTGTAGTAATCACAGTAAAAGTAAAAATAAAAATATATTTTAGGAATATTTACGAAAAACATACCTGAAGGTGTCTCTTCTCCGGAGAGACAGTCTGCGTATGACTATGAATAGACGAACGAATGGCCAACGGATCGAATGCTTCCGCTCTTAAAAATTTATTGACGACATAGGCCAGGTCTTCTTTTGCGTTCGTCGTTCGCTTACATGTCATGTGAACCATAACTGTAAACCGACGAGCCATTAGAATTTTACCATTAGCCATTAGACATTCACCGTAAGTGTGCTATTGAAATGTAACAATTTAGATGCTTATGAAGATTCACATACATAGTCCTTGAGGACAAGCATTTGTAGATGGTCCCAATTCAATCAATGTAACGGGTTCCTGACCAGGCTCTTCTGGCGGATAATACAAAAGTGTCAAATTCTCTTTTTCGCCTTGCATAATTGACCTACAAAAACGCAAAATTAAATTGTATAGAAATGATTTAAATCAGTTGTTTGCTAAAATATCTACAAATTTACGTAAGCTATGATCAACTTTAAGTTGCTGACAACTGAAGTTTAAAGGAACTTAGATTGTACAACTTTTTTTAATCCACTTTCTCAGTTTTTAACTTTCTAATCAATTTAATTTATATTTTCAATTTTGTAATAAATATTAATCTTTCAATTAAAGAGTATTCTTGTTTTCTAGTGTCGGTATAATCTAGTTTCAATTATAAAAATAATCTAATTCTTAAAATTACAAAAGGAGAAATGGAATTTCTCCTTCTCGACTCGTTACCTATCCGTAATGAAAATTCCACGTGATATTCGCTGCTCTCCTTCAGAGGCTACGATCTCTGGAGGCAGATGACCCTGGCCAACAACCAAATGTTCCAAAGTTAATCTTTGCTTGCCACTAATTATAGCTTTACACTTATCGTTGTCTATTACTACGCCATCGAGTTGCCTTTTCAAGCAGTACACTCCCCCAAATACTGCACACAGTCTACGGGAAGCGGTGATTAGAATTTTTATTTTATAATATTCGAACACATAAGTGGCAGCAAGAAATTCACCTGCAAAAGCATTGGGGCAGTTCTCCACTACCATACATAGGCCAAAGGAAAGGCGTATTTCCATATCGTCCAAGGCTATTGAGAAAATGTTTTGTGCGATTCACACCATCCCTACAAGAAGTCTTTTCAGTGGCCATTGCAATTGCCTGAACAATGTAATGCTGCACAATTGGAGTCAAACTCTTCGTGTTTAGATACTCTAAGAAAGTCTTGTCTTGGAATCCTATTAATAGGAATAATTCGCTTAAAACCACAAAGTAAAATTATTGCCTTATCATATTCTTTTAAATCTACTTCAGTATTCATAATAGCTTATATATCGACCAACATATTTAAGTTTCTTTCAAATATGTTAATGAATAATTTGCTTCTATACTACAAGAGAAAATATAAAAATCAGAAAACATTTCAAATATAAATCTCGCGTAGCAGAATCACTCAAATGTAACGCATAAATTAAGAGAATAATTACCATTAAACTCCGGGCTATCAGCACCTTGCCTCATGCAAGAAGTCAGCAGTTTCATAAGCATTCTCTTCTCAACGAGACTAACAGTTTTATTCGCAAATACATCAGCCCTCGAGCAAGGTACTTGCGTCAGTTTCCCATCCATAAACGTAGCCACTCTAGAGACCGATCGGAATTCCGCGTAACGAGAGATATTACTGGAAATCAGTAGCTCAACCAGTTCACCCCGTGCAAACAGCAGCTATTTTAAGGAAATACAATTTGGATTAATTGTTCACCTGTTATTAAAGACAACAGAAATCTTATCACAAATAAAAATGAAGAGAAAATTTCCAACTCCAGCATACTTTTATATGACTATCTATTATAATTATTCTAAAAATTCTACTATACAGGGGTTTTAATTATCAATCGTGCTACCAAGTATGTTTCTTTGATTTTTGTTGTACCTTTGGTGCCAGATCAATATCGAATTTTCTGTACTCCTTCCTTATGCGATCTATACTCCAGTGTTTCACGTTCTCCTTCTTCTCAACTTTATCATCGTCAGCTTTCTCGTCGCCACCACCAGTGCCATCTCCAATCGTATCAGTCTGGGTATCTTTCGAGGAAACCACCGGCAGATCGGACTCGCTGCGACAGAAATGTGCTTGACTTTTTCAATCGTTGTACAAGAACAGAAATATAAATAAAAAACTTACTTCGAAATGTACCAGGTCTCTTCGATATTCTCAACAGCAGAGTATTCGTCGCTGGCTTTTAAAAACTTCTCGTCGGCTTGCAGATCTATTCCAAATATATCCTTGGTATCGTCTTTACAAGATTTCAGGTCCTCTATCCATTTTTGCAGACCATCAAAGTTAAATGTTGCCCAGAGGCCACCATAATATTCGTTACTACAAAATAATTACTTAATCACATTTAATACCAATAACGCGGAAAATCTGTTGAACCCTTTCGGTATGACAGAGTTTTTTTATTCAAGAGTTTTAAGCTTGGAATCATGTACGAAGTGCTTCGAAGTTTTCATCGTATATATATATCTTCGAAGCGCTTCAGATCACATCGCTACAGACAAGATTTCAGCAGCTTATTGCTGCGCTAACTAGACAACAGACTATTTCTATATTATATCATAATAAGTAGTAATTACAGAAGAGCAACTCTAGTCTTGGAGATCTGAGATTTACACAGTCGACGCCTTTTTATGAGGAACAAAGATATTGTTTAGCAGCGAACGACTATAGTTGCTCTTAATATCAAAGGAGCCGATCGGATGCTTTCAAACTTTTATACAACGTATAACATATGTTAATCATATGTATTTATTAAAAAATCACTTATTATACTACAGGTAAAATAAACAGCAACTGTTCTTCATATATATATATGTATGTTTCTATATTTTTTATTGTCTTACAGCATACTATTTTTAAAGAGCAGAAATTAATAACTTAACATGTTCCATTCTTTGCTGTATTACTGGAAATTGCGAAACAAAGGGAAAATGAGAAACTAAGGAGAACTTAGCACAACTGTTACTTCCATGTAAGTAAGCGTTGCAATCTAATTTTCATAACAGTTTCTAAGCTTCTACTGAAAATTTCAACTTTCAAACGACATTGAAACATCGATATAAAATAAATATAAACATATTCGACTGAAATAATTGAACTACTAAAGAATGTTGGTTGTTTTTTAGGATATTAATAATCTACTTATTCTCTAATATAAATATCTTTTATAAATATATTTCACTTTGTTTTTTTTTATAAATAATTGTTTAACTAAGTAGGCAATAAAATTAATAACTTTGTATATTTATTCAGCTTAACAAAGCCAGCTATTGAAGAGAGCAGAAGATAAATGTACAACACGACATAATTTACATAATAAAAAGACAATTATATAAATATTCTATGTTAAATATTTCTTATTAACTGAAAAATTTAAAAGAATCTGTATTCCAGTTTCCTTATTCTTAGTTTCCTAGCAGTAATAAAAAAGAAACACCCGCGGCTATACTTTTCCAACAAGGAATTAATTAATTACTTGTTAAATATGTTTATTTGTACATTCTCATAGTTTTATTAAACATCTGGAACCAACAGATAGGAATGCAGGTACATACGCATAGCGTAACTTTCAGAATTCAATTACCAGAACCGATATTTTTTACATGCAGAATTTATAATCAGTTATTTCGCAAAAGTGCACCTGCTACATTAAAGAGAAACTCGTGTACAGATACATATCTATATAAATTCGCAGAGAAATACACGAAATATGTGATAAAGGTGGAAAGAATAAGAGAGCAATAAAGGGTGGAAGAAAAAGCAAGCGAGCGAGTGGGACAAAGAGGAGGGGGAGGGGATGTAGGGGGAGATAGGAGAGTCCGACATACCTGTCTAGGTGAAGGACCTTTTTACCGATTCTGCTCGCAGCTGCAGCGACAATGGACTCCGTCATACCTGCAGATAATTAAGGAACGATTACGCATATGTAAAATAGAGGCTGGACAAAATAAATGAGACGCATAGTGTGAAAAATCAATACCCGTCCCCACGACGATGACATCGTACTCAGTCGGCAGATCGTCTTCCATGGCTTCCAGTTGTGAGTGCTGCGATAGAATAGAAAGGATTCCGAATCGAAATAGTCTCGATACTCCGTGAGAGAACGATCAAGGGAATCAATTCATTTCTATCGGGTTTCGCCAATTATGCTGAATAAAGGGCCACTCCCGTCGCTTCGCTTTTGCTCCGAACTTTCACTGTTTCACGACACCCTCAAACCTCCAGTTTGACAGAACAGGACGCCCCAGGTCGCAACCGAACTCAACGCTGATTCGTCAGGATTTAGTCACGAAAGACAACACACTAGCTGCACACTATCCACTGCTTGCCGCTATAGTGTCTCTATTTGCCACTAGGGAAGGGCGATTCTACTCGATTCTTCTAGAATCGATCGATTCTCTTTCCGAAGAATCGATTATTTTACCGATTATTCGAGAAATCGATTCTCGAGAACTCGAATATTTTCTACCCAAGAATCGAGAAAAAAATCAAAACTTTTTCATGATGTCATCATGACCAATACGATGCCACTTCCGGTGCAGCGAGCGTGCAGCAAAGGCAGAAATTCATAGGAGAAGCAGTCACTGCGCGCGCGCATGCGCACGTGTTTGTTTCTACGATCTTTGATTATTTGAAATAGAGAAATTTGGCTGATACCCACGCATACAATCAAGCCGACTCCTGTCTCCTTGTACATAATATATTTCTTAGCAATCTAATGATTAGCAACGCCTATTAGGTGAATAAAAAACCTCCGAATTGCGAAATATTAAGGTTCATTTAATTATAAGCAATTTTAGTTAATGCTAAGCTTTATTTATTGCAGCCGCGGGACGTGGCAGTGTGTAATAAACGAGGAGTTGATCTTTGTACCTAAAAAAATTTATTCACATACATAACGTAAATAATAAAAAGCAGGCTTTTACATGACAGTAATTATAACATTGAAATTATGTATATCGAATCAAGTAGTATTCTTTATACGCATTTTTTGTCATCAAATTACATATTAGTAATGTAATCAACTATGAAAAAGGTTTCAAGAACGATAAAAGTTCTGAAGATGAAAAATACATACTTAATTTAAATTTGAATTTCTGGGATTACAGGGTTAATGTACGTAACAACATTAATGTTATATACAAGTTAAATAAATACGTAGCTTGGTAAGAACTTCTTCTTATCTAAACTTCTTTAAAACTCCCAGAACAGCATTATAAAGAAGCGTTCTGGCATCTCTACCCCACAAATAATCTATATGATTGAATTTAGAGTATTCAATTTTCCTGGTCTCCGTAACATTCGGCAGTCTAGCAACGAGTTTTTTTACATCCGCGGGGTCGGTTAGAAAATCATTTTCACTATAAAATATTACGATTGGTGTTTTTACTTTTTCAAGATCATACTTTGGTGGTTGTGTTGATCCATAAATCTTTAGATTTTCAGTCGCTCCATAATCAAATTTACGAAACGATCCTATTAAAGAAAAGAATAAGAACGTACAAATAATACTAATTTTACATATTATAATAGTTTTCTTATACTGTTACGATTCTATGCATTTTCTTACCTGATATTATACTTTGGCTGTAATGGATAATCTGCTTAGCAGAAGAGCCAGCCGGAAAGTGTCCCAGAATTAAGGGCAGCATAGATTTGTCTAACTGATCACTACCAAATCCAGCGATCAAGTAGAACCAGCCCATGCAGAAACTTTTAGTAAGACTACCTGGAGCATTCCGAATTATTGTTCCCAGGGCTTGTGCCTGTAACCTATTGCGGGGGAACCACTGATGTACATTGCAATAAGAGGATCCCCACTGAAACATGCTCATTATAGAAGTGTCAATTAACGATATTGAAAAATCCCCTGACCAGAGGTGGGTTTACCTACCTACACCTTATATACGAGTTTATTCTGTTTCGTATCCTTTTAATTTACTGAAAGGACACATGTATGATAATAACTGTTTTCCACATGTAAATATTTGGGGGGATTTTAAAGATCTAAAACACTTATATTGTTTTATACTACTAAAGTTGATACTGTATGTTAGAAATATTTCATGGGTAAAGTGATCAAGGAACGATTGCTTACATTTTCATCAATTCTTAATTTCCAATTTTAGTTCTCATTGCGAGAATCAGTACTGCGATAAATGTAATAAGTGATGCTTAAATGATTTCAAATGCTGGCTACTATTAATGCTTCCTTTATAGTTTAATAATAATCTTTTTTGCCAATAAAAACAAATTCAGAAGGTATGCGTAGTTAATAGTAGAAGTTTTTCGATATAAATTGTCCACACGAAAGATAATTTTAGTATTTTATATGTAAATAGTTTTAACTGTCTCGTAATCATAATTTTTTATAACATTGTATGCATACCAGTGCGCCGATACCATTTCAGTTAAGATCTACGATCGAAATCTAATTTATAAAATTTTTTAAAATTGTATGCATACCCCAAAATAATATATTTACAAAAAAACTTATAAAGAAAGGCTAGAATTACTATAAATATTCTGTTTGAGAGATTTGAATTTTAGTGATGAATATGAGTCTACTTTAGTAAACAAAAATTTAATGATACCTAACTGAAAATAAAACCTAGATGTACAGATGTAAGGAATGGTAATAATACCACGAACGTCGCACAAAGGACATTAGAGAATCCTAACATATAGAAAAGCTTTGTTGCAATCCCTAATAATTTTTTAAAAAAGAATAAAGTAAATTTAAAAAATAAAGAATAACTGACCAATGTCATACAGATAGAGTAACTTGAAACCATTTAGATTCAGGTTCTTCTAGCAAACTAATTTAATATCAGGTTTTAGTATATAATGCTGTTGCAATCGGACCACCTCTGATCATAATTGAGGACCTTGCAGCTCCGTTTCTGATAGTTTTTGAGTTATGGCGTGTAATATACGTAAAAAGATTCTACATCTTTTATCATCGCCGAAAGTAGAAATAAAAACTTATCAATTGAATTAACCACTCCTTATTCTGTGAAAATATACTTTTAACAATTAGTGCTCTCTTTTCAGTGTTAAGTCAAAGCAATAATTTTATAAATAGCTTTTTCTAATCTACTCGAAGTTGGTAAAGATGGAGCTGCACCCCTCTTGCTGCGAGGTCCTCAATTAAAAACTATTTCATATATTTAAAAACACACCTCCATTAGTCCATAAAAGTGAACCACAAATTTTAGCAAAGGACTCCTCTGATTTGAAAGGAATGCTATGGGTGCCAAGTTCACCACTCCTTTAATCTTCCTGTTGTATTCAGACCTCTCACTGGCCATAACATAAAATGCAGTTGTACCTTGACTATAGCCCACATAGTAGAGCTCTGTGTGTCCTGTTTGCTCTAGAATGTAGTCTATCGTTGCTGGTAAATCGTAATAACCAATTTCATGCCAGCTAAAACATTAGTGCGATTATTCAGCTGCTAAATAATGTTATCAATTTTACATTTACATTTAATTAAATTACCTGAAGTCCCAAAATTCTTTGTCTTTAGTCGTATACTGTTTGTGCTTTCTAGAATATGCATTACCTCTTGCATTTCCCAACCATATGTCGTACCCATTATCGCATAAGAGGTACGCTAGGGCCTTGTTCGGGCCCAATAGTACCCAATCAGCTGAACTCGACAACAGTCCGTGATGAATGAGGATCGGTATACGAACCTGTGAATTTAATGTGAACATCTCATTCGCTTATTCAACATTAAATACTTATCTGATTTCAATTAAACTGTTCAGATATTTATTTATATATACATGTATAAATAAGCTAATCAAGTTTTCAGGCTCGTACCCTGAATATATAAATTCAATTATTTTTATATAATTAATAAACAGAATAAGTCCCAATATTATTCTAAATGAAGCCTACGCAGTTTCAAAAGTGATATAAGATCGATGAAACTACATCTTCCTAAGCAAATGCATCTTAGGGATTTCATTGAATGTTCTTTATCATATTTTTCTCATAATAGAATTTCAATGTACATTCTCCTCGATGCAATCAAAGTTTGTTGGAAAACTAACAATACAGAAAATGCACCGAATTGAATATTCTCAAATCACAGAATAAGGCAAAGTGGTTCTCTTAATTACTTGACTCGATCGCTTAATTCAATATGATTCGGTGCATTTTTTATACGAAAATATTTAAAGAACAGCATGCAGCAATGTATCATCACAGAATGTGCTGAAATAACAGCAGAATGGTTACGTAATGTAAGACCATCATTGATGCATCGTATAACGCAATCATCCCGAAGGTGTGGGTTTGTAAATAGTGACTCATAAAAGCAAGGCACGTGCAGAGCACAGATATTGCAATGATTAACGCATTGAATGCTACGCAAGTTATATGTTTTGCCTTCGAAGCCACAATAGAATATTTTACACAATGTTTTCTATTTATTATTCAAAAGTTTCTAGTCGATATTTATCTTATCTTAATTGTTTTAACAAAGGTAAATGACCACTGGAGTGAATCTGGCAGTCGACACGTCAACAGAAGAAGTCTTAAGTTATGTACCTAATTACATGGTCACTTTTCCACGTTTATGTTTCTTCTACTAAGCTTTCGGGGTCCAGAGATCGAAATAATTAAGATACGCTAATCTTGGAAGTTGTAACGTAATTTACCTGTGCCGCTTTCTTGTCATTTTGGACCTCTATATTCTCCCCGAGGTCACTGCATGGATTTTCACACCCGTTCGGAGGAAGAACTCTATGTACATCTAAACAATATCCATCCTCTGTCCAAATATGATGCGTTTCCGACACATACCCATGAACCTCGATCAGTTCTGGCTAAAAAATGAATCATTTTATTGTTTATTAATAACGGTAGAATCATACAAACTGTAAACATTGTCATTTACGAATTGCTTGAATACAGACGACGTTAGAAGTAATATTTATCTTGATTCAAGGCAAACTGTCTCTAGAACATTCCCCCTCTTGAGATTGTTTCCTTTATCTTTTGTTCCGACGTTATCGTAATAAGATGGAGGATACATTTAAATACCCTAATACAATTACGTCAATGAGTGTGAAGTAAACACATGAGATCATACTATGGGAGATGCAAAGGAAGTTCAAATGATCCTAACATAACATATAGCGAAATAAGATATTTCGCGTAATTAATAGCAAAGTTCATTCGTTCGTAGAATCGTGGTAATTGAAGTACTTAGACTTTGATACCTACTGCTAACAGGCGCAATTACGAATAGAATGTAATAGCACGAAAGGAGGAAGCTTACTGTTGTCATGTGAGTGTCATCCTGATTGGTTGTTGCGCTCATTATACGAGCAACTGACGACAGAAGATGACTTCCGTCACGGAGAAATATCGCCTAACTTTCACCAAGAATCACTCCGTTTTCCTCTTGCTATTTCTCTTTATCTTTAACTGTGCTTTTCTAAGAGATTTATTAAACAGGGAACGAAAACCTACTTTGAAACATAGGATGCAATGTTACATGAGCGTCGAAACACCGAGAAATATCGAAACGATTTCGCGCGTTTAATTTGTCCAGATACAAGTCTGCCCCGTGAAACTTAACGCTCTCGCAGTGACACCAAGTGACACGCAGTGACACACTGCGTTATACTTACTCAGTTATACTGCCGCATGCATTAAGGTAACAAATAAATGTGGTTCTTGCGCATGCGCACCGATTTAATAAATTCTCATAACGTCATGATATAATACAGTTAACAGTGTCAATGAAATCGAATGAATATTTCGTAAAACATATTAATTGACCGAATATTACACGGCTCCAAGTAATTCAGTTTAATCCAAAACTAATCCGAAACTAATCGAATGTGTTTAGAAATCTCTAAACTGTTCAACATTTTATGTCGTATAAAATGTTAAGTTTTTATTTTGTGTATATGTTGTAATAATCGAACTTTCTACATTTCATTGAATTTGAATAATGTAATTATTATGGGACTATTAAACTTTGATTTGTGCTGCCCTCTGAAAACAGAAAGTTTAAAATATGGTATACTGCATTCCCGTTTAAGGTGGAACCAAACTGTGTATCACTGCGTATGATCAGAAGAGAATTTTAGAAACCCGAAAGTGTAAGCAAAGTGGGGTTAAATTATAAAATTAAAATTTATGCCTAGAAAATCCATGTACATATCTATTTTATTCAATTTGGAAATGTGAAATAATATTTGATGTATGTGCGAATAGAAAATCATGTACCCGTTCATTTAAAGGTTTTTATTAATAAAATATAAAGAGAGTATAAGAAAAGTAATATCTAGGTATTTACCTAAACTGCGATGTAACGTGTTGCTATGATCAAATGATGACCAAACATTTGTACAAAACAAGCTGAAGTTAACAGCTAAAAGGAACTTATATAAAGACAACTGTGTGCTCAACCTGCACATGAGAGATTAATTGTTCTCAATATTGATATTAAGATGTAAGAATAGTGATACGTACAGGGTGCTACTCTATTGGTAGTGAATACTCTGGGGGGGGGGGGGGGGGGGGGGTGATTATACAGGCGAAAATAAGGCGAAAATCACGAGTGACGAAATTGCAGTAAAGGCATCGTTTTCGAGAAAATTAATGGAACAAGCGGGACGCATCAGCTGTTTGTAGGACGTTCCGCTTATCTCAGGCGCCTGTGCTGCACGCGTATTTAGCTGAAATTTAAAGTAAATTTCTTTGCTTCTTTGTCAAAGAAATGACTTCTTTGTCAGAGAAAGCACCTGTCGCACTTTGGGATCGTGCAGGGATTAAGGTGCCCCAGGTGTGGAGATAAGTTTTCGAGATACAGGTCCCACCGATTTTGAGAACACTGTTTCGAGAAAAACGCGTTTAAAGTTTTTCTTTACGTCAGTGCCGAGTGGTCGGTTACTACACATACTCAAATGCCTATAACTTGGGGAATTTCAACAAATCCTTTTAAACGCGTATTCCTAAAAGATGAAACATTCGAAAAATAAAATAAAAAAATCGATTTTTAAACCGATCGAACCTTGCCTTAATGACGCAGTGTGAGGGGACAGCGGACCCGAAGCTAAATAAAATCGTTTAAAAATCGTTTAATAAAATATATCCACTCTTAACATATGTTAACATATGTGAATAAATTCATCGATACTGTTGTCCTAAAAGATTAATATGACAATATGAAACTCATTATTAAAATATTTATTATTCGTGAATAATATTCATATCTTTGTCATATCAAAGGGACTTGTTACTCGTTATCTTTGTTTTTTATATGCGTAAATTAACATTTTTAATAACTTAACGATATATAAACACGTATTTCTATATTTAATTAGCAATATTAAGTTTTCAATCGAATTATATATACATACATGTAAATTATTGATGAATATATATACATTCTCTCAGCAATATATGTACATTTATATTTATAGTAATACATAGAAAAAAATCGACAGATAATGCCGATTTGATAGATCGAAAGTTACGGCACAGTCGAATATCGTGAGATCGATGATTTCGATTAATCGATCGTGTGGAAGGAGGCAGTAAAAGAGGAACGTGCAGTGGTTCGCAAAGGTGTCGTGTATTTTTCTGCGAAAAACGATTTAAAGCGGCGTAAAATCGGAGATGGTTGGTTCTGCGTAATTTGGACAAGAAAACCAAGCAGGAACCTCAGTTTCCTCTTTCTCGTAGAGTGATGTCGACCATACGGTGACGAGTCCAGCCAGATCGGCGGAAAACTACGTCACCAGTGACGGATTCCCCCGAAACTGGGACAAAGTGCAGTGTACTCTGGCATTGCGCTTTACCGGAATCTCTCTCACTCCATGTCCTAGTAGCCTCCCCCTCTTTTCCTCTCTCTCTTTCTTTCTCTTTCTCTTAGGATTGGCCAATCGTCTCGTCATCCTCGAACCCTCAATCGAAACTGACAGGTAAACATCGAGATTTTCGTAAAGTTAATCATGTTAGTTATTCATTTCACCATTTCCCTAGAATATTTCCCAACGTACTATTCATTATTTACCGTCTCGATTTCTGTTAACACTAGTAACGCTCGATTAACGTAAACTATATGTTCTGCTCCTATAAACTTTCGTCAGTATTGCACCCGTAGAATTATAAATTTATTAACCGTAGACCGTTAACGTCGTAAGAAACATAGATTCCTATTATAACTAAATGGATTCCAAGTTGAAATGAATTTGTTCGATACCGTAGGTAACCAACAACGAATGGTGCAGGTTCAACGACATAGTGTCTGGAGGGCTCGATATCATGTCAGATGGGGTTGATGCTGGCGGCGGGGAAAACGAGGTAGATTCTCATTCCTGTTCGCACGCCGATGTCGGAGAATCTTCGAATCCGAGAGAAGAGGACAATCTGGATCCGGACAACGAGGCTGCGTTGAACACCAATTATGACAGCGGCGACGGCGCCGTGCCAGCTTTTAGGTCCGTCTTCTTCATGTAACTAATTCTTTGCAATTTAAAAGATCCCGATAAACGTTTAGATAATGAAAGTCTTAAATAGCGTATCAAAGGATCCATAACGTGTGGACAGGTGTGAAAGGTGTGAAAACTATGAGACTATAAATAAGACAGCATTCTGCGCTCATCAGGACCAGTGTCTGGCCAATGCTGAGCCGGGAGAAAGCACAGAGAACATAGAAGCAGCTGACAATGACGGTGACGGAGATGAGACCCATTCTGGAATTCGTTCTCACAGAAAGATGTTCGAATGCGACGTGTGCAATATGAAATTTTCTAATGGAGCGAACATGAGGCGGCACAAGGTACGAATTGAATTTCTTGCGCGTTTCGCGGGATTAAGATTTACGAATGAAATTATATAGAGGGACGAATTCCATTGCAGATGAGACATACCGGCGTGAAGCCATACGAGTGTCGCGTGTGCCAGAAACGATTTTTTCGAAAGGATCACTTGGCAGAACATTTCACCACGCACTCTAAAACTCTGCCGTATCATTGTCCGATCTGTAACCGAGGTTTTCAAAGGCAAATCGCGATGAGGGCCCACTTTCAGAACGAGCACGTTGGACAACACGATATGGTCAAGTCTTGTCCTCTGTGCAATTATCGCGCAGCAACTATGAAGTGCCTCAGGTTACATTTTTTTAACAGGTTAATATTTAACCCTTTCGACAATGCTGTAAATATTGTGTAATAAGATCGGTAACTTGTCTGTTTGCTTGACTCGACGATTATTATTTTAGGCACGGAATAGATTTGGATAATCCAGGACCAAACAGTTCGAGTTCTTTGATGAATAGCTGCACTCCAGGAGAGGCAATGCCCTCCGCTCCTCTTTCAGATAGCGGAGACAGTACTGGGAATCGATCGGCAGATAACGCAACACCGCCGATGCACTTTCTGACACCGCACATAGAGATATCAATTCCTTATTCTGAGCAAGTTGCAAGTCAGCGGAACCCGAGTCCTGCTCCTCTTAACGGAGATAGTCCAAATAGCCCTCAAAGCGCAGACAGTAACAGTAATGCTCCGAGCAGTAGCCATCATCAGTTACCTATTAACAGTAGCGGCATTCACAGGTGCGAGGCGTGTTTCTGAAATTAATATCTGCTCGTTCGAGCTGGAGCTGAATTTATTTCTTAATTAAAGGAACCTTGGTGGAAGCGACGAAACAATTACACCTTCGATTTCACTTATTCCTATTAAGCAAGAACCAAACAGCAATGGAACAGAGGAGAATGGAGCAACATCTAGCAATCTTCCGTTACCATCTTTGATAAAGGTTTCTCCACTCAAGTCTCTCCTCCGAGACGATTTACGACGCAAACTCTCATCTGGCTCTGGAAATAATAATAACAACAATAACAATAACAATGGTAAAGTTTGTTATGCTCTTATACAAATGATTAGTTTTATTGCAGTTACGAAAGTCTCATATTTTTAATTATTCGTGTATATATTTTAAAGGTATCGTTGATTTAACTGTTACTTTCATTCATATGCGAAAAAGTACAGACAAATTGATTTTGTAATAGGTAGTAATAGCTCAAATTCAAATCCCCATTCAAGAGGAGAACCGCCTAGCTCGACGAGGCCCGATCAACGAAGCAGTGGACTTCAGTGCGCTCACTGCAGAATTACCTTCCCCGATCAAACACTGTACTTCCTTCACAAGGGCTGTCACAGCGAAAGCAACCCTTGGAAGTGTAATATTTGCGGGGAGCAGTGTTGTAATTTGTATCAATTCAATTCGCATTTATTAAGCAAAAGTCATCAGTAGTTATTGGGAAAGTAACGCTCTTTCAAAAGTGCCTAGGACCTCGATTATTCAAAGATTTATTAAATATAACAAATGAATTTAACGTTAACACGATTGATGTAAGGAAAATTATGAGCTTGGATAAAAAAGGAAATTACATCTCGTGCTATGAAACGCATTTGTATTCGAATGTTCGAACGAAATTTCTACATATTTTAATATCTATGTATTAATAAATACTCGAATTACATCGGAAAGAAGATAGTCGAGGTTCAAGGAATGATCTTAGAATCTGGAGGAAAATCGTGCCTTTATCGAGATACCTTTGCCAACGCTCACACTCGTCCGAATCGTGCTAATTTATGATGGTACGAAGAATCCGTCCATGGGGCTTTACCAAAACATATTCCAGAAGCTCTATCGGTAGATTTAAATCTAGTTATGTATATTTAGATAGATGAAAACAGTGAGAATACCAATGAGCTCCTTCTTTCTATCCAAATTCTTTTTTACGCACTGTTCTTTCTCTCCTTGTTTGGCTTTTTATAAATTTGTTTGTTAAATTCTGTTGATTCCATATATTATCGTACGTTTCATCTATTCCTATTGTATCAAAGATAGCCATATCTATCGTAATGTGTGTAATATAATTCTTGTGGCATAAGCTTACGATCGTGAGTTAATAATGGACTTGGTTATTCGTACATAAAAATCATGTACGAATAATTGAGAGATATTTATTTGCAAACTAAATTTCAGTCGTCGATTTATTGTTACGGTGCGAAAAAGGAACCGAGCCAGGTGTATCGTTGCATATTAATATAAATATACAAATGGGAAAGGAGAGGCGACAGCTGAAGTACTGTATCAGCTCAAAAGATATTTTATATAGAGATATTTGTACAGAGAAGTATTAAAATACAAAAAAAAATATACGAAAATAAGGAAGTCGAGATATCATATTTCAAAGATGGATCTTATGATCACAACAAATTATTATGTTATCTACTTATGTAAATCTATGTAACTCAAATTGAAAATCAATCGAGGACAAAGTTAAAGTGTGAAATCAGGGTTTAATTAAAATTAAATGAAATTAAATTGATATCAGCTTCAGTGCAAATCGATACGGAAGAAGTGTTAATTGTTTCGAAATATGATTTCCGGACTTGATATGTTGTTCTGTGAATACATCTACGTATGAATGTATGTATGTGGGCATGCGCGTATATGTGTGTATATACGGGGTATCCAATTTAAGTATACAGAGCTGTATATTCGTATATCTACGAATTACATAAAAAATATTTTCACTGCAGTCTCATAGGTAAAAGATATCATACTTAAATGCTAAGTAATTTTCTAACAGTCAGAGTAATAAATAATACGAGGGTATATAGAGTTAAATTGGACACCCTGTTCATATTCTATATTTAAAAGAAATAGATCGAGGAAGATACGCACGAAGATTATTGTTTATGGTTGTAGTTATTTAAAAATCGTTCCGTACACTACGTAATATTTAATATAATTATTGATATCATGTTATTATTATTAATATTATTGTCATCATTGTATTATTTATCGATATATAAGTTATTTATTATTACTTTGCATTCCAGCGTACCAAGTTTTAAATACTTAGGCTTGACGATGCTCTTCTGTCTCGTAAATTTTGTTATTTCTTTATTTTCTATGTTATCTATTATATTCTTATTTTCGTATTCTTAAAATCTTGAAATTTGTCAAATTAATTATTTTTGTTATCACTTATTCTGTTGTAAAAATTTTATTAAATGCAATTAATGTGTTTTTCAAACAAAGTTAGAGCTTTCAGTGTTCCAGCGCAAGTTTTAACTGTTAAAGAAACTAATAATTATGATTTAATATTCTTATCGACATATTCTTCAAATATGATGGAAATGGTTTCTCAGAGTCACAAATGACTCTTTATTGAGCTTATGAAAATAACATGCAAATGATCCGTTTTTTTTTTTTAAAAAGTAGGCGTTGTAAATCAGCATCGTCGAGGCATAAATTTTTTTTATGTCTTTATATGAAAGAATGTTTCTCGTTACGCGTTTCTATCTCTAGAAATGAAATTGAAGAAAAGTATACACTAGATCGCGAAGAAATTAATGTTGCTTTTGCTAACCACTTTATTATTTTTATGCATACAATACAAAGAATAAAAAGATATTTTTAATAATGCAAACTATGTAAAATTTCAGTTCTGATAGAATTTATTCAGTTAGAACATAAGTATATGGAACAGATGATAACAAAATATTCTCAAATGCGTTGTAATTCATTTCTTAACGATCTAAATTGTATTTATGGTTATTTGCAAAAAACAGCAGCAATTTGCTTCAGGATTGAAGTTCTTTAAAAAAAATTGTCATTTTTAAGTGAATTTATTAACTTAATAATTCTTAGTGTTAATTTCTTTGGTACACAATGTTAAATCCTACATTATACAGCTGTAAATTATTGAATTATCGAGCCGTTTGATAGGAGCGAAGTATATATAAAAAGAAAATAAATAGCTCTTCAATGTTGCCTGACCAAATTATGTTGACATAGTTATTTTAAAATACACATGATTTCATAAATATATTTAAGAATTGGTAATTTTTAAATTCTAGTTTGTTAAGTCGACTGCATCTTGCTTTTTATAATACTTTCGTAATTCAACACAGGTAACAAGTTCATATGGCATTGCGTTAAATATCAACATGTGAAGGAGCCATTTATTTCCTTGGTTCTATTGATACATTTAATCTCAGTTCTATATGCAAAATGTTTCCAATTAAATAGAATTGAGACTAAGCAAATCATTAAATTCTATGAAAAGAATTTGAAATAGCAATTATTTTAAATGAATTACAGTTCAATTCTGACTGGTCTGAGATTGATTCACACATCTATGTATAATTGTTGGAAATTTCTTGAAACTTGCAAAATTTTTAAATGACAATTCCACTTACTACACGAAATTTTCAATTTGTGATTTAATTGAATGTTACCGTGTGCATGATTATCATGACCTACGTGTTAATTTTGTTCTGAAATCCTCTGAAATCTCAATGGTAATTGCAAAAACTTGTGTATATGAGTATTACACGGTGCTGGACATTTTTTTCAAGTAATTCCTATTTCAAGTGATATGTAGAAAACGTTGATTAAAAGTAAACTACAAATGTTTCTTGGCATACAGAAATACGAGAAAGTATTCAAGTGGCGAAATGTTCATTACTGAAATTGATACGAATTGTTGTACGTATGTGTATTAAATAGTATTCGCTGTATCAGGAATGCAGGCCTGAATCAAATAACACAAAAGAATATATTACAGAACACCGAATTATTGCAACTATGGATTTCATGGTAAATGCAACTAGAATTATTTTAATTAAAGGAGAAATGATTTCCTTTTTCGGCATCGGCAAAATTAACAAACAAGAGCTGTATTTTGCTACAGAAAATGTTTTGATGTTTTTAATGTTGTCACATTATTAAGTTGGGAAATTCCATTGTATGATTTGCTTTACCAGCCATACATTTTGCTTCCTTTTTAAGCATTTTTAATTTTTTGTAGCTTCACTGTACAAAGAAACTTGTAGTTCGAGTACGTGTTATTTGATTCTCTTTGGTCCATATCTACTGCATCATTAACAGTGATCCACACAATTATTTACTATATTGTGCAATTCGTATGAAGTTAAACTATGAACTCGCTACCATTCAAATACCTTTGCATGCTTGTGTAGATAATTTAAAATACTGCATGTTATCGATCCAGAATATTATTTTAGTTAGCACTGTACATAAATTCTTAAAGAACAGAGTAGACGGAATAGGAACATATTTGAAAATCTAGTAGTTTAGGCAAAAATGGACCAGAAACATTGAACAATTCGCCTTTACACTGTGATCATGTTTACAAAGAATATGTACGTTTAGAGCTGTAATAAAAAGTAAAGGTATCTTCTTTCCTGGCCCTGTGAAAATATTATGAAGATTGCATAATAGAAAGATTCTCAATGTGTTTAAGAAATGCCTTAAAGATACCCGTACCACCCTTACTGACGCGCAGTCCCACGAAGCACACGAAAACACAACTCATTTCACCGATACAAATTTATTCGTGTAGAAATACATTTAAGGATATAATGGAGAAACCCGAAACTATTGTTGATGTTACTATGAGTATGGTGTAATGGGTACAATGGAAATACATTGTCATTCTACATACATATAAATATGTATATAAATTTTCTTCTCATTCTATGAATGAACGGTTCATAAAATAAGATTAATGGTATAATTATAATTACATTATGTTTGCTTTGTTATTATTTAAATGTTATGAAAATTCAAAATTTCTGTTTTAATAATTATTGAAATTATAGTAATGTCTAAATATTTTCATACGACTGCTTTCATAAAGATTTATTTAAAAGCTTCCGATATTTCCGTTCTATCGATAACTTTAGTTTTATAATTTAGTTAAAATTCAGGTGTTCTGCGATTTAAAATCAAACAAATTCGCGCGCACGCGTGCATCAGAAAGTAGGGAGCGCACGCGTGCGTTTGTCGCGTTAAAAAAAAGGAACAGAATAGTATAATGGCGGTAAACTATTGGGCGTTGTTCCTAACACCTGTTGCTTATTCGTCGATTATCATTTCATGGTTCGAATCAACTCTTGATTTAATGTTTCAAGCTTAAATTCCCGTTTAAATCATGGTGCAACGAGGTGAGCCTTCCCGAGGGATCATTTTACTTAAATCCGAATTGCCATTTTTATCGATTACGAAAGTAACTATGTTTACATTTTTAAGACAGGAAACTGACAATTGACAGAACGCGAAGTTGATACTTTTCAACTCGCTATTTCAATTACACAAATATAATAATTTGATTAAGTACGCCATTTTGATATATTGTCTTCTATGACATTTCGCAGAATCTTTATTTCTCATGTTTCACCGCCCCTTCTGTTTCCTTGTTATTCACTCGAAGACAGGTTACGAATTTAAATCTTTCCCCAAGATCGTCCTCGTTCAATTCGTAGATTTTAACATACAGAACTAAATAACTTTAATAGGTATTAGTTGCGTAGGTTACGTGTAGCTAATTTCATAAAGTTTCTTCCCAATGTCATATTTCCAGACAGTGTATAATTTTTGTAGTACGATTTATAGCTGTCACAGTTTCCGCGAAGTTTGTTTAAAGTCGAGCTTTGTTATCGTTAATGGTACTCTCGATCTAATATTTCTATTGCATTATTTAGAAACCAGCAATGGGTAAAAGCGAAGAAAGAAACGGAACTACGATACGAGCAGGCGAATCAACATTTCTTGCGAAAACCAGCGAGGCCAGTAAGATGCTAGAAGCAGCTTTGCTACAAATGGATGACATTATTTCTGGTAAGTTGCGGTTTACATATAGTTATATGCATTATATAGTTTAAATCAACTTCGGTATAAACATACTGTTACAATGACAATGTAATATATGTTAATAGGTGCTTGCACAGAAAGTAATAACGAAGGAACCACGGAATGGAAGGATTCTGTGAGAGAAGCTACAAGAAATCTTGTGACGGCAATTAAAAGTTCTCCGAATCCTCCTTCACCTCCTGATGCAGCTACTATTGAAATCCTCCTGCAATGGATGCAACCGGTAAATTAATTTGAATATTCATGCTCTTCGTCATCTTTGCACATCATATTATATTACATAGATAAATGAAATTAAAAGATCTATTTCAGTTTTATTCTATTTTCTAAAATGTAGTTTATTAGAAAAAAAGTTTAAAACTTATTTTATTTGTATCAAACACTTTAAAATTATAGTAATAAATGTTTAGTCGTTGAACCATACAGGTGTAAGTCCAAATTTTGATAATTTGAGATAATAACAATTTTTACGTCTTAAAGGATCCATCCGTTTACTTTCATAGTGAATTAAATTATAACTTCATTCTTAACTGAGAAATAAGAACACGTCTCTTTAGTACTTAACTAACAAGAGCAAAGGTTTTTCGATATGTTTTAGAGAGTCGAAAAATATAAGAAAAACGTGTTTTTTATATCGTCACATTTTCATATTTAGAGGGTGAAACCATCCCTCAAAGTTATAATATTTTTTAGATATCCCCCTCCGATTGCTTTAGGTTTTTTTTATATGTTTTAGAGGATCGAAAAATAAAAAATACGTGTGTTTTATTTTTGCCTATTTACACGTTTAGGGGGTAAAACCACCCTTTAATATTCAAATTCAATGAATAAAGTATTCTAGGAAATTCTCTTTTCTCGTTTGAATTTTGAATTTATATCGTCAATTACTATTGAAATTGGCAATAAAGAAATTAATCTTTTGTAGTTTATCAGTGTCAAACGAAACATAGATTTGTAAATATTACAAAATAGAAAGATTTTATTTATCATCATGTATGTTTTGTCCGATGTAACACCATATTTTAATATCCAGTATATCCAATATAATACCTTTTATTCTGAAATAAAGAAGGCAAATAATGAAAGAAATGAAACTATTTTTCAGCTGATAAGTAACAAAAAATTGCGATTTTCTTTCTTCTTTCCAGTCTTTTCTGTTTTAAGCGAAAATCATGTATCATCCTGGTTCCATATTAAATTTGAATTACGTAACAAGCATTTTGAATACTTACATTTAATGTATTATATAGATATACAGATTACTAAATGTATGTAAATATTTGAATTTGAAAAGTTAAGTTTTACGAAATTCTGAAAATGTGCTGATTTTCATAAATCTGAAATATTTTCTTGTTCTAGGAAATATGTATGCTTATATTTAAAAAGAAAAAAGAATAATGTTTCAAAGAAGAAACTTTTAATTACGATATTATTAACGAAAATGATAAATGAAAAGTAACTTATGCGTTAAGGAAAGCTGAAGAATGATCTATGTATAGATCACACCACGTGACTACTCTCATCTTGAGGAATTTTGAGACGGTAATTTTAGTTTCTTACAGAACCGCGTTGTGGTCGCTTCATTGAAATTTTCCGCGATTGATATTCTTTTTCATGAAAATTTCTTTACATCGAAATGTTTTAAAGGAGAAGTAAATAAGTTTATGGGAAATATGTGACTGAAAGAATTTGTTGAGATACGATATCGAAGATACAAGATTAATCATGGAAGAAGAGGAGAAAGGGCATGCAAGAGGTCCTATTAATAATCGTTTCTGTTTTCGGAGAAGTCAATGAACTAGAATTGGATAGTTTCTAATTGAATGATTGACCAGTAAAATTTGTATTTATAATGTCCATTTAATTGTTTGAGCAAATTTTTTTTTTAAATAGAACGATGCCATGTAGCACTGTAATTAAGAAAAGTTTTTATTAGAAAGTGTTCTATACGGAATATTTTATTATGTAAACGTCGTAAGGAAGTTATCTTATCTGTGCAAACGAATAATATTTGTTGTTTAAAGATTATTAAGTAATCTGAAATCAAAGATTTTAAAATATACGTCCAAAGATTAGTTGAAAAAATTCATTTAGGCTCAGACTCGTCAGAAGCTATATCAAGAATAAAACAATGGGATAGTAGATGGACACCTTCAGAGGGCTATGATTCTTCAGGAACATCTAATTCTGAACAAGAAGAGGATGAATTTGCAAATATTGACTTCTTTGAGCAGCAAGAATCTGGCAACTGTTTTTGCCAGGTAGTATAAAAGGGAATCTTTAATGATAAAAGTTAACATATCTTTAATTTGTTTGAATTAACTTACACTAACTTCGTATAATCTCAAAATCCTCTCTGTATTCGTTTATGCTAATTGATTTTACTAAGAATTTGGATAAAGACTATAAGCTTTCTTTCTTTTTTTCAAGTAGCCTAGTTTTAATAGCTTTAAATTGAAATAAGAATGAAAATAACGAAAGTAATATTCAGAAGAATCATTTTGCTTTCTCAGAGTTGTCCATTAGGTTACGCTAAAATGATTGCTCTCAGAGGAAGCGTACCAAATCTCTGTCCGCCCACAAATTTGGCTCACATTGGGACCATCCCACCTTTCTGTCCTGCAGTTTATAACATGAGGTTTTTCTTTTGCCTTTCTGTTGTTCACCCATTATTTTTACATTGAAATTCACTGTTTTTATTATATAATCGCACAGCCTTTGTTCAGAAAAGCACAGTTGTCAGGGAGACCATAAAGAGTACAGAGGAAATCGAGGCAATCAGTCTTTTGAGCCAGGAAAAAAACGACGTCTTAGAAATAGAATAGATCGTGAGCAAAGAGCTAGATCGCAGACAGATCTCTTTTTAAGGAGAAGAGAATCTCATTGTTGTCCCCTACAGCATTTTCAAGATGCTCGAAAATGGAATGAATCTCAAGCAAAGACTGAGGTACATTGGTGTTTATAACAAAGCATACTGAAAAGCTCAAGTAATAAAAATACAAGCGATAATATGAAATACATTATTGATGTGCTAGACTATCTTTTTGGTCCAATTGAAATGTTAAATTATATTGTCTTCTTGAAATTATGGAACTCAGGATGAATACATGAATTGAGTTAATATAAAATAAATTTTTTACTTTTATATTGTGTAATACAAAGTTAAATAACGTAAATATATCTCAATATTATCCTCTCGCAATTAACTCTCTGTAATGTAAGATGAAAAGGTCTTCTTTGCAGAGTTATTTTATATTCGTATTTTTAAAAAATAATAATGTGAAAAATATCGTACTTCGAACAGTACAAAAAATGTTTTATACATAATTTGAATAGTTTTAAAGGATGACTGTAGCGGAGACAAATCTTCATTCCTGGGTCATTTTATTAGAGTTCTTAAGATCATTAATCCTTTTTAATTCGGCCATTATAGTAAATAGCCCCTAAAATTACCTAAAACTTTTGAATGTAAAATGAAATATTCTTTAAATAATAACAGCACGAGTCCTAATAGTTTATCCTTTACTGTTTTCTTTTACATATTCATAAAAAGTGATCTTGGAAAAGGATTTTGCTTGGAACGTATTTATCCTTTAAAAACTATTTTACGCGAAGTATTATTTTATACGGTTCCAATTGAAGGAGATAATTAGATGACTTATTTCGGGTGAGATGTCTGGTATAAGATGTTACAAATGAGGAACCTTGATTAATTAATTACCATGCTTTGATTACTAAATTTCACTCTAATTATTGACTACAATATTATAGGAACGTTTAAGAAAATTAGAGAATGAACGAGGAGCATTACGCATGGAAGTATCAGTTTTATCAGAGCAGGTGGATGCACAGTCTAATAAAATCCAAGAATTGGAAAGTATGCTTAGAGGGAAGAAGGATTCCCTTAGGAGAATGGAGGAGGCATTGCAGAAAGTAATATTATTTTGTTTGCTTTTATTATCAGTTTAGTTTTATTAATTTTTATATAGCTCCCCTATGACCTAACATGCTTTTTTCTTTTCGTAATTCATTTCTGCTTTAAATTCACTATATTCCATATTGTCACATCTTTTCTTACGCCTGGTTTCATTTTATTTTAATATAATTTCTAATTTTGAAGGAAGTACTCTCGAGAAGTGCTTTGGAAACACAGAAGTTAGAGCTTTTAAGCTCCTTGTCAGAAATGAAGCTCAGGCAAGCGAATTTAGAACACGAAAACCTTGCGCTTAGGAGTACAAGTCCTGTATCGAATGTAAGTTAACACAACTTTATAAAATTAAGTATTTGTATTCGTTGTATTGGAAAATGGTATACTTATATTTTTTGTGAGTGTATAACTGTAACGATTACTATATGAAACAGAAGAAATCATTAGTTAGTTGTTGTTTGCAGGGAGAGAGATTTGGAAGGCATACCAGCCAGTACAGTAGTCTTCCTAGGCCACCAAGTTCTTCGAAGAAGGGTGTAGCTTTCGGTAAGGTTCCCAGTTTAACTTCTGGAGCACACACGACGGTACCATTGGCCATTAGAGGAGCCTCCGCGAGATGCCTGTCTGCGCCTACTCTAGGTTGCGATTGATTACTCTAAGCATGCATCTTTACATGCTTTTTTTTTTAAAAAAAAAGCAACTACTATTTGCTCTCTTTGTATGACAGGCAGTCGTGGCTAATAATTTAAAATTCGCTTTACGTTAGCATCTGATTGAATTCGTTTTCTAAACATTCATTCGAATCTCTTGCATGGAAATTCTTGTTTTATTCCTTTCTAATAAACGTAATATACATTTAATGAACATAATACGAGGTGAAAATAATCGTACGCGCAACAAGTTTATTAATTAGTGCTATAACTCAAGTTTATTTATTTTGTGCCATATTTCAAGTTTGTATCGTATAACACTAAATATCTTTATAATTTGAGTAACAATACGATAATTTCATATGAAATTCTTTTAACTAGCTATTTCTAATAATTACTGTATTTTCAATTTAGCGGAAGAGGAGAAGACGGTAATTATAGAAGATTCAAGTTCTCGAGTAGAAACAGTGGCTGAGAAACCTTTGTCAGAGCTATCGATGGAAGAAATTGGAGACTGGCTCGCGAACCTGGGATTAGAATGCTACGCGAGCGAATTAAGACGATGGGGTGCCACCGGAGCAAAATTGCTTGAATGCTCGCAGCAGCAATTAGAGAAGGAGTTAGAAATTAAAGTTATTCTGCACAGGAAGAAATTATTGTACGCAGTGGAGTCGGAGAAGTCAGGTGGACTTGACTTCCTCGGGTCGGATAAGGTAGCTTTCATTAGTTTGCGATGTTTTTTAGTATACACAATTATCATCGTTGTAAATGCTCGTCAAATTACAGATGGATAATGCAGCAGTTCTACGTTGGCTGGACGATATTGGTTTGCCGCAACATAAAGAAGCCTTTCACAATGGTAAAGTTGATGGCAGAATGTTACATAGACTCACCACTGAAGATCTTTTAAATCTTGGAGTTACTGCACAATTGCATGCCGCGAGTCTTAGACGAGGAATTCAGGTGCTTTTTTGTTTAAACATATTAAATACAATGCACAAACTATTTCTCATTTTCTTTTTAATTACAATATAGTTACATATAAATGAAAAATAGTATACTTAATAAGGGAAAGAATACTATTTGTCGTTCCTGTCCATTTTTAATAGGTTCTTCGAGAGCTAAACTTTGAATTCGATAACCTCGAGAGGAGATCTACGAGTGGCAACGGGGCGGATGGTAGTAATCTTCGTTTCTGGACAAACCACCGAGTAATGGAGTGGCTTAGAGTGGTTGATCTAGCGGAATATGCTCCCAATATGAGAGGATCCGGAGTTCATGGAGGTTTAATGGTGTACGAAGGCAGATTTACTTCAGAATTACTAGCCACGCTGCTCAGTATTTCTCCTGGGAAAACTCTTCTCCGAAGGCATTTAACTACGCATTTCAATCAAATTCTTGGTAGAGAAGTTGTGCAAACGAAAAGGGAAATTGAAAGCACTCTCGGATTTATTCCGCTCACACTTACCGCTCGCTTGAAGGTAACTGCTTCGATCGGTCCTGCTTTGAATTAGATGCGCGCGGTGTCCTACGTAACTGTACGACTCAAAATACTTTAAATTTAAGAAAGAGGATTTCTGCAGTGGACATAGTACAGTGGAAATCAAGTACACATTACTGAAGATATTTTAAGATTAACAAGATTAAGCTTCCATGCGATTTAAATGGCTCTATTAAAATCTATGTTATCTTCGTATCAATTCAGGTACCAAAGAAATCTCAGTTCACGTTGAAGCGTAAGAAGAGCAAGAATGAAGCTGACTATGGTAATTTAGTCTGCCCTTTGGAAGCTTCACCACCAGGTACCCCATCGACACCTACTTCGACTCCAGGCAGCCCTAACTTGAATTCACCCACATTCTAACCACAATCACAGATTCACAAGCTCGTAAGTCTAACTCAACTAATTCTATCGTGATTTCTTCATTGATTTGTGCTCTTGTTTTCATTAATTAAGTAACTTAATTAACCCTTCGTTGCCACACCTCTTTTTTCGATCAACTTTGATATACCTAAGTTATTCTTTTGTTATTTTACAAAGCAATTTTTGAACAACTGCCATTCTCATCTGAAGACTAAAATCGTTGTGCAAAAAATTATGGATCATTTTCAAGGTCTTTAGAATGTATTTCAATAGTTTTTTTTTATTGAAATTTTATCACAGTTTTTGTGGAAAAATTCTAGATTATTTATTTTGCATATAGAAGGTACAGAGCGTCAAGATCAGCTTATGGGTGGCTCACATCCATAATGCTATCATGCATTTCATCACTCGCTTTTTATTAGACTATTCAGTCACATGTTTTCCTCCCTTGTTTTTATAATTAATCATTCGAATTTGTTTATTTCTTTTCAGATCAAGAAAAAAGCAATCAGAGGAAAATAATTAGTTGCATCTAACGATCTTCCAAGCGAAAATGAATAACGGAAAGCAAGTCTCTGGGACCACTTACTCCACTGTTTTAGGATAACTTTCATTTCACTAACTCTAAACAACAAGAATCGTTATCATTTTTAGAAATGCAAATATGTCGTATTTCTAGGAAACATTTTTATAGAAAAAATTTATATTTTCAATAGTATTACGTGCTTTATTATAACCATGAAATTTCTTTGCATATCCTCTTTAAAGGACAATATATGTACTAAGAAAAGGAGAAAAAGGAAAGGTCTTTGTGATGAACGAATAAATAGTGAATTACGTGAAGATGAAAAAATATTTTTCACCTGTGTGAGAACGCAAGGAAATGCAGCACTGTTATATGTGTGTTTATAAAAGAATAAGACGTAAAATTTCTACTCGTATTATTGATTTACACGAGTTATTTAGTTAACTCGTTAAATTCATTTTAATTGGCCTGACATTTTTATCAAAATAGTTTGAATCCAACAACACATTATTTTATATCGTACAACTAAGTAAGTGTGCGAGAATATTAACCATTTTAGTATTGGAAAACCGAAAACATCGAAGCATTAACTGTTCTGGTGGTAAACGAATAAGAGAAAACAAATCTACCGTTTAACAACTTTATTAGGAAAATAATGTTTTTCAGTTCTGTTATATAATTTTATTATTATATATATTAACTCGATTTAATACACATTTCAGTTATTTAATTTTCTTTTATTATATCTTAATCCATGAATGTGAACGATTGCGTTATTTGTAACATCTTAAAAATCAATTCGAAAAGAAAGGTGTTAAGAATTCCAAAGTTAAATCTTAATGAAATAAAGTATTTTTACCATGCCCATTGAACGTTTATTTATTTTGAAGTTTCATGTTTAAATTCCCGTCGTTAATTTATCGCGTTATTTTTCGAATAACGCCACATCGTAAGTAGTTACATAAATTTGAAAATTGCGGGTTCAACTTCGATATTCGTTCGCATTTTCCAAGTGGCATGCGCGCTGCCATCGTGCTGCTGCTGCTGTGCATTCGCGTTGATTCGCGTCAATTCGCATTGTAAATAAACAGTGTGCCAGGAGCAGGTAACACACAGCATCGAAGTAACAAAATGTGAAAAGAACGTGTTAATTCGTCAACAATGGAAAACGATCGATTAGCGATCGTTAATGTTGCGAACGAAGGGAAGGAACTGACTATTGCAATTAATAATGGACAAACAATCGAGGATCTTTGTATTAAGGTAAATGAATTTGTGAGGCTATAAATTTTTTCTACTCGTGTCTTATCATCGTAAAGTTAAATGAAATATCTTCGCTTTGACAGTTTGAAAGTCAATAAAATGAAATGAATTATTCCCAGGGAATTTTATTAAAATTTACCACTAAAATTCCATACTTACAATTTCACTTATATAGAATTCATTTAAAGTGTAATTTGTAATTTTAGCTTCCTTTAAATTTCGGTGCAAAATTTATTCCAAGCTCGTAATCTAATTATTAACCTAAGTAATTTACACTTAATTACAAGTCATATTTAAGTACAATGTAATTAATGTTCAAACTAAGCATAATATACGGTTAACCTAACTACCTCTCAAAAGTTCAAGTATATGCATTATTCAGAATATTCTTAACATATTTCTATGTTCTATGCATTCATCCTTCCCTCTCTCTCTCTTTCTTAGTTCCTCTCATTCTTACATACTCGTTTAGAGTCATTATTATTTAAACCTATTCCGCAAATTTTAATTTTGGTGTGCAACAACCTTTAACGATATACCGTTAAGGAACTAGTTCTTGATCAGGCACTAATTTTTGATCAGTTCATGAAATAAATCGTTCTTTTGAGTTTATGTCAATAAATAATTGCTTGAAATAATTACTAACATAAAAACTGATAATTCAAAAACATAGGTGTTGTCTGTGAAAGCAGTTAGTAGTGTTAATTTTAGATGATCAAAAACTAGTTCCTAGTCACCTTATTATTTCATACCTTATAAATAATTAAATTATATACTTATTTTCAACTTTTTAAAATTTTTCCTTGAAGTTTAAACATTAATTCAACTTTTAGTATAAAAAAAGTCTATGGTTTAATGTTTTATTAGGTTAAAAATAAATATTAAAGCGGGAAACCCTCTAAACTGATCAGAAACTAGTTCCTTAACGGTATAGTACTAATAGAACACATTTTATTCTTAACACTTCTGAAACTACATTTAAATAAATAACTTTTCAGGTCTGTAAATCTCTAGGTATAGGCCCGGTGGCTAGACACCTTTTTGCTCTTAGAAATCACTGTACAAAACTATGGTATCCAGTAGCGCATCGTTTAGAAGCCAAAGACAAGAACAAGTTCGACTTCAGAATGAGATTCAAGCCTTCGAGCTTGCGTAGATTAAAACAAATCGATGCAAATGCCTACGATTATTATTTTCAACAAGCACGCTCCGACGTTATGGATAATAAAGTACCAGATATTGTTTATGAAAGACATAAACAAGAACTAATTGGCCTTGGTGTTAGCGATATGTATAGGTGTGTACATACTGTTTCATTTAATAATTTATTCACCTACAGTGGCTCACACCCAAAATCTTCAAAATTGCATAACACTTAAAATTAGTCAAAACGGCTTGAGTTTTCTTGAGAAACCAGAAGGATTAGTTTGCTAAGTGACGTGTTACGTCGTTTTGAAAAAAAAAAAAAAAAATCAAAATCGCTGAAAAAACTCAAGTCGTGCGAACCAATTTTAAAAATGTTATACGATTTTAAAGACTGTACGATTTTGGGTGTGAGCCACTATGTTTTTATTTAAATTGAATAATTACACGTTATTCGGTCATGCAAAGTTAATGACACGATACTTTTAATGTTATTAAACTTTTCCTTCCTCGCAGCGACCACTCATCCTTGAAGAAGTCTGGTTCGCGCAATATTTAAATCTCTTTAGAATTTTAAATTTCATTTTACCCATTTGTCTCTTCATGTTTATTCAGTTTTGTGTTTACCTAATACTAACTTGCCTTCATTTGACCACAGAGTAATGTTGGAGAAAAGAGTACCTATCAAAACGGTGGAATCGGAATACAGAAAGTATATCCCTAAAGAATGTATAAAGCGTCACGCTTTTTTCATTAAGAAACCGATTCACAATGCTCTTCGCAAAATATCCGGATACGATGCAAACTATGTTAAAGAACAATACTTGAAGCAATTCGAGTGTATGGCGCCAAACTATCCGTACGAAGAATATGAAGCTTTGATGGACAGAGGTCTTCCAAATCCTCCGGCGAAAGTGTCTTTGAGGGTCAACGTAGATGAAGTGAAATATTGCGAAGCAGTTGCAACTTCATGGTCCACGTTATGCGCAATTGAGGATTTATGTTTTGTTTCTATAAGGTTTAAAAGTTACTTAATT
Organism: Andrena flavipes; assembly: GCA_963971345.1. Taxonomy (NCBI): domain Eukaryota; kingdom Metazoa; phylum Arthropoda; class Insecta; order Hymenoptera; family Andrenidae; genus Andrena; species Andrena flavipes. Next base: position 654,328 of record OZ020481.1, read on the forward strand.
AATAAGAGTAAGAGACTCGAAGACGCGCGAAATTATTATTCTGATTTGCATCGGAGTCGTTCATTTTTAGATTTTCTTCGCACCGAGATATTTCTGCTTCGATTAATGCTGCGCATAAATTTTAATACAGCTAACTTTTTTTTAAAATTACTTTCATAGAAACGATATGTACTTCGATTTCTTCCTCATTCTATTGCCCATTATTTAACGGCCTATAACTTTCTATTAATAATTTTCATTGCTTTTTAGACAAGACAACACGGTGGAAATATCAAGGAAAAATGGTATACCGTCATATTTGAAATTTGCAAAGAATGCACTTTTAATGTCTTTCGTTTCTGCATTAGATGGTTATTATCGTCTAGCAGTTAAATGGACATTTAATTTATGCGGTGAGATTGTTACCCCTACTCTGAATAGGCTGCACAAATTAAAATGTCATGGTCCAGTTGGGTAGGATTTCATTTATTTAAATTAATGTATCTGTGACTAGCGATGGAACCAAGATTAATATGCGTTACAGACAAATATCAATTAATTCAATACCTAAGGTTTACTTTGTTAGATCGAAGCAATATCTCCCATTAGGTTTCGATATTACTTGCATCATATACTTGGTTCTGTGACTAGCTGCGACATACTATTATCATTGCTGCAGTTGTTAAATACACTGTAATATCGTAGATTATAAATAAGATAAATTATACTAATGTCATTACTGTGAATACCGTTTAAGGCTTTTGTATTTCAGTTCTATTTTTAGAAAAGAGTGTCAATGTTTCGTCAGCACTGTAGAATTGATTTTCTATTAAGATCAGCGCATCCTTAATTCTAATGAAATTAAACATTCGAATACCTCAAACAGTATTCATCGCTTGAATCTTCGTTATAACATACTCAAGGTATTTACAAATATTACAAAAAGAAATTCTATTTCAGGCAAGAATTCGCATATGCAAAGCTTCAGCAAAAACGAGCTAATAAACCTGGGTCTTATTTAATTAGAGAAAGTGAAACAGAGTATAATGTATTTTATTTGGATGCATGTAATAAGGATGGGAAATTGTTTTCGAAAAGAATAGAAGAGAAAGTTTCAGCAAAAGATTTTGTCATTGCTGGTGTCCTTGGTCGATTTGGTTCATTGGCACAATGTGTTTCTTCTTTCCAAGATTCCGAAGGACACCCATACCTTACAGAATGCTTACCACCTTCCGAATATGGTAAGTCAAATATAATAAATTAACTCAATTTTAATTCTATTTCACTTAATAGAATTGAAAGCAAAATTGATAATGTGGTCATTTTAAATGTTTTTTTTTAATTCTTATTCAGACAAATCATCCCTACTGCTCTGTGCTCCTGAGAGCGCGGTCAGTGAAGTTGCAGCCGACGAAGAGATCGTCGCCTCCGTTTTAGAAGCTGGACCGCGCTGTGTGCCTCAAAATCAACTTGAAATTTACAAACCGTTCTTAAGATCTGCCGAAAATGAGCATTATTCGCCAACAACACTTCACAGGGGAATTTGGAGATTGACTAAAGGGAAGAAATTAGAAGTTGCCCTTAAAATTTTGAAACAAGAGGAAGAAACAAATTACACGAAAGAATTCCTGGAACTTGCTGGGAAATGGTCCCAATTGCGTTCTGGGACGCTTGTAAGGTAAATTTTCAACGAAATTTAAAGTTGTAATTTACAGAAAATTCATTGCATTAAATTGTCACACAAGTGTTAGTTAAAATATGTGAATATTATTTTGATAATTTAACACGATTCGACAGATTATATGGGCTGACAGTAACACCATCGATCGGAATGATCCTGGAACTGGTACGACATGGTTCTCTTGACGAATACTTGCGAAGTTCTTCTTCCCAGACTGTTAAAACTGTAGATATGGTAGAAGCAACAGCTTGTCTAGCTACCGCTCTTTGGCATCTAGAAGAGAATGGTGTAGTCCATGGTAACATTAGGTGCAACAAACTTCTAGTACACGCGCACACTAACAATAGCTTCGTAGTGAAACTTGCTGATCCAGGATTATTTGTATATATGGAGACAGATATCCATTGGTTACCTCCAGAAACCTACGGCGATCCAGAATTGGCTAAACATAGCTTTCAAGCAGATGTATGGGCTGTTGGAACAACAATTTGGCAAATCTTTGCTAGGTAAAATATTCCGAAACTTACCTTAATTTGTATGTTTAATTGTGACAAAGCAGAATTGTGTAAAACAGATGTTTCTTAATGCCTATCGCAATGCCCAGCATTAATATCGTCATTTCATTTTAGAGGAGAGACGTTGCTGGAATTTCGAAACGCAGCTATCATGAAAAAGTACTATGCGTCTGGGAAACGTTTACCTATTCCAAATGGCTGTCCTACAGAGGTTTACAGACTGATGCTTGAATGTTGGGGAGATTCGAGTGGTTCTAGGAAGCAACCCCAAGCAATTATGAGAGATATAAATCAGATTCTGTATCAAGTATACAATTCTCGTCGAAGTCATGCTTACGAAACGGCTTTTCCTAAACTATTCAGTTCTGAGCAGAAGAAGCTCGAGGAGGATAATTCTGATAACACCGATAGCAGATCAACAAATAGCGATTCAAGATCTAGTAGTCTTCTTACGGACAGTACAAGTCTTCCGTGGAACGACACTGACGATAGTAAGACGAAATTATGTATTAATATTCATATATTTCTTAAATTTTAATGCGATGTTTACTTTTAACTTCAACTTACTTCAATTCCACACGAGTATATTTTCAATTTTAGGTATGCAAGGGTTGATAAGTACAGAAGATCTCTCTGCATATTTAGGTTGGTTATCAAATGCGAGAAGAGATTCAGATGGTTGTCCAATCTCTCAAAATAATATTCCTAATATGAATCATATTGAGCATTCCGCTCAAGCTCTTCGAATAGGACATCCTGGTAATTTGAGCGAGGTAATAAAATGAATACTTTTTATGAGTTAGAGAAGTTCTAATCGAATTAAAGTGAACTGTGTTTTTAGGAAATGAATAATGCTAATTGCTAATAATGTATTTTTGAAATGACGATTATTTGGAGGTATATGATAGTAACAGTGTATAATATTAATGTCGAAATAGGTATTAGGAAGGGGCGAAGGAGGAGCAGAAGATTGTGATTCTGGAGGAAGCGGAAATGGTTCTTTAGGACAGATGCGTGGTATCTATGAATTGGACATTGACTGTAATGTAATTCTACAAGGTAGGATTGGTCAAGGTTTCTACGGTGAAGTGTATAGAGGTACTCTCGAAAGGGAAAACGGCAAGGATACTGAACAACAACAAGTTGCTATAAAAAAATTGAAAACCAGAGCGCTTGAAGCAGATCTGCGAGACTTTGAAAGAGAAATTTCTATAATGAAGGTAGTTAATTGTTAATATTGTGTTATTTAGCTTAAGGGGTTTGCCTAAGACGTTTTGAAGTTTGACTGTCGATTTGTCTCATGTTTTTCGTACCTTTCGCGGACTAAAAACTGGGGGAAAAACATTATCACGAATTAATTTTGGTACGGACGATAACGACATGTGCACTGAGGGCGCACAAAAAATTTGGAATCAATCCGTCAAGTAGATCTTAAGATATTACGGCAACCATTTAGAAAAACATGATTTTCAGAATAAACGCATTTAAAGTTTTCGCGTAGCCGCATCGTTCAAACACCTATAACTTTTTTAATTTCAAAAATTCAGCTATAGGGCTTTGCACATACCTTTTTGAAACAACGTTCTTTAAGAAACTGTAAAAAAAAATCGACTTTTTTACCGTCTAAGGTAGAACACCCTCTTAATGATAGCTTTTTGGTAGTTTTTTATTTATTTAATATGAATTAATATCCTTGCAGACTTTAAAACATCCAAATATAGTAGAGATTCTTGGAGTAATATCGGATCCCGAAGTTTGTTTAGTAATGGAATATGTAAAACATGGTTCATTGCAAAGTTATCTGGCAATACACAAACAAGAATTAACATGCAAGAGATTGTTGGGTTTCGCCTTGGATATCGCAACAGGAATGGATTACTTGGGTAGCATGAGCATTGTCCACAGAGATCTTGCCGCGCGAAATATTTTAGTCGAGGACGAAAATAAAGTTAAGATCAGTGATTTCGGGCTGGCTCAAGTCACTGGAAAGAATGATTATTATATTTTACAGACTGATCGTGGCCTTCCTATTAAGTGGTAAGTGTTATGAAGTTTATTTAAAAATTAAAAATATTAAAGCGAACACGTGAAACTGATTCATTACTTTTTACTTAATGTTTTAACTATTCTTTCCGTGATTTTCACAGGTACGCTCCAGAAAGTATTAGAGATGGAAAGTTCTCTACTCGGTCAGATGTCTGGTCGTTCGGTGTAACAATGTACGAAACATTTGGCTTCGGAGAAGAACCTCGCTTACCCGGCGTTGATTCAGGTACAGAACGCCTGCAAAGCGATCAGGAGAAAGGAAGTACCGAATTATTAGCTGCGTTAGAAAGAGGCACCCGTCTTCCTTGTCCTTGTACCTGCCCGCAAGCTATTTATGTAAAGATTATGTATCCCTGTTGGCAGTTACAAAGCCACCAGAGGCCAGACTTCGCCACTCTTTGCAAAGACATCAGAGATCTCCTTGCTCAATCTTAAAAATGTAAAAGATAGTTAGGTAGAACGTAAAGAATATTAAATAAAATTCAAGTCGCACTTAATCAAAATTACGTTAAACTACGCGGCGGTTTTAATAATTTTTAATTCCCTAAACTTATTCGATTCTGATACAGTCATCATTTTATTAGATACAGATTTGTGAATAGGGAATACCAAATACGAAAATATAATCACAATTATTAGACGATGAAAAAGGTTTAGCGGTTTTTAATTAAAATGCGATTGTTTGATCTTAACTTAAATTCTCGTTAAAATAATTCGAAGGAGATACGGAGTTTATTTAATAATGAAAAAGTTTCTCAAGTAGAGTTTCTCCCCTTAAAAACGATAGTATTAATTTATTTACTTTTCGTAAACAAAATATTCAATTATGGTGTAGTATAGTACAGTAGATTAATTTATAAATTATTTTGCGAAATCGCGATTTACAAAAATGAAGAACCGAAGACACTTTACAAAAGTAATCGCGGTGCTACGTAAATAAACACTTAACGCGGTGAATATTGTGAATTTCACGGTGTTGGCATGTAACGATAATTATATGGTTTACTTCATACAAGTACAAGAATGAATTAATATTGGAGAAGAAAGTTACCGATATATCTTTTCATAATTTTGACTCGCCTATTCAGTCGGTACGCATTGTTGAAATTCTATTGTTAATTGAATTTTGCGTCGGTACGCTTGTGCGGTATGTATTTACGTATATACCGCATTGTATAAATTATGTATATGTATAATAATTATGTATAATGTACTTGTAAACTGTATGTACAATATGTTCTACCCAGAGAACGTAATATTTTTTTTTCATAATCCTGTTAACAGTTTTCTAATGTAACATGCTTGTAAATATTTTCTGTAGTAATTCAAGAGGTAATTAAAGATCATTGTAATTTGACTTCATTATTAAAATTGTTTTGCGTAGGCTTGTATGCACATTTCTAATTCCTTCTAGCATTCAAGATTATTAAAATAAATTAATAAAATCATGGAACAAGGTGTGTTAACACTTTGCCACCAAATGTGATTCTAACGATGATTTTATTTGCGACGAAGAGTTTCTTGATAAAACAATTTATTTGAAAAAATACTTAGGTTTTTTTTATAATCGAAACGGTTGTTTAAGGGGAGGTTCTGGTCTAAAAGTCGATTTTTTTTATTTTATTTTTTGAATGTTCAAACTTTTAGGAATACATGTTTATGTGGAATACTTCCGTGGAATAAAGAATGTAACAACACATTATATCTAATTTTTCATTTTATTTTCATGATCAAGAAACGCTTATACGTACATAAAATTATGCATTAAATTGTCTCTGCTGCCAGGGAAGGAAAAACCGTCATTGCCAATGAAAGAGTTAGTACAGCAGAAAGATAACAAACTAGACTGTTAATCGAATAACAGACTAATTTAAGATATTGTTACTTGTGATATAGATAGTATAAGTATTAAAACATGTACAATGTGTAAGTTTCATCGATTTTGCAAAACTTTTCAGAGAATCATTAGTAATATTGCTGCAAAGTATTTAGAATTTAGATTCTTTTTTAAATAAAATTTACGTATCGCACTAGATGTTTACTTGTTACGAGTTAATTAGAAATTATAACTTTAATTACCTTTGGAGTTTGGACCTTTACTTTTCCAGCACAAGCTAAAGATCCGTGCACTTTACCTGTACAATTAAAATAATGTAATTAGTACTGTTACTTTTTCGTCGATCCATTTGCATAAAACATGAAATAGACGAAAATGTAATGTAACTCTTTCTTATAAATACGTTTAAATATCCTCTTTTCAAGGATAAAAATATTTACCACCAGGAAGTGGAACTGTCAATTCCAGTTGGTTCGATGCGAGGTCTCCAACCAGTGTCTCATTTTCCAACAGAAGTCCAAAACAGTATAAATTGAAGTCTGCGTTTGCAGCAACCTCTAGTTGCACAATTTTCTTCTACAAACAAATTGGAGAACAGTTAGATTTTATCTTGCAAATTATAAAACGATTTTAAAAACTTGTACCTATTCTCGCTTATCAGCATTAAAGATTGTTGTAAGTAACACGAATTTTATAGATAAATTTTTTCATGTCTTCAACGGTAATCAGAGAAATTGGAAGGGAATCTATTTCAAAAGTAGAATCAAGAGAACACAGATATCGTATCGAAGAAAAAATAATAGACTATATTGAATTGTAATGTTCAACTTGTGATACCGATCTGTTACACTACGATACAACGTAATTATTGCTTTGTGGCTGGAGCGTTAGTCATTTATTTGCTTTATCTTTTTAACGAATAAGAAGCTCCATTTGATATAATAGTATTTGTTAACGAATATTGCGAATGGTGGTCAATAAAAATGTATTTGATCCCCAGCTCATAAATTCGTTCTTTAATATCGCGTCATTGCTCCTCCCACAGCCAGAAAGTATCGACTGCGGGTTATCAATTTGACGCAATTATTACATAATTTGAAATATACTACAAAGTATTGTATTAAAAATTATAATAAGTATTTTTCATCAAGTAGTTATTACATTTGACTGTTTACTAGATAAAAAGGAGACCTCACCTACCAGTAACACGACAGCGGTGAAAAGAACGTTCGACCTGAAGTTGTTCAGAATTACGATCTGTTATCGATAGTGCATCAACGATCGCCAAATTGGTGGCAACGATTAATCGTAATGTTGCGAGTTGCGATCCTCGCTCTAGCGGCGTTTAACGCAAACTCTTACAGTGCGAAGTTTAAATAGGAAAAAGTTAAGGATGATTATTTTAATTATTTTCATATGCTGCGAGGCGTAGCTGTATATACATATGCATGCCCACGCACACATACGTACATACGCACCGTACCGTAGTCGTCCTAGCCTAAGGTGCTAGGCTGTGTGCCTTCCATAAAATTCAGGCACCACATTCGGATAAGAAAATCTCTAAGGAAGAAATCAGTTGCAAACCTGTGCAAAATTTTCACGATGAATGGTAACGTTCACAGTTGTCAAAAGATCATATGCACGGATATTTACACGTTAAGCGCAGTTGAGGCTGCTTTTTGCATTTGTAGAGGTGCTATGAACTTTGTACAGGACATCTCGTCGAAAAGACGATAGACGGATCATCGTTACAACGATGACGCCTGACAGATCGAGTGGTATTAATGCGAATCAGTTAAAAAATGTTCCGAATATTATGAGCAGGTATTGACTCTTTTACAAGTAGATTTAAGATTTTAAATAATTATTCAGTAGAGCATGAGAATTTCAAAATACAGAATTCCAAGTCCAATAATGGAGGAACATGTAAAAGACATATGAGACCTGAAATCTGAATTGATCCCATCGTTGTAAAAAAATTAACAAAAGTCACTTTGCGATTAAAGATTGACAAAATTCTATTAAAATATAGCAAACGATGTTATATGTTATTCTTATGCGAAGTAAATTTTTTATAGTGTACAAAGTACGTCGTCGCCATTCGCTCATTTAAATATTCAGCCAGGAAATGTACCTCCAATTCCGCCGCGTCAACCTGTCCAAAATCAGATGGGATTCGGCGATTACAGATCGTACGGGTCTACTTACGGCAGTGGATACGGATACGGATATGGAAATCAGTACAGAGGATTCAACGGATACGGAGGGTATAATTCGTACGGTTATAGTCCCTATTCTAGCTATAATAATTATGGAGCATTCGGCGGGCACAGCGGCGATGTTGAAAATAGGCAAGTCGCGTAAATTGTTTAATAGTAATTTAGCGTAATAAATGCGACTACCAAACTCGGTAGAAGGATATGCGAGTCAGATGTATACGCGACTTCCCAATCTTTATCACAGATTCTTTCAATACGTCGAGGACAGTACCAGACCAACTTTTCAGTTAATCGAAACTGTCCTTCAAACGTTCTCATCGATGACGATGCTCTTGGAATCGACATATTTCGCTTTGACAAATTCGTTCAGGGCAATTTTAAGCGTCGCGGAGAACATCGGAAGATTACGATCTACCGTAGGACAGCTTTTCAGTACTTTTGCTCTGATTAGATTCTTGAAATGGTTGTACAGAAAAATTGCACGTAAGGCTGGTAAGATCGATATATAAAATTTTGTGGCAACTAGAATTAATTTAAATTCTATGCAAATTACAAGAAAGTATAATTTGTCATCTTTGTTATTTAGGGTTACAGGGTGACAGTTCCATTAACGAAGAATTGTGGGAGAAATCTATAGCAAAGATTGGAAATGATAATGTCACTAACAACACTTCTCTTTGGTCTGGATTTTTAATATTTAGTGTATTTTTTATAGTACCTTATATGATTCATAAAATCTCAAGCAATATTAAAAGCATTCAAATGAAAGGTACAGAAGTTCGGAATGTATTAAACTGATCTGTAATAACATTAGTTTACAGCCATTTTGCGCAGCAGATGCCACTATTATTTTCCTGTATAAAATGGTCCGCTGATTCCGAAAATAAGGTCTAAAAACAATTTCCATGTATACGTTTTCGAGATATCGACAGGTGAACATTTTACCTGTCTACTCAAAAGGTGGCCCAACTTAATTGCGAATGACCGATTTGCTTGAAAATTATATCAAATTAAAGATGATTGAATTTCAATTTTGGTCGAAAAAAATTACTTTTTTCACATATTTCCATCTATTTCACCCGAACTACTGAACCGATTTGAAAAATTTGTTAGGTACATTTGTTTGTGATACAATTATCTTTAATTTGATATAATTTTCGACCAAATCGGTCATTCGCAACACAAGATATTCGCAAAAGGGTCAAAAGTTCACCTGTCTATATCTCGGAAACGTATCGATGGAATTTTTTTTAGACCTTATTTTCGGAATCAGCGGGCCATTTTACATAGGAAAAAAAAATAGTTCTTTTTTATTTTGTAAACTAGTGTAATCATTGGGAATAGTATCACTAATGTGCTTAAACAGTTAACTGCACCATGATTACGTTTATATTTCAGGCAAGGACCCAAAGGAATGGTACCAGTGCGAAGAACCAGTGTACGTTGCAACGGTACTGTACGACTTTGTCGCAGCAAATAACGAAGAGCTTAGTGTGAAAGCTGGTCAGAAAGTCGTTCTTGCGCCCCAGTCTCTTCAACCAAAAACTTTACCAGGCTGGTGCAAAGCTACCGATAATGTAAACATTGGCCTCGTTCCCTATAATTACGTGAAGGTTGTAGGGCAGTTAAAGAAACGAAAAGAAACAGACGAGACCACTCCCACAAGAGAGGGGAAGCCTTTTGCAAACGACACTAATTGTAGTAAGAGTAATAAAGGAAATTCTGATGTTTCAAGGACTGATGAAAATTTCGCAAGTGAAACGTAGGCACTTAGAATTTATTTTACAGCATTGACATATTTTTCGTTGAATTTTTGGGAAGTCTTATATTTAAATGGAATATCGAATGTTCTACAAACGTAGTCTATAAAAATTATATTCCACAACGTTCTCGATTGCTCCAAGTTTACCGTCTATTGAACCTAGTTTTAAAAATACCGAAATTGCCTTGAAATATACATCATAAGCAAGCATGCAAAATTGTGAAAGATTTACAGAGAATTTGATGCTGGAACGATCGTGTTTAAAAATGCCAGCCGATTTTTAAATGAAATTTCATATCCGATGTATTAAAGGGTTTAACAAACTGGACTTTCTAGTGTCACATGTGGTACTTATGTTTAATGTTTATACTGCAAATCGTAATAGGCAATTTTAATAATACCAGTAGGCTACATATTACATTGTTACATTTGCATACAGTTTTCTACTTTAATCTAAATTTTCGTTTATAATAACTTGGATATTTAAATAAATATTTGTAAATCTGTTCTTTATTAAAAAACGAATGCTAAGGAACGATGTATAACCGATTATTTATTCACGCAGTGCGAAACTCTACGCAGGAAATCTGAATTTTTTGGAATGCTTTGAAAAATATATTCTTCAATTACGGGACAAATCTGTTAGAAAAGAGAAAATACAAAATAAAAAGCTGTGATATGTATTTTAGCGAGATTAATATTTCTTCGAGGCAAGTATACTTACCGCGCTACTAAGTACGTACCGATTTAAAGATTGTAGTGAAAATAACATCAATTACAGTAAACGGAAGGAAATTATTTTTTTTAAGGAAATCTTTTTTTAAACATTTACAATCTTGTTCACATAAAATACTTTATAGGTATATGTATATTATATTTATATATATTTATATTTGCGTGCTGCGCGCGCTCGCACGCGCATATTTATATAATTTACAATTTCACTTTCTATCTTTTTCCAACAACGTCAACAATAGATTCTACAGTCTACACAACGAATTCTGCAGACATTTTAGCATTCTAGAGAAGGGAATGTTTTGTTAGGAAGGAACAAAGAATGAAAAGAGAAAAGAGAAAATGATAGGGGGCTTCTTTTTAATCGGTGAACTTGCGATTAGGGTTCCTTCCAAAGAGGGCAGAGCGTATATCCGGTACCAATTGCTGTGCTATTAATTCTAATCTTGTCTCCAAGGCATTGCTCACTTTTATGCGACCTGAAAGAAATGAATTTATTGCTTTGTATAACATAATTTCAATAGTCTTATTTCATTTTTGGTGAATAAATACCTCTCGCCGCGAATAAATCAACACCGCCACAACTGTCAGGTGGAAGGAAATTATCTTGATCGATCTTCAGTACCACCTCCTTTCCTTTTGTTAGCTGCTTGTAAGCATCTTGCACAGATTCCAGAATAGATTCTATCAGAAGGACATCTACTTGACGCACGCGAATAGTAACATTGCTCTCCGTCAACTAAAAATTGCAAGCAAAAAGGTATTATATTTTAAATCACAAATGTTTATGTATATATCTTTCAGAGAGCTACGAGATACAGATGTATACCTGGCACAGGCCTTGCAGGATTAGTAATTTCAGAAGTTGTTTATACCGCGCATTATCTTGCGTTACTTCGGTCAATTTCTTTCTAGCTTCATCCAGCACGTTGCGCACATGATCTTCCCTGACTTTCAGAACCTTCAAGCGGGCCTGATTCAGCATATTCGAGGATTGACTGTGCAAAATAATTATAATTAAGAATAACAGTAAGGCTGTAAGTATGAGGAATCAGTTCTCGTGTTAAATGTACATTTTTTTCTGAAGTTCTACTTGTTTCTCTTTCTTCTCAAAATATTCCATAATTTTAAGTCTTTGCTGCTGAACCAAGCGACCCTTTTCTATATTAAACTCCTCTTCTGCCTTAGCATCAATTTCTTCAGCCTTCTCATTGGCCTCCTGCTCAATGAAGGCCATCATATGTTTAATCTAAAAGAAGGGAAATCATGAGAACAATGCCGTAACTGACTGTAATTAAACAAAATAAGATGGTATCGGCGCACTGATTCGGTACTTAAACAACCAACATCTTCCCATTCAACATTCAAATAGAATTTAGCTAATATTCAATGCTTCCATGAACTACACGATATATTTTTCGTTCCTCATTTGTAAAATCCATTTTTATATACTTACAAGGAAACATTATTGATAAATCATAAATTAAAGGCAGGTAATAGTCTCTACTTGAAGAACACCTTGGTTCCAAACCAGCAGACAACTACTCCATTTTCTGCCAAGACTCTAATTACTTGAAATACTAAGTAAAAATTAAGAATCTTATGGTCGTAGAAATAGCTTAATAAGTTACTCCTCGCTTTCAATGAAGATAATATAATTCAGTGTTTAAATATCTGACTGGAAATTTACTTCGGAAATCTCTCGTAGCTTTTTCTTAACGAATTTTTTTCTTAAATTGTTCTACACGGCGAAGGGTATAGAAGTACGAATTCGACGAGGAGAGCTGCTGAGAGCAAGCATTCCATCGAGGCAGCAATATATGAAATAAAACGCAAAAATAGCTTAAAATCGATGCTCGACGAGGGCATAAAGATCTTTCAATTTCGATAATATTCTACCTGTTTTTTAACATCCGCATCGCTGAGTGCCATGTTGAAGCTTTAGAGAACTCGCTGGCCTCCTTAGAATAAAGATTTCCTAAATTATTCCTTCGATCTACCTATCCGTTTCGAATAGAGTTTTTCAAGGAGTCAACGCCTACTGACGAAACTGTCGTCGGTTAATGATGATCATATGACACGAACTGAGCGTTCGTAAAATCCCACTTACCATTGCGCAGGAGGCAAATGTGTTCCTAAAGTACACGAGGGTGTGCATTTTCAACAATCATTTTGGAAGATAATTAATTATAATTACGAAACTGTTTACACAGAATGAAAATAAACGCATATAGAAATATCCTGCAAGAAATAAAGTAAATTTGTGAAATCATATTCTAAACTGAAGGAAATTTGGAGTGTTAAAAAAAGAAATTCCTAGCTTGGCGAACACGCGTAACATGCGTACTTGATTATTTCATCACCGAAGACAATAATTCTTCGATTATTATATTCGAATCGTGGGAAAGTGAAACCTCACTAGAATAATAGAAAACTGTACGTTTGTGCTTTCGATTATTTTCGCTTGACCCCATACACATAGGTATATGTACCTATATGCTATAAAAAAAGGTACGTTTCGCCGATTTGAAATGCCTCTCGTATGTAGCGTCACGCGTTAAATTTACATTAAAAGGCACTAGCGCGTAGAACCAACGTAAACAATAAAAAAAAAATGATCCCGTTTCATTCTGACATCTCGATGGATTTCAAAAGTCGAATTAACTAGCTGGTCTTCAGCGTGCATGTCGGTGGTTGCGTTTCATACTTTTATAAGAAAACATTGTTCTCGATCAGAATTATCGCATATTTTCGCAGTATAACAGAATTTAGCTGGCTTAAACAGGTAACGTGCAGAGTGATAGCTGGCGAACCGTGTTAACTGTCAAATAGATCTCAAGGAGGTAACGTTTCGTTGACTCTAACCTAAAAAGACACGCGCTGCATTTCGTCATCTGTTTTTTTTAAAAGGAGCTGACCAATTCTTTTCATTAATGCGATATTCACTTTTCCATTGCTCTCGCTTCAATTGTTCCCGATAATTTACATATTTTTATGGACCCCTTCCATGCTCCCTTTTTCTGACGAAGGTTGATCTTTGTTTATCGTACATTGATTTTTGAGGTTAAGTTATCAGTTGGCTTTGAGTTCCGATGAGCGAACTTTTAATAATATTGAGACCACGAATAAGCATTAAATTCGTTTATTTCGATTGTTGGTTCATTAAAGGAGAGTTATGTATGTCGTGTACTCTTTTACCGAGCAGTTATGTCAAACCATTTCGATTTAATTCTGTCGTGGAATGTACACTGACTTTAATAATAATCTTGCATCTGCATTTTAATTAGAATTTATTTCAGTTCAAAAATAGCTTGCTTTATCTTTAATTTATGGAGAAGCGGATGACCAATTATTCGTGACAAAAGGCATCGCAAATAAAAAGAATAAATTTATGCCGCAGAGGTCATTTTAGCTTCAATTTCTTTTACTATCTCCGATTACTTTTCCACTGCACAAATTCTGGAATTAAAGATTTACATATTTTTTCAATTACTTTATATGAATTCATTAACACATTAAGATGCTGCAAGCTTTTTAAATAATATATTATCGATGTATCGTCTATGGTCAGTGGAACTATATTATTAAGAGTTAAAGCTTTAAAAGACAAATATCGATGTAACTGATTCTTAATATCAATAACGTATGTTTGTACGCATCGAGTAGGTGAAATTTTATTCATATTTGTAGGAAAATAGAGAGAAAGATGTCAAGCGCAGAATCTTTGGCAGAAGTGACAGATGTAGTTCAAATTCTTCGACAATGGGAGGAGGAGCACACATCGCCTACGTACGATCCAATTCCAACGCTTCAAAGACTGGCCGAAATTATAGAATTAGAAACAGAGAATTATTTGAAAATGGATCCCGATCCGTTCGACGAAAGGCATCCGTCGCGTACAGATCCAGAGTGCAATTTTGGGCATATATTAAAAGTTTTATTTAGAAAGGATAATTTTATGACCAAGGTACATCGATGTACAAGAATTTCAATTTATGTCGATATTTAGACCGAATATATAACGTATTGCATTTCCAACAGCTTATAAACGATTACTTAAGAGACACTTACTGGTCTCGTGCGGGTATCATGGGCCGTGATGTTAGAAAACTGAATATCGCTGCCTGTCGTCTTATGCTCGATATTCTTCCCGGATTAGAGACTTCCGCAGTATTTCAACCAGATATGGAGGGACTTATTCATCGTCTCTTTTCCTGGGCAGAAAAGAGCGTCGAACCATTACAAAGCTACGCGACCGGACTCGTAGCTGCTGCGATGGAAGTTCAGGAGATCGCTACAGGTTTCTATTTAAAATATTAACATTACCACGATTTTAGGGAGCAAACATTTTCGTAATGTATAGCAGCCTTTAAGAAGTACAATGCACAACGTGATTATTTAACGATTCTGCGACAGGCTTTAGAGAACAAAATGCAAAAATGGTACCTCTGATGCTACAAAGGCTTCATAAATTGCAAGAGAAAGCACAGGAAGATAGGCAACTCGCAGTGAATAATAGACCTTTTGCACATTTCGGTCAGGATAGAAATAGCGGCGGAGATGGCGAGAACAAAGGTGTTCCTGGGAAAAGAAAAGTAAGCGCAGTTTAAGTATCTAAATGAAATTCAGTGTATTAACGCATTGCGTTATGGGATCTGATAAAAAGTATCGGACACATTGTAACAGTAGAATTCTATTTAAAGGTGAGAGAGAAACGGAAAGAGAACGGAGTTCTCAAAAGCCCTAGCCGTAGTAACTATTATTCTGATGAAGAAGACTGCCTGAAGTCTCCCGAGGATTCTGCTCCTTTGCCTAAGAAAAAGAAAAACGATACAAAATGCGAAACTCCCATAAAGGGCGATGTCATCTACCCAGAAATAATGTCCCCGCCTTTGTCTGTGCCGAAGAATTCTAATTCCAATAATCAAGTAACACCATCTAAGGTACAAGGCGCTCATGGCAGGCCGTTAAATGTTTCTTCGGCACGATGCAATTTGCAGAAGAATTCTGCATCTTTGTTGCAGAATTCCAGTACTCCATCTCCATTATTGGAAGAGAATTCTAACTCTTCATGGGCAGAGATGGAGTCCTATGTCATTGGAAATGTACAAATACATCCTCCAACACTGGCTACGAGACAGATGCTCATACTGAGGTAAAGATATTAATTTCATTAAGCCTCTGTCCGGTGCAACAGAAAGAGAAATTTTATTCTTATTCCAACGCAGGTATCTTACGCCGATGGGTGAATATCAGGAGTTCTTGGGTCACGTTTTCGAGCAGAACGCGCTGGAACTAATTCTCAAATACATTAATGTGAAAGAAACCAAGGATAGTCGTTTAGCTTTCGAGGCTCTGAAATACTTGGCTTCTCTGCTCTGCCACAAGAAATTCTCCATTGAATTCCTAAATGTAGGAGGCTTACAGAAACTGTTAGACGTTCCAAGACCCAGTGTCGCGGCTACCGGGGTTTCTATATGTTTGTACTACTTGGCGTACTGCGAGGATGCGATGGAAAGAGTATGTCTTTTGCCGAAGCACGTTATTTCGGATCTGGTTACTTACGCGTTGTGGCTCTTGGAACGAAGTCACGATTCGGGCAGATGCCATGCAACAATGTTCTTTGGATTCTCCTTTCCGTTCAAAGTAATACTGGAGGAGTTCGATGCTCAGGATGGGCTGCGAAAGCTTTTTAACGTGGTAGGTATTTTGCTTGACTCGTTGCGGAGGTCAGATTTATTAACGAATTCTGAAAATTGTTTCTCGGCTGCTGGTTAATTCGTAATTCAACTCCTTCAAGATATCCACACTACCGATTTTAAACATAGAGGAGGAGCCAGCGTTAAACGATGACGAAGAATGCGCTTCTAGGCAAATAGTTCGACATGTCGCGGTAGCTTTAAAGCGATACATGGAAGCTCATTTACATCTGAAAGCTGAGCAGCTGCAAAGGGCAGAGAATGTGAGAGCTGAACGCGATACGTGGCAACCGTCGCTACCACCTTATAAAGCCTGTAAACTAAGCAGCGAGGAAGTTCAAACGAAGGTAATGCGGATTAGACGATGTTTCCCGTAAACTGGCACACAACGCTAGCGTAATTTCTCCTCTTCTCATTAAAAGGTGGAGGTCCTTCAAGAACTAATGTCTGTAAGAGCGGTATGGCCGCCGGTAGAGGAATTACATCGGCTTGGAGGCATAACGCTTCTGCTTCAAATTATTGCCTTCGCTAGGGAATGGAATTACAGCGGTCGGGTTCATACAACTTCTAGCGCCGAGACAGTCCGTTCTTGCCTTGATGTGATAGCTATTTGTTCTGTGGTGCCGAAAGTGATGTTGCTACTTTGCGAGAGAGTAGACATGCCGGATATGTCTATGACAATGGCAATTAATTTACTCTTGGCTGCCGCAGAGTGTGAAATTATTGCAGATGCTGATGTGCAGAGAGCCGCACTAAGGGCTGTGATTAACTGCGTTTGCGCCCCTATAAATAGGGTGAGTAATCATATGAATTATTTAATTAATAGAAACAGTCGAATGTATTTAATAATGTTACGTTGCAGATCGGTGGGAATGTAGCAAGGTATTCGGTAACTGGATCTGCTAAGAAGAAAGCAAATATTAATAACAGCGAAGAATTGATACAGAAAATTTGGGAGAGCGTTAGATCCAATAACGGAATAATGGTATATAATATTATATCAATTCTAACTGCTTTTCTGTCTGATTTCGCATTTAATAGTATGTAGTATTTATAACCCCTCTTTTGTGTTACAGGTTTTACTACAATTGATGATGGTTAAAACTCCGATCACAGATGCAGACAGTATAAGAGCTTTAGCGTGTCGTGCTTTGGCAGGATTGGCACGTAGCGAGAAGGTCCGACAAATAATTAGCAAGCTTCCAATGTTCACCGATGGACAGATTCAGGCTCTTATGAAGGATCCGATACTTCAGGAGAAGAGGCAAGAGCATGTAACGTTTCAAAAATATGCTTTAGAGTTGATGGAAAGAGTTTCTGGGAAAGCGAAGCCAACTGGAGCGGAGTATGAGATTTCTTTGGTCAGCTTGCATCGCGTAAGTCCCCTTCGATTTATCACCGATCAAGATAACATTGATTTGATTTATACATTTCTTTCAATTAGATTCCGGACTTCTATATTACATTTCACTTCGCTTCCTTTCACAGGCGAACGTAGTAGCACAGACAAGAATACAATATAACGAACGACAGTTGAATCAATTAATATACCAGCATTTAGTGTCGAAAGGTTTAACGGAAACTGCAACAACACTTCACAGGGAAGCTAGCTTGGACTCTTCTGCAATAATGAAGCCAATGTGCACATATCAGCCATTTACCTATCGCAGTCCTGCAACTACCGGAGTAAGTAGCTACTGTAAGGATAACACTGGCAATTAAGTAATAATATCAGGCGGATGTTACGTAAATTTAAATTTATTTATTTTTTTTTACCGAAGACAAGAAATGGATTCTCTCCCGGAGCTCCAGTTAATTTGTACAATACAAGATGTAATCAAAGAGAAGTGTCTTCTCGAAACAACACGACTCCTACTTCATCCTCTAGGTATATATCTCACTCGAATTTTGGCTCAGGCTCAACGTCTCTAAATCCTGGGAGTAATATACGTTTAAAACTTTCTGACTGCCTCAATCAAAACGTTATTCCAAATAGCACCAATCAACCGATTAAGCTGCAAATTAACCAAAAGTGAGTTAGATTTTTTGTGCGATTCTATTTTACCGAAATCGCGCGAGTGTGAAATGTATTAGGAGAGGGCAATCATAACGAGACGATTTCAGGAAAAGTCAGGTCGATAAGCAACCTCTAGTCAGTTCGATGAATTGCCAGTCAATCACATGCAGATCGCTGCAGAAACAGATTTCAAGGGATCCTGGTGGTGGCGGAGGACCTGGGGTAGCTACGTCCAATCCAGCCACCATAACATTGGACTCTATTATCACAGAATATTTAACTAACCAGCACGCACTCTGTAAAAATCCCATGGTCACTTGCCCACAATTTAATCTTTTCGCGTGAGTATATATAACAATTCCCACGTCACTCGCTCATTAATCATTCGAATAGAATTCTCAGCAAAACAATGCTTTCGTTGTAGGCCACACAAGTGTCCAGATCCTTGTACAAAAAATTCAACGCCAACAAATTTAACGGTAAGACTGGCTCGAAGAGCATTGGGGATGGATGGCAGAAGATTGGATAGAAGACACATTTACAGCCGGTTTTGTCCTGTAAAAACCTTCCGACCTTCGGACGTCGGAACCTTCACCTGTTGCATTTTTTCGGTAATTAAAGCTCCGCCCAGTACCATTCGAAAGAAACACGCCAGATATGCATTATTAATGTGTCACTGTCCAACGTCTTTACAGCCTTGCCAGCAATATTTAATGCTGGGCACTTATGCGGGAGATGTGAAAATGTTCCATGCATACACAGGTGTAGAGGAGGTAACATATCCGTGCCACGAGTCCTACGTGTATCATATGGAATGCAATCAGCGTGGTAATTTATTGTTAACATCCACTGCATGGAGAAGCCCCATGTCTGCGCTTTGGAGTATAGGAACCTTCTTCGATATGAAATTGTCGTTGGAAAACGAGGATTACGTCGAGTTCGGAAAGCTCCAGGACAGAATTATTGGAACCCAGGGCGAAAGTGCCACGGTACGTACGTTTACTCTCTTTGGGAAGTAAATGTGCAAGTTAGCGGCTGGGACTGAGAAAGAATAGGGACTTCAGAAGTCATATCCAACATACGAATCTCTCCTTACATAATTATCTTTCTAATCCATGTTTCCAGATCTACGATATAGCTACAGGGAAATTATTAACTACGCTAACTCCTTCGATCTCCAATCAGTACACCAAGAACCGTGCCACCTTCAGTATGAACGACGAATTGGTTCTCAGCGATGGGATCCTCTGGGACGTGAATTCCGGAAAAGAGATTCACAAGTTCGATAAGTTGAATCAGACGCTCAATGGAGTTTTCCACCCGAATGGTATTCATACGAATTACATAACATTTTTCAATTAATTATGGTAGGGGGAAGTTATGATTAGTATCTATACAGTAAATACCTTTCCAACAGGCACAGAAGTGGTGTCGAATACAGAAGTCTGGGATCTAAGAACTTTCCATTTGCTGAAGACAGTGCCGACACTCGATCAAATGGAAGTAATATTCTCCCCCGTTAATAACATTATATATGCCGTGTCCTTGGATCAAGAGAATGGGGATGAATCGCATTATGTTACTTCGTTTAAGACACTAGATGCTCTGGATTATAATAATATTGGTAAGTATCGTTCCGTCGAATCTCATCAACGATGTTCAGGCTTATTAATAATGAAAGCAATGACTGGATGAGGATTTTAATTGTAGCAACTTGCGATGTCAAAAGAGGGATTTACGGGCTGGCTTGTAATAAATTCGACACGCAGATAGCAATAGTCGAGAATCAAGGTGAATTCGATAGTATTCAAGAGTCTTGCGTGAGGCTGTACGATGTTGGCAGAAGAAGAGACGATGAGGATGAAGCCGACGAAGATGACGATGAAGAAGATCTTGATGCAAGCGATGATGACGGTTCCAATTCTGGTTCCGATGATAATAATGCTGATGGTATGTAACGTTCCATTTAGATTTAAATGCTTATTTCAATTATATTTCCTTCCAATTAGCTCGACAAAGCACATTTCACTGATAAATCATAATAATAGTGAATCGTGGAATCTTAATTTCCACTACGATTTAAGCCTTAAATTCTTGCAGGTTTAGTTCACATTTAATTCTCCTTGACTTTTAGTGTTCTATGTTCTGTGTAATAAATGACGATGATGGCGATATTGCCTGATGGTTAAATGGATCTTAATTTTAATAGCTTATTTCTTAAGTTCTGTTCTTTCTGCCTTTGTAAATTTCTTTTCAAAGTGAAACACGAAATTCTTATTTAAATAGACGCAGACAATCCAGACGCAGCAGCAGGAGAGAATGGCGATGAAAACGAGCGAAACGATCGCGAGAATAACGATGACGATGATGACGAGGATGACGACGACGACGACTATGATACATCCGATGGCGATGATCCTGGAGAAAATTTGATAGATTACAGTCGTTCTCCTGATTCTCTAGATTTGTCCCTCTCTGACGTCGATGATTTGGAAATCCTTTTCCCATAAATATTCTTCGAATACGATCGGAACGGATTATGAGAATATTAGTCTTAAACAGTTCCCATGCATTGTAAAAATAGAAAAAGAAAAAAAGATGAACTTATTTCATTCTGGGTGAATCGTAAGGCTGAGGAGAAAGTATCAATACGAAATAATCATTTGTCACACTAATCGTTGATTGGCGAAATGGGGGAAAAGTATTGTAATACTATCAATCGAGTAGACCCAATGTTCGACTATTTAGTTTGCTCACTCTTTAATTGTAAAGATTGTCTTTTTATCGTAAGTGTTAGATTTCGATTGAAATAATATGCAAAGATCATTAAAAATTTCTGTTTCGATGATAAATTAAATTTAAAACCCACTTCGCCAATATTGAAATTCTCTCAAACCTTCGTCAGATCAAGGAAAGTGCGCCATCGAGCATGGCTAAAGAAATGATTCTAAAAATGAATTTACTCAGCCATTACTAAAATACCACGTAATAAAAGGAATGGTTGGTCGCTGATGTAATTTTCAATTTCCATCGAATGATGCGCCGGCCGACTTGAATGTATATACTATTATTATTAAGGTATTTGTTGTTCAGTGAACGTGTATCACATATTCTCTACTAATAATATGTTTATTCTTAAGAGATTCTCTTCCTCTTCGCGGTGATCGGACAAATGTTTATCAATCGATAGATCATATTGAACAATCACTGGAATCGATGATCACGATTATTTTCAGACCTTGGTTAATCAAGGCAGCAAATTTCAAAGTCTGCGAATGTATACTTCTATGTATATGAACAACACAGGTACGAGGGAGAGCGCGCGCGCGTGTGTATGTATGTATGTGTGTGTGAGAGAGATTGTAAAAAGTTGATTTAATCCTGTCGTTTGTTATCATTAATAAAGAATCGTGAATTTGTATAGACTTGCTCTAATAAATAGAATCGCGCTTTATGAAAAATTTTCAGTAAGCCTATCTACTTATATTCTTATTTCTACTCGAAATTGATGAACTATATATTTAGTGTTTTATCGTTCATTCGTGAAATGCGGGCTATCGCGCCTTTCCTTTTACATTCTTAAATAATTACAGTACCTAGTATGTATTTTGTTACACAAGCATTCAACTTGTTATTTTTTAGAGGTGGTTTCAATTTAGTTCCAGAGGCTTTTATTCATTGTTCTGCCCTGTATATCTAGTGGCTGGAATTAAAAGCAGATTTAACGAGATATCCAGTATTTTTGCGATATAAATTTTATTTGTATTATATACTGTACATATACATATGTATGCCTCGTCTGTGCTTTTCCTTATTCACAGCAGATGGCCTGATTCCTTTCACTAATATTCAATTTCTTCCTTGTCTACATCAACGATTGATTTCTTCCCTACCAACAATCGCGTTTGATTTCTTCCTTAACAATCGTCCGTCATAAAGTCAGGACGCACCTACGTATGAAGGGTCATTTTATTCCACCAATGGCTTTCATGCATTTGCCGTGGAACAGATACATTATTTGTGCCGTCTATATGCAAGCCCAAGTTCCATGACGGTGATTCAGTCATTGGATTACATTGGATGGTATTTGGTTCCTCTGAGCTGTCATTCTATGTCATTATCCGAATAACCTCTATAAGACTCCCACACGTAAGAGTATTATGAGAGGTGATATCAATTTCTCGCGTTTGTGATAAGGACACTCGAGAAGAAACATGTTCTCCAGCGGGCCGAACTATACAAAGCTGAAGACGCACCTGCGTCTGGCGATAAATCGGCTCAAATTACTTGAGAAAAAGAAAACGGAGCTCGCCCAAAAAGCGCGAAAGGAGATTGCTGATTACATCGCCGCGGGAAAAGTGGAAAGGGCGAAAATACGTGTCGAGCACATTATTAGGGAAGATTACATGGTCGAGGCCATGGAACTGCTCGAGATGTACTGCGACCTTTTGTTGGCACGTTTCGGACTTATTCAGCAAATGAAGTAAGCACGTCACCCTAACGATTCTACGATTAAGAAGTCACAGACAACAAAAAAAAACCAAGTCACTCTCTACGCTTGACATTGTACAAGCATTACAACTGTTCCAACGTATTCTATTCCTGTTACTTTAACTGTTATAGAAACTTAGACGAAGGATTAGCGGAAGCAATTTCCACGATAATATGGGCCGCTCCCAGAATTCAAACAGACGTTCAAGAGATCAAAGTGATCGCCGACATTTTAACGTCAAAGTACGGCAAGCAGTATACGGATGCTTGCAGGGAAGAGGCGGTGCAGACCATCTCCGAGAAGTTGAAACACAAGATGAGCGTACAATCGCCGTGTAAGCTTCTCGTAGAGAAATATCTCGTCGAGATAGCCAAGAATTATAATGTCGAATACGAGCCGGATCCACAGGTAAAAATAACAAATGACCGTCGACAATATCGATACAGCGAGGGGCAATAATAATAAGCTGCGAGATTTTGATGTCATAGGTAATGATGGAAGGTCAAGATGCTATGTTAATAGATGTTGGAGCTAACGGAGAAATTAGAAACAATTTAGACACAGCTTCTGGAGGTGGTATCCCGCAACCAGTTGGATTCATTGGCTTTCCACAACCTCCGCTCTTACCGAATCCTACGCCTAATTTTATAGTAAGTAATACTTCCTCGTTTAGGTGCTTTGTATACATGGGAATTTGCTTGTTCTATTAGGATAAATTCAACTGTAATTTATTTGTTTAGAATTCAGAAAAAGGATCCATGGGGTTTGTATCGCTTTCAGAAAGTAAAGATCAAAATGTTCCTTACACTCCTAATGTGTCTTATAACATTCCTTTGGACAATTCTAATAGTAACAGGCCTGTAAGTAATCATGACGTTACTTAGAAATAGCTGGTATATATTACCCTCCCATGGCATTTCTTAACGACACGATTCTCCTTCGTCTAGGAAAATGATTTACCTCCGCCGTATGGTTCATTTCCACCGGATTTGAACAAGCAGGTAATGCGATAACAGGGACAACGAAGATCGTTATACATAAGAATATAAACGATTTTATATACACTTTGTAATCTTTATTGCAGTCTGATCAGAAACCGAAACCACAGCCACGATCGAAAATGCCAATGAATGATTTCCAGCTTCCGGATTTGCCAGCCGTGCCGTCAGAAAATGATTTCCCTCCGAACAATCCGTCTACTAGCGAAGACATCGATTTCGCCGACTTGATGAAACGTTTCGAGGATTTGAAGAAGAGGAAATAGTTTTTTGTAATTATGAAAGTATGTCGTATGTCGTATGTCGCATATGATATATATGTTAACACAACCATGTGTAAGTATAAAGATTGAAAATAATATAGCTTTATCATTATATAGTATCTTGGGATTTAAATCACCCGGAAAGTAATTCAAGCAATGGTTCTATGTGAAATATTTTCTCCAGTGATTCTAAAGAGTATAAGCGAAACGTTATTTGCATTAATGTAGCAAGATCAGAAAAGTTATGGATTGAATTCAAAGCATCGTAGTTTTATAAAGCGCTGCAAACGGACGTCACACTTCGATCTTCCAGAATAATTCAAATTGAGCATCCTTTGGATATTGTACAATACTTAAGTGTGGCTTAGGGAGAAACTGTACAAACAATTCATACAAATGGTAGGCTGTACTTGGAAAGAATATTTTATGGTCCACTTCTTTCGGCCTCGGCTTGCTTTCAGATAAGGGGTGGGCTCTCGAAGTTAATTTTTAAATTCTCGGAACTCGAATTCGAAACTCTGTCAGGCTTCGAAACTCTCGAAACTTGAAGCGCTGATTCTGTTTCGTAAGTGGAATATCTTGCATTGAAAACTGAAGTCAACAAAATTTGATTTTATACGGTTTCCTATCTAGGTTTCGAGAGTTTCGAATCACGAAGAAAGTGCAGAGTTCCATATTCCCGAGACTCGAGACTTTCTTGGATTTTCGAAGCAGTAAATAATTATAATAAATAAGCGGTGTTGCGTGCATTGTCGGCACAAACGAATGTTTCTAATGGAACATTCACATTGTTATACATAAAGGTCATTTATATAATTGAAGTTATAGAAATTGCTTAAGATTCTCCGTTCTTGAAAAGATATTGTATCATGGTATGTATAGAGTATTTTTATGAACACCGCTTTTTAATGGAATTAGAATTTTGCTGTTTTTTAATATTGTAATTTAAAAGTTTATAAAATGTATTTTGTGAAAGATATGTAGCGTAGTCGGCAATAGAAACAAGCTTTTTTTTTAAAGTATCTAATAACTTTATATTCTCCAACAAATACACCTGAACGAAATATTCAATATTTCTATTTATTTTACATACATTCTTTATGCATTATTTATGTTTTTATTAACATTTTCAGAAAGACACTTCAATTCTCCCAGTCGTCACACTTCTGAAAGCACCAGATTCACTTATTTTCACTTAAACAGTTTTTTCCTACTTCATTGACGAGTTCCATGATATTAAGGTCGTACTTACTTCTTGCCCCTTCTCAGCCAAACATTTCAACAAATTTTGAGAAAATTCACACTTGTCCTTCTTGTCTGACTCGAGATAACGAAAGCACTCTATAATCGATTCTTCGACAAAATCTTTCAAATCCGGATTGTGAATATTTTGGCTCATTAATGGGATCACCAAGTCTCGTTCTGGAAATCCCTTTTGGTCTACCTACGATTTTTGTGTGTTCAAGACGAATCATTTTAATGAAAAGTATGAACATAGAAAATGAAACGAGTAATACAGATTATACTTACAGCGTTAAGTTCATTGAACAAACACTGCATAATACACTGGAATATTTAGAAATATGGAATCGTTATTTACAAGAGTAAATAAAATCTTCGGTTACCGATTGGGCATAATTTAAATAACTTACAGCCTGCTCCCAACTAGCGTTAGTTTTGTAGCGATAGTCTTCTCTATTGAGATCACTTTTCCCAGTGCGTAAGCCTCTCGAGTTCCATGAATCTCGATCATTCTGCCACCCAGTCTGCTTCATATTCTGGAAATCTCTGTGGTTACTATTTGTCGAACGATCAGGCGAAGTATCCGTGCCACTGTTCCTACCAGAACTCCTGCGCTCAAGAAAAGAGGAATTAAAACTTGGTAGCCGTTACAAGAGAAGAGTTAGTCTTGAATCGTATAATTTGTATTTCTAAATGAGACCTATATTTTTGATTAGTCATGGACTGGTTGTAAGAAGACCTATCATTCTTTCTGTAAAAGAAATTCTTGTCGTAAGGATCCTCTTCAGAACTCGAATCGCTATTCGAGCTATATCTGTCCTCCGCAGACATAGAATCTTCGTTGTCCATGTTCAAATCAGTGTAGCGGCGCTTGCAGGTTTTGAATGCTTCCTGAAATTGCGTGTCCACTTGCTGATTTCTGGAGCGGCACTTTAAACACTGAAAACATGCAAATTTATGAATTTAACAAGTAGAAACCATAGAAACCATAACTTGAAAATTTAAACGGATTCATTGCAAAACTAAGATCAAGAAAAGGCAGACAGAGTTTGTGTCTTTAAAGTACTCATTGAGACTTACTGCTCCTTCATTGAAAAGATACAAAAAGATGCAGCAGAAAGTAAAGGGGCCAAAGTTCTTCATGATTGGCTGCCGGCGATTCGTCGAATTAACATAGGATTAATGAAAGCGTGCTCGTTCTCCGTCATCTATATAAACCAGATTAGCAGGAAAACGTTTGAACGTTAATTACGTGCCATCCGACATTTGAAAAGAATGGGAATCCAGTGGACGTTTCGATGACATGATGTATCCTCAATTACTCGCGTCCTGTTTGACGCAAGTTGCATAATCGTGACCGAAATCAACGCGAAGCTTTTATTGTCCTCGCAGAATATGCTTTTGGGCAGGAAAATGGGCGTTTCATAGTTCTGGATGATAAGCTTGATAGCAGGAATTTCCGTTTATTCCTATTCATTATTTGTCTGTTCTGCGAAAAAGTGTCTAATATTTTAGTGATTATATTTGAATTTTGAAAAGATCGAATGCAACGTGGTTTACCGCCATCTCGAACGTTCGATCTCGATTCTGATCGCGAGAAAAGGAAAGGGTGGGGGAACTTCATAGCGCAAAAGAAAGCTGATCGCTAGCAGCTAGACAGTAAGGACGAAAAATGAGACGGTAATTCGTGCGAGGATTTTAAGATAGAATTGTCTCTCTTCTCTTCATCTTTCTCCCACGGTTTGAAGGCAGGATGCGTATTATATTTCTCGTAAGTAAAGGCTCTCTTATACTTAAAAGCTGTAGGTGTAGTCAAATGTTTGGATTCCAAATCGATTTAAGGACAGAATCGTTGGAATAATCGAGATTATATGGCCAATTAACTGGTCATTTCAATCAGATTATCGAAATGGAAATTATAGTTTATTTAAAGAACGTTGAAATGAACGATGATACTCTTTGAAAGTAACAGTATATTTTACGTTCGAAAATTATACTGGAATTATAGCAAAGTTACTATAAAAACTACTGTAACATTATTCTAAATTTGAATGGATTCTCCGAGTCGGTGACAGATTTAAATCGTTATTAACTTTACTATCGCGAGCAACGATTATGCGATAAGTCGATCGTGGAAAACCAATGGACCATAAGAATCGGTGAAAGTGAGACAAATTGCACACGAATACGCGATCCAGAATATTATTTAGGCTTGTACCATAAATGTTAAACTAGACATTATTGGAATATTAAAATCAACGAAGTGTTAAAGTAATGGAAAATGCTGAATTTTCCTACAAATAATTTATTCGACAAAATTTCGAACTAAACTTTCCAAATTTCTTTCGCTTAGATTCTAACAAACGCGGTCCTCGCGCTCGCGACTACAGTTCCGCGGCCCGAAAATCATCGATTTCACGAGAACGATCAGCAGTTGCCATCGCATAGTAAAACAGACTCGGAGACGAGAATAGAAGAAAAGAATGGATCGATATCGCGAGGATCGAAAGGAATTAGGTTGATTAGCGATAAGAAGGAAGACGAGGAATATTCGAATCCTTGGAACTTATCGAAAGAGACGGACAGGGTACAATTTCAAATAGAAGGGCACGAGGGACCGGAAACGTACATCTTTGGATTCGATACCGGATACGGGTAATGAAAACGAAGACATTTTAAATAAATACTTAATCTTGTGTAACTCAACGGGACTCTCTCTCTCTCTCTCGCTTACTCCCTGTTCCAGGAAGAGTAGACAATACAGACTGGAAGAGAGGCATCGAGATGGCACGGTGAAAGGGCAATATGGGTATTACGACGCGAAAGGGAAATTAAGAACAGTGCGATATATCGCTAGACC
Organism: Andrena flavipes; assembly: GCA_963971345.1. Classification (NCBI taxonomy): domain Eukaryota; kingdom Metazoa; phylum Arthropoda; class Insecta; order Hymenoptera; family Andrenidae; genus Andrena; species Andrena flavipes. The sequence goes on from OZ020481.1 coordinate 682,673, forward strand.
TTTCGAGGGATACACGGAGAAGCACCACGAAAGTGGCGGGCGAAAATTAAGGAACTGAACGAATTACTATTTTAATTGTAGATTATAAATGTTAATTGTTGTTGCTCGTTGTAATAAAATGGATAAAATAGGCTTCTAACGCCGAAGAAGAATTAATGGCGTATTAGATACGTGGGAAAGGAATTAATAGGATTAAATCATTTATTTAACAATAACAACAGCTATACAAGAGAAATGAAAACGGAAGTTAAACAGAAATATGAATATAAACTTGAATATACTGACAATAAGAAGACACGCCAGAGGACATACGCATACGTATGTATGTACGTGTACATACATGTATATTTTTATATACATAACATTCATACTCGTGCAACACACTGCCGCTTACAAAAGTATTTGAATAGAAATGTTTAAGTGAAATACATACCTCAACGAAGTTGTTTCCAACAATTAATTACATATGCACCTAGCGTCAGGAAACAATAATGTCTTTTATAAAAAAATGTACTTCGCCGTGAAGCAAGTATTCATAACGCGTAAAGTTAAATCATGATTTACTGCACTGAAATTCTATATTTGCGTTTGTCCCTCTCGTATCACAATTTTCACGCCCGTTACTGAACCAGAAATTCTATTACGTATTCGGAAATTCATTTCTCGAGACAGGAAATTAGGGTAAAAACATATAAATGATTAACATATTATTGTGAGCGATCAATGATTTCTTAAACAAAAAAAAAACCTTTTTGTAAAAATAGAAAATCCCCCAAAAGATCGAATTACAGGAATGGAGTAGAGTTACAACATGTATTGGCAACGCAATACAATTTCATATAGTTAATGAAAAGTTACGATAAGTTACGTATGAAACTCGAATACTTTCGCAAGCCGTTAGAAACATGCCGCGAAAAGTGATTTGTACAGAGGAAATCACGCGTAATACATTACGCAGGAATGATAACTCGACGATGCTCGTGTAGCGACAGCCTCTAATGAGGTATCGAAATTTTTTCACGGCGTATTCCTTTCACAAATGTTCTCTTCCTGTTCTATTCCGACTTTTTCTCACCAGCTCCATAAGAGGAGCTCTTGCTTATTTCCGACATTCCAATTGTTTTGTGCATTAATAGGTAAACTGAAAGAAAGACAGCAGATATTGATTTTTAGATGGAAAGGAAACGGGAATACAGCCTACCCGTGGCTTCGTTACGTATTACCGAAATACTTACACAAGAAAATAATGCCCACACCAATGGAAAAGTAAATGGTCGATCCAGACAAGAAAAGATTGACCAAATAATAAAGCATTGGTACTAATACTATCACTTCCCACAAAATTATATTTAAAAGGGTATAATATCTTCTATTCAACTGAAAACAATCTGTCCTGGGTACACCACTGGTCGCGAAGAAGTCACCCGTTTCGAAGAAACTCTCTGCCAAGCGGTCCTGAAGGGGAAGAGGGAATTCTACAACTTTTACCACTCTAGAGCTTCTATGCTGTTGTAGCTTCGTATAGCGCTTACCTTTTTCTGAAATAATTTGTGTAACCACTCAGCTATTGCCGCATCACCTTCCGGCACTTCTTCCACTGGAATCCTGTGTATGTACAGATGCGCCTCCACTTGTTTCCCCAGCAGCAGGTTGTTTATTGTCGGCTTCACCGGATCTTGCGGTTTGAAATGTAACTGTACGTCATAAATCGCGGGAATTTTACCCTTCATGTGCGGCACACTGGCTGCGAAACCCTTTGTGCGTGGCGTTAAATGATATTTTAATACTGGAAGACCCTTTTCCCGGGCAAACTTCTGGCTGGCCTCTAACTTCTGTTCTGTGAAACGTGTTCCCTCCGCATTCAAAAGTAGCTGTAAAGATCATTTTGCGGGAAACAATAATTTAACAGGCGGAATGGATGATTAATTTGAATAAAATATATCCTTCCCGAAATTAGAATAGAGTATAAGAACTTCAATTACCCATATGCTGTCCGGATAGCTCGAAAGTTCTTCGATTTGAGTGCCAATTATTTGCTTATCCTTCTCCCAATTTCTCTCCAAGAATATACTTTCGGCAAACTTCCATGCCCAACCCAACGTTGGAATATATTGTATCGACTTCTTTGCGTATGCTTTACAATTCTGAAATATGCAGAAACATAACTTGAATCTAATTTCTTCTTATATAATGTTCAATTTTAGTACATGCGCATAACTTACGCCGAGCACTCCGATTCGTTCGCAAACTACCCATCCGATAAGCCAGTCTATCTCATAGCTGTGGTTCATTAACAAGTATCCATGCTCCTTCCCATAGTACTTTTCAAAGTCTTTCTTATCTATATACAATACCACGCGTATACCAGCCCACCATTCTGCTATAAATACTAACTCTGAAAATACAATTCATATTTAATTACTTATCTGACTTTCTTCCTAAGTTAGGTATCGATATTATGTAAATTGGATTAAAAAATAATTCTGCTACGGTGGAAGTGAGATTCAGCGATTAAACCGAAGGAGCCGAAACACCTTTCCAAGTTATATTCAAACTTAAATATTGAAAGTAAACTGTTGATTAGAATTCAAGAATAAAATCAAAGAAATCGTGTATATAGGATATAAGAATTAAAAATTAAATATAAAAAAAATTACACTCAGAATAAAGTATTAACTTACGACTATAAAAAGAATAGCAGAGATAGTAATTAATCTTCCGATAAAAGTATCTGGAAAACGGCCTAAGACCAAAGTACAAAAGACACTGGAAGAGATTGATTATCAAACCAGACGTAAAAAATGTTATGGCAAACATCAGGTGAATGACAGTGGACTGCTTCAATACAGGCAACAGCCCCATCTTTTAAAATCTTTTATTTGTGCGTTTAATAAAGAAAAGTCATACATTACTTGTGGATCACGAATACTTTGCGCCTGAAACAAACAATTTAATTTTAATATTAGAAGTGTTTAAAGTCCGTGCCGATATGTATTCCCAATCACATTCGTAGATTTATTTAACATCGCTGTAGTCTTCGCGTTTTGTTGGTAATACAAATGTTTTTTCAATAAAATAAAGTGAAATTTTTAAGAGCTACCGACATTACAAGAATACGTTGGGCAGAAAACAAATTGTTTAAAGCGCGATTACCCACACGACTATTAAAAACTTTATTCAGCAGAACAAATGGATATTGCAATGTTCTAAAGAAATCAAAGATTTCTATGCTTGTTTTTTAAAATACGCTACCATTTTCTGAATAATTCATGATTACATACGTCGCACTTCCTTGCATTCAATTTAAATCGCAGGTTGTCACGCTGACCTTAATATTACCTTGATAATAGTTTGACCTTAATGTTAAGCACTAACTAGATATAATCTTCTTTAGACTATTCTTAGTCATAATTTGTAATGCAAATTGAACGCTAGTAACTACTAAACATCGGAGTCTAATAAACTATGGCAAAGTTCGTAGTATAAAGGGGAAATTTCACTAGGCAGGGAGACAAGTAATTTTTAACAGTCCAGCTTTTATTACTAAGATGTACGAATTATAAGAGTGGGATTATCTAACCTCCATGGGCTAATAACAATAGATATCATATCAGCCGCGCGTTATCAAGAATTACGTTAATTGTAAAATAGAATCGATGAATTACGTAATTCTCATAAAAACTTAAACGTTATTTAAATGAACGTGCTCTTTTAATGTGCATCTTATTGCCTCCGTTTCCAATATTTACAAATAATCTTTAAACCGGACTTCATAACCTTAACCCCATGTCAAGGAAGCTCGAAAATCTCTATGAAAGTTTTGTATCCTCGATTAAACACTGCCATAAAATCCTTTTTCCACGATCATACTCGAAGGCGAAATTACATGGTCTCGAGAATTATAAATGATACCTCGCACAAATGAAAATATCGACAGTTACCTATTTATATAAGTAAAAGAGTATGACGATTTGTCAATGAAACTGAGAAACAAATACGAGGGAAATGATATTGCACTGGACGTGCGAAAACGGGTCATAGATTATTTAAAGCGTCTCAACAACGAAAAACAGGATTCAAAATCTATAGAAAAATGGAACTTACCCGTCTCTCATCATTTCTAGAAATTCGGTATAACCAACTCTTCCGATCGGAATGCGTTGAAATGTGTCGAGAAGTGGTTAGAAATTGTAACTTACAATAGACCAACAATAGACGAATGTTGCCAGAAGACTAATTCATTCTCGTGTGGCTGCGGATAGAGCACGGTGATAGAGAGAAATTAGTGAAGATTGATTGGTCAGAGGACGGATGATATCATTAACGAATAGGCAACCGTTCGAAGATCAAGGATCAAAGTCATTCCGCGCGCTCCAAAATCGGTTACGTAAACGCGCTAATTCGAGTAATTACCATATCGTTGATTCCTTTCTATATAAGTCTGCAAACAGAATTCATGAAAATCGCCTATCAAATAAAGCGCGAAACGAGAAAAGATATTACTAGATTATCACCAGACGAACATAGTCCCTAGATGATGTTACTATTGGGTCTGTTCCGTTTCGCTCATTAAGTGCATAAACCGCAGCGCACTCGCTGCGCTCATTCATTGTCATTCATAGCGTTCCGTTTCCAACAGCGCATGAACCGAGTAACGAAACAGAACGGTTTTCGATGCATTTGATGCTCGTGAGGTTGCGCGGGAATATTTAAACTTACTTACAATTAGCTATATATACAGTTGGACTTCGTTGCAATAAATGGGTCCCTACTGTAGTTTAAACACTTATAATTTCAATGTAAAATACATTTTGCTTGACACGCAGTATTGCTTCCAAGTGGACGATAAAAATGATAGGCGCTTGGTTTGGAAGTAGCATTTATTATTCCGTAACAATACACAATCTAAAAATAACGAATTCAAGGAAGCGAAATGCATCGTGCGTTAAAAAAAAACTCGGTGGCTGTCGAATATACATTTTCTGCGATGCTCTAGGTTCGCGTAAGAAAGGGACGATGGCAACGTTTCTGTCAAACGACACGAATAACAGCCATTGGGAGGTTAACGATAGGCAATTACCAGCGTATACATACTCGAATTGCGCGCGTTCTACAACGTGGTTACAAAAATTGCATTCGGTGCGAAAGTGTACGCCCCTCGTTGTGCACCGACAGATCGACAAACGTTAATCAAGATCCGCCCTCCTGCCTCGTAACTAGACTAGTTTACACACTTGTGAGATTCTCGTAATCCTTGCAATATATATGTATACCCCGCCCTATGCCTCTTAATAAAATATCAATGATTATTGAGATTCACTGATCCTAGCAAAACGATATCATAATAAATACTTTGTGTGCTTAGTCGCGCGAAAAAGCATACATACACGTACATGTACTGTTTCGAACTCTTAAAGTAGTTATCCTACTTTTCCTAAGCTTCAGAAATAAGGTCACTTTAAGCGATTAGCTGGATTCATCGACAAGTCGGTGCAATTTTAGACTGTGTTTTTTCGCTGCGCGATCCCCAGTAGATTACTGCGAGACCATGATCTCGTAATCAGGGAAAGCGACCTCGGCACCGGCGAACGGTATGTAACAGACGCTGTGGGACGGTTGCACTTTGCCGATCGTCAGAGTGCCTTCATGATGAACGCGACCAACGTAGAGAGCTTCTCCGTCCTCGGTTTCACCACCAGGAATCGCCTTGTGAGGAATGTTGTTCCCACTGGTTGGCACCCAGACGGGGTTGCAACCGCAGAGGACCTATAAAACGTCAGGCGATTCTCTTATTCTCTCGTTACAAAGTTTTACAAGCGAGTTAATGATTCGGTCGGTCCCGACTTCGTACCTGGTAATCAGTCTTTCCATGCTCCTCGCCTCCCCAAGCAACGTAGCAGACGGAGTGCCCTGGCTTCACTTTTCCAGGTATAAGGGCTCCTTCGTGATAAGCTCTGCCCACGAACAAGGTCTCCTCGTCCTTTCCGCCTTCCACGGCAGCGGGAGGTACCATTCCACCTGACGCGTCGCACCAGCAGACGTCTCCCATTGCCACCCCTTGCACAGGTGGAGGCGGGGCCGATGGGTTCGTATCTACAAACAGGTGCCGTCGAGATACGTTAACGAGGATACGTACCAAGTAGGTTACTTTCTTTGAAGAAAAAGAATCACGCGATCGATGGTGTACAGCGAACAATTCAAATAATTTCAGGATAATTTCAAGTTACAAGTAATCATAGAATCTCTTCTCGTACACCATAGATCAAATTCAACGGAGATGTATTCTCCCATGCACTAACACGAAGAAATGCACAGAATCCAAGGACAGACACCGGTAAAGCAGTGGTGTGCGAAGATCAGATGAAAATGTAACGTTAATGATGGACAGTAACATATTATAGGATTCTCTTCCGTTAACATTATCGACGGTTTTAACGAAATCGGAAAAGTACACAGAACGAGCGAAAGTTGCGATAGGGTGTTTGAAATGTGATGCGTCTGCAAGAGGGAGATAATGACCGTAATAACCACGATGACCTCGGGTACGCTCGAAGATACATGCTGCTGTTAGAACTGTGAATGATGCAACTCGCACAGCATGCCGTTAGTAGTGCTGTGAAAAACAAAACCGTGAAGTTCTGAGCTTGGAATTTTGAACACAGTCAAGGATTTTCTTTCGAGTACTACGAAACTTTGAGATTCCTTTGCCCCACGATTTAAGTTTCCTTTAACTACCCGAAAGCGTCACCTAGACAATTTTGAATTACATTAAGCGCACATCATCCACGTCCAAGAATTTCGTTAAATTAGTCTCCAAGGAAAAAGTGCCTTACGAGTGGATGCCTGATCCACAACAAGCGAGGATAATTTTACCATTTAACGATCCAAAGACCCGTCGAAGTGGTAAAAAAAACCCAATTTGGTGCACCCCCTTGCCAAGCCATTACTGACACCAATTATTCCTCCACTTGGATACCGAAATACAGAAAGTACAGATATGAAGAATAGGATTCACTTTATGAAAAAAAAAAAGAAAAAAAAAGAGAAATATCCATTCGCCATGTTTCGCGCTGGATCCTATTCTTTTCTCTATTCCATCCTCGGCAATCGACCACCCTTAGTTAATGATATAATAACCAAGACCGAGCAAAAGCTTCGATACTCATAGTGATAAAATAGTACGGTAAGCCTGATGTTAAAAAAAATAAAGAAAAAGAGGAGACAAAGAGATGCTCAGGCAAATTACTTTTGGAACCACGGCTCGGAGGTGGGTACAGGGCGGTTCGAAGCTTCCACTTCCCGGTTGCACCCCAACCGGTGCGCACACCCACGTAGCTCACGCCAATTGGCTTTGGGTCCTGCCATTCGATGATCACAGGACCATTAAGATCACCAGATCTAACAGTGATACGACCGTCGAGCCAAGTGATCACGAACTTCTTGGTCTCGTTCTCGTTCAACAGGTTTGGCGTGTTCACGCGCACCTGTCCGGGGCAAAACCAGCCATTTAGGTGGGGAATGCTCCCTATGGTAGCCTGTATTCGGGACCCTTTAACCCCTTGTGCCCTGCCGATGCACCTGCTCGCTGCTGAGAACTTAATCTATGCTCCAGCTTTGAGATAATTGGGAAGTGAGTTTCATTTGAGGGTTTCTTAACGACGTTACATATGACCCCTCTTCGATTCTTTAGCCTTTAGTAGAGTAGCGTGGATACATAGAATTTAAAAATTTAAAAATTTCAATATTCTAAATTTCAAATTTCAACTATCAAAGATTTCTTAATTCTAGCGAATACTAGATTATATAGTTAGAAGTTTGCGCGTTTTACTTGATTCTTTCATTATTTTCTTTAATTTTGGATAGGCTGAAGGTACAGCAAATAAAGATCGAAGTAGGTGAATGCAGCTAGGAGTACTTTCTCGCAGTTGAAGGTTTGAACGAGCGATAGACAAAGGGTTAAAGGAACAACGCGATATGTGAGGAGGGAACGATCTCGAACCTTGTCGGGCTGTTTGCAATCATATCTGATCACCGACGCCATGTTTTCCCAGCCCCCGAGCATAATTTCGTACATTGGGCTCGATCCGCCTTTCTTGTTCGTCAGGGCGATATGCGCGTTGCTCTTGGCCCTCACCTCGACGTGGACCGAGCCGCTCCGCACGTTACGGAACTTGTAGCGTAACTCATCGCCCGTCGACAGAGGACCGTGTCCTTGTAGAAACCAAAGAAATTCGAGAGTGATCACTTCGATTCGCAAAAAACGCGATTCTTTCATCCGCGACTCTGTCTCTTAACGATCAACCAATATCCGCAAAAGCTCCAAGCTCTCGGAGCTCCTATAGGAATATAATCCTACTTCCCTGCCCACCACGATTCTCTAATCGCCCGCATTACCGATTCACCTTTATCATCAGTGTTCTCAGAATCGCAAGGTTTCGATCATCCTAATTTCGTGGGAGCTTGAAAGTTTGGGGGCTTATGAACAGCAGGAATGTCTACGAACTACTGTTTCGATCAGACTGAAGCGAGATAAGCGTGGCTACGTGGTATAGTCTCATTCTCGTGCATTGTACCATCTCGATCGAATGGTGTCCAATCAAGGAATGTACACAGGCACGTACATATTTTAAATGAATTTGTAATAGTCATCAGAGAAACGATTTGAAAGCTCTTTTAATTGGACACCTTTCAAGGTAGAACGTGCTGGGTTCAAATCAAAACATACTCGAGCAGGGAAGCTAGAAATCTACAAGGGGACTGATGCAAAACTGTAATTCTTCAGCAGATCTATTATGCTATACGTACAACGCTCCTGACCCCCGACACATATGGCTGTGAGGGGCAACGGTGTATATTAGTAGAGTCCATCCGAAATCCGATATAGTACCAGTAAGAAAATAGTATTAATAAATGTGGAAAAATAGTAGTGTTCGTTGAAAAGTGAGTCGAGCAAAGACCGAGAACTTCTACAGTAAAGATTAACTGCTTCCCAGACAGACCAGATTATCTACTGCATAATATATACAATAGTAGGTAAGTACTTCTAGGCTACTAAAAACCAGTGCTAGTCTGACAATACTTATCGGTTTCACCATATCGCGTTTACGTACCACTGGCGGCTAAGACGACATTCTATCTCTATATCAACGCGTTAAATATTACAACTATAGTGCATTACGCAACACTTGTCTACAGATTTAATTGCACATTACATCTAGATGTAACGAAGAACAAAAGGCGACGAGGATCAAGCGAAAGGGGAAATGAAGATTAGCGTACCTTCGATCAGCCATTCGCCGGAAGCACCCCAACCGGTGCATACACCGAAGTAACCGATACCGAACGGATCTGGATCGGCATATGTGAGGAACGCACTCGGTTCGCCCTCTTTACCTACTGACAGGACACCATCGCCCCATCTGAAACAATCGCCGCAAAGGACACCGTCACAAATATTTCATTCAATTTCATCCAGACTCTTGTATCTTCTTTTCAGATCCCCCATCCTAATTTGCGCCCTAGACGAATTTGCCAACTCGCGTTCTTTATTTATAACACATTTATTTCAGTTTTTTAATGACCTTACTCTGAATTTTTATTCGTCGCTTAAAACATTTATTATACAAGTTGTAATATTTCATTTAAAACTCAAATCGCATTGTAAATCACCTGATCCAGAAACCACGGGACTGGTCAGCGCTGAGTATGCCGGGCGTCTCCGATTCGGCGACCTCAGGTTTAGTCCTGTTCTTACGGATCACGGACTTGCTGTTCCCCCATCCGCCGATGAATACCTGGAAATTCCAACGTACCCAGGTTATAGTACATTCCTCCCGCATTTTGTATAATACTGACAAGCTCGTCTTCGATGTGCCTCACCTCGTACATCGGGTCACCCTCCTGGGGGCCGGTGGTGAGGGCGACATGGGCGTCGTTGCCCGTCTTTACACGGAACTGAAGCTGCCCGCTCGCAACGGGGTAGAAATTGTACTCCAATTTGTCCTCCGTGGAAAGTGCTGGAAAATAAAAAACAAACGAATTCACCATGCGAATTCTCCACAGCTACTTCGTCAGGGTGGGACGGATCCTGCCGGGGCGGTTACGGGGGTCGAATACGAAGGATAATTTGGCAAAGCGCGGAAAGTGGAGCGGAACGTCTCGAACGAGCGCCCAGACGTCTGGACGCCAGCCGTCTCGAGTAGCGAAACGAAAGTAGGACAATGCAGGACTCCGCATCGATCAATATCGAGATAATTGCGTGCCTGGATCACGTCGCTCGACCGTGAATCTTTTCTAATGATCTCGATACGCTCGATGCACGTCGCTCGAATGACGACTTATTTATGTATCAATTTTCAGGATCTTTTTAGGACTTTTGCAAAGATACCAACGCGCTAATCCTTCCGGAACGTTGAGGGTACTTTATTTAACATAGTAACAAGTGAAAAAAATATTAGAACAGTAAAAACTTTGAGAATATACCTATTTTTGAAATGTTTTAGAAGTGATTTATGGAAAAAATGTTGTTTCTATTTTTCGTTCGATTTATACGGTCTTCTCCCCTTAACCTTGCTGCGTGGCCGCCGGGTCTTTTTCGACCCAATAGTGTTCTCATTGCTTTGAGGGCTTTTCTAACTCTGCGAAAAATATAACGAAGATGACGCTACTATGTTCGTTACTATTATATTAAATATATAGCCATGGCAAGGTAACGGGTTGACGTTAACTGTAACACCAGTAGGAAGGCAATACTACCCGCCGCAGCCTTCGTCCAAAGGATATGTATATTTCTAAAAAATAGCATCCAGCCTAGCTCTACAAAATTGACGAGTCCTTGTAAAAAACACTGTAAGTGGCAGAATTTAATTTTTTTATCGGAAAATCTCCTACGTGCCAATGGTAACACATTGGAAAAATATATTCTTGGTTTTCTATACAAGTTACTTGCGGACAGACAGGAATGGCACTTTCACCTAAATATTAAGCATATTTAGCAATCAAAACAAATCAAATTTCGTAAATAATGTACAGTCAGGGAGCTTTCCATTCTGTTCTGAAAAAATTGAACTTTAACGCTTACGAGTGTCTTCTACAAGGACTCTTCAGTGGATTTCCAACAGAATTCTGATGAAACTGTACAGCTCGATTGAGAATTCGCGTCACCGACGAAGATAGAAGCCATCTACTCTCAGGCTATGGGAGTTTCTGATTGCCGTTAATTAAACGCGCGTTTTTCTTCGACGGAAATGGGACGCAGCAGCCAACGAGCCGGGATCGTTGTTTCTTTTCGAACGTGTCGCCGGCTGCGGGCGATCCAGTCGCGAGATCATGAATTTAAATGAACGGCGCGCACGGTCCGCGATAATACGGAAAGATCACAGCAGCGGCCTCGCTAATCTCATCAATTAAGTACACAACCGGCTGAATCATTCGCTAGTTTCGGATTCTTCATCCTGCAGATCGGTCGAAACGTCTGTAACAAGAATATTTACCCGGAGGTTTGATCAAGGACCGCAACTGGTACCCGACGTCCGTGAACATAAAAATCAAGACCAATATGCCCGCTTTTAATGCAAAATTCCTCGGCAGTATGTGCCCGTTGGACATCCTACGCTCGCGAAGATTCATAACTGTCCAATCATGTAACACTGAATGAATTCTTTAACGCCAAAAGTCTCTAGTCTCATATCGTGCCGCGCCTCGCATCCAACGATCGATGTCCAATCTATTTACAACCTAACTGCGACTTGTACTTATCTAATAAATATCTAACTTTAACACGGAAGAGGCATTAACCTCAAAACGTTCGATCACTTTACGAGTGAACACAGCTGCGCTGGACATCCTATTTATTTTGTTTACTTGCGCTCGACACTGGCCAGCATGCAGCTTCGTTACGATACACATTTCAGAAATGTTTAATCACTATTTAAGAAACGCTTATACTATTCAACGCGAACTCGTTAACCACGGGACACGGTCAGCCAACTTCGGTTGAGAAGGCGCCACTAAGTTTCTTCACTTCTCAGTGATAAATAACGTAAAGTACGCTAGCTCTTTAGCACAACAAAATGACTCCACCTCGGAAGGTGTACGAAAGAATTGCGTCCGCGTGTACAGTCCATCGAAACGGCGCTTAATACGCATACGACAGTGTTTTTATGGACGAACGCAATCGCTTATAAATAGTGGCTTGTGTCACGAAGGCTGCTGACATCATCGGCACGTCGCGAACGAACGAGGAATCGCTGGTAATTTGAGGGTCGTGGTTTTTATTTAAAACGTCCGGCGTAATTAGATTAGAAATTCGTAATTCTCCCATATTAGGGAACTAAATACTTAAAGAATTGCTGTTGGACTATTGCAAACCCAAGCCGAGTTTCCTCGGCTGGAAGTTAATTCGGCTGAATCAGAATATACGCTACTAAAAATAGATCTTCAGCGTCCTTGAATTCCTCGTTTGCATTTTCCCTTAATTCGACGCCAAGGAATGTGATAACAGGATAAAGAATAATAGAAAGTCAGATTGAACGAGGTCGGCAGCGTCAGCGTACTGATGTCATTGGTATTTCGATGGGAATTACTCCGCGCTACGGTAATAGGGTGTGATTCCAAGCAATGAGCGTAACGAACTTTCGCGCGGAGGTTCAGCGGTCAAAGAGGGGCGCGCTACGCTGATAAATGGCGCGGAATGTCTTAGAGAGGATTCTAGAGAAAAACTGATTTCAGGAATCATTCGAAACCTCGTCCCTCGTGTAAAGGAACTAAGCGAATGACACCAGAACGGCGTCGATTTGGCGCGGGTAAATTGATTAGACAGAGGTCTATCGTGCGAGGCGTGTTACGCTCGCGATTAACATAACAATGGGAAAATTAGAGCCATTCAGTCAATTCTCTAATTGCGCAACGTCCACGGTTACTTCGTTTCAACGTTTGCGACATTCCGTCCGCTGGTAACCTGCAAATAACGAAAGCGATTGCGCGTAACATATGCGTTGTAATGGGAATAATGATGTATCAGATAGAGCTCCATTGTTTAAAGCGGTTTGTTGACCAATAACCGTACAGAATCTCTGTATGCATTCCACAATTACGGTAGAGCGAAGAAGGCCGCCCATAGCTTATTGGACGCGCGTTATTAATTAATTGCCAGAGTAACGGCTGCCAATAGTTAGACGTCGTTGCGCGCCTATTATGCTTAGCAGCCAATCGTGTCTCGCTGTCACTGACCTCGCATGGCAACTGCCTTCCTTTGGCCAGCAAGGTGACCGTTAACCGGGAAGAGGTGTTCGACTACAAGATGGTACCGTGAAAGGTGTATTATATTAACTAATGGGATGAGAGTTTCTTTGCGGAAAAAACGGTAATGGCTAAGCGAATAGTGTCACGAATACGGCGATCGTCAATTACTACGACGGGCTTAATAAATCCCGCGCCTATGGATTTAGTTGCGATAAAGAAACACAGTGATAGGGATCGCAGAAAGGAGATTGAAGATTCTCTCCGTGCTCCTTCGTAGCGGGAGAGCTGGTTGCGAAACAATCTGCGAGTGGTATTACACAAGAATCCAGCCGAGATGACGCTGTCCTCTAGAAAATTGAAGCTACCTCGAACTAGCAGTAAACGCGCTGGAAAGGTTTCTCGCTGCAAAAGAAAAGGAAGCATACACGTTCGAGGTGCAGCAGCTGAGAAAGAACAGCGAGACAAAAGGCGGAGAAACACGGCTGTGCGAATATATAAGGCAATGGGAGCACCAACTTGAGCTAGTAGCACTAACGTATTTCAATAGGCTCTAACTAATCATATAAAATAGAAAAAAAAATTAATTTGGGTTGGTCCGTTGTCGCTCTCACTGCCTCTTATGTATCAGGAGAGAGAGCGGAAGAGAGGAGGACATTTGGGATTACGTGAACACTATCAGGAATCTGGGCGAGTTAGTTTTGTGTTTCTCGAACTTTAATGGCGGCTGAAAAAGCCGGCCGGCTTGTCAAACTGGAACAGCCGCGCCCGTCTACTATATTTAGCCAGATGCCAGGAAAGAAACCGTTCGCCGAAACATCTTCGCGTAAACACGCTGGCTTTAAGTACGCTACTTCCCACAAATCACTTGTCGATAAACGGCCGGAGTACCTTCGACCTATTAATCCCGGTCTCCATCGATCAATGTTCTGGAAACTTCACCTCTATGCGCGATGTGTCACTTCGCGACACAACGCTGAAACACGCGAGATGCAAACGATAGGATGAAAAGATTGGACGATTGACGAACTAGCAAAGTATAAAGGTAGTAAAGTTTTCGTTTAGGATTTCAGGACTTTAAAAGGTGAAGTATCAAAGTCGGATTAGCATAGGCAATGCGTTGTTGAGTACGAGGAATAAGAAGAACTTTATCCCGTGTATGGCCCAGTTTGTTTATGTACCAAAGGTGAATTAGAACGACAAACATATGCCTAGTTCTGAGAAAGCGACGCGAGGCAATTCTCAGCTGAACTTCACTTCCCTCCTAAAATGTCGGATGTTCTCATCCTTTAATACAACGCAATAGCAAATCGAATAATGTATTTATAGAAATTTATTCGATGATCGAGTGCTACGCTGTAGTGCAAATAATTGCGTAGCTGGAGAAGTATTATATCTACGAAGGCAACTAACATTGTGCAACAGAAATTTTCGAATAAAAAAACCTGTTGATTAGTAATAAATCATTTCTTTCTGCGCAATACTTACTGCGTTGTTTACGAGCACGCGCATTAATAAAGACTTTCCAGGATCTTCCAATAGATCGATAATAGCCATAGAGCATGCAGAATATACTTTAAACTGTTGTCAATCTTTTAGATAATCACTAGCAGACAATACCAGCGCTCGTTATATCGAGTTACTTTCAATACTGTTGTCTAAAGTAATTTGCGCTTCGATCATTTCGCGGGAAAAATTGTGTAACTTATTCTTATTGATAAATACTACCTATGAACTTCTTCGATACTACTCTTTCCATAGTTAAAAATGCAAAAATTATATTTATACACATTACAAGTGTCGACAGTAAAAGAGAATTGAATAAGTTGTAATATTAATATGCCGGTACATAACCTATCAAGCTTAATCGCAATTTGAACGAGAAATCCTTTGCATATGAATCAGCAATACGAATAATGCCTGTTATATATAAATATCTACTCACAGATAGCCATGATGCTGTTTTTCCAAGGGCAATAGGTAAAATCCCTGATGCAAGCAGAAAAGAAAGCACACACTTCGACAGTTGAACTCGAACTGGGACGACGCGCGACGTTTTCATGCTTTACCAAGGTAGCTGCGCGCGCATGCGCACCCCATATCCTGCACATGCAACGTTCTAACGCCGGTAATTTACAAGCAGTAATCAAGCGAGGAGAATGAGTCATAAACTATAGATACAAATTCTTCTTCGAATTCTAGATTTAAACGTAATTTTTGTGTAACTCTGAACACCGCTGCATATTGTTAATAGTGTAAAATACAGTAAAATATTTTAATGTTGGGCATTCGATAGCATCGTCCAAGTATTTTAAGTAACTACGCGATGCTTAACGCGCTAAAATAAGTGTGAACAATAAACAATTCTCGTTACGATATTTATAACGGTAACTATTCGGTTCAAAGTATAACTAGTGATTGGATCACGCAGCATGAATCATGGAACTGCAATCTGCTTTTTAATATTCGCATTGACAGCTGTATATTACTATAAGCAACTTAGTATTTACGATGCGAGTGGTATTAACGAACTTATCATTCTTTCGTTATAGACTCATTAGAATATAAACATGGCAGGAATTGCAGAATGAAATTTTGAAAAATGGCCAATTAGTTCAATCGTTATGTTACTCCGATTACGCTGGAAGCATGAATTACGTCATTGTTACAAGTACTAATTGAATCAGTAAAGGCATAGATCGTTTCATCTTTATGACGGATAGTATGTGATAACCTAATGTCGAGCAACTGTGATTACGTTTAGACGAGCCTTTAACTACCAATTGGCAACTGGCTCGCGCGCATGATGGTTCCAGTGGAGTTAATTGCGATCGTGTCTAATGCACCAGGAAACATAATTTTATAGATTCATAGTTTCGGTGACCTCGTTAAACAATAACAGGTTGCCACGTAATAATGTTTCGCATGAATCATTTGGAATACGTAGGCGCCGCGGTATCCATAACTGATTATATTACTCTGAAAGACGATCTTGGCGATTATTTGAGACACGGTCTCGTATAACTGGAAAACAAGTGACAATTTATGAATAAGTTACCTTTGAATAACTTTAGAGGCTTAGTCGGTCGTATATTTTACCGCAGACAAGGTCTAGAATAGCATAGAAGAAAATAAAAGAATACATTTTTATCACACAGATCGAGATCAAGAATCTAGCTCCCTTTTAACACTTTTTCTTGTTATTAAAAAATGGACCAATTTAGTTAAAACAGCTCCCGTTAACAGATAACGAATCTTACGTAGAATACAAGTGTAAATGACGAGGTTAATCGGATGAACGATGAGGCAGTTATCATGCTCACAATAGTCTTTATTATTAATCAGAACTGAACAAAATATTGGACCGATGTTGATACCAGAACTGGCAAAATATTGGGTCAGTGTAGGATGGGACTACCGAGGTATAGCCCGCTTTAGAATAAAAAGAAAGATCGTCAAAATCGGTTCATATGCTGAGGAGTTATGCGGAGACAAACATAAAAAAAAATACAAACGGGTCGAATCTATAAACTCCTTTTTGAAGTCGGTTAAAAAATATGTACATGCTCCTTTTATTAGATACACAGCGACTTAACAATATAAGAAAATCATCTCTTTCCAGTTCTTAAATTGAGCGTAAACGATAACTTCAAACCTTCCCTATCCCAGCCAGTTCCTTGATTTGAGTTATCAGATATTTCGTAGGAGCTCGACGCTGGCGCGCACAACCAGGCAACCAGGCCCGGCTCAAGCCTTTTTTGATAATATTTCTGCTATAAGTTATAGCAGAAATATATTTTTTTCGTGGCAAACCGTTCAAACATTGTAGTTTTCGCAGCGCAAACCGAAACGTGATAGTTTTCGTAATAACGAAGACAAGCGTGCTGTTTTTCGTAAGAAAATTGATCTGTGCAAGGTCATCTATATTTTCTAATCTTATTTTTCTTAATCTCACTAATATTCTGTAGTTGATGTGATGTATCATCTAAAAAAGTGGAAGGGCCTTTTCTAACTTTTTCATATAAAATATTCAGTATCTTGTTCGACGGGTTATTTTTTATAAGATTCTTTAAATATTTTGTTTTGTTTCCTACAGCATCGAAACAAAGATCGTGCAATTTTTCAAAAACACGGCAGGTATTAATTCCAACTCTGTGTAACATCTTAGATAAATTTTTAGGCTTAAAAAGTTCTTTTTCGGCTAAAAAGTGATTTAAATAATTTTTTTTATCGAAACAAGATTTATGAAAATTTCTTAAAATGGAAGAGGCATTATTTCCTGCCATGTATAATATTTTGGACAAATTACTGGCGGTAAAACCTGCCCCATAGAAATCATCTAGAAGCTGTGTTTTATTTCCTGCCTCATCGAAACAAACGTCATGAAACTCTTTTAAAGCAGAACAAATATTAGTTTTCGCACCGTGCAGTATCTCGGATAAATTAGTCAGCGTAAAACCATCCCCTACAGTTAAGAAGCGGTATAAATACTTCTTTGTTTCTCCTATAAAACAAAAATCATGAAATTGTTCCAAATTATCTGCTGCTCCACTCAATATATTGCATAGATCAGCCGGTCTGAATCCTACGTTACAGAAATCATCTAAGAGTTCAGTTCTCTCTCCTTTGTCATCAAAACAAACACTATGAAATTTCTTTAAAATAGAAGAAGCACGAGCTCCTCCTCCACTTAACATACAAGATAAGTTACCCGGCTCAAAACTTGCATTATAGAAATCATCTAAAAGCCTTGTTCTTTTTCCTTTGTCGTTAAAACAAACACTATGCAATTTTTCAAAAGCATCTTTACCATTAGCACCTGCCCCACTTAACATACTGGATACGTTATGCGACGTAAAACATTTTTCCCCATTTTTTTTCCTAATAAAATGCTTTAAACGCCGTGTTCTATTTCCTTTCGCATCAAACCAGAGATCGTACAAGTCTTTGAAAGCTTTTGCAGCATTAGCTCCTGCTCCATTCAACATACTGGACATATTAGTTAGACTTATTCCATTTTCTTCTAGAGTTGTTAAATATTGCGTTTTACTTCCTTCGTTGTCAAACCAACAATCATACAAGTCTTTAAAAGCTTTTGCAGCATTAGCACCTGCTCCATTTAACATACTGGACATATTAGTTAGACTTATTCCTTCCTCTTCTAGAGTGTTTAAATATCGCGTTTTATTTCCTTCCTCATCAAACCAAAAATCATACAAGTATTTGAAAGCTTTAGTAGCATTAACTCCTGCTCCACTTAAAATACTGGACATATTAGTCAGATTTATCTTTTTTTCCTTTAAATTTTTTAATTGTTGTGTTTTATTTCCATCATCATCAAACCAAAGATCATACAAGTCTTTAAAAGCTTTTGCAGCATTAGATCCTGCTCCATTCAAGATACTCGACACATTAGATAGATTTATTCCTTCTTTTTCCATAGCTTTTAAATATTGTGTTTTATTTCCTTTTGCATCAAAGCAAAGATCATATAAGTCTTTAAAAGCTTTTGCAGCATTAGCTCCCACTCCGTGCAAAATACTGGACATATTAGATAGATCTATTCCTTCTTCTTCTAGAGTTTTTAAATATGGAGTCTTATTTCCTTCTTCATTAAACCAAAGCTCATATAAGTCTTTAAAAGCTTTTGCAGCACTAGATCCTGCACCATTCAAAATACTGGATACATTAGATGGACTAACTCCTTCTTTTTCTAGAGTCTTTAAATATTGTGTTTTATTTCCTTGCTTATCAAACCAAAGGTCATACAAGTCTTTGAAAGCTTTTGTAACATTAGCTCCTACTCCGTGCAAAATGCTGGACATATTAGTTAAATCTATTCCTTGTCCTTCCAGAGTTTTTAGATATTGTGTTTTACTTCCTCCTTTATCAAACCAAAGACTATGTAAGTCTTTAAAAGCTTTTGCAGCATTAGCTCCTACTTTACTTAAAATACCGGATATATTAGATACATTTATTCCTTCTTTCTCTATAGTTTTTAAATATGGGGTCTTATTTCCTTGCTTGTCAAACCAAAGGTCATATAAGTCTTTAAATGCATTTGCGGCACTAGATCCTGCCCCATTCAAAATGCTGGATATACTAGATAGATTCATTCCTTCTTTTTCCAGAGTTTTTAAATATTCTGTTTTATTTCCTTTCGCATCAAACCAAAGATCATATAAGTCTTTAAAAGCTTTTGCAGCATTAATTCCTCCTCCATTTAAAATACTGGATATATTAGATAGACTTACTCCTTCCTTCTCTAGAGTTTTTAAATATGGGGTATTATTTCCTTGCTTGTCAAACCACAGATAATATAAACCTTTAAAAGCTCTCGCAGCATTAGCTCCTGCTTTACTTAAAATACCGGATATATTAGATAGACTTATTCCTTTTTCTTCCAGAGTTTTTAAATACTGTGTTTTATTCCCTTGCTTATCAAACCAAAGATCATATAACTCTTTAAAAGCTTCTGCAGCATTAGTTCTTGCCCCATTCAAAATACTGGACATATTAGGTAAATTTATTCCTTCTTTTTCTAGAGTTTTTAAATATCGCGTTTCATTTCCTTCTCCATCAAACCAAAGATCATATAAGTCTTTGAAAGCTTTTGCAGCATTAGCTCCTGCTCTACTTAAAATACTGGACATATTAGATAGATTCATTCCTTGTTTTTCTAGAACTTTTAAATATTGTGTTTTATTTCCTTCTTCATCGAACCAAAGGTCATACAATTCTTTTAAAGCTTTTGCAGCATTAGCTCCTGCTCTACTTAAAATACTGGACATATTAAATAGATTTATTCCTTCTTTCTCAAGAGTTTTTAAATATTCTGTTCTATTCCCTTCCTCGTCAAACCAAAGATCATACAAGTCTTTGAAAGCTTTTGCAGCATTAGCTCCTGCTCCGCTTAAAATACTGGACATACTAGCTAGATTTATTCCTGTTTCTTCTAGAGTTTTTAAGTATTGTGTTTTATTTCCGTTCGCATCGAACCAAAGATTATATAAGTCTTTAAAGGCTTTTGTAGCATTAGTTCTTGCTCTATCCAAAATACTAGACATACTAGCTAGATTCATTCCTTCTCTTTTCAGAACTTTTAGACAGTTTCTTCCTTCTCCTTTAATTAAAAAACCTAAGAACTCATTAAATGCGTCTGTTCCTTCTTCGCCAACTACACTTTTAGCAAATTTAATTTCTTCGTTGATACATTTATTTTGCATCACCTGATAACTGGATCTATTATTTTTTATATCTCCCAAAAGCTTTTCCATCATTCCTTCTGTAATAGGGCCAAGTTCGTGAGATTCGGACCAGCGTAACGCTATTTCGTGTAATTCATCGTAATTATATGGAACATTAGACTTATCTATCTCATTTCTGATAACACTATTCAATTCTTCTCTATTCGGTTGGTCAACCGCAAATATGAGTTTATCTAAAAAAAATTCTTTCATTTCTCTATCACTTTTATAAAAAAGTTTTCCCCCTTCTTTCCGTTTCCGCAAGCAAGGCGGAAGTTTTAATAGACTTAAAAACTTCTCTCTTGTTGTTTCTTCTCGCGCAAATCGATAAAGACCATTCCCATTTATACATGAACAATCTCTTAAAACTTTATGTCTTTTCTTTCGAATATTTACTCTATCAAATTTTAAAGGATAAAAATCTTTAGACCGTTCTTCTTTTAATCTCTTCTCTTCTGTGAAATCTAGACCTGCATTAGTATAGATAATAAAATACTCTATATCTCCTCTTAATTCGTTAACAAAAAGAGTAAAATGCTTATTAATAGAAAACACATTCTTTCCTTTCTCTTGCCTGGTGGGAAATAACTGACTATAACCAATATTACTATTTGCATTATGAGCCTTTACGTAAGCAATTTTATCTTTATAACGAACTGTAATGCCATTAGATATATCCTGGCTGTTTCTTTCAGAATTTATGGAAAGTATACTTTTATGCAAAAACATGTCACGCAAGAAGAACATTAATAAATTGAATTCATATATAATTTCAGATATTAATTTCCCTTCGTGTTTTTCTGGAGCTGTTAAATCACGTAGTATTTCTTTTCGTAATGCTGTATAATCATATTCAGCTTTACTATTTTTTTCTACTTCATTTTTAATAATGCTGTTCAGCTCTTCCCTATTAGGCTGATTAACGGCGAATACTAGTTTACCTAAAAATTTTTCTCCTATTTCTTTCCGAGAAAATTTTCCTTCTTTCATTACTTTTTGCATAGCAGACGAAAATTCTAATCTCTTTAAAAGCTCTTCTCTTGTTGTTGAATCTTGTGAAAATTGATAAAAATCGCTCCCTTTAGTATTGTTATTTATGAACAAAAAGTCTTTTAAAATGTCACATTCTTCTATATTTATGCTATAAAATTTAAAAGGATAAAAATGTTTGGATCGCCCTTTTTTTAATTTATTTTCTTCTGTAAGATCCAAGCCTGAATTCGTATAGATAATAAGGTATTCTATATTATTTAATAAATTATCTGATTTAGAGATCAGATGTTTGACAAAACTACCAAAGTAATTATTAATAGAAAACCTTTGTTTCTCTTTAGCAAATAATCTAGCATAACTAATATCATTATCTATATAATGTTTGTCTACATTTTCAATTTGTATATAAACAGATTTCTCTTTGTAGTGGAGAACGATATTACTAAATTTATCAATGTCAGAATTTCCAAAGACTAACGATAACGAAGGATATTTATGTTGATACGTAAACTTCCTAAGTGCACAAAGCACCGACAACTCTAATTGATACATAAGTCCAATCAAACGACGAGGAAAACAATATCTGTATTGATTAATTTGCAAAGCATTATGCAATTCATCGGACACATCCTGTCTGAATTCATTTTGTAAATCGGTAGGAAATTCTGAATCTTCGTTATCAGAATCCATGCGCAGCCTCTTCGAAACTGTACCATCTTTGTCCGGAACGGAACGTTCTCGTTTTCTAGGGCTTACACCCGTTTCATGGTTTTTCATACCTGGACTCCTTGATTGGCAACTTTGCGCGAGGAATTTTTTTTTAATGGTGTAATAATTTCTTTACCTAACATAAAAGTCTTTTATTGTTTTCATTATCACTGGCTACATGGTAATGGGAAAAATCAGCGAGCAAAGTTATATCCTTATGACTAATAATATTATGTATTTTTTAATAGGTATATATTTTCATATTTTTATAATATGATCAAGGAAAGAGTCTAAACCTGGAAATTCATACAATTTTGAAACTTTGTGGTTACATAGAGGATTTCCTCCTGATTACTGTGTAATCTTTTCTTCCTGCCCAAAACCATGATTTTATTTTGTCACTCACAATTTATAAGAGATAGAAAAAAATCTCAAGACATTAATTATAATTAATTTCATCCCCTTTGGGTGATTTTGAGCAGGAAAAAATATTGCCTTGTAATCAGGAGGAAATTCCTTTGTAAGAAGTTTACGTTGAGGAATTGCATGGTCGATTTGCAGCTTGTTCTGTACGACCTTTTTAATATGGTAAAGTAGCTATACTAGCCTATTTTGACCACATTTATATACGAATCAATTTACCTAGCGTTGTTGCAACAATTTTGCGTTCTCATTTTCACAACCCTATTTTTACGCGGCTTGTTCTCACAAATATACGTACCGTTTTCGACTTTGAAAAGAGTAAATAATTCAATTTTTGTGACACCAAAATAGATGTTTTTCATGTCACAACGAGGTCTACTTTCTGGTAAATGACAATGTTTTACAAGTACATAACTGTTAATAGTCACCAGCTGTAAACAAAGGCACGTGGCAGCGTTCAGACTTCAGACAAAACAGGGACGTCTTCCTCAGATATTGTATATTATTCGTACCGTACTTGGCTGTGAAGAAATTTATAACGAACTCAGCACCCTGCACTAATGCACACTAAGTGCGACTTTTTTATGCGCCATATGCACATTCGGTTGATATTTAAATAAATTTTTGTCACACAAATCGGGAGAATCTTGATCCCTGTCCGTGTGAGGCTTGTTTTAAGTGGGGGAAGTTACATAGGCACGTCTACGCAGGCGCGTGATGAAGCCGCGACATCATCGAATTTTGGCGGGCTTGAGCCACAGTGATGGAAGGGGAAACACCTACAGGAGTGGTGGTAATGTCCGCTTGAACTAACGCAGCGCCAAGCCAGCCAAGTGGCCCCAACGCGAAGGCAACCACCATGGACCAAGAAGGTCCATGGCAACCACGGCCAACCAGCGTCACCGGGAAATATGTTGTCGACGCTGGTTGGCCGCGGCGTCACTATCGTTCTTCTCACGCACACATTACCACCACTCCTGAAGGTGTTCCCCCATGAAAAAACAGCTGCAGCCAAAGAACTTCCTGAATACACCTATTTTAAATATCGTCCCGGAGGGTATATGTCGTTGCAAATAGGTGAACATTTCTTTCAAGTTCAAGTAACATTACCAACAGACACGCTCGATCGAACATTAATTTCTTATTCAAAGTTCCATTTAAAGTTCGCCCCAGTTCGCCGCAGAGAGCATCGCCGACCACTTCCCATCCCGGAAGTCGCGAAATAAGGGTGGTGAAACAAAAGTTTCGCTGCTCCGTGACGCAACCGTTCTTCTGGCCCCTCGTGCTCGCTCGGCGTACTTAAAGCCATTTTGTAATTGTACCGGCTAGCTCGCGCGTAAGTGTTGATTATTGTGAGGAGTAAAATGAATGGTATCGTAAGAAATACGTTGCGCGCATCGGCAATCAGGAACCTCCTTTCGTCCACCTCGAGCACGGGAGCCGCGAATAATCCGTTAAGGACATTGTGGAATGTCTGCTCTCGGCAAACTGAAATCGCACCTCTCGCCTCCGCGAAAGCATTCAAACACCAGAATGGTTTCTGCCACTGTGGCTGCTGCAGCAGAGCTGCCCATACCAAAGGTATAACCGTCGCTGCGCATTTCCTCTCTTCTTATTCAACTTGTTGCCGGAGTCTGCGTCGCGTGTTAAATTCATCTCTCGTGACACGCGACACGTACCATGCACTCTGTATCGTAGACCTAGCGATTGCACGTTTCGATACGTGCGATGCTCACTGAGATCTGTTAGCTCTTTCGTCGTTTGCAAAATCACGAGGTGTCGCGATACTCATGGATCGTTTTCTTTCGTATCAGCTGAGAAAGAGCTGGTGGAATTCCTGGCGGAGGAAATAGTAGCAGAGAAGAAAGCGCAGAAACTGAAGACAATTCCCACTGAATTAGGTGGATTCAAAGTATCTCTGGACGGTGCGGATGTTACTTTGGAGAAGAAGCAAGATAACGAGACGTAAGAATGGTTTCTGGTGGATGTGAATGCTAATGCACGTTCAGAGCTATGGGAATTTAAATTAAAGGGTAACTTCCTGTTGTAGAATTAAAATCTCATTCAATATAAACCATACAGTGGATTCAGATGCCGAGCCAGAGCTTGATATGACCAACAATAACCCCGATATCGGTGAAATGAAGAGTAAACCTACTTTCTCGATAGATGTTGTAAGAGGAAATCAAACTTTAGGATTCACTTGCTCGATTAATAACGAACCTGGGGCGTCGGGCGCCAACGACAGTTACAGTGAGTCCACTTGAACTGAAATGGCTAGGCAGCGTCGCCTGTTATTTCGTATACAAATGTTTCATTCTAGACGACATCTTCGGCATCGACGAGATCACGTTGTACGAAGGCGAGCACACGGACAAAGTATACGCGGTTGCTGGTGAAATTATCGACGGAGTAAGTAATCTCTACTCTAGTTACTTAGTAATTTATAACCAAAGAGTTGAGTACAGAGCAGTGTATCTAGTAATTGCCTTGAATATTAATCTTTGGAAGAGAATACTACATTCTCCTAATAATGATCTTGCCGTCAATGGCTAGATCGCAGCAAAGGATGCGACAAACTTTTTCTACTAATCGTATTGAACAAGCTTACGATCGGTTTCGCTTCGTACGTCTGTACATAAATACCCAGCGTGTTTATTCTTTTTAGTACCTGTACGACTTGCTGATGAACTACCTCGAGGAGAAGGGCATCTCGAATGAGTTTACAGAGAAGTTGATCGAGCTTAGTACGAATTACGAACACACAGCTTATGTCAGTTTGCTGGAGGGTCTATCGAAATTCACAGCTGGAAAGTAACTTCCCATTCATCATGATTCCCGATTGTATTTATAATTGTTTAGCAATAGAATACGTTCAGTTAAGAGTATCTTTGTAATAAATGTATCCCGATAATCTTTGATGTACTTGTTCCATTTTATTAAGCGGTGCTGAAGCCACAGAAAATAAAGATAGTTAACGAATTACGTTACTTGTAAATAAACTGTACGCTGTATATCATTGTTGTTATATAAATAGTACCAGAGGCAAGGCGTTCTCCGCGATCGCGCCGACTACGTGTTGTAAACGGCGGGCCGAATTGGATAGAGAAAACGTTGAATGGTGATTTTACGCGCAGTCTGTACCGAGTAAGAATAGTGCAATGGAGTTCAATGAAACAATGGCGTAGGTAGCCAGTACGTCTGGATGCGCGGACTACGAAGAGCGTGGTCGATTTGACAAGCTATCTGGACGATCAAGGAGAAATGTCAAACCGCGATCCGCATAACTTAATGGCCACGAATGACGAGAATTTCGACTACTTGTTCAAGATCGTACTGATCGGTGATTGTGGCACAGGGAAAACATGTGTCGTTCAAAGATTCCGATCTGGCACGTTCATCGAGAGGCACGGAAGCACAATAGGCGTAGACTTTTCCATGAAAACCGTGCTAATCGATGATAAGAAAGTCAAGGTACATTTATTCGATCCATGCTTGATAGGCTACCGAAGATTTTCCACTCTATCGCAATTTAACCTAGATACACCCTGTATATAAGCCTGTTCCATCATGAAATTATTCGAAGAACTGTGATTTTTTGCAACAAGTAATGTAAATTGAAAGCTCCTTTTCTTCTGTTAGAAACTGCTTTTCATTTCTAACAAACTTTGTCACGGTCGATCGACTATTATATATGTGCTTAACGTGTACTTGGTGCTTCGCAAAGTTCTTTACTTTAATTGTGTCTTTTTTCATTATAACGAATGGTATGATTTTCTGTAAGAGTATATGTTTCCTCGAGTAACAAGTCTGCAGTTATATATACTTCGTAGAGTGCAATTGTATTTTGATCGAAAAGTATTACGTTATTGCAGTTGCAAATATGGGATACAGCTGGTCAAGAGAGGTTCCGTACTATAACTCAAAGTTACTATAGATCTGCCAATGGTGTTATTGTAGGTACGTGGCCAACCTTTCTCTTATCGAGTGGTTTTTATTTAAATACTCACCCTTCTGATAATTCCATTGTGTTTCAGTGTACGATATTACAAAGAGATCTACGTTCTTAAGTTTACAACATTGGGTCGAAGAGGTACGAAGGTATACTTCGTCACATGTGTTATTAGTCTTAGTTGGTGAGATACTTTTGCATATTCCGTATATTTATTGTACTTGATTTTGTATATTTATTGTACGCGATTCATTCCAGGTAATAAGTGCGATTTAGAGAATTTACGCGAAGTCGAGAAAGGAGAGGCGGAAGCGCTTTGCCAGTATCTTCCCGAAGTGTTGCAAGTAGTAGAAACGTCAGCCAAAGAGAATACCAATATAGATTCTGTATTTTTTTACCTGGCATCCGAGCTTAAAGTGAGTGCTACCGCTTCGACGTAATGTAACTAACAGAGCGCGCATATCACAGCTACAGTGGCGGACGAAAGAAAGCTTACGATTTTTAAAATCGCATAACTTTTTTAGAGTTGCTCCAAAAGATATGAGTTTTTTGAGAAACCAAAAGGATTAGTTTGCTGAGTGACATGTTTCGTCGTTTTCAAAAGAATTGCAATTGGTCGGAATAGTAAAAAAAATAGTAAAGGTCGTTTTTTAAACTTTTTTTGTGAGCCTGTAATGAATTATACGTCTGGAGTTTTTCTTCGTATTTCTTTGCTCTCATCTCCTGAAATAGTTCCACTTCATAAGGAAATAATCCCTGAAAAAGTTTATTGCAATCGAACACCAGGGTGCCGACCGGACCTTAAAGTTTAGAATTTATCAATGGTGTGGATTTAAAGAATTTTTCAAAAATGGTAAGCCCTATCGAAATTTTGTTCAAATAATATTAAAATAGCAGTATATTTGATTTTTTTGTACTTCAAACCATTATACGTAATAACGTTTGAATATAGAGAGATCCGCACTACGCGCGTACCATCGTTTAGAAATAAACGAGATACGTACACATTTAATTACACAGTAATTAAAATTTATCTATCTATTTAATAGGTACTTATTCATTTGTTATCAAGCAGCAAACAAATTAGGGTACCTTCGATATGTTTGAAACCAGTTAATAAACACCAATTGCAATTCTTTTGAAAAATAACGAAACATTCTAAGAAAGTTATGCGATTTTAAAAGTTGTAAACTTTCTTTCGTCCGCCACTGTATGTTCCATGTAGAGGGTGTAATTCTGTTTGCTCGTTTTCAGAGACGGCATGAAAATCGACAGATAAATGCTAACGAAGACGAAGTCGTCAGACTCGGGACGGGGCGAAAGTTGTCTTCCTGCTCCGGCTGTTCGTACAAAATATTTTAAATGTTGGCTCTTAGACAAACGGTACGCATAATCCTTTCAAGTTCAAATTTGTATATAAAATGGAAAAGCAGAGTACAATATTCTTACGACCACTCGAATAATGTGATATTAAAAGGTTTTGTGATATTAATGTGATAGCAAAAGAATGATAATGCTATCTATCCAGTATTTTACAAAACCAACTTTTTGAAGTGAGGCCAGAATTCTCTACAAGCGATCGTTCCGTTTACAATTTTACCAGAAATTTACGATCAAATATTTTAAACTTAATACTCTTGTAAATATAAATTCTTAGATCTTATATATGAAATTACATGACAATTGTGTACTTTTACTATTTATACATGCGTTTAGAGTGGACGCTCGTATTTATTTATGAGAAGGATCTATTAACGCAGAAATAATATATTAATATATTTTTTTAAGCAGATAACTCATTATTGTACTGTTTCTAAATGTTGTCGCAATATTTGAATTGTCGGAATAAAATCTCAGTAATGTTCTATATCGAGCTACCTTTTCTTCCATGATGGATCGGCATTATTCCGTGATCGCTTAGTCTATATGGATAATTAATAATCAATACCAACACTTCATCATCGAACAAATGTATCACTTTATAATTTTTAAAACGTACAAAACATAAATCCGTTTTTAAAAGAATATTACATAACAGCATTTAATAGTTAACATTTAATAGTCGTATATACATATATATATATGTATATATAAAGACTTTGTAAAACACAGTGTGTGTGCTTGGTTTCCATCAATTAGAATGTCAATTTGTTTTTAGTATACGTTGACAATATATATACATGCTTATCAAATTCATTTACTGATAGCGGCGTTCGGTTAAAAATACATACGGTATATATATTTCATTTCTAAGGCACATTTCCTAAGGTAATCTTTATCAGCACCTTTATAAATACATAAATATCGATCGATCTCCTATTAATATTAACGTGAATACCAGAGTAACAGATGACGAAAGTCTCTTGGAAAAAGTGATGTTCCATTTGAGGAATTTCTATAGTACAAAATATTTTTATATATTATTCACCCGTGTGCGAATATTCTCATTATAATGTAGCACATCTGTTCTGATTGCTTCATTTATCAGAAATATAAACTGTACATAACGCGTACATTGAGAAATGTACATAAACAAATATGTAAAAATGATACTTCTCATGGGAATAACATTAACATTTATTATATTTTTTACATCTTTTTACAGGACAGTAGCTCTGTATGCACGTTAAAAAACGACTGGTTTCGATTACTTCCGTGTCTGTAAATTCAATTACAAAATTAAGCGTTATAATAACACAGTCGCCCTAGACTCGACGCATGCCAATACAATTTTATATCGTTTCTTGCTTCATGGAAATACGGATTCGATAGAAAACATTTAGTACATTCTTAAATTATATAAATTAACATTGTCGTGCACCGTTAACATTTTTATCCGACGATTAACGCGAGGCCCCCAAATTACTTCGTTTTTCCGAGTGTTAAATTAAACTACCAGTGTGTTAAATATTGAGAGCTACCACAACTTTCATACCCTCTTATAAGTCCTTCTATATTTATCGTCCACTTTTTCTAGATAATATGTCCCTGGGAACATGTTAGCTGTGCTACTCTGAGGACTGAACGGTACGGTATGACAATTCTGTTCCCTCCAGTCCAACACTTTTGTGTAATCCGTCGGGGAGATCTTCCGACGAGCCTCTAGGTCCGGCTTAATGTGCGAGAGGACTGATATTATCTTCTTCAAATTAGATCCTTCTCCTATTTCTTTTGTCACCGTCAACGAATACAGAGTGGAGCAGAGCCCCGAACCGTACGAAAATACTCCCACTTTACTACCCGCTAATTCATTAATGGGCGTGTTAATGAGCAAAGACGCCAACCCAGAATACACAGATGGGGTGTACATGTTCCCCACTTGGCTCGATATAAATAAAGAAGGCTGCGTTTTCTGGGTAAACTTGGCCTTGCTCAGACTAATGAATGCTTTTTCGATGTCTTTGTCCGTGTAGGTATCTTCGCGTTTAACATTGTGGAACTTGAGTAATTCCGGATACTTTTTGGACACTTGGTCCTTGGGCATGTTGAGGAAGTCCATGAAAGCTAGCCTGGCAAATGACTTTTGTACTAGTTTACAATAGGGAGAATGAAACAAGAATGCGTCGAAGCTATCTAAAGTCACGTTCTCTTTGTACTTTTTCTTAACTTTCTCGCTGTAGGTCTGGTAACAGTTATCCAAAGCGCCGAGGTAACATTGAATCGATAATTTTCCATCTACAATAGGATATTCTGATTTTAGATTCGGCTTGTAAAAGTCGTACGCGTGTTTCATGTACGAAGACCTTATTCCGCGATCGATTATTAGAGGAGCGTCCGGACCAACCACCATCGCGATAGCTCCAGCGCCACCGGTAGGCCTAGCGCTCCCAGGGGAATACACAGCATTGTCGGCGGCGACTACTAAGGCTAATCTGCCATCCCAGGCGCTGCTCTCTACCCAAGCTATAGCATTGAAAAGAGCGGCTGTACCTCCGTAGCAGGCATTGGTAGAATCCACTCCTTCTATGTCTGTGCAACCATGAGGCTCAAACAGCTGCATAAGGATAGACTTTATTGATTTGCTCTTGTCTAATATTGTCTCTGTTCCAACTTCTAATCTACCGACATCCTTTGGTTTTATGCCATACCTATCCATTAGTCGGTGGACCGCAGTTAAGCATAAGGAGTTAACGTCCTCGCGGTCGTTACAAAAGCCCATCCTGAGTTGGCCCAATCCGATAGTGTATTTCCCAGCTGCCGCTCCGTCGAACTGCTCCAGCTCTGTTTGGTCGACGTACTGGGCAGGGAAGTACACTTCCATCGCCCTGATGCCAACATCTTTCGGCCACATGATGCTCGATTATTATGCTTCTCTCTGCTAGCTTATACACAGTGTTCGCGAACGTGCTATCTTCCGTACTAACACCCTTTAGAATCGTACACTCATGACAGCACGCAGGAAAGAAATATCTCTGTTATCCACAGGTACACGTGATACCGGCCGACGGAACAGTGGTCTACCAAATATTGTTGCGTTTATATAATACCTTCTTGGCAATCGATATCGGCAGTAATATCGCCAAGATTATAGCGGTATCTTGCAGAATTCCAAAGTGCCGCGGCTTGGTTCCCTTCGAAATCGGTATCTTCGGGCCAAGGAAATACGTGCTTCGAGGGCAGTCGGGCTTACACTGGTAAGCAGGCCCAGCGACAAATTCAGGTTAGAAGTGAAACTCGGCAGGTGAAAATTACGGTCACCAGAATCACTTCCTATTGCGTCCTTTGGAGCTTGCTCGGCCTTCCCTTCCGTTTTATAGACCGGCTCAAACAAAATCTGTCTTGCCAAGGAGCCGAACTTACAAACTAACGTTTCCGCGAGCAAATGCTGCCCGTCGGGCTGCCGCCACTTATTCAACTGGTCCCTCTGCTAGGAGGGGATAAGAAATTCATGGAGCTCCTCTTTTGCCGAATACATTATACGCATACCCGTCACGCTGACTTTTGTAACTTGACATTTTACCTCACAAATTATTATTCATTGCGACCCATTAGAACTTTAAGTGTACCCTCTTTGAAACTGCCTGGAATTACCCCCGATGGACTTTACCACAGTTCCAAGTTCCAAGCGGCAGATAACGGGCACGACTTTTTTTTAAAAGAAATTTTTTTAGGATGCCTGCTCGGTACATCGTTGGCTTCTTGCACAGAAACGCGAAAGTGGGATGAGCTTATTATATTAATAAATTAATATGTACATTGTGTTATTGTAAAGGATTGCCGAAGGACAGCTTATCGCGACGCTTGTATCGTTTTAGCCGTTAATTTTCGTAGAAGCGATTATAGATTTGTGTATAGAAGTTGGATCGTCGGCGTTTCGACGTACACGTAACGGTACCAAATGAAAATAAGCATCGGCTCGGCTGGAATGAATTTTCGTGAAAGCGAATGGCACGACGTGGAGGTGCCGTAACGTACTGCAAGGGCCAGCTGGCATTCATTTCTTAGATGACCACGTGGAATTTCACTTTTCGCGCTAATTTCATCGAAAACGCGCCCGGGCAAATTTCCAATAACAGGGCAGAGTTAATGTGCCCTTATGATTCGTTACAGGTGGTACAATGGATTTCTCGCGTTGGTCAAACGAGGTCAAACCGAGTGTATTGATCAAACGATAGATTAGAAAGTAATTACGCACATGGTAGCCGAGTACGTATGCATGGGACGAGTCCTCTTTCTTACTCGACGAAACGATCGGATGAGACCTATATAGCCACCTATATTTCATTCTGGCATGAATTTTCAATGGCGTTTTCCGTCGATGTCCTCGTGTGCGCGATGACAAAAGCCGGGGGGAATAACAAACGTTACGCTTTATGGGAGCTGGGTTACACATGGAGGCGATTTACGGAAATAAGCTTGCAATATCAAGCGCGAGTCCCGGATGATAAATAATTCAACGAAAAGTATGAAGCGCATTTCGTTTTGCATTCCAATCGCCGAGAACGAATTTCAATATTTCGACGAAATGACTTTACCGAGGTGGAGTATGTATTTCAGGTTCGAAGGTCGGCTACCTTCTTTTGTGGAGCCCGATACGTAGAATCCACAGGGTAAGATTGATCAGAGATGATCTGTTCAGATATCGCAGCGCAAAGTGCACACGCGCGATTGCGAGTCTTTAAGGGCAAAGGTTTATAAGATATTTTAACGGTCTCGCGGAGCTGCAATAAAAGTTTTTTGCCGGTAGAAAAAGTGAAACAAAAATACCGGATGTGTTGGTGCGAGGTTTTTGTAGCTCTGTTACTTGACCTCATCCGCTGCTTCTAAGTAATCGATATTCTATCTATTCTCGAATCTAAAAGGTATGCGCATGGATTACGCAGGAATTACAGTGAACAGTTATTAATTGGTAGCTTTGTACTTTCATTTGCATCTACTATCAGACTTTTTTCATGTTTTGTAACTCATTACACATTTCACTTAACAAATTGCCGATCCATATTTGAAAAGCGTTTGACAGTTTATTGATTATATGGACACGGACGATGGCGTCGCGTAGCAGTGAAAGGCATGGACTGAAATGGGCGTTAAAACACGCTCGGTGCACCAGTTGGTCCAAAACAGCGAAGACTGGCGTTGGCGTTGTACATGACGATGTGCGCGACAAGATTTTCGGTAATTTTTTTTATCTTTTTGGCATATCCCGGTATATGCGTCGCCGTAAATGCTTAAAATATAGTCTCCGAAAATAAAATTTGCAATTTTTTTCTTCGCCTTCATAAATGAAAAATGTTGCAGAAGTATTTAAACTTTCAAAATTTGGAAAAAGTTTTTTTTTGCAGTGATTTGTTTTGAAAATTATTTGTCGCGCGAGAAAAAGTGATAGAACATGAAAGATGCTCATTGTCTGGATCTACAACTTTTGTTTAATATATTTTTTTGTGTAATCTTAAATTTGGTCGGATATTATATAAAATCGACTTGAACCTTAGGGATGTGAGGCGAAAATGGTAAGGGGACTCGCGACCCCGAGCGTGTGACACAAAATTACATTGGATGATAAGTCGAATCGAATATATCTGGTCTGTGGTGCCACTAACTCTGGTTATGCTTGCCTGGTTCTGTAGTAGAACCACGTGACGCAACGAGGTAGCGTACCCAGATAGCACACGACGTCTAGAAGCCGTCTTTAACACGTCTTAAAGATTTGAACACTATTTTATAGTGCCATCTACTTGGATTATGCTCGCCTGATACTTTTGTGTCCCGGACAAAACAAGGCCGTATGACGCGCGGGAGGGTGACAATTAGTGAGAGGACATGCTGGTTAGAAATGGACAGAGACACTGGGAACAGGTGGGGGTTTCTGTAGCTCCAAGGTCGCCGTTAGGGTGGCTTAGGCGGTTCTCGTTTGAAAATTTGAATAAATCTTTTGAGAAATGTTCAATTAAT
This sequence comes from Andrena flavipes, assembly GCA_963971345.1. Lineage (NCBI taxonomy): Eukaryota > Metazoa > Arthropoda > Insecta > Hymenoptera > Andrenidae > Andrena > Andrena flavipes. The sequence continues at coordinate 716,627 of OZ020481.1, forward strand.
ACGATTCTAATGAATACTTTTGCATAATAGGCGAAAATGTCTTTGTAAGGGGTTGTAAGTCTTTGAGATGCAAATAAACGAACACAGAGATCATTATAACTGTTTAATATAATTGTATAATTACACTGTAATTACATTACCGAATCGTGTCCGTAGATTTTGAAAGTATTTGTTGAGAATAAAATTTCGAATGTTTCAATTATATCAGCACTTCCCAACCTGTGCGTCGCAACCCCAAGCGGGTCGTCACGTTTTCTTTTTTTTTAATATTATTAAGTTGGAATTATATTCTGAAATACCCTGTTTTTAATGTGTTTTCTTTACCCTATTAAATTTCACTTACCTTATATCGGTGGGGTCGCAGGTAATTTGAATATTATAAAAGAGGATCGCGACTCAAAAGAGGTTGGGAAACACTGAATTATGTGGAATGGAAAGTAGGTGAGAAGCTTGAAACGGTATCCTTGCGGTTTGTTTAAAAGCTTAGCGAATTAGCTTCTGAAGAGACTGCGACTATTTTGCTATATTTATATCGTATTATAAAATTGTAAATTGCTATACGAGGTAACGTCCAGCGTTGTTTATTGCATCACGTGAACTTTGCTAATTTCTATTCCTGCCGGATAGAAATCCAACAGAAGTGAATAATATAGGGCGAATTCCACTTGTGTACAAATCGCCGGGGGGTTTTGGTTGAGAAATTATATGAAAATCTCCTGAAATACGGAAGTGATATTTGTGAAGGGGGGCCACTATCGGAATATACAGGGTTTTAAATATAAATTACGACTCGAAAATAGGAATATATAATTTATGATATTCCATTTTATTACAAAAGCGGAAAATTCCCACGGTCGTGAGCAAGGACGATTTAGAAGTAAGTGGAATTCACCCATAGTTGAAGCATTTGAGCTGAATGAGTTGAAGTTGTAGAAGCATTTACAAAGGGTGAATTCTACTTGCGCCCAAATCGCCCGTGACTTTTATTAAGGTACCTAGGTTTCCCTACGCGCAACTAGACGCAACGTCAAGAATTTCGAAGTCGATTTTCTCGAAAATGAAGCGCAATACCAAAATTTTTTATTCCTTTCCTTTCGACTTGTGTACTTGTTACAAGTCAAAAAGAAACAGTCTGCTTTTTTGTTTATATCGCGCTTCACGTTCGAGAAAATCGACTTTAAAATTCTTGAAGTTGCGTCCAGTCGCGTGTTCACGGGCGATTTGGGCGTACGTGGAATTCGCCCAAAGAAGTTGGAGCGAAATAGTTTAACGTTCCTTCTGATTTTAATTCCGAGGGCTGTGTACATATAATTGTGTGTCCTTTAAAAATAAACAATGTTCATCTTGTACTTTCTTCCCGTCGCGTCGAATGGAAATAAATAAATCCCGCCAAGTGTATTATTTCTTCACAGCACAGCACCAAGTAATTTGGTTTGGTATCCTAGTTACATCTAATTATATTACTATCGCCAGAAACAAGGTTCCCCTGCCACAACTCATCTCGCGATTATGTTTATCATGATCAACATTACTCGCGATCGTCACTGCGACTTGCACATGAAAAATCTATTACAACCATAGGAAAAGTATAACGTAAATCTGAATCTTGTATTAAGCATAATGGGACGGTGGCATCGACAGATCTTGCAGCACAGCTAATTGCTCCGACGTGAAATGCTGCGCATACCCGCTTACGCCCCTCCATCCACCATAATGTGTTCTTTTAAAGTCGTCCAGAGTTTTCCTAATCGTCGTCTGCGACAGAGTAGTATAAGAATAGCATGCAATCCAATGAAATTCGTGACGTATAATATATACTAACCGGTATAGGCTGCGGATCATTCATGTGGGGACTGAGGTTCTCAAAAATCGAGGGTATATATTCAGGTATGTCGTACGGGTGGGCCTGAACGAAAGCGCACATTCCCAGTACAGCCGCATGACGAATACGTATAGCGTCCATCTGCGAATTCTTTATAGTCTCTTCTTTACTGCAATTCGACCGTTCCCTCCTACGCAATTTGGTTTTCGCCTTCTTCTTGAACTCGTCCTGAAAGCATTAAAAAACTTTCCATATAGGCCGCCCAGCCGTACTTCTACAGCCTGTGGCAGAATTTCGCGGGACACTTACTAGTAACGTCTCTTGTTCAGGTATAAACGTACAATGCAACAGGCCACTCAAAACCTGGCCAGCGTTCTTTCTCACTTCCAACCGTTCGTCCTCCAACAGACGGAGAACCATTTCCTTGACGGAATCGACCCAGGCCGGGTTGCTCAGGAACGTGCTCATGTTATGAAACACCAGTACTTGAAGGAACTGCAAGCAAGTGGACCTCGTCCACCAGGATGAGCGTTTCGACATGTTTATCACGGCGTCCAAAACAATCGGCATATGGCGCGGCAAAGTGAATGCCTGCGCAAGCACAGCCAGAGTGGAGGTGCACAGTTTCCGCAGCTCCTCGTCCGTCTCGTAATTCTCCAGCTGGCACAAAATCGGGTATATCTGGTAAAATCCCCGCTGAAGACCGTGCTGCGTGCGAACAACGGTCCTAGTCATCCATTTACAAATCGTCTTGAGCAATCGAATCGCCATTTCTCTGTTCTCCACTCTCCGTTTAGCGTCTCTCGAGGATTCGTTCGCCGACAAAGCTTCCCCGTCTCTGCCGAGTATCGTTGGGCTCTCCTCCACGAGGAATTGCAGCCTCGGCACCACGTTGTTTATGAGATCCTGCATCCGTGGCGTCGGCGCGTTACTGGCTGCACCTGGGAACTGTAAATCCGCTTTGAACACTGTTACCAAAACGGAGCCCAGTCGCTCTCTCACATTATCGAACGGATTAGTGAGCAGCCTGTCCTCTGTGCGCTTCAACAAACGTTGCAATAATTCTGACACCCTCCATGTCTGCTCGTTAAGGGCCACTTGCAGGGTGACCAACCGGCCGCATTCGACGAAGGACGACTCCGAGTCGCCCAACCTGGGCTCCTCCATCAAGCATTCCAGTAACCAGTGCTGCCTGTTTGGATCCCTGTGCTGTTGCGCCGTGGCGAAGCACGCGCACCAATTTACGAAAGACTCTGCGGTTAAGTTGGACAGAGCGAGTCTTATAATCGGTAGCAAAGAGTCCCACATCTCTTGGACCATATCGAACGGCCAGTGCTTGGCGCCCTTGATCACTCCAGCGATGATTTCTGCCGCGCATCTGTGGCTGCTCTCCTGCTTGTCCGTCACCATCTTGTACAGATGCGGTAGGAAGTGCTTCAGATACACTATTCCGTGATTGCGGAAGACACTTTTGAAGAGGAAGTATCTGTAATCGTTGAAGTTATCCTTGCCTTTCTTCTCCTCCAGGCTGAAGAACCGCACGAGCTTCTCGATATTCTGCGAATCGCTGAAGAAGTGATCGACTTCTTCCTCGAGATCGGTTAATTTTCGAACGGCCGGGTCTAAACAGGGCTGCGAGGACGACGGTGCATAGACCTGTAGTTTCTTTGGCCACGTATAATACCCGATGTATGGTTTGTGAATAAATCTAGGCTCATCCCACTGTTCCGCTGTCAGAGGGCGAGTTTCGTAATTATACTGAAGCCAAAGGTTGTCCGGTCTCTGTCCTGGTACCAGCCTCTTTGGCAGATTCTCGTCTGGCTCCTCTTTTTCTGGCAACGTTGGCGGATCGATAGTTATCTATGGATTAAGAAATAACCCGTTAAGCGACATCGAAATCATTCGCGAATTATTCGCGCTTACCTTCAGATGCTTCCTCTTTTGCTGCTTCAACATGTACACGACTACATCGATAGCAATCTTCCGTTCCCGCAGCGAATCGTGTATCAACGCCCCTAAGAAGTAACGCACCAGCTTCGCCGGATACTTTTGATCTGGATGGACCAGATTTCGAATGAAGTTCATTGTCATCAAGCGATGCCGCCAATGTAGATTATTCTCGAGAAGGGCGGATAGCAGGTCGCTTATCAGATCGTTGTAAGCCGTAACATTAGATTCCTCGATCTTTCGCAGCGTTTCCAAGCCGTTGGCGATTTCATCTTTAGCGGGCTGTGGCAAAGTGGGCTGTGGACAAGTTGTCCATAAGTTGGTCGCGATGTCTAAGCATGAATCCGGCACTTCCATCGTAATGGCGAACGTTGCGAAACGAGTGTTTATAGATTCCACCAGATTTTCCTTCAAACGGATCACAGACAGTTTCTCGGACGTCTTGGAGAGCACTATAGCCAGCCATAAAGATCTGAGCATTTTCCAATCGTGTTTGATAATGATGGGATCGTCTGGAGGACCGAACAGAATGTACAAGGCGCCCTAAATAAAATTAAAAGAAAAAAGAAAATAAAAAGAAGGTAAGGAATATTATCGGCAGGGATCGCCCTCTACTCTCGTTATTACTATTATACTACCTTGTACGCGTCGTGATGTTCTTCCGCATCCAGTTTTAGCACATCAACTAACCGCGGGACGACGAACGTGTAAGAGTATGGGAAATGTTGAAGAGCGCAGAAGAGGCTTAATTGAGCCTGCGAGCGGACATCAGCGTACCTGCTGGTGGCCAGCGTAAGAAGCTCGAACATTATAATCTTGTGAGTTTTCGTAAGGTTGAAGGACTGTACGTGAATGCGCGTGTCGTGTTGAATTTCCGCACGTTGCAGTATTAAAGACCCCCTCAGCCCCTTTTTTCCCACTAGTTTATCCTTCGTCCTTTTGCTGACAATTTGAAAGCTTTTGCACCTCGCTTCGTGAGCTTCGGATAAACGATTTTTTCCTAACAGAAGGCTATTCCAGATCTGAAATCAAAGGCTCGAGTTTACTTGGGTTGTTAATGGAGTTTTATCTGATATTATACTAAATTAGATACCTGTATCAGGACGAAGAAGCTTTTCGTGTCGTCTTCAGAATTCTCCAGTATCACTTTCTGCAGCTTGCTCATAAGCGTAACAAAATAGCGTCTAACGTTGCTGTTGTCAGGCATAAGTATCTCTTCCTTCATGCCAAGCATTAGTGTAAAAGGCACGCAATCTACAGATGAATCTACTACGACCAATGGCTCCTCTTCCCATATGGGCAGCACGGGCTCGCAAGCGTGGAGAATGCAGCTTACAATATGCAAACTAGTCAGTAGCTCTTCCCTGCAATCATATCACATCCATACATCATCCAATAATAACAGTCTTACTCCACGGCACGAGGCTCTGGAAATCGTGTTCCAAGCGTTCGTCAGAGTTCTGTTAATACCGACCTTGTCAATGTATTCCAATCTTTGCAGTATTCTTGCAGTCTATTCACCTCGGGCATTAAGTACTTGAGGAATAATTTATTTAACGCGGCGATCTCTTCTTTACCGGGAATGTACCATTTTACTTTCAAAGTATCGATATCCAGAGTTTTACCCCAGTGTACATCGTTATTGGTAGACTCGAACTTACACGGCATTGTAGTAGCTAACGAGAAGATGATGGTTTTCAATACTATACAAGCTAAATTGTTTCCTTCCCTCGATTTTAACACCAACACGCGATCAAGCACAGTGGTGAATGTGTCCATGTGCGGTAGCAAGTTGTCTCCTGACGTATCGACAATGGCTGACAATAGCAGCATCCCGTACAGAAGACGACCATCCAGATTCTCTTCTTTTATAATGTCATTGCTTTCTCCGGTGATGTCCAGAATGGTTTGCGATAGTACTGGTAACAGTGCGCGGAGGGTTTTCTCCCCATTGACTTGGGCGAACGATCGGCACAGCACGGCGGCCAATTGCCCAGCGACTTTGGTCTCCAGGATACGCTCGGTTATGAACGTGCGTAATTTGTGTAAAGCAGCCTTGAAGATCTTATCGTTGGTTTGAAGCAACAGGTTCGTGCACACTTCCCTCAGCACACCTTCCGTCACCTTCTCTAATTTACTCTTCCCAGCGCCAGCGCGATTCTCCAATCTAACTGTCTCCAAAGAGCTCGAATCGATGAAAGAGAATATTCTATCCAGAAATTCTAAGATAAAGTCCTTGAATTTAGATGTCGTCTCGTAAACCATCCTTTCCTCGTCGTCCACCGCAGTGACCGATTCGGAAGAGTCCACGATGGGTATGAAAGTGGCATAAACTGAAATAAGACGAAAAGCAACGAAACACTTTTCCATATCGTTCGGATCGATGCTAGGTAAGAGTACGAACAGCAATGGCAGGATATGCGTTGGTCCTTCTGGATATGTATAGCCTAAAGTGAAAGATGTTGATTGTTACTTCGCGTCAATTATGTATATACGATTGTTTAGAATAGCAGCGAAGGTTATTTTAAATCAGGGAGAGATGCGAAATTCCGTACCTTCGTTTACATTTCTAGATCCCTGTGCCATCGGTCTGGCTATAGCCTCCATACAGCTCAACGTAGCATTCAATTTATATGGCTCCAGCATAGAAGATACTTTGTCCAGGACACTTGGGATAACTAAGCTAGGCCTCATAGAGGCCAAGTGCTGTAAAGCTTGAGAGGCAGTGCGAACACCCAACGTACTAAACATAGCTGTCATGGCCACTGGCATCATGCTTTTGACGAATGCGTCAACATCACTGTCAGTCAATTTGTACTCTTCAGGAATAGGTGTCTCCCATGTTCGTTTAGCAAATCTTTCCCTGAGTAGAAGTAAAAAATATGTATATATAAATATATATCTCAGATCTCTCTAATAGGATTTTAAAAGGTACAATGATTCTCACTTATGCAAACGCGTGACAAAGCGATACGGGAGTGTTATAAGCAGATCTCTTAATTTCCCAAGCCATCGTCCAACGTTGGCTGGATGAAAATAAGTTTCTACAGTTTTTAAAAATTTCTCAAGATACATCTGAGCGCTCGACCCGTTGCCCTGAAAATATTGAACGATGCATAAAATTCAGTTCGATTCCTATAAATATTAACCGAAATCAGTGCTCGAAATCCTACCAAAACCGACGTTGTCCATATCGCTATGAAAGACATATTGATTTTGTGGTCTTTAGACGATTGCGTTTGGCTGTATGTCACTGGTAGCTTTAAATATCGCACAAATCTGGTAAACATCAATGGGATATACGGTTCCCAATCGATGTATCCAATATTATGAAAAGCTAGCTGCGCTATTAAGCACATCATCTCGTTTTCCCACTCCGGCGCGTTGTAACAAACTTCCCATAATACCATAAACTCGTTGAACCATAATTCGTAGCCAATCGAATGATACTCGGGCGCCAACTGTACCGGCAGGAACCATTCTAAGGCTTCCAGACTTTTAGTCATCATTGTGTCGTCGAGGGGGCACAGATTTGGTCTCAATTCGTCTAATATTTCCTGCGTCGCACTCAACTATCGTAATGAATTAATATCGATCCTTTCACCGAGTAATCTCAAAAGAATAATCACTTACAGGAAAATAAACTTTCACAGCATGAACAAGTATGTTTAATCTACCTATCGTGCAAGAGAAGAAACGATACATTTCCAAGGAACTCTCTCTGCTCTTTTCTATCCGCCGACATAAATTATAAAGAGGTTTCCATGGAAGCTCCAACTCGTTGGGAGATATTAATCCTTTCTTCCTGAAAATATTAGAACAACGATGAGCCTACTACTTATAATTAACCATAGGATCGTAAGAGAATCATGAAAGTCTCGTTGAACTTACTCCAGTAATAAAATTAATGTAAAACTAAAAGTGCTCACTAAATATGGTTCTAGTTTTGGTATCGTAACCAATTCGTACATTAGTTTTACAAATATAATATGATCTTCTTTAGAGAATTTCATTCCATATATCTTTATGTACCTGCAACAGACGCACCGTATCCCACATATTCGCATATGCCAATGATTCGAAGCATACCAGAATAATCATGAAAATTATATACTTACAAGCACAACCTACTGACCCAAAGAACACAGCCTGGCTGCATTTCACGGAGCATAACCGCCCGTCCTAAATTTGCTTTGATAACGGCTAGCAGAGCCTGAGATTCCGCCTCCAAATCGTCCACATACGGCAGCAATTTGTTGTAAATAAGTTCCTTTTGATATTTAATATTGACATCTTCAGCCGTTGAATCCATGGTTTCTTTGTTCCCCGAAGTTTCGCGGTTACAAATCTCTTCACGATCGTCGTCCATGATTACTTGGCGCGTATCGTTGTCAGCAGCAGCGGACATTAGGCAACTAAGTCTATCCTACGAAAGAGGACACGACACAATGCAATATCATGTACCTTATCGAGCAACGACAACTTGCTTATTCCTCTTCTTCATTTTCATCCAGTCATGTTGGAGTCATGTTTTGCATTCCCATTCCAGTGGCCATATTCGATATGCTAACTGCGGGGAGAACTATTCACCTGAAGGGCAGTGCCAACGGTGCCAACCAGATAGATGGTCATTGGTGTTGCACGATTCCGTGGGGAATTTTAAATTAGACGGCGGACAGAATTTCAAGTGGTTTTACGAGACGAGCCGCTAGATGCAGATGTGGAAGGAAAGGCCTCGCCTGGCCTAACTGTAGTTTTGGAAGCTATTGAATGCAATCCCAGGCTCTCGTACGCCTTCTGAGTTCAAATAACCCGCGTGCCTACAATAAATCTTTCGTTACCAAGGATTTTAAATTACGCTCTCACATCAAAGTTCAAACCTTGATATTCATATGTCCTATGGCTAACTTCATGTATTGACTCCGTCAATATATCGATATTTAGGCGCGTGTAAAATCATCGATACGACACGAGTGCAATCGAACGTTGATATACTTTTTTCGCCTTTTTTCGCCTTTTATCCTGTTAAAACGATTCAATATTGTTCCAATGGCATGACATATCATTGATAAGATTTATCTAAACACAGCGGGTACGGTGCACCGTGTGTAGAACGATTGTAAAAATAAAGAAAATCTTTCTTCACCAAAACTGTTAATTGCTGGTAAGCTACGTTTATGCAAATGAATAATAATCAGAAATTTGTATTTATTACGCCCGTGTATCCTTGTTGCTCTACGTTAGCAAACATGCATTTACGATATTGCAGGAGTGTGTGTGTTAGTGCGTAATGGTGCGTGAGTAGAAGGGGAGCATTGTTTGTCAACGTAACGTCAACGCGTCAGTGTTTTCTATGAAATTTATTTTATATGAACCGAAGAAGTATTCAATTTCGAAGACTCCTGTCGCTTCGACTCGGACAATGAAACCTTTTAATACAATATTCACGTTTAATCTGTAAATGCGATGTAGAAGCTAGGTTACTTTTCGGTATTATTGTACGGAGATTTATAACATGCTCCAAGCTCGAGCTATTCAACGTTTCTTTTAATCGTTATTAACGGTTTTGCTTGATACAGAACGGTACTATATTTCAATCGATTAATGTACAAAAATGAGGACTAGAAAGACATTTGCGATTCTTGGAGCAGGCTTAATTTTAGCCTGTTGCGTTATGATATATTTAATGATGGATCTCGCACTTTTCCCATCCGGGCAAGGATCCAAACTTTCAGTCAACGATGTAAGTTTGTTGGAAATATACCGCAGGTAGTAGCATTAGCGGGTAAGATATAATGCTGCATTATTTACTTTTAGAATCAATGGCTACACTTTGAGAACCGACTGGCAAAGTTAGAGAAAGACTTCAACAAGCATCACGAAGTTATGAACGCATTGCGAGAAGTAGCTGAAGCGAAAAACTTTGCTCCTCCGAGTCATCCTATGAGTCGTTACAATCACTCTATAACTTCGAGCTCCTCTCGCCTGGGTAAAGTACTTACTTGCAACTTTAATGTACAGAAAGTACCAGAAATAGATATACAAATGTTAGAGATGTACAGGCAGTTGGAATTTGATAACACGGACGGCGGTGTTTGGAAGCAAGGATGGGATATTACTTACAACGACGAGCAGTGGCATCCGAACAGAAAGTTAAAAGTGTTTGTCGTGCCGCACTCTCATAACGATCCTGGTTGGCTCAGCACTTTTGAAAAGTATTACAATTCTCAAACTCGTTTCATATTGAATAATATGGTGACGAAATTGGCGGAAGACAGAAGGCGTAAATTTATCTGGGCAGAGATATCGTTCTTCCAGCTTTGGTGGGAAGATCAACCGAAAACAACTCGTAACTTGGTCCGACGTCTAATTCACGAAGGGCAATTGGAAATTGTGTCCGGAGGGTGGGTGATGCCAGACGAATCTGTCTCTCATTGGATAGCTCAGCTCACCCAGCTTACGGAGGGTCATCAATGGTTGAAATACAATTTGGATTATACACCAAATTCAGGCTGGGCTATCGATCCGTTCGGTCTCTCTCCGACAATGCCGTACCTTTTGAAGAAGGCTGGATTAGAAAACGTGCTGATACAAAGGGTCCATTATTCGGTGAAAAAGAGGCTTGCCAAAGAGAAACATTTAGAATTTCGATGGAGGCAATTGTGGGATAACGATGGGACGACGGAAATATTTACGCACGTCATGCCGTTCTATAGTTACGATGTCCCGCACACCTGTGGACCAGATCCGAAAGTATGCTGCCAGTTCGACTTCTTCCGGCTCCAAAGCTTTGGGCTAACTTGCCCGTGGAAAATAGCTCCGCGAGCTATAACCAAAGCGAACGTTGCGGAAAGAGCTGCTCTTTTACTGGATCAGTATCGTAAGAAGGCTCAACTTTTTAAGACTGATGTGGTCTTAGCACCGCTAGGAGATGATTTTAGGTACACTCATTTTACCGAATGGGATGCTCAATATAATAATTATCAGAAACTGTTCGATTACATGAATCAGAATGACAAATTGAACGTTCAAATTAAGTTCGGAACGTTGAGCGATTATTTCGACGCAATTAGAGAGAAACATAATTTAAACGAATTCCCTACTCTGTCTGGAGACTTCTTCACCTATTCCGACAGGGATGACCATTATTGGAGTGGATACTACACATCAAGGTATATCGAAGTAAACGTAAAAAGTTATAGTAAAAACTTTTCAAAAAGAATTAAAACCGACTTTAGAAAAATAAAGGTGCACTGAAAAGTGACCTTTTCCCGCTAACTTGAAAAAAAACTTTCACCAAGAGTAAATAAGAGTCACCCTAATACATACGTACAAACATATCGAACTGAGAACCTCTTTCTTCTTAAAGTCGGTTAATTAACAACGAATAATTATTAAATATCTTTCAGACCTTTCCACAAACGACTGGACCGTGTATTGTTGAGTTTATTAAGAGCATCGGAAGTACTGAACACTATAGCTTGGACTAAAGGGAACGAGAAGGTAGTAGAAGGAACTCTCGCGCAGCGCTTAACTAAAGCGAGAATGTGGCATTCTTTATTTCAACACCATGACGGTATTACTGGAACTGCTAGAGACGAAGTAGTTATAGATTATGCGAAGAAGATGATAATGGCCTTAAACAATTCCGCTCATGTACTACAACAATCCGTAGTGCATTTGTTGAAAACTCCGCAAGAAAAGACAGTCGATATGGACACTGTATATATGTCGCTAGACGAATCTAGGTTTGCAAGAAATACTCCAGACGCTTTCTGACATCTATAATATTAGCGTTTGTAATTTACTTTTATATTAATAAGTTACTTTTTACGCCAGATTACGCCATACCAGTGCAGGAGACAAGCATGTACTTACGTTAGGAGATGAGAGTCCTTTAAAGAAAGTTATCTTGTACAATTCTCTTCCAAGGCAGAGGATAAAAGTACAGACATTAATTGTCTCTACTCCATTCGTCAAAGTCACTGACCGCATGGGTCAGCCGGTCCAGTGTCAGATCTCTCCAATTTGGATCGGACCTGCCGCGTTAACCGCCGCCAGATACGAGTTATCCTTTTTAGTTACCGTACCTGGATTTGGCATCACAACATACATAATTCATGCTCTGCCCAAATCATCATTTCCACGGTACGATAGTTTCATTATTCAGGCATCTTCGTATCTACTTTGTAACCGTTTAACTTTTCAACTGTTTGTTGCCTGCAGGGAAGTGCATGTCGCAAATGTGACTGTTTTCAACACGGATGTGAATCTTCCGAAGCTACCAGGCTTCGATCAAATTCAAGTTACATCGAACTCGCAAGAATTCTCAATTATGCAACGGCCAGAATTGTCCGCGTCATTCGGCAAGTCTGGCCTCTTGAAAGCGTTAAGGGTTGGCAACACAACGTTTCCTGTCCATTTAGAATTCGTCAGGTACGACACTAGAGGCTCTGGTAAAGATAAAAGTGGAGCCTATTTGTTTCTACCTGATAAACCAGAACCAGATTTAGTATTCATGGACAATAAGTGCATCGTACACTTAATAACTGGACCAATCGTGTCTAAAGTATTTGTAGAATTAGCACATGTACGACACACTTGTACTTTGTACAATTCCCCTGGCGGTGACGGGCTCGGATTACACATACTCAATGGAGTAGATATATCAGAGACGCAGAATTATGAACTCGCTATGAGACTGAGCACAGACATAGCTTCGGGAGATCAATTCTTCACAGATTTAAACGGCCTTAATGTGAGTATTAAACGATCTTCGTTTCAACTATATATATCTACTATATACATATAAATTTAAAGTAACGCTTATTACTACGCAGATGATTAAGCGTCAAAGATTTCCAAAGCTGCCTACGCAGGGGAACTATTATCCAATGGCAGCAAGCGCGTATATAGAGGATAAGAGAGTTAGACTAACGGTAGTAACGGGGCAGCCATTAGGCGTAAGTTCCATGGCATCTGGACAAATCGAGGTACGTATTTAGTATTCGCTTCGGTTCAAGTGGAAACAAGGTGGCATTAATGTACTTGGAAATACTTGAATACAGATTATGCAAGACAGAAGACTGCTCCAAGATGATAACAGGGGACTAGGCCAAGGCGTAACTGATAACTTATTAACGAATCATTTGTTCACGTTTGTTCTTGAGAAGAAAAAGCCTCTTTGTCCGACCCCGACGCCATCGGCCAGTCATCCAGCTGGATTACTATCGCTGTATGGTCATATAGCGTTAGAAGAGCTGTTACACCCAATAATCGCGATGCATCCGCAAAACGTTTTACCATTCGAGTTAAATGCTTATTTCTCGCCACTGCGCTACGACCTTCCTGTAGATTTAAGTGTCGTTAGCTTTCGAGTGTTCCCTATACCCGAAGGAGCTGGCAAGGGTGTTGGAATGGTCCTGCATCAGGCAGCATTAGATATGTGTTGGAACGACAATTCTTATCTACGCTACTTCAACGTCTCCGAATCCGGAGAAGTTGATTTAACGAAATTCTTTAATTATATAGACGATTGGATTATTAGTAAAGCTCCCCTTACGTTTCACAATGTGGGGCCGTCGTTGAAGTCGCCTATAGTTAATTTGTGCCCCCACCAAATATTACCGATTCTCTTTCATAAAACACAGTCCTAAGTTCACGGAAAAGGGAAGTTAGCATTTTATTCTTACATCCTTCGATACAAACTCAGCCTTTCTTTTTGCTCGTTATTCCACTGTCAACGGCCTTACTCAGAATGATGTAGTGCGACTGATCGGATACCGGTGGGTTGGTTTTATCCAACTTGTAACTGCAACAGTATTAATTAATGGACCGTAAGAATAGCAGCGTAAAAGCGTTTGATTCGACTGTACATATTATACTGATGCATAATTAGATTGCTTAATATATGTTCTACTCTATACAGTGAACTAGACTAGTCCTATAGTTTTTATTGCCTAATACTTTAACGATATTTATAAAATTAAATGTAAGTAGCGTTAGATGGAATTATTATAATTTTAGTTCACTGATACTATGCCATTACTACAGAGTTTCTTGATTATGAATATCCGAACGGGCAAGAAAATTTGAATTACCTACAGAAAGTTTAAGAGGGTTCTTAAGAATAATGTCTCTCTTCACCTTTGTATTTACCGGAACATTTCCTCTTATTGCTGTGATCTATTTATATGTAATTCTATCGTAACAGGATGATTTGATCGTAAAATTTAATACAGATAACAATCAGCTACAGAAATATTAAATATAATGGGCAGGGATGAATACAAATGCGAGGACATAAAGAGCATAATAAAAGATAAGGTTCCAGTTTTTAAAACAGAAGAGCGCATTTTCATACTAGTCGTAATAATACTTTAAGAAATGTAATTTTATACATCTGCGATGTATGATTCTCTACTATGAAGCATTAAAAACTCTTGTAATAAAGACGAAGAAGCAAGAATATATTTTTATTATATTTGCTAATTTCTTTATTATAGCTACGAGTTATATTTTATTACCCAAGAGAATAGAAGAACTGCACAGCTGATGGATTATCCTTAAACACGGTCAGGACTACTTTACGCATACTACTGTCCAATGCCATGGATTCAAGGGCCGACATCATGAAATGACCGAGCCCTTTCCGCCTTACTACCGACTCCAGTTGTATTTCATAGCTATACTCAAAAATGAAATACTCTTTTTTCCTTTCCACGTTTGGTATGTTATAAAAATCGTATATAAAATTTACGCACCAATATAATACTTCCTCCCTATGATCTATATCGAATCGAAAATGAGAGAACCCAAGGAATTCGCCGTTAGACAACGCTACTAGGTACCAAGCACCTGGTTCCATTAGTTCTTTCTGTTTGGCGATCGGATCCCAACCCCAATCGCATTGCTCGTACATGGATTTCATGTTACGCTCCATAATGTCAAATATCCACGATACGCATTCTGGTCGAGCATCTTTGGCTCGCATGCAAGAAAGTTCGATAACTTGTCTGTCCTTTGTTACATATTTATGGAAGGAACTTAAAGACTCTAAAGGGTTTATTACAGAATTCGCAGTGTCAACTAACTGTTTCGCAGTAGCTTCTTTCTCTGCCAAAAGCTGACGCCGTGTTTTCCTTCTCTAATTAAAAGAAATTGGTGCGGATCTTATTAATGTTAAATAACATTTCATGATAATTCGCCGATACATCAACAACATATTATTCAAGTAATTAGTAAACCACTTGTGCTAGAAAAAAAATTATATTCGCAACACATACCTTCATGGTAATTAAATAATTGTATTTTCCGCGTATTTTGAAGATATTATGATTTCAGGCTGTATTCCTCCTTGCAATGGAACTTTCAAAACAGATAGTTAATTATTTCGACATACAAATAGAATAGATACATTTCTGCCGATTTCTGTTCTCTCCCGCGCTGTCCAAGCCACAAGCCAGACACGCGTACTCTGTGCAGGCTGCACAGTGCACAACCACAACAGTGCAACTCTGCGGGGCTCTCTCCCACTCTCGTCCGCGTCGTCACGGATACGGCGTGCGGCCAACGGCGCGACGCTCAGCTACTAAGTACCAGCGTTACCAAAAGTAGGGAAAAAATATCTACGTAAAAATATCCACATTTTTTTCGAAATTGAATTAGTAGCAATAACGTATTCCAATAGGCTCTACTAACTATATAAAATAGGAAAAAAAAGAATTTTAACGTGGGTTGGTCCGTTGTTGCTCTGACTGCCTCAATTATACGTCCGTTTTAGGTCTGGACGGCTTGAAGACGCCTTTTGGGCACCTGTAGACGCTGTGTGCTATCTGGGAGTATATTCAAGATAAATTCACATTATAGAAAAATCTTTTGTATATACAGTGACTCCCGAAAATATTCGGACACTTTTTAAAATCCTAAATCCTAAAAAAAAACTCATGTCGTTTGGATTAATTTTAAAAAAGTTATGCGATGTTAGGAAGTGTCCGAAAATTTTCGGGAGTCACTGTACAAAATTTAAGTACACATTTTATTACAATAGAAAGTTTATAAGATCAAACTGGTGTGAGAGTACCGGAGTATGTATTTCGCATCGAATCAGCTTATTAAAAAGTACCAATCATATGGCAGAGTATAGTACATTGTGCACGTATGTATATACTGACGTATATGTACTCCGTTTCACGTTTTAGCCATCGACATGTGTGTGTGTGTCAGTGTTTTCGATTTCAAGTTGTAAAGAGAAATTATATACAAGTAACAGAGTTACAATACGGTTGATAAACTATTACGTTTGCATACATGTCAAATATTTTCAAGAACTGTTTACGGAGAATCGAATCCTGACCACCACCGATTGACTGGAAATATTCCCAACGGGTTGGCAACAGATGCATTTTGCACTTTATCGTTAGTGTCTCACAGCACGTATATAATACACAATGTTTACTATTTATTCTGTATCATTAACATGTCCCTCCTTACTTTTAACCCGTTCATCTTTCATTTCCTTCGATTGACATAGGTTAAGTAGCCTAATCACATATTACATTACTTTTTGTTTATGCTTGTACACCAGGGCATAACATATGTTGTATGAGGGATAAATTAATTAGCGATTACTAGATCTAATAAATGTTGTTATCAAGACTAGCGATATAAATCGGAGTCTTACTTTAACAATCTAAGTTTACATATTCTTTGGCGCCGAAGATAGCGTATATAACGATAATATTCTTGCCATATTTCAGGCTTTGCAATCGAGTATTGAGGAATGGCCGAAAATGTTACCGCATCGAACGCGGAGGAGAAAGCTGTTTCCTCTGCCATGACGCAGTGTTATGAAAATTATATTATAGTCGACGTGGGCGCCAATCTTACGAATAAGAAGTATAGTAGGGATTTAGATAGCGTAATTCAGAGGGCAAAGGATGCCGGGGTACAGAAGATTATGGTAACAGGCGCGAGTATCCGATCTAGTAAAGAAGCGCTGCGATTAACTAGGATATACCCTGGCACTCTTTATTCCACCGCTGGAGTGCATCCGCACGACGCGAAGTCTTGGGAGAGTCCTGACACTTTACAGGAACTCGAAAGTATAGCTAATAACCCAGAGTGCGTGGCAATAGGAGAATGCGGTTTAGATTATAGTCGCGACTTCTCTGATCCCGAGACTCAACGAGCCGTATTTCATAAACAAGTAGAACTCGCTTGCCAATTGAATAAACCGCTTATAATACACGAAAGAGGCGCTCAAACAGATGTCGTAGAAGTTCTCGACCACTATAAGAATTGCTTGCCCCCGATTTTAATTCACTCGTTTATTGGAACCGCGGAGGAAGCTCAAATTTATTTAGATCAGGGCTTTTATCTAGGGATTACGGGATACTTGTGTAAAGATAAGTCTGACAGTGGAATCAGACAACTGTTAGAAAGGGGGCTCGCGCCTTTAGAGAGAATATTAGTAGAAACAGACGCTCCGTTCATGTATCCTAATACCAGAGCCAGTAAACTACCCACACATGTTAAAGATGCTCTCACAGAACGTTCCATGACATTTCTCCATCGTTATTGTACTTTTCAACGTAACGAACCATGTGCCTTGCCAGCAATAGTGGAAATGGTAGCGGCGTTTATGCGAATCACTCCGGAAGAAGTTGCCTTAGCTACCGCTTTCAATGCTTTAAAGTTATTTGGTCTGAATCAGTGATATCGGTAATCATTATTTTAACATTTGAGAATGGTGCTAGTTGGTGCTATTTAACATTTTAATCCTTCTGTTATGAATCTATACGGTCGTTTTTGTTTGAGAACATTATTTGTGTGTTTATACGAGCATACCTCTTACGAGAACAGCGACATACATTTACATTCGTATAGTCCGCTGGCGAGTAATAAATAATTGTAAGAAGAGAATGTGTCGAAATTTTTACGTTAATCATATATTGATAGATACTGCCTTCTATATATATGTATATGTTACTTTTACGCGCATACAGAAATACTCATCCACATGTTAAACTTAGTACGGTATAAATATCTCATTTATTACTATGATAAAAATTTTGTAGCAATATGTATAAGATACATAAAGCCCGAGATCATGCAATTTTATTGTTGGATGCTGTAAATATTTTCATATAAATAAATTGTTACACAGATGTATATCTATATTTTCAATTTTCTTACAGTCTGCTATTACAGGCGGTTTAATTTAACGTGTAAATCTAATCGTATGTACAAGATGAAATCTCATTGAACTTATTTTGTATAGCTAGCCGAAGGAACATGTTCTTTTTATATTTAGGGACCCTATCCCATAAATATGGATTTATAGGAAGAGTTTTACATCCTGTCGATATCTCTATTAAATTTAGAAGTAATCTCCATGTACTTTGCATCTTTTGCAGATTAATTGAGTACGCTATCTTCGGAAAGACAAAGACTAGCAATCTGTAAAAAATATATATATATAGTCCAGTGAAATTAGGATCTGTCTTCGGAATAATTTCCAGCAAGCTAAATTTTGGTATGGGCCTTTATTTGGGCTATGCAAATATTGGATTTCACTTGAGATGTAAAATTTCTTACTTGTGACAATCTGGCGGCAGCACTAAGTCCTCGACAAATGTAACATTATTATTGAAATCATTTATAGTCATAAGGGAACCATCTGGTTTCAATGCAATGGTGTGCTCTGAAATCACGAGTGACAACTTAATTCAACAACTTCTATTAACGACGATACTAGTACAAGTTACTAAATCAACTTTGCTTACCGACAAAATCCCCGAGCTTTGTTCTTAAGCCAGGTTTTACGTATTCAACACCTCCGACTGCTTCTTCAACATGTTTACCCAAAGGATGGGACTTATCGTGCTGGGACGTTGCTATAAGCTTGTCCATCATGTCCTGGCTTAATCTAATCCCATTATACTGAGGATAAAGGTACGAGATGGACTGATGTAACTTTAAGATGTGCCACAACGATCCTTTATCTTTCACGTTGTCAGACGCACAGTAGTATAAAGTAAAAACTCTTTCTAATAACTCTGGGCTATAGCAATCTAATGAAATCATGCGATAAACAATAGTTATTAAATTGTGGATCGAATAATTTGTACTGATTATATAGTTTAGCAACATCGCTTTCATGATATTCCAATGATGCGACTTATAATCAGCAATAACGAAGCTTCTTATCAAAGTGTATATATCGAAAGGTGTGCAGGTTTTTAAGACATCCGTATCATCGATAAATTTTTCAGTTACATAGTTCAACAAAGGAATACTGCTGTGAAACATCCTGTTTAATTTACTCAAGGTTTTAATACCCCGCATAAAACCTAAATCGTTGTGTATGACAGATCTACACAATGCGTTTATTACGTCTTCGCTGTAAAACTGCATTTTCCTAGAACACAGAGAGAAAGAGGAAAAAGTGTAATGATATTAGAATTACGAATGTAAACAAGACAATTTAATACTCACCCGTTTTTAAATTTATAGATAATAAGAAACAATATGGAATCTATGTCTCTGAAATCAAAAGATTTGTAATTGTTCACTATTACATCCTTGGTTTTCAACAGAACCGCCATAGAGGACCTACTCAGGAACGGTAACATGCACAGTGCGCGCAAAGTAGGCGTAACGTACTGTACATTTATACTTTCCCGATTTGTGCTCAAGATATCCATTATATAATTTAACGTTTGCAGATCATTTATATCGCAAGCGAACGAAAGAGCTTTGAACAAAGTATACATATTTCTCCTGTCGAGCTCAACTGGTACTTGATTACGAAAGACATGAGGCAAAGCTTCGAGCAGAGCCTTGACTAAAGGTGTAGTCTGTCGATTACGTAACAACCGATGCACAATTAATATCTGTCCGACGGACAGATCGTTTATAGAAATTCTTAAAAGTTGAAGTAACGTTACGACTAGTACGCTGTTAACAGGGATATCAGAATGTATTAAAATCTGTAAAGCCTGTATGATGTCACCATTGCCCAAAGATCTCGCATCTTTCTGTATTCGCTCGCACATTTGTATAAACTCTACGGAGTCTTTCATGTCGTCTGTACGTAATCCTTTTTTCAAAGATATATCGAAGCTGGCCATAATTTTTAAAACTTCTTTTCCGCCCATGCCCTTATAATTTGGCTCGATGCTTTTGATAGTATTTATAGGGTCGTCGCAGGGATTTGCCATGATAAACTTTCCCACGTTCTCTTTATCGCTCTCTGATTCCTTACACATCGAGCTATCTGCAAAAGCACCCATCGTTAAGAAAACCTCTCGAGCGCTCTTAATCGGATATTCGGTACCTTGTAGTGGATCCGTGGAATTCAGCAATGGACTATGCGTCGCTATGCAATTTGACAAAGTCGTCCAGTGGCGAAGCTTTATCGTGTTGCTCATTAATTTTCTAACAGCTTTTTCCATTGTATTGGCACCGAAATTTACAAAATGGTCTTACAAAATTATATCATTACTATTCACGGTTCGCATAAACATACCATTAACAACAAATCCTGTCTGAGGTTAGAAATTCATTTGTTGATTCGGTTACTCATATTACTGTTACATCTGCAAAGTATTAAAAATTTCTTGTTGTAAATCGACGCGACGATTTTGCTCGGCGTATTATTTTAAATAAGAATGTAATTCGAGGAAAATTCATAAGTACTCTTTCATCTTACATGCAACACAGAAAGTACCTATTAGGGTTGCGTCCAATAGCATTCCACGCGGTCCGACGCGGTTTCACGTGAACCGAAAGGTGTTCGCTATCTATATATATATATATTGGCTTATTGGTTAACTGAAAGATAGTATTTTCGAGAATGTTGACGGAAAGTGGCAAAGTGGCCGAAGCGTTTGGCGCGATGATTATATTATAGTTGTTAATCGTTGAAACGAAAAGACCGTGTTCTCCCAGAAGATAGGAAAAGTGGCACGGAAATAGATATTAACGTTGTACGAGTGTCAAATGAAATTTCGCCATCGTAGACGTTGGATCCTGTTATCTGTTACAATGTTGACGCATGCTGGCTAATATATAGAAGTCGTGCATCGCTCGTCTCTTTGTGCTATGCCCATTGAATTTTGGAAAAATGACAAAGCAAGTAGGAACGTTGGAAATAAATAAATGCATTCTGTCAAAATTGTGGTACACGTCGCTCGTTGTTCATCAGGAGAGTGATAAGAATAAGCCTCTTCCTTGTCAAAGTGACACTGTAGATTTTGTTCAGTCCGAGATCTTGATCACCAACTTAATGTGAGTACGATAGAATTTTGTGAGTAATAGAATTGTAAATACGCTTGCTATTCGTCGCAAATGTTTCAGTCACTCTCAAAATGAAAATCAGCACCAATGGATTACCCAAACGTTGCTGCAAAAGTTCATCGATAATCTGGCGTCGGACTTTAAAGATATTAAGAAGCAGCATAGTTACGTACAAATGATACACGCTCTACGATTGTGCAGGAGCTTGACGGGTCGCTTACAACAGGTACTCGATCAACCGAGTAATATGTATTAATCGTTGCTTGGGCTTTTGATACATTTGTGTTTTACTATGTATCTTCTCTAGGCTTTATTGAAGATGTGCGAAAATGGTTCCGAACAGATGAATTCAGAGATATTTGAGAAAATACGAGACGAATTTTTTATATTCCTGAAGCAAAATGTTTATAATAACCCGACCGTTGTATGTTGGATTATTAATGAATTATTTCCAGTCAGTTTTAACGCATCCACCGCTCTTATCGACGCTTTACAGGATATATATATTTCTCTTGCGAAAGAATCAATAGAATCTCAACTGTCTAAGCGTCGATCGATAAGCGATAGTTCTCCTGGATGCGCATTATGCATTATGTCGAAAATGTATATAAGCGTATCCAATATACCAGAGTTATCGAGATGGTCTTTCCCTGTGCTGTTAAAAGCATGTAATACTCGAGATATCGACCTTGTATTGTATTCAAGGATGGATAGAAAACTTTTCGACGCGTGGTGTGCCTTTCTTGACGAATTTTATGCACGTTCTAAAGTCGCTGACAATTCGAACGTTGGAATAAGAATACAAGAGACATTGCTCGATCGTGCATCTACTTCCTCTCCGCTTATAAATAAAAATAATCTCATAGGGAGAGTGACTAATATGAAGCTGCATTGGATCGTAGATATTTTGGTAAGTGATGACGTAAAACTGATCGGGATAACATTGTAATTAAAACCGTAATGTTTCATCGAACGATACCTTTCTTCCAGGACATTTGTTACGTTTTAGTGTTAAATGAAAAGTACGATGACGTTTCATTATTATTGTCCTGTGAATTATTGAAGACATTTTGGCCAGTTTTATTGTTTAAAATCTTGAACGACTGTCCCAAAGAAGACATTCTTCTTAGTAAAATTAAAGAAACTGACAACTCTATATGCAACTCGATCAAGTTTTTAATATCTAAATGTAATTTTGGATGTGATTCTACTTTACATGGACTTGACGTTGTGTTAAAGAAACATGTTAAAGTCGTGGAATATATCTTGCGCTGGATGAAAGAAAGTTTCGAGGCGAAAGGTTCCAATCAACTTCAAGGAATGATAAAACAGAAAATATCTGTAAAACACATGTTCAACCTTCTGCAACATTTCAACTGCCTTTCAGTGCTGAAAATGATGACGAATCTGCACGAACAGGAATACAAAAAGATAATAGACTTGTTAAAAGATCTCGGTGAATCCGAGAATATTTTTTATGCATACTGTAGCGTGTTGAGCGCTGTGAAAGCTATTTTATTATCCGATTTTTATAATGCGAAACAACTCATTATTGCTAGTCACTTCTCCGATATGAAAGATTACGTGCAAGCGTTATATCCGCTCAGCCTGCGCGTACAGGTGATAGAGAATATATTTTCTTTACTTTTCTTGCGACACGAGGACTTTGATCATACTCGGAAGAGTTATAATAAAAACAACGCGAGTCCTTCGGACGAACAATCAAGACTTGAAAACAAACTGGTGGAACAGCGTTCAATGGATTTTATGTGTAACAAATTTATCGTGAGAGACATATTGTTTCATTTGAAGGAGATTATGCTGGCTACAGAAATTGAATGCACGAAAGTAAGGAATGAAACTGCACGCGCCGAAGAAATAGACCAAATTCAAACACATATCTCTTCTATTAACGCAGCAATAATGGATGCCAAATGGAGATTAGAACTCTACACAAATTTGCAGTTTACCGAAGACACCAATACATCTAAGGAAGCAAATAAATGTATTCCAAGTAAAGCGAAAGTTCGCATAGATGGAAAGTTAACTTCCAGTCGCTTCAAAGAAAATATACTTTTTTACCAAGAAGGCAGTACATCGGACGAGACAAAGATTATATCCGACAGTAGCTCCGAATCAGAATTGATAAATAATAATACTAAATGGCAAAAGCGTGCTAAGAATCTAGCGCTGGTAACAGATTCTACGACAACTAAAGACATCACGCACAAACCATTATTCGTGAACTTTATGTTGGCATCTAAAGAAACGCTAATTATACAGTGTTTGTGGAGAAACGATTATGCGAAAGCTCAGAGCATTATAGAGGTAAAACATGTTTATAGATTCCTTATCGCAGCTTCAAAGTTTTCATACACGTCGAGTTCGAATTCAGTAGGTTCGTAAGTTATAACCTGCTGCGTCTCCTTTTTCTTTTTAACTGGTATACACAGCGTGCCAGGAGGATTATCCGCGTAATACTGTTTTGCAAATAGAATTCTTCTACGGGGGAAGCAGAACTTAAAACGAAAACAGCAACAGCTCCAACCTAAGGAATCATACATTGGCATTACGCGCGTTACTCGTTGCCTCGCTTTGATAAAATTTATTTAATCGAGAAACTTGCCATACTGGCACCAACAAGGGACCGCAAGGCACACGTAAATCAGGGACCAAACCTTAACAATCAACCATGTCTTCTGTAGCGTCCTTTTTACAACAGGATTATCTTTCTCACGTTTGTAATTGTCAATCAGGCAGTCTATTGCTTTAACGCCAAATGTTTTCGATTCTTCTGTGCAATTTTTGAAATCGAGCAGAGTTTTTAACGCCTCTTTGGGCTGCTCTTCTGGCTTTTCTTCGGCCGTGTCATTTAATGTTTTATTACTGCTTATTATATCCTGCTCGATTTGCTGTTCGTATTCTTTATTGAACTTTGCGTAATCATAAATCTCTTCGCCAGCTTCCGTATCTTCAACTTCTACGGTGAAATGTTTCTCGGTGACGGTTGTAGGCTCTTTAAACTCAAACCCGCGTTTTCTACGATACACTTCCTTGCGAAAGCATCGATTTTTTATTTTTCATTATCTGAAAGTAAGTATTGATTAGAGCTACAATATTTGTATCGCAACATAAAGATTATCGCTTAGTCATTCAACACTTTATCCAAATCTTCTCTAAATCCAGCAATAAACGGCTCGTCGATGTGGTCCGTGCTAGGCGTTTCCCATACGATCGGTGCCAAGCGAGCAAGCACATTTATTAGTTGCATCTTATTCAGACTTTCACGTTCGTTGTAACTTGCCACAAAAGAGTGTAGCGGCCTGTATCTACTCTCGTCTTCTGTGTAAAGTTTCATCCTCGCAAGATCCACAGGTTGAATCATTTCATTTTCGCTTTCTTCGTCGTAGTCTTTGCTATCGGATGTAATCTCAAATACTTTCTTATCCTGTAAATTAATCTACGGAAAACACAGGATGTATTAGACGACCCAAATGTAATAGCAACGAAGATGATATCATTCATTCATACTCAACTTTATACAGCAGTGACGAGATAACAGAAACATTGAGTAGCATTAATATAATTGTCATTGCCCGGAATGCCATGTTTAAACGTTATTCGCATTAAGCGTTGGTCCTTACTTGGCAGGCATCTGATATGAGAGGTACGCAATTGAATGGAGAAATGGAATTCTCGAAGGCGTTGCACGTGTTTAAGGAGAACATATATCGAGAAGCGAATACATTGAAAGATAAGAGTAAAACGACAGAGAACTTACAGTCTTCTACGTTGGAGGTATGCTCTATAGATTTATGTACTTTCATTCGTATGAAAGATATTCAAATTAAACGTTATTTTATTACTGCAGAATATAAGACTAGTCGCTCAGGAAGGCGTGCAATCTTCTAGGAAGACTAGCCAACTCGAAACATTCCTGGCATCTCAAGAAGCTAACTTGCGTACGCTGAGCATGAACAATCTCAACAGCAACGAAATATTAACAATATGCGTACTAGATTTAGCCTTAACCACGAGTCAGATCCGCTCCGTCTCGAAGAACCTGTGCGAAGTTGCAATGAAATATTTAAAGCTGTGCAAAACATTTGACAATACCGAATATGCAAACTTTTTTTCCAAGATCTATCAACTGTTATACGAAAGGAAAGACGAGTTCTCTGTAGAGAATATACTCTGTGATGCAAAAGTATCGTTGTCAGTAAAAGCGTGCAGAGAGAAGAGCGACCTTTGGAATGATATCACAGCGACACATCATGAATTCAAAGAATCGCAGGCAAACAAAAACACAATCAACAAAATATTGAAAGATGGTAGCTACTTGCCGGGTTTAAAAGTACTTGGCAAAATGGCTGCGATCTCTAGTGGAACCGAGAAGTACATGCAAAACATATACTCACACTTGCAACTTCTACACACCATTATTCCAGCCGAGCATCCGATACTCACGGTGTCCGATTTATTAAGAATCTCATTGCAATACTACTTCGGCCATCAGATATTCGAGCTGGACATTGAGCCGAGCAAACTCGAAGCGATCGCTCACAATTTACAAGTGAATTTAGTGTACAGCATCCTCGCAAACGCTTGCCCCAGCCTATTTTACGAGAAAACTATAAAGTATCCTGCTTGCAATAAAGACGTCGGATGTATTATCTTAAACAAAGCCTCGAGTAAATCGGTACGTACCCTGCTTTTTAAAAATCACGCCACTGTAATCTGGGACGATGATAAAGGAGGGCATTGCTGTTGCAGGATCTAAGCCATAAAATACAAGGCCCGAATCAGTGCGTTTCGGAGATATTGACCGAACTTCTGCAGAGTTTGGAGAATTTAAATTTAGGCCAGCTTCGCTTAAGCCACGACATTTGTGAAGCTACAGCCAAGTACCCTGGTATTCAAGACACATTGAGTAAAACGTCTCTTCTGGCGAGCCTAGATTTGAGCGAACTCTCCATGGGGGATGAAACGTTGGCTTTTCTTTTAAACACTTGGAACCTTATGTTTCTACACGCTAGCTTGGCTGTCTGGGCACACCACCCCCCTTTCAATAATTTGCAGCACGCGATCTCGTCGATGTCGATCGGTTATTTAATCGGTGATTTAGGCTTGGTAACACTTGCTGCGCTTAGATCGAAACTGCTGAATAATATTATGCCCAGCGACGAGCTTTTTGTACAACTTGAAGAGCTTAACGAGCCGGTATGGCAGGATTTGGATATTACACATGATCCAAGAGTGATCTTTATGATGGCCAACGAGCTTTATGGAACGCCTTGTATCAGAGTAAGTTTTAAATCTCTGTTTTCTAAATGATGTATTAACAGCTTCGCTTTCTTCGCAGGTGTGTAATGCAGAATCGTTGAGCAAAGATCTGAATTACGCTTTCCACGAATATCTCGACTTTTATTCGTCAAGGTTGGACAAGTCGGCGCAAAATACGGAACAGCAGAGGACAATCTTGCTGCCTGATATTACAAAACGTTATCAGAATTTTCTCACCGAGAGTTGTGAAAGTGATTTGTACGACGTCGGTAACAGTGGCAATCTGCTATCAGTGGAAGATTACTTTAAGCTCTCTAATAGTAACATAGTTATACAGTACATGGCACCTACCTATTCGTACGACATAATATTAAAATATTCAAGCTATTCTAATGCAAATCACAAACAGGTCAGTCAGCGTAAGGGTGTATCGAAAACTCATACCATAAGATCGAGCTTATTGCAGTACTTGGAAGGTCACTGTTGGGTAGTCTCTTACCTTCTGCAAAGGATACAGAACGAGAATCCGACGATTTTAGAAAACAACTGCGACAACTTGAATCGCACTGCTTGCCTCGAAAATCTTCTATGTTCGTCGTGGGTGAAAGGAATGAAACCGTTGTTCGAGAACAATCAAACTCTCGCTGGTATCTTTGAAACGATACCTGCGCAAAAGTTATGGGCTTATTTCGAAGCTGCGTTAGAAGGGAATCAATGGTACGCTTGTGTGAGACTTATAAACGCATTGCCGGATGATCTGGTTAAAAGTACAGAATTACAATGCTTTAAAGACAAAGTCCTGAGCTGCATAGTATCCAAAAGCGATACCGTACAGGATTCCGAAACATTGCAATACGTCTATCAAATGAAAGATATATATGCGCTAAGCCAAACAGTATTATACAATATCGACAAGTGGCACGTAAATATCTGCGAGAATGCTTTACTTCAAGCTGTGCATCATACGGACAGCTACAAATTACCTGCGCACTGTAAACTCCAACTGATCGAGATCCTACATAGAATACTGATTTTTCACAAAATGCTCCCGTACTGTGTCACTAAAGCTAATGGCACTTGGTACGACGTTGCTTACTGCACGGAAAAGATCGAGCCCTTTAAAATTGTCAAGTCGTTGATAAATGCGGAACAATTTGAAATATGTTTGGAATGGCTGGAGAGTCAAGCGTTCTCCCTGGAAATACACTTCTCTGTGATGCAAGACTTTTTGATGGGTCTATTGAAAAGTGAATCTCAAAACTTCAAGCAGATGTTGGAGGTATTTCGAGGAACATCAAAGCACGACCGTCAACCGGCTTTGGGCATTATTCGAATAAATTTCTATTTGAATAATCTTCGAATAAAACAAAGTTCCTTTAAGAATAACAAAGAATTTTCATTTTATTTTTATTTCATAAAAATCTATTCGAATAAAATATTATTAGTTTATTAAACGAATAACTTTGTTTTATTCGCAATTCTTACTCGAGATTTGTTCATTTCCAGTTTCTTCAAGCATTGCCTCTAAGCCAATCGGTGAAATTATGCAAAACCGTGTTAAAGAAGCTAGAATCTATAGACTCGCTGCAATTTATTTGCAATTATTTATTGGACCATTGTAAAGCGACAGAAACGATAAAGTACAGGAGGACCCTGATAGGAATCGATGTTTTACGTATGCTGGAGATTAAAGAGAGGCCGTTGTACATCCATCTGATAAAAGAACCGTTATTGATGCTAGAACAATTATTAATGAACTGCAAATTCGGTAGTATCCAGGAGATATTGATGAGAATCAAAGATAAATTGGAGCAAGTGGATATTTCAAGAAGCAGCTTCGATAACATCATACGATTCTATGCTGAGAAATCGTTAGATTGTCGCGTGTCTTTGCAGTGTGATAACATCGAGAACAGATCAAGGAACGTGATACATTCCGCTTTAGAAGCAGAGAATACCGAGTTCATCATGCCTACTCTAGTTCCCACCAAGGACGAATGGGTACCTAACGATAAGGTGCAGTTACTGTCTAGGTTGTTACCCTACATACCGTAGTGCGTGTAGTATTCAGCTTTTCCAACTCTGTTACTTCACAGGCCAGCGAATGCAGCTGTTGCAAGACCGTCATATTCTCAATGTTCAACAGGCGACACCATTGTCGTAGATGTGGCCGTATTATCTGCGCAACGTGTTCCCAGCATCGCATGCAAGTACCTGGTTATCCACCCTCTGTGCTCGTACGCGTGTGCGATGATTGCAAGCGACAGACGACATTGAGAATCCAAGCCCTCCAAGGAGCACCGTCTACGCCAAGTAGCGAAATGTTTGATTACTGGAGATTAACAAGAGATCAGAAGCACAACGAGACCATCCGAGAGGAGTTTTCATTCGAGTACGCTCCAAACATTTCTTTGTGCCTGGCCATTCTCAACTTACACTCCGATCACAAAACGTACACCAGGTAATCACTATTTCTGTAGATCATTTTAACCGCGGTACGAGATTCTTCTTCAAAGGTACCAAGCGTCAAATGTATTCTTGCAGCTTCTTACTGGACCGCTGCGACGAGATGAAACGACTCTTAGAACCTGTCAGCGGCGGGAAAGTGAATCCTGAAGTAGATCATACTGTGATTATTAAAATGATACGTTCCCTGTTGGTGGCTGCGAAGGTGAAGTGTGCCAAACTTGGTCTTAATACCGGATTGATGCACTGCGATCGTTTTCTATCCCAAGTAGATCTTATCGCCACTCTCGTGCAGTCCGATTGCTTGCAGTTCATACCTTCTGACAATTTACACGGGCGTACGTTCAGAAAGCTGAGAGATCTTCTGATTGAGAAAGAACAGTGGACCCTCGCTCTGGATGTGAGTACTAAAGCAGGCTTGGATACGCAAGGTGTCTGGGCGACTTGGGGTAAAGCGTGCTTGAAAATGGGTTACTTTGATCAGGCACGAGAGAAATTCTTCCACTGCCTTGATAAGATTAATAACGAAGATTTCGACGACTGGGTCATTCTGTCCTATCCAAAGGAATCGACAACTCGAAACAGCGGGGAAGCTCGAAAGCCAATTACCGAAATGAATACAATTGACGAGGATAAAGCGATTAAAATGGACGATTCGAGCACAAGAAGGGCTGAATTTGCGAGAAATCGTCCACTGAAAGATCCACCGTTACTCACAGAAATCTTGCAAATATTGAATAACTTAAGCACGTACAAATCTGTGCATTCGCATTGCTATCAGTACAAATCTAGTGCCTCACAGGAAACATTAAATAACTTTGGTAGCCTGAAAATAACAAGTCAAGGGCAATTTAATGTTAAACATCCATCTACGGTCATGCAGAACGTTTACTACCATGAAAGTCTTTATTATCTACTAACCTATGGAAGTTACAATTCGATCTTGGAATTCTTTCTGAAACACGAGAAATACAGCGAGTGCCTTGCCTTCACTTTAGAAAACGATTTAGAATCTGAACTGTTTTTCAACGCCGTTTATATGTATTGTTTAAAGGATGGAAGCACTGAGAAGCTTCACGAAGCTATGCGAAGCGAAGATTCGAGTTTACTGGTCTGGAAGAAGTACTTGATACACGTGTGCCACAGTTTGGAAAGGAAGCAGTACTTGAATATTTTATATCAGCTGCAACTTTTCATGAAAGACTCCGTGCGAGCTGCGATGACGTGTATTCGTTTTTATATCAACGACATAAGCGACTATGCAGAGCTGTGTGCCAGAGGGAGTTTCCTGCTCGATGCGCAGAGACACTTGGAGTCTGAGTTACAGATCGAAACGTTGAATCGAAAGAGGAAAAAGAGCACAAGCTCCATGCATAGCAATCAAGGGATCTTGGCGATGGAGATGGAGCCCTCGGAGATAGACAAACATATAAACACGATATGTAGACAAATGGAGATAGCGAAATTTCTGGCGAACTGTGAGAAAGAGGGAAGGGCTCCCATCCAGTTTCTAAACTTACTTCCAGGAAAGGACTGTGATAGTTTTCATACCCTCGAACTACCAACCCTATTCGGCAATCAACAGCAGAAGATAGATCTAGCTGTTCTAGCCATCCTCTGCGGGCGCAATATTGAGGAAGGATTTGGAATAGCGTTCAGAATAATGCAAGGTCATACAATAATTCAATCATAATACGGATAACAGAGTTGGAATAAATTTTTATTCGAATGATCTCGAATAAGAATTGCGAATAAAATGAAATTCTTCGAGAATAACGAATATTTTTTTTTTTTTTTTTTTTTTTTTTTAATTTTTTATTCAAATACATTTATTTTATTCGCAATTCTTATTCGAGATTGATCTAATAAAAATTGATTCGTTATTCTCGGATAACTTCATTTTCTTCGAAATATTTATTGGAAGATTATTCGAATAATGCCGGGCTCTGACGGATACCTCGAGCAGTAAAGGAATGCAATATTCCTTTACGTAAAACACACATCTCTTTTCAGATTATAATCTTCCACAGCAGAAAGTGTACTCTGTCACTGGTCATATCCTGACGCTTAAGACTAACATTCCCGCGATAGAGCAATTAATTAAATGTTGCCACACTTCTGGAATTCCAAATTCGCACATCATATCCGATTATGTTCTAACGCATTGCGTGAAGCTGCTATTGAATCGTTTGAACAGCGAGCCTGAGTCAATTCTAAAAAATGATATTCACAGTCTAATCAGATTGATAACTGACGTAGAACTCAAAGTAAGATTACATTACGCGCATCAATTACTTAATCCCTCTGACATATTCTCTGAATCTTTCAATTTGCAGATAAATGCGTACATCGAGTGCAAGCAACTGAAAGCTGCGTACCTATTAGCTGTTAAACATTCACGGGGGCAGGACATAAGAAAGATTTTGAAAGAGTCCGATAGACTGGGTCAAAATGCAATAAAAGCGATATGTATA
Organism: Andrena flavipes; assembly: GCA_963971345.1. Taxonomy (NCBI): domain Eukaryota; kingdom Metazoa; phylum Arthropoda; class Insecta; order Hymenoptera; family Andrenidae; genus Andrena; species Andrena flavipes. The sequence continues at coordinate 747,920 of OZ020481.1, forward strand.
AAGTGGCTTCAGCAAGAACCAAATCTGTAGTTTTAAGTTGTAAGATGCCTTATAAGTTCCTTTAATTCTATTCCTTACGAGATTACGATCTTAAGAGTTTTATAAGAATGTTTTTAAAGCGACTGTTTGTAAATATTCAGTAAGGTTTAATTTTTTATCGCATTCCATACATGTTTGTACAGTGAAATATCTAAAGATTTTTATTCTTCACGTTTTTGTTCTCCATTCGTTTTTATATCGTATATCAAGAAGGACATATATATATTTTAACTTCAAATTATTGGGCAATACCTAATTAAATAATGCATCGTAAATTAATCAAGTAATCTTAGTGTTGTTATAAGAAGAAAGTGCAATAATAGTGACGTTTAAAAAAATTTATTTATTTGAAATATATGTATGATAATAAATAACATCGAAACAATGAATAAAAATACGTTTTCATAAGCAAAATAATAGATCTCTTCTTCCCGAATTGGAGTTATTCTGCTTATATCCAAACGTAGCTACAAAACCTTTCCTCCTACCTCGCGCGTACGCAAAGGAGGAATAGCTGCTAAAAACTGAGTATAAGAAACGATGTTGGAATGTATCGTAGTTACACCTGGCCAACTCTATGTTATCAAAATTATTGCAAAACTTTTAAATAGTTCCCGCTACCCTTTACAGCGAATCTCACTGGAATTCTATATTATGTCGATAATATAAATACAAATACCAAAAGCTACCGTTACATCGATCGTCTGCTTTTTCATTTAAAATTTCATATCGTATTTCTCAATGTGCGATTAAATAAAGCAAGTTTGAATCTTCTGCGACCCTGCAGAAATGTTATGGTTCAAATGTTTACGAGCTCTTCGCGCACTAAAGCTGACAGCTTCTCTTCGTACTTCTCTGCGAACGCCTGGTCGGTGTATTTAATCGACGCGAGTAGAGACTGCTTCTCCAATGGCGTCCAATTATTACTCCACTCTCGGAACAGTTTTACACGACATTGGAATAGGCTCGGTGGCCTCTCGGAGTCCTCGGTGCATTCCAGATTCTCCATTCTGGACACCAATCCGTTAACAAGGCCTGTGGGCCCGCATTGCTCCAGCAGCACGTTCATGAAGTCGTTTCTTTGCATCTCCGACCACTCTTGAAACCATTCCACTATGTAGCGCAATTGCGCTTCGTTCGATAACATGGTAGACATGGTACAACTTTAAAAACAAAAGCGACACTTTTTAATTAATCACAGCAGGTGAGATGCTGTAAAATGAGAAAGCATTATTCCTTATTTGAATTTAGTATGAATCTGTCGCAGGAAAGAGAATTAACTAACAATAAAATACCTTTTTATAATTCGATAATTACGATATGTTAAGGGGCATAGTACAGAAACTCTGATTTTGTAATTATCATTGCAGCACGTTAAATTTCTGCTATAAAAAGAACTCGTGTTTACCGGTCGCGTCTCCTCTTATCGGTGATATAACTTTCGCTCGATTATTTTCGATTTACTGGTTTTTACCATCACAGAACTTTCTAACCAGTTGCTTGTCAAACGGGGATGAAATGGCAAATATATCACATCGCACGGTAATGATATGCGGGAATGTAATGTTTGAAATATCATACGAAACTTCTGTACAGCGAATAATGTAAACAATTACACCGCGCTTATTAATCGATCAGTTTGCATTTCTTAGGGTTAACTTCGATCTCCTCTTCGAAATCCGAATCGCTGTCCGACGTTAGCCGATCTAAAATTGATAAAAATTCAGTAGTTTCTGCGGCTGCTCGGGGCGAAATTAATCTGGCGTCTCCCGAGCATCCCCTTTCCCTTCCGCGCTTCTATTTACTTTCAACGCTAGCAGAACCATCCCGTTTCTCCACGAGGCTGGTTAAAAAATCGTTAATTTTCAGCTGCGTGTCCTTCAAACACGAAATTAAGCCGCTCAAATTGCTTGCGCTGGACTCGACGGTATTATTGTTCTCGAAGATGCACGCGTCATTTTCACCGATCTTCACGTGCACGTTTGTACCGCTCATTATGGTATCGTGTTTTCCAGCAAGAATTCTTTTTATTTGGCCGACGAAGGATTTTCTTTTCCCAGCATCGAACTTTATTTCGGTAAAAGCTATCGGCGAGATCGTGAGTCCTGCACCCGTTATTCTTCTCGATGCTTCTTACAGGTCTAACTGACTTTCAAAACGGACAAACTCGTATCATAGGAAATTTGCATTTGTGGCACGCGACAAAGAATATTTCAAAATTGCTGATAAGAGCGTAGAATACGTTAAGGGGTTTTAATGAAATTGCACACGTCGGCTCGTGTTGGAAACGCGCCTGGTAAGTTGCTGGCATGTGAACCTCCCATGATTTTCGGTTCGTTGTACGTCACTTGCGCTAATACATAAATATGCTTTCTAACCTGTAACGAAGCTGTAACGTGACAAACAGTACTCGACAGACTGTAAAGGCATATGTTGGATATAGCAAAATGGTTCTGCTGAAGAACGACGCGGTAATTTTTTGTATATCCGACAAAGTATCGTTATTTGGGGTTTCTACGTTAATTTTCACTTCAGTTTCTAGTGCAGCTGACACGACTCTTCGACAAGTCACGTATTAATGGCTCTGTGGCGTTAACTATCAAAAGGTGTAAGTACTCGCGTCCAGCGGCAACGGGATTATGCTGGGCTACGTCTAAATATCGCGTTTGTCGTTTTAGTTAATGGACACAATAAACCGGTACCCAGGGAAGGCAGGCCACCGTTACCCACACCGAGCGAGTTTCTTTGCCTAGTAAGAGCCACGTTGAAGTCCAAGAAGATCAGTACCATTGTACGTTATTATCGCGGGAGTATACATCGTTCGTTATTTGAATCATAGAAGAGTAAGTCGCATAGTCGGTGCATTTTGTATTTCAGATCCATTCCAAGGACGTGAATAAGTTTCAGCGAACGTACTGGAACCTACTGAAATCGAACGTCAATGGTCTGAAGAAGTTGAAGAAAGTGAAATCTGCGAAACCTAAGGTTCACTGACAACCTACGACATTGACTATTCCTTTGCGCGCTATTGTAACTTTTGTATAACAAGAAATACAATTTTCCCTAACGTATACGATACTGCCTAAGAAATGAATTGAGTTTTATGTAAATAATACGAATAAACGATGTGTAATTGAGTGCACCGCTTTCCTAGCAAAGAGATATGGGAAATCTGTTGCAGGGAAAAGATAGAGAGCAGAGTTATCGAGCACAAACACGGTGACAGAAGTTTGACTAGGCTAGACAGTTCTCTAATTAATGAGATGAAAGGAAAGGCCCGTAGAAAGATATTACAAAATATCGTCTTAATTTCTTCGCGAACAACCACTTTACTCTCTGTTCCGATCGTATCGCGTATTTTGGAACATCCTATAGAAGAAAAAAAACTGATACGCGAATTCGCCAATCATCGAGCGACAACGAATACTTAATACGCTATCTATATAAATGCAAATGAATACAAATCGTTCGTGATGATGCCCAGTTTAAAAATTGTAGAATACAGTCGATCGATTACCCATTAAATTAACATCTTACCCCACATTCGGCATTCCTAGGAATTTCTTACGTTTAAATAATTGCGTTATATTAGGAATCGCGAATTATTAAAAATTATTATATGTAATGGAATTTTAATCTTTTGTGTATAAAGAATAACTATAAGAATTCGTTTGAGACACGAATAAGTATGATTTTTCCAACGAAATATAGGATTATCGATGAAAAACGCGTTAAGTGGAAATATGGAAGGCGTGCCCCTTGACATAGGCCATTTTGTAGTGCGTTCAGGCTCGCAGGGATTGTTCCTTCAGGGGCAAGTGGAATTGATCGGAGGAAGCTCGGAATAATAGTAAAAGTGTCAGAGGATCATCGAATTCCTCGGTCTTCCTCTAGCAATCTTCCCATACAGTAATTCTCTATTAGAAGTGTAATCGTCAAGTTGCAAAACACAAGTGCTATTAAAATGTAATATACGTGGACGCTTCGCGACCGCAAGCTACGAGCACAGAAGTGCAGTTCACTTTGGGGAAAACCCAAACAATTCTTGCCGTTCTTTTTAATCGTAATAAACGAAGGATATACCATGGAGGAATTAATGAGTATGCATAGGCTTCTATTTTTATTTAAAACATCGTGCCCTTTACGTCGGCTGTTACGTAGCGTGCGAAGTGCATTATTATTGTTATAGAGATCGTGAAAGTGGAGGAGACGGTGCTGATGAAGAACGCGTCTTTGGACAGTTTGTTTGGTAATGTTTAAACGGCGATCGTGATTTGTAATGGTAGCTTTAATGATAATACATAGTTGTTGCAGATGCGGTTAATCCGGAAGAAACTATGGTAATACCCATCGAAGATGAAGCTGCTGACGTGAAAGGTATACTTAACGGGCATAGTCTTCAGAATAGTTTCATCGGATTATTTCCATTTTTCTTCTATTTCTAAGCTACCTTCGCTGTTACAGTTAACGCCCAAGGCGATCAAATTATACAAATCGTCACAGATTACGAGTGCGTAACGTGTCGCCGTGTTTTCCAGTCTCAGGATGTAAGGATTTGATCGATTTAGTTCATATTGCCCTGTACGTTAGTTCAAAGTCGAACCATCTGCAATACATCGTTTAAAGAAACCTTTTATCGTTCCAATAGATGCTGAAGGAGCATTTGGACATTTGCAGAGAAGAAGAGGATTCCATGTATATGTTGGAGCTGAATAGCTTTAAGAATTATGATTCGGAAGAGGATAGGAGGGAGGGGAAGGATCGGAGCGTCGAGAGGAACGAGACTGACGAGAATGACGAGAATGACGAAAATGAGGAGAACGATGAGAACGACGAGAACGATGACAATTCAGAATGTGCCGATAACGTTGGCGAAGGTGTATATCGAGATTCATGCGCGATTCTTTTAATCCGTATATAACCGTTTGAAAATATAAAACTGTGATTGCAGAGTCTAATCCCGATCGGAAAGGTAATAATCGTGGGACAGTAATCATGCCTGTACCTGATACCCAATGCCACTGTTGCGCCGAAGAGTTGAGTACCGCCCACAGCGGTGGTAAGCACAAGTGCTCGAGCTGCGATCTATCGTTCAAGGAGAAGTCCTCTTTGGAACGACACGTTGTAGTGATACACTGGCAATGTGATTCTTGCACTTGTAAGGAATGCGGAGAAACGTTTAGAGATAAGAAATCGTTGAACAAACATCGTTACACTACTCACGGCGATCGAAAGATTTATAGGTAAGCACGCACTTATACCGCGAAAGTACCGTGTCATTTATGCATCGCTCGAAAGAAATGCAAGTTCAACGAATTGCAGATGCGAACCCTGTGATACATACTTCTCTCGGAGCTATCATTTAAATCGTCATATAATGCAGTCTGGATGTCACGGGAACATTCTCAATACGTTTAGTTGTCTAGTGGGTATTTCTTTGTGATATTTAGAAGCAAAGCTTGCGCAGCTGGTGGAGTCTGAGCTGATTACAAAATGTCTATTCCGATAGGTTTGCGAGAAAGTATTTACACGGAAAGACAATCTGCGCGAACACTTGCGCACCCATACTGGGATAATTAACAGGCAAAAGAAGCCGTGTAAATATTGCCCTAAAGAATTCTGTACGAACCAGCAGCTACTGATTCACGAACGTGTGCACACAGGAGAACGACCAGTTCAATGTGATTTATGTCCGAAAACATTCTTATCGTCTCTTGCATTGAAAAAGCATAGACGTGTACATACTGGAGAGAAACCATTTGAATGCAAATATGTGAGTATCGGTCTTTCAACTAAAATTTCACTTTCCTTAATAAGAGAATACATTTTGATAAATTTTATTACAAGCAAGCGATATGGGCGGGGACTGTCGCGTAAGTTTCAGCGACTGCAAATAAACTTTCTAATATCACAACAGCGAATGTTCACTGTTCGATAGATCACAGGAATTGAATATTTCACGAGCCACCAGCGTTCAACCAGCGTTTGTGATATTCATAATCATTTTAGTGCCAGAAGAAGTTTGCTGCTCGAGAAACCCTTAATCGTCATCAGAGAACTCATACTGGCGAAAAGCCACACGCTTGCCAGTATTGTGGCAAGTCTTTCATCCAGGCAGCACAGTTACGGGCGCACATATTCCACCACACTGGCGAGAATGGCTTCTATTGCGACATATGTGGGAAAGCGTTCAATCGGAGAGCTCGCCTAAACGTTCACAAGAAATTCTACCACGAAGGAGTAACACCATTTACGTGCCAAGTGTGCAAGAAGAGATTCATAAGGAGGGAGGATCTCGTTAAACATTCTTTACTTCATACAGGAATTAAACGTAAGCTAAAGCTGTTGTGATTACAGTGAATCAAAAATCTAAATTACAGAGAGCTGTTTATTTTAGCATTTAAATGTGACAAATGTGAGAAGGGCTTCTCCACGAAGTCTTCTCTACAGGCTCACCTGAATACTCATAGAAGGGAACCGCCGCAGTCGTGTATCGAATGCAACAGAGTCTTCATTCGACAAGATTGCTTGATGAGACACATCAAAGCGAAACATCGCGAACTGTTGGAAGATGTCATGAACGAGGTGGAGAAGAAGCACTTAAAAACACACATGTTTAATATTGCATCGAACGCCGCGGAGAGGACGAAAAACGGAGAGTCCAGTAGACTCTCCACTGATCAATTGTTGCAAGCTATTTCGGACCTTCTAAAGATATTGATTGACGACGAAACACTTCAGGTACAGAGTCAACGTTTTATCCTGCAACCCGCGTTCGCGTGAACAGGTAAAATGGCAACTGTGCTTCGCGGACGTATTCCACTACAACCATGCACCGTTCCGGCGTTCGGAGATCTGCCAGCGGCCGGCGGTCGTTGTAGTGTAATGCATCCGTGAGGCATTATTGCCGTTTTCCCTGTTCGCACTCGTGCGGGGTGCAGGATAAAACGTTGGCCCTGTATGTACTGCCACGGTGTATGATACAGAGTAGCGCATTGACTTGTCTTGTATTTTATAGCTGTTTGGTTGGCCAGACGCACCTATTCAAGACATCTTGGAAGCTGTTATTAGAAGATGCGGTCACCAACCGTTAACATCCGATAGTGATTTACCATTTACCGAACGATTGAGGAGAAACGTGAAGTTGCTGTTCAGCGTTGTCGTAGAAGACGTTACAGTGAAATCTCTCTTGACAATAAAAACTGTGGACGACGTTATTATACATGTTCTAGAACTTTCCAATGAATACAAACCGAATTTGTAGTAAATGTTCTCTTCTCTTCCGTTCATTAATTGCTACTACAGAATCGAGCCTGGCGTGTTTCGTTAAATGTGCGGGAATGATCCCGATAGTTTTGAAAATGCACATAGTATCATTTATTTGGCGTTACTGCTACAAAAGTGTACCATATCTTTCAATTCCATAAAACCATATCTATTCATTTTTTAAATATATCTGTTTCGTTGGGCACGTTAGGTAGTAATGAATTAAATACACCTTAGTTATGATTGTAATGTACGGTTACATTTACTGGGAAATTCTATGTCAAAGTAGTTTATTTTCATGTATAGTATTCTGTAATTGTCAAACCGCACTTACAGGATATTATTTTCCAGGTGCAAAGACACTAGTAACTTAAAGTCAAATGAGTGTGCTTGCATGCGAGAAACGGGTTCCGCCTTATATGATAAGGTGGATACAATCTGAAATGTTATATTGTAATGGATGTCTCATTTAATAAAAGAAGACTGGTTATTTTTTACCCGCTATACCTTTATTTCAAATAATACATAGCGCATAGTTCATTTGTTGTCGGTCGTTATTAAACACGACTTTATGTTATGTACGTAATTAGGAATTTTTTGAAAAATTATACAGATAATAAGTTACTAAGATTAACAAGGTCATCACGGTAAAGAAAAAAAAATATAGTAATGAAAAACACGATGAATCAGATTTAATTAAATCGCAATCTAATTAAGAATTTAAAACCGAAATGTTTTTTATCTTTTTTTTAAGAATAGCAATAAGAACTGTATATACTGCAAAGAATATTTCACCCCTGATCTGCCGGCAGCTGCGGCGCAACCTACGTCCGCATTCGACCAGTTGAGACGCTACCGCGTTTCTATATAGATAGTATCTGCGTTTCAGTAAGATCTGTTGATGCTTGTTTATAGTGTATATATTATATTCTAATTGACGATGATCGCGTTAGACAATACAGCGAAAATCGGTAAATCACCGAAGAAGCCACAAGGTTAGAATTGAAATTCATGGTTAAATTATAACTTTTTCTGCAAAGAATTTTTCTTAGCTTCTGCACCTAACCTGCACCTAACCTGAGAATTTTATCTGAACTGTTCTCGTTTCACTCGGTACAATGTATCAAAGCTTTATGGTAAAATGTTGTTGCAGTAGATTTAAGGGAGGACAGCGACGAAAGTGAACACGACAGCGATGAAGATACCATGGACACAAAAGCGCAGGAATTAGAAAGCGCGGACGGAGGGTTCGGGAGTTCCGAAGGAGAATCCGTGGAGGATGAATCTGGTATTCGTAAAGCTGATGGAAATCCTGGATGGGCGGACGCGTTGCAGAAGATTCTGAGGGTAAAAAAGCCAAAGCGAAAGAAAACGATAGTGTTGTCTAAAGCGAAGAAGCTGTGCAGCGTTGTCCAGAAAGTGGAGGAAGATTTGACATTTGAAGTCGAGAAGGTGAAGGACGAAGTAAAAACGGAGGGGGAACAGGATTCCGAATGTAATGTACAAAAACCAGTCGTGCAATCGAAGGAAAGAAGGAAAGACACTTTGGGTGTTAGGGTGAAACCAAGTGTGGCGGACAGGGAACGTGAAAGAATGTTGCAGAAAGTAGCTACAAAGTAATGGAATGATTTTGAAAGTGAGCACGATACTTTGCTCCTTTGATTTAAGCTGTTAAAAAGTAGTTTCATTTATTCCAGAGGTGTAATACAATTATTTAATGCGGTGAGACAACAACAGGGTGAAATTAATAAGAAATTATCAGAAGCTGGGCCGTTGGAGAGGAAACGGGAGAAGGTACTCAAGAATATCGACAAATGCGCGTTCCTGGATGTTCTTATGGGTGGAAGTAAAAGCATTCGGGTAGATAACGATGTGAAAAACGAAGGACATGGAATTAAAAAAGATAAGAACAAGGTAAATATGATATGGTTTAAGTAAATGTTGTTCCTTTTTGCGAAAAGTGATGGTAATAAAATACATCGCCGTTCGTAGGAGGACAACGAAGTTTGGAATGTATTGAGGGACGACTTTGTTATGGGAACGAAGCTGAAAGATTGGGACCGTAAAAGTGCGGATGATGATAGTTCGGCGCCAGAAGATATGGAGAGTGATAATTAAATTTTATGAAAAATAGTTATTTGTACAAACTTAATTTGAAGGTATGTTGTCAAGATCCCAGCTCAACGGTCCAAAGTTACAGAACTAATTAAAATTACATTTTTGACATACATTACGCGGATTCTACTTTGAACCGAGTCTTTAATTTCATTTTTCTACTATTAGACCTCTTTTGGAAATGCAAATACGAAATATAAGTTTCTTATATCGTAAATATTTTATTTTATTAATAACTTATGTTTGATATTTCTTGAGCTACGCAACAACAGTAATAATAATGTGTACAATGTATATCTGATATTTTTATAACGCATACATGTTTCTATCTAAAGTTAATTTTTAATATTACCTTATTTACGCCATGTCAACATGGCCTTAGAATAGTACCACAATATTCTATTGTAAAACGATACAACGCATTCTTCTTGAGGACTTAAGCCACGGTTGTTTCAAAGTGGTGGGTTTAAATTTAATTTAAATTTAATTTTGGGGGCACGCTCGGCCCATATATAGGGCTTGACGTGTCCAACAGTTATTCTATACGCGTCTTACTCGTGTCTCCCTTCTATGATCTGCCCACGATGCTAAGGTTCGCAAGCTATCGATTTGATTGACATGTACAAATAGAAATTATAAATATTTTGTGCTAAGCCTGTATCGTCTTGGGTAATGCATGTTAATAGTAAAATAATATACAAAGCGAATGTACAATAAATAGTTCCTATCGCGAGTTACTAATAACATGTACAAAATATTCAAGTAGATTCATGGCGATTATCTTTCTTAACATTTACCAAACCTAGTATGTAGATTAACCTTTGGACGGACTGAACTAACTTTACCTCATCGTTTCCCTTCAATTATTGTGCCGCAATTAAATTGATTGTACAGTTTTCATACATATAAAATTATCTTTAGAACTTTATTCGCGTAATATTCGATGATTCCTTTTGGTTGCTCTGGGTAATGTACCTTTCAACTATTTAGATTAGTTCAATCGTTTGTACATATTATTATAGGCTTCCTTAGGTATCTTAGTTGTTGCGTGACATTTGCCCTATCTTTATAGTACATATACAACAGAAACGTGACAACTGACCAAGATATTTAAATCCATCGCAATTAAAATCTTTTGCCCTTTATTTCATGTCAGAACAAAAGTCTACTTCGGTACAAATGAAGCAGCTGAGAAAGCGGTAACTCAAACATTGGAATCAATTGTAAGTTCAATCGTAAATGAGATTTCAGATTGAATACTTGTGCAATCGAGATTTAGTACGTCGAGAGATAAATCAAAACAACCCACAACAGAACCGAGAGTCGGGCGGACATACTATGTTCCCATTCTAATAGTACGCTTCTCCGCAGGGTACACTTATCAACATACATTTGGTCGGAGAGCGTTTACCCGCTGATCATTGCTCCTCTACACCTCCAAAGTCTTCCAGCAGCCAGACACGTTTCATAGGTCTCTTGGCATCGCGTTACACTCGGCTCTCGCGAATATCTGCGAGCGCCCCGAAATTTCTGGTCTCCTCGTCAGAATAATTCGACTCACTTTCCAGCCCCGGGGATCTGCCACTACCTTCCTCGGCGCTTCTATTTCTCAGGTAATATCCAACTGGATTAGATTCGTTGTTTTGATTAGCTTCGTCCGCCTGGACGGTCTCAAAGTGTACATTTCTAAGACTGGAGGATCTGTCCTCCTGCTCCGCCAGCGTCCTCGACCTATCATTCTCGTTCCCGATCGCGCACCTGGTCTGCGAGCTCTCTACATAGTTCCTGCTCTCTTGGCTGATCCTCGACAAGCTCCGAGCAAGATTTCTCGTGTTCATCAGCTCGTTCCCCGTGGCCGCGCTCCTAGAGACCTCGTCAGCGTTGTTCAGAGACACCCTTTCGTTGTTCCAATCCGTATTATCAGGCACACAATGATTCCCATTATTCGACAGTGTCTCAGGCTGCCGTTGACCTTCGTTCCCATTCGTTATATGGAAGGAAGTCTCGTCCTGGTAAGTCCTGAGGGCCTCGAAGTTCGCGTTACTGAGCACCCGCGGTACCATGTCGTTGCTCATGCTATACAATTCCAGCTCGTTGTCCACGTAATAGCTGTCGAGCGGATTGCTGATGATCGACGGGTTCCTGGAGATTGTTCTTCGCGGAAAGCTCTGGCTGGAGAAGTTCGTCACCGTCGCGTAAGGGTACGCCAACGTGTTCATCGGGTTGCCTAGTATGTGCGGGCAACCGTCCAGGCTCTGCATCTCGATCTCCTCTTTCCCGTCGTGGCAGTAGTTGTGCAAGTCTATCCCGTGAGGAAGGTTGGCGAATCTGTTGGGGAGAGAAGTTTAGAGAAAGAAGCTCGACAGGCTCGTCTCTCAAGCTCACCTGTGCAGCAGAATATCCGAGTAAGACGGCGGCATGTCAGACTCCTCCTTCCCGTAGATACTTTCATAAGTCGGGGGTGGAAAGCACCCTACCGAGCCCAGGCTATCCTTGCTGGGCGTCTCTGCATCCATCTCGAGAATACTACCCTGGCTGTTCTGCAGTTGATGACGGTTTATGCTGCGCGGGTTCCTTTGCGCGCGTAGCACGCTATCCCCAAGCTCCACCAAATCTAAACCTGTTCAAAGCAGACGCAAACCACATAGGATCATTTTCACTTTCTGTACATATTCTAGGTGCAAACAAGCGCTATTCTCATATTCTATTAGACAGCCTTAAGGAAGCAAGGTTTTCAGACATAAGCAGTGCCCTTTTTGATAAGTCTGTCAATATCTTTATCCGTGATCTGAAGACGACTACCAGCGATACTTTGCCAAAGAGCCGCACTGCTTTCACCCAAAAGCCTCAAGCGGAATACTCTCCAAGAGCCAGAGCTGGAGGAAGCCCCGAAGGGTCTCGAATCACATGCTCCATTATCCACTATCCAATTGCAATCTCACCAGTCGGATCAGTTTGGAACTGCGTGAAGATCGTACCGTCCACAACGAGCATCCTACCGTGTGGCAAGAGGATAATCGTCGGCGTTGCTACCATAGCCTGGTCGCTGTTGCCGAACCGTGAATCCGGCTCGGGGTCCTCGAGCCTGCAGCAGCAGTGCCTTCTGCAGAGGGATCGGCAGAACGGCGCGCCCCAGCAGCAGTACGCGAAGATGAAGCAGAGGACGGCTAGCATCACCAGGAGGGCGGCCACACCTTGACCCTGCTGAGCGGCCGCGAGGGTTGGACCGCCGGCGACGCCGACACCGACGCCGACGCCGAATCCTAACCCTCCGCTGCTGCTCATCTCGCCTGAAACATTGCGTTTAGTATACTTGTAATAGACATTCTTTTTATATTCGTTCATTTTTATATATTCTTTCATTTTTCTAATAATCGAAAACGGATATTCTCAACGTGCGGCTTAGAATCACCATTAGCTTACGCAATAAACGTATTTGAAACCGCAATGCGGAGCAAACGGCGATACAAACGTACGTATTTCTGGCAATATTCCAGTGTCATACGACAGATTTATCAGCTGAACTTTCTTTTTACTTGGAAATATGAACGCTGCGCCGTTTATCCCGAACGGAGTTCTTTACAGGAAAGTGAACGTGAAATTTTGGGCGCCGAAACACTCTCTCTTATGCTAATAGAATAAATTTCGTTAGCCGCCTGGAAGAAACGCGAGGTGAAAGTGGAAAGAGTGCGGTAATCTCGTTGTATTATAACCCGACCGCTAGTAGGTCACTCCTTCAATTATGTTAAGGATCACGATTCGCGTATAAACTTAAATTATTCACACTTACAGATCAATCAAATCACGATCGTCTACCTTATTTTAAACTTACTATACACTTGTGTACAAACACGATAGGCATCCATTGTGTCGAGTTTCGCTCCGACAGTCGCGTGTTCCGCGAAATTTTCAAACTCGATTCTCCCGAAATAGAAAACTTGCACAATGCACAGAGCGGAACTTATTCAATATTATAAGGATTAATTTCTACATAATGACGCTATTGTTTAAGCAAGCTTGTGTATGAAAAATTCAATTCACCTTGAGTGGTAATGTTGTACAGCCAAGCGGTTCCCGTGGTGGTCACTACTTCCGCTGCCTTGCGCGACCCGTAAACCATGAAAAAGATCTTCCTGTGCCTCTCTGGAAAGACTATCCCCTTTCTTCAGCAATGTTTAAATTTCAGGTAATCACGTGGAAAGTTGGTGCGCGCAACGCGTCGCATCGTGCGATCCCTTAAATGTTTATAAATGAGCCGCCGACGGGGGTAAGTGAATTAAACATGGCGCCTCTGTCGTCACTGGTAACTCAGACTCTCGTTTCCTCCCGCCAGCAATTCCATTTCCCTTTCACTAAAAATAATCCTATTTCAGATATCCCGCTCCCCGTCGTTGCTCTGCCGCGATTAATTGGGAACCGACAAATTTCGAAGCCCGTGGCCTCGACAATATCGCGAACAGACGATGGCACAACCGGAAGCAACGACGTTGTATCGCAACTTTAATGACGCTCGCGACGAGCTCCCAGGAGGATCCCTTCACGAAGACATCGAGCCGCGAAGCCGACCAACGTACACTGTCATCGCGGAGATACCTCTTGACCCATTTCAATATCTCCCCACTTTGTATCAACCTGCTGCTTTTCGCCTTCGACGCCTTTATTTCACAATCGGGAACCTCCTCGCCTGCTGGTTCGATAAATTTCTTTCCTTGCCCCTTCGGCGAGCCCCCTTTTCATCCAGAGTTACTTGTACGGCTTGATCCGTAATTTTATTTACATTACCCATCGGTTATATCGCCCTTCTATCTCTCCGTGTCCACGACCCTTTTTGAAATCTCGTTTCAGTCGTGGCGATGGTATGAAAACTGGCCAAAAAGAATCTCAGTCACCACTGCTGATCGATGTAATTAGACGCAGTGCGGTGTTTAAATAATCACGGGGTCAACGGCGATTCTCCGTGTCTCGGTAATTGGATGGAAATAACGCTTGATTCACGGAAACAATGGGTAACGTCGTTACATATTTCTCTTCTATTCGGCGGCTCGATTACCGCCAAGTGAATTTCGTTAGTTGACCATTTTCTGTGAAGCGACAATTGGGTGACGTAGAGGTTGGTTCGTCGGCTGTTCGACGGAAACTTGGTTCAGGTTGCGCTAAGGGATCCGCACATCTTGTCCAGGTCTTCTTACGTCGAATTACTCGCATCCCCTTTCGTACGTGACTTTGACGTCATCGACTGCAGATGAAGCCGCGCCATATTATTTACCATCGATGCATTGTGCATTCGCGCGACACGTCTTCGAATCGTTTCCCCCGTTTCCCTGACGTACGTCAACGTCTGGGCACATCACTGTCGTACTTCTAAATGACAATCGTCGCGATGCTTGCCAGCCTGGTAACAGCAGTCAACAGCCCATCCATCATTGAAATTGATCAGCCACGATATCGGAACGATCGCTCGCTCGTAACGCATAGGTCTATGCGAATAATCCGAGCCGATGAGATTTACGCGCGTTAGCAGCCTCGAGGACGAAAACCAGCCGATGCGTGTGGCAACGTGTGCGTCAGGTCCCAGGGGAAGGTTTCACCGTTCAATTTCGAACTGTATCTTCGCACGCTCGCGATTTACAAATATTGATTTACAAGAAGTAGCGCGCCAATAGCTTTAACCCTAATTCCTTTTCAGTCTTGGTTCCCTTTTATCCTTTTCTCCTTCTTCTTTTATTCGAGGGAGATCGTCGTTTCTTCGTTGTATGCTCGATAATATGTGGGGTGTATGGGGTAAGTGTGTCTGGCCTTATACGGGCCAGTGTGTCGAACGTGCTACTACCCTCGAAACTGTCCGCAGTTTTGCGGGGCGCAGCTACCTTCTCGCGGTCCCCCGAAACACTGGTCGACAATTCCTCGATGTTCTCCTCAGCGGCGCTTATCCGTCTTCCCAACCCTATGCACGGGGTAAAAAAGACTGCTATTGTATCACTGCCGAGGTATAGGATAAACCTATCACCTTATGGATGTTCGTGCTTGCCACCCAACTGTGTTATCGACCCATAATTTCAGGACTGAATGTAGTGGCATCTGTTCATGAACAGCGTCCAACTCGGCAACTACATACTCTGAAAAACTACGGTATATGTACTTTGGCTCGGGTTGTTAACGGCTTACGCGGATTTTCTTAAAACTTCACAAACCGGTGACAAAAAACTTGCAATACCTAATTGAAGTATGTAATGAAATAAATAAAATTGATTTATTCAATCTATATATTGATAACAAGAATTGTACAACTGTATATCACATTCTTTCTCGCAGAATCATAGCGACAAGGATTTATTTCTCTGATAAAATTCCTAAAACCCATTTTCTGAATGTCTCTAGTTCGGAACGTGTTAGTTCGTGGCCTGCATTGTTTAATCGAACAAATTGACCCTTTACTCCAGAGTCTTTTAGGTTCTTGTGTGTCTCTTCTCCCCATTCTATTGGAACCAATTCATCCGCTGTACCATGGAATTGCAAAAGAGGCGGCTTTCGGGTTTCCGGATGTTCTTGTAAATGCTATAATAGAAATGGTGTTGTCAATAAGATGAAAAGGCGAATAATAAGAGAAATTTGTGATGTAAGCACCTTGTATACCGATGAATTTTTATTCAGAAAGCTGGACATGGCGAAGCATCCAGCCAAAGATGGCTTGTGTTTATATGTTAAATATAACGACAGTGCCCCCCCCATCGAGAAACCACCAACAATGATTCTGTTGTGAGGGATTCCATTAGTCACCTCTGCGTCAATCAGTTCTGATACATTGCCACATATCGATTCCATTGACTCTACGTCTTCGGGAACGTGTATCGACAGATCCTTGCGATCGAACCATACATGGCTAGACTGTAATAATAGTTGTGCTTTATCTTTACTCCGCGTATCGAATAGCATACACCGTATCGCTATGTTACCATTCCATTATAAGCTGTATATGGTTGCAGAGGTGCAGAGGGATACATAATTTTTATGTGCGGAAACTTTAATTCCTCCCTAGTTAATATATCAACCCATTCTTTTATGGCATCTCCAGAAGATCCTAAAATTTAGGAAATTATAAATTACACTTTACAGCAACATGTGCAAATATGAAGTACAGATATAGCGATACCTTACCTGATCCATGAAAGAAGAACAAAGTAGCAGTGTGCTCTTTAGTAGCGTTTACAACATTGATCTTTGATATTCTCCGAATCCCGGCCATGGTGTTATCACAATCCCATGTCAGTTATTACATAAAAAGAGTAAATTACTTATCGCTCTGTTAATTACGAAACATACTTTTTATTTTAAAGTTTCCGTAGAATCACGCTATCCAATATTCACCTCCCACAATTCCTACACCTAACCGAAATGTTCCTAGTCCTACGGGTTAGTTCTCATCGTTCTAAGAGCGCCTTTATTTTTTAAAATTAGAATTCCGATTATGCTTAAAGGTGCGAATCTACCATGAGATTTGAGACTTGAGACTTTTCTGTCATAATTTTAAAAAGTAATTAATGAAAATCATGGGCGATTTGGGCGTAAGTGAAATTCGTCTCATGAGATAAAAATCTCAGCAACAACTAAATGTAAATAATGGAAATAGTAGCGAGAGATGAGATTTTTTTAACATATTTTATTTATGTTTTGTCTGATAGTGGATTTGCGCCTTAACAGTTCGCCAAAGAAGATCCTCGCTCGTATCCCTGCAGCCCACCTCAAAATTTAAAATTCAAATCAGCACGTTCCTATCAAAAACTCGAAACTCCATTCCCTTTCTGCAAAAGCGAAAGCATTGAAGCACGTCGCGATTCGAATCTCGCGGGCGAATGTATTTAAACGGTGCGTAGTTGGTGCGTTCGATCGCGAATTTGAACCGTTCCGCGCAAGGGCGGCCCCCGGTGTGACAGTCCGTTGTTTATGGAAAGTCATTGCTCCGGGGCAAGCGTGGAGCATCGGCGAGACCGTTGACATAACCGCAATTCCTGCGCACGCATGTCTCGATTTCCATTCTCGAGGCCCTTCGAGATCGTTTGAAAAACGCGTGCCATACAGACGGGCCCGGCTGCGTTAAAGGCAACCGAGCGGCCGCGTTGACAGAGTGTGTTGGTATCGCGTCGATGGGCACGTCGGTGGTGGCACGCTGAAATCCCTCCCGTCGTCGCGCCCGCCAGCAGAGTTATGTTTAACGGGCCGTTGTAACGACTCGCCGGAACGATGCAGAGAAGTGGTGAGTGACCCGAGCATGTTCGATCTACGGGGAGACATTGGGATTCGTTGGTACGCGGGTGACGACCATTTTGAGGGCGCCAAATTTTTGCGTCAATACACAGCGCCGTGGCTGCCCGGTCAATACGGCAGCCGACCTAACCTACCAACTATGCATTCCCTGAAACACATCCCGAGGCTGCTTCAATTCCAGCCACTTAAACTGTCTTATTCTGTTTTCTTCGTGGGCCCACGATTCATAAGACCTTGGAATTCAGATTCCTCTGCTTCTCGCCACCTTTGTCACAATTCGCCATAATACTCGATGGTCTCTTTGCATCGTACACGTATACCTCCGTTTTTTTTTTTAACCGAGTCCTGTTGACAGCAGGATCTTACGGGAACGTAACGCACGACGTTTATTCGACTGGGGTGTTTCAGTGGCGCGTGAAATAGCGTTGCGTAATAAGCGATATTCTGTTACATCGGATGGTGGATAAGAATCGTAGCGATAACGATTCATTGCGTGACGTCCCGTTGCTTCATTGCTTGGCGAGATCGGACAGTGACGGTTTCGATTTGGCCATTGTTTTTATAAAAGGTCGTCCGTGATTTCGCTTTTTCTGCCGTTATGAGGCATTGCGAGATACGTGGTAGTTTTACAGCGTGGCTCGAAGGTAGGTATATGTTTCCCCTCACTTAT
The DNA here is from genome assembly GCA_963971345.1 of Andrena flavipes. Lineage (NCBI taxonomy): Eukaryota > Metazoa > Arthropoda > Insecta > Hymenoptera > Andrenidae > Andrena > Andrena flavipes. The sequence continues at coordinate 766,272 of OZ020481.1, forward strand.
CACTGCCACTTATCCGAGTGTATGCAAGCAGCCTAAACAGCCCGGTGTAGATTGCCGGCTGAAATGAAACAGGAGGGATATCGAAATAAACATTTTCTGAGAGCGCCACTTCTGTCCCGTCTTCCTGTTTAGATTAGACTCGGCTTCTAACCATTGAACGTGGGTGTACGTATAATAGAATTCTGAGTTATTTAATTATTCATTTCAATAACGACTGAATAATACTGAATTTTACTTTTCGACTGTAATTTCGTGTTCCTTAAAACTAGTTACCCAAAATCCACATTCTAATAAGCAAAGTTCGGAAAGTATTAGTCGCAAGATCGAGTTCAATATCCCGATGGGAATTTCGAGGAATACATAGTTAATAGCTACGTCAGCGACATTTTTGTTGCAAGTTTTGCTAGTCGCGTTATATGGTGCTCTCGACGGGCTCGTTTCCTTTGGTACATGTAACATTAAACTATTATTCTACACGGGTCGGTGAAATCATATCTGCCGCGTATACACCGTGCCTAGAAGTAACGCAATAATAGCAAGTATAGCATCTTGTCCGAGCGTATCTGTGCTTTTTTTTCGAGAGGCGTGCTGGCTTGTTTCGCGTAGAAGAAAGTCACGACAATATTCTTTTTGTGGTGTATCCTCAACGATGCGATAAATAATTGAATTCTTTCTTTATCTCGAGTACATACATATTGAGAATCAATCGCTTGCGACGAGTGGACACGGGACAAGTGGGACAGGGGAATAATGATCGTTTGTTGTTTGTTCGCGACGCATTCCGAGCTCGGTTTATTGTACATTCATTTGTCTGACCTCGAAGCTAAAGTTGAATGAATAGCGATCTTTATTTTAAGAATGCCCCGGGATCCTTGTCGCCTCTTGCCACTGCGTCGTGCATTATGTATTTGGCGACATAACTAACGATTACCGATCGAGTACCTACAACTTCTTGATCACATCTTGAGACCGTCAGCAACGTAAATGGAAATGACGTGAAACTTGCACGAGTCAAGTCAATATCCAATCAATAATTTCTACGCTAATAAAACTAGATTTCTAATTTTCTACACATTCTATATATGTACATCGGAATAAAGTTTCGCTGTAGGTTCCGGTCTCGTTCCGATTTTATATTCTTATCCTCAAGAAATAATATGAATAATAATTAACTCCGAGGGTAAATTCTATTGAAACGGACTACCATCGATTTTAGTATCATTCTGGGTCCATTCGATCGCGTTCCCTCCGCCTCGGGAGTGGAAACCGCTTTACCCCTCGGTTCGCTGGCGATATCGACGGGATGGATAAATCGCGATGCTCGACGCGTCGCGAGCGTACTTAAATGTTGGACGCCTGATCGACGGCGCGGGCGAGCTTGGCACCTCGGAGAGCCGCGGCGATGCACGCCGACTGACCCGTGAAATAGAAAGAAGGGAAGAAAGAAAGAGGGAGGCGGCAGGCCTCAGGTTTAACATTATAATTGTCCCTCGCGCTCTGAACAGTCGAGCACTTCTTCGCCGGCACGTGAAACACGCGGACAGGCTCGAGAGGCCGATCGTGAACTCGCGAGTGGCTCATCAGGATCTCAGTGCAGCACTCTCTGCCTTCGGCGTTACTCTTTGCCTCGCTTTCCTCGCGGTGCCGTCGATACACGTACTATAAATCCGACCACAGGATGACTTTTCGCGCGTTCTCTCGCGCGCAGAGGGTTGGAAAAGGGACAAAGTGCAGTGCGGCGCGGAATTTCGTTGGCGGACAAAGGGCTCCCCGAAGGATAAACTAAATAGGCTCGCATCGTTAGCCCCCGCGACGGCCACCAGTGATCGATGTCCAGGATTTTACGCCGGGAATTTTAATCGACCTTATTCGTCCCCCGCGCGATTCCCAAGCTGCTTCCATTCCGCGCGAGTGCCCGCTGGAAACGCGAGAGCACCGATCGTTGCCCGGTCCGTAATCCAATTTCATCGTTTTCCGTCCGCTTTTGTAGCGCTGCGAAACCTTAGGAATCTCGCCTCTATCGCGGATATCTCCGCCAGTATCCGCGAACGGTCGACACGCTGAGAAGCATCCAGCTGTTGGGACCCTGCCTCTCGTTCCGATCGATCTTGGGATCGAAGGGAAAATTACCATTTACCCTCTCCGTGGATTTCAAACTCGTCTGGGTTGCCTATGACCGTTTTCCCACCCGGGGAACTGATCAGTGTGAATTCTCAACGACCGATCACCTTTCATCACGAAGGAACGGCGTCCTCGAGGAGCTCCCCGACCGGGGGCCGTGTCGAGAAAAACGCGTGGCAAATTCGGCGATACTTAAAAGATCCGAGGCATAGGGAACTTGCTCTCTGCTCTTCGCGATATCTATTTTCGGTGCGAGTTCGCTGTTCGCCCCGGTGTTCCCGCGATTCCGGCGAACCGCGGGAAAGAAAGCTCGAGGGAAAGAGTTCGATAAAGGCGGTAGAGTGGAATCGTTGCTCATGATCGAAATGGAAGCTGCCACCGTGGTGTTCATACCACAGAATACACGTAAGCGTCTTCTTTTCGTTGAATTAAATGAGAAATTAATGTTCTCGTTACCCCGCGCCCGGTTTTCAATTAGTGGTGGTGGATCGGGGTTCATTCCATTAGATATAAATCGAACTAAATATTGCACGCTCGAGTTCTACCCCGGAAGAATTCCATTTCATTTTGGGAGAGATGCGGAGGTAACCGTGAGTGACAGAATAAGTGATGTGTTACATTGTGTGTAAGGTGTGATAGCGCTAGGGATGCCAACCGTAGTATATGTAATAGTATTGTATCATATCCTTGTCTAGTGTGCTATATACTGTTAGAAAAAGATACGGTACGTAAAAATACTATCCAGTTAAAAAATAGGTTGTCGTTGCTTTAACGTAGTTTTATTTTGTACTATTTTCCTCTGAAAGGTACTGTATTTTTTCACAATGCACTATATTTTTAAAAACAGTTAGGCCTAAAATACTATATTTTCCTTAAAGAAATTGGCAACCCTAGATAGCGTTCAATTTGTTTCTTTTTTTTTTTTTTTGTGTATTTTGGTATGCGGGGATAATTTATGCAAAAAGTTGTCCTTTTTAATTCAACTTCGTCACGATTCGTTCAGCGTTCGATAGGAGCTTGAAAATGGATGAAGGATACACTGCTTCTGTCACGTTTTCATAAAAGTTACTGGCAAGTATTTATACGAATGCATCTTTCATGAAACTGTATAGAACACGTTCGATTCGCGATACATTATCGGCGTTTCGATTAAACTGCTCGGCCGGGGCAACGCCGCAGACGTACCTGCCTTTTAATTGGATCGTCACACTTCATTACAATTACTGGACCGTGAGCAACGTTAGAGATAGCTTCTTTTCTTTTTAATCCGAACGCCCTGTTTATTGAATCGAGTTCGCTATTCGAGTCGGTATCCAGGCATATTTTAGATAAAATTCGAAGGGATTTCGATGGGGGATTTCGTTGTTGTATCCTCTAATAATTTCAACGAATTTATTATGAAAAAATACAATAGGTATTTTCGCCTAACAGATTTTTCTCTGTAGCGCACAGTTTCCGAGATATTCGGGCAAACGTGTTTCTCGCCCTCAACTTTGAGAACCGATTTCACCCCAGATACAGACGTTTAAGCAGAAACAAGTGTGAAAGATTTTTTCGAGAACTATAACCTGCAAGCTATAGTGCCGGACAAATGTATTGGGACGCCCTTTAAAACAGAGTACCTTTTCTAAATTTGATCCAAACGATTGAGGTTTTTGAAAAGCTAGAAGGATTAGTTTACTTACTGCTTTGAAAATAAATTCCGATTGTTCGGAATAGCGAAGAAAATACTGAAGATGGCTTCTTCAACATTTTTATCTGAGCTTGTAATGAAAATTTAAAAACATCAATTACAATTTATTTGAAAACTACGAAACACCTTCACCTACTAAACTAATCCCAGTAACTTGTAAAAAAAAATTCAAGTCGTTTGGGCCAATTTTAAAAAAATTATTCTGTTTTAAATGGTGTCACTGTACCTAAACCTTATCAAACTGGGCGATGTCCCTAGTAAGTTGGAGCGCAAGGATAGGCCCCGTTCGATAAGCAAATTACAGGGCCACCACCATCGACAGACTAATTATAAATTGATTCTTTCCCCCTGTTTCCCCGGTGTGCATCGCTGGTCCTCATCCTTATCCTTCCTCCTTTTATCGCCCTCCTCCCTCCGTCTCCTCGTACTTCTGTTTCCGGTTCCGCGCGGATGTTGGACGACCGCACGCCGCACGATAAACGCCTCTGCGATGACGACGACGATGGCAACGTCGTCGGTGAACCATTACAACGGCAACGTCACGTCCACCACGGCCGCTTTGGACACCACGGCAGCGGTAAGTTTCTGATAAGGCTAGTCGCATTCCGATTGCCGAGGGACGCGCGTGCAAGCGCGCACCGTGCTCGCAATACCGATACACCGCGAGACGGGCCCGCGTTCTGCCAGCGCTTCTGCGCGAGTTTCGATCACGCCCTTCAGGGGTAATCGGTCTCGCGTCCGCTTGCCCTTCGCCTCTGGTATCGAGTGTAACTTGCTGTTAGTGACGCGCAATATTTATCGGTAGCTGTATGTATCGATATTTTTATCGGGTGCAGCCAAGCTTATTGCTTTGTTTCACCAAAATTATCGATACACATAATTATTAGTGTTTGAAATATTGGTATAGCGATAAAATTATCGTTTGAGATATCGATCATTCTGATTGCACCTTCTTTCGTTCAAGCCAATTCAAGCTAATAATTTTCAAATTACTCCGTGTAATAAAATTAGGTAATTCTTTTTCATACTCTTATAAAATATAAATTCTAGTTCCTTTTACAAAATAAATATAATTTAAAAAGTAAATTAGTCGCTTTCATTTTAATACTTTGAATCTTGATTTAAATAAAAAAAATTTCCTAACACTATACTAAAACTATCATCTTAGAATTTTTTTAATCCAAAATGATACTTTCTTGAATATATGTAGCTTATTTTTTAATTGGTATATTAATACATTTTTCGTTAATTTTGTGAATAATATATTTCATGCATTAATATTGAACGAAAAAATATATATCGATAAGCATTAGCGATAGTTGGGACCAATCTCGCAAATCACAAACTTGCGACGGCTTCGAATAGGATTCAAAGTGTAATGGGACATTGATGGGCGTTCCGGGACCGGAACTGCGTCACCGCTGTTCCAATCATTCCATTTAACTTTTGACACTTTATCGTCTGATTTGGCGGTGACAAAGTCGTGATCCCTTATCGCGGTTAAATACAGATATTTTGAAAATAATTTAATTCGATGCAGCCTCCTTTGCCTCATTCCGCAGGACATCGTATCGAACCGTATTGAAAGTAATCTACTCCTATTCACGTAATACGTATCCCCGTTCAAATACTACATGTGCTCCCATTCACATAATATATCAATTTCCATTGATATCTAAGTAATTCCATTCGCGGAATTCAGAAGGGCTCCGTGGCGAACGCAAGCATGCCCCGAGTCGGTCGATAAAGTGTCAAGATTAATACCCGCGTAATATTTCTCAGAGGCTCAACGCGATTCTTGAGAAGCGCTGTATTCTACGTGATCGTCCATTCCGCGGAGCGTGATTCAGTTCGTATCGATACGTAATCAGGATCTGAGCCACGCGCTAAGAACGCGAGGTGCAATACCCGCGCGGAAGGGACAATCAGTGACACGGTTTATGCGGTGGAAACGCGATAACGCCCGGCTATCGCCGCCAGTGGAATCTTTCGCGCCGCGAGGAACGGTTCGCGGTCTACGTTTCACCGAAATTGCCGGCGAAATTGGGCGAGCCCGTTTATCTCAATCGCTCCGAGGAGAGACAAGCAGCGGTTGACGGGTGTCCGCGGCATCGAGCGCGCGCCAATTAAAGCCGACCGAACGGCAATAGTGGAGGCGAACAAGTGTACCCGTCCGTGTGTTTGCCCTGGATATCGATCCCGCGATCGCACCCCTGCCCGTTTCTTATCTCTGACGCCAGCAGCCGAAAATGTCACGGACGTCAGAAGGATGCGCTTGAGATCTGATAACTCCGGCGACGTTGCAGCGACTGGCGCGATTAATAAAGCAAACGGGCCGCCGGTCGGGCACGGCGGGGCCGTTGAAATGTCGGCGCCGTCAGCGTCGAGACGCCGTCTCAACTCGGCGATCCTCGCCAAATACAATAATCGTCAAGGCGATGCCTCTCAACAGGTAGTTATGTCACTCAGAATATATCCATCTATCACGATCTACGGCTCCAACCATTCGCACAACTATCGGGGACATTTTCGGGGACCTCTAACGAAAACGTGGGTTTTCATAACGACGGGTTAGCGTTTAGATGCAGCTGGATGGGAAGTTCGATACGCTAGCAGTCAAGGTCTCGCGATACTTATCTAACCGCGCCAAACTACTTTCTTCCTCCTCCGAGTCACGCGACACGAGAATATTGCCTCGAAGGTTGTAGCGTTTAAAACATCGAAAGCAGGTTAATAGTTTGAGCGGCGTATGGTTTTGGGAAATGGCCTATTTAGTCGGCTCGTAGCGTGGGAAGCACTCTTTGCTTCGTTTGTTTTCGATGTAAATAGCCGGAGACTCTTGCAGAGTACTTTCAGTGATTTGTAAAATTGCTGGAAGCACACTGGTGTGCTGCAAAGCTCTCGTTGCCATTTTAGAAAATACGGGAAACTGAGAGAAGTGGTTCGCAGGGAAGCTTGTCCTTTTTAACCGAGGCCTCCGCGGCATCGAAGGGGTTAAGGAACTCTGCCACGGCTGTCTCGAGGCGAGGGTGATCTACATCACGTTCCGCGACTTCATTTTTTACGGTGTCAACGATCGCTGACTTCGCCGGGCCTTCGTGCTTGGTATTCTAACGCGACACTAGGAAGTACGCGACGGAATACTTGGAGTATCATTCTGGCCTTAATTGGACACCGAGCTAATAAGAGCATCGAACTATTAAGCCTGCGTGTGTATCGCTGCATGTGTTCGCCAACGCCACCTGCATTCACGCACGTGCTATTTTCGCCCTCCGCGCTTCCCCCCCTCCAAGTCTTCTCTCTTTTCTTCCGCACGGGGGAATGTAACGCGCCGAGGGCGTTGTCATTGTTTTCAGCTTCGGCGGCGAGCCCCAAATATATGGCGACGCATCCTTCGCGCGAGGCTATTCCCCTCGAAAAGGGCCGTCGAAAATGTGGAATGCGATTTCTTCGTATGAAGCTTCGTTTATGAGGAAAAAAATGTTATTCCACATATTGTATATGATTTTCTTAACACCAATGTTGCTTTCGTGTATCGCAATATCTTGCACTGTTCATGTTTTGCAACGAGAGGCACATTTTGAGAACCAAGAACATAGTTAATACTCAACCGCCTAATTGGAACGCGCAAAGCTGCCTTCAATTGCGACATACGTTTCGCGCGCTCCTTTTCGACGTGCTAACATTCAAACGAGGAAAAAATCTCCGCTAGCACGCAGCGCCATCACGCTTGAGAACCTGGTCTTTAGAATTATGTTTCGCATTGTGTATTCGTGAAGGCAGCCGGTAAATAAGGGCAGTGCTACTTCCCTGCACTTTTAATTATCAAACCAAAGCACATTCGACAATATTTATCCCAGTATAAAATTCCAGCATTATCACTCTATACTCTCAAAAGCAATATTTCAAACAAAAATTCATCAATCCTCTTCGCAATTACACAAAGTACATTTCAGATGCTTATAGCAAAAACGACCGTTGTCCACAACTTTACGATTTAATTGAATACAGTATGAGACTACACGTAGTTCCTTGGGCTATATAAGTTTTTACAACTTGAAGTGCCATCTTTTGGAAGCTATCAAGGTAACCAAGAAGAGAATATATACCTTAACCTTAATTGGATACATTTCTTTTGCGATATAATCACAGGTACCACCCACATTAATATTATACAATATGGCAAACATTTAAAACAGAAAATGAATGCTATTAAACAAAGATTAAAGATGCTGGAGTATTTTTTACTCTCCCGGAAGACACGCAAAATTGATAAGTGTCATTTTTGTTACTCGCCACTCGGTTGCATTTCTGCGATAACCCAACATGCATTCCCATTGCCAATACGGAAAGACTGTCTGTAGCAACGACAATTCGAGACATTAACCAATTCTGTGTACCCAGAACAATATGTTCACTGATCCGCCAAGCTGCTCGTACGGCGGCCAGCGATTGGCTGGCCATCGGCGATCTGAGCGCATGCGCCAATGGAAGGGCAAGCTACGTTGGTTGTTCCGCATGGCACAAGGCGGCAGTGTAGTAGATTTCGCTCCCGTCCCCCCCACCAGCGATAGTAACTGCGTCAGGCGTGGTCGTTCGTTAGCCGCCGCAGTATTTTCGAGTCGGGCGCGTCGCGTGTATCGTTGGGGACAAAGGTTGACAGGCGGGCTTCTGTGTGCTCGCATAAAAGGAGTGTGCGCGCGCGCGCGGGTGCATAGTGTGCGTGTTTGGCAAAGGTCGTTTAACTTTTCCTCCCACTCTCAATCCGGCTCGAGTTGTGCTCTTCTGTCGTGTCCGTCACCGAGCGTTTAGTTGTTCCGTGCGTAGAGAAACGGAGGCGGAAAGAACGCTGGGTCGAGGATGAAACAATGCACAGAAAAGTGAGAGTGAACGTGGCCACGTTCGGCCGGTTCACCGAAAGCGTGAATCACCAGCAGCAGCACCGGCGTTCGCGAGCCCACGCAGCAGCGTTCTAACTCGATGCACGATTCCTCTCTTTCTCTAACCCTCTTTTTCTACATATTTTCTCAGCCCTATCGTAACCGTCGTCGATCCCCCTCGCGCGTACGTGGTCGGCGGCTCTCTGTTGCACGAGAGCGCCGTTGTACACACGCGTACGCGAACGCTTGGTCGCGGCCCGTGACAGATCCCAGCGCGTGAAGCGTACACACAGTGAGTACCCCGTTGTGCCGCTTCTTCCGAACAATTAACCCCCGACGCGCCGCACTGCACGCGTGTGCGTAATACGCTCGAATTGTGCGCCCGCTCGTAACATTACCCGCGACGTCTATGACCGTGATACGGTTTCTGTTGATCCTGTGCGTAACGAACGCGCCTCCAAGGGCAAATCGTGGGATATCGCGTGCCCAGCCGCGACACAAAGGACCTTGCACTCTCTGCCCATTGTTTTTCCCGCAGCTTGTCCCTTGTTCGTTCGTTTTCGTTCGTGCATTATTCGATTGTTTAACATCGAGAGCGATCCAGTGCAACGCTTGAAAGTAGTTACTTAAAAGAGAGACTTGTAACGTAGCTTCGTCATAATATTCTTGGAAATAGTTTCGAGGATCACAAAGACCGATATCACATTCCCATCGGTGTGCCTTTATCCCGCGCGACGAAAGAACGCCTTTTACGGCAGACACGCCCGTACCTTTTCTCGCATTGGTGGAATACTCGAAAGATACATTCTGTATCTTTACGATGCGTCGTATCGGCCCCGAGACACATCTTTCTTTGCGCGCACCATTCGGGTTGACCGTCCTGACTCGCGATCCTCTGTGTTCTCGGAAAAACGAGAAAAGGGAACGTTGAAAGCATGACTTAACCCTTGATTGTCAGTTTGCCTGGCGATAGAGAAGGACAGAGGGAGAAGCTGCGCCAGACGGGACGGGGAAAAGGGAGAGAGGGAGAGAAAAAGAGAGAGAGAAAGAAAGAGAGAGAATTGTGTTGAACCAGTGGTCACGTGACACATCGTGGAAATGTCGACTGAAAATCAAAACGGCTCAGCCGGCGCCCAAAGCAATGGCATTAAAACCTCGATCGGCGTGTCGTCGTCGGCGGCGAGGACCGCGTCGAACAATTCATCGTTCCTGTACAGTAGCAACTCGGTGCTGAACCGCGAGAAACCGCGTCAAGTGCCGCCGCCGACTTTGCCCAAATATACGTCTAGCTTCAACGCCGGCTCCAACGGCAGCGGCACCGCCGAACGATTGAACAGAGATCGAGAAGTCGGCGGTAGTTACAGGCTGGCGAGCCTCGACAGGCTTGCCCTCAGGCAGAGGATACTAGACGGGGAAAAGGCGAACGGCGACACCACGTCGGTAAGCCTACAGTCTGTGGCATCTCATGGCCTTCTTTGCTTTTTTATTTTCGTTCTACCCAACCGATTTATCGACACGCTGACGACGGAAGGTATACGGGAGAGGGATCTCCCAGCTAATATGTAGATAATTTGGCAAGTTGGAATTATATCTGTTATAATTGAAATGAGTATTTTAATCGCGCTGGTGATTATTAATACTGTAGAATCGTATATATTAATAATAATAATAATATATTCGCGTTTCGCTAATGACTTTCTTGGAACGTGACGCAGGTATAAAATATGTAAGCTTTTTTCTGTTATATTTGGGATCCCGAGGAGCAGGTCAGACGTTCTGTCTGCTGGAATTAGCTCTTACACTAGATTTCATATCGATCAAGTTAATCTGGCGCGCTTAACGAACTCGGGTCATGGAACTTGTAAGCTTAGGTGTCGTAGGGGAGCATCCTCGTCAACCTGAAGTCGTTAACTTTATAAGAACGACAGGCCCGTTTTAACAGTGGAATCGCCGACTACGTTAATCATAACGAATTTTAATTGTCTGCACACACTGCACGCTTCTTTATTATTCTCGCATTACAGTCGCGTTAGAATCGAACTGTATTACCAGGAATTTTAATCTACTCCTTAATTCGAAGGATTAACCTCGTGTTTTCCATTTATGTCTTCCACTTTTATCCGCCAAGTAAATGGCGAGTGACTCAGAACTTCTTGCGCGTGTTTCACAATTCCGCAGACGTCAAATGCACCCGACGACTGAAATTAAAGCCCGTTCACACATCCACATGTTTGTACGCGTTAAATTCGTTATTTCCAATTTCCGAGATATAGTAGCTCCAAATGGTGGGTCTCAACCGTTCGTTTTATTTAGGCGAAAGTGAATTAGTTCCTTTTATAAAAGACGTTTCAGATTTGAAGACATACCGGGGGGGGGGGGGGGCGTCTTCGTCATGTAGCTCGTGACTCCGTAACACAACCCCGCTACTCGAAGAATCAAATTTTATACCTACACAGTGGAGGTCGCTCGTCTCGCCACTCGAGAACCCCGCATAAAGGGGCACCACGTGACGTTCCCGTTTATTCCGTGGCTCCGTGAGAAAACTTGCTGTGACTCACGGAGGCGGGTCTCGACGATGGTACAGAAAAACAGCAAATTATCGTGCTCGATCGATGCGACGAGATCTATCAGAAAAGAAACCCCCAAGCAATTCTAATTACGAAATAAGAAGTGGCATTTAGGGTAACTTCGAAAATAAATGTTTATGATCATAAAATATTCGGAAATTGCAACGATTGTGGTGTTTTGAAGATCTCTTCTTGGGATCTCTATTTTTGGACCTCTTGTTGCATCCATGGAGTGTATAATTGTGTGTCACGGATGAGTCAGAGATCGATGAGAAACTCTGTGCCCCGAACACGTGGCAAGTTCACCCTACGCGGCCACTCCACCATGCTGTTGTGCACAAAAGAGAGGAAGATTCGCCTGCAGTGGGATGCAGGGCAGAGAATGTAGTGGAGAAACACTGCGAGGGAGAAACATATGGCAGCGCGTTCTTATCTCCGTTTTCATGGACTTTCGGGCGCGCACGAGAAAGAGCGCGCGCCCCCGCACTCTTTAATTCCCCTGCCTCTTCTCTCGCGTCAAGCATGTGCTTTCGATTCTTCAAACCACGCCCTTACGACCCCGCTATTTTTACCCCCCGGTTTAATGACCGAATTTCGTTTAGGTTATGAGAAACAGTAATTCCGCAGTAGTGTTCTTTTATCTATCAGTTGTTTCGCCCATGAATAACTTCTTTGCGCTTATCTTATCGTTTTAAGTGTACGTACTTAAAGATCCCATTGTTCCTAATCGATACACCGAATTCGACGAGTGACGGATATTTAGCTTTGAATTCACCTGTTGTAACTCACTTCGCTTATCTACTCACGATTCTCCAATGTTAACCGCACTTCTGACTCACTTTAATCTCGCGTAAAGAATACTTTTCCACCTCTTTATCTTTGTTTTTCGTTTTAATTCCCTGATACAGTTGAAAATTTAATTCTGTTGGGCATTTAACTTCGCGAAAAATAGACAGAAATGAGTCGAGAGCGGGCCAGCTGGAAAATTTGAGAGCCACTGTTAGAGCGCACATGGCCTCCCCTCGCCCTACATGTATATTTCGTCGAAGGGCTCGCGTAACTACGGGGGTGGCTTTAAGCGAGGGTCCTACCCTCCTGTACTGCGTCACAGACAATAGAAAAATACATCGTAATTCGTGACTCACGTGGAGCGGGAGGAAAATAGACACAGAAGTTTCAGCTAGAATAAAAATATTTAGCTACAAGTGGCGGTTAAAAGAAAGTTTAAAACTTTGCGAATTTTTACATGCCTGCGTAAGTCACTTAATATTTTGCAATTAAAAAGAACTTGAAAACTTTTGTACCGATTGCAAGTCGATTGGATTTGTGGTTATGGTTTAAAATTGTAGGGGATGCAATCCCCCCCCACGGGGATGCCTTTTTTTTAAATTCGTATTGTCAAACTGCAAAATTTCTAGTTTATTGGATTTGTGGAAGTGGATTAAAATTGAGTTACAAGATTTTAGTCAAACGGACAAAAGCGCGAAGCTAAATAAAATCTTTTAAAAGCATTTGATTCATGTCCAGCCGTTAATGCATTATTATTCAGCACAAAAATCGCGTTGGGAGACTGCAATTCCACGAGCGACCAGGAGTTATCAGCGCGTACGATCAGCCCTTGAGGCTTTCTTACCGCCTCGAAGCACGCACCACGATGATGGAACAGTAGTTGCGCGGAGTTTCCAAGAAGGGCGGAGAGGTTGCCCGTGTTCGATAAAGTGGAAATTTATGACTTCCGCCAGGGACCTTAAATGAGATCATTGTTCTGTGATCGATAAACACGACCTTTCGACCGAATCTTAAAAGTTTCCTTTTTTGTGCCTTAGTTCCGGGCAATTTGGAAAACACGGTACAATGAATTGTAAAAGAATTCTTCAGACATTGGGCGTAGAAAGGAATTTTTCTAAATTTATTTTGGAAACTCGTGTTCAATTTCCTGCAAACCCACTGCAGCTCCCTAGATACATACCTCGAGGGTGGAACAATTTTAAAATGTCACGGATCGCTTACGTTGACCTGGAAGGGACTGATAACAGTCGAGGGCGATCGTTGCTTAGTCTTCTTCTTTTTTTTCTCCAGTCCACGGAAACCTTGAGCTTAGGTATCGTTAAAGAAACACGAAGATGAAGCTCTTGCGTGTGTAAATGCATACGAATGACCCTGGTAGGATTCCGCGGCGCACGTAGGGGGAGCTCGGACCGACCGGCACACAAAGTACCCTTTCAGAAAAGCAGGGCGCGTCCCACTTTTTCTCCCTGTTTTTTTCCCCCAAACAACGTTCTCTCCGCGTTCCTCGGCGCGTGTTGTAGTCTCAACCCCTTAGCGGCAGATACGTGAGCCGAACCGCTTGTAACGCGTTCTTGTGCCGTTTTACATGAATAGCGAAGGACTTGAATGAAATGGGACCGTGGGTGGAGAGACAAAAAAATAACTGGGGTGGAGGATACTATACCGGGCAGGAATTGTTTCGTACCTCCCGAACGGACTTCCGCGTTCGTACAGAGTCTACGTAGAGTATGTAGTGATTATTGCTGCCTGATCTCCTAGGACCTAGATCCAAAAACAAGTGAAAAGTGAAATTCAGTCACATATGAGGGGTAAAGGAGAAAAACAGGGAATGTCACAAAACAGCTTTATTGAGAAAATTCAGTTTTGACGTAGGAGGTTCATCAGTAAAGAAACAAGATTATATAAGAAAACTAAATTCATGGAAATTTTCTCCTTAAATAATTTTTTGTTTTACCAAACCTTTGACCTTATCTTACGGGGCTATTTGAGCTTTATAACTCTTTGTGATTTGACACTTCTGTGGTTCCAGATGTCACCAACAAAATAGGCTATAATTCGCAAAATAGCGAGAATGGTTCATTCCCGGTTCCTTACTCTTTACATCATTTACGCGGAGAAAGTAGCCCCTCCAAATTCCAACTTAGAATCATCTAATTTCTAATCGATCAAAACTCGAGCACTTCTTTTTCAATACAACTGTTTATTTCAGCGAGTCGAATTCACAAAAATAGAAGATCACAACGTTTCCGAGACCGTATACAGAGAAATAACCCTAGTATCAGGGAGGATTTTTCGCGTGCCATTCACGTGCTTCTTTGCAGCCAGGGAATGCTACCGAGAAACACAGCAAACGCACGTGTAATTGCACGTTTTCTAGCTCGCTACATTCCAGGAACTCCGCCATTAAGTGTAAACGTGCTCCTCGCAGTTCTATCAGTGAATAACGAGAAAGTTGTCTCTAGCAAGTTCTCAAGAATTTTGCGTTTACCGTGACTTGCAGGCCAGTAGATTTCGTTTGAGGATTATCGTTTGGGAACGATTTCTAGTGGACCGGTTAAAGATCAGCGTCCTCGTAGCTGTCTATTTCTCGTGCCGGGGATTTCGCAACGATATTAGCGATCGATGTCCACTTCTAAGAGTCACGGCTTTTAATTTTGCACGACCACTCGTTTAGGGCCTTAAGCCGCCTGGTTAGTCGACGTTAATTGAACGAAATTAGCCGAGACGTTGCGCTGGCACGTGCGAGACGCAACGTCCTAGGTGGTAGAGTTTCATGGGGGCGTTGCGCCCTTGCGAAAGAGCTTTAATTAAGGAGATTCGTGCGGGTCGAGGACACGCCAGCGAGGCTCCACAAGACGCAGCGAATTGCACGCGAATTGGGTTACATTTTAGGCCAGCGTCTGACCCATGGCCTAAAGTGGAGACTCTACTCTCGCCATTCCTCCAGATCGTTAACTCACACTCACATTCTGCGAGTTTAAAGATATCTACTTATATCCCAAAAGAGTTTAATCCAATATGAACAACAGCTTTTTAAAAAGAATCTTATATATCAGTTACTTTTGGGGCTGTTAGACTAGAATGGAATAGTTAGAATAATTCGGTCCTGGGCAGAAGCGCGAAGAATACCCAAATACTCACCAAGCTTTACTTCCATTTCTCTGGTCCAACTATACCAGCAGGTTCTCTGATTAAAACGTTTGTATACGCCACTTGAATCACTGCTGACAGAGTATGACGGTTTGAAGAGGGCCATTCGTTCGGAAAATTGGTTCCGCTCGGTCACACAGGCAGGAATTTGGCGAAGCCATCAATCCGCGCCGCGAAATCGCTTTTTCAATGCGCGGAACTTTCGAGCCTCGGAGCATGGACGATGATCATTGAGGGTGTAAAGATCGAAGGACGAGTGGAAAGGCGAGGGAACGAGCGCTGGAACCTCCGGTAACAGAGTTATTGGGTTACGGGGTTCTTGAAGCACACAGTGGAGCCAGGGAGGGCCCAGAATTGCACAAAAGGCGATTTCGAATTTCCCCTTGCCGCGATCGCGGCGCGTATCGTCCTGCGGTCGCACGGCGATTCTCGCTGGTGTTTGAAGCGCAAAGGGAGTGATGAACCATGGGAATCGATTCTGCAGAGCTTGTACCGTAAATTCATTAGCAGGCTTGCCTTGCTTCCACCCTGGCCACGTTAAACCTTTTATGCCCGTATAGGCATCGTACGCTTAATACGGCTGTGTTGACTGCTGATGGAGCGATCGAGTTCTTCCTCACTTGTTAGAACATTCGAAATATATTGAAAGTTTAAACTACCTATATAGAGGAGAGGTCCTTATACAGCACCGCTCCCTTATCTTGCTATCGACGGCTGATATTGATACTTGACAAAGTCCAATCACTACTAAATGATATCCTCATCGTGATGACGTAATCGGGAAGTGCCTATTATCCTCATCACTAGTATTAACCACCATTTTGGAATTCTCGATGTACCGCTGCAAGAAGCTTCATCAGCGAACCGTTGCTGGAACCAGCATTCAGTTCCTCCTCTTTCATCGGGCTTGCTTGTTTTCTTTTCTTTTTTTTTTCTTTTCAAAAGACTCAATCCCAGTGTAGAAAATTTCCACGGCTCCATTTCCGCGACGCGCAACGTTCAGAGGTAACTCTTTTTATCATCCTGACGCAGTTTGTTCGACGTTCTCGAACGTCGTTGCCCGTAAATCGTAGAGGAGCTGCAGAGGGTGCGTCGCGTGTAATTATCATCGCCGGGGCGCGTTCGCGTGGCCCAGATTTATGGCGTCTGCCGTTTAATTCGCGTTGGATTCTTCCCGATGGATCTCGGGGCGAGATTCAGCAGCTGGATGCAGTCCCGTTGCATAAATTCCAGGCAGTCGCTTTTAAATTTCTCCATTGAAATTGATCCAAGGCACTCGGGCAAGTACCGTGATACTCGTTTATCGCGGCTCGCATAAATCTCCGCGCTCCGTCGCCCTGGAAACCGGGGGGACTCTGTAGAAAGGAGGTAGTACTAGGGGGAATCGATAGAGGATCCCACGTCGAGGGAATTAGATATTTAGGCGAGAATTCTGGCATTTTGAAGTTGGGTTTAAAATAAGGGTAACAGGTTAAAAGCTCGTCTTCGAAACCAATCGAAGCTCTAGAGCAAAACCGTAACTCAAGTGGATCGCGAAGTGTTTTCTGGGGAGTCGCCACGGCTTTTTTTATTATTTTTTTTTACTATTATTAAGTTAGAATTATACTCGTTGCGTCAAGGCAGACCTCGAAGGTTAAGCTTCCCGGAGACGAACGTGTTCGTGTTTGAAGAGGAACGTCTCCGACCAAGCCTGCCGAGCGCATTGCAACAATGTGACGTTATCTTTCAATACTTGATCCCTGGCAGGTCGGCTTCGCGTATAAATAGAGATGAATTAATCGTGGTTGAACGAATGGGTGACAAGTGGATGGTCCGGCGCATCTAATCTGCGTTATCTGTGCACATAATTCGCGTTACCGCACCGCCGTCGCGCGCCAACAATGTCAATGGTGGAGCCGATTACGAGCCTGGATTTTTTCACGCCCGACACTTATCGAGCCCCGTTCCACGCCGGGAGCTTCTGTGCGGAGGGATATCTTCTTCCTTGCTCGCGGATGCGTGGCATGCATATGTAGCATTCGGAATACAATACTGCGTCGGCATGAGCAGAAGCATTCTTCTCCCTTCGTGTCGACGATGCTGCGTCGTTCGTGCTCACGAGTCTGTGAACAGGAAAGTCTGCAGAACAGGCAAGCTCCCTCGGTGCTCGTTTTTCAATATGACTTTCGATGTCCATCTGCGCTGCAGTGCATAATATTCGGATATTTTAATAGTGCCTTTAATAGTGAACAGTGTGTGCGTGGGTGGAGGAGGTATGAAAGACTTTCAGCTTGGGGCATTTGATTTTTTTATCAGGTTATTCCAGCAGATTTTCTAATGATTCCTCGCGGCGCAGACCTTGACACGCTGTCGAGTGCATCGCAGTGGTTAAAAATGGTCTAAAAATCCCAGTGCCATTTGCAATGATCAAGTACTGGGGGAAAAAATATATATTTCTACAGTTTAAGACATTCTTAATAGAACGCAAAATGTCCTATTAAATTATCTGTGGCAGTTTCTCTTTAATTAATTCCTATAGATCACCTATTTGTATAGGCTCCAGAAGGAACATCATCCCCCTTACCCAAAGATTGAGTCTGCCTGCTAGGTGCTCGACAATTTGAAAGCTATCAGAAACTCAAGTACAAAGGGCATGCGCCTCGTCGTGTGCATACCCTGCACTTGGAGACGTATTTGCAGACAAAACTCTTCTCTGTTACGTGCTCCCCGTGGCATGTTTGCTCATATGCTCGCCAAAGATCGGCACGGAGTTTCCTTTGACCGGGTATCAGGGGTTCTGTTTAACTTGCACGCCGTCTTCGAAACACCTCCCCCTCGTGGCCCTAGGACCTGTGCTCCACACAGGATGCGGTCTTGCACAATCTTATCAATAAATTGTCCATCCATCGCGATCTTCGTTATCGAGCGAACAGACTCGTCAAAGCACCGCGCGGTGTGTATGGAATCCCGTGCACTGAAATTTCAAGATTGCGCCCCAGGAAGTTCCCGCTCCTCTTGTGTACAGTGGAAAAATAACGACCGGCTTTCCGCTGGGAAATCAACGGACGATACGGGTGAATATTTTCACGCATGGTTGTGCTACGTGATCCTTCCTTACTTATGTCAATAATATTTATATCAATCCACTATCGGTGACCTCGGTAACGGAAAATAACTAAGGTTCGAGATAATTAAGGTAATCTGAGAATGTGTACTCAGACGTCGGTGGAGAGTTGATCCTACAAATGGTTTAAAAATTGAGGGTGATTGGAGAGATCGTATCCCACAAGTATAGAAATAGACATATAATTCTTCCTCGAATAGGTATTCACTTTGAAACGAAAGCAAACTTCGCTTTGCGCAAAACATTCTTATGTTGGGGTTGTTGGTTTTTAAAAACAGTTTTTTATTTTATTATTTTTTATTTATATAAATTAGTGAAATTCGAAACCCGATTTCTAAATTTTAATTTTTTAATATGTAAAAATTAATTAATTTTTTAATTCAAAACGTTAACATTTTGACTCGGAATCACCTCGGGCACAAGCATGTTGTTGTAAAAGATTACTGCAAAACTAATATTCGTGAGTTCATATTTGAAGAAGAAAGCTACTAAATAAAATAAAGATTTATAATTTATATTTTGTACGAACTTTAGTGATTTTAGTTTTTATTTATTTGGTTTTGTATATGTATATAAACAAACTTTTTTTACGTATAAATATTCTTTTACCGCTTTAATTACATATATCTTTGTAAAAAATTGAATACTGTTTAAATCTTTTTTTTTAATACTGGAGTTCGAAAACCGTCTTTGTTAAAAGCTGATTTTTGTATAAACTCTATTCTCGTCAGAAGCTCTCGCGGTAGAAGCCTCGACTAACTTAAAGGACCATTATTAAAAACCCAGCGCCACGGAGAGAGTCACCTCACGCTTTGATGATCAATTAGCAAGCCCAACTTTCCTCGAGCCTGTACTCCACTTAACATCTGTCTCCATGGCAGTTAACATCTGCCGCGTAGAAAATCGCGCGTTAGTCCTGGTTGATTCGCGTTATCCTTGCGCACTATTCGTACCTTGGGCCGAGAACGAGACAGGTGTTTCACGATCACGGAAGCCATCTGCGCTCCACCGAGTCTGTCCTTAAGGTTCTATCGCTCTATCTCGCCTACAATAACACCCGCTGCTCCACGTTGAAACGGAATCAAAGCGAGTAAACAGAAAATGAGGCTTCTAGAACAGGAAGCCTACGTATCGCACGCATCGTTCACGGGCATTGTTCCAACAAGGAGCTTTCCTCCGATCGTCGAGGACTTTTAGCAGCCCATTTAAAAAATATACGCGCGGGGAGAGAAAAGCTTCTCCCTCACCGGGAATTGGGTCGATTAAAAGGGAACGTAACTTCCCGAAACCTTCGTTTCCCGAATTCATGAATGCCACTGGGGAAACCAGTTGCCCGACGATGAACGCGAACCGATTTTTATTCTCCCCGCTTCCCCTTTTTCATCGGCGTTACGTGCAAGCCGCAGTCGCCGCTCGCACGTACGCGCCACCGATATCTGTATTACAAATTACGAGCTGGAAAGAGTGCAGCTCGACCGCAGCGACCGCTAAAAGTAACCTGCGCCGTCGGACATTCGAAACTTCTGCGGATCCCGCGGAGAATCGTTCCGACATCTCGCGTGTTTCTGCGCCAAATAGGAGGGGAGATAAAATGGCAATAATCCTCGCCGAGGAGGCGTGCATCGGTGACGATCTGCGTGCACCGTCTAGATAATCCCATTGCGCGCGTTCTGTTACCTTTTTAAGCCCGACAAATCCGCCGAAAGTTCCATTAGAAAGTTCCACGAAGAGGGTTGCGCTCGCGGGGTTGCCGGGGCCGATGTACACGTATATGCTCGAGGGTTGTACAGGCGCGCCTGTAAGAGGAGGGGGAAATCTGATAAAATGCAATTCCTCCCCCTCCTCGAGGGTAAGCTGCTTTCAGCTGACGGTGCACGAGTTAGGAATTTAAGCGCGAAAGACAAGTGACCGGGGATGATAGCTGGCTATAGTCCCCGGCTCATTACGGACCGTCTCCTTTCCCCGCCGAAAACTGGCGTCGAGGGAATCGTGAAATTTTCTTTGTCGCCTGTGACACGAATCGCATCGGGGCGAAGAGCGAGGTTGTCTCAGCCTCGGGCGAGGGAAGGAGGTCAAAATAGCTGGTGTATCGATTCCGACGGACGTTGTCTTCAATCTTGCAGCGATTTCGTATTTTATTAGCTTACACCGCTAATTTAGGACCTCCACTAGCCGATACCCAGCATTTAGGCGAGCGGAGTGTGCCGGTTTCGTTGTTTCCTTTTCTGGTATCGAGGTCACAGCGAGGCACTTCTGTCGGCGGGGCTTTAATTATTCATCGGGTTGCTGATTAATGTACAGCTGGCGCACGCGAGAGACGCGGGGGAGGTGGCGAAAAAACTCGCGAATCTGGGAAACGCGGGCGAGAGATTTACGTTCGATGCATGGCGAGGCTTCGTAGCGAGGAGCAAGGTGGGAAATCGTGTTACGAGATCGCATTTGCCACTATATGCCCTATGGTTACACCTGCGGGGGACACGAAGCTGCGTGATAGGCGTGTGTACGCGTAGGTGCTTGCATAGGGTGTCTCGTTTCGACCTGCGCAAGTGGGCGTGCCGGAGAAAGTGCACGGATAGAAGAGAAACCGATGGCGGGGAAATTCAAACGCGCCGATTGCGAATCATAGAAATTGCAGGAAAAAAAATTCCTCGTCCTTTATTCCATTTTTTTTGTCACCACTAAGTTGACCTTGAGGCGACCTTGGCGCTACCGCTTATCAACTTCTCGCTCCATAATGATACTGCTTGTGATTCACGCGGTCGTCGTTAATACTTATCCCGCTTCACCTACGACACAGGTACGAAAGTGGAGGAGTGGAGTGAGCATAGGTGAATAATCTTGTTGGCGAGCCTCCACAAAGCGTCATCATCGTCGTTGCGCGCAAGCCGATTAAATCGATTGCTTTGAAAAAAAGCACCGAACGGCGGTGTCTTCCTCCCCGAGGCTAGAATCTCTTTGTTCGTGGACCACTCCGGTTCAGGAGTGGCTTTTTTTATTTTACACGATTGGGGGGGCAGGGGGGAGCACTTGCGAGGTTCGAGCGAAACACAAACCAGTGAACTATTAATTAGCGACAAGCTTGATCCGACTCTCGACGTTGCCCTAAGGCAATCGTTGCCCCACGACGCTACTTCCCGTGCTCGACTACTCTGCTAACCGACGTCTTGCCGCGCATAAAACTCCGCGGGGTTATTTATTCGGCCGTGAATCACCGCGAAGACCCGAGTAAAAGCGATGGAGATTGGATCGTAACGGTAACATCCATCGGCTATATCCCCCACTCTCCGCTTCTCCGCGATCCCTTTGATTGTGTATTGGCCCCGCGCAAGTGCTCTCGATGGTAATGTTTTAAATGCGTCGGTAATGTGGGTCACCGGGCGGTTTTGTGCCAGGGATGATGATCGAAAAGGAGCTCGAGGGGCGAACGGTAAAAAGTGAGACAGTATTTTACGGGGATATTGGGCCGAAGCTGTTCCCCGCTTTGTGTACGAATAATCTACGCGAGCGCCTGTTCGAAGTAATTAGCGCGATTTAGCACTCGGGCCGAACATTTTCGTTGATTGTACCGGCGACCGTTGCGTAACAGTCGCTCGGAGCTGTATTGTTCGTTTGAAAGCTCATCCTTGGCGATGGCGGTGGGGTGGGTCCGGGAATATTCTTACATTCCGAGAAGTCTTCTTTGATTCTCCATTGTTTCGTGTTTCTGGCCGTGGAGTCTCGAGGCTGAACAGACTGAAGGAAGTCAGTCGCACGGGTAAATTGTCACGGTGCTCGTCCGCCAGCACCGCCAACAACAACGGCACACCGCCGCCTTTGGATCTTTTAAGGGACTTCGGAATGAGGCTGTCTCGCGGTGTGTGCAGTCTTATGCGCACTGGACCGGTTTCTGTTCCACGATGCTGCACTCGCTCCCGACTGCAGCGCGTGCACCACTCTTGCTTGCATTGTGCCATAAATAAAAGGGCGTCTCCCGTAATCAACGTTCGCACGGGATTTTTCATGGAAATCCATTCCCATAGCGGGCGAGAGAGAGAGAGAGAGAGAGAGACAGAGAGAGAGAGAGAGGGGGGGGGGGGTGAGGCCACCCAGGATCGATCGCCTCACTCTGGCCCAGCGTTTCCCAAACTCGTTTGACCGCGGTGCATATTCTTAGCCCGTCACAACGAAATACGCCTGTTACTTTTTTCTCTCTTTACTTCTCCTTCCAGCGCAGCCCTACGCGCCCCCTACTTTTTACAGGGTCACCCTACCAGGCGCTTGGGTTTCTACCTTCGGCTCATCGAATCGAGAAATACCGGTGCCTGGCGTTTGGCGAATCCAGGCTTGGCTTCTCCAGAAAAGCGTGCAGAGATCGGTTATATGCTGTTGATTTTCGAGTGGCGCATATAGCGCGAGCGGTCTGGCGTCGTGGAGCGTCTGTGCCCGTGCAAAACACCTTTAAAGTGCAATCGTCGGTTCGTTGACTCTTGGCCAGCAAAGGGTTTCAGCCGAAAAGGTAGACTGTTTCCAACGCGGCGCTGTACATATAGCGAAAATGCCTCTCGCGCGGCCCGACCGGTAAATTCGGGGCACTGTGAAACTTTCTTAACGACCGACGCGGTAATGCGACGCGCGCGAATGAGAGGAGCGTGTTTATTATTTATCGTTATCGGTAATTGGGAATCGATGAGGGATAGTGATCGATCAATGATGAAAATTGGTTTATTCGCACGCGCGGCGAATGTAGGATCCTTACCTATAGGGGCGAGTTAATGGAAAATGTGGCGTGCGGTTCGTTTCCGCCTTGACCCTACGCACGTTCCGTCACTCCTTAACAAGCTCGCGCCGGCCTATTCAATTTATATTCCGCGCGGGGGTAGGATTGAATCGTAACGGGAACGCGTAGCGTATTACGATTCTACGGGCGCATGCTTTCCACTAGGCTTTGGCATTAAACTGTGGTGTAGAAAATTTTTCTTTCCTTTTGTCGTCCCGAGCACTCGTCTCGCTTTGCGAACGCCTCTCTTTGACGCCGCGGAATGCAACGAGAACGCGAGAGGTTCGCGCGCTTCACATTGAGAACGTTTTTGCAAAGACGCTCTTCCAGCCAGAAAGACATTTCTCTCTCTCTCTCTGTATGTAAACCCATTGGATATAACATTCGCGTTGAATTTATTTTCGTGGAACACGATTATAGTTTGTTTTTAGAGAAGAAGAAAGCTGTTACTTGGAAAACTCCTGTTCTTGCGAGGCTGAAAGTTTTACGCGATATCGGAAATCACATTTCGCAGGAAGGCATAGATAGCTGCGTGGCCCAACTACGCGATAGTTGTTCCGCGTATGCCACGTATATCGTATGATACATATACCAGTCCTCGCTCGCCTCTGGTTAATCCTACGTCTCGGGCGAGTTATGCTCCTCGACTTTGTCAACCGTATTGCGGTCTGCGTTTAGTATATTGGACAGCGGCCACTTCCGGCCGGAAGTTCATAAGACACTGCGGCACTCGAACCTGACCGTAGCTCCTCGGTGTTATATGCAAAGCATATCGATCGCGAGCAAACAAGCGAGCCGTTACTTCGCGATGCGGTGGTATCTGCTGGCCTGCTTGTTTGTGCTTTCACGCCCGTTTGTTGGTCTTTTCGGACGGTACTGTTCTCCCACATACAGAACCTAAAACGAAGAGGGTAAAAATAGATAAGTACAGACATACAACGCGGTGGATAAATTATATTAAAACACATCTTATTAAATGGTAGTGTGCTTTAAAATCCTGACGGTTTTGAACCTTTCATATTTAACAAATAAATAAAATTTGTAGAATATTTCCTCGAAACGGAATATTTTTCTTTAAGATATACCATACCCCGTATTTTGCAACGCCCCGTAGAAGGGGGTAAAGTACAACGATCGGTTGCCTCTAATTCGCGCTGTTGGATCAATGATCGGTGCTACTAGGTTACTCCTATAGCGGTGAATAGAAACAATCGCGTAGGCCTGGATTGCGAGCGTGAATAGCTTTTTACCTGAACGAGACCAGGATTGAAACTGGATCGAGCGAGTATTCCTATTCGACGGGAGAAAAACGAGAAGGGGGATGAAGCGTGACATTTACATATCCGCGGCACAGAAGCTGCACGGGAGATCGGGCGATATTATTTTTCGCGCGTCGGCGCCGGTTATTGGTGCAGATGGGTATTTTCTGAGTCGGGTTCAGTGGCATAATACCCGAGGATGAGCAGTGGCATCAATAGAAAGCACTGTGAAGGAGGCCCTACGTTTATGCCGATAAAGAGGCACGCCACTTTCCCACCCCCCGAACCGGGGGATATTCCGATACGGAATTGCCCATAGCAGCATTAAGCTGGAAATTCCAGATGTCGCGGATTATAATCGTTCGACTGACCTGCTCGATTGAACTTGCTATAGTAAATTCCTATGGTAAATCCCTCCCCCATTGGCAATATTTTCTCCGCGATCGAACGGCGTATAAGTCGAACGCATATTCGAAACATTCAAGTTCGACCGAACACCTGAAATCTTAAATGTCGCGTTTAAAATGGCCATGTTAAATCGGGCTCACTATTAATAGGCATGCATGCTTTCGTTTGCAGATACAGGCGAAGCGCGAGCTGTTCTTCAAAGGCGACAACGCCGGAATAATATCGTCGCCGTCTGTGCCGTCTGTACCTCCGCCCCAGCCGCCGTCGCAGGCCCCGTCGTCGGTGAGCACGTCGTCGACGACGACCACGACCACCACGACGCTCGCCTCGCCCAACGCAGCACCGCCGGCCTCCTCGACCGTCTATACGAGCGTCACGTCCTCGGCGCCTTCCTCGAAGCCACGATTGCCTCCGTCCACGTTGATCTTGAACCAGAACGATGCGTCCGAGGACAGCAATAAAAGAGAGTCCAACAGGACCAGCGACAAAGAGACCGCTGTCCTCCATCATCCACGACCAACGCCGCCCACCAAGCCAAAAGAGCTCGACGGATATGTGGGCTTCGCGAACTTGCCCAACCAAGTCTACAGGAAGGCTGTTAAGAAGGGTTTCGACTTTACTCTTATGGTCGTCGGTTAGTGTGCTCTCTTTGCCAGCGAAATTCGTTAGCCTCTTACCCATCGATAAGAATTTTCTTGGTGTGTTGGTTAATTGTACTGGTCGATGTATTCGGAGGGTCAGATAATCTATCTTCTATTTTTTTTTATATAAAGCAGAAGGTGTTTGTATGTTTGTCTGTCGCCTAAAAACGAACGGTTAAACTCTAGATTCGCGAAATGTGTCCCAGCTCATTCATTACGCCTAGCTAATCCAGATGAATGTGACTATTTTCATAGGAAAAAATAAATTCTTTTTTTATAAAATCAGAATCTAAATTTCGGGCGAAGCCGAGTAGTAAAGCTAGTACTCGGGTAATCGTTGTGTCAGTGATTTATCATCACCGTTCAGCCAGAATCACTGACCCTAGAAACACGACATTCGGAGGGTATGTGTATGTATTCCTTTTGCGACGTGGGTGCTCGATAAGAAAGGATTTCTTTTAGTGGTTTGATTTCTGCGTGGCGCTCTTTGTGCACTGTTACAACAAAAGCAATCGTCGACGATACATTTGCTTCGTTTTCCAAACACGGAATTCTTTAATTATCTGGTGTAGCATATCAGCGATGAATTTAAGTAAAATAATTGCCATTCTTCGGGCATGGAATTCGGGGAGAATGCGGGAATCTGTAGAAAGGCTTGCTCACAAAAGTAACGACCGTTATATCGCGGGGAATTGTCGACGCGTGTACTCTATTTACCTATTCCGAAGTGAATTCGTTTTCGCAAATGGGTCGTAAAGAATGCATAGCATGACTTCGTACGTCTCCCTTCGTTAACCTCCATTGTGCAAGTGGATGGACGGGTACAATGGGCGTATATATCGTATTTTTTTTTCCTTTTCTTCGCCGAGCTTCTCACATCGTGAGACAAAAAGGTCCGTTTTCTCCTACAGTTGGTATTTCATTTTCGTCGAGGATATTGCCTTGTAAACTTCCATCTGCTTAACACGTGCAGAACGTTCTTTCGCCCGGTTGCATTAGGGCTGTCTTCAAGTAGCAGGGGTTCTCATTTACATGAACGTCAGCGCGTTTAAATTCATTGCCCGTTGACATTAAGAATTTTTCGTACGCAATATTTATTGCCACGCTCGGGGTACCGTTATGTGTAATTTTGAAGCAGGGAGGGCAACGGCGCGAAAGTTATCGCGTTAAACGGTCGCAGAGATGAAAGTTTGAAATTCGAGAATATAGGCGGAGTGGCGCTATTATTAGTGCCGGTATAAACAGAGCCATTTCTCCGTAAATAGAGCAATTGAAACGCTTTAGCCTTGGGAAAGAGAAGGCGTGGCACTTTGGCCAGTTGAAGGCACGCGAAACGAAAGGTCAGGGTACCGTTTGGTATTTAGGATTCCCCCGAAAAGAAACTAAGCGCGATATTCGGGGCCCGATACCGACTGCAGATATTTTAATTCACTTGTTTTCTGTGGTGCCTGTTTGCAGGGGAGTCTGGACTGGGCAAATCGACTTTGATCAACTCAATGTTCCTCGCCGATATATACAGCTCCGAGTACCCTGGCCCTAGCCTTAGGGTTAAGAAAACCGTAGCCGTAGAGACTAGCAAAGTGCTGTTGAAGGAGAACGGTGTGAACCTTACACTGACTGTCGTCGACACACCTGGCTTTGGTGACGCGGTCGACAATAGCAATTGGTAATTCAAATTTATATAATTACCCGCAATTGGAGACGAAAGAGAAACTGGGGGTTTAATAACACGTATATGCTTATTTCAGCTGGGTACCAGTAATCGAGTACATTGAATCAAAATACGAGGAGTTCCTGAATGCCGAATCTCGCGTAGTGAGGAGGCAAATACCGGATAGCCGAGTTCATTGCTGTCTCTACTTTGTCGCGCCGTCTGGCCACGGATTGAAGCCATTGGACGTCGAGTTCATGCAACGTCTTCACGACAAAGTTAATATCATACCTGTCATCGCTAAAGCTGATACCATGACGCCGGATGAGTGCGCTCACTTCAAGAAACAAGTACGTGTCGTCGACGCCACTTGTACCGTGCGACGCTCCCAGTGGATAGATTTTTAGGCCGTCGCGCATTTTGTAGTCATTTTTTCGAAAATGGAGGGGAATAACATTTTTTGATATTACGCTTCGTTTTCGAGAAAATCTACTTTGTAATTCTTGACGAGGAAAAGCTACCCTTAAAGAATCAAACGCGTGGCGCACGCGGCTTTAACTACGGAGGTTGAGAATTTTCTTCTTGGTTCAGATCTTAAACGAGATAGCGCAGCACAAGATCAAGATTTACGAGTTTCCAGAAGTGGAGGAGGAGGAGGAAAGCAAGCTGCATAAAGTTCTCAGAGACCGAGTGCCATTCGCAGTAGTGGGCGCGAACACCGTTGTCGAGCACGACGGCAGGAAAGTTCGCGGAAGAAAGTACCCGTGGGGAGTGGCGGAAGGTGGGCATTTCTGTAACTTTAGAATCGCTTTGATCGCGATATATCATCTTAAAAGGTGTTCGGAGGTAATCATGCGTTCTTTCTCCCGGCTGTTTAGTGGAGAATTTGGAGCACTGCGATTTCATAGCCCTTCGAAATATGGTAATTAGAACGCACTTGCAAGACTTGAAGGACGTAACAAATAACGTGCATTACGAGAACTTCCGGTGTCGCACGTTGGCCGGCGTCGGGGTGGATGGAAAGCCGACGAAAGTCTCCAATAAGTAAGTGTGCGCTACCGTTTCCGATCCGTAACGTTATCGAGCTCATTCGCTAGTCAAGCAAGTCATACGCGTTTATTTAAACCGTCAAGCCATTCACGAAAACACGGATATTATTCGTTTAAAGTGTACGCTAGGTAATCTGTAAGCACAGAGCAAAAAAGAATGTGGCATAACACACGAGCAGTTTAACATCCAATAATACGTGAAATTCTGTAATAAGTTTCGATTACGTCGACTTCTTTTCTTCGTCATTTTTGTTTCTGTTCGCAAAATAAGTACAAGAGCTTGTAGCGTATTGTTTTCGTTCTCAGTGTAAAGATTTGAAAGAAGCTTGTGCATGCAAACTATCGAAGGGTGAAGATTACTTTTGCAACTTCTATTCTTTGAAGCCGAATAATGTTAGCGATCTTAAGATGTACCGTAGCGTAAGTTAGAGACGAGAGTGATCCCGAGAAAAAAATGTATTAATCTGTGATGGTACAATCCTCTACTTGAATTTTAATGCTGATTTCTTATTGGTTAGTTTGTGCCCCCCAGGAGTGATGAACAGTTTCATGACCGTGTGGTAAGTCTTTTTATGGCCAGGATCGTGTAATATAGTTTTGTGTGCACAAGCCTTGTCCGATTTCCATTTACTGCGTATTAGCTTTAGGTGCATTTATGTTTAGTTCGAAGGGGGTTCACTTCACTAGCGGGCGGGAAACTTTGTACATTTACACTTCGGTTCGGTAGGGCACGATACCGCGGCAATTACCATCGGCTAATTTAATGAAAATATGTCGATAAATTCCACCGATAGTGAACCCTCTAATTGACCGTTTAGTTTCTGCAAAGTAGATCGCATTATAAAGTGTACCTTGTGTTCCTCTTATTTTCATTTTAGCGGATAAACATGTTGCTATTTCTTTTTAGTATTATTGGGTATATTACATGAATCTGCTTGCTTTTAGTAAACACTTCATTCCGTTATCTCTCAGCGAGTATTCTCCCCTGATATCGATCCACACAATACAACTCTAATTCTCTTCTCCTCCATTACATCGCAATTTACCCACATGTGTAGATAGATCACTCGATCAGACGCAAACTAATAATTAGTATCTAAAACAAAGAAACAGACAGAAACATTTATACTTAGCGTCTATCTTTGCGCAAGCATTTTGACTCTGGGCAATTCTCGTGTATTTTGTAGGAACCCTCTGGCGCAATTGGAGGAAGAGAAGAGGGAGCACGAAACTAAAATGAAGAAGATGGAGATCGACATGGAGCAAGTGTTCGAAATAAAAGTGCGGGAGAAGAAGCAGAAGCTTAAGGATTCCGAAGCGGACGTGAGTATTGGGCGTTCTCTTAGTTTCTAGGCACGCGCAATCATCGGAGAGAAGTCGCTGTAACGAGAAAGACTATCTGTTCGCAGTTGCAAAGAAGGCACGAGCAGATGCGACGCTCTCTGGAGCAGCAGGTGCGCGAACTGGAGGATAAGAGGCGAACGTTTGAAGCTGAGAAGCTAACATGGGAGCAACAGACTGGACAGAGTATCGAGGAATTACGCAGACGCAGTCTGGAGGCGAATTCAAAAGAGTAAGTATATCGTTTGACTGTAACAGGTCTGCTTCTAATTGTTTATATCCATACGATCCATCACGTTTCATTTGTTCTCTCTCCCGTGTGAAAAGATATCGGGAACAGAAACAAGCTTCTTGCACGAACAGAGAGGTACTTTCTGACCCAAAGAACGTAGCTTTTGTAATTATAATTGTAGGGAGATGGATAAACTGCTTATGTCGTTGCTTCGAAGATCATTCAGCCAAACGCGCGCAGTGAAAGCATTTGTAATTTTAGCTTATAATACAGATTAATAAATTGTATCTCGTTACAAACCATTGCTACTAATCGTAATCATACTTGCAATCTCTGATAAATTTTGAACGCCGAAAGTTTCGAAAATGAATCAAAGGTTCCTTCCGTAGATGTTGTCTCATAGCGAAGCGCTTAGCCTAATAGCAGGAAATCACTAATAATTATTAATAAGCATGTTCGACGTGACCATCTTTCTCAACTTAATTGAAGTCAATTCAGCGATTGTTCTCAAACAATGTTGCCTCGTTCCAGGGTATCAAGTTTAATAACTTTCCATCAGAATATACAGAAACGCCTTAATAAACTATCCGAAACAACTGTCGTTTTCGCGTTCCCTTTTAGAACAAATGTTACAGTAGCTTTATTCTTTCTTTTAATGTCTTTTGGAATAATCGAAGGAAGTATGATTTTTACATGTTCCACATATGCACCACATTTACCTAAAGTAAAACCGTGAAAGAGAACAGATTATATGTCGTACAAAGATCTCTCATCCCTTCGGAACGCTTATGTTATAAAGTTTAGCACTGAATGCCTCGTGCGATGTAACAAGTACCAATAGATAGTGTAATACTTTAAGAGAAAAAAGAAAAAGCTTTACGGACGAATGTTATGTCATGCTTGCGCTTGTTTGTTTGTTGTGTGTATACCATATCGGGGTGTCCCTAATTTAGGACGGGATCTGTGTCCTCCGAGGGATCTGGCGGTGGCGGGGGTACATTGAGGGGATCCCGAGGGATAGGAAGTCTCCTACGCCGTCACACCAGTTTCAAATCACCTCAAGACAGCCCTACACAGATACAGCTTGTCATACAACATCCCGAGCATCCTTAGTAGATCGTAGATTCTGTCTACATTTACTTACAAAAGCTCCTGCGTCGGTCTGCGCCCAAGGGCTAAATCTTTGGATCCGAACAACATCGATCTCATTTCACGCACCG
Source organism: Andrena flavipes (assembly GCA_963971345.1). Taxonomy (NCBI): domain Eukaryota; kingdom Metazoa; phylum Arthropoda; class Insecta; order Hymenoptera; family Andrenidae; genus Andrena; species Andrena flavipes. The sequence goes on from OZ020481.1 coordinate 797,132, forward strand.
CGGCACACGTCACACTTCATCGTAGCATAACGTGCTTGGCGTGTACGCGCTCACTTGGAAATTAAACGCTCGTCACACAATATTTACTGGAACTGTTACGAAAGAAACTGTCGGGCATTTCGGTTTTGCAGCTCCCGTTACGTTTCTGTTTTTACTTCGGATATTTTTAACGATGAGAACGATGTTGTACCCGAAGCATACGAAGTATCCTTGGACGCAAAAGTAAAGACGTACATGTTCATTGGTATAAGAAACACCGTTGTTAGCTCGGGACCGAAGCGACTAGCGATACTCATCAATGATCACTTGTTACACCGACGCTTGTCTGATTAATGAAAGAACTGAATACAGACGGTAAAATTTTGCACCATAATTGACTAACGTTTAATAGTTGATAACGTTTAATTGTAGAACAAGAGACGAGGAAAACAGAATAGACTTTGTACTGCGCGAGAAGCCGAGCTTTAGATTAACGAGTAGGGGAGAAGGTCCATATCGAAAGAAGAATCTCGATAGTAATCTTTTACACTGGCCCTATAGATATATTTAGAAGGGCGTATTTTTGGCACAAAGTTTGATAAACTTTATGTACGAAACGCAAGAAGACCTTTATATTCCTATGAACGTCACACTGTTTTATATCCACTGTAACGCGCGTCACGCTCATACATAACTATCTGTACGAACACAATAACACTCACAAGAACTACGTAGAGTACGGAAAGCCATTGTAAACTCTGAGCAAGCTGTCCCGCGTCTGGTTTTCGTCTCTACATTCCATTCTCGCATGCTTGACATTCCCGTTACGAATCGGCATCTCTGTCCAGATATGATTCCTCGAAGAAATTCGAATTCGCTCGAGGAGACAGCTTGATAAAGGGTAGTACCTCACACGACCAATAATAATTACTCGCAAACCGATTATTAAACATTGTTAATTTCATCATTGAATCTTTTTTCGCAAATAAACGTAATGCTTTCCTAAAACATTTACTAACCATTTTCGTCGCCCTCATGTCTAGCCTCTCTCGTGGACGAGTACAAAAGGCATTATTAAATGTTTGCTTACTACTTTTAATGTGGTTTTACAACAAAACGAAACGCGAGCGTAATTTTTCACTGGCATCCTATAATTTTCACGCAAGTTAAACTTACGTGTCTATGTCCGGAACTTTCGTTCCATCGCAAGTTAATGTAAAACTGCAAGCTGCCTCGATGATTTCCGTTGTGAAAGAACGTTGCACCGCTGTAACGATTCATCGATCGTTAACTAACGTGCTTTATCGCAGCGAGCAGCTGTTTTAAATGTAAGGATCATGCGCGAGTGTTTGAGAGAAATGTCCGAGTAGCCACAAAGTACAAGAAGCGTGCCACACATTAACACTCAGATAACCAAGAGTACGATTATAACACTTGCGAAACAGCAGCATGCGGCTTTAATGGTCGTGGCTCATGAAAGTGTATATATTTCTCGGAGCATGAGTTTGGCATGACTAGATTTTACATTTCTGTATTGACACTACTGTTACGGATGAAAGTGCACATTCTTCTTGCGACACGCGATAAGATGTATAAAAAAAAAAAAATAGTTGAACGCTGAAAATCGACAATGTCGCGGAAAATCAGTTTCCTGCAAAGGACACGTTCTGGTTGTAATTAAGAAACGAATATCAAGTGTATTCGATGGGGAATTGTTTATATACTCGAATCTCGAATAGCAGAATGATAGTGTTTGGGGAAGCGTCAATGTTCTTTATTAAATGGGTGCAATGCCCAGGGCAGTGATTCGTTAACACTGTAAGTTACGCTGTCCGTCTAGCAATCCCAGTATAATCGTCCCTTTCTACAGCACTTTAATCTTTTCCAGGGCCGTCGATGGTAAGGATAAGAAGAACAAGAAGAAAGGACTCTTCTAAGTCGACTCCGGGAAGGCAACGCGAAGAGTGAGCTTTTCCTCGAAGTAGTTCAAAGATTCGTTCAACGGGCAATCATGTGAAAGATTATGGTCCGCTTGAATGAAGAATCGAGCAGAGGGTAACGTTTCCCCTTGACAGATTCGTTAATAATCTCTCGTACTACTGTGCGTCTAATTTTTGCATTTCGACTCGCTAAGAGAACACTTGATGGCACTGCTTGGAAGGTAGAGCGTAGTACGAGAGATACGTTAATGAATTAACGAGCAACGAGCATACGTCGCTTAATTCACACAGTTGATGTGTATACAAACGTGTATATCGCCCCAAGTTTCTACTTTTTTCTCATTTTACAAGCATAACGTTATGCTTTCAGGAGTGAGACGAAAGAGTGTTTCTTCTATCGTGTTCGCCTGTGCTTCTTTGCGCTTCCTATTATTAATATTCAACAAATCATACTATAGCATAATTCGACTTATGATATTTGTACAAAATGTAGGCATAGTTTCAGAGAACGTAATTTTCTTTCGACGAGAGCGATCGAGAAGAAGCAACGATACCCACCCCGTCATCTGGTCTTAATCCTATGATTTCGAATCGTTTCTCGTGTCACATTCAATACTTGTATTCCAGTATCTAAAGACGAGGCGGCTTCGAAAAGAATCGCTCTCGTACAATCGTGTGTACCATACGTAATCATAGTAACATGATCAGTTGATTGTAAATCGAGGAACCGTTGCAGAATTATTTCAGTTAAAATCGAAACGTGCGATACATGCGCGGACCTAACGAGTTAGACGAGTCAAGTCTCTATGTCTAGGGATAGTACCTATAACGAAATTGGATGTCTAAATATTATTTCATATCGTTTGGAAGTAATCAGAGAATATATAATTCATTTCAATATAAACTGCACACGTGTCGCGAGAAAGAAATTGTACAAAGAATTCTTTCCAATCGTATCTTGAATTCCGGATACTCGCGTGGATGCTTCTGATTATTGATCGCATAGGGAACATCGCTCGCAATTAATCGTTTCGTTCAACGGCAACACGCCATTCTGCGGCGGAGGGTTGAATGTGATTTACGAAGGAGGTTTATGTATAAATGAATCGAAGGTATCCGTAAGTTTAAGTCCGATTCGTGTAAATTTAAGTTGTACCGATAGCGACACTAATCAACTGCGCGGCAAACATGAAGTGTATAAATAAATGTAAGTGCGTTGGATCGTTGCGGTTCGAGACGGTGCGTGCCATCTTTTCTTTACTTGTAAACCCTCGAATAATAGTAGTAATAAGTTAATCGCGGAGAGCGTAGCTGGGTGGCGCATAATCGCGCGAAAGAAACGCGGCGTCTCGAATCTGTCCAACTTATACATCGGTAATTCTATATGAGCAAGGATGGGCAAACGAGCGATGTACGTTCCTTAAACATTTTCAAGACAGCGTCACAGAACCGCCGCGTAGGAGAAACGTTTGCCCACTCTTGAATCGGTATTCTAAGCTAATTAAATTACTCGTGTGCCAAGACGAAGAGGATAAACATTTTATATAACGCTAGTACGTGATTTTTCGGTCACTGCAAAGCAAGATTCGCGCGATCTTCAACCCGGGGGGAGGGGAAGGGGGAAGAGAAATAGGAGATAGGCGTCGTCTCAAACGATCGGCAAGAACCACGTGTCACATTCCTATTTTGTACGCAATTTTTCTAGTTAACTCGTCAGCTCGAACTTCGCCGTCGCCGACAATCCGCAAAGACGCTCAAACGTTATACTATTCGAAACTAAAAGTAAGGAGAAGAAAAAGACAGAAAAGAAATCTGCGAAGCTAAGATATACAGTGATTTGTATTCGAAGGTAGAGCTAAATGAAACGCTTTCCGAGATGCCCGCGCTCGATTCAACTACAGGCAACAAGAATTACACTTGGAAATCGAAGCCCTCGATGCGACGGAGCGGCAATGAGTTACTTCATAAGAACGCGGGCGCTTTAGTGGCGATCGAACGGCCCGTATTTTTCTGCACTGATAACGTTAAGCTGAATCATCACTAGCGTTCAGAGTTCATCAACGATGGCCCCCACCGAGCTACGATATTTTTCTCTAAACACGCGCTGACCCGCCATACACACGACTCTCGTTTCCATGTACAAATTCAGTTCTCCGCGAGAAAAAGTATCTCCCACTTTTATGGGCGTTCTAACGCGACGATCATATCCGTGCGTTTCAAGTACAAAGATACTGTAAAGCAGGAAGCCGTGGGAATCGTTCAGCTTTCGTGTTCAAGGGATGCAGGGACAGGCGAGAAGAAGTTCGTCGAACGTAGAGTACTTAAAATACCACTTCGGTGCCATTGTGATTCATTAGCCTGTCGCGATCTGATTCGATCGCACAAAGTGGCTTGCCAGAATTCTCGCGTGTACGATAGAAACGATCGCGCCGCGAATTGAGATGGTACTCGAGGGATTCGCGTCGTAACGCAGAGGGAATCATTGACGCTTCCGTGCGTCTTTCACTTTGTCTTTCGACGAAGGCGGTAATGAACGATAGCTTATCTCGATTGTAACGATTTAATCCGAACACATGAGCCGTGTACGATTCATTGCTTGGATCAGGGAACGAAGCTATTTATACGTTTCATCGGTGTTCTATCAACGTGTAGCTGTTAAGGTCCCAGGGATCGACGAAACGGAAGAGAGATGTATCAGTTACTGTATGTGTACTTCTAATCGGTGATGCTTGCGATAATTCATAGTTAATCGTCAGAATCATGTCGGAGACATGGTATCATTCTCTATGTGCGAGGACAAAAGGGGGAGGCGAAAGTAGATAAATACGAAAACACAAACTATATTTTGCCGTGCCAGACGAAAACAAAGCTGCCGCCGCTACTTGTAGAACACATTGTAATAATAATAATAATAATAATAATAATAATAATAATAATAACAATAACAATATTCATGAGATCACGATTAGTACATTATCATACTTCAGGATTATGTATTCAGTAAATTATATATAAAATATCGTAAGTGTTGATACGTTTTCAAACCCCCAAGTCACTCTCTGTTTCGGTCTTTGATGCATTGAATGTGCAGCTTTTCTTTTTATAATTCGAGAAAGTGCATGGAGGAATAAGGTAAGGAAAGTTTGATTATTTCTTTATATGCAGTTTGAGGTCATGGGATTATTTTAGAGGCTCTATAAATCATCATGCAATCAGTTTTAACAACCAAGTTCTTTATTCATCGCTAAAAAAAGTCATTTATATATTTGTTGAATTTCTTTTTATTACGGAATGATACTTAACCCTTTGTTACAAAAATTCAAGATTGGCGGGCACAGAAATGCTAGCGGCGCGTAGCGGTGTAAGGCGTGAACTAGCGTGAGCGTCAAACATAGTCAACAGGTTCTTAAGTATCGATGTATTAATTGCAAAGTATCGATATATTTCGATGTATCGATGTATCGATATTTCGATATATCGCCATCACTAATCTTTAATCTTTAACTACGTTCGCACTATACTGTAACGTGGTATTTCCAATGTGTTCCAATGGTTGTCAAGATTTGACGAGCAATGTTACCTACTCTCTTTATAAACTTTTATTATAATAAATCAATAATTCGTTGACAAGGAAGCGTTCAAGAAGGCGTAATTACAGTTTGCACGCAGTTTCGTATCGAATTGTTATTTATAAAATAGTAATGTTCGTTCAAAATATAACCAAGTATCGAGTTGTTGACAAATTGTAAACGTATCGGACGAAGATGATAGTTGCAATGATGCGCCGGGTTTCATAAAACCAAGTAGCTGTATAACGTTGAACGGCAGTTGAAATTTTGGATTGTTTTGCTGGACTTGTGATTGAAAAGTAAAGGTGTATGTTATTATTTTTGTACTTTTCCATACATATTTTTGGACGTTCCATACGTTCCTAATCCCACTTACTTTGCAACGAGATCACAGAGAGAAAGAGAGAGAGAGAGAGAGTGTGTAATAGCCATGAATACGCAAAAGATGATGTCGATTGCGTCAAAAGATTCTGAAGTAAGGGATAGCGATGGTAGAGGCACGATCAAAATTATAGATCGACCTACATTCATATTGAAAACCAGAGAAGGTGAAAGCAGAGCTGTTTCACCGAGTCAACGGAATAATGGCGGTACCAAGTAAGCGGCGTGTGACTTCGTACTCTTTGTACAACTTGATGTTTAATTTCCTTTTTTTCTTTTTCTTTTATTTTTTTAATCTCTATCTTAGGAAAGAGGTGGACTCGTCGATAAACGTTCCATCCAAAATCCATCAGGACTGTAAGTGGTCCCTCGACCTTGTGCGGGTGATTGTAGTAAATCAGATTGATACGAACTGTACTACTGTTTCAGCGACTCGTATCATGCTGCTGCCACCTACGTGCATTGAAATGACGAGCTGCGTAAAATTTATGGACGAAAACATGCAACTTGGGGAAAACCCCCTGGAATATTTGTACGATCAGCAAGATTTCTTGATCGTAGGTTGCCTGGGTCCTCAAGGTGTTGGAAAATCTACTATAATGTCTCTTTTGACTTCTGGCTATGCGTTAGTATTTTCTAAAGTTCGTACAATCTCGTTTGAGCTTTTTTTTTAATGCAACCCTTTTCGTTTTTCCTCCCACCCAGGTCGGATGATATATTTCCGGCTCAAGATATGTCGCATCACGAAAGTGGTTCGAATTGCACATCTGGTATCGATTTTTTCGTAACGAAAAATCGAGTGATATACTTGGATACTCAGCCTATACTTTCTGGCTCGACGATAGACTATTCTACTACTACTTGTTACGATCAGAAACAGAAGCCCGCGGCAGATTTTGCGAGTATGGAAACTAATTTGGAGTTGCAATCTTTACAGTTCGCGGCGTTTCTGTTCTCAGTGTGTCACGTTGTTCTATTCGTGCAAGACTGGTTCGTCGATCCGAATTTAGTTAGGTAGTAGTAGTTTATGAGTACGCGTTGTACACGCAATCGTTCCTTTCGTGATGGACAAGCGTAACGAATGCTTTCCGATCGTTTACAGATTTCTACAAACTGCGGAAATGTTAAAACCATCTTCGACTAGTAATATGGATCAAGACTACGTCGAGTACTATCCGCATATCGTGTTTCTACATAATAAAGCCGAGTTACAAGATTTTACTCCGAACGCTGTCGAGAGGATCAAGGTAACGTAATATTCACTCGCGGAAAGATCCTCCGACTTTGGAAGAAAAAAATATAGAACGAAATTACTTATGGATTTGCAGGAGTTTTATAGCAAAGTATTTTCCAGCTCTAGACTACAAACCCACAGTGGCTTGGATACGAGCGATTATTCGACTGAAGCGGGATTGAATTTATTCTTTGTACCACGAATCGCAAGCGAAGGTAAGGCGCGACGACAACGATCGTTTAATTATTCACTGTTATTAAACTCTCGTATTTCTTCTTTTTTCATAGAACCTACTATGCGTCAAAACGAGAAGAAGCTGATAGAAAAACTGAAAACGAAAATACACGGTGTGAATAGGAATCCAATGACGCCCAGTACTTTAACGGAAAAGAATTGGTAACTATGCGAGCGAAATCGCACTTTCCTTCTCTTTCTCTGATTTCGACATCGGAATAGTTTCATAGAGTTTTATCGTTCTACGGCATTTAGGTATCACTACGTTTCGAGAGTGATGGAGGCGATTAAGAAAAGTCATCTCTCTTCCGAGTATGGAAGATTAATGCCGTAACTGCAGACTGTTTAAGAATTTCTATATAAATATATATGAAAACGTACCGAAGGACAAAGATAGCAGCTGCAGCAGCAGCAATAGTATTGCTACTATAAAAAATTAATCCAAACTGTTTCTTTCTTTTCGCGACAAGTGCTAATGGAGGAGATTGCAATAAATAGTCATCTTTGCAAGAATACGATACTCCGATGTTCTTTGAAAGATTTCCCTCTGGTTCGAATATCGAACCCCGCCGTGTCTTGACGTACAACTTTCGTAGGTCGTTGCACCGCTACGATACTTCTTCTGTACTTGCATCTTATTTCCCTGTCCTTGCGAGAGAAATGAGTAAAAAAGTGTTTCCATTTTCCGTATGCACGCAAACTGTGTTACATCGCGATCATTATCGCTCGCTTAGACATGAAAGAATTCTATTAGATCGCGAGTACACGTGACTCGAAGGGTGATTCTTGGTCGTCGTCGTGGTGTGCAAACCAGGGAGATTCCGAGTAAAACCGAAGTGCTTCGCTATGCATTTATTTGACCTTGCGTATTATAATAACGGATGACAGACGTTACAGGACAGGTAACATGGCGGTACTCGAGATTTCGCTATACTTGGCGATAGCAAACGTATACGTACTCGGGGTGTTGGAAATTTACGTTCATTTCGTAACGAATCAGAGGCACTGTGTTGATATTGTTCGTAACATTCTGAATTCTTTTTTTTCATCGATATACGTTCGCTTTGGTAAAACACGGAGAAAGAAAACGAATAGCATCGCTATCGCTCGTAGACCGATCATTTGGTTTGCTCAAATTTTACATTCCATTTCTTTCCAAATGAAAAAGATACGACGACGATGGTAGCCTATACGCGCGTGTCGTGTAATCGTTATACTAATAAATACAAATGGTGAACGGAAAGGTAGATTCGTGGCAATTTTAATGCAACGTTAATTCTCGCTATTATCGTTGAACGGGTGGAGCCATTGGAAGACTCGAAGCATTTACGTTTGACATGGCAGTGTTGGGTCCCAAGAGAACTTGCTTCTGCTGGGTACGTTGCACTTCTTCCATTTGCGCTCGTTCTATTTCGAACAATATAGGTGCGAACAAAATAGCCGACGAACTGAAGAATAACCAAGCCGCCGAGCACGAGAATACATACAATCCTGTTGAAAGGGAAAACGTGTATAGATACTTTAATAGATATTGGCAAAAAGAATACATACCTTTCATACAACTATACAAGCAAGTTCCAACGTTGTAGCCAAAATTGCGTACTTCTTCTGGGAACATTTCCGTAAGGCCCATTAATCTTTCTGCTAGGCTTTCATCCTAAACATAGAGAGAGAATGATGTAGTTGCGTGTTGATGGTAATTGAAAACGAGAGAGACACAAATTATTATAAAAGAAAGATGTAAACTAATGAACGAACCCCCCGAATACCATGACTCTGAGAGTATTCACGATGCGAGAATTCTCGAGTAAGAAAAAAAAAGTTGCGACTACATGCGAGAGTCGAGACGAAATACACATGTGCCGCGTACCTCTTCGTCGCCCTCGTCATCGGGCAGAAGCGATTTCACCTCCGGAGAACGTGCGTCGCTACTACCCATGCCGCTATCCAGTTGATCCAATTCTTTTATCGAAGCCATGTAGGAAAACAATTGATGACCGAGCAACGAATGGATTCGTAAACACGGTGCTCGACTACTTTATTTCTGGAGAATGAGATTTCCAAGTTTATCCTCGTCGACCGGCCGCGTATATCCGGATAAATATATGGCGATTCACGCCGGTGAAAAGCAAGTATGCATGCACTTGTGTAATGTACAACGCGACTCGAGTCTTGCCACACAAGTTCCCAATTCTTGCTCTCGCGTTCGCACACGCGATAAAAAGTTCCTAGATAATTATACATACGTGTGCATGGGACTCGCGAGATGTTTTTTATAGTTGATTATGAATACCGCTCATATATATGTAGGACAGATGTCCCAATTACCGTGCCTTTGTATTTAAAGAAGCCGTACAAAAAAACTCGCATAAATAAATAAAGAAATTTTTTCAATTACGTTAATTGGTGGCACGGGAATAGGGACAACGCATTTTTCAGGGCACGGTAATTGGGACATCTACCCTATAACTATAGTTTCATTTCGTGTTGGGTAAACTCTCGTGCGTGCACTGTATATTCGAATAAGTAAAAATTTAGTGTTGAAAAAAATTTAAAAACACTCCTTTCTAACAACATGTCTATTTAAACACTGATAATCATATGGACTTCGACGGATTTCGACCTACTCTCAGTAGTGGTTTAATTTTCTGTCACTAGGTATTTGACGTATCGAAATTGTTGGTTTTCCAATAGAGATGAGTCTCCTTACTCTTACTTCATGGTCTGTGCTTGTCTCAGAAGGGAATACCGCGAGCCGATTGGAGCGCAACTCTGTGGGTTTATACTGTTTATATATAGAGTGACTCAAGAGTCTTCCAGTGTAACAAGTGTATGTTGTACGAGTCGTCGTCGTCGTAGTTGACCGAGTACCTTTTAAGCTCGATCGCTTTGTCGAAAACAGATATCTTTAGCTTGCCGAATATAATTTGCGTACCTACGAACAAGTGGAACGTTGCGCCAAGTACTTACTCTTATGTGAATGCATACCAACAAGGGTTATACGTACGAAAAACGTTTTCGCGTCTCTTAATACGACTGTGTATGGGCTGAACCCTTTTTTATTCTCAATGGGATAGCGTATTAAAACTCCAGCTACGGATGACAACCAGCAGAGACGTGTGAACAACATTGGCAAAGAAGCTGTTTCTGGCCGCGGTTGTTTGTTTTGCGATCCGACCCGCTACACTCTTGAAACGAAACGGATCATTTCTGTGGCAATTCTGTATGCCTGAGTATAGATGTTGACGTACTTGGACGAGTTACGGGTGGTTGTATGAGCGTCGATCAAGTATATAATACCTCTATTTGAATCGCCAACAAGATGGCAAATACAGGAGTGTTACCATTCGTACGTGGGGTAGACTTTACCAGCAATGATTTTGGAGTGAGTATTGTGTTTTGTGGAATACGCTTGCTATAGAATCTTATAAAGTTTAGACCGTTCGCAAGTAGCTACTTCTCCCAACTGTCTTCGCAGGGTGGTAAATTTCCAGAATCCGTTCGTCTTATGACTGGGATACAGTGGCTCAAGTTGGACAAGACCAACCTGACAGAGATTCCTGAGGAAATGGGCAAACTGTTGAAGCTGGTAAAATCTTTTCAAGTTTGATTATTATTTCTATTTCTCATCTTGTACAAGTTCCCAATAAAGGAGAAGAAAATGTATACGATCCAAGCTCGGTTCGATAAGCTTTTATATAGTCTTTTCATTTTTGAAACAGGAACATCTTTCGTTGGTTAAAAATAAACTGGAACGCTTATACGGAGAACTAACGGAACTCGGCTGCTTAAGAACGTTAAACATTAGACGTAATAATATCAAATCCAGTGGTATTCCGGCGGAACTGTTTCACTTGGAAGAATTAACCACTTTGGATTTGAGCCGTAATAACTTGAAGGAAGTACCGGAAGGACTGGAACGAGCTCGTTCTTTGTTGAATCTGAATTTAAGCCACAATTAGTGTGTATCACGCGCGTTAATATCGGGCTAGCGAGACTCGTGATTCGCGAGATAACGTGGCGGTTTCTTTTCAGCATCGACACGATTCCCAACGCACTGTTCATTCATTTGACCGATTTGCTGTTCCTGGATCTTGGTAACAATAAATTGGAGACACTGCCACCGCAAACTCGTCGCTTGGCCAATTTGCAAACCTTGAATTTGAATCACAACCCGCTGGGACATTTTCAATTGAGGTAGACAGAGTATCGATTGAATATCGTCGTCGATTTCATGGACCAACGAGCGACTATTAATCCCTCCGTTAATTGTTCCCGTTTAGGCAACTGCCGTCGTTGATGAATTTAACGACTCTACAAATGCGCGACACGCAACGAACGTTGAACAATATCCCCTCGAGTCTGGAGACTTTGACGAATCTACAAGAGCTCGACTTGTCGCAAAATGATTTACCTCGAGTACCGGATGCGCTCTATTCTCTGTTGAATTTGCGTCGCTTAAATTTAAGCGGCAATCGGATAACCGAGCTCTCAACGGCTATCGGTAGGTTTTGATTTGCCGTTTTCTTCTTCTTCTTCTGTTTCTCTCTTTTACAATTGCGCGAGCGTATCGTTGCAGAACTTTGGACTAAACTGGAAACATTCAATATATGTCGTAATAAATTGACCTCGATACCTGCCTCCCTATGCAAAATAACCACCCTGAGAAGGTTATACTTGAACGACAATCAGTTGGATTTCGAGGGTATTCCTTCGGGAATTGGCAAGCTTTCGTCGTTGCAAGTATTTTCCGCAGCCAACAATCATCTGGAGATGATACCGGAAGGTTTGTGCAGGTATTTTCATCTCCTTTCTCTCATCTCCACTTTCTCGACCGCGACGGAATCTATACGACAAAAGACTGTGTGCGCCCGTGCGCGTGTGTGCTTGCTCCTCTCTAGATGCGGATCGTTGAAGAAATTGATCTTGTCATCCAACCGATTGATCACGGTACCAGACGCCATTCATCTTCTCACCGATTTAGAACAATTGGACTTGAGAGATAATCCAAATTTGGTGATGCCACCGAAGCCAACGGAGGTGCAGAAAGGATCCGGTATCGAATTCTACAATATCGATTTTTCTTTGCAACATCAGTTACGACTGGCTGGCGCTAATGTACCGGCACCAACACTTACCGCCAGTAAGTACTTAATCTACGTTGTTGTCTATCGGCGTATTCGCTCGTACAAATCGCGTTTCCCCGTACATTCGCGTGTTTAATATAGATAGCAAAGATCCGATAGCTCGCAAAATGAGACTGAGAAGAAGACGGGATCAGGAGGAAGCTGACCAAGATCAAGCCAAGATATTAAAGGTATAGTTGATAGTAGGTTGTGTGTACAACTTGCCTGCGTTGCTTTCCGTCGCGAGGCGCGAAACGTGACTACGAGATGCGGGAAATATACGTTAAAATTCTCGTTTCCTCTCGCCTAGGGTATGAAGGATATAGCAAAGGAGAAGAACAAGGACAGCGAGTGCGAAGAATCTAGAGCGGAATCGTTAAAGTAAGACTCTCTGTAATGTGTTCACCAGAATAATATTCGCTCGAGGTACGCGGTGTGTTCGTGTTGGTTGGACGACGATTAACGAAGCTTTGTTTTTATTCTTGTTCTTTGCAGACCTAAACGATGGGACGAAACTCTGGAAAAGCCACCGTTGGACTATTCGGAATTTTTCGACCAAGATGCTGGCCAAGTACCTGGTTTGTCGGTATGGGAGATTGAAAATTTCTTACCTAACGAGATGGAAAAAGTGGCGCATGGAAAATTTTACGAAGGCGATTGTTATATCGTTTTGAAGACCGAGGTTGATGACGCCGGATCGTTGATTTGGGCAATCTATTTCTGGATAGGGGAAAAAGCGACGGTAGGTGACTCGCGGGCGCAACACTTGCATGCCCGGCATTTGATAACGAAAACTGCGATTAATACACCTAGTGACGCTTTTTTCTTTTCTGTCGCTGTGTTGCAGCTGGATAAACGAGCATGCGCCGCGATCCATGCCGTAAATTTACGAAATTATCTTGGCGCGCAATGTCGTACCATCAGAGAGGAGCAAGGTGAGGAATCGGATGAGTTTTTAATGCTTTTCGAATCGGGAATAACTTACATCGAAGGAGGTCGCACTTCGTCCGGCTTTTATACGGTCGAAGATACGGTTCGTAGTGAATTTTCGATTCTACCGCTCAAGTACAAGTAGTCCATCTAACCCAACGATACCCATATCTCTCTTTCGTCACAGCCGTCCGTAACACGACTGTACAGAGTACATGCCGCGGGTGCGTCGATCCATTTGGAGCCTGTACCTGTACGATTCGATTCCCTGGATCCGGGTTTCGTGTTTGTTTTGGATACGGGCAACGCGATCTTCATGTGGTATGGCAAAAAGGCAAAGAGCACCTTGAAATCAAAGGCGCGGCTAATGGCTGAAAAGATAAACAAAAACGAAAGGAAGAACAAAGCGGAAATCATAACGGAGAGTATGAATTCCGAGTCGGACGATTTTCTGTCGCACTTGAACGCGACGACGGATGTATCGCAACAACTATCGTCGATCGCTGTAAGTGTCCCGATCGCTTTATTCCCCTGCGCGCGCGCGTGCTGTATTCATACGCGAGTTTCACATTTTAGGAGCACGTGGATCCGGATTTTGTACCCCTTGCGCCGCGCCTGTATCAAGTTCAACTTGGTATGGGCTATTTGGAATTGCCCCAAGTCGAAGTGCCTCATGGGAAGCTAACGAATACGCTCTTGAACAATCGCAACGTTTATATACTGGATTGCCATTTGGACGTTTACGTGTGGTAAATACCCAAAAACCCCCAGTCGGTGCCCCGTCGGTTGATTCGCGAAACCTATATGATGTGATGATGTACTGTGCACGCAGGTTCGGCAAAAAGTCGACGCGATTGGTGCGAGCAGCCGCGGTTAAACTTTCCCAAGAACTGTTTAATATGATGGAACGACCGGAATATGCTATCGTAACCAGATTGCAAGAGGGGACCGAGTCACAGGTATCGCTTTTATCAATGGTATACGAGTGTTGAACAAGTATAAACGATACGTGTGTACTCCCAGTTTGATTTCTACCCTCGCGTAGATTTTCAAGTCGAAATTTACCGGTTGGGACGAGGTTATAGCCGTAGATTTTACCAGAACTGCCGAATCGGTTGCTAAAACTGGCGCTGATCTCACGAAATGGGCTAAACAACAGGAAACGAAGGTAATCGCGCGTAAAGAGAGACACGAAAACAATCTTGCCTTTCACTCTTGCGGGATAATTTATTAATCATTAACGACAGGCGGATCTAGCCGCGTTGTTTATGCCCAGACAACCATCCATGTCGTTCGCCGAGGCTCAACAACTCATGTCCGAATGGAACGATGACTTGGAGGGAATGGAAGCATTGGTATTGGAGGGAAGGAAATTTGTGCGTTTGCCGGAGGAGGAGTTAGGGCACTTCTATAGCGCTGATTGTTACGTTTTTCTTTGTCGGTACTGGATGGTACGTACAGAGATATTCTTTTCGTTGAATTGGATAGATTCGAAATCACGAGAAACCACGATACCTTGTTATCCTCTGTTTTCTAGCCGCTCGATACAACGGAGAACAACGATGACGGTGACGAACAATTCGAAGAGGATTATCAGTGTACGGTATATTTCTGGCAAGGCAGAGACGCGGGAAACATGGGGTGGTTAACGTTTACCTTTAGGTAGGAGAACTCATCGTCTCCGACGACGACGATTGGCCTATTTCGTCTCACGTCTGGCCACGTTGATTTCGAGATCACACGATTTCTCTTTCTTTGTCTCTCTCTGTTCGTAGTTTGCAGAAGAAATTCAAGTCGTTATTCGGAGAGAACTTGGAAGTGGTTAGAACTCATCAACAGCAAGAGAATCTAAAGTTTTTGGCATACTTTAAACGAAAATTTATTATTCACCATGGTAAGCGTAAACAGCCTAAACAGCCTGGTAGTAACAAAGTGGAATTTTATCACGTAAGGAGTAACGGAAGCGCGTTGTGTACTAGGCTGATACAAATACCAGCTGATTCGACCCTATTGAATTCTTCTTTTTGGTAAGATTGTTCGACGATATCTCTTTCGCGTATAAATATCTATGCGAATCGTCTTACTTGCCCAAAAGTAGCGCGTATGTGTATCGTGTATTGTGTTATAACCGATCATCGTTTCGTAGTTACATTCTGAATGTACCGTTTAATAACGACGATGAAACGGGGATAGTGTACGCCTGGATTGGCTCTAAAGCGGACACCGAAGAAGCCCGTTTAATCGAAGAGATCGCCGAGGAAATGTTCAATAACGTATGTCGTATCGCTTGCTTAGTCGTATTTGATTCACCCTCGTATTCATAGTAATTATCAATCAAGTATAACGGTCCCACAGCCATGGATAAGTCTGCAAGTGTTGAACGAAGGCGAAGAACCGGATAATTTCTTCTGGGTAGCCCTTGGTGGAAAGAAACCTTACGATACCAATGCGGAATACATGAATTATACCAGATTGTTTAGGTGCTCCAATGAAAAAGGATACTTTACGATCAGTGAGAAGTGCACGGATTTCTGTCAAGTATACACATCCTGATATATAGAATTTATTAGCTTACGTATAAGAAGGCTGGTGGCTGCAATTAATATATATCGTGGTTTCTCTTAACGCCGTTCGCAGGACGATTTAGCAGATGACGACATCATGATACTGGATAATGGCGAACAAGTATTTCTGTGGTTGGGAAGCCGGTGCTCCGAAGTAGAAATTAAATTGGCGTATAAGTCTGCTCAGGTAAATCAGAATAATACTGTATCGCGATCAAGTAATACAACAACAACAACAACAACAACAGCAACTTGAGCGAGAGCGTTCACTTTTTTAGGTATACATTCAACATCTGCGAGTGAAGCAACCGGACAAACCGCGCAAATTGTACTTGACCGCGAAAGGAAAAGAATCTCGTAGATTCACTAAATGTTTTCACGGTTGGAGCTCGCATAAAAGACCACCCCAATAAAGAAGTATGTTTCAATAAAAACTGGTATCTATGGCTTATAATTATTAGACACGATTTACCAAACGATGTAATCGTAACGGTGGGCGTTGTTTCTATACCATCTATCTAGGCAGAAGAAACATACAAGTAGTTTTAGAGAGATAAACAGCGTTGTAATGTCGCGAAGAATATTTGCAGCAAGTCTTTGATCCAGCGACACGATAATTATTATATTCCTTCCTGTTTAATCGTCGTTTCCTTGTTCCTCCACTTGAGAAAAGCACTCCCCCCCCCCCAAGGCAGCGCGACCCAACTTTTCGTAAAAATTCTTCACGTTTCTGTCGCGATATTGAACTTGCACGGCTACGTCTCGCTAAAGCTTCCAACGGCGATAATGACGATGCAAAGTGAATGATTTTACAAGAGCTGACTACCTCGCACGACGGACGAAAATGCTGTAAGACCGCGTCTATCTAGTCGTCATCGTCGTCATCGTCCGAAGGAACGAATAGTTCTTTCTCTTCCAGAAAATTGGCCATCATTTTGCTGAGAGTAGCTCCTATAACTAGACCGGCCACGACACTGCACACAACTCCCAGGAAACCGAAACGCGTCCTTTTTGGTTCGGGAAGAATGGCGCCCGAAGGTGTCGTCGTCCTAGGTCGAAAATATAGCTTCTGTTCTCCACCATCGGTTCTCCTGAACTTACCAGCAGCAGCAGCAGCGGTTCGAAATATAAGAGATGTACGTTGCAATGTCATTGTTCGTTTTGAGAACGTCTCACTGATGCGACGAAAAGCGAGCTGTGGTCCGATAAAAACATGATTATGCGGCAGAGCTCATTCACGAGTATTTATATACTATTACCATAATAGCACCAACGAGTAGGTATATGTATGTACATACCGACAATAAATGTACACAATTGGGTAAACTTTTTTGATCGACTGGCACACTGTGTCACACTTTCAGTTTAGGAATTCCTTTGAACCACCGGCCATAAGGTGGTCTTTAATCGCAGCTTATTTTGCTCATCTCATGTCCCGACTTGAAAGCAATACATGACGATCAAACACGACCACACTTGTCGTGCAAGTTTCTAGATTCGCTTCGATCCGAGGCGCGCGCGCATTCGCATACGAAAATTCGAGAAATCAAGTGGGAGAAGTATACTTACATATATAGATATATTTAAAAGTATACATATACTTATATTATTAAATATAAGTCTATTCTCTTAATTATCTATTTATAAATTTTAATTAATATACTTAATATCACCGCATGTGAAAATCTCTTTGGTTGCGATACGATCTTCGATTCGATCTCTATTTTGAGAATCGATTTAAAAAATCGAAAATCCTGACAGGAAAGATCGATTTTAAATCGGCATCCCTATTATAGCTTATAGCACTCGCGCGTGTTCGGTATTCCTTCCGTTTTCTTCCTATCCTCGTCGCCTGGTTCGTCCACCCACGTTCCACGCAACAACTTGACAACCTTCAACTTTCGGCTTTGCGTAAATCAGAAAAAGAGCACAGTGCGTGGCACAGTTGGAGAGAGATTCGGCAAGAATGTTACATGTGATTGGGTTAGGTTTAGGTGATGCAAAGGACGTCACTGTAAAGGGACTTGAAATCATTCGGAAATGCGATCGCGTTTATTTAGAATCGTACACGTCACTGTTGTCCGTTGACTTGAAAGATTTGGTAAGTAGACAAAAAATGGTAGTACTTTTTACATATGAATACGTAAATTCCTGGAATGCGAATGCCGTGTTAAACGTTATCATTGTTACTTGTGTATATTGCCCGAAACTTTGTATAATTCTCCCGTGCGTGAGACAGGAAACCCACGATAGCGTGTTGTTGTTTATCATCGAATTAGGAACAATTCTACGGACGTACGATATTTGAGGCTGACAGAGAACTAGTCGAGAGCAATGCTGACGAGATTTTGCCGAAAAACCAGGAAGAGAATGTTGCATTCCTGGTGATCGGTGACCCATTTGGTGCTACGACACACTCGGACTTGATACTACGTGCCCGAAAGAGGGACATAAAGGTGCAAAGAACCGGTTGGGAAAGACGATTACCGATTAACGCGAGCATTACTCTTTTTTTTATTTAGGTCAAGGTCGTTCACAATGCCTCTGTCTTAACTGCGATCGGTTGTTGCGGTCTACAATTGTATCGTTTCGGAGAAACAGTTTCCATTCCATATTGGAGCGAAAATTGGCGACCCGATAGCTTTTTTGAAAAGATTGCTTTCAACAGACAAAGGGGTTTGCACACGCTTTGCTTATTGGACATCAAAGTGAAGGAACCTACCCTGGAGAGTATAACTAGAAAGAAGAAGGAGTATATGCCACCACGATTTATGACCGTCGCGGAGGCTGTCGCGCAACTGGCTGAAATAATAAAGGGAAAAGCTGGAGAGCCTGAGGTAGAATCAGGTGAGAAAAGAAGGGAATTTGATTTCGTGGTTGGCATAGAAAGTAAGTTGATTCTCTTTTTTAGCCCTTAACGAATGTAGTACCGTCGTTGGTTTAGCCCGGATAGGGTGGGACGACGAGCGTATCGTTGCTTGTTCCCTTCGAGAGATGGCCTCCGTTGATCTTGGCCCTCCTCTTCATTGTATGATTATCCCTGCTAAAACGTTGCACCCTCTTGAATCGGAATTTCTCACTGGATATGCGTCAAGTGAAAATATAATTGACGATACGGCGCAACATGAAAGCGAGCGGCATAAAAATAAAAATGATTCGTCGTAAAGAGTATGTTATGTTTGTTTGTTCCTCGTCATATTCCTGTGAATCATTTAATATCCATCGTGTCCGAGGCACCAACGGTCCCAGAACTTTCGAGCCATCGAGTAAATCGTACTCGTGCTATTTCACGCGATCGCTTGTACAATCGAATCACCCAACGATCGAGCATCTCGTCACCTGAACGACATTTAATTTTCCATTCTTTCTTAGTGTTTGGACCAAAAAATTTCCCATTTTCGAGCGCTAGTTACCTTATTGCATTTGACCCTTCAATTACAATGAGGTGTAAAAGCGACGCAAGGCGAGGCTTTTCACCCTAACACAAATGTAATTTTGTCAGAATTATTTTGACATTGTGAAATTGGAGAAATTATTGGAAAATATTTCAATCTTGTACGTGTAAAGTATACACGTAGAAAGGAAAGAAATGGTGAGACTCTGTCAGCAGGGGCACATACATATAAGCAGCGATCGATTCGATGAGAATGTTTGCGGGTTCGTTTCGCGTCAAGGTTACCGTCGCGGTTCGCTTTGATTCGTAAACGCAAAGGTTCAACGTTCACCTCATTCTGCGGAAAGAATCGGGGCGTACCCGTTGTAAAGGCTTTTACTGTGGGAAAAGTGAAGACAGAGATTATCGCGGAGCTGGTGAAACTGTGTGTGAATACCAACGTGTGTAACAATGCGAATCTGAAACGATGGATCGATTTCGCGCATGCATATATATATCCGTGTACACAAACGTATGTGCGTAGTACGTACATACAGAAGTACCAATGTAGCACGTACTTAATTGCGAGTTTACCGCAGTTTATCCTCTCGTCGCGTTTGCTTTCATCTATCAACCGTTATAAACTGTCGTTTTCGTTTTCGTTTTTGCCCTTTTCCTCTTGCATGCCTACGATTTTCTCAGCGATCGTACCTCCATTCCCTAAATATTACATACGCACACACACATGCGAAGGTGCATCTAAAGATCAATCAATTGTTGCTTGTACGGTTCCTATTCCGGGTGACTGGTATCAACGGCGTTGCACGCGTACGTAGTATGCGTGCGGGTGGGAATCGAAAGTGGGAATTTGTTGGAGCGGGTATGGCTACATCAGAAAGGGAATTTATATTCGCCCCGCGGATACCTCGAGGCTTAGGTTCCGCGGTGGAAGGACTTGCGAGGGAAATTCTGCGACACCGTCCTCGAGATATTTACGGGTTCGCGGCGCATCATTTTGAGGAATTGGTGAAATTGAGGGAAAAGGTACGGGATGCCGGCCCCGCTGCCGATTCGCCGACGCGCAATGGACAACAAGATCGTATTCTCGATTGGGATCACTCACGGGCTCGTAAAATCGTAGATTTTATCGAAGAAACGGCTATAAAGGAATTGGTAGTACCGGCGGCGGTGATAGTGTCGAAACTTGAGAAAAGGAGGAAAGAACCGACAACGTATAGGAGGAGCGGTTGGTCGATAAATCAGACTGTCGTGGTGTTGAAGAGGCACGAGTATTCGAGCGTTGATAGAACGGAAAACCTCGATACTAATAGACAATACCCCGAGGAATGTACATCGCGATCTTTAAGAAAAATGACGCGCGGTCAATTTGCCCTCCGGTCATTGTCCGCTGGAGATGTACCGGCGAAAACAACTATCGAATGCCAACTGAAAGACAATCGAGAGAAATTCTGCAACTGTGCCTCGGGTAAATATAGTAGAACTGATACGACTGCGGGAGCAGGAGAAGGCAAAGGCGGAGAAAAATTTGGAAACGCGATAACGGCCACTACCTTGAAACGACAGTCAAGTGCTGACGAGTTTGAAAGGAGGTGTTGCTCGTCCATAGATGAAAGTAAACACCATCGGTACGTGACCGATTCAAGAAAAACTCGTTCTGCTACAAATGGTAGATGTAAAAGAAATGGAACGACCACCGATCACATCGAACAAGGATTTCGACACGCGGAAAAGGCTGTTGTTCGACAACTAACCCCGAAAGCGGGTCAAGAGGAGGAGGAAGAATCAAAGATTATAATCAACGAGCTGGGACCAACAACGCTCGATTGTGAATCGCGGTTTGATGCTTTTCAGGACTCGAACCCCGGGTCAAGAGCCGTGAATGGAAAAATCACCGAGAACCCGTCTTTGTCGATCGTTCTTCCATCGGTGGTAGTTGCAAGACCATCGTCGTCGGTCAACAACAACAACTCTAACGGGCACGACGGGTACTCGAAGAATGGCTCGCGAAACCACGTGTACTACGACTCTAGAGAGGAAAACAGCCATAGCAACGATCTGATTTTACCACCAATTTCCAGCGACGTATCGAAGCCAGTTAAGAAAGAAAATATCTTAACGTTACCATATTTACATACTACGAGTACGTCCAAGGCAACGGACCTTGAGGCTGGCCAACGGCCGACGACGAATGCGAAAGAACGTTTGAAAGCTGATGCGCTTCTGGAAACGTGTAACCCGGAAGCTGTGAATTATGACTACGATTCCGTCAGCGTGCAGCGTGAAACTGTTGATCCGAATGCAAAGGCGGAACATACCTCGTGTAAACACGAAACCGACGAGATTTCTGCCCTCGCGCCGACCGACGAGAGGGATGTTTTGGAAGAATTAGAAGTGGCGCGGCATTTAAACTTGCCGGAAACGGACGTCGATGAAAGTTTCAAGGACAGTTTAAATGTCACGCCTGATTCGATTGAACTTGAACCGAGACCCGACTCGTTGGAACAGATGAAAGAGAAGAATTCGCCTATTCGGATGCAGGTCGATGATAACGAAGCAGAGGAACGAAATGGAAAAGAGCTAGAGTGTCGGCGGCAATCGAGCGAACTGAAGAATAAGTTGATCGAGATAGAAACAGTGGAGAGAAGCATCGAGAATGCACTAGTTTCCTCTGGATCCGGATCACCGATGCCGCCTACGTCTTTCCGCAGTTTCGAAGCGGGGGAATCGAGCAGTTTACGCGGCAACGAAACGATCCTCTGCGGTACGGGCACGAGAAAGCAAGCGAATTCGGAACGAGATGCACGGACGATAGACGATTCTTCTCAGCATGCCAAGTTGAATGAAGGCCAAGGTACGGATGTTGTCGATCGGCCAAACGTCCGAGCAGAAACATTTGATAAACCGTCCAAAGGAATGGATATTTCCTGTTACGTTCTTACGGAAGGTTCTCCCTGTGAAATACCAGAATCGGTAACAACCGTAATTATACCGGACAATATTCAACAGCGTGGCGATGCTGCTTTAAAATCCGATCGGGAAGCAATCGAGAATGGTAATGATGATGATGATGATGATGATGTTGCCTCGAAACCAAGGAGTTCACTCTGGAATCGGGAGATGCGGCAAGAGCTGGAAGAAGAAGAATATCCCTTCCCTAAAGATAAAGAGGATGATCCCTTCGGAGAATATGTGTGCCCAGGAGCTGGCATCGGATATTCGACAAGCGTCGACCTTGATTTTCTTGGCGGTATAAAGATGAATACTGTCGATCGATCGACCACTTGTCAAAATCTTGGCAATATTAAAGAAGAAGAGGAAAATGAGAAGCAAGTGTCGGTATTACCTGCTGATGTGATTGGTCACGTAGATTCCTGTCCCTCGGAAAATATATCATCGGTGCATCGGATCGAAAGCGATTCGGTACGTACAGATTCAGAACCGCTTAGAACGGGTCAAGACACAAGAGCCGACGAGGGTGTTGTATGCTCGAAGGAGCACGGAGAAGCATCAGCGCCCAACGATTCCTCCTCCTCCTCTTTGTTCGATGCAGCCGAACCGCCGTACGTTCCCGAATTGGACTTGGATTCTCTCCGAGACGCAACGATTGTATCCTCTTTTGAAAGGAGCGACTCGAGAAATCATCCACGCAAATCTGACAAGGAAAACGACGACGACATTACTATTCATGAAGATGGACAAACTTTGTCCTCGATCGACACTCTATCCTCGGGGAAAAAAGCGATCGTCGACCAACCCTTGCCCTCGAACAGCCAACTCCTTCCCGATGTAGAAGAGCTTTCCAACGTTCGCGAACAAGGACAATTAACCAAGATCGAAAATGAGATTGGCCAATGTTGCGATAAAATTGGCGGTCAGGATTCTCCGAGCACGGAGGAAGAAATAGCAAGAGAATTGATAGAAAATTTGACCCTCGAGACGCCAGCTCCGACGTCGCCGATACTTGGAGAAATTCCCAATACGGAAAATGCGACTTTACTTTCAACTGAATTTCATCCGCTTGTTTGCGAATTACCATCACCGGTAGCGATTGGATCTGTGGATGTAACCTCCGCGCTTTGCCCCGAAACTCCAACAACAACAACAATAACGACGACGATGACGACGACGACGAAAAGTTATCAAGGAGAAACGACGAACTTGGAATTTCAAGGTGAAAGGAAAGAAGGAAGCTGTTGTTCGCTCCTCAGCGAAACAAGTAACGGCCAACTAGAAAATGATGATTCAAATGAGAGTTTCCTTGAAACCGCTTGCGAAACTAGGTCCGAATTCGATAACGTCCCTAAAGATCAAGATCAAGATCAAGATGAACGTGACAAGTCAGAGATTAAAGCCAATAGTTCGTTAGAACATACCAAAGAAATGCACATGGATAGCAGCGTGGAAAATAAAACGCCGCCGGATGCAGACACTGTGACCGCGGCGGTTAGAAAAATTCAAGTCTGTAAGTACCTACTACCCGTAGTTGCAACGTTATAAAAACCTCGAATATTTCTCTCCTCTGTAAGGGACTCGTAAGTTTGTACTCGGGCAGCGTTCTTCACCAACCACAGCCGATGGAAATCCGAAGCCGATTCAACAGCTGCTGCATCAATTGTCGGCTGAAACAGAGGGAAGCAGTGAGGTGAGAGTATATATCTTACATTTTAATGGTTTTGCATCGTAATTGGCGAACAGTGATTCAAGACTTTTCCGTTATTTCTCTCAGGAATACCTCGGGGAATCACCTTCCTCGAACGATCAACGCCACGAGCATTTGGAAGATCGAGGACAGGGTAAAGAATTGGATGCTTCAGCGCCGACGACGACAACGACTAATTGGAGCGACGTCAGACAAACTGGAGAATTTCACGATTCTTTGCCGTTACCTCTTTTGGAAGTTGCACGAAGCGGAACATTATCCAAGGATGTATCTGGCTTAACACGCGTGTATAAACACTGCGAACCCGATGCGCCATCTTTCGTTTTCGGATCTCCTCGGGCGAGCGTTCTTT
Organism: Andrena flavipes; assembly: GCA_963971345.1. NCBI lineage: Eukaryota > Metazoa > Arthropoda > Insecta > Hymenoptera > Andrenidae > Andrena > Andrena flavipes. Next base: position 821,495 of record OZ020481.1, read on the forward strand.
GTAGTTGTACCGTCCATCTTTCGGAAACCCTCCGATTAATTAGCAATGGATCGGAGTGGTCTAGTCCTTGCTCAAAGCTCCCATTCCGTGTCGTGTTATCCGGTTCCGATGATGATACTAGGGATCCTCGTTTTGTGAGGACAATTGTAAATTCGGATAACGACGATGACGACGACGAGGGTATCACCGATGCGTCGTTGGTTCGCGAACCACTAGCACTCGTTGATGATGAAACACCGAAATCCGTTCTCATAGAAGAAATTTTAAACACCGACGAAGAAAAAGAACGGCAATAGTCGATTTCGCGTCAAGAAGTTTGTTCGCTCCCGAAAAGCATTCCTCCGATCACAAGGCTTAAAAGGCAAAAACCAGACGAAAATGTCACGAGACGATGCATCGTCGTCGGCCTATGAAACGGCGATACTGGTTTGCACACGGAATTGCTTCTCGACTCTTCCATGTCGCAAGAATCGCAAACACGCGAGAGAAGAGAGTGATGTGTCGAGGACAAGGTACAGTAACCAATGTCGAAAATGCTACTGAATTTCAACTACTATGTACTTAGGTACTACTACGTACAATGTAGTACCACTTTGCAATATTGAAATTCATAAACTCTCACATCTCTCATACTCTAAACGAATCGTTCTTCGGCAGACATGGCTCAACACTTTTTTGTAGGAAATGGCGAGCTGGATCGATTGGCGTGCTAAAAAATATATGATTCTATTTAAAAAAACAATCAAACTTTATTCCACCACAAATTATTCCCCCTCCGAGGCCATACAACTTTTATCCGACGATGAAGCACTTTTTGGTATAGTACATACTACATATGTGACTTTCCCACTGTCAAATCATTAAATTTTTTTCATGGTGGTGCTGGTGAAATTTTTTTTGCCATAACTTTTTTTTGAAGGGTGAGCAAACGAAAATTTTTGTGGGGAATACGTGGGCAAACGATGGACAAACGTTTTTTCTTTCAAAAAAATCACGTTTGGGAGTGCTATCTTCACAGACCTATACTACACATGTAATAAACAGTTTGGAAGATTTTCGGGGAGATTGATTCATAATTAATGACTCGCCCTGTATTTCCGCAGATTGTTGCACATTCTCCTTTCTTACGCATACCCTGCGATGAACGCGTACGGGGTCGAAGATACTTCCGTTCCGAGCTCGACGCAGGAAAAAAAAACACGGAAAGAGCATGGATGAATGTAGCAAGTATGTATGGAAGTATATAGTATCGCGGAAGAGTCATCAAGCAGTTGGAAAGCTTAAAGAAAACGCATGCGCGAACGCGAGCAAGCAACGAGAGGATTACGTATTTTGGACGAGTTACGCGATTGCCATACACAGTGTCGTACGCGGATTTGCGCGCATTCACGCTTGAGCAGTTGTTCCTACGGAATGTGTAGTAGGTACGTTCAGCTTTCACGTACGTACTACCTACCTTGGACCGAGTGCCGCAGTTGTCACGCGAGCATCTCGACTGTATCGTAATTTCGTATAAATTCAAATACAGGTGCAAGTTTTGCCTTTGAGACGTTCACGCACATCACACACTTTTTACAGGGTTGTATTATTCTTGTTTGTTGACGGCCGAGAAGCGTATTAAGGAAAGTTCAGTGTATTTTATTAAACAAAACGAAAGAAGGAGAAGCATTGTGAGTTAAAAGGAATCGAGGAGAAAATAAGAAAACGTCGGTTTCCGGGTGATTCGTGATGCTGCTGCTGCAGGATTGCAACAACTCCGACGGTGAGAACATGACGAAGGCGAACGTAGCAGCGACAAGAATTCAAGCCAACTTTCGGGGCTATCGAGTGCGAAAGCGTTTAAAAGAATCGAATCGGGACGTGGAACTAAAATCATCGAATACCGCTGCAGTAATTGATAGTGAATGTGAACAACATCGGCGTCGGAAAGAACGATTAGAGGCGGGCGAGGGGGGACGATCCACGATACCGAGCGAAGAAAATGGAGCGAAAGAATCATTGGAGGAGCAGTCGGCGACAAAAATTCAGGCTGGAGTGCGTGGATTTTTGGTACGAAAGAGGCAGCAAATAGCTCGAGTGGCCGCGACTAAAATTCAAGCGGGTTTCCGAGGCTTTAGAACTAGAAAATTGTTGAAACAAAGCGAACCCGAATAGCCTACCCATTTTTACGTTACATACACGAGTTTTACCAAAGTGTTGATATAGTTTCGAGTTTCTGTGTTTCGTTAGTTGCGTGAGATGATGTGTGATCAACTTGCAAAGAGACAACCAACACACTGTAGTTTTCTTTATTTTATCTGGCGAAAGCTTGACGCATGATCCGGGTCGATGTGGTCACTCCTATGTAGCATCTGACGCTGGTGCTCTTGTATTACCGACGGCACACTCGACAGGGATCTCTTCGCGGCGAATGCATCCATAATTATCGAGGAACAATCGAAATAGCATCAGTGGCGGCGGCACATTGGCAACGACATTGACACTGCGTGCACGAAAATACATACTTACGTATGTAGGTATAACGTCGGGCGACCAGTTTGTTTTTAACCGTCCAACATCCAAGTCCCAAGCACAAGAGCTCGCAACGTGATACATATTCCTTTACATTTCCAACGAGAAACATTCCGCAGCGGTGCTATCCACCGAGACTGTTCCCTTCGATATTTGTGCCCGTGTCTTCTATGTGAAATCTCGAAGGTAGGCAAAGATAGATCGACTGTATATCTTTGTTATTTTTACAACAGAATTATTAGCTACTTCGTACGTGGACAATTCAAGCCTGCTTTTTCATTACACGGGTACATGCCCTTTGGACAAAGTAGAATTTTAGGATCCGAGCATAGATAAGTAGATACCTATAAAAAGAATAACAGTGGGAGGGAGGAGTAGAGGAACGGAGGAGGAGAAGAAGAACACGAATGGATGAGAGATTTTGGTAACCGAATCGAATCTCTTGAATCGTTTTTATTTACGAAAGTACAGGGTACGCGCTAATGTTGAGTTTCAACGGTGTATAAATACACTTTTCAGTTCCGAAGCATCCAATGTAAAGAGGAATGTTTGCCAAAATTTAATCTTTCGCTGCAACCCGTTCACGGTACATATCGACTCGACAATTTCACGTATAAATAATCACAACGAACGCGCTAGAAGTTTAATCCCATCTTTTTTTTCCCTCGGTTTCGTTGTGTCGAGCGAAACAAGTTTATTCAATTGAATGGAATATACATATAATTTCATTTGTAGCTGGTAAAACGTACATAAATAAATGTGTTGGTTGAAAAAATTGAAATCTGACGATAGAAATAAAGTCTCTCTCTCCCCCCTCCCTCCCCCCCCCCCTCTCTCTCTCTCTCTCTCCTCACGAAGTGCGCGCAATCTCGCATTCGCTCTCGTTGCCTCGATCATACCACTACCCTTCGCCTTCCCACACTTGTGTATTCCACGTTGAACCGCTGCCCGCTCTATCCCCGATCGCGCTTGCACAGGTGAGAAGTATGTATGTATGTACAAAACAGATGCGAGTGCTCGTCAGATTCGGTTCTGTTGAATTAGGCTTGTTCCATTACATCGATTCGACTTTTCTATCCGTATTGTAATTATCTTTGTATTACATCGCGCGCTCCGCCTTTGGTTTATGCGTACAAATTGACGATCCTCTTGAAATAAAAATTTCCAGCTTTCGGTATCTCTTCGGTGTTGATAAATAAACGGCGCTATTTTAATGGTTCGCTTCGACAATCAGCAGGTGCATATCTGTCCAGTTAATGATGATACGGTGTACGAAGAAGTTTACGAGTTTTACTGGGTCATCGGAATGTATCGCTCGAGGGTATTGAGAAGACTAGATTTCGAGATGCCGGGCAAGCATGGCTTCTTCATGGTGCAATTAAGCTTATTTGTGCTACAACCATCGCATCTATTGCAATTGCAAAACATACCATCGCCGCAAACACCCCAAGCGTCTAAGTGCCCTCCGCATACCTGGTTAGGACCCTGTGTAAAAGAAGCGTAGCTTTGATTGCCAGCGGGGAAAGCTGTTGATAAAATTAAGACTAACGTATCGATAACTCACCTTTGCGCACACTCGGCCGCAATGGGGCATCGTTGCGACGCCGAATTCACATGTGTTACAAGTTTCCCCGCAGCTGGGGCAGGATCCCCCTCCAGGCCTCCCTACTGGCCTTTGTCTAATGGATGGATACCCGAAACACTTGTCGAACCTAATCAAGCGAGAATCATATCTATTATCGAGTAGCAGGAGGTATAAGTAACTGTATCCAATTTATCAAGCAGGTGTTGCGTGCTTGCAATTCGTACTTCGCATAGGTACTATGCATGAATTACATCCAACAACAGCCCGTGTTGGCTCGCGCGTCACGTGATTCCCAACATGAATCACCGTTTCTTACGATAATTATCGGCATTTGAATGTAATTGCGATGAATGGAATGCGATTGGAAAACGGAGCCTTTCCAAACAAAGCTTGATCGGTCGTGCAAAAGTCGAGCGTAGAATGTGAAATTCTTACAGAAGCACAACGGTTAGCAGTAGGGCTACGCAGACAGTCTGGATGGCCGGCATTTCGTTTCCTGAATCTGAAACAAAATTTCAACGGAATCAGTCGGTCTAACTGGGAAACTATGCGCCGGAAACTTTCGCGCGGTATTCCCGTGCGTTTGGTCTTTTAAGCGCACGCACGCGCGGAACGTGGCATGTACTCTAGGTATTACCTACATAGATTTCCCGACGGAATCCCCGAAAACTTCTCCGTCTCCTCGCGGCTAAATTAATATAATATTACGAGCGTAACTCTTATGTTCATCTATGTCTGTTGCTGGTTTCTATTCGGGGACATATACATATTACGAATATTTCTGGAGAATTTACACCGAGGTGAGAATTAATACGATGATAACGTATCGAACGAAGGATATGCCTTGGCAATCTCGGCCGGACCACCGCCGGATCGTATTGTTCAAGTGTAATTCCGTTTTCAACTAGATCGGAGGGTATTGGAACGGAGAGTGGATGCTTTAAAGATATCTCTGTCTACTACTAGTCTATTTTCCGGTGTAGTACTCCTAGAAGACGCGAAATAGAAAATGCGAGGAAAGCACAAGGGTACGGCCTCCGTATGGCCTCGATACGGCGGTGTTTCCATGGAATATCGATTTCACGATGTCTGCAACGGTTCTGAGGGCAAAGACTGCTTCCAAGTAATTTATCGATAGCCGAAGCGCAGAGACAATTTTCCTCTTGCTCTTCGACCTCTCGTCGATTCATCACGCGCGAACCGCCTTTGCCGCCTTAACGCTGTTTTACCATTTCGGTTACCGACGCGGCGCGAACTGTTTCGTATTAATAGTATTTCGCGTGAAACTTGTTACGTTCTGTGCGTGCATACGAGTAAATATAATCGTACACATTTCCCTATGTTTGTTTGGTACTCGAGTATTGTTGGTACGACTCGTGAGCATCGATTGTATGTGTAGTACCTATATACGTGCGCACCAATTTGTCGACGTTAGTATGTAGGTACTAACGGATAGTTTCTCTCTGAAAAAGATAACTGAAATGTTTATGAACGAGATGTCGCGTAGGGCTGTAGGCTGATTGCGAGCTTCACGGTCAAGCCCGACGGAGCAGGACATCCCCCCTGTGTTCTGTATACGTATACTAAGAATAGCGAGAGGATTTAAGCTGATTGCGGTCGATGCCAGATTCTCTTTCGGCATTCCCTCCTTACTGCATTTCCACTACCACTAGATACCTACTTCTTCACCTACCCAAGTATCCATGTATCTACTATCTATATCTTTTAGCTATTTCTCTCATTTTTCATGGGTGCTTCCTTCCTCTCCGATGTCTTGCCCCCACTTGCAATGTTATGCGGGACATTCCACGGGAAATCGGACACTTTTCGGAGTAACATTTTGGATGTTGCTGAAATTTCAATATGTTATAGTCTTTAGTGATATTTAAACGTACCTCAAAGGATTTTTCAAAATTTTGAGAAATGTCGATTTTGCAACTGTTTGAAGGAGTGCTAACTTTTTCAGTAAATTGTAGCTATGGAAGTAGTAAACGGATGGAGATGAGCTTTACGGTGCTTATAGAGAAGACATTGAAGTTTTAAGAAAAAATTATTTGTTTAAAAAAAAATTTAACCATTTTTGTGCAATTATTTTAAACAAGTACAAGGTTTTTAACATCGGGCGCGATTTTAAAAATCTGTAAAATGAAGCGACCAAGCGGTTATATCTGGCATTCTTATACAGTGTTCTCGAATATGTTAAGTATTTGTAAAAAAAAACTGAAGAAGGAAAACTTTTACTGCTTTTTATACACAACATGATACGGTAACTCAATTTTTGATGTTCGCACTATTAAAAAGTTAGCACTTACCTTCAAACAGCTGTGAAATCGATATTTTTCAAAATTTTATAAAATCCTTTAAGGTATGTTTAAATATCACTAAAGATATTTAAATATCACATATTCAAATTTCAGCAACATCCGAAATGTTACTCCGAAAAGGGGTGTAAACAAGTCCACGATAGCAAGCATCCTGCTACAGATCATCCAACATCTGTACATGTACTTGCTCATAATCAGAGAAATTGGCTGGGCTCTGATTAAATCAAACTTGTGCGTGCAAGCATAACGGGTAAATGCGTAAATCAAATTAGATAATCGATCGATGCAATCGGATAAACGTAGTAGCGAGGAAAACGGCCGTGCACCAGGCAAATGTAGCGATTATACTCTGTTTACTTTACAGTATACTCTGAGCAAAGTGTAAAACCTTGCTACGACGATACAAGGAAAATGGGAAATCAAATTATCGCTAATAATCGTCTTCTCAAAGAGGACAATAACATGCCAACACCGAAACTGCGATGACTGGTATTTCCGATCGAATTTCATCGCCGCTTTTCCCCCATTTGACCGGAAACGTAATGTGTACTTTAAGGGGGTAGGTAACCCTCGAACTTTTCAAAAATTCGATTTGGGGATTTTTGCATATTCCGTTAGGCACATCTTTTCTACGTATTTTAGGCGCAACCGGGCCCTGAAATTCCAAAATTGACGGAATTACTGCAGGAAATGTACCAGCCTGCACATGAGATCGCATAACGACAAAACTGCATGTCCAACTTTAAACACGATTTTCCAGAAACTACATTTTCCAAAATGGTGAACATGGTCAGTTATATGCAAAACATCTTTTTATACCAACATACATATTTGTAACATCAACTGCCCTTTCGGGAAATCATACGAGGGAGAATGAAAGTTTCGGCAGAGTAGTCTTTTTTATTCTTATGCTTTTTCATCCTTTATTCGCCTCTTTTAATTACCTACCCATGTATACAAACTTCCATTATAATTCTCTAAAAACTCTATTCGGATTGTCAAGTGGATACAATTCAGCACTTACAGTACAATTCCATGCACTGGAATTCTTTGGTTCTTGTCTAAAGTGTAATAAAGTGTACACTAATTACATACATACATGTATCACTGCCTTATTCAATTTTAGTTTTACCATACTAGGTAATAGTTAATCGCTAGGAAATCTAAGGAAATATCTTGTCCGCCCCCCCCCCCCCCCACAAAGCGTGAATATGGTAAGTAGGTATACCTAATTCGTTGGCCCACCCTTCTCTCATTCTTCTCCCTCACCCCCGTTTATCCCCTGTTGTCCCTTAATTTTATTCTTCTACTTCCGCACGTGCAAAAGGAATTGAGTGGGTAAGAAAATAGATAAATAAGTATGTAACGGAATCGAATAACCATTGTAGAAGCATACGATGCACTCGGTGCTGCTCACCCTAAGCGGATGTTCCGAATACACAGTATGTATGCTCTAATACTGTCGAGTTTACCTTCGATTCCAACACAGAACCGCGACACGAATGAGCAAAGGCGGAGAGACGTTAAATGTGCCATCGAGGCCAAGTGCGCTTTGCTTTATAGGGGCGCGAAGAAAAGGAAGAGAGAGAAAAATGACAAGAGAGAGATCGCGCGCTCATTTGTTCATTCACCCGTGTCATCTTTCCTCCCCAAGAGATGATCCTCCTCCCTCCTCCTTCTCTTCCACCCCTAAATCATCACGTGCCTGTGGACACGTCTCTTCCTATTTGCATGGATTTTCTTAACGGACGTCTACACATATTAATATGTAAATTTCTCATTACGAAAAAGGGGGATCATCATTCATTGGCGCGTTGCTTTCGCTTGCTCGAATCGTAGAGAGAGAGAGATTCATTTTATCGTACAAGTACAACTATTCGAATTTACCAATTGCGACCAACGAAGATGGATCAGAATTATTAATGTTTTCTATCCAATTGGCTCGGTGATTCTTTTGTAAAGGAGCTACCAAGATGATCTGGCGACGTTTAAACAGATTTCTGACACGATGTTACAAACCAATCGACCGGCTAGAAACCCTATTTCTTCGGATGAAGAATATTTCCACGATGGCGAACCAAATTATATTTCTAATGCTGGCCGATCGAGTGCTTATAGCGGAACCTAAAATGACGTGTCTTTACACCTTGATGTTTTACAACGTTATTACTTACTGTGTCAGCTACATTAAGGAATTAATCGAAAAGGAAGATTGGTCACCGTACGTGACTCTCACAGACACATCGAAGATTAGACACTTGGCCATGTCCGCTACCAAGATAGTCCTCGAATGGACCAAAGCTGTCACCTTTGCCGTAACGTTAACGTTTACGCTTCTCGTATTCGCTTTAGAGCAGAGCCTTACGCAATACAAGTAAGTAGTTGTATACCTACCTCCTATGCAATGGCGAACCGACTTTGATAATAAAAGAAGAGAACCCGAGAGTCAAAAGGATTCGCGATGCGTATAATAAAATTCTCGTTAATTAATGTTATAGACCTTCGACGTTTTACACCGTAATAACATGGATCTATTATTCGGCCACGGAGAAAGTATTCGCCGAGATGTTTCCGTCCATGTTGAAGTTGATGCGATTGGAGGCTTTGGAAAATATAGAAGATCTTTACGCTCCGGTAATATTAACATCGTTCACCATTGCAATCTCGGCTCTATTCGCCTTGATGCTTCTACCGGTTGCATCTTGGAGATTTCTCTTTGTTGCTTGCTATTTGAACGTTTACATGAGACTGAAAGACCTCGTGCAAAAGTCTGTTGCCACGTTACAACGTGAACGTGAAATATTGAATCGTTATAGAAAAGCAACGCGTAAAGATATTGAACAATTCGATGACGTTTGCGCCGTTTGTCTTTGTCATATGACCCAGGCAAGAGTAACGCCTTGTCGTCATCTTTTCCATGCGGACTGTTTACGCCAATGCCTCAAGCACACCAGCGACACTTGCCCTATGTGCAAAACGCAACTGAAATTCCAATGTTAATGCGTATGGACATGGCGGTAACGTGTCACATCGTATGTATTCACTTTGTTGCCCAAACGACGTTGATCGTATCGACGCGACGGTAAAATTTATCCATCGTTCGATAAAACTTTTCCTGCGCGAGCGCACTTTTTCTATCCCGACGCGAAATTATCTCAACTAGCAGACTAGCTGACGAACAGAAATATACTATTATCGTCCGACTCCGAATTTAATCGAATATTCTTCCCGCACGCGTATATTGTACTTGCAGTTGAATCGAATTCGTGTTGGATAAGTGAAACGAGTGAGGCGTACTTTATTTGTAATCAACCAGAAAATCGTACATTCTTCTGTCGAGCGAGAATGTTATTAGGAAAAAAAAGACAGAATGAACGAAATGGATTTTTCGCCTATAGTTCTGAATTGTCGATTGTAGCAACGGTCAAGATAATAATGGGAATTAAAAGTTCTACCATCGGACCGATAACAGACATGTCCTATAAAATTCTACTTTCGATTGCGTTCGGCCATCGTTTATTTTGTATACATGTATCGGGTCCATCTAATCGGTCGTCGTTGTACATACGCGCGCGCTCGCGCGCGCACTTACGTTTCTCCCTCGTATTTAAGCGTAATATCTATATATTCACCGTCGGGGCTATCGTAATTATTTATCGGTGGAGTATGTACCGGTCCAATTGTATTATATGGCAGAATAGAGTCGTCGAACTGGGGAAATATATGTAATTTCATTGGCTAGTTGTGTATGCAAAAAAGGAACGATTGTTTTCCAATATTCGAGTTATACATACTTCTATCGCTTTCTTATAAAGCTGTTCCGACACGGCTCTTAGTTCTTTCAATGCTTTTTCTTGCGAAAGCGCGATGGATTCTATAACGCGCACGTCATTTATCCATTGTTGTTGTTTATATCTGTTCCATTCCTTTTCCAATAATGCTCTCCTTTCTGTTTCCTCCGTGGAAAGCGGCATAACCTGACGAGATAGTTCCCTAGAACATTGTTGCTCCTGCACGATGATATTAAAAATAAAATAGCTGTAATTCTAAGCGCTGCAACATACTTTTCCCGACTTATCAACTCCGCCGGTATATCAACTTCGAACAGTGGTTTCAACTGCTTGGAATTTTTTTCCATACGACGGATCTGTTTCTCCAGTTTCTTTTTCTTCCTCTCTTCTCTAGCTCTAACGATGTTGGGATCCAGTCTCTTTTTCTTTTTAAGCGGTTCTCCTCTAAAGTATACACGATATGAGTAGATATCTCGTAGAAAGGATCCTTGCGCGAAGCGAGAGTATAAATGTTACTTACAAAAGTATGTTGGTCGCCTGGAAATATAAGGGATACGCGCATGTGGCAATATTGCGTGGACCAGCGACCGAACACGCTGATAGCCTGTGTCGGCATGAAAAACAATCATCAAAAAATAGCGATCGAGAAATATACAAATTACATTTCACTCGTTAACCGTCGTTACCTGGCGAAGGTATTTACCACGTTTAATACACTTGACATTTCTCAAAATTTCAACTTCCGATATCTTTTTTATCTTCACTCGGCTATCTTTACCCCTATAACCTCTTTCCTACTTTTTCTTTTGCTTTTACTTCTACGTATAAAAATGACACGCACACAAGTACAATATCAAATACCCGCGAGGTGAATTTGTAAAGAAAATCACACGAATGCCAAGAATGACTGGAATAATATCTTATAGAATTGTAGATATTGGTAAATACGGATGCAAAGAATGATAACAAATTAACAAATCTACAAATCTGTTTGAGCGTGATGAGCGTTGAGCGGTGCCAACACTGCCAACAGAATAACAAAGTCGAACAAAGGTGACTGTGTGTTAATTGTAAAGTAATCGAAGAGAATTTCTCATTTACCATCAAATGGACGTGTAATAAACAACTCTGGATGAACAATAATAAAATTGAATAGCATTCATTTTATAGTGATTGAATTCAAGTTCCGTACACCGTATGGAAGTAGTACTATGGGCGGTATTCAAAGTGGCTTTTTAAGCTATGTAAGATCGCCTTAACTTGGCCTGATGATTCAACTACGTATATACACACTTGCATATGTATTTAGCTTTGATTACAATAGAAGAGGACAATAAGAATAAAAGTTGCTTTATTTGTATAATTGGAGATTCAAGTTTGTTTCAGCGAGCGAGACGAAATTAAATCGCCGAGGAATTGTACACGGAAAAGACTGCAATTATAAGGAGCAATGTGTACGTTAAATATGTTTGAATATGAAACTTTTGAAACGGATGAAACAGTGGCAAACACGTGAGTACTTCGTCGCGCATTAATTTCATATTATTCCCTAAATGGGTAACGATGTATTTTTCAATCACGTTGTCCGTGTTGATTTACTTTTCGTAGAATAAATGCCTCTACCGATGCCGCTACACTCGCAACCGATGCTAAAACATCTTGCGCAAAATGTGGATGCCATAAAATTCATATCTCGTTGAGGAGCAAAAACGGATATTGTAAGGCGTGCTTTTTGTCTATATTAACGCACAAGTTTAGAGCCACGCTTGGTAAGTCGAAATCGGTGCGCCCGAACGATTCGATACTTATCGCTCATTCAGGAAAGGCAAATTCAACGGTACTGGCGCATCTTATCGAAGCTAACGCGAACAAATCGGTTCCCAAGAGGCTCCAGTGTCAATGGAAAATTCTTTATATAGATGGTAACTATATATATGTATATGTTACGAGTAATTGTGTGCAGGGCTTGAAAACTGTTATAATATCGATTTTGGTTCTCCAAACGGTTATGAAAAACCTTTATTCTGAATAACTGTTATGAAGAACCGAAGTTTACAAGTATTTTATCTGATTCGGTTACGGTTCCTACTTCCCTCCTCGTATCGATTCCATAACCATTGTTTTTTTGGTTTTATATCGGTTCCGAAAAGGTTCTAGAATCAATTCTTGTATTAGCTTGTTGCTACTTGATATCATCAATTATTATTGCAGCTGCAGATTACTGTACATGTGCATATTTTATACAAAATCCTTATAGAAAAATGAGAAATATTTATACATATCATTGGTTTCTAATAAAGCATTTGGAAGCATTTTTCAGAACCGTTTCAAGCCCTGATTCTGTATTTTCCAATATGATCTTCCACGTGTTTTTTTTTCACCAATCTGTATAGATGGCATAGCGAAAGGGCGTACGGTTGAAGAGAGGGAACTCGTTCGAAATATGCTAGCCGCAGAAGCGAACGATCTGCAGTTACCAATGCACGTACTGTCTTTGTCGAGGTGTACGACCGATAATCTTTGCGACGAGATACAATCGATAAATGTGCCGTGGGCAAGCATCGTCGACAATGATGTACTCGTGCAAGAAATGTTTAGCAAGTTGGAAAGCGATACGGCGAGAGATGAATTACTCCATCAACTAAGACGCCAGTTACTTGTTTCCGCAGCTCGGAAACTGGATTGTAATAAAATCTTTGTCGCCGATACATCCGTTGATCTCGCGATAAAAATGCTTGGAAATGTATCAACCGGAAGAGGCTCTCAGTTGTCTCTTAACGTCGGCTTTTCTGATGCGAGATGCGCCGATGTAACGCTTCTTAGACCACTGAGAGATTTCACCGAAGAAGACGTTGCTGGTTATTTAGAATGCTGTGAAATAATTCCGGTTTTTCCTTCTCTAAAATATAATCAACCTTTTCCTGCCTCTATAAGGAGCATTACGGGAAATTTTGTTCGTCGATTAGACTCTGAATTTCATAGTACCGTGTCTACGATATATCGTACCAGTGAAAAATTAGCGACCAAAACAGATGCCAATGCTGATATTAATGGCATCTGTATAATTTGTGGTTTGACTATAGATTCGTGTTACTCGCAAGAACAACCATCGGTTGTCGAAGCGAGGACATTTTCCAAGCTAGTTTCAACGAGTACGGATTGTTCGTCAAACATAGTTTCAGGTTCGTTGAATCTTTATGGGCAATCAAAAGATGATGATGAGCGGGTAGAAGGTACGGATAATTTGGACAAGAAATCATGTCTGTGCGCGAGTAACGCTAGTGCTGGATGTAGTCTTTCAAACGTGCCATCTCTACGACCAAAAACACTGGAAAAATATCTCTGTTATGGCTGCAGACTAATTTTCTTAAATTCAAATGGAATGTGTACCGCGTTACCTGCTTTCATAGTTAATAAAATCCACAAAGAATTACGTGTAACAAGTTTACGAAAAGAAATAGCAGACTTTCTCTTATAATCGAGTAGACGAAGAAGAGAAAGAAATAAAACCTAAGTTACTGTACAAGCTGATCGTGTTGTTTAAGGAGGTATTATACCCAAAAATTTTATATTTTTTTATTTTCTAATAGTTTTCTAATAGTTACGAAAATATGTCCCTAAAATATTAAGGTGAAATTCGTAAAACTCCCAGAGTTATAGGGGCTTAAGGCCGCAGCGTCGCCGGCAGTCGTTCCCTCGACTCTTGTATCAAAAGAGGCTATGACTGCCAGCAGAAAAGAGAGAGCTGCCCAACATGATTTTTTTGAAGCTGAGGAAGGTTTCATTTACGGTCCTGGAATAGCAAATTAGGGGTAAGTTACAGAAATTAGTCGTTATCTACCGTAACTTTAGTTGTATAGGTCGTAACTGCATGAAAACTTTAAACGCGTTTTTCTATACATCTCTTGCTTTTTTAACCCATTTTATAGTGCTAATTTAATTAAAAATTTAAAACTGAATTTTGAAAATATTCCCTTTTTTTAGTATAAAACTTAATAAAGATCAATTTTGAAAAATAAACGATTTTTTCTCAAAAGCTAGGGGGGTCAACTGTCCCCCCCCCCCCTGCGGACGTACATGTTTCGGTTCAGGCATAGAGACATTGTGTCCGGGTTTAAAAGAAACAACGCATTATGGGCCGAAATTTAAGTCCAAGAAACGAACGAAAAAAAATTCAATCTAACAGGAACACAATGCATAAATAAGTGGCCCCGTTTAAAAAGAACTTAAATAATATCTGGGATCAGAACAAACGTAGCGGAAATTGCCGAAACTCCAGAACATTTTTTTTCAGTAATTATATATTTTATAAAGATTGATATATACATATATTTAATTCTGACGTTGTAATTCGTAAAACAACTTTTGAAATATTATTATCAATATTAATTATAAACGAAAGACGTAGAAGAATGGTGTTTAAGGAGAAACTAGCCATCGTCTCTGTACTACGTAAATACGTGCAGACGAATTGTAACAGACCGACCCAGTGCGCCGACAACATTTATATTTTTTAAAAGGGTTTTTGTAAATACGTACAGACGAAAATATAAATAGCGTGCTTTAGTTAAAGGTTAAAATTAAATCGCACATACACGTTTTTATGAAAGACATTTAATTTGTAATTAAAACGTAATCACATACATATTTAGTATATACATATGTATGTGTATATATATATATATATATATATATATATATATATATATATATATATATATATATATATGAACTTTTTCAGTTGACTCACTCGGGCTGACTCATTTTTGTTTATATATGACTCATACTGTACATACATACATATATACATACACGCAACTGAACCAAAATGCTTATGATAAATTTTAACCGAGCTATCCCCTATTATTTTTTCATCTTCCCTTTCATTACTCTCCACGCCTTGATTGTTATACGCGTTGCTTACCAAAGCGTATTCATTGTGTTTATAAAAAATGTTTTATTCACCGTAGTTATAAACAATCATTAATGTATAGTAGCATACATACTATGTATTACCGACTCGCGATTAGCGATTACATATCAATGTTTCTGGGTTCAAAGACGCTTTATATTTTAATACTTCAGGCTGTTTGCGAGTCGTTGAAATATACGCAAAAGTCATTTTAATATTGACTATGAAGAGACATATTTTACCAGTAAGATTCTCTTCCTCGCTTCTCTCGCCCCCAAATATTTCAATGGAAACAACTATAAATTTAAAACTTGTTACCTTGCTTCGTTTCCCTTTTAATCCTTGCGCCAAAAGTAACGTTCGCCGCATAACAACGTCACATGTTCTTCACGCTTTAATTAAGCTTTGAAAATTCGTACTACTCGCACTATGTATTGTTTACATATCGGACATTCGGACATTTGCTTGCCACAATTGAGACAACAGGCCATATGACCGCATTCCAGAATCACACATTCGATCGGTTCATCCCAACAGATTTTGCAAAGGTTTTCGTTCTGTGTTTCCATGTCTACTGAAACATACATGTACATGTATATGTGTGTCTATGCGTTGAAATAGGGGACAAACGCATTTTGGTCGAAACACGTCAGACCGGTTATTTCTTACCAGCTTTCGATCGATCATGATGTTTCCATAATCTGCAGGCTCTATCCAATAATTCGGTCCTCTCTACGCACCCCTTATAGTCTACACGATTCGCGGCTAATAAATTCTTCAATTGTTTTACACTTAAATATTCCAATTCCGATAATGCATTTATATCGGACAGTTTGACAAAGTTGGACCACTATATTGGGAAAGTGGATGCCCACAACATTGTATTTGTATCGAGAAATTTAAATACGGTTTCACGTAAAGTGATAAAAGTACCGCTACATACCGCAGAAACTTCTCTGAACTCGTTAGGACGCAGTATATCAGGAATTTTTGAATCTACACCCTCTTCCGAGATTATAGGCTCCGATCTTTGGCTCGGGTTAAAGATTTCTTCAACTTGGTCACGATCGATACTCGTGGTGCCAGTTCCATGCGCTCGATTTTGAGTGTCAGCGGTGCTATCATCTCTCATGTTTGTTGGTTCAGTCGACGGCATACTACCGCTGAAATTGAACTTTGATGGAAAAAAATTCTTGTCCCTTGTCTCTTTGCTAACTACTAATTATCACACATACAGTGGAGGACAAAAGTATGTGAACACCCTTTAAAATTGGCCCAAACGCCTTGAATTTTTTTGAGAAGCTGCCCGAAATCAGCGATTTTCGACCTTATTCCGCGATCTTTAAAATTTGGAAAAATGACCTTTACTATTTTTTTTGCTATTCCGACCAATTATAATTTTTTTCAAAACGACGAAACATTTCACTTAGTAAACTAATTTTTCTAGCTTCTCAACAAAATTCAAGTCGTTTGGACCAATTTTAAACATGTACGATTTTAAAGGGTGTCCACATACTTTTGTTATATATAGAGTACGAGTCTTTAACTTAACAAGTCTTTTACAAAGACAAAATGTGCAATGATACTTGTTGAAATTAATATCAACGCTTAATACAACTTACATGTTTTGTGTCCTTCTGTTTTCTGTATTCTCTGGATTCGTGTAAGCACTGCTACCATTAGCAAACACCAAGAGTAGTTGTATTAAATCTTCTTTCTCTGCGGGAGAAATAAATGAGAAACACAGTTAACTTTTAAAACCATAGCGATAAATTATTTCTGAAGGAAAAGCATTAGAAGTTGAAAGATATTTTGATTATTCCATAGCCCATACATACCAATACATCCTTTGGTGGTTACCTGTTTGGCCAACAGATATCGGCGCAAATCTTTAACACACATTTGAATAATTTGACTTCGTATCAGAGGCCTCCGCGATAACACAGCGCAACTGTGGCAGCTCAGTATATTGTCTAATCGCTTCATCGCGCACTTAGAACAGAAATACCTCAAACAATCCGTGCATTGTTTCTGAAAGTGGCACACAATAAGGATAAAGTTACCTAACCTGCTAAAAGATTATGTGCGCTATCTTACCTTGCGCATGAAAAAACTGAATTTTACACTACAAGATTGACAAGCCATGCCGTAAAGTACACGAATTTATACGAATGCTGCAAGAACACATATATTTATATCGGTACATACACACTCTGTTCGTTGAGTAAAAATTCAGAGGTTAGATTTACACTGAATCACGGAAGCGTATTTAGCAAGTATATGTACCTATACACCTTCCACCTTATAAATACTAATAATACGAAGGCACATTAAAGTGGTAAAAGACTGGAAAATAATTGCAGTAATCGATGCGTTTTACTCTACTAAAACTTTCTCATTACGCATTGCCCATCCAAAACGTTAAGATGATGACAGATTGTGAATGATCGTGAACTGTCGTGAACCAAAACCAACCAAAACAGAGGGGAACTCCCTACCACACTACCGCTCTTTTAAAGATGGCGTGTATGTACGTAACGTGCATATGTACTTATACATGAATAATAGGGTAGCTCTTATTTTCGACTTTTGAATTTTCTTCGGGGCACCCTCCAGAATGGTTCCAAATAATTAAAAAAAAATCCCTTGGCCCTTAAACATTCAAATAATTATTTAACAGCTCGCGAAGTCGATTTTATATAATATCCTCCAAGTTATTGATTAAATAAAAAAATATGTCAAACAAAAATTGTTGATCCGGTCAAGGAGCATCTTTTATGTTCTATTACTTTTTCTCGCGCGACAAATGGTTTTCGAAAAAAGTCCGAAAGTCATTCAATATACCCCCTTAAGAAGACTGAAGTGTAGGTAAACCCATATTGTACTCTTACAAGTTAATTTCGAGATTCTTTATTGCCTATATAATAATAGTATCGTAATAACAGTGACGTGAAAACACAATCTACGTGAATTTTGCACAAAACGTCGTTGCGGTTACAGTCTGTCTGTAAAGTGCAATACATATATACATACATATATATATATATATATATATATGCCAGTATGTGTACGCTTCAAGCGTGAATGGGACAGTTCATGGTATACTGTGTACACTGTGTGGTTATTTTTCTAGAGATGATGATATACATGTATAGTGACCGCAAAAGTATCGAACGAGACACGAACGCACTTGCAGGGTGAAACGGTCTACATTATATTTAGATGAATAAGTAATTGATCCGAATAACTAATTGTTAGTTTTTGCTAGTTTAAAGTAAATTAAGTAAAAGAATATGAACGAATAAATTATTAGAAATAATATGGCGATAGAAAGTCGCGCGTATGCTAGTTCGCGAGCGCGACATAGGCCACAACATAGGCATAGGCCAGCAAAGCGTAAAACGCGGATCACATACTACTTAAGTATTTGGTTTGCTATCGAGTGAAATGCGCAGCTTTTTTCCCCCACTTGGTTTCGAGGATCAGGAAACGTGGTTGGCAACTGTTAAAAACTTGAGTGTCTTTTTTTAAATTTACATAGAAGGGTGCATCGTGTGTTTGGAATTTCGAGGAAATCGAGCTTCCCTCTGTGATCGTTCCGTCGAGTGGATCGATGAAGACGAACGTTGATCCACACCCTCCGGTTTTATTTCGACTGGTTCGGCAGTGACAGCGTTCTCGTGAAAGGCATCTTTTCTGAAGAAGGAGAAATGGAAGAAAGGAGTAGGATTTGTACCCATGACTTTGTCTGCAGCTCCGCAGGACTGCACCTACGCGTGTGCTTACGTATATCTATTTTCCGACGAACGAAACAACGATTTCGGGCAATCCTTGAAGTAAGGCCAGCATTCTCCATGAAATTTTCCTCTTTTCTCAGCTTCAACGTAATCTTGTAAGAGATTTGCAAATGGTGACTTACTGGCACTGAAGATGATAAATATACTTTAGTTTAGGTAGTAGGTATTAAAAGGTATTGAAAGGTATTAAAAAACAGGGATCTCGCGTTGAAACGGAGAAACGCTTACGTGAATAAGAGTTTCAGCATTTCCCCGATTAGGCCGAAATTGCTCAACGGGTGTCCTTGTATCTCGCAGATCGCTCTTAGCAGGCAGGCCTTTCCGTTCAGACCAAAATTCGCGAGCATGTCCTCGGCGGTGCCGTATAAAAGGGCTCTTTCACCCCCATAAAATGCATTTGTTGGCAGATCCGCGATCGCCTCCCTCTTACTGATTTGGCGCTTTACAAACGCCGCAATAAACTCTGCCGTAGTCGAAGCTTGATGATCCCTCGTGGTAGCTTCGAACGCCGATGGCAAAGCGCCATATGGGTTTTCGTTGTCGGTAAGACCAAGCTTGTCAAAATCGACTGTAACGTGTGAGAAAAGCGAAGAGTAAGTAACTAGGTACCAGGAGATAAGCGGAAAAGAATGAATATCAGGCAACGTTTACTCACTGGTGAAAGGGAGACTGATAGTCATGTTACTAAGAAAGCCATAGGGTGGATATCTAACGAACGGTAACGCTAGCGTCGGAGTTATCGACATTATCGTGCCTGGCGGTAAAGCTATTCGGCCATCGTTGGTTATCCAAAACAGCCTCTTTTGTCGATGATGAGAGTATCTCGAATGAGAATGCTCGTTCGTGCCGCTTTCGCTTTCGACATCCGACGATTTCAGGAATAAAATCAATCCGAGTAATGCCACCACGCTCCCCCTCCTCCTCCTCCTTTCCATATTTTTTTCTCTCTCCCCCGAACACCCGGAGGAATTGTTAATCTTCAGGGCAAGTTATTGTCCGATCGATGTAGGATGTATCTGATGAAGTTTAAACAGACCGGGTACGTACCCGCTTTTATTTCATTAATGATTCTCGTAGCATAGAAAGGATCGAGCGAGATTAAAGGGATCCCCGTTAGGTGTGTAAACTGTAAATAATTGACAAAACTCGCGTTACCTTCGTATGCGTCATGCGCGATGCTATGCGGTGCATATCGAAACGATGATACCTAGGTGGGTACCACCAATACTAATAGTCGCGGCTCATGACTCGCGTTCAGCCTGTAACAGTGTTGGCCCGGGGGTACCGGTCCAGAACAATTAATTTCTATGTAGTTGCATTAAAAGTTAATTGACTCTACCTCTACGTTCGCAAATAACGAGCCTCGGGTAGGGGATTAGGTACATATCAGCTCATAACAGCCCGTTTGATCGGCGCAAGTGAAAAACCCGAGGAGAATGAGAACGGATGGGTGAACCGAGTGGGTCAAACGTGGAATATAAATTCTGACCACCATATCCTACCTACATACGCGCACGGTCCTTCTGACATTCCTTCGTCAACGTCGACGCGTGCATCGAAATCAGAATCGAACGAGACCTGCCTGATGAATTGGATCTTAAATCGAATCGAGTTCGTCCGAACCGTTAGGCCCTACTGTAAAATCGGGTCGTGGATCAAACGCGATCACGCGCGAATCTCGATACGTCTCAGTTTATAGGTAGGTACTTTACCTATACTACCTACACAATACCTACCTATGACTTTGCAATTACGCTTTCTTTCCTACCTACATACTTTTACCGTCCTCCTCTTTTCTTTCAATCCATTATCGATACTTTCTTGGCCCACCCCTCGCTGACAACGCGCGTCTACGCTCCTTTCCCAAACTCCACCTTTCATCCCCTAAGTTATTATCCTTGAAACAAAATTTCAGAAACAGTTTTGGAGAAGGTGTAAAAATCAATAAAACTTGAATAAAATTACATGTTTCTGTTCTTTCGTGTAGAGTTAAAGTACATCGGGTTGGACACGCGTATAACCAGGGGCGCCCAGCGACTTTTCTCCAGAAGAGAAGGGGGGGAAGCAACTTTGGGATGATGGTAAAGAAAAATATACGCCTCGTGCTTTTTTTAACCGTACGAAAGGTCGTGAATAAAATTTTTCGTGGCAGTTTAAACTAAGTATGCGCATTAGGGTGACTCTTATTTACTCTTGGTAAAATTTTTTCAAGATTTTCTTCAAGATATAAAATCGACTCCGCGAACTGTTAAATAATTATTAAAATGTTTAAGGGCCCAGGGACACCCTTTCCCGTTATCCGATCGAGTTCAAACTTTACACGGATTTTTTTTAATTATTCGGAACCATTCTGTAGGGTGCCCCGAAGGAAATTCAAAAGCCGAAAATAAGAGCCACCCTAATGCGCATAGGAGACATGCGGCAAGAATCGAACATGCTTAATTAATTAAGGATTAGACTTGAAACACAGCCAGTCATGAGAGCTACCCGTTTTTACGTCTGTCTAAAAGACGGTATTAATTCGTTTTAAATCTGCTCTTCAAAAGGACTTGGGTAACTTACGATTAATTCACAATAAACGAACAAACGAAAGAGGCAATTAAAAAAGTAAAGGACCCGAACTAAAAATATCATTGCATAACGGCAATCATTAAAATATTGTCATTTATCTTTCCTGCTTCTATTGTATCTAACAATAACCAAGTAATGGGCTTAAAATTATTGAATAGGCAAGAAATCGGCGAGAATCTTGTCATCGACGGCGCAGAAAAAAAGGTTTGCAGTTAGATCCGAGCTAGGTGGATGGCGAGAAAAAAGATAACCTTGTAAGAGTAAAAGCGTATGCAACTGGAATTGGTTAAAAATCGTTGATTACGGGTGCGAGTAGATGGATACATTTGATTCGTGACAGACACGTTGTTTGTTTCGTAGAGGTAGAGACGTTACCGCCAGAGAACGGTCGTTGTACTATAAGTGGGCTAATTTTGATGCACGCTGATTAACAGGGCTACGGCATAATTGCACCTACCACAGTTTTCCTTGCCGTTGCTAGAAGGATAGATCCGATAGAAGGAAGTTCCTTTTGCCTCCAGCAATTCACGTAGTAGCTGCACAATTATTATTGCGGGTAACAATAAACGTTTCGCGTCTAAAAGCCACCAATTTTACGTAAACGTACACTGTGCGCGAGGGGCGGGCGCCTGCTTCTTGTGCTCGCGTGTAGCGTAAGGTAATTTGTACTTTGGCACATATACACGATGCGTACAACGCGTCCGAACGTCACTGTCGGTTTATCGGACCAATGTTTGGCTCGCGTTCCTTAAGGCACGGTTAAACACGTGTAATGCGCGCTACAGAACACCATTAAAAGTTGCACGTGTTTAACTCTGCCAGTTACGTGTTTACGCCTTGCAATCACTTCCGCGCGTTCGAGTACATACCACAAAACTGACAAAAGACTAGGCTCTTTGCCGCTCTCTGCCTCGGACTGTGACCAGTGACTGCTAGAGTGAGCCACGCTATCCCCCGTTACGTTGCTTCCCACTTCGCCCCCCTGCATTTATTTCTTTATTCGTCGCCAGCTTTCTTTCGCTCCCTTCGCAGCACTTCGCAGTACCGTTATGTCGCGGAACGCTTTGCACATCAGGAAGGAGCATTAGATATGCGAAACATATTCGACATGTTAATAATAAAATTCACAACGTACTTTATTGTAAACCCACCAATCGAACAATGCAATACTAATACTAAATTACTCCGAGAACCCACGCGGGCGAGTGGGTACGCGTAATTATGACTCGACTCTATCGGACCAAGGTAGCGGGTAATAATAATGTTGGTTAATTAAAAAAGTTGGCTACTTCTCATATTCATAATCAACAACAAGCAGCGACGAGTATCGCCGCAAAACGCACTGCGAAAAATGTACATTATCGTATATGTATTTACGTGTATACGCACATAAACGCCCCTAGCAAGTCGAGTCGGAACATCGCGATCGTGACGATACGAGTACGGGGCATGCACACTCGCACGCATACAACCGACCATGCACGTAACAAAGAAAAAAGGAAAAGTGCGCGCACTTTTAACGTCAAAACTAATAACTCTAATTCTAATTAATCCCGCCACGCCTTGTACAGCGTTCTTCTATGGCACCAGATACACCCATGTGCAGCTTAAAGTTAATAAAAGTAAACCCACGAAACTACTATCAACATATCAATCTGTCACTCGCTTCGTATACGAAGGAAAATTATTTCCAAGTGTGTGGCTATAGCCAGTTGCAGATTTATGAAAACAAATTAAAAATTCACCAAATACCGGGGCTTTGAATTTAAACACATCTTTTCCGTGCTTTTCTCGTCTTTAAAGGGCCTTAAACTTGTGAAAAAAAATATTGCGCCTTTATTCTGCTACCAGATTGGCCCACTAGAAGTTGAGATATCGTGTGTACCGTCATGAAAAACAACGTTTTGAGAAAAACCCATTAGTATCTCCATTAATTATTCTTTTTTTTTACAACTTACTGAAATGTTAGTAAATAAGTGTGGATAATGTTTATCGGTAAAAATTGCGTACTTTTTTGTGGATCGTCCCTAAAGTGAATAGAGGATCTCGTCCCTCTAGACGAGATTACGCCCTTAACGCTATATTCGGCATACGCCATTACACTTTTTGAAATCTTTTCTTCAACACCGTTAACCGTTCTACGCGCTTCCTTTCATTTCCAACCCCAAGGAAGCATAATCGGTGCGCAAAATTATATTCAAACCATTGGACAACTTGGTCGAACGTTTAAAGTATGTACTCGGAACTTGGAGCATCGTTAAAGAGAATGATGCTATTGAATATTAAGTAAACGGTACAAAAAGGAACCAACGCGTGTCTGCTCACCCCCAACCCAACCTTTATAATAAATTCTAGATGGGGGAGAAGATGTTTTCCAATCATAGTAGACACCGTTGTCTGTGCTTTCCTTCTACTCCACTGCGCACAGCTCTTTCTATAATTTTTGTCCGCACACAATAATTATTATCCTCCAAACTTTTATATAACAAGTATTGCTATAAAACAGCATTGTACATAATATACATATATACTATATTGCAATCGATACGATATTTCTACACTGTTTCCAAACAAGAAAGGAAAAGAATGAGCAAACAGAGGATGCGAACGATATGCTTACTTTTTACTTTCCACTTTCCCTAAAGTGTTTTTCAAAATAGTAAATATAGGTACATTAGAAATAATTCGACGAATTCGGCGAACGTTTAGACGTTAATTGTCGTCAAGTATATATGATTACTGGTACGCGTTAAGAACGTACGAGCGAGCAAGGCACTCTTCTTATTGCTTTTTATAACTTTTCCATCCGAATTACAGCGATCGACTCCTTTCACATACATGCGCTCATCCATGTTGCCTGTTGTGTCTTCGTCGACTCTCCGATTGTGCAAAACATTGAATTATTTAGGAACTTGAAAGATTCGATGCTTCGATACGGATAATTTGGTTTCTATGTATGAATGTGCATACAGTATCCTCCCGCTATGAGCACGGGACGAGCGCTTATAATAATTAGCCGCCTTGGCGAATAACGGAGACGATGTATGGTAGCGATTAATATGATAGGGAGGGTACTGTATGTATGAATGAATGTATCTATGTACACATGATTTCGGCTCTGACTTCCTTCGCCTTTGCGTCACACACACACAGAAGGCAAGAGGACGCGAACATCGGTTCACGATTTCAACATGGTAAAAAGTGTGGAATAGTATAACAACGACAACTCGTAATTCTAGCGTAATTCTAACACATAAGTATGCATCTGTTGCTTGTGGTTCGTCTTGTCGTTATCGCCGGTTCCGTCTTCGTCATTTATCTTGTCGTTATCCGCGCGTTTCGATCTTCCTTGCAATCGAGAAGGATTACCTCCGTGGCGTTTGTTCTCTGTCGGGGGGAGAGAAAGAGAGAGAGAGATCCTTAACCTAATGCAAATTATTTCCCCAACACTTTTTAACGAGGCGATCTTGCGACCTTACGGATTAATATCGCGATTTAAAAATAAATTTCAATCGTATTTTGTACATCGAAGAGCTTCGTTTTCTTTGAACACGGTTTAAATCTAGCTCGCGTATGGATGCATAGGTACTATTCGCGTACAGAACACAGATTCATGTTTCACGAGCGTCGCACCGACAGCATATACACGTTCGCATCGATTCACGCTCACGTCTGCAGTCACATCTCACCACACAATATACGCAACAAGGGACACTGTATTTATACGTTTCATAGGCACGATACTCCAACACCAGCTTCCTTTTCTTCTTCTTCTTCTTTTTTTTCTTCTTCTCCTCCTTCTTCTCCTTCTATCTCTTTGAACTTTTCTTTCAATCGCTCAGACACACAACAAACTCTATTTACTAGCTATATAGTTTCGGCACACAGGACTCTACTATTTAAATTTATTTAAACAACTTGTTTATCCATAAAACTAACAGTTAAGTCTTTGGCGTTTGTACCAATGATTTTTCTATACGCGATTCGTATTTCGCGACGCTGATCCCCAATTAACGACTATCTCTTACAATTAAGACTTGTACGTCACATACATTCCACCATCTTTGTAGGTGTAAAATAGAAATCTATGCATACGTATGTACTTGATACTTGTACACACAAACACACACACACACACACACATCTCTTTTTGATAGGCACGTGCACGCTTATATATATGTTCCCGATGATACAACCAACGAGCGGCTCACGTGTCTCCGTGTATCGTTTGTTAAAATGTGATTCTCTCTCCCTTCGGAAGGATCATCATTGATATCGTGTGTCGTTTCGACACAATATAACAAATGGCTGATTATGTAGTCAGCATCAGTGTGACGGCACAGTACAACCGTTTGAGGGAGGAAAGGGAGAGACCGTCTCAACCGTATGCGAACAATACATTAAAACGGCGAACGAATCTCTTTTCAAACAGTCTTATTTGTCTAACGTAAATGCGAAGATAAACGCAATTGCTATCTGAAGTACTGCATAATGTTTCAATAGTAACAACCAGAGGAAAGCTAAAACCAATACGCGTAAAATAACGTATATATTTCTCATTCCAAGTACCGTATAGCCTCGAAACATGAAAGGAAAACACACGCAATCGTTAACGTCATGCAATCAATCGCTAATCTCGATAAAAAGAAAATGAACAAAATTGTAATAATGATAGTAGTAGTAGTAGTGGTGGTGGTGGTGGTGATGGTGATGGTGGTGGTGATTGTAGTTGTAGTAGTAGTAGTAGTAGTAGTAGTAGTAGTAGTAGTAATAGTAGTAATAATAATAGTAGTAATAATAATGATGATGGTAATAATAGTAGTAGCAGCAGCGGCAATAGTAATAGTAGTAGTAGTAGTAGTAGTAGTAATAATAATAATAATAATAATAATAATAATAGTAATAGTAATAATAATAATAGTAATAATAAACACAACGCAACGAAATGCTTTCAATGTTCTTTGGCTAGTCCCTGCCTTAATTTATCTGGCAAAAAAAAATACTATGGTACAAACGTACATGGAAATTAATTCAAAGTATGTACGTTCATTGCGAATGTCTGTAAACTGAACAATTATGCGCATTCGAGACACTTTTTCGCGAGGGAATATGGCAACAGATAAAACTTGACGAATAACATAAGCGATACTTTTAAACCCTCGGGGGTTCTGTTTGGTTCGCACTGCACGACATATCATAACATCAGTTTCTTGTCTCCTCTATCATTCTCCCCTTTCTCCCTCGAAACATTCAAAGAAACGCACATGCCTACGAGGATTCCACTACAAACTACGATGCGGAGAATTCAAGGAATGAAATTTAAATTAACATTCCATTCAACTTTTCCTCCAGTTACACCGAACTTTTCACTTGAAATATAAAATTTTGGCACTTGTTTGGCCGTTGACTTTATATATATGTTAATCCTGGCACTGTACCAGGATACGTTCAAGTACGTACCAAGAGAAGTAGAAAAAACGACACAATACGTGTTGCTCGTCGGGTGTGTGTATATATAGGTATAATTTGACCGGTAATATTATATTTCTCAGTCTCCCTAAGGAATCCGGCGGCATTCATTTTCATTATACTCGTTGTTTGTTCTTCAAACAAAAAAAAAAGAAAGAAGAAAAAATTACCTAAGATTATGTTGACCGCGCGGATTTCAAACTGTGCGCAAACATCGTTCAGCATATGTAGAAACGCGTATACACATATGCGTACGAAGAGAAGGCCGCAACACTTGGGGGCAATATTGTCATATGATAGAAAACGTTTGGTTACTTTCAGCTGGTTGGCATTAATTAATTTTCAAGTCTTGAGAGAGAGTGAGAGAGAGAAAGGGAGAGAGAGAGAATTACCCGGTTCTTACACTGCGCGCAGAAATTGTAATTGACTGCAACTAGGTTTGCGCGCCGTTCGCTTGACTCACGCGTTTGGGAAACTTGCGAGGAGAAAAGTAAGAGAACGGAAAGAATATTACTGAACGAGACTCGACGCGAATCGTAACGGTGGCGGTATCAAAGTGATACGATTGTTTAATGTTCTGTGTGTGGGGGGTAATGGAATCGGAAGCTAAAAAGGGTTGGTGTAAACGACAGGCAAGCAACACCGCTCTCGTTAAACCGGTACGGCCCCCTCACGTTCCTTTTCCTGCTGTCGCACGGCAACAGCTGCTTCGACCAGTAAGTAGAGACACTTGAACTTGTCTTTGTCCTCTTCGGGTGGCGTCGGTGGTGGCGTCTCATCCGTATGTGGACTGTGAGCGTTGCGCGTACTATACACTTCTGTTTCGTGCTGCACATCGGGCGTTTGGATAAGATGCTGTCTGGGTGCGCTCCAATATGCAGCTTCGTTCCCCATAGAAGATTCATCTTCGTCCCTGAATGAAGAAAAAA
Organism: Andrena flavipes; assembly: GCA_963971345.1. Taxonomy (NCBI): domain Eukaryota; kingdom Metazoa; phylum Arthropoda; class Insecta; order Hymenoptera; family Andrenidae; genus Andrena; species Andrena flavipes. The sequence goes on from OZ020481.1 coordinate 849,384, forward strand.
AAGAAGAACTATGTATTAATTTCGGTCGGGGTGAACAGCGTTAATTTTTGTGGTTAATATTTCAAAGGATATGGGACCTACCCTCGTCGTCGCGCCGGATGAGTAATCGTTTCTTCGTAAGCACCAAGCTGACCGACGTTTTGCTCGATCTTAGTCTCCGAGTAAGGATAGACTATCACGCTTGGCCACTGAGTCGTTGGGCGTTCTTCCTCGCTATGGGAACTACTCTCGTAATCATTCGGACTGTCTTCTTCGCTTCTGAAAAGTGAAAATCACACACGTTAGAAGACAATCGCATCCAACTATGATTATTAGATATATATATTATTAACCGGGTAGGGAATTGTGACGAACCGATACATTAATCCAGCAGGATCTTCGTAGTCATGGTCTCTGCTGCGTTTCGGTGCACTCATGCCAGCCAACGAATCCCAATTCTGGTTAGTCCTTGGGCCGAGACTGGATGCTTGTTGATGACTTCCTGCTGGCATTTTCTTGCCGCGACGAGATATCGTGTACTGTAGAGGGTCGTGGCCTTCTCTTCGGATCATTTCCGGTAAAATTCGTCGCCTAGCATTTATGAACCAATTGCAGACCTACATCAAATACAATATGTGTTTCATACCCAAGAACATATACACACACATTTACACGTTTTCACATTTTCACATTTTCGATTCACATTGCGGAGAAGAGAATAGAAATTAAAGGAACCAGCACTGACCTGGAGTACCGTGAGGTTCGCTTCTTGACTGAGCGTCAGCTTTTCGCTATCACTCGGATAGGCATTGTATCTGTGCTCGTAAAGCCATCGCTTCAGTATTTTCACCGAATGCTTGGGTAAGTTTCCCCTGCGTTTTCTCACGGAATGCGAACCAGAGTGGTGAAGTATGCCAGAGTGGACTTTAGCGCGCAATGCGTTCGAGTCCGTATCGGAACCGCTTTGGTCGTCATCTGTACTACTCGAAGAAGGAAAACGTTCTCTCGCTGAAACAAAATATTCACCGGTCAATTACACTTGTATAAGTAGAGAAGGTGATCCATCCGTCACGCCCTTACTACCCACACCACACAGTCTTGCGCGTACATACTCTCTTTCTTTTTGTCGTTTTTGTTGTTGTTATTATTCGGCAACGGCTCTAGTCTTTCAGCATTAAAAAAGCTTTGTTTTTCATCACACAAATCGTTCGTTAGTTTCACGAACTATATGCCCGACATTCTTTCGGCTACCCGAGAATGTAGTAAATATGTTACAAAAGCACCTATATGCGATATTTATGGAAATAAGAAGAAACGAATGATGCACAGCGCAGCTTGATTTTCTATTACTGGATTTTTTCCCCGTTTGTTCGCGAAATTATATTCTCGCGGGCTAATTCTACGGTCCTGGGGTTAGATCGCACCGACGACTAATCTTAGCACTTGAGAGTTTGTAGTTACGTAAGGTCCAGTAACCCGACGGCACAAAATTAGGATCCAAGCTCCTCGTGGCTAGACGAATACCTACTATGTATATGTGTATGTGTCACGATGGCTATGCCAGGAGGCGTCGGTGAGGGTGGTAAAAACGGGGTGCGGTAAGAAAACTGTACCGATAACATTATCGATGCGATACTATCATCGAAACCGTTATCTAGCCAAAAAAAAAGAGACACTCGGCGACCTTAGTTTAACCGGAACACGGAGCGTCCTCCTCCTCCTCCTCCATCCATCTAAATATACAACGAGTTGCCGGCAACTTGACGAATGCACCGTGTGCACTAATAGCGTTTCCTCACCTTCCTGGGCAATCGAATCAAACCGATAGACTTGGCACCGTAAGAACGTGGATGGAAGGAGGAGGGACCTACTATACCTACCTAACGAAAACGCCTATCGCTGAAACAATATTTATAATATTCCAATATCAAAATTGTTCGGCCCGACTTGAGGCATCTACCTACTACACACTTATCCCTGAATGTGCATGCCGAATGCCGACAAACAGAGTCGCTCACTCGTAATACATTCGGACCTTCTCGAAAGCATGTCACGTTGAAAAGTATTATTACCCATAATCTTATTACGCCTAATATTCTCGACTTTACACGTTTTCAAAGAATCGTAATCATGAACACCCGCTGGAAAGTCAAGTGTTATTTGGTTAAGTAGTATAGGAAACATGTAAACTCAGGGTTTCACTGTCTCTGTTACATTATAGGAGGGGGGATTCCAAAGGAAAGAAAATGAAAGCATGAAAAATAGAAAGCAAAGTCTATTGAAATTGCATCGATCCTGTTTCTCGAAATATGCCTCGCTAATCCAGCAACGATACGTGATAAGAAAAAGAAGCAGAAGAAGAAGAAGAAGGTAGAAACCGAAACAAGTCTGACGGCTAACCTTTCTGACATCTACTTGCGCACGCAATGTCTCGCATATTTTGCATTCAATACACCGATTACGAGCGTTCAACACAAATACACACGCAACATCCGTAATTCCAGGTTACTTGAATTAACAGCAAAAAGTGCAGGGTCATCGGTAGCGCTGCAAGAAATCCGCGTGCACAATGAAAGGATAGATATCCGTACAAATTTATATTTATAAAAAGTAGTGACCCCCACCCTCCTAGATCGTTATTAAATTCAAATCCTCTTTCCAACAGCCGATCGCTTAATCCCGCGCGCATGAGAACTGATCGACTTTCAAGCCATCTTTGTAATCGCAGCCCGCATTTTCCTCTTACAGGGGATAATGCTTTATGGATCAGCGGTAACGAATAGAAGTATTCTTTAAATTCTGGGAGCACGTGGTAAGTTGACCGCTGTCGATTCGACTTCGGAGTCGAACCGTGCCACGGGGTTTACAGCGATGCTTACAGGGATTCTCTCTCTGGCGCGCGCGCGCACACACACACACATCTATAGCCTCTCCATCTCCCGTCTTTCCCCGTTTCTTTTTACGTATCCCTCCGAATCACAAAGAAATCAAACTTGAAACACGGGAGGGTCAACCCTCGAGACGTGCGTGCACACAGCACGTAGCGTGTACATGTACGTACAAATTCTAACAATATATCTTGACGATTCGTTGTTTCCCTATGGATCACATTATTTATTGCGATACGCTATACAGAGGTTGTTGATACAGTTTGAAATCTTGTTCTTTCGACGATGAACAGGTGAAGAAAGAAGAAGAAGAAGGACCGTATTCGTGAAAACTACCTATAAAGGAAAAGGAATCAGTGTGAGCATGGTAAACAGACGAACATACGTTTTCATCGCTTCTTTAGTTTTGCGCGCACTGTACACGCGCGCGCACGCGAGAGAGAGAGAGAGAAAGATGTGTGTGCGTGGAGGGGGATGGGCGCCAGTTGCGCAACAGGCACGATTTTCCGTGCCAAGCCTAGGCTAAGTAACAGTGGACGATCGATCTCAAAATCGATTCTTCATTTTTAGCCCCAATAGAAAAATGGCTTTGCATAATTTTATGCCTACATTCCTATTCGATTAATGACTCCTTTTAAGAAATCTACTTGAATCCGCTGGAATCACGACATGTGGGTCTTACCTGTCGTAAACATATTTGTACGCTCGGACGAAGACAAAGTGTCGTTACATGATATCGTCGTCACTGACGACGATACTGGCAATATCGCGCGATGGCAATCCGAATTTCGTGAATAACGACGACGATGCTGTTGCTGTTGCTGCTGATGGTCGTTTTGATGATCGCGCGGATGCTGGTGATGATGGTGTCTATGACGACGATGATGATGATTATGATGATGGTGGTGGTGGTGGTGATGATGCTGATGATCGTTATTATTGCGATGCTGGCGACGACGACGATGATGATAATCTTGCTGTTTCTGTGTATGCCGATGTTGATGATCGTGATAATACGAGCGGTTACGAAACTGTTGATGATATTGCTGTTGTGTACCTGTAACTTTTTCGGTACTGTCTTTTTGTTCCAAATGTACAGATGCTGGTGGTAGCATGACGTTCTCGATATTCGTGCAAAACGCAAGAGGTTGATCAGGTTGCGCAAACATGCACACCTCGCAGAGGTATCCAAGTAAAGAATTTCAGCGACTCACGTTTATCAAGCGCTAGGACATTCTGAATACATGTATAGAAATTTTATCCAACCGATGTACATACGTACCATCATCTCACGGCCATCACTACGATAACCGTTTTATGGTATGTATATTTACCAATATCATTACCACGCGTTTCCCTCCTATCGCTATGTTCCCTTGCCCTTCTTTTCTAAACTTCGCTTAGTGACCATCAGAATTTAAACGATACAAAATGGAAGATGTTTGCTTCGTTTACTAGACATCGCGGCAACGTACGGTGCTTTAATAATTGGACGTCCAATGGCATCGAATGTTACTATTTTCTTTTCCTCTATTGGACGATATTGTCTCGTCGTGGTCGCCGTTGTCGTCGCCGTCGCCTTCGTCGATGATAATAACGAAAAGAACATTAATCTCGATGTCGATGACGCTCCCTCACACTGTTCCCAGCGCGGCTGCATTTCACAGTCTTGTAAATTAACTTTAATTCTCAGTTATGTACTTGTCTTTCACACATTCCCCCTCCTTTGTCCTTCTCTTGCTCAGAACTTTCTTTAAAGTTGAAAAAAATCGAATGAATCTCGCTGTCCGCTCTATTTCTCGCGATTCTCACATTTTTTTCATTCACGATTTTTTTCGCGCGCCGACTATTGGCTAGGCATTTTCCTCTCTTTTCGAATCAACATCGCAGTTCTACAGCACTACCCCAGCTGTTTCTAACAACTAAAACCCGATAAGACTCGAAGCGCAAAAGTACGTAGGTACGCGTTTTTTGCCATTCGCGTTTAATTTCGGGAACCGACGAATCTCCGCTAGGTATACGACGTCTAGGACGCGACTGGGCCGCCAACCATGTTCGGAAGCCGGCTTGACAGTGCTCTGACAAGACGGGACAACACGACGAGAGCGAATGCGCGTGCGTGTGTGTGCGTGCGTACGTGCGTGGCAGTGTGCTACGAAGAGGAGAAGGAAGGGGAGGGAGAGAGATCTGCACGCGCGCCCGCGCGAGCCCACTTTTCGCTTCACGGCTAGTCATTGGACTCTCTCTCCGTTCGTAGCCCTTCCCTTCGCGTCTTTCCCGCCACAGAGAGAGAGAGAGAGAGACTTGGTGATCATACGACGAGACCCGTTGGCCCGCGTTGTCCTAGTGACGCGCCGGCGATATAGCGCGTAAAGTTGTCCCCACCATAGTACACATCTTCTACTTGTTGGCGGGAAACACGTTCCGCAACAGCTGCTTCTTCTTATGTGTTCTTCAGCTCCAAAACCTTTACACCTCGGAATTTCAAATTCTCCAGCTCCCCCAACTATGCTATTATCTCGCCGTTTTCCTTTAATACATGCTTAGTAGCGTCTTGTACCGTAGAAAATTATCAAGAAACGTCCAGCAGCTATGTCAAAAGTATAATTTTATTTAAAAAAAAAAAAAACAATGTTGGCCGGGAAGAAATAGAAAACTTTTGTCCCGTTTCTATTCGAACCTGGAGGATAGAGAATGAGAGAAAGTAAATTCTTCACTCCTTTGGTATGCGTGGAGAAATATGGTAGTCGTTCAACACCACCACCACCATTGCGAAGACGAAGAGATACAAAGACCGATAGTACGAGATAAGACTACGAGATAAAACCGTAATCTAAGAAACGAGAAAAAGCGTGAACATTTAGAACGGGAACCTAGTCGCGAGACTCGAGCCACGATAAGCACGCCACTTGCCCGTGTGCGTGCGCGCGCGCGCGTGTGTGTGTCTGTGTGTAACACCTCGGGATGAAATTCACAAAGTTCCTCCGTGATTACAAGTTTAATTTGCTGTTTATCGTCACATAAACAGCACGTCACTTTTTACACAGTGGAGAGAGAAGCTACTAAACAAGCCCAAAACTGAGCATCTTAGGTAGGGTAAATCCGGGAGACGCGGTCGACCTAATATAAAATGCTTTCCCGTTATCCAATCGAGCTCAAACTTTACACGGATTTTTTTTAATTATTTGGAACTATTCTGGAGGGTGCCCCGAAGAAAATTTTGAAAAAAAATTTTACCAAGAGTAAATAAGAGCCACCCTAGTGTGCACTTTAACGCATTTTTACGTAGACAGTCTGAAACATAGCGACTCGACAAACTCTCCGGCCCGACTGCGTCTCCCGGATTTATCCTACATGTATATCTAAATATTATAAAGTCGGCACGAATAGGTACCTATATTTTTGTTCTCATCTCAACATGCTCAACTTGTTCAGTTTCCACGTGTCTGTTTATTCTTCCGATTCACTGGCTCGGATACGGTAAAACTGTATTTTTATCTTATCGACACAACTCGCGTTCCATTTCCCTTATGATCGGGGGTACTTGTGTCACACGATAAGATGCGCTTAGCATATTAGTCCCTTGGTCCTATCTCAGTCGGTAGGCAATAAATTTATGCTTATCCATTAGTTACCGTCCTCTTTAAAAAATAAAACGACATATTTCTCGTAGTCTCCCTTCTAAACCATATGTATATAAAAATATCTCCTTGTTTCGTCCCTATCCTCAATCAACATGGGTATATTAACACAGCGGTGCATCTAAATGTAAAGTCATAAAGTATCGAAGAATAGGAAGACCAAAGACAATTTATTTATGCAGAATTAAAGTGTGAGAACCCACCCCTATATCTTTTCCCCGTTCAAATTTTGAATCGCCCAAACAGATTTTTGTTGAAGCGTAACTCGTAACAAAACATTTAGTAACTCGTCTCTAAATGCCTCGCGAGTATTCGTTAGATTCCTTACAACAGTTTAAGCGAATGTTGGATCGTGCGTGCAACCAACCGACGAATTTGTACCTCTTGTTAGCCAACTACCGCTAACGTAAACCAAATCTATCCGAACCAAGTGTGCTGCCTTCGTACGTTCACGCAGACGCTATAACAACTCCAGTTGGCTGCAAGTTCAAAGAAACGCTTGTGTTGGCAAAATAATTTTCTTCAATCCCACTAATTAAGAAAACGCTTTCAAAAGAGGCTTGAAAAATTGCAAATCGGTTCATCGTACACCGTTTAGCAGTGTTGGATGGAGGTTTTAGTTAGAGACGGCATTCGTCGCCGTGCCGCGCCGCCGACGGAATCTTTCACAGGGGTGTTTCGGGAGCAAAAGACAGCTGAGCTTCGAATCGTCGACACGCAAAGACGGACATCGAATCAAGAGGGGAGGAACATTCCTCGTAGGTCAGCGCATAGAACGATTTTAGCTACAGTCTTTGGGCTGCTCGTGTCTCGCGTCGCTTCGCGACTAGCTCGTGTCAAGAATTGTTTAATTTGGGCTGATGTCCATCGTGTTACTCTCCATGAAATCTCGTTAGGATAGATTATATTAAAAATGCGAGAAAACCTTTTTCCGTTTCCTTCTCAAATTTCTTTGCTCGTGCAATACCTAGCGCTGCAAGTGTATTTTTTCTTTTCTTCTCTCTCTCTCTCTCCATCTCTCTCTCTCTCTCTCTCTCTCTCTCTCTCTGTTTAAACTCAGCAGCGAGAACAGTAACCGTTTCGAGGAAACCTCGAGGGATTTCTTACCATACATTTTCCAACACCGCGCCGTGTGAAATGTGCCTCGCGATACACATACATGTATAGTATATACCATCTACGATACCCTCTACGATCTTGCGACGCTCGATACGATAACCTCCAACATTAAATAAATAGCCCGTGGAAACAACGAAAGAAAGAAAGAAAGGGCTAATGATAACGATGTCTTATATACTTGATATATGTAATAGATGTTGCCGCGACGCGGAAGCTACGGAAATGCATCATCAATGTTGGTAGTCGAATTGCCACAACAGATGATTGTACGAAACTTCTAAATCGAATGAAAGAAGCAACGTTTCCTAGATAATTTATTCGTCCATTTCCGTATCGTCGATACGACCGTCTCTTTTCAATTCACTTTAATATTCGCAAATGAACCCTGGTGCAGAGTACATAGTCGGGGCTCATGCATCCGACAACGATCTAGAAACGCGTTACGACTGTACCTACAGTTTTAAATAAAAGACTGTGCTTTTCGACAAATTCTCACCGTTTCGAGTTTTAATAGGATGTAAGCTGTACACATTTTGCCATGATAGATTGGTGGTGGTGGGGTTCGATACATGTGTATCAAAGACTCTCGGAAGCTATCGGGGGAGCTACCGAGCAGTGCGGAGAGAGGGAGGGAGGGAGGGAGAGGGAGAGAGAGAGAGAGAGAGAGAGAGATGCAGGAGTGTGTGACTGTAGTATCGGTTACGCAACAAACCAGAGATACGATGACACGAAGCTACGATCATTTTATGAAATACATTTCGCTTCGTCCGTAACGCATTCTCTCGATCCCATTTGCCCTTCTCCTCCCTTCACCCTCTCTTCTCACCCTCGTACAACACTGCCAGGTCTCTCGCAATCTCTCGCGTTACTCAAATACAATGTATGCGCGCGCAAATAATAATAAAAACCACGTTAACTCGAAGGGCTAACAATAAGAATCGCAGTAAATTATATACAGTGCTTGTCACTTGTATGTTTCCAGCGTCATCATTCTAGATTGATGTAGGTACATAGCAACGCTCCACTGTGTTTTCTTTCGAATCTCTAATCACCATCGTCGAATGTGTGTTGAATCGAACATGATAAGGATTTAAGCAACGCTTAATAAAATGCAACAATTATTATTATACGTACATACATATGAGGCAGTCAGAACAACAACGGACTAACCCACATTTTTTCGAAATTGAATTAGTAGCAATAACGTATTCCACTAGCCTCTACTAACCATAGAAAATAGGGAAAAAAAATTTTTTTAATGTGGGCTGGTCCATTGTTGCTCTGACTGTCTCATATATATGTATGTCGATCAAGGCTTATTGGCTCGAGGATCGAAAACAAATTAGTCTTCTCAATGTGTGCAAAACTATAATAAACGTAAAGGTTGTAACTCTACTTTATAGCCATTACACGGTATCCATTTAATAAAACTGATTTTCGATATTAGTGTAGGAGAATTCTATTACTATAGACCCCAGACTATCGGCCATTTACAACTCGAATCAGATCGAATCAACTCGAAATTTCTATATAATAGGAAAACTGTTGAAATAATAACTCGCGTTACTTTTATTACTCACGCCGTAGCTACTTGTTGGTAGCACTGTTGATACTATTATTAGGTGTGTTACACAATAGTACTCTCGTGTCTTCTCAAACGAGTTTCACTGGCCATTGACCAAAGCTAGATAACGTTGTGTATCGCGACCCATTTACCGAGTTGCTAATCTTGGACTCTAATCCGAACTTGATTTTCCCCTGTATGTATCAACTAAAATTTTTCTCATTCTCATTGTAACGGTCGCGGCACGAAAAAATTTTGCAAGTTTATAGCTCGAATATCAATTCACTACTCGTGATTGGTTATAATTTGTGACGTAACCATAAAACGTCGTTTCACAAACACACCCTCTATCCAATTCTTTCTTATAATCTTCCTATATAATTTCAAAAACACCGCAGCAGACCACAAATCATAATTAATTAATTCAAATGAAAGATCGGTTACGCGTTTGTACAGGATTAGTACCCCGACTCGTTTACGCGAGTACAACATTTATTCGAAATTTAATCAATTTAGAAATATTACCGCAATATTACGCGAAATTTGTTCGAAAAAGTTGTTACACTATTGCGAATATGTACATTGGGTAGAGTAATATGTAGTCGTGACGCGAGCGAACGACGGTAAACGCACGTAATAAACATATCCATACACGTACAGCGAATAGGTACGCGTGTACGCAAAAGCGAACGCGACAGGCAAGCAGGCAGGCGGGCAAGCAGGCAAGCCGGCAAGCAGTCAAGCAGGCGGGCAGGCAAGCATGGAAGGCACGACGGAAAAAGCAGAATGACAGTTGGTAATTATAACGAAGAGCGGATTCCGTGGAGCAAGGCTGGTGAGCCCCGTGCAAGTAACGAAGTCCGCGCCGTAGCGCGCCACCACGTGTCTGACTAGCTAGCTGGTTCGCTGCTGCGTGCTTGCTCGGTAGCCAGCCACGCGCTGTAGCATAGGCATAGATGATGGCGTCCCACGATACAATTTTCAATATAAGTAGTAGAAATAGCGGGTTTTATCCAACAAAAATTGATATTATCCGACACGATCCTGTGAGCTTTAGGTGGCGAGCATAGTAATTATTTCATCGATATACACTTACCAATGCGATGGTCCATAGCGAAGAAATCGCAGTAGATGTAACGCACACGCGATGTAATAATGTCCTCGTGGGCCAGAAATGTTTACTCGATAATCGATCAACTGTCAAACAGAAAAGGGACTGTTAAAAAAACACGGAAATACATACACTATTTTATTGCGACCTGATAATTTCGCGTTGAAACACGCGTGCAGTACTTGGCTATGCGAGTGAAATGAAATAAACGACCCGGAAAAAAAGTAGAAAACCCGATGGACAATTCGCGCGAGGACGCTTGCACGAGCGTGGTCGCGAAATTTGCGCCACAGGCGCCGCGTAAACTGACAAACTCTCTTTTCGATGGTTACCGTAGTTTGATTGTACGAGCAATAAATGAGAAGCACACCGAGAGCACAGCGCGTCCACACCGTTCAACAGTTGATCACACGCGGCGAGTCTTGGCGGCTTCTTCTCACGTTTCCTTCGCAGCCCATCTAATCCGTCGTTAGACAACTCACCGGCGTATGCCCGCGTAGTTTTCTTGCGTTTTGTTCACTCACACTGTCGTTCTCTATCCAAATTATTACTCGTTACAACTAATTTCTCAATGTCTGTGACAGATAAACACTACGAATGCGGCGGGTTCTCGTGTCGTGTGTGCGCCAGCGTCAGTAAGATTGACAGTCGGCGCTGATGACAGACAGGTGCGCCCGCCTTCCGGCCTAACAAGTCGGCAACCTACCGTCGTGCTCGCGTATCTTTCTCTGTCGCTTGCGTACCCGTCCACCCGCCTGCCCGCCAAACCACACGTAGTACGTAGGTATGAATCGGTATGTATGCACGTACGTAAATACACACGCGCGCGCACGCACACACACGTTACGATATTCATTCCTTCGTTCAGCAGTTGACTGCCATCTAGTGGCGACCCGCTCTAAACGCATATACGCTATTCCCAATCACGCGTGCATCTCATCATTGATTTCAACTGGGTAGATCCCGATCGTCACCGATCGTATTGCGTAACCGTTTTAAACTTTAATCTATTACAATAATTATAAAACCAAGTTCAACGCCTCACATACCATGTTGGGTAAAATAAATAAGGAAACTGGAAGAAATTTTGAAGAAAGATGTGGACGGGAAGAGAGAGATAAAAATATATACGACTTGACGTTCAGTTTTCTTTCGCGCCGGTTTGCTTTCATGCGGCGTGTTTAATTTCTTATAACAACATTACTTGCCATCAGCTTGTCGATGATGGTACTCAAACGTATATCAAATCATGTTTACATTATGCCGTGTTGCGCAGACAACATTTAATGTATCATACATGCTTCGCTATTCTTTATTCTAATGCACAAACATACACTTTCATCGTCTCTATTCGATTCTGTATTATTACTTTCAATAGAGATCGATAAAAGGACCAGGCAGATATTCCCTTTTTCTTCCCTTTGCCTCCTGTCGCAAACGTTCCTGTTTCATCAATGTTATTCGTTTGTTTCGTTTCAGGCTGTACAGGCATTCTTCCAGGTCCTTGAATAACAAGTTACATTTTTCTTGCGATCTGTACCATCCATAAGCTTCGACGCAATCTACGAGACGTAACTCAAAATCTCTGCATATCGGATGGTCTTGGTAAGAGTACGCGTTGCTTAGCGCTTCTGTCCAAGGAGTTCTGAAGGTGGGTAGTCCAAAATAGTACAGCATATTTCTGTTTTAAAGGCACAGATTACAATTTATTTTCGTTCTTGAAATTATTTATTTAAAAAGGGATAATATATACTGACGACAAAAAAACTTGTGCATAATAAACTAAACTGTAAACTAAACAACAAAATTATGTGTCAATTTCGTGTTATCTTTTATCCATTAACCTAAGCTCTACGTAACTATCGTCAGCGTTTCATTTTTTTCCTTCTCAAATCTCGAGACTAGCATGCACCGTAAAAATTAAGCATTAAATGAAGACGTTACATACATTATTTAAAATCTGACTAAACCAGACTATTTTCCCAAAACTGACAAGAGATGTTGCCAACCATTCACCATTTACGTAACAGTACGTAACAATCGGTAACACAATTAACAAAGATCCATACGTGCATGTATGCGTACACAAGTTACTTTCATAGGCATCGCCATCTGTTGGCAAAGTAATCGTTCTTCTTTCCTTACCACCTTATATCGTAACACAGCGTAAATCGGAACGCACCCTTGGTCTGACTTCGCTTGGCGCTGGCGTCGGCATGTTTCTCATTGGGGGTCTCGCGCACACATATACCGTCACTGCTGTAGGTGTTCCCCCTCCATTTTCCACTTACCACCGCGAGGATTTCCTTCGTAATTGTACACACGTGTACGCATTGTACACATTTCAGAAGCGAATCAAAGACTAAAAGTCTGTGTATTGACGAGTAGATACTTGCATGTACAACGAGGAATAACTTTATCCAACAGAATTAGTAACAGAGAATGTCAATTACTTAGAAGAAAGCGCAAGAATTAGCAAAGATGAATCAAGCAAATGTTGAAAAGTTGGTTTCTAGGTTAAGGTATAATGTCGAATCAAAGCCGCGCAGGTTTAGAAATCCAGACGGCCCGGAAGGAAGACTACGGAAAATTAGAAAAACGTTAACAGGTTTGATGAAATACGAGAGAATCGAATTGAATTATCCAAGGGCAGACGAGACAAGAGGTTACGTAGACCGAGTATGTGTCACAGAAGCAGTTGGAATACTTTCCATTAACTCGACTCGTCCTCCGTGACATTCTATTTTTAATTTTCCGCAGTTGATATCAGAGGCATTGCGCCATGGACCCGAGCACAAAGAGACAATGGAGCTTGCAAATTTTTGGATATTAGAAAAACAGCTTGTTCATAAATTATTCAAAGTACTTGTCCCAAGATATCAGAACTACACAACTTCGTTTACCAAACTTCATAACGCGCCGTGTGTATATCCTGGTTTTCCATACAAAAGAGCTGTTTTGGAACTGAGAGGTGCGTTTTATGTTTTATCAAAGCTTTGGCATATCGTAAGGTCACAGATATACCCATTAACACAGACTTGCTACTTTAGGGAACGTGTATCCTAGCGTAGAACAGCATAATCCGTATCAGCATACTTTGCTGCATAATATGTTACTGGATGCAGCTGGGAAAGAATTTCGAATAGAAAAATACAAAGAAATTGCTGAAAATATGAGCTCGTAGATTGTATGTATAAATTTTATTACCAATAATAGAAAGAAATACACTATATTAGCGTGAAGTGAAAAATGTAATCGAAACACAATTATTATCGTCATTTCGATTTAAAGAGATGTAACGGATAATGTTCATGAAACTCTGTAATATGGGTCTCCATGGAGCACATTTGTTTTCTAAAATTAAACAAAATGTATTGATATCGAGGAAAAATTTTCAAATTCAGTTGAAACGTATTTGAGAGAGAGAGAGAGAGAGAATTAATTAATTAATTAATTAATTAATGAACGTACCGTATATGCTCTGGCATTGTACGATACACATCCGTGAATAACTCTTTCCAACATGGTTTAATTTCCTTTTCTGCACTTGCAAATGCAAGTAACACAGATTCTTTGATGGACTTGTTTAATTCGTTTTCTCGTCGCTCGCACCAGAGATCGACTGATTCTAAATAATGACGAAACCTTGTTATTGGCGCATAATGATTCCAGCTGGCTATTTCGTCGGCCGAGCGATAGGCAGTGCTGTCGTCTGAAGTACTATGATGGCCAATTCTAAAGTAGAGATGGATGTAAAAATCGATGCGTAACTAAACGTGTTTAAATAGAGTGCATGCAAGAAGAAGAGTCTCCTGTTCTCTTCACCTATAAGTCATAGCTTCGACTAAGACAGGTTTTCCTTCCATGGTAGAGAATTTGCGAGCAGCTCTTGTTGCACAATACATAGCGAGGATGTCATTGCCGTCTACACGAATCGTATGTATCCCGTAAGCTGGTCCCCTTCCGGCGATACCATCTCCTTTAAACTGTTCCAGGGAGGGTGTTGAGATGGCATATCCGTTATTCCGACTCGGAACACAAAGAGAATATTATGGATGCATACCATTGGTATATCGTGTGTTAGTTATTTCAACTAGGGCTGGGACTATATTAGCGCGAATAGCATTCGAATACTTGTACATTCGAATTATATTCGCCAAATAATTGAGCAACTGAAGTATTCGAATATTCGAATACCGAAAACTTCGATAAATAGTCCCAGCCCTAATTTCAACAACCCTTGTACATGAAATGTACGCGCATACATATGGTACATATGGGAAACATACCATATAAAGATGATTGGACACTCCAAAGTTGCAGCAAAATTAAAAGCTGCGTGAGCGTCGCCTTCGCTAGCTGCTCCCTCTCCAAAGTAACATACAACGCATGTTTTTCTTTTCGATCGTTTAAGCGCATACGCCGTTCCTACAGCTGAACATGATAAAAAGGAATCACATATTCCTTACTACTACTAATAATAATAATAAAGTAGATTAGAAGTAAAGTAGTCACCTTGTGGTAATTGTGTTGTCAAAGGAGAGGAAATGGTAACAAAATTCAACCTTTTAGATCCATAATGAACAGGCATTTGCCTTCCCTTTGAAGTATCTTTCTGATTACCGTAACACTGGTTCATAAATTCTGTTATAGAGTAACCACGCCATAACAAGACACCTACAAAATTATTTTCCCTAAATGAAACAATCGTATTAAACGCACAGAGGCAGAGAGGGTTAGAGGACTTGGTATCGCTGAATTTTTACCAGCTTCGCGATACTGTGCATATATAATGTCTTCCAAAGTAACAGCAGCAGCAGAACCAATTTGGATCGCTTCCTCCCCGGTATTAGTCATATAAAATGATATACGACCTTGTCTTTGAGATTCGTAAAGAATTTTATCCATGATGCTTAGAGTAATCATTTGGCGGTACATTCTAGTCAAAGTGTCCTTGTCCAACTTGATCCAAACAGATATGTGTATTGTTAAAAAATCAGAAAATAAAATTGCAATACCGAACGCTTAAAAGTGTAGATGTTAAACCTGGTAATCGTCGAGTAATTGGGCACATTTCGACGAGTTCGAGATTCTAAATACTGGTAATGGATTATCACTTGCTTTGTCGATAAATTTTATTTCATTGGTAAATGTCGTTTCTATCCCTGAGTAGTAAGGCCGCTTTTTATCAATCCCAGTATTGACTACATTGCTGGTAGCTGTATTATTGTAACGTTGACCTGTCTAAATTATTTGAAAAAAAAAAAAAAAAAAAATCAAACAGAAAAGACAGTAAACTGACTGTTCGTTTTTTCTACCGTTCCTTAATGCTTACCCATTGCAATATGCTTCTGTTATACATTCGTTTTCTAAATCCAAGAAGAGCGCGTTCAATCATTCTTTTATTATACTTTATAGGAAACTTTAATTGACGATATCTATAACTTTGTATACTACGACGACGATTGTTACTTAGCTGTCAACTATATAACTTCGATACATACAAGTACATCTGTTTATATATATATATATATATATATATATATACTTGTGTATATGAATGTAGTACCTAGCTACGTATAAAAATTAATTTACGTAACGTAACGCACATTTCATCCTTGTTTATCGATAATGATCGATAACACGAACTGTGTGTTGACCTTTCCAGACCTTTTGCTGACGTTTCGGAATCGAAATTGTCCATAGTGTACGTATGTATTAATTATAATACATACTTGTTCCAAATCACACAATTGAAACAGTGTTAACATATTATATTATTATAGCTAAATAGGAGCTGCAATTCCAAGAGGGTAATTGATATCATCATGCGAGGTTGGATTGGATTCGGCGGATTCGGGAGGATTGAGACAGTTCTGACTTTACTCCCGAGTCCCCTGACTCCACTCGTAGCGAGTGGCATTGAAATTTGCGGAGCATTCATTGGTAACTACAGTAGATGTCCAAGCAAAATATGCAAATATAAATTTCTGTTCACCCGTTCTGAGAAACGAAATTAAGGTTAGGTTTAGCAGTTACGGGGGGAGCCAGTGGGCACCGAGGGGCACGGTGAATAGGGACATTTTTTTTTATTTTTCGTTTGTAACACATACATTAATGGTTCAACTTAATTAAAAAATTTCTTTCCTTATTTATGTGAGTTTTTTGTACAAAAAAAAAGTATTCCTTTAAATGTAAAGCAGGGGTGGGCACTTTTCACGTAGTGGAAACAAATATGCATGCGCGCAGTAACTGTTTCTTGTCTGCGGCGTTCTTCGTCGTATCAGCGTTTGCTGAACGCTCGCTGCATCGGAAGTGAAAGGATTCTAGGGAACAGGGATCGACGGAATCCATCAGTGGTAACTGGAGTCCGCCGATCCCTGCTAGCGAATTCTCTGCACCACAATACGCGTAGTAACTAAGAACGGTATTCTCAGTCCTTGCTTATTCTTAAGATCGTCTTACGCGTTCGGCCTAGTAGACTAGTAGAGGATGCCGAATGCATAAGACGATCTTAAGAATAAGCAACGACTGAGAATACCGCCCTAAAGCGGAACAGTTGTCTCTGCATTTCATGCGCAGTATATGCGTGAATCGGAACGCACCCATACTGTTTCAGGTTCTGATTTTCGCCACCAGGTAGCGTATCGCAGTTTTTGTTAACCATTCCCAATACCAAAGGCACACTCTATTAGGCAGTATCTACGTTCAAATTGATTCAAATCTTTCCCCTTGCTCTTGTGCTGTTCACTGTTGTTCACTTATGATTATGGCCGATATTCATAGTCGCTACATATTTTTAAGATTGTCTTAAGCATGCAGCATCCTCTACTAACCTAGTAGACTAGTAAAGGATGCCGAATGCTTAAGCGAGTGTTAAGCAACGACTATGAATATCGCCCTATGACAACCTATTTTATATCGCAGCTCACCTTTCGTATGAAACGAAGCCATAAAATTTGCTTAGTCGCTGATTGGCTGGCAGAGAACGAATCGCGAACGTTGACCAATCGCCGTCCGAGGGGTTTATACCATGGCTGTGCTTAAAGGAACACACGTGCATCGGCAAGTCGACTGAAACAACCTGTATATACTTAGTAGTGTATAATCCTCGGTCGAGATATCGTAGAGCAGACGACGCTCCGATCGACTTGACAGCACAGTCTGTATTTTCACGTGTCCTCTCGCACATCGCATTGCGTAACTGGAGTCCAACTTCCAGGGAGGAGCTCCCTTTTTCGGTAAGTAGATGCCCATAAACGAAATTAAACGTCAGGGAATCTACGGCGATCTGTGCGTTTTCGGTACGCGTGCAAAAGATCCGTTTCATTGATTCACCAACGGATATCATTTATCACAAGCTGTTTTGACACTGCTCGACAAGTGCTTCGCGTTTTATCGGCCAATTGGGCACTGCTAAATGAGGCTTTTTAACCAATCGCGGTCGATGTGTACATTTCCGTCGCGATCAAACAACAGGACTATGTAGAACTCGACACATCTGTTACGACATCGCAAGTCTGAAGTTTACGTATGTATGTCTTCATTCTTCGTGGAGGATATATACTTATAGGAGCGACCAAGTACCCAACTTCTCTATAATTGTTCAATAATCCTTTTCGTATTTTGTTTAAAGACACGTTACAGCTATCGCGCGTCATCGGAAGATATATGTATGCGTACATACATACTATACCTATATAGATTCGTTGCGAACACGTTTTGTAAAAATTAGCGACGAGAGACGAATAGTAGGTTAAATATGTTCCGTTCAATTTCTCGCCGCAATCAAGCTAATTCATTCGAGTACTGCGAATATTAAGCAAATATTTAGCACAAATCACCGTGCGTTCTTAAAATAATATATTCAGCCGTAAGAAAAAAGAATTATCTCGCATCGATATGTTCTATGCGCCATGCCTGGAACACGTTTATTTTCATGTCTTTATGTATCTTAAATAATATTTAAACCGACGCGAATGTATACATGTCATCATCCATCGTCATAACCTTCTCGTATCTTGTTCATTCTTACTCGAGAGCAGGAATGCAGAATGATAGAATCGGACGTTTGCGAGATGTAGTAGAAATGTCGCTCCGTTGCAACCGTTGCAACGTGCTTGCATATACCTAGTATACAATAACGCCCAACTGTCGTAGATATGGATTAACGCACCGAACAGTCATTGCATGCATGCGTGTTTAAAATTTGCATACACGATTAATAATCGGAGCAATTGTTTTACGGCTAATTTTACATAATCGAACTATTTAAGTATGTAGTATGTACAAGGGAAAGTAAAAGTTGGAAGTTTGAAAAACGCTACAGCAAGATGGCTATTCGCGCCGGTTTTGCTTCTGCTGCTGCTGCTGCGTTATGAATCGAAATTTCACTCCACGCTGGTACCTACCGAGTTTTAGAACGCACCTACGACCGACTCTGTGGCGTGTGACGTTTCTCGATGGGGGCGGAGCATCCTCCAGCTTCCCAATTCTAACCAACCCGATCCCGATAGCCGTCGCATTCCCCTGTCTTCCCCTGATTTGCTTCAGTGTGCCTCGGCAGTGCGTTCGGTGCGTTTTTTGGTGTGCGCCCTGCCTGTGCACATAGCCGTTCACCTACCACCAACGTACGTGCGTGCGTGCGTGCATGCGTGCGCGTGAATCCATTTCTCTCTGCCCGTTGTGTCGGTCGTGTCGTGTCGTGTCGTGTCGTATGTAACGAGAAACGTTGTGCCTCGTAAACTCCATCAGCGAGGGGACATTTTACTCGCGATGCCCTGGGCATGTTTTTCCGACATTCAGGTAATAATCACTCGTCGATAACCGTGCGCCAGCTTCTTTCTCCGTATCGAGGCAGCTCCCCTCATATTACTCCGAGTGGGATTCTCATTTTCGAGGACCTCAACCTGAGGTCACACGGCGACGATAGAACGGAGAAGCGAAAGAGAGAAAGAGACGGAAAAAGAACTCGTCCTCCATTACTTGCTCGCAAGCAAATGGTGGCCTGCTCGCGCTTACGAGTCTCTCTCTTTGTTACAATAATTATTTACGCCTTCCGTTGTAATCATCCTTACGGTACACACACCGTCTCTGCCCGTGGCCTTTGCCGCGGCCGCGAGTAATATCAGCGTTCCGCGAAAGGGCGTCCTGTGCGATGTCAACGGCAGAATTTCGCGTTCCCCACGATATTCTACTACACGGACACCAGTTGTATTTAGTGTTTGTTATGATTCTTCAGTTCGTTACTTACTATCTCTTTCAACGCGGAGGAAAACATTAATTGCGCATCGCCTCTGTTGTATTATTTAGTTACGCTTCTCTTATCGGAGCGCGCGCGCGCATTGATCTAACGTATTTCACCATAATAAGTGGGTTTCTATTTAATCCACTTTGTCAGAATTCTCGTATCATTTTTCTCTCTCTCTCTCTGTCTCTCGCGCGCGCGCGCTCTCTCTCTCTCTCTCGTTTCGTTTTCGACGCATTGTTCGCAAGGGGGGTACTACATACGTTTCCTTTGTCAGAATTCAAAAAAACATTCGGACCTTTTTAAACGTGGATATTCACCTTTATGTAACAAGCATATTTTTCTTCGATACTCGGTATTCTATTAATTCGGAGTGCACAGAATCGTTTCAGTTGAATGTGAGCATATCTGTGATAACATTGTTCAGATTTAAACAAAGGAATTTGGAACCAACCGGTTTATGTTAAAGTATTTCATGTAGCACGATATCTCTTTTTTCCATTTGAATTTCTTTAACTTTATTGCATTAGTCGAATGTCAAAGTAGGTATACGTCGAATCTGTAATTACTTCCTGCTTTGATTTATGAATTTATTTTATACTTCAATTTTCATTTGCGCGTATCGCGCGTGCAATATGGTCTTATTATTACGTAATGTATAAGACGGGGTGATTTTCATTATTCAAAGACATTTCTCTCCTGTTTCGTGAATTACTCAGAGGTGTATGTTTATGTTACCTTCTCGCTTCTTTCACAGACAGAATAGTGGCATGAGTCGATTAATCTATGGCAGATCAACAAGATCAGTTGTCATCAGGGGGGTCTGTAAAGACGGCCGATGCTTCAGCGGATACCTCTAAGCTTAGAGGGAAAAGCTCTAGCGGTGGTAGTAGCGGTTATAGAAAACGACAGAGCACTGGTTCTATTCCAGTCACTGTAGAAGAGAAAAGACGTAGGCAGACTATCGGTGACCCACAATCGTCCGAAGTTTTTAATAATACGTCCTCGTATCAACATTCAACCGATTCGTTCAAAGCAGAGAATAAAACAAGGAATGAACGTAAAAGTCATGGCAGTGGCTTAGAATCATATCTAGGTAATTATATCCGTTACACGACATTCTTTCGTATCGCAATGCTAATAGTCGATCGCTATTTACAGACACTGACTGGAGGCCTCAGCACAAGGTTCAGCAGTCAAGTTACAATATCAGTGGGAATAGTACAAGAGTTCGTAGTGCTACGAGAACAAGTTTACCGGAGTTAAATTTAACGGCTATTGACTGTGTCGCTTCAAGGACTCGTTCTAGAACTCCGCAGAATCCACAAGCCATATCGCAAGGGCATAACAGTTACGACTTGTCGCTATCCAGTAGCTATAGTAACAGAGAAGAATTGACGTGTAACAACTTGGTATCGACGTCGAGTACTACGCCCGTTACTAGTCATCCATCCACGTCGAGAGGAAGAGGTTAGTCTATTTACCTTTTCTGTTCTTTAAAAAGTGTTGGTTGCAATGAGATGTGCTGTGTGGTTTGAGCGAATACATAATAAGATCTATAAATCGATTGAACCAATATTCGATGCATTAAGGGGAGGTTCCGGTCTAGAGCTCAAAAAAATAGGTGATATTTAGGAATTAATTAGAGGAAAACCACTATATATAATTTAATGGGACGTTTTGCATTGTATCAAGGAGGTGTTAAATTATAGAAATATATTTTTTGTTTTATAATTAATCATTGCGGACGGCACTGGGGAGTCATTAATGTCAAGGCGTCAAAAAATTCATCCAAATCGGTGGGATTTGTATCTACAAAAGTTATTATCCGATTCGACTGAAACTATTTTATTTTGAAGAATATATTTCTGGCCAGGGGGGAAACCTGAAAAAAATTACAAAAATTGCATTTTTTTTTATATAAAGGAAATAACGACACTTGAAGATTGAAATCACTTTTTCCCTATATTTTTCGTCCTTTCAACGTCTTTGAAAATTATAAATTTTCAATTTTTTTGTAATTTTTTCTGCCCCCCCAAGAAGATAATAACTTTTGGAGGTACAGGTCCTCCCGGGCTTTGAGAACACCGTTTCGAGAAAAACGCGTTCAAAGTTTTACGTGAGCGTCGAGTGGCCGGTTGTTGCCCATGCCTCTGCCGCTACTCAAATGCCTATAACTTCGGGAACTAAACGAATTTCAACAAATCCTTTTAAATACGTATTCCTAAAAGGTTGAACATTCGAAAAATGAAATAAAAAAAATCGACTTTTAGACCGGAACCTCTCTTTAATACGTGTTCACCTTAATAATTTATAACAGTAAAAAGCAACTTGTACGTACGTATAAATCTGACGAGTAAAAATAATAAACAAGCAATTAATTAATATAAATTGGTAATAAGTACATTCTACGTCGATCGAGATCGTCGATTAAGATGCGCGCTTATTCTCGGTTTATATATATATATACATATTTTAAAAGTAATCATCCCTAATCTTGTTTTAAACATTCAATGATTTTATATAACATACGTAACAGCTAATACAAAATACTGTATTACCTAGTGGTAAATTATTTTATTCAATTTCAATGGTTATAATAATTTACAACACATAATAGTTAGCAAAAATGTGATAATCGCGATTCACTTAACACACCGCTTGTGGCGTAAGGAAATCTATTGTTTTTCATTTAACGTTGCGTTCCCTTGGTAGAATTTCTTAATTTTACTCACGATATATAGTAATATTTTTCCGATGTTCCGATACTAATGAAACACGCATATTTTAAATATCGATTAAATTACGTTAAAGAATTTAAAAAATTAATGACTTCTGAAAATAATCTTGGAAAAATTAAAATATTTAAAGATGAATAAAACCAGAGATCAGATTAAATAGAGAATTGCATTTCTACCATGTAATATACGTATAAATCTTTCGTAAAAGAGATTAAACGAAGATTGTAATTCTAGAAAGATTTTCTAACAAATACAGACAAAAACTACAATGCCAATACTTGGCACAAACAGCCTATACGATAATGTCGTACAGTCCATGCTTTTAATGCAGTGTCATGGTCGATTAAAAATCCTTGCCCCTGCGTCGAAACGTGTTTTGCAACCTTCATTTATCGAAGTAGTAGGATAAAGAATAGGGTAGTAAAACTAGGTTTTGATTCAAAAGTATCTTAAAATTAAAGAAAGAAAGTATTACCAAAATAAGAGTCATAGATCAGACTGTATCATTAGGCCTGAGGATGAGCGAATGTCTGGAAGGATTTGTGTCTGCTGTCAAAGCACTTTTTCCAATATCAACACAAACGTATCATCAAGAAGGTAAGCCCAAGGAGTACACACTTCGTACTACATTTTCTTCCCCTTATTTTCTCTCGAATCCACAAGTAGACGTTTTAAACAAATACAGATTCGCTATAAATCTGCTCTCTAAATTGGCTCCCTATCCGCCACGCGAATATAGTTCACGTCGAGTCAAATTGTTTGTATCGAGTTTGATTTATGCATGACATTATTTCTCCAGACACCACGGTGAAATACCAGTTCTAATGTAACTGTACGCGTTTGCGCTATTCAAAATTGTGTAGTGAGAATACACGCAACACGCAAGTTAGTTTGAACATTATTATTCAACATTGTTGTTATGATGCTGATTAGCCTTCGAGGATTATATATTCTGATTGAAAATACTCGCGAGGTATGAAGATGTATGAAATCATATGACGCCCAACTAGCGTACTAAAAATATAGCGAGCAATCAAGTATTTACAGGTATAACGGATAACTCTAATAATGTGTACCTGTGCTGCTGGTCGTACGTGTAATATGGACTCGCGTTTTTCGTTTAACTTTTCCATTTGTTATACCATAAAATGATATTGTTGAACTTGTCTAAATTAATGTTGAAGTAATTACTAAAACGATTATAAAAGCTCTAAACAGCTCTTGTTGGACAAGAACGATTCGGTTGCGATCACATTTTACGATAAATACGTGTATGGTACACGCGCCTATTTATACAAAAAGAAAGGTAGTATAAAACTTTAAAAAATATCACGAGAATGTGACGAATGTGACGAATATGCGGGTACAGGTATTACACGTGTAATATCTTTCTGCGAGAGCATAAACCGTGTATCGACAGAATGGCTTACAAATATATATGTATGGGAGATTTATTATGTACTAAGTTTAAAATTCATTGAATCTATCTATTTCATAAATTTAAATCTTTTATACTTGTTTCTTTGTAAACAGTAATTTTTAAACATTTGTGCGATCGTACATTAATGGTGTTTCGATCCGCAACATAATACTTTGATACATAATTAAAGTATTAGTTATATTTTTATACATTTTCTTTTAGATAGATACATCTCTAGACTCACATTTGAATTTATAAATGTGGGACTGAGAATAAGGTCGGTTTACTGAGGTCTATTTGCTTCTTATCCCGATTACGAACATAATATCAGCAATTTATAACGCATACTTTTTCATATCTCGTTTACACCGTTACGAGTATAAAACCAGCAGATTCGGCAGAATCTAGGTGATGATTTCTAGAAATGAATAAAAAAAAGCATGTGTTGTATATCTGACTAAAGGAGTATATATGAAGGAGTATATACTGTTGCTGCCGCCGATATACGTACATTATACGAATATGTATGTTATAGATATAAATAAATATATTTATAACATTCATGTTCGAATAGGTTGTAGATTGCACCAAGAATAATGTAAATATCTTGTATTAACGAATTCAACGGCGTACACTGCCGACCTTTCAATTCCTATTGAACATGTTTGATTCTTACAATTCTGCGCAATGGTACATGTAAATACTTCTAGTGCGGGCAAAAGAAGCATTTACATGTGTTCCCTTCTGGTAATAAACTCTAGCAATAATGAGAACTCGAAGAAAGATACCTAAAAGCCGTAGCAAGTATTACAGTTGCTCTTCCATTCGCTGTCACGAGGATAACGCAATGTTTCAATATTTTAGGGTCAAAATCTCACGGCGGTGCATCCTGCGCAAGTGGCAGTGCAAGTAGTCAAGTTTTGAGTGTCAAGTCCAGCATCAGAGTGGGTAACGCAGCCAGCAATTCTGTGGAGAGCGGTGGGGGGGCGTTGGCACATGACGGGGCAGGCACTAGTGGCATCGCAACAACAGCCACTGCCAATCCACCCGTATCTGCCACCGCCGCCGCCGCTGCTGCCATCCCTACACACCCTCATCCTACGCACAAGCATATAGTACGTACCCGCGCAAAATTGTCCAGCGACCAATCTAAAGAACTGTCAACTAGCAACAAAACTTCAGGCAAGCATCATAAGAAAGACTCTACAACGGGCACTTGTTCGAGCTCCAGGTAAGTGACTAACGTATTAAAGATATAGCTACTTACGCCTCGAGTATTTAATTATTCTATATGTCTGTGTTGCATGCCGTTGTAATTAAAACATACGGTTTCTCTCGGTCTAGACACCGCTCTTCGTCACGTGCGCGAAAGGCTGTGATAGAAGGCGGCGGTTCTGGAGGAGTAGGAAGTGTGATGTCTGGAATTGAATCCGTGACAAGCAGCGCCGCTCCGACATCTGTCTCGTCTACAGTTCCTGCCAATCAATTGATGACTGCGACAGGTGAAGACGAATCAGCATCTACCGCTACATCCGCCACTGGTACGCATCAAAGTTTTCTCATTGTAAACATAATTAATAAACTCCAACCTTTGTGTTCTTATCGTGAGTCATAAAATTCCACTTGTTCGATAAGCGAGTGGAGGTCCGTCTGGAATGTCAGGTACTACAGGGGACAGTGAAAGCGATGATGGTGAAGTTGGAAGACTGCAAGCATTATTGGAAGCCAGAGGGTTACCTCCTCACGTGTTTGGCGCGTTAGGACCACGAATGCAACATTTATTGAACAGAAGCATGGGAGCCAGTTCTGGTATATATTACTCTTTTCATCTTAATACACTATTCCCAAGCTCTTTCCAGGCCTGGACGGACATCTGCATAACTTAGCTTCGCAATTTTAGTTGCTAAAGCGCAACAGCTCCTGGCTGGTCTGCAAGCTGTCGACGACGAGGGAGAGCAGCTGCAAGCTGTTATTGGCATGGGTGAAATCCTTGTAATGGGGAACGAAGACACGTTGACTGGTTTTCCAGTGAAACAAGTGGTTGCGGCTTTAATTAATTTACTCGGAATAGAACACAATTTTGTAATAATGACGCACGCGTGTCGTGCTCTCACTTATATGATGGAAGCTTTACCTCGATCATCAACAGTTGTAGTTGATGCCGTGCCGGTGTTCTTACAAAAGCTAGAATCTATCGAGTGTATGGACGTGGCGGAACAATGTTTAACAGCATTGGCCATGCTATCGCGAAGACACAGTAAAACTATCTTACACGCGGTACGTAGCTCGCTAATTATATTAACAGTTATTTATTCATTTAGAGAACAATAATGTCCTATAAACAATGAAGTGTTGATGAATGATTTATCGGAACGTCGCTAGCTCGATCTTATATACGAACGAATATGAAATAATATGTTCATTTAGTACGAACGTACTTACAAGACAATCGTCTACGTCTCTTTAGGGTGGAGTATCGGCTTGTTTGAAGTTTGTCGATTTTTTCAATATTACGGCTCAACGGGCTGCATTAACGATCACAGCAAACTGTTGTCAAAATCTTCATCCTGACGACTTCCATCTAGTGGCCGACAGTTTGTCTTTACTGACGAGTAGACTGACAAATCAAGATAAAAAAAGTGTCGAGTGCGTTTGCCAAGCATTTAGTCGTTTAGTTGATAGTTTTCAACATGATCCCGTAACTTTACATAAAATTATCAATGCAGAACTCCTTCAAAACTTGCAACAGCTGGTAAGAATACACTGATTCTCGAGAATGATGATTTAGGACTTTATCGATTTAATTGCCGTCCGTTTTTATTTGATACATATTGCAGCTTATGATAACACCACCTGTAAACAGCATCGGTAATTTCATAACAGTGTTACGAATGCTCTCTGTGATATCAAATCGCTGCCCCGACTTGGCGCAGCTGCTTCTCCAACAAAACATAGCTTTCACCCTAAGTTATCTTTTAACCGGATCACTGGAAGTGAAAACAGAGGATGTGGAGCTAGTGCCGCGTTCTCCGCAAGAGTGGTTTGAGATCACTTGTTTGATCGAGGAGCTCATGCCCCCGCTACCAACGGATGGTATATTTAGTGTAAATAGTTTACTCGAGAGGACCAGTAATCAGCAAGAAAACGTTCATTGGGAGTGGCGCGATGAAAGGCATTGTTGTCATCCATTTAGTACTATTGATTCTAGAATTATCGAGGTACGTACATCGCTGCGTAAAGTGTTGAATGTTGTATAACGTTAAACTTAGCTGGCCATAAAATACAAAATGCAACTTTTGCAGATGGCGTTTCAGAACGGCGAAGATGAGATTTGCCTTTCCTCTTTAGGGTTAACATACACGATAGATCTGACTCTAATGAAACAAATCAATGAAGACATCGGAGTAGCGAGAAGCATCTTTCGTAGAGTGAATACTCACCCCGCGGAAGGCAAAAGTCCTACTTGCTCGTCAAGGTATAAAAGCATCTGCTGCACTGCTGCCGCCACCGCCTCTAAACGCAAATAATCAATTATATTTGAAGGAGTATATTTCATCAAGTTGTACATATCTTTTATAGCATGGACGTTATACCACCGGTAATCGAAACAAATGAATGGCTAGTGTCTTTTATTCGAACTTTATTCTCTGTGCTGTACGAAGTTTATAGTAGCTCTGCTGGCCCTGCTGTGAAATGTAAATGTCTGCGAGCTCTTTTACGTATGGTCTATTATGCTTCTACCGATTTACTCAAAGTAAGTACGAACGAAACGATAACCCCTAATCTTCTTTCCACCCGACGTGATTCTGAGCCTCTCTCGTTCCCGTCGTGTTCTCTCGTTTAGGATGTCTTGAAGAACCAGGTAGTATCATCACACATTGCGGGTATGCTGGCGTCCCAAGATTTACGAATTGTTATCGGAGCTCTGCAGATGGCAAGTATATTAATGAAAAGGCTACCACAAGTGTTTGGGGTTCATTTTCATCGCGAGGGTGTGCTACATCAAATACGTCAACTAGCTGACCCTGAAGTACCTCTTGGTGTTTCACCACCCAAGTGTCCTTCTGGTAATTTGTTGAATTCGCACCCATAATTACTTGTACAAATCAAGATACAGTAGAACTAGTAGTAGTAGTAGTACTCCGCCGCAGCGTGCGATCTAACAATCTCGTTTTCTTGTTTTTGTACTTTCCAGGTACACCATTGCCAAACCCACAGCCAGGTCCGTCTAACACATCACTTTCTTCCACCACAATGTTGTCTTCTAGCAATGCCACGTCTCCAATTGCCTCTCCGTCAACGAACGGTAACATACTGTTCGGCACAATTGCAACGTGCCAGTTGAAACCGAATTTATCTGCGTCGATGGATGGAACGCACTCTAGAAACGAATTAAACTCCGCGGTGGACGATGTGACCACGCCGCAAAGTGCTCATCAGTAAGTACACGATAGAGAAAATGTTTGAAGCGGGGAAGCGAGCGAGCATCGCGTGTTACTAATTGAAAATTTATTAGGCGAATCGGGGACGTCTTGAAACGGAAACGACAGAGCAAGAAGGGACGATTTTCCAGACTAGGCAGTACAACCGCGCAACAACAGACTCAACAACCCGAATCACTTTTCACTGGTTTCGCTCCTAAAAATAATCGTTTCTTAGGCAATCTTAATCCCGCTAGATGGGGTCGGAAGTCGTCATCTTCGAGTTCCACTAGCGACAAAAGGGATTCGAGCTCGTCAACGAGTTTATCAAAGCCGCCGAGTAATTCGAGTTTAACAGGGGGTAATCGGGATAAGGCCAAAGCATGGGTACGTGAACAGGCTGCTCAATTCTTGGCGCGGTACCAGGACAATGCACCTTGCACGCATCCAGCGATGACGGTCCTCTCGAGACTTACCGCTGCTATACAACGGTTACAATCAAATGTAAATTTATATTAATCTATGCATCATACATTACGGTACTCTATCCCCGCCGACACAATAACAGAGATGTGTATATTGTATCATTAGGAATTGGACGAAATGTTATCGGCGCTCACTGAATTACGAGATATAGTACTTGAAAGCGATATATCCCCATTCGAGATGAATTATAGTGGTCTTATTAAAGCTCTGCTCAACTACCTCACTACTAAAGATGCTCCTGGCAATCGTTACGATCGCCTTCGTATGTTTTGGAAATTATTTGCAGAATCAACTGTAAGTGAAATGCAAATGCACCCCCCTCCCCCCATTTTAGTCGCTCCAAGGCCTGCCGCGCCCCTCTATAAAATATGCCATTTTCAGATGCAACAAGTCAACAATGTAAAGGATCTTACGCCCGGAGCATTTGGCGCTCTGGTAACAAAATTGAACAGTTGCGTTGCACAGTTGGAGCAATTTCCTGTAAAGGTTCACGACTTACCAGCAGGATCTGGTGCTGGTCGCGGAGGCACCAGTGCTCTCAAGTTCTTTAATACACACCAACTCAAGGTACAACACTACGCTTCGCTTCCGAAATTCGTTCGTGGAGAATTTTCATTTATTTTTACCATCAACGTTTCGTAATTTCACAGTGTAATCTCCAGCGGCACCCAGATTGCAACAATCTAAAGCAGTGGAAGGGAGGTACCGTGAAGATAGATCCTCTCGCATTAGTACAAGCAATCGAACGTTATTTAATGGTTCGCGGATATGGTAGAATCCGCGAGGCGGAGTCTATGGTCAGTGACGATGACAACAGCGAAGACGATATAGACGACACTTTGGTGAGCGTTTAAGCGCGTATGTCTTTCTCGAAATCGTCATTTGGAGTGCGGGGCAACATTTCTAATACATGTTCGACTAAATTTACAGGCAGCGGTAGTGATAAGCCAAGGGTCAGCGAAGCACAAGCTCCAGTTCTTAATTGGGGACGAGATTCTGCCTTTTAATATGACCGTTTATCAGGCTGTCAGACAATTTGGATGTTCTGGGATGGATCATTCTGAGGCGGAAGCGGATGGTGAACCACCGCTTGGTCATGATGCTGTATGGGTGCAAACTCACACGATATATTACAGGTATCTTTCCCTATCTTCTGTACCCCTCGGAGCTCAACGAAATTGGAGCATTTATTAGAAAATGATTGTATATTTAGGCCTGTACCGGAGGAAGAAACCGCAACGTCGCCAAAACCAGGTTCAAGTTCACAGGGTAGTAGCCGCAAAGGTAAAGGCAAAAGTACAAAGATCAGTTCGAAACGAAAAGAGGATAGCTTGTGGCTGGAAGGAACAGTCCCGCCGCAACGATGTCCACTGGATCCCTATTTGTCTCCCGCTTTGCCACCGTCGGTTACCATTACCGACGCTTCGTTAGACGGTCTGTGCCTACTGCGTCTTTTACACGCACTAAATCGCCATTGGGGAATTCTGTTCCCTCACCTGAAAAGTGTAAGCCTACTTTCTCCGCAAGACTTTATTAATAATAAAATAGCTGCGAAAGCGAGTAGACAGCTGCAAGATCCTCTGGTGATCATGACTGGAAACTTACCTTTGTGGTTACAACAAATTGCTACGGTCTGGTTAGTATTGCCAAAAATATCCGCTGCCATAAGCGAAGAATTTGTTTGTCGACGATGGGGAATTTAGTTGAAAGAATTTCTGTTTAATTGCAGTCCATTCCTATTTCCGTTCGAGACAAGACAATTATTATTTTACGCGACATCGTTCGATCGGGATAGAGCTCTGCAACGGCTCCTGGATTCGGCACCAGAACTATCTGGGTCGGATAGCCAAGAGCGCGTCACTCCGCGTTTGGAACGAAGGAAAAGGACCATCTCGAGAACCGATATTCTGAAGCAAGCAGAGCAAGTGATACAAGATTTGGCGTCCAGCAAAGCCTTACTCGAAGTGCAATATGTTAATGAGGTCCGTACCGCCCCCTTACGCGTTACATGCGCATCTCCATGTGATTATTCTTCTCACGATATCGTAACACCTTGCGTACTTTGCCTTGTCTAGGTTGGTACCGGCCTTGGTCCAACACTGGAATTTTATGCTCTAGTCTCTCAGGAATTACAGCGTGCTGACCTTGAACTCTGGCACGGTAGTTCAAGTCCTACCGCGGCAGGATACGTTAATGCTCCGCAAGGACTCTTCCCAATGCCAATTCCATGGAACACTAAAGTATCCCATCTAGCGAAACTTAAAACCAAGTTCAAATTCCTTGGGAAATTTATGGCGAAAGCGATATACGATTCGAGAATGGTACAACTTTTTCCGCTTTCGTTTTATAAAAGTAATTTTAGAAACGATATTAAAAAGTAATACTCTGTGTTGTGTAATTTCATGGCAGCTGGACTTGCCATTCAGTTTAAGCTTCTATCGTTGGTTACTGGGAGAAGAACATACGCTAACGTTAACCGACTTGGCGCATGTGTGTTCTGACGTACATCGAACGCTTAGTAGACTGCAAGAGATTGTTATGAAGAAAGAGACGATCGAGAAGGATCAGACGTTGAGGCCACATGAAAAAGCACAACTGATAGATTCGCTAAGCTTAGACGGTTGTTCAATTTCGGACCTCGGCCTTGTATTCGAATTACCGGGTTACGAAAACATCGAATTAAGAAAAGGTGGAACCGAGATACTCGTCAATATTTATAATCTGGATCAGTACATTAAGGTATATTTCCTTCGTTCGCTATTCACGATTAAGTTCACCGCTCACCTGTTATACTACTTGTTATCACCTGTTATCACCTGTTATACGCTCACCTGTACGGACTTTACTTTCCAGTTGGTAGTGCATTGGTTCTTGTACGAAGGTGTCTTTAGACAGATGGAAGCATTTAGGGAAGGATTCGAATCTGTATTTCCACCGTCGCAACTGAGACTGTTCTTCCCGGAAGAACTCGAAGCTGTGTTTTGTGGCCATGCACAAACCGGTGGGCAGTGGGACGTGAAAACGTTGTCGGAGTGTTGTAGGACCGATCACGGGTATACCCCAGATTCGCGTGCGATCCGTTTTCTCTTCGAAGTCATGTCGCAGTACAACAGTGAAGAGCAACGGCAATTCATTCAATTTGTCACGGGTTCACCCCGATTGCCAGTTGGAGGTAATAAACATTTTATATTCTCGCACGCTTGAACATACAAATTTTCAAGAAAAACACGAGATCATACCATTTCTTTCTTTTCACAGGTTTTAAGAGTTTGACACCGCCGTTAACGATAGTGCGTAAAACTTTCGATCCGTCAATGAAGACGGACGATTTCCTACCATCCGTAATGACTTGCGTTAATTACTTAAAACTGCCCGATTACACAACCATAGAAATAATGCGGGAAAAGTTACGGATAGCCGCGCAGGAGGGGCAACATTCATTCCACCTTTCCTAGAAACGGATGGAAAACCGGCGCGCCATTTGCTCTTTTGCTATCGAATTGCCCAGGTTGAGACCAA
Source organism: Andrena flavipes (assembly GCA_963971345.1). Taxonomy (NCBI): domain Eukaryota; kingdom Metazoa; phylum Arthropoda; class Insecta; order Hymenoptera; family Andrenidae; genus Andrena; species Andrena flavipes. Next base: position 881,520 of record OZ020481.1, read on the forward strand.
TTATCCAAACACCATTTAAAATACTAAAAAGAGAAGATAGAGCTGCGTTTTGTTCGAGGCTCAGTAATCGCAGTTTTTTGCACTTTATACGAATTTTTTCCCCCTTTTCGAATACTACCTTTTCTTGATTTTGGCGACAATTTGATTTGAATAAATTCTAATTTGATGTTTATCTTTTTATTTATGAATTTGGATTGTGATGTATATATATATATTATATATATACACACACACATACACACAAAACACACACACACACACACACACACACACACATATTTTACCAGAAAAAAAGTGTAAAAGGATATTAGCCCCCGCTCTGTACGTGAGTTTCCTCCTTGTGGTATATTACGAACCGGGTAGCGTGGGAGCAGCCTTGTTCTAGGAAACTTATCTTTGATGTGTTACAATAATTAATAAAAAACAAAAACAAGTTGTAAATATAGTTTAACGTACGCAAGTCTATATATATAAATACTTTATATAATAGTAACGTGAAAATAATGATATTGCTATAAAACTCTATACTAATTAAATATAATTTAGCTCGAGGGGACGTTTATTAGGTGTAAGTGAAATTTTATATCAGTGGTGCATTTAGCATCGCCATAAATCGCCAATCACATGCCTCTCAAACACACACACGTTTCGCGAACAAATCACGAGCTAAAATCAGTAAATGAAACATGCGCCGTGGATACAAAATGGCCCATGTTCCAACGCATCGTTGCAACAAAAAACAAAAGCAGAGAAAAAAAGGAGCAAACAGATGATAAGTTCGAATGTAATAGCGTGTTTAACGACCATCGTTTTATTTTCGTAAAATCGAGATCTCTTATGTTCGCTGCTTGATTCCCAGCGTGTTCGCGGGCACTTGCGCGAATCGACGTGTGCAACACTCTCCTATATTTAAGTTATATTCGATGTATCACCAATTAAACTTATTTGACATTTTTATTCTAGGTAAGATATAGTCCAATTAATACTTTACTTAGCTGTGTAAGAGTGCAGCCAGCATCGCCAGACCGAGTCATCGTCGCAAATGATACCCCGTGAATCGAAGAAAATTCTTATATCCACTTAAGCAGGCAAAGTATCTATTTATGAGAAATGTACGACAAATGTATAATACGAAATAGAAATGGATATAAAAAAGTCAGCGAAGCTGGTGTATCAAATGAGGATTATACAAGGTACATTTACTTTCTTATCTCTCTCTCTCTCTCTCTCTCTCTCTCTCTCTTTCTCTCACTCTCTCTCTCTCTGTAGAGAAATGTGATTCTACGCACACACATCGCGATAACACGGATCTATCGAAAGTAGGAAAGGAAGGGAACACACGCGACTATTTGTTTTACATTTATATTTTTTAACGTTGCTTGAAATTATCAATACACACACTCACACGTATCACTTTTTGATTTTTAAATTTATATACCGGAATTAATCAACGAATTAGCAATTACGTTCGCGAATACTAATTGTCTGATATTTAAGTGATAAGGCTATAATTATAACGTTGCTGCAGTCTTCCATTCCTTACGATATTTAACTTTTTTTTAATTATTTACCTTCATACCGTGAAGTTTGTTCAATCGCCATATAACATTGTATTTCGTAATTTTAGACATCTTATGATAAACGTAAAACAAGTTACACTTATATTTTTTCATCGCATTTCTAACACGAACAATGACAAATTATAACTGGCGACGTGCGCACACTATAGAAGAAGAAGAACAAGAAGAAACTGGTTCAAGAAATGAAGACTCGGGAATGCATCGCATAGTGCGCGTAGATGGTTATACGATTTATATTAATAAGACCTAAAACTACGTCGATTTTTGTTACGAACAAAAGTTATATTTATATAAAAATTCGAGTTTTAACTTCTCATTAAATCAGACATTCTTTTCTTCTCTTTAGTTTCTCGTTGTCGTCGTAGTTAATAAATGTGAATACAAACGCGTCCCTTGCCGGTAAGATGCTGCTACTCTTTGGTCAACATCTTTCAGTAACGACGCGCACCGTATTTATCGTTAAGTATTATTAATTCCAATTGCGGGGGAACAATTCAATTAAAAACAAAAGTAAATTAATACAAATGATTATTTTTGTGTATATCTTAATACACTCTTAGTTTCTATTACTTTCTCCCTCGCGTACATCATGTTCACCATACTTGTTAAAACATTTAAATACACATACTTAACCATCCTATTATTAGGCATACTCCTCCTATTGGCGTCAGTTTACTGAACTGTTTATCACCGGTGAACGCGTAATAGTAACACGTCCCGCAGAACAGTACCATTCCAGATATCAGGAATGTTGCAGCCTAAACGACACGACGATAAATATAATATCGATCGCAAATTTCTAATACTTGCCGCCTAGTGCTAAAATCGAACATACCAAGTACGGTGTTCTGCATAGAGGTAATCCTACCATCGCCAGTGTATGTATATAATGATACCGGTTCGCAGTTTCAAAAACTTGCTTCAAATTTACACCCTTAGTCTCTGGATACTGCCCTGAAATTGCAAGAAATAACAGTTACATAAAGGTCTCTGTCAACATAATGGGGAGAAACTAACAATCGAACATATATTTTAGGACGTGAAATAAAATTGTAAGTAATATTAAAGAATTCTCTAATATTTGAATGTACGACTTAAAAAAAGAAAAGCAACGGTAATCTTACTATGAGAACCGTAAGCTCCAAGAATAACAGCGGCTGCTCCGCTTAAACCAGCGAATCTTACATAGGGTCCTGTGGCAACGGCTAACTTCCATAATGGTACCGGCGGTGCCATTATTATTTGTACTTTTGATGGTGGGCTTATATAATCCTTTACCTGCGAACAAACAATCGTCGACGTACAATTTACTTTGGATAGAAGCAAAAACGTGTTATTACTATTATTGTAACATTAACAGAGCGATTCTTCTGCTCAGGTTACAGGTAAGTGTTTGATCGTTAAAAAATTAAGTAATACTAACAATTTTACGTTTCGCGTGGTCTATCATAAACATTTACAATGTCATGGCGGTGGCGGCTATGATATAGCGCTTTATCCGTATAAAAGGTTATAACTTGTGTAGCATACTCGAGTACTTGTATAGCTTCATTAACGTTGTTTTCTTTACAGTATCACTGGATCATACTCAAATACTTTAGATGTAATAAAAAAGTTTTTGCAAGTATTATCTTTTTTATTTAAAAAACAAACGTGTGTAGCTCACTGTTGTAACCATGTCCCATGCATACGAGGTTGCTCCTGAACAAATTGGATTCGTAAATAATGCATAATTGAGTGCATCTTGAAATCCCATATTTGGCCTCTACGAATAGGTACCTATTATATTTAAATACACTGCATTACACTGTCGGCTAAGTATGCACCTATTTGTTTATGTTCGTTTACCGAAACAAGTACGGCACGTCTAGTAATTTCCTGACGTTCATAGGACTCTGCATTGTACATATATACATGTACAAAATTTCAAAAATAGAAAACGGTGGACGGGAGGGTTCCCGGCGAGGGGGAGGGGGCTGCACTAACGTCTAAAAAAATTTCCAAAAAGTTATAATTTTTTCAGAGTTTCAAGACGTTTTAAAGATGGCTTATAGACGTCGTGTGCTATCTGAGTAATGATTACCCGAAGCTACAATTTTAGATTTAGGGTCCACACTCCCTCCCCCCAAACCTTATTTCGATCGGCCCTAGGTTCCTTTCGGAATAATATCTTCAAATCATAATGGAGCTTACAAATTTTTTAAATTTTTACTTCAGATATTCCTAATATCATACTACTTTAAATAATTTAAAACAATCTGTAAACTTCTCTTTTCTTTTAAAAAAAGTATTATTTTCTACTTTAGTAGAAGACAGTTTCCGTGGATAAATCTTTCGAACGCGACGCTGTGTCAATAATCTGCCACAGTATCATACGTTATCGCATTCACTTTCACCAGCAGATGCGGTAACGTGTGTATGTATGTGCGCACATGGGGTTCCGCATAAAAGTCCGCAGTCCGCATAATAGATATGTAGTGTTAGTGCCCGGTGGTATTCCCCTTTCACAGTTCGTGTCAGTTCCTATCACTGTCAATCGACTGCACTTTTGTTGTAGTACGTTGAGAAATTTCTATTGGAAATATGAGAGACCGCAGGAAAATTCAAAATTGAACAGTAAGCGCACCAAGAGAAAATTGATTACGTATACTAGGTACTACCTACAGGATGGAGAGTACGCGTTCGCCGATGGATAACCTCTTTAACATGCTGTCAGGCTTCAGTGCTGATCACGAAAAAGCTTTGAAACAAGGCATTTACAATGCCGTGGCACTGTTCCTACTGTGCCTGGTTTCAGCGGCCGGGTACGGACTATACATTATATTGCGTCCATTCGTGAAACCTTTGATATGGGCTCTGTTATGTGGTTCCGTTCTGTTCCCAATCAAAAATTCATCAACTACCGTTGTACAGTCATGGTTCGAGGAAACAGAAGCATCTCACACACCTCTGATCATAAACTTAATGCTGTTGCCTGTACAAATTGTGGACAAAACATCTGACTCTTTGGGAACGTTTCTCTGGAAGCACTTGAAATATATCGGCGGCATACTATTAGTGGGAGCATTAGGTTTCAGTATATACCATTATACGCCTAGCATTTTAAGTTGCCTGGTATGGAGGATATGTCTGATTTTCAATTCCGTCATTGGATTTTTCATTACCACTTGCAATATTTATATGGTAATTTTGTTACGTATATTCGATGCCGCTTTACAAGGTACATATAGATATATTAACAGAGCGTGCAATTCTTATTTTTTCAGATCGCTGTTGTACTTATTGGGTACTTGTCTGTGTTGTACATCTACTGGACGCCGAGTAATTCTATTCACTTCCGTTACACTTCATTTGTTTTATGGTTCATTATTAGCCTCTATGTTTCTAACATGTTGGATGCTTACCAAGTTCTTATATTTTTAACGCTGCAAACACTGTGCCTGGTAGGATTCGTTTACGAAGTGATATTCATTATGGAAAATCAAGAATTAGAGGAGAGATATATGACGTTCCTGGAAGCTGCTCGCTTCGCGTTGACGAACAACTTAGTCGAAAATGTCCACGAAGACACGCTGGCTCCCTTGAAGGGTGAAAAATCTATAGAAAATACTGTCGAGGACAAGATCATGGAGATCCAAAAGGGCAACGGAGATCCTGGATGCACGAAAGCTTCTTCTACAGCAAAGTTGTCTAAAAAATCGATGTCATTGGACGCAGATGTCGGAACGGTACCTGTAAATCGTAAATTACGGTCTACCCTGAATAAGGGACACTCTAGTAGCCCTATGACGTTACGCGATCGTTACCTTTTAAGAAGATTGAAAAGTGAATTAAGAATGTCTATCGATGTAGAAGATGACAAAGTTGATACCGACATATATATGTACGGAGTGTTGTACGCTTGCATCGGTATGATTTTCTGGAAACATAGATGGATGATATACGTGCTGAGTATCCCCGTAGCTCTTTACATTATTAAGCAACTCGGTAATTATTTCGGTCTGTGGAAACTGATACGAAATCAATGCGGTATCACTATGGCGGTGATAAAGACATGGTGCCTAGAGAGACATCGAGCGCTTTTACCAGCCAATGTCAGAGGTTTATATAAAGTTGGAATAATAATCGACGAGAAGTTAACAAAAGCTTTGAAAGCTTCGGTGGATACTGTGGCAACGATTGCCGTGATTCTTGGATTACTCGTGTTTGTTACTTGCGCGTCTATTTTTATAACGATACAGGTACTTACGCGTACATACGTACTATAAACGTATGCCCTAAAGAATCATTATCGCTCATCGCTATTCATCGTAGGTTTATGCGGAAGGTAAACATCTTATCCAAATTACTGGGGAAATACTCAATTCATCTTTAATGAATAATTCAGATATCGATTGGCTACCGGAACAATGGGAAGATTCGGTTAATAGTGTGTTGGATAATGCTTATACTTACGGACGCAGCGCTATCTCTGATGGAGTAAGATAGATAAATGATCTTATAATTGCTGGAAAGTATTTCTCGTGTAGTAACTTGTAATATAATATGTATGTAATGTAGATAAAGGGCCTAGTGAAGGATTTAGACCCTGTAAAGGCTGAGCAAATGGAGAAGAAAGTCTTGGAACTTTGGGACAGGCTTTATCAAGCGTGGATGATGTCCAGTGATAATCCGGATATGATCGGGCCTACCGTGGATGTTACAGCAGCCTACTCGGAATGGGAAAGTTTCAAAGACAGCTATGACAAAATACCTTTACGTAAGAGCTCGAGAGTCAAGATTAATAAAATTAAATGACGCGCTTACATTTTTTATGAATATGTTCCATTTCTTTCCTCTATATACAGAACTGTTTAATATGACCAGTATACGAAACTTTGTAAAAGAGAATATTGGAATTTTCATGTCGGTCTTGGATTCCGTTTGGAGTATAGTCAAGGGCAATATGTCTGTGATATTGACAATCTTTACAGAATTATTTTATATCGTACTCATGAGTGGATCAGCGGTACTCAATTTTTCCCTCAGCACGGTAAATAATTAGTAGTTGCAAAAGAGCGGTTAATTTGTAGGACATTTTATAGTGGAAACATCATTTTATTTTAGGTGGTGTTTTTCACGACACTCTTTTACCTCTTGAGTTCCAGCAGCAAGACTTATAAACCGATCGAATTGACCACGGTCTTTAGCCCGATTAGTTGCCACAGGTAAATATTTTAACGTCGCATCGATATTTATATTTTTATAACATCATATCGCAAGTTCTATATGAAAATATCTTCTTTTGTACTGACATAAGCGCTCTTGGTATCGAGGGGTATGTTATATCGTAAGAGCGTAACAATGACTTATGGCAGGAAAGTGCTAGATTGTCGAATCCTTTTGTTTTGTATAGATTTGTCGTGGCGTTGCAAGAAGCAGTCATCGGAGTATTTGCTGCGACATTTAAACTTGCTTCCTTCTTTGGCATGTGGACATGGCTCGTACACAATATGTTTCAAGTGAAAATCGTTTATCTGCCATCAACTCTGGCAACGATACTTGGGGCTGTGCCGTTTCTGGACGCATACTTTGCTTGCATCCCAGCCACTTTGGAACTTTGGTTCACACGGGGACCCATGATCGCTATTCTGTTTTTCATGTTTCATTTCCTCGCTTGCAACATTGTCGTAACCGAATTCTACAAAGAGATTAAAGGGTACAATGATTATATTTTACTTTTTCGCAACATTACTCGGAATGAGAGACTTATGAAATATCGTTTATTTCAGCGGCGGGCATCCATACCTCACAGGCCTCTCAATAGTAGGCGGAGTTTTTTGTTTAGGAGTGGAAGGTGCAATTTTTGGGCCTTTGCTACTATGTTGTATCATGGTAGCAATTAATCTGAGTCGGCGTTATCTTCACTCGCCTTCGGAAGAAGTACGAATGCCTACGTATCCTGAAATGAAACGTTGATATTGCTTGGTGATAGCTTTACATTCGTAGGGCAAGAACGAAAAGTTCTTTACAACAGCCAGGCATGTTGAATGCCAATTTACACAAAAGGCCTTAAAGGAAGCCTTAACTTGGATAGTTTTCATAAAAGTTTTCAGCAAAGTAATAATTTTCTAACATACTCCAGAATCTTTATGAACGAGTGACAGAATTTTCAAGGATTGTTATCTTTTACAAAATAGTCTTTGAATTAGCTTACTTGCAAGTACCTAATGTTAACACAAGGTTCGTGTATGATTTTTATATTTTATTTTTTTAACATAAATGTATAGCAACTATGCGAGCAAAGAAAGTCATATATATATATATATATATAATAAGAAATCTCAGCTTACGCTTATTAATATTACAAGTATAAAATATCGATACAAGGAACTTGGTCTTCTGTAGATTGTAAGATTATGTAGGTGTAATCCAAAGAACTTTAACGTGAGCAGGAATTACAATTTATATTTCTTATTACATTTTAAGTGTTACCTTGATAATATTTTTTTATATTTCTAATCTTAGAGCATATAAACATGGAGAAAGCATGCAATGGGCGAAAATGTAGACGACGGTTGAAAGAAAAAAGTACACATCGGAGACACCCTCTCTATTTCTAACATAAAAAAACCGCTGTCGCTCCTGGCGCTAGAAAGAGATAGGGTGTCCCCCATGTATTTTTTTCTTTTTTTACCGTCGTCTACATTTTCGCCCATTACTTGTTTCCTCCATATTTATACGCTTTAAGTTACTAACTCATATACACTTATATAAATATAGGAAAGATATAATATAAAAAAATGCGTTGTAATATGTATATCTTTTGTTTCGCGTTCTATATAACGTACTAACTTCAGTATTATTAATGTTATATTCTTGTTTTTGATGATAAATTTTTATGTAACAACTCGTAACCATCGATAAACCCAGCAAACATTTGTTGTATAAATTTGCAGATAAATTTATAATTAATTTAGTGCCACAACATGACAAATTTAATGTACACTATAATTAGCATAAGTATGCTTATACTCCTCCTTCTTATTGCATTTGAAGTTTATTTACATCGTGAGGCATATTTCCCGCAGAGAAGGACGTAGAATTTCAGCATTATATAATACGAAAGATTTTACTTATAATTAATTACAATGGGATTTACATCCTCTCTTGCTTTGGGATCGTAAATATCAGAAAGTGTGGTAATTCTCAAATTTTCATTAAATGCCGCCGGTGGGATTGCTTCAAATGCATGGAAGGTAATCCGTTTCTTGTCTTCAAACATATGGAAACCATTCTCTGAGAAACGACCACGAATATTACCAGTCTCCAACCATACGAAAAGTGCTGTATTATTTGTCACTAATTCCAGTTCGATATCCGGATAATTGGAATACATTCCGGGTAAATGGTAGTTATTTATATGTACCTAAAATGAAGTGCGTGCGTGTGTGTCTCTCATATAGAATGCGAATAATCAGACTCGCTTATTTTATTTTCAGATGAGAAAGTATATACTCACAGAAATATTTACAGCGGGTAGAACGATGTCTTTTAACGTAATGATTGGATATATGTAATTTGTTGGCGCTATTCGAGATCCAGCCTTATCCTTCAAGGTGAGTGTCGTAATGCAGTTGAGTTTTCCGGCAATGTTTGAACGACATTCGTTGAGTGACGTAGAGTTTGAGATCCACGAATGTTTCAGCATGTTATCATGAATTTTAGTTGCTGCGTTTGCCATCTAGATAGACGTTGATCGTAAATAGAAAACTTAAAACAGCCTTATGCATCTGTACATTTTTTCTGTATATTTTTACTTACTACAGTCACATTGAATAAAGTATGCGACATTATGGGATTCCTATTATTCCACGCATACAGATTAACTTCCAGTGTAGTATTCGTTATCTCGCGTAACTCGTCGGAGACAATGTAAATGGAAAGATCATTCCCTTCCACGTAATACGTAACTATTATAGGTGCAAAAAAATCTATGGCGTAGTAATGAAGCATTTTCCATCGCCCGTCAGAGTCTAAATAGAATTGTACGATTAAGAATGTACAAATACAAGTACAATTAGTGAATGCGAATTACCTATAGAAGACCACGATGGAGCTTGCCAAACATCATTCAACTGCCAATACAAAGCGCCCATAGTCATTCCTCCTCCTATTTCGTTCACTTCGCTCTTCGATTGCCGATAGAATTCCGTTTGCACTTTCACAGAAACGGCCTGATTGATTTGACTTAAATATATGAGACTTACAAAGTCTTTCACGCGGTTTTGAGTTTCGGGTATTTTAAAATTCTTCGAAATAAGACTTTTCAGGAATGCCGATCCAAGCAGCAAGTGCTGGCGATGTTTCATAAAGTCGCTATTTATGTTCAAATCAGCGATTGTTTCTGCAACTGGTAATATAGTGTAAATTGATGGCAACGATTGAAATCCGTATTCCGATGAAAATCTTGTCAGTGGATATTCGTGCATATCCCATCCATTATTGAGATAGTTGTAGTAATGGACTGTAACAAGATTCGTGTTAGATCGTGTAGAGTTTATTTCAATATTTGAACGAGAGAGAGGGGGGGAAGTTCTGTGATTTACCGTCTCCATAATAATTCGAGTATGGATCTTCCCCGACGTAATTGTACTGTTCTGTGTACAATCCATTACTAGGACTCGATACTACAAACGGTCGAGTGGAATCTAACTGTTCCACCTCCTTCTTGATTACATCTACGTACAGCTTAACATAATCACTTTTATATATTTGTTTAGCACCGGTCTTGTACCAGTTTCCATACAAGGCTGCTTCGTTCTCGTTATTACCAGCCCAAACAACGATACTGGGATGATTTTTTAGTCTTCGTACGTTCTGTACGATTTCTTCTTTGACAGAGTCAAGGAATTTCTCTGTAGTGGGATACATCCCGCAAGCGAACATGAAATCTTGCCAAATCATGAGTCCGTATTCGTCGGCCATATTATAAAACAAGTCGGATTCATAAACCCCACCGCCCCAGACTCTAAGCATATTCATATTTGCTTCTTTGGCAGATGTCAATAAATGTTTAATTATATGCATCTTGGCGCCCAGTTCAGGAAAGATGCTAGCTGGAATGAAATTGCTACCCTTCGCGAATATTGGAATGCCGTTTATTCGAAAGTAAAAGCTTAGTCCTCGCTTGAGCGGGTTTTGTACAAGTTCTACCGTTCTAAATCCAATCCGCGTTACTCTTCGATTCACGCTAGAAGACGTGGTTGCAGTTACAGTCAGCGGGTAAAGAGTTTGATTGCCGTAACCGTTCGGCCACCAAGTATCCACAAGGTCCTATTAAGGAAAGATATTACTCTCTGTTGTTCTTACGAAAAGTATATTAATATTAATTAAATATCTCGAATGTTTACCATAGGTATCTTGAGGAGCATAGTTCCCACTGCAGTTCTATTATTTGTATTTAAAGCGAGAGTTTGGGAGTTACGAATGTCTAATTGTTCACCGACACGAAGAACAGATGAGATGTAACAAGGTATAGACGCGTTACTTCTCTGGGATGTAATCTCGAGAAATATTGTTACTATAATATTCCAAAATTCCCCCCCATTATATATATCTGTCGTGATGTCTGTGATAATGATTTCACTGGCAGGAATTAGCTCCACGCTTTTCCTGAAATACACCTTTCATTACTATGTAATTAATAATATTCTAATGAATATGAAATTAAAAAATGTTGAAATACCAAATGCCCGTCGAAGGAAAAGCTGGACCCCAGTCCCATGCGAAACTTGCTTGCATCTTTCGTATATGATTGACATGACATTCTCCCATGTAATTGTGTGGTACGCACACCGGGGGAACGACGTATTTTAATGCTTGTTCATTGTATAAAGCTTCGGCTTTCTTAACAGCGGAAGAGAACGAAACTACTAATGAATTTTCTCCTTCCTGCAAGATAGATATTAACAAGTACCTGTGAAATGCTGCGAATACGGATCACTCGGGTATGTTCAAGCGGAAATGGTTGCTCACTTTTAAATACTTTGTTACGTCAAATGTATATCGCAAGAACATATTTGATGCTTCCCCGATCTTCTGATTGTTTAAAAAGATTGCGGCGAATGTGTCTAAGCCATGGAAAACTAGTATCGTTTTAGGAGTATTTAGCAGGGTATTGTTTACTGCAAAACATTCATTTTAAATCATCTAGTAAAATGTGGAAATCATCTTGTATCGGTGCCGCCTTATTCGATACAATATTCACATTTGGAAGTACTATAAAGATAAAGATTATAATTACCATGAAAACTTTTAACATAGGTAACCGATTGATTACCAACCCAGCGATTGTTCACGTCATTGCTCCCAATAAAATTGTTCGGTATAATATTTGCTTTACTCAGATCGGTGTAAATACCTCCTGGTACGGTTGCGGAAAATGTAATATCTGTAAACATATGTTAGTTGTAGCGTATCAAGTTTTCGTCATTACCTGTTGCATCGTACCAAGTATCGCTTATACTTAAAAGAATATTTTACCACGTTCAGACTCGGCGGTAGTAATTCTACCTAAATCAGAAAAATCACATAATTACGCGTTAATAATATGCAAAACTTTATTCTACTGTGTTTAATATGAAATATTTAATAATACCCGTCCATAAACCATCCAAGCTTATGGGTAAAACAGTATTGTTAGTTAAAAGAATTACTATCAACAAGGCTTGAAAAATCTTCCCCATAGTGCTTGTATCAAAACACACGGTCAATATTTTAATAATATGCGGCGGATTTATTTTTTTTCAACAGTATTTCTCTGACACATTACATGCTTATGTAAGTGGTCAAGAGTAATGTGACTACGCGAAACAAATTGGTACTAGACATTCGATATAAGTATATTATTCCATTTATTTGCAGAGTCTGTTTGCAATATTAAGTTTACTTATCACACAGTAGATAAGAATAAAGTAGCGTAAGCTCGCAACCATTGGTACGAGAATGAATGCTAAAATGAAATAATGATTTATTATATTATCCGCTGGATTGAAATTGTATATATTCATACATACTGACAGTTGTAATTTGCATATCGGGATAAATGAAACAGACTATATAAACAGAATACTTTATTCACAAACAGGAACGACTATTTACATAAAAATACATTCTATTATACAGTATAAATGTAAGATTTAAAAAAGCTTAAAATTAAATACGTACCACCAACCGATTCTTGTTCACAAAACCTATGTTGGGTATTTTTCCAATAAAACCTTGTAACTTGAATATCATCGCATATCTTATAACTCGTCGTTTAATAATAATTTCGCAATATGCATTTTCAACTAAAAAACCGATAAAATGGAAACTGACACTGTTGTAATGAAACAGTGCACACACTGGAACAAATACGTATGTGTGTGGAATGTTAACGATAAATGCAAAAAATATTACTCCTTAAATAGATTTTAAAAATGTTAAAAAGTTGTATATTTTCACCACTTCGCTATACTCGAACAACGTAACAATGCCGTGCGAGTAACATTTCGCTCGTTTTAGCAACATATAAATATACATATGTACAATCTATGTGTCTTTAGATAGAAGTTATTTACACTAATCTTTACGTCTCCTTCTCTTGCTGGAGTGTTTCCGAGTTCTACTGTTTGATGGGAACTGTGACCCGTAATCTATGTCCGAATCAGTTTGTTCGCTAATTGGTCGAAAGCAACGGATAGGTGAATTAAGGACAATATCAACCTCGGTAGTTGCACATTCTGGAACAGAACAGTCGCTGTTATAATTTCTGCGTAGCGTACAAACTCATGCTCACGAGTATTAATTATCCTTACCATCGGGCGATTCTTCTTGACGTTGTTTTCGTAGGCATTCGTTAACATGTTCTTCGTAATGCTTGCCGTTAGTTGTTCTGTACACAGAACAAACACCGCATTCGAAAGCACCGTCGTTATTAGCATTTATTGGTGTTGCCTTATATTCAAACAAATTAGTATTATTTTCATCTTCATCGTCGGTGATATATTGCTCGCATCCAGCAGCGTGTTCCTCTATTTGTTCGCTTGGAAAAAGTTGATTACAGATGGGGCAATTTACATTGTTCGTTACATCATTTCTCACAATTTTCATTCGTTTAGTTACAAAACCACTGTTATCCTATGAGAGAAGAATGATGATGATAGATACATGTAATGTATAAAGTTCTCTCCTGAATTGTTATCAGCAGAGCGTGCGTTTAGAACGAATTCAGAGAAAAATTTCTTTACCTGAAGTAATTTGTCCTCTTCTGCATCTTCCAAAATTATATTTTCATTCTGTCCGCGCAAACGACTGTGTTGCAGTTTCTCCCTGTTTTCGTCGTTAATCTTTTTCAGAGATTTCGCGTCCATCATATCGTTCCATTTTTTACTTTTCTCTTCTCTGGATTTCTGTCCCATTTCCCATTGCTTATCCCTCTCGTGTCTTTCTTCTATCTGTTTCTTATAAAACTCTTCCCTCTTCTTTTTCTCCTCGTTTTCCTTTCTCTGGGTTTCCTCCTTTTCAGTCTCCATCTTCTTCCGTTTATCGATTTGAATTCTTTCCAAAATCATACATTCGTTTTTTATTCTACGCGAAAGGCCTTTCACTGGTAACGGTTTAATCTCTGTGCTCTCCGACTTTCCTTTAATATTATCGCTATCACTAGTACTATCGTCCCCCAATTCTATTAGAATCTTTTGATCAGTCAGGGCACTGCTAGTTCCTCTCCCTTCGGGCAGTAGTAGGCTTATGATGGCACCTTGTTGTTCCTCATTATTGCTATCGTGTATCGACAAACTTTTGGCAGGCGTATTAATATTATGCTCCTTATTAATATTTTTCCTAGGATTCCGGAGTGGTATTTTTGTTGAATACAACGATATTTCCGGTAACAAGCACACTTCCCTTGCACGCGCTACTTCTAAATTCTTAGTTTCCACACGGTCGACATCTTCACTAATATTTTCGTCGTCCGAACATTGATCTTTTTCGTTTCTGGTAACAACTTCCTCTTTCCGAGAACGCAATATTCTGCTGGACCCTTCGTAGGACTGGGTTTTCTTTTTTTTAAATATTCTCTCGTCCTCGTCGCTGCTGGAATGTCTTATTTCGGAATAAGAAAGGGCCATTGCTGATTTACGTTTATTAGGTCGTTCGTTGTTAAATTTATTTGTACATTCCATTTGATTCCCTTCGGTCTTAACACACGTTATTTCGGATTTCTTATCCCAACTACCTTTAGCAAGTCCCACCTATGCAAACGTTGAAAGAAGGATTAGAATAATTATACTAGATAGAATGAAATGGACAACTATTCTCATTGTTTTTTCTTTTTTTTTACAGAAATACGATTTATTCAAAAAATTGTTTGTAGCTTACACTTTTAATTACCGATTTCTTTATAAACATTTATGTATACACGTATTTGTATAAATGCAATCTTTAGCGCTTCTGTAAGAACTATAAATGACGAACCTTGATCACTTTTACATAAAGCATCAATGTTACTTTTCAAGTTGTTTTGTTATTGTATACGACAAAACAGAGTTGAAGAAGAAACTTTGCTACTGGGGAAGTTATCAGTACGAAGTGTTAATCAAATTACTACTAATTGTAGAAGATAAAATTAAATACTATTTATATCAAAGAAATATATTAATAATAAATGGGTACGCATCGTTAACCGTAGTCATTGAAATGTGAATACTCCGGAATCAAAAATTGCAATATAGTAAACACAGACTTGGATTATTTTGCGGGTGGGCGTGTAGGTATGTGTATACAATGTCCCATGGCACAATGTCGTATTGAGGATATCTCAAATTTGTGTGTGTACAAGAGATAGATTATAATATTACCCAATGCGCATTAACGATACGATCTGTAAGTAATGGATTGTACGGAGGTACCCACCTGAATGGGGGACCCCCACTGAAACTTAGTGTCAGTAGTACGATGCAATCTATACCACATTTCTGCTGTCTCTTTCAAATGAATGTTTAACGTGTGCAGCAGTTTCTCAAGCATCTCGGACGTTTTTGCTTCTTTGCACAACCTACTAAACGGCATGCTATCTTGAACTAAAGGCCGATCTGGCTGTTGCAAAGGCGTATCATTTTCACCGACGCACGAATCAAGCGGATTAATTTGCCATCGTTCCAATTTCTGATCACGTTCGGGGTTCGTGTCCATCTTTGTCTCCGTACTATGCATACTATGAGAATCTTGCAAAGTGTTTTTCGATTTCAATGAAATATATCTGTTCGTGTTATGAGAATAACTATCTCTTATATCTAGATTATCGTGTAGTCTATCAACCGTGTCGTCACTGTCCAAGTTTTTGTTCCTGTATGCAGAGTTTCTTGAATCGACAGTTGCGGGCGTAGGTTCGGGGCTGCCGCTGCTGCGCATAGATATCCGATCGAGTATCGGCGACGAGTGTCTAGGCCTTTGCAAATGTAACGACCTAGATGTATTGCTATGCTCCTGTTGTATTTCCAATTCTTGCGCTAAATTTGTCTTGGGCATCACTTCTGAGACAGAATCGTTGGAAGACTGCGATAGTTCCTAAAAATCATCGTATTATACAACAATTACGATAGAATTGCTACGCCCTCGCAACGATATGGAAAACGGCGATCAATCGATTACTAATAAACCAACCTTCTGGGCATTCTTTTCGTCGTTGGCCATGTTTGCCATATCTTTCGATTCATTGATAAAGCCCAAGACATCCTTCATGTCGTTATACGTGTACCACGTCTCGTACATTTTCATCTCTGCAAGGTAAACACGGTCGCGTTTAGTACCCCCTTCCATTATGATCGCGCGCGTTTGCTTTACGAGCACGTCTTTTCGCTCGTGAAGCAAAATATTTCAGTACGCGTATCGCTCTTTCTATCAAGGATCGAAAAGTTGTCAAACCCATGTTTTTAAAAAAATTCTGTTCGAACTCGTATTTTTCGTTTAAGAAAATATCTGTTCCTGCGGAATTTTTATTGAAAAAAATGTTACCTTCAAGAACTTCTTTAAAAAGTGTTCTCATAGAACAGATATGTTAGAACTTATATAATAAAAGTTCCATGGAAGCAAATTACATTAGAACATTTAGTAAAAAAAGTTTTCATAAGATAAAGAAAAGTACTGAACTATTAGGTAGTAGTTTTATTTAACAATATATCATATTCTTCATATGTTTATTTAATAAAAGGTATGAAAATCATAACATAAGTAATTAATGATTTCATAAGTATTGAACAGAAAAGAAAACTTGTCAAGAATAATACCTAAATAACATTTTTTTTTATAACTTACACTGAACCAAAATACATAGAAATTCTATAATTCTAAAATATCTATATAGGTAAGTATTAGAAATAAATAATACATTCAGAATATCAATTTAACTGTAAGAATTATGTAATATTGTTGTAGTATTACCCATTGAATTGTATTCAGTATTTTTTACAACGATTGAGAACTTTTTTAATATTGGTGAGCAAAATGTCTGTTCCAGTTATAGAAATTTTTTTATTTTTATATTTCATAAGTTCCATTCCAATTAGAATCTTTATTTTCAAGAACTTTTATTTTATTGGCTCTCCTAGGAACTTATAATGCGAGAATATTTTTAAAAAAGTTCCATGGTCTGTGTCTTAAATGGAACTCATTGGAAAATTCCAGAACTTTTTTGATCCCTGCAGTTTCTATTATGCTGTTACTATGTATCGCACATAGGGTAAACCAATCGGTAAATGACCGAATTGTTGAATTTAAAAACAAAACGATTATAAAATACAAAATGTGTAGAAGTCCAATAAATGACCGCGTACTTTCAATAAGAATTGTACTTATAAATGTTTGCTTAATACGCATAACTAAAATTTTGGGATATTAAAAGTGCAATTACAGTTCATTTATAACCATATAATATTTTTAAATTTATAATTGACATTTCTTTGCCTAATGGTCATTCACTGGTATGCGGTCAATTACTGGTTGGTTTACCCTACCATCAAGATACTTTCTTAAAACTAATAACACTGTATAATTGCAGTCTGAACAAATTCAGTTACCTAGTAACTCCCGTTTCATCTCCTCATGCTCTTCTCTTTCCTTAGCTGTCAGTAGCTCAGTTTTATCTCGTTCCATACCGTCTGACATGTTCGCTTACGATTCGTGGGTCGAAATTAGCGAATGTTAATCAATTGCCTTACACGCAACGAACTGAAATTTAACCTCAAAGGTTGTCCGTATTAGGAATTTGAAATTCTTCCGCATCACTATTCGTCGATTGCATTAATAATATCCATATACTACTTAAGTATACGCATCAGTGAGGGGAACAAATGAATTTTTTTAGAAAAGTGCATATCGTCTTAAACTCACGATATGAAATAAATTTTGGTTGTCAACATCATCGCATCAGCATCGCCCGACTTGACCCAAGCTTATTTAGGTGAACATAGGTGGGTGAAGACTGGTGAAGACTGAACAATGAACGGGACTACAGCGTAGCGTGGAAACTGGAGACCAGCGGTAAGCACTTGGGAGTGGGGACGGCTACCCACGTCTACGCGTGCGCGTGATGACGCCATACACCGCCGAACCAATCTACGCCAAGATGAAAATGATGGAAAATTCGCCGACACCAGCGCCAAGCCAAGTCATCTAGCCAAGGCAAGTGAGGTCGCAGCCAACCAAAGTCGACAACCACTGCTCTGCGACGCTGCATAGGAACAAATCAGGAACCATGAAGGAAGAGAATTTCATACCAAGAACTAAACAGGAAAAGTTAAGAGGAGTGAAGTGAGGGGAAGCATCGATATTCCATATTAATAGTGGGCAATTTCAGATGCTTCACCCTTTAAGGCTAGTTGACACGAAATAGCAAGTTTTAAATAGCCCAACCGATTGACCCAGAGATCGGCTAACTCGGGCTGTCCCTAGACACCAGCGAATTGACGCCAGCGGCTTCACGCACACATTACCACCGCTCCTGTAGGTATCTAGGGACAGCCCGCGTCAACCGATCCCTTCACGCGAAACACCTTGCCTTACAAAGAATATTAAGTACAGAATTCTCGATGCGTGTAGTTTTACAAATCGACAATACAAATTAACATGTCATACTTACATGTTTCTCTCTAAATTTCTCTGAATTTCCATGGTTACGCTTATTTGTAACGTGACGAGCTTCCGAACGAAATATATTAAATGAGGAAAATATACGTATTACAGGAGAGGAAGATATTAAAGAAGAATAGGAGAAAACAAAGAGGAAAACATTGGAAATTAAAGAACTGCGCAGACGTGGTTCGTGGTTCGTGTTTCGAATCACTCGCACCCCGTCTGGTGGCGGGTGAGCGAAACAGCACCTGCTGCCATTCTGGTATTACGTCAATGGTGGACGACGTCTCATTCGCTGGTTTGGGAGGAGTTACCGTGACCGCCATTGTTACAGCAGCTCGCTCGTATCGTGGAACGTGATCTGTGAATTCCGTACCGTCACGTTACAGATTCAGCGGATCCGTGTGTCCCTTCTAGACTCCAGCGACGACGGTACACGGCATCAGCGAGCGTGTGTCTGAGCATAGCATGTCCACAATGAATCCCGAGTAGTGAGTAAACTTTCTTTTGCGCAGGCATAAGTGTATGTAGGAATACGTTCTGTTCGCCGCGTGATACGTGTAATCGATTCGCTCGCTGCCCCGACAACAACCGCGGTCGAGGCGGTCCGAATCATTTTTGCCCGTGTTTCGTATTTAGCTACGTTAATGCGAAGAAGCTCTGTTTAACTCCTATCTGACAGATTCACCTTCCCCCTCCCCCCACTCCCCACTTCCCTCATACGTCTCTCTCCCCCTGTCTATCTCTTTCTTCCTTCATCTATTATATTCAATGACCATATTTCAGAAATTCATTCTCTGTTATGCTGTCTTCCCTCTGGACTCCTTGAAACGTGTCCCTTGATCTGCTGATCGATTATTAACGATTTCAGATAATTCTTGTAGAATGCATTGTTTCATAGCTAGAACTTTAAAATTCTTGGAAAAAGGAAGAGTCAAAGTTTGCTGGTTTCAGTTGTATTTCTTCATTGTTCTGATTATGTTTTGACAAAGCATTCTATTTTAAACAATGCGTAATGCAATGTTGTGCAATATTAATCAGCAGCAAATATGATTTCATGACAAAATCATTTTTATGGTTGTGTTATCAAGCTTGGACTATAGCTTGTTTCTCATTTCATCGCAAACAAGTTGTAGAAGTAAACAAGAAGTGCTACTCCCATATTTCTATATCATTGTTTATAGGTTCATATAATTCCATATATCAATTAAAGCTTCTATCATTCGACGCATAATACCTTTAACTTTGTAATATCGTTTAACTATGATTATAAGAAAACTGTTGTAAACTTTTCTTTCCTTTTTTTTCTTCTTTACAGCGATTACCTGTTTAAATTGCTTCTAATTGGAGATTCGGGAGTTGGAAAATCGTGTCTTCTACTCCGTTTTGCCGATGACACGTACACAGAAAGTTATATCAGTACTATCGGTGTAGATTTCAAGATACGAACGATCGACCTAGATGGAAAAACGATAAAACTACAAATCTGGGATACAGCGGGTCAGGAACGATTTAGAACAATCACGAGTTCGTATTACAGAGGTGCGCATGGTATTATCGTTGTTTACGACTGCACAGACCAAGAAACATTCAACAATGTTAAACAGTGGCTGGAAGAAATTGACCGTTATGCCTGCGACAATGTCAATAAGCTGCTGGTCGGCAATAAGTGCGACGTTCATACTAAAAAAGTAGTGGATTACACAACGGCAAAGGTATGCAGACCGATTTTACAGCAGACCGTCGCTGTTATGGTTATATATATACTTGTTTCATGTAATAGGAGTACGCGGATCAACTTGGCATTCCATTCTTGGAAACGTCTGCTAAGATCGCGATGAACGTGGAACAGGCTTTTATGACAATGGCTGCGGATATAAAGCTGAGAGTGGGCCCTCCGTCGAGTGGCAACAGTGATCCGGCGAACAAAGTGAAAATAGAACACGGACGTCCGATCGAACCTTCTAAATCTGGGTGCTGCTGAGAAATGTAATTTTACATTTCTGTAACCAAAGTGAGCATATTCGTAATTGTCAATGGTCGTCGACGCGATAACTATAGCTGCTGAAAATATAACCCGGGAGACCCTCGGGATTCGTATATTAATAAGCGAATCTTTTCATTACAGAAAGGACATCTTATTGTAGCAGTTTTACGCTGCTTAAGAAAACATTACCAGAAGAAATAAGAAAGATCATGAAAGTTTCAGTTTATATTAATAAAAAAAGAAAATGAGGTGTGAAGCATTATCAATTATGGACCACCGACTCTGCCACAGAGTTGAATAAAAACAACTTTCGTTCTATTCTCTTTTTCTAAGGAAAGAGAACATAATTACTCACTCGCTAATACCTAGTGCGAATGTCGGCTATAGGAAACTTTGCCGAATTAGCATCGAAGGTCATTGATTTTACGCAACGATGCGTTTAACGGCAATTCGAGTTTATAAAGTAAATTAAATAATATTGTGTATCGTGATTATATAAAATAAGCACTCTTATTTTCTAGCGTAATTGTAACATGTATAATTGAATGGTTTTTTTTTCTTAGAAGGGAGTCATTCTTACCCTCTGTACTATCCAGACATTTCTCCACATTTTTATTCCAAACAGTTTTTCTCGAGATAAGCAAGAATTAGATTCATAACATACCGAAACATACCGTTGTTGCTGTCTCTTTCTTTTTTCAGTGCTCATTAGTGTAATTTAATAACATATTAATAAATATTTCAACACTAATACGTAGAACACAAATAGCATACCCATGTGTTCGAGGATAATTTAAAAAAAGAAGACTTTACACACATTTCAGCCGGTAACTTCTGTATGATTGATTGATTGATTGATTGATTGATTGATTGAAATTGAGACCTCGATTGCAGAGGTCATTGGCCACAAACTTCTGTAAGAGTTACGTAAGTTTCTTTGTAAACTGTACAAAGGCTAGATGGATATTCAGCATCCATCTCGTTTCCAAGACAACTAAGCGCATGTTCACAGAACTATTTGTTTCATAAGAATTTGTATGATTAAAGATTTAGTTAAAATACCACTTCTCTTTTGTACCGGTTCCTCACCGTTCGAAATAGCTAGTTACGTGTCGTTCGAACAGTTTTCCTCTCCTATTGAATCAGTTCGATGGGGATGGTCGATGAATTAGACTGTTTTAGCGGAACTTTATAGTATGCAATGATAATACCAAGAAGCTTTTATACACCATGTATTATCCTGATTTTTATTGAAAAGGAGAAAAGACATATTTTATACAGAGGCAATATTACAAGAATTGCGATTAATCCCCCGCGTTTGTATTGTCACAGGATTTTTAAGAAAACCATGTAAGAATACTTGAATGTTGCGTCGAGATTCTATCGTAATACTATCAATTATTCAAGTATGTCGGTTAACAAATATATAGAAGTGATATATTAGATATATTAGAATTTGTCATAACGAGGACGTCTGTAACACTGTACGATGTACAAGAATAAAAGTCATGTGTATGTTGTACTTGTACATACGTTATTTGTTAATTGTATTCTGTTACATATACGTAACTGTAGCACAGTATCTGTAGTACTACAGTTATGTAAATATATAATGTAGCATGATGCTATGCAATGACTATGTACAGCTGGTATCAGTATATCCTTAGCAATTTAGCATTCAAGTTCGTACAAAGACGCTTTCATTTAACACGGCCACAGGAAGTATTTAAGTAAATAGAGGTGATGGTACATGATCTGTCAAACCAGTCGAACAATCGTGGGATGAGCCAATTTTTTTATAGAAAGTATAGCCCTTAACGAACGATTATTACTAACGGTTCATCGAAGCCTATTTATTTTTTCTATAATTTATTATATTAATCCATTCGGTATCTGTTTCTTTTAGACTAACGTTCTAACCACACTTACTATAACCTTACAACTGTCATCGAAGCTTTACCAAAATGATGCAACAATACATGAAGGAATTAGAACAGGTAACTTATGTTCCGAACAAATGAATTCTTATAATGCGATTAATTTGCAAAGCAGATTAATGAATTTTACTATCGTCATGCCGTTAGGATCCATTTGATCCTGAAGAGTTTGTCGAAAGGCTCGCTTGGAGGACGGTGAATGACACCACAAAAGACGGTGGGAAAACGTTTTTCGATCCCATGATAGTGCACGAGACGTTCCTGCAAGCGATTAAAGATTTACAAATCCTGCAAGAACGTCAGCAGAAGAAGTGCGACAAGCTTGAAGCTGCGTTGAAGGACGAAGAGGCAAGGCACACGCTGGAGATACTTGAATTACAAGAAAGAAATAAGCATTCTATCGATTTGTTTCATCAGTTAGACGAAAGAATAAATCTCGTAGCTACCAAAGTTTTGCACTTAGGGGATCAATTGGAGAGCGTTAATACACCAAGAGCTAGAGCCGTCGAGGCTCAGAAACTAATGAAACATTTTTCAGATTTTTTAAGTCCTGGACCTCTAACGGATCCAATCTTTACAGACAAGTCATCGGTACAACTTTCTGTTCTAAACACTTTTACGGTAGCCGCAATGGATATTATTAAACGTCGTATAAATTAAACTTCTTTGTTCCACGACAGCTCGACGAAGCGGCAGATGTGATACAAAAGCTTCATCTTATCTCTCAAGAGCTGCCGTTCGAAAAGTTTGAGCACGCCAAGAAAAAGATCGCCGTCAAATACGATGAAATCGAAAGAAATCTTATAGAGGAATTTGTTAGAGCGCACGATAGAGAAGACGCCGGTCGTATGAGAGAATTGGCGTCGGTTCTGGCTCATTTCAAAGGATACTCCCAGTGTATCGATGCCTTCATAGAGCAAAGTCAAATGGGTTCCTTCGGTGGGAAAGATGTATTTCAGGATGTGATACCCATGTGCGCAAAATATAATAAATTGATGCGACAAGTGTTCACGAATCCTGAACAGGTGATGGCAAAGTTTGTGCTGAACATCTATCACTTGAGGCTTCAAAAGTACGCCGTTGCGAAATTAGCCGACAAATCTGATCCTGACAAGTACCTGAAAAACTTGTATGATTTGTACACAAGAACCGTCAAATTGTCTACCGAATTGAAAACGTTCGATATGGGCGCCGACGATACGTACCTCGCAAAACTCACCAGGAACATATTTCAGAAATACTTGGATACTTATATTACGTAAGTCTATAATAGAATATGTAGAAGTTTTCATACGGAACTGAAAATTTTGTACGTTGCTTTAGGATTGAAACGAAAGCGTTCCGGGAGAAGAGTGCGGCTCTTCTTATCGAATATTATGAATCTAAGAATCATCAGAAAAAGCAATTGCAAACTGGTGGCTTCCAAGAATTGAGAAGGGACTTGCAAGCGGTTTTGGGTGCAAGGACTAACATAAACATTGCCCAGATAGAAAATTACGGTGGAGAAACATTTCTGTCGGAAGAGCTTGCAATTGCTTTGTTACAGAGAAGTAAAGTAGCGTTCCAAAGATGCCAATTGTTATCGAAGCTCGACGAGATACCAGTAAATGCGCTTCAAATCCTGGAGATATTACTGCAGTACTTAATAAGTGAACACGTTGATTACGCATTAGAATTAGGTTTACAAAGCGTACCCATCCCTGAAGGTCGAACGCAACCTGAGATACACTTTTTCAATGTGATACGCCAGTGCAATGCGATCGTAAGACTTTTAGAAGAGCAGTTTAACGACAGTCTCATACCTCTTGTCGCGTAAGATTCATTTTTATTATTCTTTATCTTACGAGGACCGCAGACATAACATATTATACGTATATTCAGAACACAATTACTTGGTTTTGTAGGTCGACGCCGAAACATGGGGATTGTATGTTAAAGAAGAAAAATATATTAGATCAGATTAATATGAAACTGGAAACGGGTTTAGATAGGAGTATAAATGCTATCGTCGGATGGGTGAAAGTGTATTTGCAGAACGAGCAGCGTAAAACTGACTTTAAACCCGAGACAGATGTGGATACTTTGAACACACCAGCCTGTCTGACAGTAGTTCAATACGTTACTGGAATGATTCGGCACATTCGGAATACTTTGGACGAAAAGAATTTAAATACTGTTCTGACCGAGCTCGGGGTCCGATTCCATAAAGTTATTTATGATCATCTGCAACAATTCCAATTCAACTCTGCTGGCGCAATGTGCGCGATTTGCGACATGAATGAATATCGGAAATGTGTCAAGGAGCTCGAAGTTGATCTTGTTACTTCCCTATTCGATACCTTACATGCTCTGTGCAATTTGTTATTAGTAAAACCGGAAAACTTGAAGCAAGTCTGTACGGGAGATCAACTGGTATGTTATATGTTGGAAATATTATAATTCCTTAACGGTTCGGGCTACCGACGTGTGACGACGTTCGACTTCTTTAATTTATAACGGTGCTGATTATTCTTGCTTTTACAGGCAACATTGGACCGCAATGTATTGGTGAATTTTATACAGTTAAGAACCGATTACAAAACACAGAAGTTAGCAAATTATTTGAAAGGATTAGCCACGTGATAATCTGCGTAGCGATAGTCATTCGGTCGGTACTTATTAGCTATTTAAACTGTCCTGTATAAAATGTTCGAAATTAAAGGAAATAGCAATCACGTGACACACGATTGTGTAAAGGTGTAAAACTAAGGCTTAAGAAGCAAAGGTAGGTATTGCTTTAATTTAAGATATGTATTTGGACAGCAATGAATCCTTTAGTGTTTACAGTGCGACTGCTATGCGCGCCACGAGAAAGACAAATAAATTTTCTTTCTTTTTATAATTCTTTAATATACCTATATTATACTTGTAGCAGATGTATTAATTTTATTGCCATGTAAGATGCTCGTGAAGTAAGTATAAAAATTCTTTATATCAAATTCTTTCCGTACTCTGTATCATTTGCTCGATTTCGATTATTCCTAATGTAAATTGATATATATCAGACAAGTATTTGCTCAAAATTTGATAATATATTTCGACATATTACATACCACTTTGTTTAAAGCACATTTTTATTTTGTTAGACTAAATTATATGGTTAATTTCTACAATGTTGGCGCGGGGATATCTTTCTTTCTCTTTTTTTTTTCTTCAATGTGTTTCGCGCGTATATAAGTTTATATTTTGGTTTCCAAACTTAACGAATAGTTTCATTAAGTGAACTATCTTTTAGTTAAAGTATTGGTATTAAGTGAAAAAAAAAAGGAGAGAAAACATTAAAATACTATGCTTTAATGATTGATTTCTGAAAAGGAAGATAGATGATTCTAGAACGCAAAATTTCACATGGTATTATAAACGCTAGTTAGAACTAAATTAAACCAAATTTATTAATTAATATCATCTATGTATTCTTTTTATTTACATGCATACTTGAAACAAATACCACTGCTTTTCTCTTAAGGAATGATGGAAATGAAATTTTTCATACGGTATAAAACGGATCCTTATTTATCCGCAAGTATAGAACACACACGTTTACGCTTATAGATCTTAAAATTTTATGAATTAGTTTGATAACTTTTAGCAGCGTGCCAACTGCCAATTCTGGAAACGAACGGAAAGGTGTGTAGGAAGAGCGCGTCCTATCATTTAGATTTACCATAAACCGATTTAATAGTGCAATTTAAAGCAATATTAAGTTATAAAATTTTTATGCACCATCAATTTTACTGAATATTAAAGTAACCATACTTTATAAACAATTACGCTTTGCGAACGTATCGCAAAGATTGACGAACATGTTGTATGAAGTTTTGTTGTAACAGTAATATTAGTAACTTAAATGTTATGTATAAAAATTAAGTTAATAGTAGCTTTTTATTAGTAAGAAATCAGTATACGACATAAATATTACTGACATTAAAGCACGTTTTGTAGAAAGGTGCCGATAAAATGAATACTACTAAAAATAAGTTTCAATTTACTATCAAATTAGCAAAATATAATATTAAACCATTCGGCTTGTCATACATCACAATGCGAATGAACAGTTTCAAACTATTTTCGGGAATACGCTGATACATCATCATCATCATCATCATCATTATCATCAAACGTGTCATGAGTTTAAACAGAAATTCTGTTTTAAGAATACGGTACAAAAATGTGGTAAATAAAGGATTGTGTTTCGTTTAAACGCGCTGCTAAATTAGTTGTAACGATTTAATAGCTTAGAATTTCAAATTACACACAGAATATGAAAATAAACTATTGAAATATGCTATACAAAACGTTCAAAAAGAAAAGTAAAAGTATGAAAGTATAATATTTATATATCTAACGCACGCTTGTACAAAGCAACGTTTTAAAGATATATATATATACGTTATGCGTTAAGTCGCAATATAGCAATTCCGAACCCCAACGCGCGATTAATAAAGATTCCGGACATTCTACTATTTCCTAAACTGGGAAGCTTCAAAATTCCTTAGAATTATATATTAAAACTTTAAACGATTCACGACATTCATTGTACCGTACTATTAAACATCATTAAATAATCTAACATAATTCAATAATAATCAAGGTGTTGTCGTGATGATCTCCTATTTGATTACAGTTTTATGATCCATGAAAATAAAAAAGGAAGAAGATGAACCATCCGATAAATATTAGCGCATACGATAAGTATTAGTTTCGTGTACTTGGCACAATTCCCCTTTAAAGTCCAGTTCGATGCTGAAATCCAGATCTCTGTAGTTCCTCGCGTTAGGCTTCATTGAAAATACACCGTATACCTCTTCCCCCTTTTTGACGGTCATATATTCGTCGAAGTAGAACACAGTCTGCTTCCAGTGAGTGTACTGTACTTCCGGCGCTGTGCTAAAGCCAATACGTTTGTGGCACTTGGTGAATTCGATGTTGAAGAATGTAACTAGCGCTTGAACGTAGTCGTTTCTACGAACTTGCAGGGTGAACGGTGACGAAAATTCCAAATCGGCCTTAGTTACTGTGTACAAATCGACTTCCTTGATCAGACATGCGTTTGTGACAACTTGCTTCGGATCCACAACATCCACTAGAGGTTCGCTAATCGCTACTTTTCTTATACTACTCATATCAAATCCATACACATCGTCCCACCAGTTTATCTTCTCGTCTTTGTATTGTCTGTCTTCGATGCCGCAAATAAACAAAGTCGCCTTGTCGGGGAACAACATTCCGTCCTCGCGAAGCCATTTGTCTCTAGCGAATAGCACTGTGTCTAACATCGATTCGTAAAACAAACAATAACCCATCCACTCGGAAATAATTATATCGACCTTTTCTATGCCGTCGGGTAATGTGACCTCTTCGACTTTGCCTTTAAGTATCGTTATGACGTTTGATAACTGGTTCGCTTCTACGATCTTTTCTGCATACTCAACGATATTAGAACACTCTATACCGATAACTCTGGCCGCGCCAGCTTTGGCGGCAAACATCGATAATATGCCGGTGCCGCAACCAATGTCGAGAACTGTTTTCCCCTTGAACAGGTGTTTATTGTGATACATGGAATTACGATAAGTCACTGTGCGCACTTCATCCTTCAGCATTTCTTCGTGGATCCCATAGTGAGCGTACGAATCGAAATAATAATCTCGAGACGTCATATCGTCCACAGAAATGGTCTCCTTAACGGTGGATTGGGTCGCGTCTTTGTTGGGCGCGGGTGCAGTCTCTGTAACTTCCATGGATTCCATTTTTGATGTCTGTAACAATAGGGCGAACAGAAATCGTTAATAATAATAATAATTATAATAACAATGTAATAAGCACGCGCGCATGAATCGGAAAATGCTGCATAGCGGGCTGTTCCAGTTATGTTAGCATTGCTAATTTATAATAAATTATACTGCAGTGATATAATCGCGCTATCGTTTAAAAGCATTCCCGTCTAATGATAAAAAGCTTTACTAATAAACCTACACTAAAGTACAAAGAATAATTGTTTTATGTATACGTGAGAACCTACAATTATCTACAAACACGTGATGTATGTATATCTATTATCTCGAGCTAGGAGATGCAATTCTCTTTCTTTTCGTTTAAATATAAGTAGAATTATTACTAAACATTATTTACAATGCTGTTCATTGGTAACGGAAAATTATTAATTTCGTAGCTCGTGGAATACGGTCTTTTACGTCGGCACTCGAAGGAAAACGTACACGTGCCCGCCAAAACGAATGGCGTCTGTTTAAGATCGAATGACCGCCGACCAGTCCATGCCCACGGTTCTTTCACACTCACACAGATTTCCATATCGCCGTGTGACTGGTACGTGCAGGAAATTAACTATTTTAAATTTCGTCGCGATATTTCTCGAAATAATTTCCTACGATAGAGGCATTCCCCGACAAACATAATCAGATAGCATCACTAAGAGCCGAGATCCGGTCCGACCAATCTATCGCTAAAATTCATCGTCATAGTGAAAACTATTATGACAAACAACGTTCTAACATTTCTCCTCTCCGATAGTAAACGCACGACCGTTAATTATCCGCGATAATATGAATGCATTGACAACGCCGTCCAGGCGTTCTCCCCTTATTCCAACACAGTAGAGTTCGCTAAAACTTACCGAATTCTCGGCTGTGCACATGCCACTCTGCTTGATTTCTACCGGCACTTCATTACTTGACGCCATTTTGTTCCGCGTCACAGCAGACGACCGTCGGCAGGAGCGTACGAAGGCACATGGCAAATTACGAACACGATTCTGTTAACAAATCTCCCGTGACTATAATCGAAAGATTTGGAAAAAGTTCTCTTATCAATTCGTATGGATTCGACTCGTTTTGTACCGCCGCAATTAGTTGTCCTTGCCGGAACGGTACGGTTGCAAGATTATCAAATCATGTAAATAACATTTGTACATATACTTCCTCATTGGAATTAATGCACAGGGACTTTGTTTAAATATCTGTCGATGGGAATTCTTTTGCTAATCCTTAAACTGTTTCCTGTTGTTTCGGAGTTTATACGATGGAACCTCTTCGTACAGCAGATGATAATACGCACATACGACTGCACCTGTATTCTGCACGATAATACCGTATACGATCAGTTGACTTCAAATTATCACACTTACTGCTACTTATTTTTATTGAAGTTTTTAATTCGTAAGAGTTTACAGTATTTAACTCGCAATACTTTCTGCTGCATAAGGTATAGCTTCTCTTTATTGCAGTTCTACCTCTCATTCATATATCCTACGTACGAAAAGTTGTGACCGTTCTCTTTACAGCGTAGAAATCACACGAACGTTCCGTATAATATGTCGCAGTACAAATATTCTATTTACAAAAGTATCGATTTTTTAAATAACAAATTTGTCGTTTCGAAAGCTACCACTCGCGCGGATCTCTTCTTTTTTTTTAAAGCGGTCTCGTGATACGTACGCGTTAAGTCCGGCAACGAAAACAACACAAAATGTACTTATTTGTTGTGCTCTGTCAAAACTGTAACTACTACCTACTACATATAGGTAATTTCACTTCTCCATGAATGCCCTGCGCGCAAGCAGCCACCCGAATCGCGGTACTGGTAAGTGAAACAACATTGCTACGTCCCTGCCGGAGTGCGCAGTGCGGCCCTTTTTCATCCTGGATTTTCACGCGAAGCAGATATTCGTTTGTTTGGAAATTGTAATGAAAAATCGCCGCTCATTTATGCGATCTGGTTTCCACCGGGATGATCGATAATCGAGCGATAAGACGGTATCTTTAATTCCGTATCTCTGCTCGGTTGTTTTCAGAGAGTGCAAAGACATCGTCCAATAGGAGTGGAGTGGCTGGCCAGCCTGGCTGACAAGTTGCG
Organism: Andrena flavipes; assembly: GCA_963971345.1. Taxonomy (NCBI): domain Eukaryota; kingdom Metazoa; phylum Arthropoda; class Insecta; order Hymenoptera; family Andrenidae; genus Andrena; species Andrena flavipes. The sequence continues at coordinate 912,089 of OZ020481.1, forward strand.
TTGGGCCGTCGGGGTGGAGATGGGCAGGGAACAGTGGGGAACAGGAGCTTGTACGCATTCGGCTCGTGAACTGTTGGTCTCGCGAAGGGGGTCAACTTCTCTGGCTGCGTGATCTTTTCCGTGTTGTATTCACTACCACCCGACGATACAATACAGACAACTCGATTTTAATGTCTCGCGTGTGCCTGTGTCTTAAGATTCTTTGCATGGAGATCGCGGAGCGCTAGAAGATGCTGGTAAGGAAACAGGCGGGAGAAAAGTTGACGTAGAAACAAGTGCGCAAAGATTGTGTACTCGAGCTCTTTCCCTTCTCTCTCTCCCTCTCTCTCTCTCTCTCTCATTCTGTCTCTCTCCTAACTCTTGTTATCCTTTTTTTTTCCTCCCTTCTCTCCTCTCTTATCTGTCCGGCTCAACCCGTGAAAGTGAAATTTCTGCTTTTGTTACCTACAACGCTTTCGCAGGTTATTTTCCTCGGGCGAATGCCTCGGCTAGAGTACCGTCGAGGTTACAGCTATTACCCGATGCCTGGGAAATCGGGACAGGCTGTCACGAACGTAGCGGACAACGTTGTTGAAAACGTGGTTACTATGTCAAAGTATGAGCCACATTTCACCGAAAATACCATCGTGCGAACGTTCTTGTTTATCACAGGGCATCACGGTAGCAGAAATAATTGCTCTGAACCTGCGAGGCACGACCGTTTACATAAACAATAGCTCGCCCTAAGTGCAAGGCAGCTGGTGTTTTCCCTGGCCTTTGTGACATTTTATTATATGTGCTTTTTTGTCTCTCTCTTTCTCTCTCTCTCTCTCTCTCTCTCTCTCTCTCTCTCCCCCTTAATGTCAGTCAAAGCTGTGTCGATCGGCGAAATAGTCATAGATGAGGAGAAGGAAATGTTTAGAAGGTCGTTATTACCAAGATCCTTTAATCAGCATGATCACGGATAGTCGTTTTTTTGTATGTATTTTCTCTTTGCTAGGAATAAGCGGGTGTGTAATAGCTATGCGCGAGAAAGTATGCTACGAAGAAGACGGTTGGTATAGTGGAGATCGTTTGCGTGAAGTGGATACTGTGTTTGTTGCAGGGAGACGATCCGCCATACCTATCAGTGGGTACGGAGGTCAGTGCCAAGTACAAGGGTGCCTTCTGCGAAGCAAAGATTCGGAAAGTAGTACGATCCGTAAAATGCAGAGTGACTTATAAACAAGGTCTGGGCACCGCAACTGTGGCAGATGACCAGATAAAAGGGACATTAAGAGTAGGTGCGTCTGTCGAAGCTAAACATGGCGAGCGGAAAGAGTTTGTCGAAGCTACAATCACCAAGATTCAAGACTGCAGTCAGTATACTGTAGTTTTCGACGATGGAGATATCACGACGTTAAGGAGAACTGCGCTTTGTCTGAAGAGCGGACGGCATTTTGCAGAGAGCGAAACGTTGGATCAACTTCCGTTGACGCATCCGGAACATTTTGGGAATCCAGTAATCGGAGGTAGAAGAGGGCGACGGTCTAGGCAAGCGCAGTGAGTGTTGCGACACGATAATTGTGGTACAGTTTCGTGGGATAATTTGCTGCAATGGTTATAATAGTAGTAATGGGCATTGTAGAGATGAAAGTAGCGACGACGAGGACAGTCCTCCGCGAGGAACTCGTGACTCAGGTTCTAGCGGGACAGGAAAAGAAGGAATGGAGACTGAACCTGAGATCGGACGGGTTGTATGCGTGGAACTCGGGGATAAAAAGAAAAAAGATAATTGGTTTCCTGGGTTAGTGGTTGCGCCGACTGCTCAAGACACAGTGAGAATTCGAGTGAGAGATGACTATCTGGTGCGCTCGTTTAAGGACGCGCGATAGTAAGTTAAATTCTGAAATAGTACGATTGTCTAACTAGATGTAGCACGAGGAGAGAACTAAGATCAACTCGAAATTGCAAACTTTTTATAGATTTCCTTGAAAATCTTGAAATATAATGCACTTTATACGCGAGCTAAATAGCCTTTAAGAGATTTTCTATTATATTAGTAATGATGTTCTTATTTCCATATTCAGTTATACAGTCCCGAAGAAAGAGGCCACTGAATTCACAAAAGAACTTGTTAACAAAGTTGAGAATAGCACATTGAAGGTTGCGGTAGAAAAGGCGTTGCTATTTTTAGAGAAGAATGAGTTGCCTCCCCATTGGGATAGGGATTCTCTTTTTGGACATTCTGTATCAAGTGGGAACAGTGATTCCGATGGGGAACTTGATTCGGATGTAAGTCCACACTTTTCCGCAAGCTTTATTATAAACGAACTCTGTCTTGCTGTATTTTCATAATCATCTATAAATGCAGTGCGTTTCACTTTTTCAGAGTTCTGACGACGAGCCCCGTGAGGAAAAAGATCATTTCGTTGCGCAATTGTACAAGTTCATGGACGATCGTGGAACACCTATCAACAATTGTCCGATGATTGGATCGGAGGACATAGATTTATACAGGTTATTCCGAGCTGTCTATAAATTGGGCGGCTACAACCGTGTGACAAATCAGAATCAGTGGAAATTGATAACGCGTCGCCTGAGCTTTACAATGCAAAATTCACCTTCCACGCACAACTTGGTTAAACAGGCCTATAAGAAGTTCTTACACTCCTTCGAAGATTTTTATAGAAAATTAGGTTGTACTATGGTGAACCATCCGAGGGGTGCTATCCGAAAGCAACGTCCTGGTAGAAGTCTGATTAGAGATAAAGATAGAAATACGCCCGTACCGCCGCAAGCAATGTCGGTCGCTAAGAACGAGAAGGAGGAGGAGGAGGAGAAGAAAGTGGTGGAGGAGGAGAAGAAGGAGAGGAAAGAAGTTAAAAAGGAGCCAGTGAAGGAAGAAGAAATTATAAAGATAAAGAAGAAGAAGGAGGAATTCGAAGAGAGCGGTAGTGGGCAGGAGAGCGATGTAAACGTGGAGGCCGAGGCGGAATCGTGCAGTAGTGAAAAGTCTCAAAAGATCATCTCGACGTCGTTAACGTTACAAAGCAGAGGTAAGTCGAAAAGTAAAGAAGATCCGAAGAAGAAGGTGATAGAGAAGAAGAAAAGCGATCCGAAGAAGCAGGAGAAGAAGGACGAGAAAACGAAAGAGGAAGAAGCGGCTGCCAAAACAAGGTCCAAATCGAAAGATGACAGTGTAAAAGCCAAAGTGTCTTCCGAGACTAGGGAAACGCGAACGCCATCCAGAGAATCGGAAAGGAAAGCGCTAACCAAACAGAGGCGGCTAACCGACGAGGAGTTGAAGAGACGCGGGAGGAAGCGTAAAGAATACGAAGCGGAGAAATCGCGTGCCGACGAACAATTGGCAGAGTCTGCGCCTTGCTACAAAGGGCCCGTAGAACTGGGGGACAGATTGAAAGTATATTACGGGCCCACTCATGAGTCTAAAGTCACCTACGAGGCGAAAGTGATCGACATGGAGAAGGATGGAACGGAGCCGATGTATCTTGTACATTACACTGGATGGAACACGAGGTACGATGAATGGATCAAAGCGTCAAGGATAGCACAGAATTTTACGCAAGCTCAAGGTAGGGTGAAACGCATTAAGGCCACGTCACGGCCGCAAACTCCCAGTACGAATTTATCTAATAGTGTAAACAAATCATCGTCAAAAGTTACATCCAACAGCACGAGCTCAAACACGTCCCAAAGTCGTCGCCGAGCACAAAGCGTAGCCCCCGCGACCACAGTCGGGTCGTCGTCGTCGTCGACATCGACATCTGTGAAGGAAGTAAAGAAGGAGGAAAAAGAGAAGGATAAAGAGGCGTCCCAGCCTACGGCTAGGTCTACGACCCCGTTGTCAGTCACAAGCTCCAGTTCCAGAACTAAGAGTCCAGCAACGCCAGCGAACAATCGTCATACTACACGGATGACGAGGAATGCTGATGTATCTGGCGTGGAACACCGAAGGCGCACTAGAAGAATGTCCGGACATACAGATATATCAGTGGCGTCGGAGACTGAAGACAGTGAGCTGTATGATTCCGATACAACGGAGCCTGAACAAGTGAGAAGCAAGTCTTCTAAGGGTACCGACGAAAGAAAGCGCAGAGAAGCGAAATGCAGAGCAGACGACAGAATGAAACCTGACGAGACCAGTGAGGGGGAAGAAGACAAGGATAACTTAGAGGAGCCACGTAGAGGTAAACGTGTAAGAAGAACGATCGGTAAATCCCAGTGTATAAAATCCGAACCAGATAGCGACGAAGAACAACCTAAAGGCCGAGATTTCGATTTAAATCAAATACGATCTGAACTGAAGGGTTTCGACAAGGCGGTAAAATTGGAACTTGTCAGAGTCGAGCCTGACCCGGAGGATGAGATGAAAGTTGAGGAAAAAGAGAACCTTGCCTTAGTCTCGCCGAAGTTAGAGAAAAGTCTGGTGGAATCGTCCAAGTTGGAGACAACTGCCGAGTCTAAGATTGTGGATAGCACGGAGGATATATATGAATTCAAAGAACCAGAACCATTTGAGTTCGAAGTGAGAAATAAACGGGACACCAGCAGTGGAGAGAAGGACAAGGTGAAGAAAAGAGTGTTCGAAGAAGAACCGAAAAGTCCTAAGAAAAAGCAAAAATTGATTGTGTCGCCACTTATGAAAGAAGTTAAGCTGGAAATAGATACCGACTCGCGGAAAAAGCCGAAGAAATTGTTTAGTAAAAGGGTCGATGATATTACGGAAAGTTTGTCGGCCCATAAATCTCTGCAGTCTACTACGTCCTCGACAACGTGCGAAGAAGCATTCGATAAACTTTGCGAATCGCCATCGTTTAGTCAAGCAAAATCTGCTGCTATCATCGAAGAAACTGGCAAGATAACTAATAGCATAGATCTTTTATTCAGCGACTTGCCCGGTGACGATGATGGTACCCATGACGATTCAGAGGATCGCTTGATAATATCGGAGGCAGAAGTTTCGGAAACCGAGCAAGAGAACTTATTTACATATCCGCAGGAGATGTTCCCTGTTAACGAGACAACCACCGATTCTTTGGAATCGAACAAAGAGGAGGATACAAATCCACAGATCGAATCTGTAAGGGAATCTGACGACTCGATTCGACCATCGGTTTCAAGCAAGCCTGAGATACCTGTCGAGCAGAAGCAAACTGTTAAGCTCTCTCCGTTACATAGGCAATCGCCAGAATTGAAAACACTCGATACAAAATTATTGGACGTCACGCCTGTCTCATCTCCGATTGTAGCAGCTCCAGCACCGATTAGTGCGAGACTGCCAGCTACGTCTACGATAGAGGAGAAACTTTCAGCAGCTATGGCGTTTCGTAACAAAGCAAAAGATACTAAAAAGGAAGACGATATTCCCGAAATTGTATGGAAACCTTTAAAAGAGATTCCTAAGAAATTGGATACCATAGTCGGACAGAGGAATAAGGAGGATCAAAATGCACCCAAGGTAGAGACGGAGAGTAAAAAACGGCAGGAGGAAGAGATGGCGATGGATAACGAGGAGCACTGCAGGGAGATCATGCGCATAGTGATTAAACAAAAAGAGGAGGAACTTCAGCAGCTTAAATTGAAGAAAGAAGTTGAATTGAAGAAGTTTGTTGAGACAAAAGCGGAGTACAAGCAGGTGGAAGATAGCAGGGAAGAAGAATGGAAGCATGTGGAAAATGAGGACATTGAGAAAATGGAAGATGAATTTAAAGAGCATGATTTTAAGGATAAGGAGAAAGAGAAACAACGTAAGAAAATAGTCAGCCAAGACATAGTGGATTCTACGGACAGTAGCGATTCCGAACAGAGGCTAGTAATTGATAATGAGGAGCCACAAGATGTAAAAGCACCGTCAAATTTCGATATTAAATTAAGAGCGGAGTTGGACAGACTTCAAGATTCGCAGGAAAGGTATTCAAAATTACAGTCGCAGAAGTCTATGCAGCATTTAAAGCACCAGCAACAAGAATGCGTTACCGAATGTAAAACTGAGAGCCTACCTGTTGCGAAAGCAGATGAAGAGGGAGAGACAATTAATTCGTTACTATGCGAAGAAGAAATACCAGGTTCGCCAGCACCTATTTCTGAAAGTATCGAGCAAATAAATGCTGGTCCATCCTGTTCTCCTCCAAAGGTTGAAACATCGGAAACCAGCATAGTACTCATGGAAATGCCTTTCGCAAGTGCACCGACGTCAGGTCAAAGTACAACCAGCAGTGCTGTGCCCACTCTGAGTATGGCATTGCCGAAAGCTGTAGAAGCATCTGTTCCAGTTTCATTGCCGATGCAACAAAATCCTCCTTTAGGGGTGAGACAACAATCGCACCATCAACATTTGCCTGTGCTGATGCCTGCGCAAAGACGAGAGAGCAACGAGGCGGCACCTGTAATGGACAATACTCCCCCGACTACGCCAGACTCTAGTATTTCCAATATTTCTGGATCCCCAAGGGAGGAAAGGACCGGCGGTTCGTCACCAATCTCGGAGGATAATATGAAACTCAATCGTGATAGTTCTGAAGCAGATAACGATAGCGGTGGCAAGGGCCCTGGTTTCAGCGAAGATGACACATTACCAAATGTCGATGGAAGTTCCGTGGACAGGATGCTGAAGCCACCGGCGAAACGATCTGTCGAGGAAACACAATCTCCCAAGAAGCGTAAGAGAAATAGGAAGCATTCGGAATGCGATAAGAATACTTCGAAGAAAACAGGAAGGCATAGTAGCAGGCATGGTAGACAACACGGTGCTGGAAGCGACAGTGACGATACAAGCGAAGGTTCTAATCTGTGCGCAGTGAACTCGACACCTACCAGTCACACGAATATAGCTGCTACTGTCGCTGATCTCAGTAGTTACTCGTCAAGATCACCACGACCCACGAAATATAATTTCTATGTGGAATTAGGTAAAGTTTGTACATTGTTTTTCACTTTCGCTAATATCACTTACACAGGAGCAGGCTTGATTTGTCTTTTTTATGTTACAGATCCCGAATTGGATGGAAGTCAAAGGATAGCTGTATTACAGCAAAAGTTAGCCGAGTTGCGTAAAACGTACAATGCTGTGAAAGTAGAGCTCGCTGCCATTGAAAGACGCAGGAAAAAGTTAAGGAGAAGAGAACGGGAAGGTAATTATTACTTTTTACATTTCACATAAAATCCTTTTCTGACTGGCGATTCGTGTATAGGGGGTAGGGGCACGACGCTGGAGCCACCTGAATCGAAAGATAAATTCAATTTATTTTCAGCTATAAAAGCAGCTAAAGCAGAAATGCAACAAGCTTGTTCGTGATGAGCTGTCTTCAGACACCACCCTATTTCACTTAATCTGCGTTAATGCAACTTTTATACAACACCAGGAGATAATAGAATAGTACCATTAGAATGGACACCCTGCGATCGCAGCAGACTTCATGACAATTTTTACCTACTTAACATCGCTTAGGTAACTTTTCCCTCACACTAATATAATTGTAGATATAGATATAAGATTTAGTATAAAGGAGGAACATTTATCAGAATGGAAATATATATTCATATATGCTTTGTGTTGTACATTGTTTTGTCAAGAACGTAACTTGTGACTGTTAAAGAAAATCATTAATCCTCGAGTTGTCATTTCACCTGCTCAGATGCAAAGTACAAATTATCGAACTTGATGATCATTTCATCGTTCATTCTTCTTCTTTTTTTTGTTTGTTTAAGAAAAAGGCTGAGAAAAAAAAACGTAACCGATAGCGGGTTATTATAAAGACATTTTGGGAACAAATAATTGTCTAAGCCGTCTGTCATTTCCGTTTCGAGTATAGCTTATAGCACCCCGTTGGCGGTTGAGCTGTTTTCAAGACGATAATAAAAAATATTAAGCAAAACGAAGGCACCATTACAGACACGAGTGCAGCAACCATCATGTATTTCCTAGGGTAGAAAATTTTGTATATATTAGGAGTAGTATAGAGCCGTATTATAGTGGTTTGCAATATACGTATGTGCGTAAATAGAATCGTAGCCTCTTTACGATCAGAACTTCTATTTTTTTTTCTTCTTTTATTTAAATAAAATATTGGAATTCGCAATGTGGTTTTTAACGTAGTAAGAGAACGATAATATCGAGAGCAATGCTCGTTTGTACGTTAACAACAACTTGCGAAGTGAACGGATGATTGTACATTAATATGCGTGTGAGATATAGCACAATTTTAAACTTCTAAAAGAAGGATTGCTTTAATTTATGTACATAATTTACATGAATGAAATATCGTGTTATATTTGTTCTAAAATAGCTAAACGCTAAAGTCTATCGTGATTAACGTTCACACTCTCGTAAATGAAAATGAATTTCTTGACAAAATGCATAGAATTCGGCATTACAGGCTATGCAGTTGTCATGAATGCAGCTCAACGTGAATTTATGAATTTACAGCCTTTTGCATTATATCTGAAGAATTGCTGCCATTGTGCTTTAATCATCAGATAGGTATTAGACGCTCGCCGTCGCGTATCGTAATTGGTCAAAGATGCATTTATATTTATATGTGGGTGTCGAAGTACCCCAGGTATTGATAACAATAAAAATGAAAAAGAAAACAAGCAAGTTAAACTTAAGAATAAAAGTCGCAGAAAATAAAAATCAAATACCCCTGAATGGAACTAAATTTGTATGAAGACATGTTGGCTGAAAAGAGAATGAAATTTTATATAGATATATATATACACGCATATATATATTTTTTATAAGAGATCAGTCGTGGATTTTCTTTATGATATATCAGACAACATGGTGACACACAGATTGCAGGAAAGAGAGAAAGAAAATTAGGAGTCGGGCTCCATAAATCTTTGTATATATTATACATTGTGTGTATGTGTATGTGTTTGTATGTCGAAGACACTCATAAATCAGGTTTTAGTAGTTGTTTGTCGCACATGGATATAGCTGAGCATATTATTGTATAATGGTTCCAGAAGTCTTGCATTAGCACATGCTATACAATTGTCTCGAGAAGTCCAAAGGATGTGTGTCGACACTCATTGTAAATCTATCGAACCCATTGAAATGACGGGAAACGGAATGTAAATCTGTTTTTAAGTCCACAAAAGCAGAGATATCATTAAACAGTAATTCTTATATTATTATTTTGTACGTGCTTTACATTATTCTGCTATAACGTACTAAAATTCTGTCGGAGAATATGTAAATATGTTCCTTTCGCGCGGGTAGTTGAGTATGAAAAAGGTAGGAACTACAGTTTCATAAATTTTCAAGATACTTTGTAGGCAATTGCAATGTTAACAGTAGAATGTTCCCAATAAAATTTGGCACGGTCGATTCTCTTTTATTCGCAGGATAAAAGCAATAATAAATATATATGTATATATATATGTCGAATATGCGCGAGCTGTTATACGTACTACTATCGCTTATTATACAGTATGTTTTGCCTTTGCCCGTACTCTATTTATACAGCAGATTAATTAAAAAATGTTACGATACTGTTTTGTTAGTCATTGATTTTAAATTATTGGGTTTGTGTATTATATATTGTTTTTATTTATGCGATGATAATTCACAGCGGATTGGAGGAAGCGAAACGAAGAAAGTAATATTTCATGGATGATAGTAGAAATCTCTAAAAATGTACAATAATAATAATGTTTGAGTGACGAACGCATCCTAGCCTTCTGAAAGCAAATATTTCTCCCTGTAAACGATGAATTACATGCGAGATAATACATATAGTAAGCACAATACGGATTGTGTCGCCAACCAGTAAATATTGTTCCACATAACATTTAATTGTGTTAGCGAATATTGTTAAGAAATAAATCTTATCTTAACAATTTCCAGTAGTGTCATTCACCCTTGTGTCACAATTAAGAATTCTAATTCTTAAATACGTCGATGATATGTAAAGAATAAGAAATTAAAATTCCGTGTATAGAAATTTTTATAAATTATTTATTATATTGCAACTTAAAAGTGAACATTAAATTTTTGTTAAACTCTGCATAATAATATATGTTAATACAATTATGCAAATATCCTTGTTAATATATTTTTGTACCATATACATTTAGAGTTACGACATCTCAACTATGGATACTGACATATATAAATGTAATATAATGTACAGTAATGATATTGGCATTGTGTATTTCATACATAGTGCTAGTAAAAACTTTTATTACCTAAAGCTTGCTTTTTCTGGTTTCTATATTCTCGATTATCTCGTGCGACATTGTCTAATATCCTAAGAAACCACTTTTTATATACCTATCTACTTTATTCATCTTTGTACACCACAGTAACATGAATGCGTCGAAGGTACAACAGTATCATGGATCGTTAAAAAATGTCTGAAAATACTTTCTAATGACAATAATACAGAATACATAAAATAAAATATAAACTCGATTATTTTATTGTTATTGCGTATGCCCAAAGTATTCGTGTCCGAAGCATTTATTTAATAAATATATCTGATTTCATCATCGCTCCTTACCCGGTTAAGAGCGTTAAGAATGAACGCAAAGTTTCGGAGCCTATATAACCATCGGCCACAACGGCTAATACAAAATTGAAGAAGTTCTTAGTGAAATCTTGCGTGTTTGATGAGATTCCAGACAAGTAAATCGAACTGATCGCGTTAGAGACCGCCAAATATGATTCATTCTACGCCTGCCTTTTCGCTCGGCAGTTTCGCTAGTAATAAATTACTAAAGTAATAAGACAACTAAAGATACAGAAAATGTTTAATAATATTGAGCGAGGGAATATTTCGATTTCAATTCTATGTGTCAACACGGGGGCGGGCTAGATGTCGGTGCAGATTCAACGGTTTGTGCGGATGATGACGCTACTGTCGACGACTTATTCTCTGTGGTTAACCTTCGTTTAGCGTACATAAATTGCTCCATTAATTCATGGTGAGCTTCTAGCCGTTTAATACAATGCAGACATGCCGTTTTTGGTAATGGATCATTCATGTTTACCTGTACGACAGAAGGGTAAAATTTTATGTTCCCAGGCTGAATGAAAATGTATTAATTAGTAATACCATTATTCTATTGTACATTTTTAAATGCGAGCTTCGTTTACAGAAAAATTGACCGCTCTGCTCAGTTACATAAAAGAATTCAAAATACCACCGTTAACAAAAGTGTTAACTCTTTTAAAGGATACCGAATTGTGATAATGTCGATGTGAGATATTTTAAGTGCGTGATAGAAAGAATTAAAGTATTATCGGTCTCGAGTATTTTGCTATTATATACAATTAGCACTGTGCATCGGTAGGAAATCTGCAGGCGCGAGTACAAAGATATATGTGAGAAACATTGAGAAATGTGACTTGAATATGAATTGAAAGCTTAGCTAGCCGTACATAGTAAGTATTTGATGTAAGATGTAACAATTCAATTACGAAGGATGTTGCGGGAGGCAATTTTACGATATAGAAAGTCGGACAATGCTTTACCGTGATTGGAAGATAAGCGTTTATTTTCTCGGCAAGCTTCATTCTCTCACCCTCTTCGCCGTATATGTGGATCACGAAACGGTTCATCTTACTGCAAAGCCTGCATATAAATCCCGTGATCACGGCTTTATCCGTGCTACCCATTTCGATTATTTACTTAAGCTTATTCTTTTTTTGTACGCCACTTATCGATCCCGACACACACGTCAATAACTTCACGCGTAAGTTATACTGTCCTACGAAATCTCGCAAGATGTTGTGCTTTCTTCGAGATTAAAGTTTGTTTATCATAGTTCTGAACAACTGGCGCTACTAGCACTGGATTTCACTACCCTCGTCAGGACCGTATATACATATCACATACAATGCTTGCGTTTCCCATTATAATCGTAAACTAGCATACGCAATAACATAATACCTTTAATTTAGGTAATTTATTGTTTCGTTCGAATCACTATATACAAGGATTAATTCATTCCGAAGTTGATTAATATCGTCGTATCAATGTAACGCTTGGGAACCTATCACATATACATATGTATCTTTAAACAGATCATTATATTATAGTAGATCTATTCTTCTCGATTTCGTCAAAAGTTATTATCTTACAAAAGAAACCAGTTCTTAATCAGACATTTACTTTCCGATCAGTTTAATATTTCTAATTAATATATATATATATATATATATATATCGTAACATATATACATATATATATGTATGTATATATGAATTACGATATAATATTTAAATTCGTTGATCTGTTTAATTTCGGACAGAGGTTTCTTATGAGTACAAAATAAATTAATTGCTCGTACTATATATGTAATATTATTTAGCGATCATCATCCAATTAATAATAATCAGAAGTGTGTATGCATGTATATATATATATAGATACAGTTGACGATTGGAATAAGTTGTAAATAGTAGTAAAATATTTGTGTCTTGTGTTTGATTACAAGTATCATGAATTGTAATCGAATAATATACATAATTTAACTGCTGTAAATATTCGTCGCTCGTATTATTTCGCTATGTATGTTTGTCTTAAATACCTAATCCTTTGTATGCCATTATTGCTGCCTAAAGAGCTTGCGTAAATATTTTAAATATCACGTTATTTGCGATAAAATATGGCGGCGATCAGCTGTCTTCTGTCATAATGACATTCAGATTGATAAACAGAAGATTAAATATTTTTAGGGCTGCATTCGAATGATGGGTCGTAGTTGGGTCTGTCAAACACATTAAACTCTTTGTAATTGTTGTATCGCGGCGGGCCGGTGTAGAGGGAATTATTGAAAAATAAAAAGTGATATTCATCGTCGCTCATCTGAAGTAAGCGGCAAGTGAACGCAGCTGCGTAAAAAAGCAATATGGTGACTAACGAATTAATCAACTGTTGAGGATAATCAAGAATACAAATGTTTAATAATATTACCAACTTTTGGGATGGACGGTAGTGAAACTGAGTGATGAACTTGACGTGATTAAAAGCCTTTCAGAGGCTAAAGAGAGAAAACCATGTGCGATGTGTGTGTTGACTTTCACGACCTTCTGCTCTCCTGTAAGCAAAATGTATACAATATCTTTCGTATTAACCTATCATCACAATTCTGTTGCATGTGAGCGAATTTTTACTCCCGCGCGGGATTCATTAGCCGTTTAGCGCGAACGATCTGGGGGCAATGCATTCGATAGAAAATGTATTCGACCTTACACTTGCGTGTAATTTTTTCGCCTGCGAAGTTTCGTTAATGGCGTTACAGCGTATAACCTTACCGCCCTATGCGTAGCCTTAAGGCTTTTACCGTCTGATGCACGAATGTATGTTACGATATTTCAATGTTTAAGACAACGCGACATCTTCTCTGTGCTATATTTTTGAAAGTCGTAATTAATATTGGAATTGTACGACACTCTGCAGTGGTTCATAGTAGATGGTAAAATTGTTTAAAGCGACACAGAAAATTAATGTAATAATGATGGAATTATGCATAGATTACAGTAATTAGAATAACGATTAGGATGACGGATGTTCGTAGATATACTTGTTTACTTGCAATTATGCTGTTCCCTTATTCGGGGACTTTCTATGTTTAGATGACGAAAGATCGTCGAAGGAACAAGATGGATTGGCTTCGCTTTGCATTTCAGACGTGGACACAACGCTGCATTACGTTAATCAGTGGGTACAAAGGTCTGACTTGAGTTTTTTACAATAAGTAAAGTAAACGTAAAATTTTAACAAAAATTGACGGCGCTGACACGGAAGATACTAGGTGCTTATACTCTCTGATTTTCCAGGCAATGTATGTGCTGCTATCGAGAGATTAAGAATTTCGATCGATTCATACGATTAACGCAGAGCGTTGTATTATGCACCTTACAACAATTACAAATTATACAACAAAATGGACAGCAGGCGAACGTTGGTAAAGCATCGTCCAAAGATGAGAAAGAGGAAGAGGAGAAAATTAGCGAAGGGAAGACGGATGATGCGGACTTTGTGCAAACAGAAACGCAAGGAAAACAAAGCTGGTCGCAACAAGATAGGGAGAAATTATTCCATCTTTTATCAAAGATATTTCTGTTGAATTTCCCTCTTTACATTGCAATGAAACACGGCGGTGCGATTAATCCTTTAGCTCCAGTAAAAGTAACGGCATATGTCATCTACTGTAACGAGTGTTTGCGTTTAATCGAGCATGATAGTACACGATCTTCTATTCTCTTTACAGGACGAAGGCGGGTATTGCGAACCTCATGATCCGGAAGTACCAGCTCCTTTAATCAGGGCAGTCTCGATATTTTGTCACCAAGGTGGTTTCAACTTAATGTCCGCTTGTTTCGACATGGAGAGTACTCTGCCCGTCAGTCTCGCACACTCCATGGTTGCAGTGATTTGTAATTTAAAACTTTGGTTGAATTATGGTAGCGTTATTCAGCTCTTTATACCATTGCGTAGTCGTGTCATGAAATATATGTGTCGCTTAGGAGATAAGGAACTACGTACACCAGCGGTTAGAACGATGGCAGGTAAATTTTCAAATAGATAAGACGTTGGTAATTTAACTGCGGTATGCGCTTGCCCTCTCATTTACGAACTGATAATTCTATTATTAATCTCAGATTTCATGTGGAGTGCTGTGAAGGATCCTATCGATGCTGTTTTACCAAGTTTCGATCGCGACGGATTGGACCTAGCGTTTAAATACTTCACTAGCACAACTTTAACTATGAGACTAGCAGGGATAGCTCAGATAAACGCTCATATCACTGCATTCAATGAACTTTGCAATAGCGAGACTGTCGCAGAAGTGGAACAAGTCGGGCATGCATTGGCCGCTTGGTTGACGGAGAATAATATAATAGCTCATATATTTGGACCAAATTTGCACGTAGAAGTTATCAAACAGAGTCATATTGTGTTAAGTTTCCTAGCTATGGAAGGTAGAATCACATCTTCGGACATGGATACCATGTGGCAGGCTGCACAATTGAAACACTGCGGGCGCCCAGTATATGATTTGTTAGCACCGTTAGTGAAACATCTGGCTCCGACTCCGGTTCTACATTTGTACTCGTTATTAGGAAAGTTAGAGCCAAAGGACCATACAGAGCAAAGTTTATTCCTGGCATCCGCTTTGATAAAATTTATTTGGACAGCAGGTGGCTCGGGCTATCCACGAGGTTTAACCATAAAGAACAGGGACATTTTAAGAGGGAATTGTGGTGTTGGCGGTAGTAGTACCAGCGACCCCAGTGGAATGGATGGAAGTAGCCCGGACGAGGATGAAGAAGAACCTAGTCCTGCTCCGTCCGAAGGGCCTTCGCCAAGGAAACAAGCAAGAGGCGATACCAGCGACGGAGAAGGTCCTTTTAAAGGAAAAAGTGTGGGTGCAGCAGCAGTCATGCAGGCAGCCTTAAACGAGGTAGAAAACGTTTCGACGTTAGAAAAATCCGAGTGCAGCGCAGAATCGATGAAAGAGTCAGCATGCACGGTACAAGATGACATGAAAGAGAAGCAAAGTGGTTCGGACGCGGAGGCTGATACGGAAAAATCCAATGCAGAGGAGACGGTTACGATTGAGAAGAAGAAGAGGAAAGTATTAAGAAAACGGAAAAAGCCACAGAAACGTTCCTTAGCTACCGTAGATAAGACATTGGAAGACATAGTGAATCAAGAAAATGGTATGAAAAGTAAAGATTTGATGTTAGATATAAAAAATAGAGCGGAGGACGTTTTAAACAGCAGTTTAGATACCGGTGGATTAGTTTCTTCGGAGGATCCGAAAGGTGTCGATGCACTAGATCGTGTGAAGCAACAGGCGATGGCACTGGATCCAAGCGATCAACAAGTTCCAACAACGGCAGCGCTGTTAAGAAGGGCCAATAAGAATAAGTATATGTCATTGGTGGGGCATAATGTTGATCGAGCACCAGACTCTGCAGATACATCGCACGACGAGGATGATAGCGATGTAGCTGGCGTTCTGGCTGCGGCGGACGGACCCAGTGCTGTTATATCTGAACTAGCTGGTTTAGTACACGCGACAGGGCCAACGTTTTTACCTTCTGGCTTGGACGAAATGCTCTCGGACGAGGAAGGATCGTATAGTAGTAGAATATCGAATAAAAGTGAGAAGAATATGGCGGATTTCGATGGAGAAGAGAGTGGTTGCGAGGAAGAATTAGCTCAACTAGCGGCACGTCATTTAACGGCTATACAGATGCAAGCTTATCATCCCCATCATCATTCCCATCCAACAATGACGATCAGGCGATCAGTTTGTCGCCCCCCGCAAGTAAGAAGCGTCCGCCAGACGGTCACGCGAGTGAGCTCCCAATTCAACTTGGATACCGTCTGCAAGCCCGGTAACACATTGCTGTGGGATCTTCTGCAAGACGATAAAATAGGTCAGCTGGGAGAGGGCTTGGCATTGGAAGCTGAGAAAGCGTTATGCAATCTTCTTTGCTTCAACGTCGACCGATTGATACCTATGAAATTCATAGAAGGCTGCCTAGAGAATCTTGCAAGCAACCGTTCCGTGGTTGTGTCTCTGAGATTGTTGCCTAAATTACTTGCCAGTTTCCAACAGTTTGGCGCGATGGACGCGCACACCATAACGACATGGGCGGACCGGGAACGTGGCATGATGAAACACTTCTTCAATAATCTGAAGACGTATACCACCGCCGGCATAGGGCCAAAAAATAGTTTGTATTCTCATCAAACAGAGATACAAGTTAGATTACAATTTCTATCATCGATCTTCTCGCCACTGGGCTCCCCTGAATGCTTTCGCCTTAGTCTGGAGCAAGTGGACATACTGTGGCAATGTTTGTCACAGGATCAAACATGCGCCGATGAGCTTTTCAGTTGGTTGCTCAGTCAAGCGAAGTCAACGGAACAGCACGCCCTCGGGATGGACACGCTTAAGCACTTGTGCATGCGTAAATTGCCAAGTTTGCCAGCAGAAACTATCAGTATGACCGGGCTTAGTCTCTTCCAACAGTTGTGCAACTTGGCTCGTTTGGCTGCCGCGCATTTGGATAGACCTTTGAGGGATGTCGATTCAGTGGGCATGGACTTCTTGTGGAGAATCGCGTTGAAAGCCAAGAGTACGGATGTCAGTATGGCGGCCATACAATACTTAAACGGATATTACATGTCCAGGCAACTGACGCAAGAAGCGGAATTCGTTTCGCAGTGCATGACTCATCTAGCTGCAGCCAGCGCTGATTTGGAGATAAACGAAGAAGCTAGTTTACGTTGCATACAAAGAGCACTGCTATTATTGAGGACGCACCTGGAAGCTTTTCGAAAGCGGTACGCGTATCATTTGCGCCGCTGGGTATTAGAAGGTAGAGGTGCTGGTAGCCACGTGGCTATGAACACTTCCGAAAAGGGCCAGCAATTAAGAATATTTGTACAGCCCGCTGGGATCCCCGAGAAGACCAGCTTCATCCTTCTCAGCACTGACTATGTTGCTGACCTGAGAGCAGAGGTTGCTAAATGGTGGGATGACACGCAGAATAGCCATGAGAAGACGACATCGTCGGCTGCGAATTCAAATCAGAACAACGGATCGGTACTGGGATCTCTCCTTACCGACGGGCCGATTAGAATGATCACGCAGGGCCAGGAGTTAACTATCGACTTCGATGAAAAGACGTTACAGGAGATGGGCTTCAAGGACGGTCAATTGGTGTTCATTTCTCCTGGAGCTGGTCGAAGTAACGGTACGGGTAGATGTAACAAACGAGATATGGACTCGCCATCGCTGCTACCGCCTCCACCTCGAGAATCTCTACCGACGCTATTGTTATTACGACCGCAGTATTTTGAGCAATTATTCACGCTGATGAGAACTCTTAGCGCTATGAGAACGATCGTGAAAGGAGGGCAAGAGATTCCTCATACCAAGGCTCAAGTACTTTCCAGAAGAGTCTGGGATACCTTGACTTTACTACCGACTAGCCCAACCTTGCTGAGAGGTTTCCAGAAGTTGGGAGAGACAACTCTGCCAGAACTATTAGATCCTGCTAGCCCTCAAAAATTAATGTATTCTCTATATATAGTAGAATCTTTGAGTAGACGTAGCAGTACTACGGGTCAGCCGTCTGCTGCGAACTCCTCCTCTTCTGCGGCTGCTCACGAAGGTGGTGGAGGTGATGCGGATGATAACCACGAGGACAAAGAGAAGGACGTTGTTGCTTGGTCCGCATTGTTCGTCCAGCACGGCGGCTTGCGCCATCTGTTCGACATCTTTATGTCGGGGTGTTTGGAGCAAGGAGACGGTAGCGAATGGCAGCAGGACTGTCTTGCTAGTTTGCTGAAGCAGCTGTGTCTCTTGGGTGTCGTTAAGGAGGAGAAGAAACGAAGTAAGGCGGACAAGTTGATTGTACCGAGACTCAGCGAAGCGATGCTCTCGATGATGAACGTAGACGCTGTCATGGCTCGGATAACGAACATATTAAACGAGGTATCTTTGCCCAGAGATCCAAATCATTACAAGACAGGACTTTTCGGGAGGTCCCAAGTCATACAATATACTATGGCTCTACTAGTCTGTTGGGTACATAGCGACGAGACAGTCAGGCAGTATCTTTTCTCATCATCCGAGCCTTTTGGGAAGACTTGGCTGCGAAGACTGGTGTTGGAAGATCCCGAACCAGCAGTGAGGAGAGAAGTTTGCACGGCGCTGTACAGTTTATGCTTGGGCACTACAGGATCCGAAGATGAGAATTCTGATGTTTCTAGTTTAATCGTACCGATGTTGAATACATTATTGGAGCATCTTGTAATCGCAGAAGCAATGCAACCTTCTCATCGAAAGCCAGACTTACCCTTACACTTACACCCGGTGCTCGATGATGGAAAAGAGCCTTACGGACCTGCTTGTAGAGACTATTTTTGGCTTGTTTGCAGATTAGTTGATTCACTTCCGGAGGAAGCTATTAAGGAAGGTTCGGACGATTCTAATTTGACAATAGATCTCGAGACACTGGCGATCAGAGTGATCGATTCTGTTTTAAACAGAGAACACTTGGAGACACGTCATAATACCGTGGAGGACGACGGTTTAGTTGGATTATTAAATCTGACTTGTAATATTATGACACACAATCCACCCTGCAAACAGGGGAAGATTGGTCAAAATTTACTGCACGAAGTATTCGATTTTCTATTTGCGCTGCCGAATCCTCGATCGAAGCATGTCCCGAAATGTAAAAGTCAAGTATCCAGATCGGCTGGCTTCGATCTCTTGGTCGAACTCGTGAAATCTACTCCCGATAATTACAGGATTCTCCACGAGAAATTGTTAGCGCAACATAAACCTGGTCCACATTCTCCGTATCCGTGGGATTATTGGCCGCACGAGGATGGACGGTCCGATTGTGGATATGTGGGCCTGACAAATTTAGGTGCAACTTGTTACATGGCTAGCTGCATGCAACATCTATACATGATGCCACAGGCGCGTGTATCGATATTGGATGCTGACTGCAATAGAGCGAACAAACACCAGCTCACGTTGAGGGAGCTACAGAGAATGTTCGCCTATCTTTTGGAGTCTGAAAGGAAAGCTTACAATCCGAGAAGTTTCTGTCGGGTATACACCATGAACCACGAACCTCTGAATACCGGGGAACAAAAGGATATGGCTGAATTCTTCATAGATCTTGTATCTAAATTGGAAGAGATGACGTCGGACTTGAAGAATTTAGTGAAAACGTTATTCTGCGGTGTAATATCTAATAATGTTGTATCGTTGGATTGTGAACACGTGAGTAGGACTCTCGAGGAGTTTTACACCGTCCGGTGTCAAGTGGCCGATATGAGGAATCTCTACGAAAGTTTAGACGAAGTTACGGTTAAAGACACATTGGAGGGAGATAACATGTATACCTGCTCGCAATGTGGCAAAAAAGCAAGAGCGGAGAAAAGAGCATGCTTTAAAAAGTTACCACACATCTTGTGCTTTAATACAATGCGATATACGTTTAATATGGGAACTATGTTAAAGGAGAAAGTGAATACGCATTTCAGTTTCCCGTTACGGCTGGACATGTCTGGATACGTGGAGAAGAAACTGATGCCCCAGCATTATCAAGAAGAGAAGAAAGCATCCGAGAAAAGAAAGTCCGAAGTTGATTGCCAAGCGGCGGGATTGGATAACAATGATGTCGAGGGGGAAGAAATGGAACGCTACCAATACGATTTAATAGGTGTAACAGTTCATACTGGCACAGCCGATGGTGGGCACTATTATAGTTTCATCAGAGATCGCACATCCCCCAATAAAGACAAATGGTTCTTGTTCAATGATGCTGAGGTTAAACCGTTTGATCCGAATCAAATAGCGGCGGAATGTTTCGGTGGCGAAATGACCAGTAAAACTTACGATTCCGTTACAGACAAATTCATGGATTTCAGTTTCGAGAAAACCAATTCTGCTTACATGCTTTTCTACGAATGGTGTGCCGATCCTGGGGACCAGGCGAAGGAAGAAGAGGCCACTGTTTCCAGTCCGAACGGACGGCAACTTTCGTCGTTGGTTCATAAGAATACCAACAAGCTACCACCTCTAGAACTGAATAAAGAACTGGAGGATTGGATATGGCAGGATAATATGCACTTTTTACAAGACAAGAATATCTTCGAACACACGTATTTTACATTCATGTGGCAGATATGTGGCTACATACCTCAAACATTACTCTCCGTGCAATCCGATATAACAGAAATGTCGGCGGATCTATCGACATCATTTTTTATGGAGACGTTCATCCATGCTAAGGAGAAGCCGACGATGGTGCAGTGGGTAGAATTGTTGACAAAACAGTTCAACAGCTCGGCCGGTGCATGCGCTAGATTCCTCGAGAGGATGGCCGGTGATTCGTGGTGGCCAATTCAAATTCTAGTCAAGTGCCCTAATCAAATGGTTAGACAAATGTTCCAAAGGCTCTGCATCCATGTGATACAACGATTGCGCGCTACTCAAGCACCTTTGTATCTTCTCTGCGACGAGGAAAATGATATAAACACTGTCGGCACAAGATCGTGCGTAACGAGATTCGTGAGGATGCTGTTGTCGCTCATGGAACACGCGAAGCAACACCTCAAACACCTCACCGAGTACTTCAGCTTTTTATACGAGTTCAGCAAAATGGGCGAGGAGGAAACCCTGTTTCTGATCAGAGTGCAAGCCATATCGACTATGGTAAATTTTTATCTCGGGCATAAGACGCACGAATTTGTCAGCGATGCAGTTAGCGAAGAGGAAGAGGAGGAGGAAATTGTCGCGATGCCGACAGAGAAGTTGAGACCTGCCTCTTTAGATAAAATGATCACTTTGATAGCAACTCTGGTGGAACGTAGTAGAGGATCCGATCATAGGTTAGCGCTGTCGCCGGCGGATCTTAGTGCTGTCGCAGGAGGCAAAGGGTTCCCCTTTTTATATCAACAGACGCGCGACGTTATTAATCTGAATCAAACGCGAAATTTAATTCAATCTCTGTGCCGTTGGAACGACAGACTAGCTGTACACATTGTGACGATGATATTTCAAGCTATAACAAAACATACAGACGTGTGCCAACCATTCTTCAAACTTCTGACGCTGTTAACGGAGAGCTCAGGGCCAAGCGGATTACCCTGTATGACACAGTTGATTTTGGGCAGAGTATGGGAAGCAGCTAGAGTCGCGCCGCACGGAGCGCTCGAGTGGCTAGCTTTAGCCGTAACGAGAAGCAAGCTGGCGCATGCCTGGGTATTGCAAGGATTGGACACATGGTTGCAACATTTCCTGTTAGAGCACTCGAATCAGAGAGTCCGCTCGGCAGCTGCTTTTCTCCTTGTATCGTTGGTCCCATCTACTCACTTCAGACAGAGCTATCGCAGTGCTCACAGGTTAGGCTTAGGATGCAATACGTCTAGAGAACTACAACTGTCGCCAGAAGCTACTTTAATTCTTCATCAGATATATACAGCGCTTTTAAGATTATTGCAACCCGCAAGACATTATATCGATATACAGACTCATGGTACAATGAAGCTCACTGCCTATTTTGCGTTACTCACGTATTGCGTTGTTTCTAAGACGGAGAAGTTAATGGTAGGTGGTGGTATACACCATGGTGGTATATTGCGCTGTATATAATTATGCATCATTGTAAAATACTTGGTTTCAGTTCGGACAATATTTAAACGACTTGTGGACACTGTTTCATCCAAAACTTTCTGAGCCTAGCATTCCAGTGCATCATAATAAGCAAGCTGTACTATTGTTTTGGTATCACGTTTGTTCAGATTGTCCAGAAAATGTAGCACTTATACTTCATAATCCGCATATCACTAAAAACATTGCATTTAATTATATACTGTAAGCGTCGCTCTCTTCAATCTATTGGTCGACTTCAATCACTCGACGCTCCTTCTATAATACATGTGTTTTTTTTTTAGAGCCGATCACGAGGATCAAGATGTAGTATTGTTTAATAGAGTAATGCTCCCTGCTTATTATGGTTTGTTACGACTTTGCTGCCAACAATCGCGCACCTTTACGAGGCAATTAGCTGCGCATCAAAATATTCAATGGGCATTCAAAAACATCACGCCCCATCCTACCCAGTATTCAACTGTAAGATTGATGATATATATTTGATGATGATATTTTTCCATTTCACATAATTCGGACGTCTCTTTCTCCCCGTGCGTAGGCTGTGGACGAATTATTTAAGTTGATGCAGTTATTAGTTGCAAAGCATCCTGATCAAACGGAACAGGAAGAAGCTGAAATCGCGTCGTTCAGGAGAGGGACACTGTCCTCGTATTTACAAGGATTAGACGGACGATCATGTTGGGCGACGCTGATCTCTGCATTCCGGTATGACATTAAAGCACAGAATCCCTTATAATCCGTGCGTGTAATTTGAAGAGTGAAGAATTAATGCACATACGTGGATGAATATTTTTTTTACAGCATACTCATTGAATCAGACGACGATCGCCTGTATGTTGTGTATAATGGAGGATTGAGTATGGCTTTGGAAGCATTTCATATGCTACATATCATGTACCATGAAGCAACCGCGTGTCACGTTGCCGGAGACTTGGCTGAATTAATAGCTATCATCGTGGAGCTTGTACGGTGCATTAGAACCGCCAGAGACGGGCCAGACGCAAGAAGCATATTAGCGAACTGCAAAGAATGGCCGGACATCCTACGAAAATTGGCTACGCTGTTGAACACGTACAATCCCCCGGACATGCGAAACCTTGCTATAGACCTCCTGAAAGAGCTTGTCATGCTTGTTCCTGCCGAAGCTATATTAATTTTAGCACCGTTACTCTCACACTGCCACGCAGCTCTCCAAGAGTCTCACGCCGCGGTCCCACCCGGTCCGTACCTTCCAAGAAGATCCACTCCGCCAGGGAAGATGCCTACCCGGCCTGCCAGACCGATGGTTCAAATGGCAGTGCCGCATTCCCAGTTGGAAGCTTCTAAGGGGGTGGATCCGGAGTACGATAGCGCGTTGCTTGAGTTTTATTTACCTTATCACGAACTGATCGACGTGATGTGCAGACTAGCGATCAATAACGACTGCATGACAGACACTTTAGTCAACCTGAGCGCTATGCTAGGATTCGAAGGTGAGATACCATTCGCCGCTACCCACGATGCCCGACGTACCTTATAATGAGACAATTTCATTGCAGGTGTACCGTTACACTTGGCATTGTTCCCTAGGCTATGGTTAGACGTTCATGCTGCTACACACATAGATAGAAAGCATATTGCATCTCTTCTTTGCTCTTCCTATACAGTGGACTACGTAGACGCTGTTTTACTAGACGAGAGGTCGTCGTTAGGGGTGCCAGCTATCCATGCCTTTCTCAAGACCTTCTTTCCCAAGCTCGCTAATCACGTGCTGACCGAACAAACTTGCTTGCTTATCGACAACTTGGTTAGCTCCATGGTGGCGATGGTGGAGGCCGTTGATATCCAAGCATCCGCGCACAGATTGACCGGGGACTTGAGGGCGCTGGCTCTCGTCTACAGTAGCAGCACGAGGCTCAAACCGCCGGCTAGTCTGCTACCACCAGCTCTAGAAACCCTGCTGTCCCGAACCAGGGCCATTAAAGTGAAAGAATCGAATCAGCAGGAGATCGAAGCCCCCTCGAAGAAGCGTAAGTTCAATGTCAGCGAGGATGGGGAAACGGACGACAAGGAGCTGCATTTGCCTATCAAAGAGCATAACGAACAAAAGAATGTGCCCGACATAGTAGACGTCGAGGAGAAAGAGAAAGCAGAGGCGAACGACGTGGGCTCCTCTGACTCCGGAGACGACAAAACCATATCAAGGCACAAGAGTAACGTTCAATCGGAGAGTGTTCCTACGGGAGTCAGCAGTACGGCGGTATCGCCAAGCTTAATCGACACCAACAACTGCGCGAACCAGTTACGATGCTCGTTGACTAATGTCTCCTGGCTGGAAATGTTGGAGAAGACCATAGCTGATCTGCAGATGATCGTGCAATTGCAAACGAAGAGCAATTAATTCTGTACATGTTTTCGAATGGTGCTTTCTGCTTTCGCGTGGCGTAGAAGCATACGATACAGGACTAAGTTCACGTGTAAACTGTGTGTGTGTGTGTGGTTCTTTGAGATAAACGGGGACAAAACTACTGGATAATATACGTTCAACATCTAGATGGACAAATTTTAGTGCGTTTGTGTTCTATTAAACGAGAAAAGAAGAAAAAAAGTAATTTAGATACATATGCTTCTGCGTATGTATCGAGTGCGATTTATTTTCCAAATGTAGGCAAATAAGATACTTTTATCAACTTAAGTTATACTAACCAATGAAGGAAGAACGAAAGGAAAGGGAATCGAATCATCAATCAGAACAGAACAATTTTCATTCTATGTAATAAATGTTCGTTAGTGCTGTGAGATTCTATCTCTTGGCAACATATTTACGTGCACGGCCCCACGTGTACAGTAATATAAGCCGCCCAGTATTCATTAACAGAAATTGCGAGAAGCCCCGAGACTATTAATTACTTTTTTCTATACTTGTCTCAACTTTCGAGGGGTATCGCAGGGTTCATTAAAATCTCCAAGGTGAAGTATGGTAATTATAGTATTTTTCCAATCGGCCCTTGAGCTGCGTACATTTAAATATTATTTACACACTGATCTACGAGCTGCATTAACTTATCAATGTAACATATTTTCCATCGTACATTTAATGTTTCTTTTTTTTTCTTTTTTTTTTGAGCAATGATTAATCATGTAATTTATAAACAAGTACTTTTATTATACACAGATCATTGCACGTTTTTGTCCAACTAATTTACGTGTAACACAGCTATACTGTTTCGTTCCCTTGTATTTCGTATAATACGCGTGTAAGTAGGGAATACTTTATTTATTCTTTCCCCGTTAGTTAAATCGCCCGCGCGCACCGATCCTGCCAGACATAATTTCGATATCGCGTATGCATTTCATGCCCTTTACAATTGTCTCTTACCCACGAATGTCGAATATTTTAATCCCCTCTCGCGGTAAGGTAAAATTTAGCTTTCATTCGAAATGAAAAATAAAGTAGGATCATTTTCTACGTGACTTGTATCGATATTTCTTAATTATGGTGATAGCCGGCATGAAAGCCCAAGTAGTCGATAGACCGCTCTTCCTCCTCTTCTGTACGACGGTAAAAAAAAATAAAATAAAGGTATCTCACATCACAAATGAACAGTTGTGAAATTCTTGAAGGATTGGACAGAATTGATCAAGGAATCTCAAGAGAGCATTTTGCGACGAACATTTAACCGAGAAAAAAGTAAACCAGAAACATATCCGTCGCAGATTTGTTACCTGTCGTACTCTTGTTTCGTGCGCACTGCTTCCTTCTTATACCTATATGCTAAACACACTAACCGTGCGCTGATGGAAAAGAAGAAATTTTATATTTGCCGTATTCATTTCCATTCGACAAAAATTGCATTTTGTAAACGAACCACGTTGTCGCTATTCATTGTCGATCACTCTCCGAGGCTCTACGTTCAAGGAGAGAATTCAATACAGGCATAATTAAGCATTCATCCATTTCCACTCTGTCGATGATCCTTTGTTCGAGAAGTGAAGTTCAAGCTAATACATATATTTCATGTCAGCCTAGCTGCTCTTTGGTAAAACAGTATTTCGAGCAACATACGTATGTATTGCCTCAAGAGATGTATTTCGACCGATTTCATATGTTACAAAAAATTATACAGAATTTTCAATATTTCCATCGAATCAACACATTTCATTGATGTAGTGAAAAATAGATTTCTCGAGACAATCCACTTGTGGATATCTGAAATACTATTTCATTACCGGGCAAACGAAGGAACCGTGATTGTATTTGTATACGGTGAGTGCGTGTAGACGTGCGTGCAGACGTGCGCGCGGTACAATAGCCAGATGAGCACATTTCCCTTGTAATTGAGCTTATTGTCAGACAATGGCACTAACGTATATCTCGTCCATTTCGAAGTTGAAGAATCGCCACGTGTGTTTTCAATTTTCGGGACACATACGCGAAACAACGACGAATGACTGAGAAGCGAGAGCGGTGAGTGTTATAAAAGTAAGATTGTACGACGGTGTTCTTACACGAGACATTCGTTTTTTTTTTCTTTTCACAAGTTAACGTTACTTAATTAGCTAAGAGGATCCATACAGCACACTCTCGTTGCAGCATAGTTGCAGGATAGTTGCGGTGCAAGATTGCAACGATTCACGCAACGTTGCTGCAACTATGCAGCAATAATTCTATGTCCGCCTGCTGCAAAGTTGAACGGCAACTTTGAGGCAACTTTGAGGCAACTTCGCACAGCAACTTTGAGGCAATAGGTATACAAATGAATAAAAAAAAAAAATCCAACAGTGAGAAGCGAACTGACGACGACCTCATGGTTACTAGTCGGGAGCGCTAGGCACTAGTCCACGCTGTTCGTTGGTCATAACTTTCAATCAAATGTATATAAGGGTACTCCACACTTTTCGAAGTCGATTTTCTCGAATTTGGCTGAATTCTTACTGCTTTGGGAAATTAAAGTCCGAGTGAAGACCTTTGCGTACACTAAGTATAAACAATTTCTGAGATGGACAGTCCTGAGGGTCCCTTTGTTAGTGCCGCGTTTCGACCTAATCTGCCCCACTGTGCGCTGTGCTCGCCTTCACGGAAACATCAGCTTGGCACGTGGCACCAGTAAAGTAGATTCTGACTTATGCTTGGAACTGATTAAATGGTTGCCTTCTCCGACATATATTTTATATTTTTGTTCATTATACAGGATGTCCGCGGGAACAGTAAACACCTAGATATTTCCTAACGTATTGGAGATATAAAAGAAATTGTTTATATGAAATTGCATGGTTGGAGGGGGCAAATTTACTGGGGCAAACGATTTTTTTCTTTGATTATTATTTTACGAGATACGATGATCAATTTTTCGGGCGTCGGGAGTCGGGCGCAATGACGGGAAATAATTCGTGGCACAAAAGACATCTATCGAGCGTGAGTATACTGGCGGCCCATCATTATTATTATCATCAACTAACATTTACGACGTGAGTGCGATAAGTATTAAAAGAAAAAATATAAAAAAAATATGATATGTAAGCGAGATTAATAATTGCAAGTTTCCTCGCGTAGACAGTTTTTTCCAAGCGCGTTTTAATGTTGTACCACATTAAGAAGCTCGTTCTCTCGGTGTGTTAACGTCGTTCAATGAATGTTACGAAGCAAAGAAAGGCGAACAGCATATGTTCAGTAGGTTTTACAGAGAACCAAGTAAGTACTCGTGTCCGCTTAATTATAAATACCGCGTAACATTTTAAACTGTATTTCTAACACTCGGCGTAACTACATGTACGTGATTGTGATGGGAAACACTGTGATTAGCGATCCTTGGGTCTATCTCCGCTAATTCGCTTGAAAGCGACGAGAGAAGAATACGGACGCGACGAAACGTGTTCGTGGCACGCACATACGTTAACACAATGACTTATCTCCACTAAAATCATGTATTTTTAACTGTCACTTGTTGTCGGTGGGTGACGTCCGAGTTCAGTGAGATCACGGATATTATGGTAACCGGAAGTTCGAGTATCTGGAGAATGAAGAAGCGCGAGGAGACGTGTGGATCGAAAAGGGGTCCAGGGAGGGAGAGTACATGCGTGAGAAGCATTTACGATTACTTTTAATTGTTAAAGAAAAAAGCGACGAATGCCTTTGTCTTATGAAACGCGTCTCGATAATCTCCATATTTATAAATAAAAAGAAACATGGTAACAAAATACACGCGACAGGACGCTTGTGCTTTCGAGTAATTCGATTCGGAGGTGGTTAAGACTGTATAAAAATACAACTTGGGGGCGTACTATGATACTTTCGTCATTTTATCAGCCTTCCGAATGTATCGGAACTACTTCGCCAGATTTGTATCTCCAGCATGTGTTTACATTTGTGTATTCATTTACATATACTTAAGGTGTATAGTTTTTGATCGATGATAAATAAAGTCTTTTCATTTTAAGCTCCGTGTCTTCTTACTCCTAATAACCATGACAGGAGATGTGGAGGGTATCGAGGAGTTTTTATTAAACAGGGCAAATTGAGCTTAATATCATCGACAAAGTACATATAGGGTAGGATTCAAAGGACCAAGTATCCCATTACCATTTTCGTGTCGCACGCAACGTTACCAATTCAAAGTGGAATTTGAATGCGATTCTACTAGCGGTTAGAATCGAAACTAAATATCGCGAAAATTGATCGAACACTGTAAACGAGAGTCGATTTGGATCCAGACTACGAACTAGGTGCTCGTTTTTGGAATGTAGTATAATTACCACTCCTCACTAATTCAGAGTTTCGTTCGTTAATGAAATAACGGCTCCGCCGCTCCGAAGAGGTATAAATGTAGCAACTTTAATCTTCTGTTGTGTCTGCTGAACTATTGAGTTGTGTCTGCTGAACCATTTATGGTAGAACACTCTGCGTGTAATTGACAGCTGATGAAGTAGAAAGGCAACGCGAAGAAAAAAGAAAGGAAACAACACTTTCGTTCTCTGTTTACATAATAAA
This sequence comes from Andrena flavipes, assembly GCA_963971345.1. Classification (NCBI taxonomy): domain Eukaryota; kingdom Metazoa; phylum Arthropoda; class Insecta; order Hymenoptera; family Andrenidae; genus Andrena; species Andrena flavipes. The sequence continues at coordinate 941,211 of OZ020481.1, forward strand.
GGGTAAATTTATACAATCAATTACAGTATCATATAAATAGTAACGACTATACGCGAATTACAAGTATTATAATATTCTTACGCGCGTAGTAAAAAACATTATCTGCGCTATACTACACTTACATAGTACTTATCGATAATATATATATGTACATACAATGCTCCCTACCGCACGGAATTCCCCCCTTAATTGTTCGTTCTGAAAAGGGAAAACACCATACGCCAGGTTCGCGAGAAACTCGACGAGTTCAAAAAAATGTTTTTGCGTAGACGACGGCTCCATCGCCGCAACGTTAACTTTTTTTTTATCAGACACGCGACAGTATACAAAAGATTAGGGTGCTCTACCTATCACAGTCCATGGACGTAGGAAAATATGCCAACGATTCAGAAATAGATTCCAAACTGAAACTGGTATTTCTTAATATCACAACAACTGATGGTTTCGAGACATTCTTAATACTAGGAAAGACTTTGGAACTGTGAAACCACGCAAAACATATAGTCCAATGACTTTTCTCGTGTGATAATTAACGATTGATAAATGGCATTTCGTATAAATGTTCCTGAACATTTGGGCAGGAATTTTTGTGGGTTGGTATTAACCGACGTTTGTTTCTTTTAATATTTTTTGGTTCGTCCATGCACCGTAACAGAAGATGCCATCCCCCTCGTCGAAAGTACGAAAGACCGTTTCTGGAAAATCGTAAGTCGAAACAGTGGATAACGTTGGAACCTTAAGAGTCTAGCATAAGTTAAGAATTGAAGGTATGAAGAGCTACCAGACTCTCCGCAGTTACGCGCTAACAACGCACTTCGAGTGCTAAAAACGGACGAGTTACAAAAATATCATCGATGGATTCTATTATTTTTCGTTTCGCGCGAAAATATTCGAGAAGATCTTCGTGTCTTTACTGGTCCTCTTTCGGGCGAAGGCACATTTATTGATTAAAAGAGACGGTGCGCAAGTTTTAACAAGGCAAGAACTTTGGTGGCGAATCCTTGTAAAGAGATAACAAGTATTTCGTTTGCTTTCCTTACAATCTTTCAATTTTGACAACTTTGCACTACAAATTAAGAGATTCGTCGCTTTCTACATTTTTTTTCGTCGACCCCACCGAGTACAAATAGAACAGCTGTAGAACGTAGGAAGAAAAGATTGCAAAGATTACAATTCGTTGTTATATCCACAAGGACTCCAAGCATAATTGACATTCACGTTTCATCTGTAAAAGCTGTGCTTCCAATTCCCTAAGGCATTAGCAAGCGTTTACATCGTTTATACTCTTATATTTGTACGATTAGTCAATGGTTACTCGGTAAGTGTATGTACCTACCGATGGGCAATATTCTTTGTGCAAAAATAGTTTGCATATTTCTTGTACCTTAATTCACGCAATGATATGTTTCTCTCCCGAAGCACCATTTTTAATGAAATTCTTTCGCATCGCGGTAAAAATAAATTTCGTTAATTCGCCAGCTCGACTGATTCGAGTTCACTCTTTGTACAGAGAAATTGTAAATTAATTAAGACGGGATAAAAACGAGCGAGAGTTTGTGAATATCACAATTATCATTTGTGACTGATCTGGGAAGGGAAGATTGGCATATTCTGGGAGACTTTTCCCAGAGCCAAGCAAAGAAAATATTTCTTTTTTACAACTAAAGAATGAAATACTCGAAACGAAACTGCTTGTCCCTTTACATTTAACGAAAGGCTAAAACGTTTAAAAATGTTCGTTGTATGTAATTCTAGGTGTAATATTACAATATACTTCTAAGAGACAATCATTGTACACCCAAGAGATTACAACATAGAAAATTAGTGACCTTCGTTTATAACAAGATGACTCGTGACTTCTGCTCTCTTCTAGGTTTACAATAATAAAGATTCACGCGTATAATTAATTAAGGAGCAATTACATTACGAATTTCAATTTCTCTGACTGGCAGCCAGTTGTTAATGTAATGTCTCGCATTCGATAAGAATATAAACATTTATCCACGCGAAGAATAGGCATCAGAATATTTTGCAATCTAAATGACCGACTACGTATCATGGTATAAATCTTCGAAAAGTTAGCAATTACAATAAGCGTATAATTGGACGCATAGGAAAAAAGGAGCAACAGTAACGTAGCGCTAGTAAACTATGGCTTTTTACAACTATTTCATAGTACACGGTATATTACTAAGAAAGAGGTATCGATATTTCCGTGTTTTGGATCTTATTTTCATTCATCCCACCTCCGCTCAATTAATTGTCTGTTTTCTCGCGTATCTCGCTGCAATGCGGTCGCATTGCTAGGAGAAAGAGATATACAACTTGCTACAATTTCCAGTGGCATTATACGTGAAGAATTTTGTAAAGAAAGAGGTATGCACGATAGAGATGACGAAGCCATAGACCAATTACCGCAATTCGCGTTCATGAATTGAAGTTGCAATGGTAAAAAGTCATGGCGGTCGAATTAAAGCTCGGCTAAGAACTGTCCAAGTTAACGCGAGTGTGACAAATTAACATTACGCAGTTCCTCGTTCCCCTCATCTGAACGGCTTGCCTTCAGACACTGTATAGTAAATTCTAAATGTCTCTTCAAAGAGACGAGATTAAAATGGCACAAAGTTAGCGTTCGGAGTTGCAATCTAAATGATTTTCGTAATCCTACGAAAAGTGTATCGTAGCAAGATTTTCATTGTAGCACTGGAAATGTAATGTCCTTTCCCTAATCATAAACCGAATTCCGGCTGTCTCCCTGAGACAACAGGTATACGCGGTATTAGATACCGGTGCACCGTTCATATATTATTACGAGTTGTAGTTTCTTAGAGAATAACTGGCAATGTACATTTTCTGTTATAAAATACATGTGTTCTGTTGGCACATGGCAAGTAGAAAATTTGAATTCGTTCGTCGACATTGGCGGACACCTTTCTCCCCGCGGCTGCCCCTTTTCACGAACGTTTTTTACATCGTTTCTCGCCGATTTCAATTATTCCACCACTTTGATCGTATTGTGAAAAAAACGCGTATTCGCATCAATATTTCCAAGGCTCTATGCTTTCTCGCATAGGTCTTTCATTGACGCCAAATAAAAAGGTATGACATAGTCGCGCGTTATTCGTGCCCTGCACTTCAAACATCGGATTTGTCCTGCATGACTTCCTCCGAACAATTTCTGGAGGATAAACAAAACAGAGTCAAAATGACTATGGAAACACTTGGGACGAAGACAACAAACACACACACACACACACACACACGCACACACACACGCTTCTTTTATATCGTGTTTCACATTGCTCTGTGAAATGATCGAGTTCACTGCGAAGTGGAGTTGGTGGAGAATCGTGTAAAGCACATATTGACAACGAACAACAACTACTGTCTCGCTATGTTATATCGGGAAGTGTAACAAGCAAACTGTCGCCCTACAATTTATCAGCACGTTAAGATGCAAAGGATAAAAATGTAAAAATAATTAAATAAATACGCATTAGTTAAGCTAAACATTAAATTAATTGTTATAGAACCACCTAATTAATGCTGTAGGCATTGAATAGTGTGTACTGTTATTGACATAATTTCCACAACATTCCAAGACCATATTCCTTTAAATAATTATGAACAGGATTGACCATGTGAAACGAAACGATTGCGAATTTTTGGTACAAGGCGAACAGTAAAGAGCGATGTAGGCGAATCCTTTCTCACACAAACGTATGTACATACAAACAACACTAACGCCAGCGAAAGACATTACATCTATGATGAGACGTAAATAATTATAAGCACGACTTGCTGCTCTTCGCGTGATATGCAAATTTTTACAATGTGTTATGCTGACCTCTCCCTTTGACCAACGTCAATATCTTTTAATCCATAACGTAAGTTACAAGGAATTATCCATAAGCCTTCGTTGGAATCTTTCCAGACGAAGCAACAAGCTTCAACGCACATTTACATTCTATTTAGTATCGATAACTTTACATTGCTCTAAAACGTACGTAACAACTAGAAATCTCAACCCAGTCTTTATACTCGTTCCAAACTAAATGGCTTTACACATCCGCGCATTGATATATCCATACCAATGTGTGGGGAGAGAAAAAAACATTATTTACGCGCGCGGATCGTACATCTGTCTGTAAATGTTGTCTTTCGGCGGAACGATACACAGAATGAGAAGTGAAAGAGGTTTAAGGCACATTGACAATGGGCAGGTTTGACCAAATGTGGTTATGCAATAGCAGCAAAAAGAAAAGTTGCATTGCTTCTGATGACAGATTAATTACAACCTTCTCAACGAAGCCATACTGAGGGAACTGCATTTGGCCTTTCGTGTCGGCTGAACCGACATGGGTGCTACTAGAACATCATCTCTAGATGGCGAGCCTGAACCACCATTAACCAGCTCCTGGAAATACATACGAATATCCATTTATCCTACTCATATGCACAGTTCTGAAATAAAATGCCTGAAGCGATCGGAGGAAAGTGACACAAAAACACACTCGTCAAACAGGAAAAACTTGGAACATACAGGTAACATCTAACTCACACCGAAGCGAAATGAATAGAGAAATGAAAAATGAATCATTGATGTTGTGTCATGCAAATTTATAGGTGTAATGAAGAAAAAAAAATGCTTGTACACGTAGTTTTTTCTCAGTGCAAATATATTTTACAAAAAAAAAAAGAGAGGGAGAGAGAGAGTGAGAGAGAGAGTGAGAGAGAAAGAATAAGAAAACAACAAAAAGGGGTCCAGCCTGTTTAAAAGTTTCTCAATGCAAGGCATAACAAAAAAGAAAAGGAAAAAGAAAAAACGAAAAAGATCTGTTGGTACAAAATGCCTCTACAAGGGCAAAGTTAAGCTTGTAAAAATATAAATTTTCAGCGCTTGTAGAACCCATTCTAAGGGCATCACTTTACTCATTAACATGATAAATTTAGATTTATCTAATTTGTGACGCGAAGTATTTTGATCCAGTCGAAACACTGCGTGACATCACGTTCCTAGAACGAATTTTGCCTGTTGAAAAATGGGTCTCTATTAACCCTCCTCTCTACTCCCCTTTCACGAGAGAAGATGTCAAAAGGTCATACTATCGTTATTCGTTTCTACTATATTCTTAAAGAGTTGTTCGTGAATCGCTCAATGATACATAATAATTGAGTAAACACTCTCGGTAAGGTAACGCCCTACGATATACTTACGTGGTAGAGAGTAAAAATTTTTCCACTACTATCGTCTCGGCGTAAACAGAGAGTTTTACAAATTAATTTCATATCGAAACGAAACGTAGCGAAAAAAAACACATACACTATGGATGAATCAATATAACTCACGGAATAAAAGATCAGGCAATGTATTAAGATGGACATAAGAAAATTATATATTATAATGTATGTACAAGAAATTAAAATCTTTTCAAGCATTTGCGCGATGTCTTGAAATGGACGGAAAGATAAAGAAATATGTTACTTTGATTGATCACTTGGAAATGTGCCAAGCAAGAGTACAATATCAATTATTTATATAATTTCGTTCTCGGGCAGACTATGTACAAGAGATAATGTTAACCAGCCAAGCGTGAACGATTCTGCGTGCATGCGTCCAAGTAGATTCTACTAAGAATGCACAAAGTTCTCATTCGTATGTAATAGAGGAGTTGCAATTTCAAGTTAAATGTTTATTGTGCAAAGAGGAGTTCGCTTGAAAAGTGGAAAGATTGATTTTGATCGGCATTAAAGAGAGAACAATCTCCTGTCGTGAAATGAAAGTAAGCAAGGAGAAATTGTAAAGGGAAGCATAAGCGCATAGCGAAGAGAGATACATGCGATAATAAATTGTCAACTAACGTTAATATTGTTGCAACTAGCAAGCCGCATCTGTGCAAGTTGTTGACTTGCTGGCGTGAGGCTGTTGGTTGACCCAAATGGCGACATCATCGTTGACATTGCCCTTTTCAATTTGCTGGGAGTTTTATTAAAACTAAACGCTCTGCCGACTTTCATCCTTGTACGAGACGCAAACCTGAAGAAAAATATTTGTTACAATATTATCCATGTTTGATCCCTTTAAAAATAAAACAAAAAGCGACATTGAAACTTTATTTCCCCCGCCTACCGGCAGCTTACGTTTGTTTAACCGCACGAAATAAAGTGCTTCGAAATAAGGAGAGCTTGTAATATGAAACGGAGGGAAATAAACTTTCTGGCAGACAAAGGAATTAGCTGAAATAAAGTGAAAGAAAAGCCCCAAACCTTACTCAACCAGTTCAAGTAAATATCACACCATCATAATTGTTAAATATAATGTACATGCAGTAAACAGCTGTACTGTAGCATATCAAATTTTCTACATGCTGGACTACAGGAAAGAATTACACCGCAACAGTCACTCTATTATATTATAGGCACGTGAGCGTGTAAATGGGGCTCAATTTAAAAAGTCAGTAATTCTTTAAATAAGTGAGAACATTTTTTACAATATGGAAAATAAAAGTCTAATTTGTAGATTGTGCAAAAATTCTAGCAAGATATATTAAACACTTTAATTGACGAATGTTAATAGTCTTAGACAGGCTGATATTATCAATATGACGCTTGAACTGGTCAAATTGTCTTCGCAAAAAATTTGATTCTTTTTTCGGGTTTTTAAAGAATGAAATTGACTGAAATAAGCGAGGAACAAAGGACCAAAGCAAGTAAAAAAAAAGATAATCAGCCTGGTGCGAAAACTGACGGTAGTGGGACATGTAACGTGGTTTCACACATGCTATTGAGTAGGAACACATACGGGTCCATATACTCCAGGTAAAAATTATGAAATAGGCTCCTGCAACCAAACGAGTCGTCGCCCCATTATTTTTTTGTTAACATGCAATACAGGAGAAAAACGGTTTAGAACACCTAATAACCTTTTTCCTCTACGAATACGCATATTGCTTATAAAAATCCCTATATTCAATTCGATGTCTGCATCAATTTTTTGGAATAGCAAAACGTAATATTTTCATCTTATTTTGATTAAATTCTAAGAAGAAATGGAACCAGAGAGCCTATAGTTTAATAGAATTGAGAATAATACCGGATCTATGCTAAATAGATAAGAAAACGGAGATGCTAAACATTAATTAATTTTACCCCGTATTTTTTTTATGACTCAGAAAATCTCGAATTCTTCTGTATGATAAAATTCTAATTTTTTTACAATATTTCTCTGCAAAACTGTAAGTATCGTCTTCGGAATATATGTAATGCAATTTAACATTTAGAAATATATTGGATAAGTTGAGCGAAGAGTTGAATTTCAAATGCCTCCATTGTTTCGGGGGATATAAATAAAAAATCACAATGAAAGTATTTATTTCGAAAAAGTGCATACTATATAATGAAGCAGTTGTAATGAGTCGATCTTTCTTTCTTCTGAAAGTTCGGCTTTTCGAAATTTTACATGGACGATTTATACAGAACTTACAGTTCTGAGAGAACCACAATCATTTACAATGTGAAAAACTGTATACACACTATGTCACACTATGTTCTCATTACTTACTTAAATGCTTTACTTAATGTTCCTAATGCTACATCACTTGTGTCAATTTCAAGTTGATGCGAATCAAGACTTATCAGGAAAGTGTCCTGAAAATCGGAAACGAAATAATTAACTAGTCGATAAGTTTCGCAACAAAACAATACGAGGGTGCTAACACTGTCCAACACGATTTTTGGTCTGCAATATCCGCTGGGTGAATCTTGTAGAGTTTTTCGCCTTGAACACAAATCCGCAAGGAGAATTACTCTATTACCTTCAGTTTTCGAGAAAATCGATTTTGAAAAAAAAGAACCGCAAATTTTAAACTTTGAACACCTTTTGTGTCGAAACAGTAATAGTTATTCGGTTGTTCTTTGCGTCAAATTATTCTACGAACCCTCCCGAATACAACGGTATAAGTTATTATTGCATTATGAACATTTAAATATGTTTAAACAACGATCAAAGGGAAAAGGATACCCGAAATTCACCAATTCTTGCAGATATCTTTCAATTTATTTCCAAAACTAAGGGTCTGAGAGAAAATCTGACCATCCCACGCGATGCAGCAGACAATTTTCCTCTGGAAAGCATCAACAAAAGTGGTATGTGTCACGTTTTGTTTTCAATACAGAAGCGAAATAGTTTGGCAAAATTCGCGGTGCCGACAGTGGTAGTCACGCGCGTTAAACGATGGTGTTACGCGGAGCGGCAATGGATCGCGCGCCGCCATTGACTATCACTGTCGACACCGCGCGTTTTGGCAAACTATTTCTCTCTACTCGGGCGAAAAACTCTACCAGAATCACCCAGTGGATATTGCGGAACATGAAAAAAGTTTCATTTTGTTGGACTATGTAATAAAAAACGAAGGTGTATGGAAATTTAAATGTTTTGCATAAAAGACTTACCGCATCAGCTTTACACACTGTATTAGCCATTTGTCTGCACAAAGTCCGTAAATAATTTGTTTTATTCACGTCCTCATCGGTAATTGTAAATGAAAACAGTTTCTCCTTCAACTCTTGATTACTTCTCACCATCAAAGCAAATACTTTATGACATTCTATAAATACGAAAAACAAATAGAATATATTTGTTCCGAAAAGTCGACATATGATAGCAAAGGTACTGACTTACCATCAGTCTCTCGTATATCAACAACTTTTTTTATCGTACTGAGTGATAACATCTTGATATGCTTGTACGGCTTCCCTTGACTTAATTTAGTTGCGTGCAATCCGTTGGCTGTGTTGGGACTTTTCAACGAATTGAACGCCTTCGATCTTTTTTTACATATTTCGAGGGTATCCGTAAACAGGAACAGAACCAAGTGATCACCGCGCCCGCTCAGACCCTCGCTCAGTTCCATCACGTCGCATTTACCAATAAACGATCGATGTGAAGAAACTAAATGCGGCGGACAGTTGTCAATCTCATTAAAAATATCAAACATAACTAGCTGACCCTCGGTTTTTCTCTTGTCTTCGTTTATATACGTCATGACTTCCTTAATACTGCTAATCGACAACTCCAATGCGCTATGATCTGGGTTATTTTTATTCGTATGTTTAAGGATATCTACAATATAGATAGACACATGTATATTATATACACAACTATGAAAAACGTTAGCCATTACACGATCCATTGTTACTATTCGTTGAATAATTATAGTTGACGGGCTCACCGTTCAATAACAAACTAATACTGGGTAACCTTTGTACTGGTTTAATCAGTAACTCCTTTAAGCTTTGTCGACCGCATTCAGGCTTCGTCTGACAAACCTTAAGAAAAGCGTGAAATCGCGGTTTGTTTTGATCACATTGGTCGAGCATCTCCTTTGTATTTTCGAAGAAGTTGACATACGGTGGATACGCCTTGACTAGGTCAGGTGCGAACTTCAGAAATATATTACCTATGCTAATGTCCTCCATCCAGTGAGTAGCACTGTATCTTAGTTCTTCTAACATTTTCTTATGAACGTCATAAATGGGCGGAAAATTACCAAATATAATTTTAGCTTCTGTGCCATTCAATAACTCGCCACTCGTATCTATGAGATCCTCTAACGGCGATTTAAACAACTAGAAATACAAAACAGTGTCATTGTATGAAAATACATTGGCCAGCAGCTGACTCTGCTTTCGACATAATAGATGTCCCTTACCGTCATAATTGTACTGAGGATACCAACATAATTCGACTCTGTTTGTACTAATTCTAAGAAAACTTGATGACGCGGTGATAAATTTTTTCTAGAGTTATCCGTATTAACAGCTTCCACTTCTGGAATATCTGACAGTTATCAATAATTCAATTTTATATAATCTTCCCCTTCGTATGGTTCATGTCAAAATTCACTAATGGTTAGCATATTAAGTTGGAAAATCTGGATTACATGTGCTGTTAGTATAAATAATAATGTTAAACGAAGCAGCAGCTATACAAAAATATCAAGATTTATTAATCGAAACGAATGAACCACAAAGGAAGGGAAGATGTAATAGGATTGTTACAAGTAACATTACAACACTATATGACAACTGTGAATGATATACTTGTACGAAACTGCCAAAAATGAAATTATAGAGATCAGAAAGAGAGGGGGGCGGGGGATGGAACAGAAAATGCCACAAGAGGCTGTGATATCTCAAAAACCAGTAACTAACCATCAAGTAATGGCTTATCTGGACTCGCTGTGCAGTCAAGAAAACTTCCACTAACACTCAAAAGTCCTGCATCACTGATGCTAGACCGTCTCTTGTGTAGGGCTGGCGAATCTGCACCGTTTTGGACCAGACTAGATAAAGTTTCTGCTAAACGTTTTCGTTTTCGTCTTGTAGACGCCGTACTCGGTGTGGCAGTTTGTTGACTGTCACGTCTAGCTGATACAGTTGGTGATAAAACGGATTCCAAGTACTGGATATGAAATATAGAGATTAAGAAGAGATTTACGCAATAATCTTAATCGACTTACATCTTCGAATAAATATTCCTTCTCATCGGCTGCACCCTCATTTTGCACAGATGTCCAGAACCACTCGGCCTTTACAATATGAGCTCTCACAGAAGCTAAATCCGGCAATGCGTTTACATTTGATTCGTCCACAACCTACGAAAAGATAGTTTACAAGTACATAACAATTTATATTTCTCTGATGAATCAGACGTAAAGGGACAAACATAACATTGTTAGTTCTTTTGACACCTATAACGGCACTTTAAAAGTATAAATATGCTACTTATACAAATATTGAATCAAGTAACTAATATTACATAACAAAGACGTAACGAATTTATTCTGTATAAATTACTGAATTATACCTGATCTATGCATAATTCACACATTCACGAGTAACAATTATTGTATCCCTACACATTCGTATTTACTACCTCAACTAAAGTTTCCATTTCATTCCTTAATTTTTTATGGTATTCTTGTGGTCTAGTTAACAGTTAGTTGAGCAAACAATCAACAATCTATCTACACCTCCAGAACCTATAAAATCCCCTTAGAGAAAAGTGAAGGTACCGATGACAATGACTTCTCCTCCTGCTTCTCCAGTTTTTTGTAATTGCCCGTCGAAGCATTAATTTCGGGAGAATAATTTGAATATTTCCCATACAACGTGACATTACTTCTTGAGCTATGGTCAGAGTTTGATAGCTTCGCTATCTTAGCTGACACGGGAAGAGGACTAGGTAAAGGAGTGTATTTTTGTCTCTGATGATTTCCTGTAGTTTCATGGCACGAGTCAATAAGTACATATTCTTTGAACATCGGAGAGAAGCTGAAATGACCGAGCTTTGATAAAATTGATGATCTCAATTTACATGTACCGAAGAAGCTTCTATTTTTTATCGATGGTGCAGGGGAATCGTACAAGAGAGAATCACCGAGTTCTGAATCGTATCGCCTTAATAAATTAGGATGAGAATGCGTTTTTCTAAATTTGTACTTATCCAGCGAAGGGATTTTATGAATCGTGATGCATGACTTGGCTTTTCGCCACTTAATGTATCGCTTATTCAGAAAGAAAGGATTTCGTGTACATTGTATGCTTTTAAAGGACTTTGGCGGATAAATTTTACTGTCGGAACACTGCTTATTTATATGCTGAGCAATTTTCTTTTTATACAGTGTGGAAGACTTGAAATTATATAATCCCGATTGGGTATTCATATTCCCGTCGTTAACCTTTTCATTTGAAAAAATATCCGATATATCATCGGCCATTTTTCTATCGTTATAATTCAAAGAAGACGAAAACGTTGAACGCATGTTCGGCATAGTAGGTGTAACAAAAAAGCTAGCTTGTTGTGGAACAATTAAGCGATTTGCTGGTATCACATTATGAGAATATTTTGTTATGGACATATCGATTCCAGAGTCAGTTCCCGCTACAGATAACTCGGACATGTAAGACTCGTCTGGAAAATTCGTACAGTCGTATAAATTATCATCCATACAGATCGCCGAATCTTGACTAATATCATTTAGCACGGAGTAATTAAATCTATTTTCTTTCTCGTCCAAATATACTGGCAGAGATGAACAGAGACAATGGGAGAAACGCCTGGCATTCAACTTTTTGTTCATGTTTATATTGCCAATACTGGAGGCTTGTAAAGAATTTAGCTTTCTCATATTAGGAATCGTATTGGTATATGGATTGTAGAAAGTAAAAGGTAATGGTTGTGTTTTTGTGTAATGGTATGGAGCGTAAGTAGGATTTTTACTATATGATAGCATGTTAGAAGCGCTGTCGAATTTCTTGTATCGATGACCTCCTACGTCTGTTACCTAAAGAATTTAGTGTACCTTTGTATATTAAAAAAATGTTCGCGCGTACTATGTCGATGATGTATACTGTAAGTAATGCCTGTGCAAGACGTGGATTTGTCAACTGTAAACTCACCACGTGCGTGCAATTCGGATCATCGATTTCTGTAGATTCGCCACCCTGCTGTTGTAAAACTTCGCACATGTGACGTTTCTCTTCTTCGGGAAAACCAAAGAAACATACTTTTGCGCCAAAAAATGGTTTTAGTTTATACATTGTGATCTGTATGAACATTAAATTTTTCATATGTTTGTTAGATTTTGTTAGATATATTTGAATTTCCTACTTTTATTTAGGGTGTAAACATAAATATAAATAAGATTACACAGATAAACATAAATAAGAAAATAAATCGCTAAACAATGAATATTATTAATGAAACTACTACCAGTTCCTCGTTATTCCCGTAACTGGAAATATCGTCTTTGGCATTCCAGAGAGTTGTCACCCAATCCATCGACATGATAGGGACCCGAAATGTCACAGCGTATCTGTACTTGTCCCCGCCGCAACAATTAGCGATGAGGTGCGTTACCTTCGCACCCATTTCCTTTCTAATACTTCCACCCATGTTGTGAATCATGTTGATCAACTTGGTCTACGACGATGAGAATGGTAACATGTAAAACTGCTTTGCGGCGTAATATATTCTATAATCTGCCATGTATAATATTAATAGCCAGGTTACTAACCAATTCATCCTTTTTTCTAAATCCAGTAAATACTACTACCGTGCCTACCATAGCTTGCGTATACATCGGTCTGTTAATACTAGGTAGCGAGTCCTTCTTTTCTGCCAGCTGCAGAAGCGCCGTCGGCCCCAATATTCTATAATTTGTTAAATTGAAACAACCAAATTTCGAATTCTTTTGAACATTCTTTAGGAAAGTAGAAAGTAGTATAGGAAATGAACGGTGACGAACCTGTGGGCACTTTTATGAAGAGCGTCATATTCGGGTCCCTCGAATTGTTTCAATATAAAGTAAGTACAATATGCTGTATCTTCCACATATTCTAAACCAGTTTCAGATTTAAGAACGGGCACGCTAAACTGCTGAGCAGCAACGCCGAGCGCCGGATCATCGCTAGCTGCAGCGATCAAGCATATTCGTTTTTTACGTGGTATAATCACAGCTGAAAGTAGACCGATAAAATGTGTAAGATTTCCAAGTATCTTCTCTAGCACTCAACAAACAAAAAAGGTTAAATTAATGAACGGCAACTGCTGTAGTCGCCATAGACTTTTCCCAAGCCTTTCGACACCTGATATACTACCATGTAGAAGGCATATAATAAGATATTTGAAATCGAAGCACGCCGCTGCCTGTTTTCAAGTATAAAAATAACCAGCTTTAGTCCAAGTTTCGATATCCAAATAAATTTATAAATAAATTAATATATATATCCGAATAATTAAAATGCCAGCAATTTAATGAATTCTTACTCTTACGACAACACTCTCCCATTATCCTTATAAAACTCGAACGATTTTATTTTTTATAATTATAAACAAAAATTTTAACTTTTACAGTAACATGAAACATGCTGTAAGTTTATATAATGGTTAAAGTTGCGCGGAATGACTGATTTCAGAGAAGTGATTCATAAATATCATAAATCAACAGAATGAACAGTGGAGGGTAGCCCTTTGTATTCGCGGAGCAAAAACAGCAGTAAATACCAATTATTAAGAGGCTAATCTGACTTTGGATAGTAGATACCAAGCAACCCTGCCAATCCCTTTACTTCCTAATTTTATATGGGCCCTAAATAATGACTAAACCAAAACAAAGACAGACATACAAAATGCTGAAAGTGACATCCTGCGTATACTTACTGCTTATCCATCAACTACTGATCTTCAAAATGACATTTCTAAAAAAATGTTCACAACGACAATGCTATTACAATAAACTATCAAACAGCATTGAATAAAGTATTCGATACTCTGTAAAATTCTGTAGCATGCCCAGTACATTGTCGCGTGACACCAATTTATTGATACATGTAATTAACCTTTAAACGGTAAACGAATAAATGCCAATGATATATTGGGAACAGGGAACAGGGCTGCAGCTAACTGTACAGAAGCTCGCGAAGGTACTTTGAACTGACAAACTGTTCCAATCTGACGTAATTTTGGAGAATAAGTCAAGGCCGAATTTGCAAGAAATGCAGATGCTCCTCCCGCGTCAAGTTCAAAACAGAAAACGGGGAATACACGGCGAAAGTAACGGGTACATCGTATCCCCGTTTACCCATTTCCCATGGGCCAGGATGGGTGACAGATATAAGACACGAGCATTGTCGCGTGAGTTTTGATAAAGAGTGAGGTAGGGTTAGTCCGCGTTCGTGCCTAACGTATACGCGTCGATCGAACGGCGCAAATTCAGCCTTAAGAACAATATTAAAAAAATGATGATATCGACAGACTTACGTTCACTTCTAACCGCCTCTTCACTATTTATATCACTGATACTGCTGTGGACACTTTGCTCTTCCATTTTGGCCGTTAGTTACAACATCGTTCCGCTCGTACGCTCTTCTTCGCACTGATTATTGGGAGCGCCTCCTATAGGTGAATCCAACGAGAGAAAGGACCCGGAAAAAATAAGGGAGAACACTGAACAGTGGGGATCGATGGCGCAGCGTATCGCGCCCAATTGCGCCCTTGGACCGTGCAGGCGCAACAAGAGGAAAAAACACGAATTTCAGTCCTGAACAGGTCCCCCACGTGAATCGCGTTTCACGGATCCTACGTACATGAGATTTCACAGTATATACCCAGCGTATACATCACGTTGTACATATATACGCGTGTGTTGCATATACACCCACCGTATATACTGTCTCGTATATTCCGCTTGCAACGCGCGAGCGCGCGTCGTCTGCGCTACACAGTCAAGTCAGTATTTATGTGGTGCAACCGGAGGCTGAGAATTCTTTGCTTCTGATATAGTAACATTTTTTGGTAGCGAAGCGCGACAAAGTTTCAAATAATTACGCAGTACCGAATCCAAAGCATTAAGCAAATTTACTAAAATTTATTCGGAAAGGATATAAAGTGGTCGGGAAATAAGATGACCCAAGATGAAACGTTTAGTTCGCACAGAGATGTTGGTCATTACTGTTAGTCGGAATTCATAATATTTTCATTACATACTGGCTTATCGATATTAATAAATTTTTCTAATAGTCTCGTACATGTACAAGTTGGAAATGTAGCTGTTATTAAGGGAGATTGGTGAAAATAAAGTACATAGAACTTGGACGCAGAAGTCTTTAACCGAGATAAAGTCGTAATACGTGATACTCTTCAAATTAAAGAAATTCAAATGAAATTTGACTATGGAACGTATGGAGGATCGAGATAAATGTTGCGTCTAATCATCTCTTGGATACGATAAACGCGAAGGTCTTCCAAATCTTTCCTTGATTTGAAAAGTTATAGTTACAAGTGGTCAACTCGAATCCCGACATAGGTCGAAGAGTCCACTTCTCTTGATATTAATAAGGTGTATTGGATCGCTTACGTTAACGCTATCGCAATGAATGAATTAAATGTAAATATAAATCGCACTCATTCTTACTGCAAGTATGTAGCCCTTCTGTTTAAGAAACTATAGCGCATCAACATAAATACCAACGTGACTGTATACGTGCTTGGATATTGGCACTAAACGACACTTTCTCTACCGTCGGCGTTTATTTAAAATCCGTTATGAATATGACAACCGCGCGATCCACGATTGTTTCCCTGCAAAGTTCGACGCGAAAGTCATGGAGTCGCGCGCAATCGTAATTATCAGCAGCACCGCGTTTTTCTTCCTACTTATCTCCTGTGCCTTTTCTCCCGGTGGGTCCTCTCCACCCACGTACCGCTGCTCACTGATTACCGAGATCTCTATTCCCCACTATTATTCCCCTTTTCTTACCTCTAGCGCACGTACACAATTAATTAATTTCACTCACTTCAGATTGGTACGGGACAATAACTCGCTTTATCGCTCACAAAGGGGCTGATAAGTTGAGGTTGAAGTTACGATTCCGCGCGGCATTACCTACGATTTATAACAGAATTTAAGGACAGCTGCACGCGCGTAATCACTTACGACGGACGTACAGTACTTTAATAACATTACGCGACCTTAAATATCGAAAACCAACAACAAACGACTGCCAGAAACTGTACGCGCCGTTGAGGCCAGTATCAACATGAAGTTATCCCTAGTGTCAAATGTGATGTGGAGTGGATGCCATTCTCTGTCGCGTGGTACCAATCACTTTTTCCTGCTACCAGAAAATTGCGCAAACAGTGACGATTTCAGAGTTGCGTGGATTTAAATTGACGAGTATGTGACGTGCATATGTGACGGACAGTCGTGACGTTTAATATGTGACAGAGAGAGCGAGAGAGAGAGAGAGAGAATGATATAAAATTCAGCAGTTGTAGTTACGTGCTGTGCTCTATCGCATTTATATCGATACATTTGGCACCACTGACAAACAATTCTCGCACAATTTCCTCGCTACACAATTTGAATCTTTGAAACGTTATAAAACGCGTCGATGTGATTATCAGGGGTGATCGGAGACTTTCTTCCAGGGGGCGGGGGCAACTTTGGGATGATGGTAAAGAAAAATATACCGCTCTTGCTTTTTAACCCATTTTATAGTGCCAATTTAATTAAAAATTTAAATCCGAAATTTAAAAATATTCCCTTTTTTTTAATATAAACTTAATAAAGATCAGTTTTGAAAAGTAAACGGATTTTTCTCAAAAACCAGGAGGTGGGGTGGCAACTGCCCCTTTTGATTACATATATAAGTAATAATAATCGGATGTAGAAAATAATGAAATTCAAAATTAGCGGAGATAATGACAGGAAGGGTTTTTCGTGTTGGTGTCACCGCGATTTATATATCTTAGAACATATTGTCAACACATGTTTCCTCAGTACGTTTTATTATTCTTCTGAAAATAAATATAACATTTTTACATTGAAAATGTATGTAGTTGATGACGAATATAATACATTAAAAAAAGAAAAAACTGGGCAATATTAACCATTTATGTTAAAGAAACGATACATGTACTCGGACATAAATACATGAACTATACACCGATTCATAAATACGTTAATACTTGTTGCTTATGTTTAATACGCCACTGATTAGTACTGGTCGATTTTTACTTATAAACAACTTGTAACACCACTGTATAACTTTTCGAATCCTTTCGAATCTCTTATTTAAGCAGACATGACTTACGACGATAGTATGGTATACGGATCTACGAGCATTTCGGTTAAAAATTTAAAAATTTGGTTCTGCGTTATTTAAAGGTTTGTAGTCTTAAAGAAAAGCGTTTAAAATTACTCGAATTTGTTTCTTCTCTGAGAAAATTGTGCGTGTCCAATCGTCGTCGAATGTAGACGTTAAAAAGGATGTTGAAAGTGCTATTTTTATCACCTACGCGCTGTTAATTTATGTACCAGTTGAAATGAAACGCAAACCTGTGATATGTTTTAACAAACATCTCGCATGCTTTGAGATAATACGTTAATTTGTATGCATCCGAATCAAAGGTGTTGAACAGGGACACTAATGGTGTACACACACGCGCGCCATAAGAGACAGAGATGTATCAATGTTTACAAATGTGTGTGGCTCTTTAATATCCATTCGACTTTATATAGATTTCTATTTGTAGTTTGCTTAACACAACACGTGTAAGCCCCTGGAACCTTATACACTATCAGCAGAGTCGCTAATTTGCGTGAAAAACTACATTACCATTCTGTATGTTACATACCAAAAGTAAGAATAAGTAATATTTTTATTATACAATTCATCTGTATATTAAAAAAATATTTCATTTAAATATAAGAAGATTATTACAACTACGGTAAGATTTAAAAGTATAAAAGTGGTTGTACCATTCCAGGGTTATTTACGCATTCGCGTATTTTCGAACAAAAGCGCAATTTTTAAAACGTGTCCCTTACATCGACGTCCCTAGGTATATTGAATTAAATTATAATTCTGCCTCCGTCTGGTCTGGCTTGAATTTTTCAAAATTACAAAATTATTTATTAGTAAAGATAAATTGCAAATTCGCCCCTGTCATAATGATTTTTCGATTGAAACGTATGAAACAGTCAAAATAAAGGAATTTATCTTCCTATACTTTTTAGACTTAATGAGCGATTAAATGAAAATAATTACCTCTAAAGTAATACATTGATTCTCTTTTATATATTGTCCAGGTCTATAATCTTTTTCTTATATTAAAATAACATTTGTATCGTATTTGATAAATTTTTCGCTTGCTCTGTGCTCTTACTGCCGATTATTGAATCGTATTATTGAATAAATGATATTAATTATTATAGAATATATAGAACTACATATCGATTTCATATCTTTCACAAATGACTTGAGACATATTTAACATTCATGCCCGAAACAGACGATTGGAAAATAATTACGTTAAACGTTTCCTTGATAATCGAACTATAATTTAATACACATTGCAGTAAAAATATTATACTGCAAATATACAACGTTATTTAAGTAATTAATTATGAGGTAACGCGTAAAAAATGTTATATAAAATTAGTAACAAAGTAATTGAAAATTATTAAAAATCTGTAACTGGACATTTGAACTACTAACAAACAGACTCCTCTGTATAAAATAAGAACACGCCATTTGACTATTGTAAATTCCTGTAGTAAAGTATGAAATTCAAAACATACAATAAAATGTCGCTCGGAACATAGGAACTTATTCTTAAGGATGCAAGAAGTGATAATGAAAGATTCTCAAGAGTAGTCGTAACACAAATGTTTTAAGTAATCTAATTGTGATTTCTGTACGTAATCGTGCATATTCATTAATACATATTTTAATCTGTATATGATAATCTATATACGCGTATTAAATTTCTATACCATAACAGGCAATTTTTACGTTGCGTATACTATGAAATCATACCATACAAAGACTATCAAGCATAGCATCATAATCCATATCAGCAACTCACATAGCTGTATGAAAATACATATCTCTAAACATTTTGAACGTGAGAACGTGAGAACGTCTGAGAAAACGGGTTATCATTTCGAGTGTAAATTCTCTTCTTCGTCATCACTGTAATCATCACTTAAATAGTAATTATTCCGTGAATATTCGAAACGGCCAGTCTTTTTTGGAGGTGGACTGTAAAAGACGAAAGTGGACATGTTAGACCGTCTGTTCACCAAGCGTTGCTTCATAGACGCGTATTGACGAGATCATCGATCTGCATTTGTCAAGATGCCCGGCGTACGATGGTAAACGATTGATCTCGTCGATACGCGTACGCGTCTATGAAGCGACCAAATAAGAAGTCTTAATTAGGCACGTTTACATTATCATACAATACATATGCATATCCATATTTGAGATATATCAAGTTTTCAAATGACCCAGGTATTTAGTAAGAAAAAAAAAGATTCCTGCAATGACAGCGTAGAATATTTATACATTTTAAGCACGGTAGAAGGAAAGTTAGACACACCTGTGCCCGTTGCCTTACAATTTCTATAAAGGTTGCGTGTGCCGGGAGTTGAACGAAATAAGTGAAGAAAAATAAATTCACGATCATTTCACGATAATAATAGTCGTCAGCGACAAGGGATTTGTTAATGCAAGAACGTCTACCAATAATATTTGGAGCACGATCTGCCTAATTCCGAGTGTGTAATTCGCACGTTATAAGGCAATGGGTTAACAGCAAGCGTTGGATAAATTGTGTATTATCGCTTAGAAGTAATGTATTTAACAACAGTGGGATTGCATACTAACATAACATGCTGCAAATGGGTGATGTGAAGTATTGGAGGTTTTCATATAGAAGCAGTACAGAATGAAGTGGTGTTGCATGTTAGTCAATTGACTCGAATGCTGTGATGTACCTTGTGTGATCTTCATCATTATTGCTGCTATTACTGCCATTTGGGCTGCCATCCCTTTTCGGACTCGCAGGAGGAGATAGCGCTTGCATCAAACGACCTTTACTTTCATTCCAAATCGTTGACTGTGAATAAAAAGAAGTAGAAATTGTCAGATCTGTGTTGTTCCACGTTTAATGATAATATAGATTTAATATTATAATCATACACACGCAAACAGACATCTACAAATAAAGAAGCACTTGAAAATTTTGTATTTTATTTATTTGTATTTATAAATGTCGAAAAAAAATTTCTAGTTACTACCAGTTCGTAATTAATAATAATACTATTTATTCTTATTTAATGCATAATGGGCTATTTACCGTTAGTAACGAATATACGATAATTAAAAAAATAATTCCTACGTAAGCGATACCCACCAATCTGCCTTCTCTGCCAAATAGTAGTAGAAAAGCATCAATAAAGTCCCGAGATTTTTCTTCCCATTTACTGATCATATCCATACGTTTCTCACCGATATTCTCCATGACACGTTTCCCTTTATCTTTCAAATCATCAAATTTATTCTGTAACCGGAATTTCTTTTCCTACAATTATGGATTATTTAGCACAGAGTGTCATGATTATACACTGCATTTAGATAATATGCACTTACACTGAGAAAGGAAACATTAAGTTCTTTCGCACTGTATCCTCGTGCAAGATTTCTTCGTACATAGATATCGTAATCCTTCACTATTCTGGCTACAATATCCGATGTGGAAACTCCTTCTGTCCTCTGCGTGGCTACAAACATACCCTTAGCTTTTAGTGCAGCATAAACATCTGTACTATCATCTGTCATATAAGGTATGTCATCATGAGCAACAAAGTCGATCTACAACATTAAGCAGTAAATCGCTAATAATTTATCAACGCACCTTCGAAAACAGTAATCAAACAATGAACGTTACCTTATGTTTCGTAAGAAATTCATCGTCCAATTCCCAAGGAGCATCTCTTACCACTTCGTCTACATAACGACAATGCCTTACCGCGTCGTACCTCTCGTCGTCTGTCATCACCGTTCTTCCTTTCTTACTGTGTGTCAACTCGTCGTTACACACTGTAATTTTACAAGCGTTATACATCTCGCACAAGACAACAGTATTATTTTCTATCGCGTGACAGTTTTTTTCATTTTTTAGGCGCAAGAAAGACTATAATTTGTTCTCAGTTACCTCCTACAATGAGATATACATTAGGGAAAATATTTTTCGCTTGCAAAAGTTGTCGCGCGTGTCCTTGATGGAATAAATCATAAATACCATCCGCGTATACTCTGACTTTCCTGGGAGCTAAAATGAACGTTATGTATCTTGAGAATATTTCCAAGAAGCTTCACAAAGATGTATTAAAATTCATGTATATTCGAACCAACCTTTACCACTCCTTGCCATTTTTAATGTAATACGAATGTTATAATCGCACGCGTTCCTTTCGGCGAGTGCATCCAAATCATCGCTAAACGGCGCTTCCTTGCAAATCGACTGGAATGGAAATATATAAGAATACATAAGAATACGTAAATATAAATTTATGAATAAAATGGAAATTATTAAAAAACTTGCATTTGTTTAAGAGTATCGTCACAGTTCAAATCATAGTTGTAGCATAAAACAATAACTTACTTGGGAAGAATAAAATAATACCAATACTTTGGTTTGTATTATTCCAGTTAATTGTCTTTTAAACATAACGTAAATAAAATATATTCATTTATTTTTTAAGCCAAAATAAATGTAATTGTATTTTATATTCAATATTGTGAAAATTAAAATAAAAAAAAAAACAAAAAAAAAATAGAATTAAACTCACTGGAAGTTCTTTGTGGCAAACAGAAATTTCACTATTACATGTTTTCAGTGAAATTCGACCTGAATCATTATTTGAATTCCCGTTGGTCCTCCAAGTCATTGTCACCAACTGTTAATGTTATTAAAAAATATATTTTATAAAGGATGCAAATTCATTTATATGTCAGAGTGCTTTTGTATGAAATCTATTATTGGATTTAATTTCGTTTTAGTAATTATATTTTTAAATTTGTTTACTTTTCTGTTTTAGTCACACCGCAGAGTATAATATGCTCCGGAGCCTACATTAACACGGTTGCTTGTGAAACATTCCAACAAGACTATTTAGAGACTGAGGTGTCCACGGTATTATATCAGTTTAGATATGCTGATGATCTCACATCACGTCATACCATTATCATCGAATAACCCGTTTCTACATTTTGGCTACAATATTAAAGACATTTTATCTCAAAACGAACAGAGATAATAAATGTGTTACAGCATAATCTGTATATAAGCCTTCTGTTGCTCGATACAATAGAGTAAGAAGTAAAGCTGATACGCACAGTTACATTGTATACATACTTTGTTGGTAACATATTTTCGATAATAATTATCAAGTGTATAACGATACGCATGCATTTACATTACCTTTAATAAACAAAATATTGAATAAATAACAATTACACATCAGAAATTAAATCATATTCTTTTAGCTACCAAATACATTTAAATTGAGTTCAAAGTCGTTGGTACGAGACATTTGACTGTATCACTGAACAAAGTAAGCAAAGTTATGAAGTCGTGAATGCCGCAGATTTATACTCACAGGATAGATCGGAGATTCTTCTTTGGAGGAAGATGCGTCCTCCCCATTTTGCATATTCGAATATGATGTAGAATTCAACATAGTTTCTTCCCTAGCACGCTTCCTAGACATTTTTTATTGCTTCGACGCCAGGCCCATACAAGTCCTGTAAAATAAACAGATTTCTTCTTAGCTTAAATTTACCACAGGCAGGCGCGACCATGAAAAAAACCTACGTAATGCTTCTGCATAAAATAATTTGCAAATATTAATAAAAGCATTTCTGAAATTAATCGAGTTTACTAGAAGGGAAACATTCGCATTCGAATCACTTTTTCAACCATCACTCCTGCTTATTATGCCTGGTAATATTCTGTGCGTATCAGTTAACAATCTACGTACAAATTAACAATGGTTTACCTGACGATTTCTGTAAGCGATCTTAAAATTACGTACGAGTGTCAGTATTTATTTAGTGATGTCATTGGTAGCTTTGTGGTTATAAATCATTATGGTTAGAAAATATTTATGAATAAGTCATAGAATCTTCGGGAAATAATCAGAGGCGTGCCAGATTCGTTGGAAAGCAGTCATATTTGGTGTTATTAGACATTACTACTTGATGGAATTTCATCGATGTAGCAAAGTTACGCTGTGCGACGCAGCCAACGTGTCGCGAAATATGTTTCCAGGTCAATTCAGGTAAAAGAAAAATGAAGAACACACGAAACAAAGTATGCAACGAGGAAGCGTGTACTTATCGTAAATGCAGTGTATCTACAACATAATAACAAATTAACAATGCGAGGAGCGTGCAGGACAAAGTTGACCCGGCTTTCCAGCCTGTCGTCATGTGCATGTACCGTCTATCGTCGCAAAGTGCTCCTTCTTTTTTTTTAAACATTCGTAAAATCCAATTATGCTAAACGAACCTTTTCACGCCCTAATTTCGTTACGCACGGCTAGTGGAACGCGAGTAATAGGATATGACGAGAAATCGAAGAGTTCCGTTAGAAGTTTATTGTACTGGCGAGGACTCGGCGAGAGTTGGCGTGGCAGGTTTACGGTGGAATTTATGAGATATAGCCGTCCGAATTTTAACAGGAACCTCACATTTTTTACGTTATTGTTACATACTATTTAACAGCTGACCCAGCAGACGCCCGTCACGACACTTGTCGTGGATATTCTGCGCACTGCACGCGGCTTCGATGTGCAACCAGGGCCGGCACACACTATCCTGCGAACCCCGATTAGCAGAGTACAATCTACAAAGTAGTATGAGTGCGCGCGTTCCGTATTGAGGGAATACAGGAATTACGAATGAGGGCAAGAAGCCGTACCGGCACCTTTATTTAAATCTAGTTTCGTTTCTGCATGTACCGAAAATAAAAGCAACGGAACACCGTGTTCCCATTTATCCCCCCGACTAG
Organism: Andrena flavipes; assembly: GCA_963971345.1. Lineage (NCBI taxonomy): Eukaryota > Metazoa > Arthropoda > Insecta > Hymenoptera > Andrenidae > Andrena > Andrena flavipes. Next base: position 965,638 of record OZ020481.1, read on the forward strand.
AATGCCTCTTATCTCTTCCATATTGGGGAAGAGGGACGTCATACAAGGAGTTTGCGAATACCAGATATTTCTAAAACTAATCACTGCGCGTGATTAATTCTAAATTAAATGTCATCATTCAATGAATGCAAATTATCCTCCGATTACCTTGTCTTGTTAATTGTGACGTGAATGTTAATATGGACAGATTATCATATGTACGTAAATATCGCACGATCTTTACTTCAGTTTCTTAAGTTGACCGAAAATTATCGGAATCCGTCAGAGATAAGATTGTCGCAATAACAACGGTGCTTATCAATGCGAATGACTGACCTTTCGAAATTGCCGCGTTAGGTGCGCCACGGAGCTGGAGTATGGGTACGATTCAAAGTTTCTTGCGCTTTGTGGTAACATACGTTTTCAAATTGGCGTTGACGCTGTGCACACTTCCGGTCTGTCGTGGGAGATTAACGCGTACGAACTGGACGCGGCACGATCAATCACGAGCCAATTCCACACAATAGGGCATGCCACTCGAAGCGCACAAAAGGAGCTTGAAGAACACCGCGTGTAAATACTTGGGATTAGATGCTTCGCCGTGATAGAATGAGCGTCGACTGCCAAAGAGGGGGGTAACGGTGACGTAATATCGGATGATCAGAACCGTCACATACGTACTTATGTACTTGCCATATCACAGGCGCTCATGTACGCAGCATTTAATTCTGAAAGAAATGGTAGATGATAAATTTACTTCCTCTGGCGACTGTGTAGTGTGTATGTGTGACTATTAAGTAATTAATGCGTTTTTCATACCACAGATGGCCGACTGTTTTAAAATTATAAATGACATGCTCGAGAACAATTCTGAACGTAATTGGAACAATTGGGTTGCACGTGGGTCATACGAAATTAATTGAAATTCCTACGCCCCCCTCCCCCCCCCGTTCGACAGATTTTTGTCACGAGTCATATTATGGTCACCCGTGTGTCAGCATAAGGGTCATAGTCTGTATTCGAGCTGCTGTAATTAAATCAACTTGACGCATGCACAGTTTCGGCCACTATTCTGTGCATGCGCCTTTCTGCTCTTGTTCTGACTTTCGTTTTCTCAAGATAAAACGCGAGTCTACCGCATGTCTGCGATCGATCCACGTTCGTAAGGGTAGATTCGTCATGTCGTAATTCCCGACGCGATATTAATTATAAGATGAATCAAAATTACGATAGATGCTCGTGTGCCTGGTACGATAAGAGTCGAGACTTTTCTTTAGAAAAATACTGCCTTCATTCAGTGTTAGCTTGGTGTATAGTGGAATAATTTCATTTCGTCGTAAGATTACCATTTAGCACGTGTAATTATCTAACTGTAAGTGACGTTAAAAATGCATATATCTACGCAAACGTTTGCGTTTATCGTCTATATACGCGACTTTCTCCTTCATTTTCCCAACATAATCAAGGAACTTGAAACGACGAAATTGTGCCATGAATAACGTGCCAACAGCAAATAGTTATGGAGTTATACATTTGTATAGAATTTAAAATTCATATGTGCACCCATTAAGTGCTGCCCGAGTGACCTATCACCCGTGCAACGATACAAAACGTAATACGCGATGAACAAGCTACAGAAATATAATTAATCACCAAGGAAAAATTTTTCGCCAATTATCTGGAGCTCGATAAACGGCCCTTACGAAGAAATTAGTCGGTGCAGGGGTTACCGGGGATTACTCATTTCCTCAGAGAACTTTCCATATCGTTAGTGGAAACGCATGATAATCGATTGAAATCGCGGTTAAACGCGCGCTATAAATCGCGTTGCCCGATATACCACACAGAGGCAATTAGAGATATGTATTTTGCATAGAAAACACACGATATTGTAACATTTAAATTTCAATGAAGTAGGTATATGCTTTCATATAAATAAACAAGAATAATAGGTGTACGGAATTTGATGAAATCGTATTTAAAATATTTGCTATATTAGATGTATGGCATACATATAATTATTCAATTCATATCTTCATGTTTATCGTAATAATTGCCTATATCAAATTTCGCTCAATACAACAAAACGGTTATTTAACATTATGTCGACGAGTCTGTTAGTTTAAATGTCATTATACTTAAACAGTTGTCAACACCGCGATTGTATTTTACCTTTTTTCCCCCCCCCCAACACCCATAGATATTTTCCTTTTATCAGGTAGAGAATATATACAGTTTTTAAAGGTAAAGCAAAACAGTTGAGTAAAAAGCTGAGATTTATTTTAATTAATAATAACATTAAAATAATCTCTATATAATTATAAGAATTATAATTTTACTTCTTTCATATTGATTCCTCCCCGTGTTTCTTTTTTCTTACAATGTATCGCACAAACAGTCCTTCGTGCGATTCGTAATAAGATGATGTTTTACAGTCGCACATTACTTGTCCTCTTTTTCACAAGAATTTTATGTTGGTCTTCGTGAAGTAGTTAATGAGACAGTGTCTGCCCACTGATCAGCGATAATTACATTCATGTAATTCAACTTTATGTACTCGTTTAATATTTATATACTTTGATGTATATATACAAATAAATGTCCGACCATTATCTATTCCCTTATAAATGTCGTAATAAAAAGTCCTCTCGGATGATTTTACGTTAGTAACTAGCCGCAAAAATTTTATATGCAGTATATCTTCCATTGCAAGTTTGCATGCGACAGTAAATATCGTATTATTGTGTACAAATAAATAGCAACAAGAACAGGAAGTTGTAACACTATTTCATTCAGTCATTTTGTCGTTTTTTTTTCTTCGAAACATTACTGTTCTCAATTCATATTGTTATTACGTAATGATCGGAGGAAACGTAATGTCCAGCATTGTCGCCTTTTTCTTTTTAACAATTTATTCGCGCAATGCTTGCTACTTCATTATCACCCTCTATCTATAGATGACGCGATATAACGAAGGACGCGCAAAATTACAGCTAAATAAGCGTAATAGGTCAATCTAAATTAGCTGTAAAATTACAGGGTCAATAATAATTTATATCAAACTGAGAGTATATGTACGTCCTTCTTTTAAATGTTGTTCGATGATGTTTAATTACCAAGTGATTTAACTTACCGCGTATTACGATATCATCCAAAACTTAAAAACTTATCGGAGCAGTTCATTACGTTTCGTTTTTAAAATGACGTTCGTATACAGTTCCATCTAACTTCAACACTGTAATATTATCGATATTATTAAATAACATTTACTGTACCTAAATTTAATAATAAAAATACCTAAATCACAATATGTTATACCATCGTTCGATAGCAATGAGTTGGTGTTTTTCCAATCTATTTTTTTTTACTTTTCGCATTTTTTTATCATTCTGCCTAAAAAGTAGCTTCAGAATGCAGACAATTGGGACGAATAAGAGATCGCAGTGACAAAAGTAGAAATTTCATTGATGTTCTTAGAACAATAAAGCTGTAATTAGTATTTAGAAAGACTACGCAATTTACAAAGCTACGTTTAAAAAAAAAAAAATTTAGCGTCGTTCGGCTGTCAATGGCGGGAATTGTGGTACGTTAAAAATAAATCCTCGTATATACATGATCTTCTACCGCATTAATTTTGTGGACGATACGAAAGGAAGATTGTTTGAAAGAATTTCGTCAGTGCGAACTCACTCGTGTGATTTAATTAAATGTTATGTCGTTTTGATTTATGCGCAACGTGCGACACGTTACCGAGTGGTGACAAACACAAGTTTCGTTCTATGTTATCTGCAACAATTCCGAATAGGTGATAAACGGAGCGCCTATGGAACCTATTAATGAAATATAATCAACATGTATGCGAGTTATGTCAAATAGTTACATACAATATACTGTCACTCTCTCTCTTCGGAATTAGGCTGGAGCAAATATTCCCATAGGTTTATATTGTAGCTACCTAAAATCTGTGATTTCACGATAAGCTTTATTAAAGCAAATGTGTGTTGTTTTTGTTGTTGTTGTTGTTTTATATTAAGGCGTAAAAGTTCAAGGATAAAAATAAATGGCTAATTAGTAGGCTGTGCACTAAGTGCCTCGTGCAATGCTTGCTGTTGATCTGCTGTCAGTGCATTTATGCATGCTTGGAACATAGACTCGTTGCTCTGAAACAGGAAACAGATTAGACTGAAATTATTTCCCAACACCACGCCGCACGAACTTATATCGAACATACCTGTATTTGTCTAACGATACTAAGAATTCTGCTCATGACAGAGTTATCTGTAGGTACTGCACTTCTGTGAAGCGCTTCTGCGAAGAAGCTTATTAGCCGAGGTAGATTTGCATTATTTGGGCCTAAAACTGCCAAGTGATTCGCTTCGATTAGATCGCAAAGGTATCCATAAACGTAAGGTGCTTCATCTTCGTCTTCTACCACTGGTAGCCAAGAGAGCCTAGGTATATTGAAGCAGAAGTGAAAGGTAAGGTTTGTTAAAAATAATTGCTGGCCGTTACAATGAACGCGCGATGCGAACCGGTGCTTACCAATGAGGGAGTATTTCATCGACGTTAATGGCTTTATTGTTATATTTAAGAATTTTTGTTACTGCGGAAATAGCGTTCTCAGTGGGGTTTACGTTCTCTGGTGATCTAGATTCTGGATCATTTATAACCTCCATTAACCTAGGTAAGGCTTCTGCACATGCTTGAGCAAACGCTTCTCCTCCGTACTGCCCCAAAACTCCGCAGCCGTACGCTGCCGCTTGTCTAACCTCTGCCGATTTATCCGACACGTATTGTATCATTGGCCGTAAAAAGTATTCTTGATATTTTGCACAATCAGGCCCGCCGAACTCTATCACGTCATCGAAGACACACAAAGCCCATTGGTGATCCGACCAGGATCCATCGGGGCTTAACAATTTTACAAAATGTCCGCAAATCTGATCGAAATATGGGAAGAACGCAGACTTGTGAGTGGTAAACAAAGCATGTAAAATATCTGCTATTTTACTTAGAGTATATACATCTTCATGGTCTTCGATAACAAGTTCGTCCTCGACGACCTGCAATATCAAATGAAATGATATTTCACGTTAGACATTTACACTGAAACGTAGCGTTAAAATATGATGCTCTGTAAAATCTTGCCTCATCGTAATCTTCATCCTTGCGCCTTTCTAATCTGGCCATTGCCCTTTCGAAATGTTTGTTAAGTAATTTATCTAATATACGTAGGAGCTCGGCCATAGGTTGCGTTCCTAAACAACCAGCACCGAGTGTTTCGATACACTTTGCCAACGAATATAACAGTTCCAACAGAACTTCAGACTCTGGTTCAGTATCAATTGCTTTTAAGAGATCGGGACAGATGTACGCCCACATACCTTCGAGATACTGTGGACCTGTAACCCAGTCACAGTTATACAACTTTTATGTCTTATAACGCTGAAGCGTCTTGTATATACTTTGCACAGTATATTAACCTTTTATTTTTGCACAGTCAAGGAGGTATGGTAAACTCGCAGCAGCTGCTGTTCTAACGCCATCGTGGAAATAAAATTTCAACATAGGAACCATCAGCCGTACTACTTCCTCCGCGTAATCTGCGAAACCTTCTTTCAATTCTCGCGCGTAACAAACTAACATTTCGCAGGCAGAAGCCTTGTCTTCCAGGCCAGCTGTTTTAATTCCAAAGTTCTGTTGCTCTCCAAGAGAAACGAACTCCCAGTCAAGGTCTTCTATGCCCTCCATATCTTCGTTGTCTAATAAAGCAACTTCAGGTTTCATAGCCGCTGTACGCAAAACTGGGCCCATCACCACTGGCAAGTACTGCTCGAATTGTTTACCTGCAAACGATCGAGAAGTTGCCTTTTAAAATATTCTTCGACGAAGGCACGAATTTCATTTAATTTTTTATTAAATATTTGATAAAATCATTGAGACTAAAGTAGAGCTTACCAAGAATCTTGCAAATTCGGGCCCAAGCAGATATAAGATAACTTGTTTGCGGATCATCATTTGGAAGATCGCCTTCCGAATGGGTTTTTAATAACATATCCATGACTTCATTGGCATCTGCAATGAACTGTATCGTGGCGAACACTTTAGTTCTATCGAATACATGTAGCGCGAGTTTCTCAAGTAATTTACCACATTATAATTTATGACATATTTAAATATCATCGTACCTTTTCAGGTCCAACTGCGAGTCCTATAAGACTGACACATTCAATCGTTTTACCACGCAGCATTTTATGCTCTTGCTGATTGGCATTTTGAATGATGTACTTCAAACACGGCATTAGCCTATCGTAATATGTTACAAACTGTTCTTCGCAAGTATCTGCCACAGACGCGATAGTTGTAACGACCTATTACAAAGGCAGTGTTAATTTACTTGTGAAGTTACGAGTGTGTTGTATTTAATTATGTATGATCAATGTACGCACTTGCTCAAGAACAAGCTTAGTGCCTTTCTCAACTAATTCTTGAAATTTAGCTGTTAGAATTGATTCCAATTTGGCCATAATAGCATCTAAATACGGTGTCAATATGTGCTTCGGACAGTCTTCGCTAAAATTTACGAGCGCTGCCCCTGCGTGAGCTTGAACCCTTGGGTTCGCATTATCGTCCAATACCATTAATAATCCAGGGATAACTTTGTCATGGAATTTCTTTTCAAACGTGGGCGCGAAATCGGTGGACATTTGGCCAACTGCATTGCAAGCGGCATGTCTTACGCGAGGATGCTGGAAGAAATGTAATGAATTAGCTGGGTAAAGAGAACGTGCAATGCAGTTGGTTGATATGAATTTTTGTACGCTCCAATACTATGGCCATTTAATTGGTAAATGGCCAACTCTCTGGAACTGAAAAGCAGGTATTTGAAACTCACGTCGTCAGAACGGCAACGCGAACAAATACCTAGACTTTCGTCGTACTCTACCACGAATGTAACGCTATTATGTTCGTACACTAAACATAACTGCTGACTCTATTCGTGGCATCCAAAAGTGAATTGTCAAGTACGATCGCACTTACGGGATCTTGTAAATATTGTATAACTCCGTCCATAATTTGAGGTAATATTGCTTCCATTTGTTTGTGGCAACCTTCGCCGACAGCTGAGATTGCCATAAGAGCTGCATGCCTGGACACATATTTTATACCGTTACACGCAAGAATACCGCGGATTCGCAACGAGTGTTGAGAAAAATGTGCATGTTTGTTCTAAAACTATGACAATAATATTATACCATCGTCAACTCTCTAGTAAAGAACATCCTACGGGGATCTCGGGTATCCACCTATCAAAACGATAGACAGAAACGAGAATAACCCCGTCGGTTAATCTATCACAGATGTAACGCTATTATTTGCACCGAAGCATATAATTGCTGACGTCACTGTGATGGTTTAAGACACGATAGAAGAACGAGAGTACGTATATAGGGAAGAGAAGGGAGGGGAAGGTTTACCTGTATCTCCAATCGTTGTTATTCAACATCGACGGAATATTTTGTACAATGTGTGGCAACATGGTTTTACCACCTAGACCGCACGCCAATCTGTCGAGAGCACTTTCAGCGACAACGTTGTTGCTGTCATTGTCTTCGTCGATAATCTCGTCAGAAAAGCTCCACTTCTCGTCTTCTTCGATGTCTGTCATCATTTTCAGTACCAGAGGTACCAGAGATGCGATGTATATGCCGGCTTTGCGCACCATCGCGGGAGCAGTTTCCGCTAACGTTACTAATACTTCCAGAGCCAATTGCCTCCACGAATCTGGCATGTCTTCGTTGGAAAATATTTTCATACACATTTCTATTATAGTCTCTAATTGTAATCTTAAAAACTTTGGCGTTGATCCTGCTAAATCGATTAGAACCTTTAGCAGAGCATCGTCTGTTTGCTTTTCTACCGACTGAGCAGTTACTTGCACAGCCGCCGGTAGTAATTCCGAGAAGTGTTTCTGTATGTTTTCTTCTTTATCGTGTAAAATGATGAAGGCTCCGATTGCTCTTACTGCTTGAAATCTGACCTACATGATAGAAAAAAAATCATTATTACACGATGATTCTGAATCTCCCGAAGCATAAATAAAATATAAATTAATGTAAGGAACTTTGTATGCCCCGTATCTGTCTGTAAATTAAAACTTTACAAGTTACAGTCATCAGAAAGCAATGTTTCTGTAGGAAGAATTTGTGACGAGAGGTTTAGTTACTTCGATCTCGTGTATCTGTCTTCCGCGACGAGCAATTAAAATACAAGCCGTTCACGTTACCTCGTAATTTTCAGAATCCATGACAGACTGCTGCAGCATTTGCTTGATAAGATTAAGATAATTCGCCTGCTGATTTCCAAATACGCCTGGGACGGATCTGCGTGCGCGAATAGACACTTCAGTATTCAATTCGCAACGCGAAAACAAAATCGCGACGTAAACTTACGTGAACATTCGAAGAGCACTTTCTTTTAGCGCTGGTAAAGGACTATTTGCACATTGGAATAGGAACTGCAGAAATTCTGGCCACTGATTATTGCCATCCTCGTCGATTAAATTTCGTGCAACTTCAGCCGCGACCTCGCAAACTTTGCGTCGAATAGTTTCCGTTTGCTCATTTTGAACAGATAATAAAATCTGCTCCTTTAACTGAGCTTGTGCTTCTGGTGGAATCTGAAATAGAGATTATAACGATGTAATACAGGTGTTGACATAATTAAAAAAATGTTAAAACACTGTAGGACACTCGAATCCAGTTAGAATATTCTTAAAGTTTATCATTATGAATTTCCAAGTTATGCTGACTTGTTCAAATAATGAATTGCATAAATGTAAGACGCTGGTTAACGCAACCCCATTGTTCAGTGCTGTTCCGTTATACCGGGTTTTTGTCAACGCCTCGGCAAATGATAAGTTTCCGAATTTTGTGGCGTCAAGCGATAGTACAGTGAATCATCGGGTGATGTGACGCACTCTGTACGGATTACGCGCGATTAACGGTTCTTTTCGGCCGATTTTCAGAAGCGACGCCGTTTCTCTCGCCGCGCGGCTCGTCTCGGCCTCCACGACACTCGTACCAATAGGTTTCCACATCGTCCTAGAGGGTACACACTATTATCGATGCGTTTTTGTTTTGTCAACGTGCCACGCGCCCGAGGTGGCTCGAGCATTACGGCGGCCGCCGCGGGAGAAAGAGGGCCTTGCTTCTGAAAATCGGCCGAAAAGAGCAGTTAATTCCCAAGCCTGACTTACAGTATGCGAATTACGTGCTGCTCTAAAATGACACTATTTAATATTATATCGGTTAGAGCTCCAAATTCTAGAAACTTATCCTCTGCATCAACCAGTGATGTCTTACTGTACTTAAAATAACTAAATTCTTTTATCATGAATGTTAAGATAGTCTGTCTCCATCATGTAAGAGGCGCATGTTACATTATTCATATATTACATTTTATCTGAAGAAATTAATGGTAATCGATATGGCGATGATAGAGATTTATCGTATACAAGTTCGAATAGGTCAGCTTATCATTGGCAATAGTTGCTGGCATAAATTATACAGACCATTACATGATCTGAAATTATTTTAGTCTTTGGTTTTCTATATATATATATATATATTAGCAGTAAGTACTATTACCATATCTCTGTTATGTAAGTATATAACAAAAGAAATGTTCCAAATGCTGTAATTTTATGTCTTTACCTAGGTGAAGTGCTAAACCATATGAAATTAGAAGAGGATGTATAATTACTTTAGGATAAAAGTCCATGAACTCAGAAGAGAAGAGTCGACGTAGTAAGACGGCAGCCATTGCGCGCATCTCTTCCGTAAGGGTGGCATTGCACAAGGATGTTAAAAGAAACGTTACCTTGCTTTCCACCGGGAGATTGTTGTATGCCTCCTAAAATATTAGACACAAGAATTTTAATACACATGCATTGAGAAATTCAACACCGCACGTACTACGAATAAAATTAACGATACCTGTTTATATAGTGTATAGCGATAAATCGTATTTAAGTAATTAAAACATTTTCATTGTAAAAAATATAACATCGATATTCGTATCATAATGATAATTACAGTTCAATTCATAAATTCAACTGGATAGAAGTAAGAAAATATGATGACAAGCCTGAGTTCACTCGAAAGGTGACCTATAACGTACACTTTAATAAATACCGAATAAAAAATTGGTGACAAAAACGAAGCACATGTTCCTGAAAGATGACACGTCGCACGTTTCCTTAAATAACGTTAATGTTACAAGCGAAATAATGTTAATCTTAAAGACGAGAAAATAAACTAATTATAAATGCGCATTAAAAAGGTCCTCCGCGACCGAAGGCGCTTCCTGTAGCAGCCAAAGTATTCTAAAGCATGCTCGGGAATGCCGGAAACCGAACCGATCACGGTCGCGTGTAGGCGGGAAAGAGAAATACACAGAAATTATCAATCTTTCCAAGTAGTCGCGCTATATATCGCGCGGCATCCAAACTCAGAAGTAGACTGGCTCCTTTCGACGCTGGGCAGTGATGCTCGAGAAACGCAGGCAATTAGAAAATTGGTTTTTAAGAATTTTCTACTGAAACGACAGGGGCCTCCGTGATAGATTGGCGGGGTGCATGCTACCGCACGACACCATTTTGGATTTTATTAGGTTGTTCTAAACACTTGTCAGTATTCATCTCGTGCACTAATCGCTTTCGCCACGGAATCAGTTGCATCGGCGATCCACGATGATGGTCCATGGCCAACTTAAAGCTTCAACACCGATTCGGTGAGAAGGATCGGTGGAGATTGCTCCACATGCTAATTCTGACAACACGTTGGCAACGTGCTCGTGGATCGAAGTACCTCGTTTCGGGAGATTTACGTTTCTATGTTGATTAATAGGCGTACGATACGCACGAGAAATTTCGACGAGATATACGCACCTCTGCTTGCGTTCTGGCATCGTTATCCGTGCTAAGGAGTGTGTTTAAAAGCTGTTGAAACTGATCAAGGTCTACCGCCATTGTCGCCGAACGAATGAATCCGCGGCGCACGCTCCTGGAGTTGATCGTCAGTTCACATTACCAAGATAAGTTACTAAAATATCCCTAACCTCGTGGTGCCAACCTTTCCGTACTATTTGGATTGAAAACGAGCCTTAATCAGTTCAAACAAATTCGATTTGTTCAAACTATTTGAATATAAAATCCTGGACATTTCTCCATAAAAGTGTATCTGGCACAGGAGATTGTATGAATAATGTTTCTCAATTTCTCTTCTTTACGTAGAATCTTTAAATTACGGCTGCAATTTACCTAAGGTTACATGCTAATGTCTCGGAAATGTTACTAAATGGTACCAATTTCTAAATGTCGATTTACAGTATTTTTATGTGCAATGTTGTTATGGTACTTTAATCGTTATATCGATAGTACATATTTAGTAGCATCGAGATGAACGTAATAAAGTATTCGAGTATTCTGACAATCGATTTTTATAACGAATACTTAAGTTTGAAAAAAAAGATAGAAAACGATAATGTGATGAGCTAATATAGTACTTACTAAAATCAATGAATATTACAAATAAAAGTGGAAATCGTTCTTTTTATATTTTTTAAAATAATAATGCACCGCGTGCAATATTAGGTTGTTTTAAACTACTTTCATCATTCGCACTCCATTTCGTCCCTGTTTCTGCGTCAATTTCTCAGAACACAGAATAGTGGGAAAAAGCTGTGGAAAAAAAGAGAGAAGAATGTACGAGGCAGCATTTTCTAATTACCGTGATTCCTCCGCAATTAAAATGCGTTTAGCTGTTACACCGCACGCGAAGTGCGCGACAAAACGCATCCGGCGGCATATATATATATATATATGCACCGTGTCGTGGTACATTTTAATCCTTGTTCCCCACTACTTTCTTCATTAGCTTTTGCAGTGCACGGCATGACGCACATTCGTGGTGCATTCTTATACGCGTCACGCATATGTTTTACCCGTTTCTTTCGATTAATACGCAATGCGCTTATTTTCTATCCTCTTCTTTTCTCACGAAGTCCTCGCAATTATTTGCTTGATATGTTTGAGAGGCATGCTAAATGTATTTATATGTAATTAATAAAACATATTTATGTTGCATCGTTACACGCATAGTTTGCAGAGTGATGCTTGATGGTTCTGTAAATATTATATAACGAATGGATCTCAATAAACACACATTAACGTACCAATAAACGAGAGTTCAGTAACTAATAATCTGTAATTACCTATAAATACTTAATATGGGAAATCAGTAGATTGAAACGCAATTGGGGGATAGAGCAAGTGCTGGCCGAGCACTTTCATGGGAAGATCTCTAAACCAGAAATTCAACAAAATTATAAAACTCTGGGGATATAAGCTGCTTGAAAATCCGACTACTTTCCGATTTATTCTGTTATAACTCGCGAACTGCGAGAGATAGAAAGTAAGTTTTCAGACAAAAGTTGCTACTTTTAATCAGGACCTATCGTATTTGGTAACGTACGTTTCGAAAAAAAATTCTTCAACACCATTCTACTTTTTCGCCTCCTAGGATTACGAGTGTAGCATGAAATTATTAGATCGCAAGATCCACGCTTATCTCGGCAAATTGCCCGCTATCTATCCCGATGCGATTTCAGAGTAGGAAGTTCGGCTACTCAGCAGCGCGCCGGTTAAATTCATCAGTTAGAAGGAATCCAGGCTCGTCCTTTGAAATGTTCATTTCTATATGTACATAGACAACGAGCATAGCCATCCTGGACCTTTGTTAATTAGTGGACTGTTTGGCACTTCACGGGGACGAGCGCGGTGGCGCTAACTCGTTGCCGGATATACGCCTCCATGGACCACAATAGGGAAGGTCACTGTGCGCTCATTAAGTTCGCGAGCGATCAGAGGGCGACAGAAATACGGGTGGATGTGTATGATGAAATGAAGAACGGGTGGAGGAATAAGTAGCCATCGTGGGAAGGAACGGAGAAACTACGATTAATGTGTTCTTCAATTTACAAACCCTTCGTTATTGCCATCTCTGGCGTATAAAGTTTAGAAACGTCCTGAATGAACACGGGTCAACTCGGGTCGTTGCAAAAGTTCGTTTGCTTTAAACATATATTACAGTTTTTTTTTATCAAAGTATTTTTCTTGGCTATTTATGACCATCTGCCACTATTTCGGGCAAAAGTACATGTCAGTAGAATAAACTTGGTAGAGATTGTCTAATATCAAAGTGTGAGCCGAGAGTTTCTACCTTTCCTGTGAAAGCTACAAGTCTCAATTTATTTAAGCAGTCCTGTATTTCTTTAGCCAATACCCTCAATTGCTATGCGCGCATACATCCGCAAGTACCGTTTTGCAGTCTGCTTTGCTACTACACCTTCGATTCATTCGTCAAGGAACATTGTCTCCGCCCGGATTTTTTTTGTGGCATTAGTTAGGCATCGTTCGAAATTTTTTAGACGACAGACAAACAAATAGAAGCTGTTTTATATATTAAGATTAGATTAGACAAATTTCGAGCTTATCTATGTTCGATTATTAATTATTGTGATTTACAATATTCGGTGCTCGACAGCTTTTATTGTTTAACGGATGATACCTGCATTATAAATTGTACCCGTTGAATGTCACGCGACTAATTTAATAAAATAGTAATTACCAGATATTCTCGTCGCTGTTTATTGCGAGATTAAGTGACAATAATTGATCGATGCATTTTCCATATGAATCTATCGGAGACTTGATTCAAATTGGTCATCTATGAAAACGAGTGCGCTAACGGTAGTCTACCGTCTAATGATTGTGACGAAAACGTTTTATTCTTGTGGATGATGTTCATTATGATTTTACGTTGGTTCGTATAATCGAGATTCTACTGTGTATTAAATAAATTACAAACACGTTCCAGGTGAATGTAACGGTACATCAAATTCAATTATACAAGTTGCAAATCAAAACGTCGTCCCCAAGCAGATAAGCATTGACCAAAAATATGGTATTTACTCGCTTAAAAAAAAGTACGCGCACTCGATTATAGTAGCAATTCCGCGATTGAAATGTGCGGTAACGTGAAATTGAATCGTTACTCGGGCGGTCAAAGTTTACACGCGATCCTCGACCAAGAAATATTAACTTCGTGCCTCGCCCGCGTCGCTCTTGAACCGTTAATATCATTTAAATGCGGCGCCGCCTATTAATACGTGATATGATAACTAAGCAGCCTGCCAGCAGCAGACAATTCGCTGAAGACCCGTGGCCGGAGGTCAAAGTTTTAGACGGAAGAAAAGGGTGCGAAGACACGTCCACCCACGTGCAGGCCGCATCGCGGCCAACTCCCCTGTCAGTTCTGGCGGATGATGGATGAGGAGGTTCTGGAACTATGTTACAGTACGAGCTTCGGCTTTTTGTCGACATAATCTCGCGTTAGAGAATTTTCGCTGGCACGCTTTCACAAGGAAACGGCGATAATGGCACGCTGTGCAGGGTGTTCGGCAGCAGACAATAGAAAATGAAACGGGCGATTGTACGTGACAAAATAAGACGACGAGAATCAAGAGTAAAGAAATTGCGGCGGAGGCTCCGCCTTTTTAGTTTTAACGTTTGAAACGTTCCGGCGAGGAACGCCTGAAGGACGGCAACTATACGATCAGCGACGCGCGTTGCATCGGTCAGTGAAGGCGCGTTCTGTCATCGTAAGTCCCAAGTAAATAGACACAGACGAAGAATAAGAAGTATCGAAGAATAAAGTAGTTATGTTATTATTGAAACAGGAGTTGAAGTTTTACTTTAAATTATGCTTATTAATTTCCAGGTGAATTTTAATTCTATATTTGTATGGTTCGAGAGTTGTGAAAAAAAAAACAGTTTCGACTCTTCAAGCTTGCGAGTGATAAGATTGAAAATTTCTGACGTTGGAACAATAACTTTGCGATACTATTCTTTGTGCATTAATTATATTTTCTTATCTTGTTCCTTTCTTTCCTCTGTCTTCTGTTTCGCTTGCGCTACGTTTTCCTTGATATAGGTATTGTAATTATTTCCGATCGTTTTATCTTATTATTTGAAAGTCTTAACGGGTTCGCCGCGTAAATAAATAAATTATGCAAAAATGAAATGAAATGCTTTCAGAAAATGGCGAGGGAATTATGTACAGAGGAAAAAACGGGTTGAATTATTACTCTCCGACTAGATATGTTGCTAGATATTTCAATGTTTAATAAATAGGTGACGGGAAGCGGATCTAATAAATGTGGAATATTTTATTCCGATCTCTGTTCGTCCATTTCTGTAGCAAATATTTGATGCGATTGCTCGAGTCGTTTATTTTTCGTCAAGTAGGTACGGTAGCGAGGTAAATATCTGCCTTCATAAATATTTATAAAGCCGTTCCATTTACACGGTGCGCAAGCGGTGTTCGCAGTACTTAGGGAAACTTCTGGAAATAAATTAGTAATTAAACTAACTAGACCTTGAAGTTCCTTCCACGAAAATCGTGGTATTCTTCGAAACTCTTTTCATGAACTTGAAAGCACCGTGGTGCCGTTTGGCTGCGGCTTATGCCCCCTTATAACAGCTCCGGGCTAACCAAATATTCGAAAAGAATGTCTCATGTCGCAAATGATAATCGGAGATTTTCCTTTATTCGTCTGTCACTAGTACCAATGAAATTCCAAGGAAGCCGATAGGTTTCACGTATTAATTCTCTCACCACTAATCTTTAATTTTTTTTTATCGCCTGAATTAGTCTCGTGAAGTTATGCTGTCGCAGCATCTACGCAAGTCTCCGCTATATTTATTCCCTGCTCGTTAATCGATTGTAAAAGTTCCTCGTCCGAAATGCATTTCGTCAAAAGGTTCTGGATCTCGTGGCCAAGTCCAAGCGGATTTCCCGTGGCCATCGTGTACTTCTTTATCTGCTTGATCGCGCCCCTTATACAACTCTCGAAGCCCACGCTTCTCTCCTGCAATTTTTGATAATCGCACCGCAATTCGTTCCCCCTGCGCCTGAGGTCGGAGATGGTTTCTCTCAAGGTAGCGAGCTCGCCCTTTAGCGCCACTCTCTCCGATTCCAAATGATTCAATTTCGTTGCAGCTGTATCCAATCGGGCATGCAGAGCCTCCCTTTCATCCCTCAGTTTCACCAATTCCGCCTTCAAAGCTTGAATCTCTTCTAGCGCGTTCCGAAGCTGGCCCCTCCTCTTCTCGTCCTCCGTGAAATTAACAACGAAACTGCATCTGAGCGTGTTGAGCTCCATTTTCAGGGCGACGTTCTCGATCTTCAGCTTGTTCATGATCTCCAGCAGTCTCTCGACTTCTATTCGTTGTCCCTGGCTGACCGTGGACCCGGCGTGGCGCACGCTGGACGGGTCGATGCGCGCCAGCGTGGTCACGCTGTCGTCGCCGCTGTAACCACCTTGGTAGCCGTTAATCTGTTTGTAATAAAGATTCATCATCTCCAACTTGTCCGCGACAGGCCTGATCGCAGTCTCGTTCTTCTTGTTCTTCTGCGTCAGCTCCACCTCTCGCCTCTGCAGCACCTCCTTCGCGTGGGTCAGCTCCAGCTTGATCTCGAGATTCTCGCTCCTCAGGTTCAGCAGCTCGAATTTCAATGACTCGTTCTCCACCGTCAGCTTCTTCGCCTCGTCCTTGGCGTTCTTCCCCTTCGTCTTCTCCGTCCTGGCGGTGTTCCGCTTCTGTTCGTTGTGCTCGTTAAAAATGGCGTCGGCAACCACCACCGATCCGTCCTTCTCCGCCCTCGAGATCCCCGATCGCAGATTGCTTACGTACTCGTGGTACAACGTCTCCTTCTCCTTCTTCAGCGCTACGTTCGTCAGCTCCAAGAATTTCAGCTGATTCTCGAGCACCCTGTACTCGCTGCGCGCCTCGATCAGCTTCATTTTCAGCTGCTCGTTCGCCTCCAGAAGCGCCTCGTTCCCCTCCCTCGCCTCACCGAGGGCGCTCTGCAGGGCGGCGTTGCCCGACCTCGCTTTGTCACACTCCGTTCTCAATTTATTCAATTCGACGGAGGAATATTCGTTCTCCGTTTTAACTTTATTCAGCTGATCCTTCAGCGCGACGTTCTCCCCGTGGAGCTCGTTAATACGCGTCGCTAGGCCATTCTTTTCTGTCACCAGCACCCGCACGCGGTCTTCAAACCCGCTATTATTTACAGCCATGTCATCGAAATCGTCGCGCAGCCTCGAATTCTCCAACTCCAGCCGCCTTATTTCGTCCCCAGCCCCGTTCAATTCATCCCGCGCCTCCTCCAGCTTGCCCGCCAGCTCCTCCCTGTCGCATTTCAAATTTCTAATCTCTTCCCGAAGAGCGCAGCAATCGGACTTGTATTCCGTAACTTCGCCCTCGAGGCTCGAGCATTTCCCTTTAACGTTCACCAGCGACTTATCCAGTAGCTCCTTCTCAGCGTTTAAATCCATCAATTCCGCCCTCAGCCGTTCCCTCTCGTTCTTCAGATCGGCTCTCTCGCCGACCAATTCATTGTACTCCGACATTAATTTCGTCAGCTCCTTCAGCCTCTCCTCGGCGGTAGTTTTCTCGACGCCCAGTTGATACACGAGAATCTCTTTCTTCGATTCCGTGTGAAAAATGCCCGCTTCCAGCTTCGCCTTGTCGTTGGATAAATGGTCCAATCTGGCCTTCAGATCGATGATTTCACAGTTTGCGTTATTCACGCTCTCTATCGACGTTTCCAGCTCCGCTTTCAGTCGTTGTACCTCGGCGGCGGTGGCGTCGTCGGTGTCTTCGGACGATGCCTCTGAGCGTTTCGCTTCCTCCCCCTCCTCCGCTCCTTTCTTCCTCCTCTTCTTCTTCGCCGCATCTTCGCTTTCCTTCCTCAGGTTCGCCGACTCTTCCTCGGCTTTCCGCTCAGCCCGCTCGAATTCGCCCAGTTTATGTTGCAGCCTCTCCTTCTCCCTCGAAGCGGCCTGCAGGTTCCTCGCCAGATCCGCAATTCTCGCGTTCAGCGCCTTTTCGATCGCGCCCTTTTCGTCAGCGATGGCTTTGATCTCCTCGCTCTTCTTCCGAATAGCATCGCGCATTTTTCCCACTTCCTTTAGCAATCCCTCTTTGTAAGCCTGCAATTTCTTCCTTATTACATTCCCTTCGTGCTTCACCTGTTGCAGCTGCTCCAGCTCCTTCTTGGAGCCTTCGTGTTCGCGCTGCAGCTCCGACATCTTCTCCTCCATTCTCCTCGCTTTGCTTTTCAAGCTCCTGTTCTCCTCCGTTAGCGTGACTATCTTCCTTTGCGCATCCTCCAGCTCCCTGACTCTTTCCTCGAGCAACGCGCCCGCGTCCAACAGCTTCTCCCTCAGTGCATGTAAATGCTCTTCCTTCTCGCTGGACTCGACGTTCACGCGCACGATCGATTCCTCCAGCTGCTCGATTCGCTTGAACAAACTCGGCCGATCGTTGGACGCGGCTATCATTTCCAGCTGTTTGATCTCGCGACACATCCTGTCGACGAAGCCCTTCAACTCTTCAACGCCCTCTGCTTCGTTCGCGTTCTCCTTCGCCGGGCGATGCAGCCCGTTCATCGTTGACCTCGCCTTCTCGATGACCGTCTCGAGCTCTTCGATGTTACTCAAGTATTCCAGGCTCCTGTCGCCGGCTATCCTGCAATGCTTCATCACGTGATCCTCTTTTAATTGATCGATCTCGACGGTGATCTGCTCCAAGGTGCACTCCAAGATGGAGATCTGCCTCGAGCACTTATTAGGCCCCATCGTCTTCTCCGTGGAAGGAAGGCAGACAATGGACTTGGCCAGCTCGACGTGCAGCTGCTTCAAGCTTACGCGCAGCTCGGTGATCCTTTTCATGTATTTCAAGCAGTCTGGATCCCCGGCTGCGAGCAGCGCCTCATGGTCGTTCCTCAGTTTGATCACCAGACCGTTCGTCAGACGTTCGACGTTCCTCAAGCTGTGCTGATAATCCGCGCTCTTGCTCCAGGAGTTCTCCTCCAAATTCACCTTGATCACGCTCAGCTCTTTCTTCAGACGTTTCGTCAGATTGTCCAGCTCGACGATCCTTTTCTCGTAGTCTATCGAGTCCCCATACCTGAACCGCAGCATGGCCTTCAGCTTGTCAACCTCTGAATACAAGTCGTCGTTCTTCATTCTAGACCTACGGAGATGCTCGCTCAGGTTCACCAGCCCCTCGGACAGATTCGCCACCGTCTCGGCGACCTTGTTCACTATGTCGGTAAATATGATCTCCATAGTGTGGTCCACCATCATAAAGTGCTTCAGCTTGCACGTCAAGTGCTCCACCTCCGAGCTGTGCTCCTGTCCTTCCTCGGCCTCTCTCAGCCGGCTCCTCAGATAGAGGATCTCGTTGTTCAACCGTTCCCTCTCCACCAGAACCTCCTGCTTGAATTCCATCAGCCTGTCGTTGGCCCCCCAAGCGCCCTCGCGGGTCACGTCGACGCGGCCGGTCTCGTTCAGGGCCGTTTTAACCTCGGCGATCTCGTTCTTCAGCGCCTGATTCGCCGCCTCCAACCGTTTCATCTCTTCCCTCTGGTGTTCGATCAGCGGGTCGGCGTGCAGGGTGTCGTCCGTCTCCCTTTTAGCCACGCGCAGCGCCAGCTTCAGCCGCCAGATGTTGGACCTCAGTTTCACGCGATCCTCCCTCCAGTCCTTCATCTGCTTCATTATGCTGTTCAGCCTGCACATCGTGGCGGCTGCGACTTCGGCTATCCTCGTCTTCTCTTTGTACGCGTCCTCGGCCCCGCCGATTGACAGGCAATTGCCGAGAAATTCGTCCCCCATTGTTGCCCGCGGGGCATCAAACGACGAATGGGATCGGGATTCTCACTTCGATTAATCTCAACGGCAGCCCGACGGCAGCGACCGGATCGAGCGCGATTTGGCTGCAAGGTAGTTTCTGGCTGACCGAGTTTTTAATTGGTCCGACCTCGGGGAAACTGAAAATCACAAGTAGCTCGGTTAGTAGCCGTTGCAAAATTCTGCGATCCGCCCTCGTTAGAATTTTTGCCCGCGTTGGCGAACGTATTTGATAAATTTTGTTAATTAATGCACCGGAACTTGGATCACCCGGGGATTATACAATTTTGCAAATATTATTTGCTCGCGTCACTCGAGTATTGAACACGTTGAAGGCATTAGCTGGTACCTATACTATGAGGCGCAGTAGGTATTGTAAGTGTTGCTTCAGCAAGTAGAAAACACTAGCTAAGGCCAGACCAGGAGTTCGAAAGAGACAGGGAGAGTACACGCACGGCTCTGTGGTACGAAAAGTTTAAAGCATGTGTAAACATGAAAACAGGAGAAATAAAATGCTCTTTTCAAGCCACGAAGGGAGAATATGACAATATAATTCTTCGTTTTCACTCCTCGTGCAATAAATGGAAGTGAACAAATTAAATCAACCAAATCAGAAATCACTTGTATCTCCGCCAAGGTAGGTTTTTTTCACATATGCTTGATAAACATTTTTCACTCAGCATAATGCTTACTACCTATTCTATAAATTCTAAGAATCTGCTTTTCTTGAATCGCAAATGGTGCAAAGCAGTGATGACACAACAATGAAGCCTACGCTGATCTTGAATAATGTACAGTATTATTACAGAATAATATAATTGTTTACAAATATGGTACAAACCTTCGATAGTTCCCTCGAAATAGGTTTTGTTTAAATCGTTAAAGTAAATAAAGATGCTTGAAGATACGTAATCATGTTCTGCACATTTTGCTTGTCAATTTTCCTTTCCCTTTTCCCAAACTTCGTATTTTACCGATGCGATTTACATATTTACGACGAATTTGTTTAACGACTAAAGGTTAATATTTGTGATCGTGATGTTTGTAACCCATTTCATGAGGTTTCACGCTTGTCATGGAAATATTAAACGCTCGATTACGTTGCACGTATAGGTATACACAGTATTCTCAGAAATATTGATTTCCACTTCATACGAATCGGAAATAGCGTCAACTAACAAAATGTTTCTCTCCTCTTTAATAATTATTTTCATTTCATTATAATATAAAAAGGTGACAGCGTCGATTAAATCGTTGCGTAATTTACAATAATTAACATTTCCCTTGCGAAAGTGTAAAAGTAAAACAACAATCGATTCAAGTGCAGAACATCCCTGTATTTTTCAGTTCCGATCGCGGTCACCGTGGAAATTTAATTGACGATATGCACTCGACTGGTAACTTATCTAGAGCAACTGAACCGAGGGTGGAGCACGCCCCGAGTAATCGTTATCCTGCAAGTTCCTTAGAATTGGAACACCCGGTAAGATGTTTCTAACGAGAGTTCTCCCGATCGTAATTCAATTATGGCAATCGTTTAAACGAGACGTGAGACGAAAGTTTCGTATCTGTGGGCTAACTTTTAACGAAAATCCGGCGCGATCGGCGGCGCACTTTAGTGGAGATGGTTATCCAAACAAGACATGTAAAAAATCTGTTTTCCTAACGAAGCACTCTGTATTTAATCAGGAATATTAATTTTAGTTCGATTCATTTTACTCTCAACCCCTTTACGAAGATCTACTTGTAAATTATGACAGCCAATGCGACGCACCTAAAATTAATAGCTAATTAGCTAATAATTTCCATTTCACCCTAAAACATCCCTTTCCCGAATCTTCTCCCTAAACGCGAGAAACGGAAATGTCCGTTTCGTTCGGTACGGCTTTCATCCAGAAGTTTCCTAATAAATATGTGAAAGTTAATATCGAGAGTTTAATAACAAAATTCTGGTGGTTGCCCCGGCAGCGCGGCACGCGTAATTTAATTACGAGCATAGCGGAGTTGCACAGTCAGGATATGATCGAAAGTTTCTCTACGTTCGAAAGTTCTCCCGGAATCGGCAGATAAATACCCGGCGCGGTGCGACGATACATTTTAATGAGCCAACATTCTCCAAGTTGTAAAAAGGAAGGGCCCTTCTCCGACTTTAATTAAGGGAACGGTTCCGATCGTTTGCGTCGCGTACAAATCGGAGTTGCTCGTTTCCCACGTTTCAGTCGGTAGATCCGGCAGGAGTGCCTGCATACAAACGCGTATTTTCATAACGCCACTGTAATTAGACCTGGCAAAAATGTGTATTATGGCGATGCGGCGGTATCGCGGCCGGGATTTCTAGAACATTTCTGTGCCACCTAGCGCCAAATTGTTTACGTGAAGAGGCATAAATTAATTAAAAGGATACGCAATTGTGTCTAAACCACTGTGCTCTCTCGCGAAAGAAGTGTCACGTTCTCTTAGGAAACGAATAGGTTTGTTTCTTGTACGCTTATTGTGCGATTGCCTCTATTGCTAGAGACTCGCGAATTTCATGAAATTTGAGAGAAAATTCTTGTGGTAGAAAGGGCAAAAGCGAAATATAATTGCGCTGTGCTTTCTCGAGTTCGTTTATTAATAGAGCGGAATTTGTCGGTCATGGCGGGGATTGGATTCAGTAATAAAATATTGAAATAAATGATTGAAATATTAAAGAATAGATACTGTATCTGTGCAAAGAATGTTTAATCAGTGAGGTACGGTATATTATGTTTCACTGTGGAAATATTGATCCTTTGCAACCTGCGAAATTGATTTCATATGGCTTTGGATTATTCGTTTCGTAAAGAAACATTTATAATAGCATACGAGAAGAAGTAGCTATTCTAAGAAATATAGTACTTCAAGGCACATCATAAAATTGAGAAAAGCGTGTTTAAAAGCGGTATAAAATGGAGATGGGAATGAACAGGTTCATCCGCGACTTGGATGAACTTTGTATTTATGAAAAAATTATTATAAATAAAAAATAAAATTAAAATTTCAGGTTCAGCCTCGGTGTAAACTATCTAATTTTAAGAAATTTTAATTTGTTTGAAATAGTATTTTTAAAAAAATATATAAATATCAGTTTGGGGCCGTTGCACGAGAATGTCCTCTTAAAGCGTACGCATTCTTTTAATATCCTGAAACTGTACGATAGAAGACATCTGACGTTAATTCGGATTATCGATCTCCATCGATGATCGCAGCAGCGGCAGCAACAAAAGCGTGACTGCCGCGGTGAAACGCATCACCCCAACCTCAAATTTCCCAGCTAAATGTTTTACGTTTCACCTGTGACCCGGCGGCAGTTTCGCGCTTAGGTGCGCCCAACTGTCTGTAATCGGTTTACGATCGTAATTCACTTACATCGGTGATTCGGCGCCGCTGTCGGAGGAGGAATAAAAAACAAGGGCGTGGAGAAGTAATTACGCCCGGATAAGCTTGATATGAATATGAGCTAGTGGATACCTGGGGAGACGAATCGAGGGGATCCTGAGAATAAAGTAAGTATATCGCTGTGTAAATTGCAGTTGTTAAGTAGCGGGCATTTATATCACGTTGAGAAAGGAAAGTCTTGCCGTATACGAGCGTGAATGGTCCCGATGGAAGCCCATAGCCTTTTCTTTCGTATAGGTATCGTGTAGCGTAATAAATGTTATTCAAAGTTCATTATCCGTAGGAAATATTAGAGTTTCGTTGAAAGAATTTTCAGGGGGGCGGGGTGTACGTCTACTTTAACCCATTTCCATCTTCCTATTAGAACAGAGGACGCGTCCTATATCAGGGAATTATTTTGCGCTGTAATAACACGTTACATAATTTGGCGGAATAATCCATCATCCGTTCTATAGCCCGGCAAAATTTAGCGGACCATTCCGTCACCAGATGCAAACGGGTTAAAACCGTCGTGCCCCCGCGAGATGCATTTCACACACGCCCGATTGCGCTTCCTAATTGACGAAAATGCTGAGAGTTTATTCAGACGATGGAGACGCGGAACGCTCTGTCGCTTTGCCGGTGCGGCTGCAACGCCTCGTCGTCCTGCGAATCGATTGATCCACCGAACGAGCCGTGCTGTTGCTGCAGTTACAACCCCTTCAGCGACAATTGCAAAGAGTCGGAGATCTACGACCTCTCGTTTGCCCTGAGGAAGCTGAGCGTAATGAAGTGTCAGATGAAGAAGTGGCGAATGGAGCGACTGCAGCTCGAGAGCGAAAATAGGTCTCTGAAACAAGCCCTCCAGCCATTCGGTATCGATGTATGATATTTCGTGCCTCCTCTCTGCTCGACTGCCAGTTCGCGCGCGCCAAATTGATTAATTGCAATTCAGAACGGATACTTTCACCGCTCGTGTTTCCCTTTTTGCCCCGAGAGCCAGCCTGGCCGCTCGATCGTAAGGGCCAGCGTTCCGCGCTGTTGAAGCCGCGAATAAGGATCGCGATACGAAAATTACGATAGTACCTGTTTGTATACACTAGGCTGCCCCTTACTTTATACGCATCGAGTTTTGTTTTTCGACAAAAAGAAACAGAATTCAAGCTCTCACCCTCTATATAGAATCGTTTCATTTCAGAAGAAAATAGTCCCTGAAATTGGACAACAGGAAAGGGTGCCGACCAGGCGTTAAAGTTTAGAATTCATCAATGGTTTCGATTTAAAGAATGTCTTTTTCAGGGACTATTTTTTTTATGAAATGGATCCATATTAGGGGGTGAGAGGAAAATAAATCGCACGTCGAAAATAAGGGCCACCGTAATGTACACTTTCTAGTATTCCGGGAATACATGGGGTGGCATCGAACTGGTGGTATGATCGGGGAGGGGGTGATTCTTCGTGTGAAAGCAAATCGAAAATGTAGAATAAAAGAGTTACATTAACGTCCCTATGGATAATTCTGAATTGAACATTACTTAAATAAACAAACGTGTTACACGTACGATGGTGGGCGAATATTTTTGTGATTAACTGTACGCGGTTGATTAAAAATAATTAATTAGTTATTCTATAATTTCGACTTATTTCCACATAACGATCTATTTCATCCACAGTTCCATAGTAATATAGTCGCCGCTGTTAAAGAAGCATCCCAATACCACCCCCGCACTCTCTACCGTAGCAACGTTAATCGCATTACTCTATCGTCGCGCCACTATTTTTACTTTGCGCCGCTCGATCTAGATTCTAGAATATCATGCCCAACGCAATAATACGAGCCGAGCGTACTTTCCACTGCAAACCGTCGCGTTTCTCGGCTCAGGGGGTTTCCCTCCCGTAAAATTCAGAGCGCTTCTGCGGGGGGGAACGGTGTCGCACACGCGGCCCGACTCGAATGTTTCTAAAGATTAGATGTTTTCGTGTAGGTGTAAACGCGGATGAGATATTGAAGCCTGATCCGCTGCTGGTGCACTCGCGGGAAGAAATCGAAAGGCTGCAGAATGCAAACGCGGCCCTCGAAGATAAAGTGGTGGATCTGGAAGAAACCCTCGCCGAACGAGATTGCTGCGACGATCCGTGCTCGTCGGTGCACTGTCTCCGGGAGAAGATGAGATTCTTGCGGGAGGGTTTTGCTCTCGAAAAGAAAGAGTACTGGTCGCAATTCCTCACTGTTGGACGATAACGTTCCTAGGTTTAAACGTAGACCAGTGATTCTAGCTCGGCTTGGACGCAGCCAGTAGTCGATACAATAGTCGAGAATTGTGCCGTGCAACGATACAGTAACGTACTTGGGGCGTACAAACGATATTCTGGAGGGTACGAATCGGTAGATGAATTTTTTTAAATTTTTTATACGGCTACACATATTTTATGATATTTTTAAACGCTGTAACGTCTTGCGGTATAGTTGATAGAAAATACGCAATGAATTGCAAGGGATTTACTCAAAGTGTCTTTAAAGGAACACCATATTTTCGAGGTGGGGGCGGGGGGAGGAGTTTAATTTGTATACAAGTACGTTTTTTGTATTCGATGTGGAGCCAAAACGACTATTGACATTGGCGTACTAAGGGTTTCACTGACTTGCAAAAGAGTTATTGGCACTTGACACTTGCCGTTTGTACGTATCAGGACACTCAACAAGAACTCCAATAAAATGGATGCAGTGAAAAGTATTGGATGTGTTCTACCTAAATGTCACATTTTCGGCAAATACAGCAGGTGTTCTAATACTCATGAACGGCACTGTAAAATATACTAGTATTCGATGTACACGTGGGACTGATGGAAAAGCCACCTATCCATTCTTATCACTAGTCAGCCTATCTGATTACCTTTTACGAGGTTCATCAATTAATTAACCCTTTACTATCTACAGTTCGCAAATGCTCTGTGTACTCAGGAACGATCAAAGAATCTTAGCGATTAAATTCCCCCGCCCCAACATCTCCAATTGCTTCGATCCACCTGCGAGGCTACGAATTTTTCTTGTCGCGACAGATTCAGAGACATGATATCGCATTTGAAGTTGAAAATCGTGGAGGTAGAGGAGGACGTCAGCTGTCCCGCGATATATCGCCTGAGGGCGAAGCTGCGCGACCTGATGAAGGGTGGTCAAATGCCGGAACAGCCTGTCTCGAAGGTCGTGGAGAGATCGATAGAGACGCTGGGGGACCTTTCCAAGAGTTGCGACGATTTGCGCGTGGAGAACGATCGTCTCCTGGCCGAGCTGGAGGAGCTGCGTCGCGCGCTGGCGGGCCTCGAAGAGAAGGAGCTGCCCGCTCCCGACATCCAGTATCGAGCGATTCCACAGAAAACGACCGAAACCACCACGGTACCGGAGTACATAGACGTCTCAGGGCTGACGCAGAAGCTGAAGGACTGCGAGGAGACCGTGGCCGACTTGAGGAAGCAGCTGGACGAGAAGAACAGCATCATCGATTCGTTGAATAAAGACCTGGAGACTATGGTCAGCCAGAAGGATCTGCTCGACGAGATCGCGGCCATGAAGGCGGAGTTTCAGAGGAAAGAGGACAAGGTATCGCGATAGTTGGGAGCCGAAGCAACCGCGCCGCCCGTACGCTTATTTAATCTGAGTAATGGAATCCACATCCTTCCCGTTCCAAAGTCCAGTGGATTAACTTTCTTGTTATAGAGTCGCTGGAAATTTCGCTGGAAAATTTTTTATGAGCAAGGGGAGTTGGCTGGAAATAGACATCTCGTGCAAAGTGGTCATGCATGATTATTATTAATTTTAATGCACTGGGAAAGACATTTCAAGTCTTCTGCTTCCATCTTTTACGGAATCGTGTGGTCTTAAGAATTCCCCGGTCTCGATTTAACGCGCATTCTCCACCCGTTGAAGTAACACGATATTGCACCGTCTTATAATGATACAACTTTATGATCGAGTAGGAATCACTAATTTTTATGCCAAGTATATTAGTTGCATTACCAACATTGAGAATTACTTTTACGTAGCTCTCCAGCCAGCTCCCTGAAAGAAGCTATTGTTTCCCAAGCCACCCCGGTTATTCTTCTTCTTTATACATATGCTTTCAGATCGCCGAGCTCCTGAACCAGTTGAGACAGTCGGAGATAGACCTGCTTGGTCTGGGGCACTTGAAATCCCAGGTCGACGAGCTGCAGCCACATGTACAGGGTCTCGAAGCAGAGAAGGGCCAGCTTCTGGAAGAGCTGAATAAATTACGGAACGCGTTGGCTGAGAGAAACGACCAGATAATCGACATATTGGAGCAAAAGCAAAAGCTCGAGAAGGACAGCGCGGGCAAGATGGAGACCCTGCAGGCCAAGATGGATGAGTGGCTGGCTCGCGAGGCTGCCTTGAACACGGAGATCGACGATCTCAAGGGGCGGGTAGCGGGTTTACTAGAAGAAATAGAGCAGTGTAAAGCGCGAAACACGGAGCTGGAGCAGTGCTGCGTGGACAGGGACGCTCTCGCGAAGACGCTGCAGGTGATAGAGGAGGAGCTGGCGGCGTTGCGAGACGACCTCGCGTCCGCGACAGCTACCATAGCGAGTCTCCAGACAGAGCTAGACACATTGAGGGGCGAGAAAGAGGAGTTACTGAAGGAGCTGAACGAGATCAGGGGGCAAGTGGAAGCACTGACCAGCCAGCTGGCAGAGGAGAGGGCGGCCAAGGAAGCTCTGCAAATGGACCTGGAAAGTGGCCGGGACGAGCTTGAAAAACTACGAGCGGAAAATTCGAGCCTGAAGGAGCAGCTCGGCGCTGCGACGGAGGACAACGCGAAACTTCAGGCAGCGATGAAGAGTCTGGCTGAGGAGAACGAAAGTTTGAAAGGGGAGCTCGAGAGCCTGAAGACGGAAAACAAGGGGCTGGCGGACAGACTGGAGGAGCTGGAGAATTTGAATAACGTCTTGAGGAACGATTACGAAAACGTGAAAAGGGCGCTGGACAATCTCGAGGCAGAGATCAACAGACTGGAGGGTCTGTTGAGTAAGACGACGGAGGAACGCGACGCTCTGCTGAATGAAAATGGGGATATTAAAAGACGATTGGAAGAGGCCATGGCGGAGAACGATGGTCTGAAGGCTGAATTGAACGACATTGGCCAACGACTCGATAAATTGGGATTAGAGAACGAGGAGCTGAAGAAGAACCTCGAGGCGATGAGGACTGAGAACGATTCGCTGAAGCAGGATATTGGGGGGCTGAGAAGCGAGCTGGATGGTGCGAGGAAGGAAGCAGAGGCGCTGAAAGCTGCCGGGGACTCGCTGAGGGCGGCGGACGAGGGCATGAAGGCGGAAGCTGAAAGAGTGGCGGCAGAAATCGGCCACCTAAGGAACGAGAAGGATCGTTTGACGAACGAGAATGCAGATCTGACGGCGAAGAATTTGCAGCTGGGACGTGAGCTCGATGACGCCAAGAAGGACGTTGAGAAATTGAAGGCCGACAATGCTGCCTTGCAGGAAGAGCTGGATCGTTTGAGGCAGGAATTGGAGAAGTCGAAGAATGCGATTGACCAATTGAAGTCTGAGCTGGCGACGTCGAAAGAAGCCCTTGACAGGTGCGTGGGCGAGATGGAGAAGCTGAAAAACGAAGCCAACGATCTGAAGTCGCGGAACGACGCTCTGCAGGCGGAAATAGAGAAGTGCAAGGCGGAAATCGAGAAGTGCAAGGCGGAAATCGAGAAGTGTAAGGCGGAAGGAGATGCTCTGAGGGGCGATCTAGAGAAAACGAGGTTAGAATTGACCGATGCGAAAGGGCAGCTGGAAAAGGCGAACGACGAGCTGCAGAAACTAAAAGACGAGAACAGTTCCCTGGACGAAAACTTGAAGCGACTGATTGCCGAGAACGACGCGCTGCAATCAGAGGCTGAGGGGCTGAGGAAAGAGGCGGAGAAGCTGAAGGAGGAAGCTGCGAAGCTCCAGGCGCAGGCGGCGCAAGGGCAGGGCGAAGGCGTTGCGTTGAAGGCTGAAATTGATGGTATTAAGAGCGAAAGAGACGCCCTAGCGGGGGAATTAAGCAGACTGAAGGACGAGCATGGTGCTATACAGAGCGAGAGAGATAAATTGAGCAAACAAGTGGCCGATTGTAACGCGGAGAACGAAAAACTGAGAGCAGAGAAGGGCCAGTTGGAGGCTGAAAATGAGAAACTCAAGGGAGACATGAAGACGTGCGAGGAAGAAAACGGGAAGATGAAAGCTGAGTTGGAGCAGCTGGCGGAGCAAATGGCGTCGTTGAACGACGAGCTAAGTAAACTGAGAGCTCAACTGGCTGACGCGGAGAAGAAAATTCAGAACCTCGAGCCTCTGGTGACTCGTTTGCAGGGCGAGGGGGATCAGTGTAGAAAGCAATTGGCCGATTGTAATTCGGAGAACGAGATGTTGAGAGCAGAGAAGGGCCAGTTGGAGGCTGAAAATGAGAAACTCAAGGGAGACATGAAGGCGTGCGAGGAAGAAAACGGGAGGATGAAAGCTGAGTTGGAACAGCTTGCGGGGCAAGTGGCGTCGTTGAACGAAGAACTAAATAAACTGAGAGCTCAACTTGCTGACGCGGAGAAGAAAATTCAGAACCTCGAGCCTCTGGTGACTCGTTTGCAGGGAGAGGGGGATCAGTGGAGCAAGCAATTGGCCGATTGTAATTCGGAGAACGAGATGTTGAGAGCAGAGAAGGGCCAGTTGGAGGCTGAAAATGAGAAACTCAAGGGAGACATGAAGACGTGCGAGGAAGAAAATGGGAGGATGAAAGCTGAATTGGAACAGCTGGCGGGGCAAGTGGCTTCGTTGAATGACCAGTTAAATAAACTCAGAGCTCAACTAGCTGACGCGGAGAAGAAAATTCAGTCCCTCGAGCCTCTGGTGACTCGTTTGCAGAGCGAGAATGATAAATTGCGAAACGACGTGCAAGCTTTGCAGGGCGAAATGAACGAGCTGAAGGCAAATTTGGGGAAAGAAAGGGATGACAGTCAGAAAATGCAGGCCGACATGGTGATGTTGGAGGACAAGGTGCAGGATCTGATCGCGAAACTCGACGAGGCCAGGGCGCAGAATCAGGCTCTGAAACAGGAGAATCAGGACCTTCGTGCAAAGCTGCAGGATGTGGAGCAGGAATTGTCCAGTTTGAGAACGGAATGCGCTGATGCGAAAACGGAGATTGCGAATCTGAAGAAGCTAGTTGCTGAGCTGCAAGCGCAAATCGCTAAGCTGGAGGCAGATGTAGAGTATTGGAAAATGGAGAACTGCAAAGACAAGCTGGAAGTGGATAAACTGAAGGCCGATCTGGAGAAAGCGTTGAAGGACTTGAGCGAGTGTCAGGTAAAAGAATGCGTTCATTATGGAGTATTTTTAATCGATGAGAAAGGGTATCGTTAAACGAATCACTCAGAAGTCAAAATGATCAACTGTAGGGAATTAAGAGTAGATGAAATTGATGATGCTGTAGACATCATTTACTTAGGTTATTAAAATTGAGGAATTTGCAGAAAACTGAATTCCTTAGTTTGGTTTCGAAGCCTAACAGTAGTTTATTGAAACGTCTAATAATGAGTGGAATAAGTGGTAAGAGAAACCAAGTAAATAATTAATAGAATTATGATAAATGACACAATTTCATTTGAACAGACATTAAGAGCAACACAAGAGGCAGAATTGAATCGTCTCCTGAGCGAAAAGTCCGCGCTCGATAAAAAGCTCGGCGACTTGACGTCGCAAGTCGAGCAGCAGAAGAAGGACCTGGCAGACGGACAGGCAGCAAAGGGCAAGGGTGACGCAGAGGTTGCAGACCTTAAAAGTGAACTCGCAGCATTGAAAAAGGAACTGGAGAACCTGAGAGCGGATAACAAGAAATACAAAAGCCAAGCGGACGATCTGGCGAAGCAGCTCGCGGCGCTGAAGAACGAGCTCGATGCCTGCAAAGAAGAGGTGGTCGCGCTGAGAGACAGCAACAGCGCCTTGAGGGCAGAAGTAAACGCGCTGGGCGTCGAGAAAAACAAGTTACAGGACGAGAGGAACCAACTCAAGTCCCAGGTGGACGCCCTGAAAGCAGAGAACGCGACTCTCGACGAGGATCGTAAAAAGCTGGCAGAGGAGTCCAACAAGCTGAGAGGCGCTGGAGATGGCCAGAAAGTTGAAATCGATACCCTCAGGTCGGATCTGGCTGCGCAGAAAGCAGCCTCCCAGAAGCTGCAAGCAGATCTGCAGGACTGCAAAACAGAGAACGACAGGTTACAATCGCAATTGAACGAAATGGGGAGCGAGTTGGAGAGGCTGAAAGGAGAAGCCGATCGGCTGAACGCCGAGGCGGAGCGGCTGAAGGCTGCACTCACAGCCGCTGAGGCGCGAGTGAAAGCTCTGGAGGACCAGTTGGCTGAGCTGACCGCTGAGAAACAGGAGTTGCTGAACGAGCTCTACCGTTTGAGGGAAGAGGTGGACAATCTGCGAAAGGAAATGGAGAAGGAGAAGCTGGCGAGGGACGCGGCCGCGAAGGAGCTGGACGCTTTGAGGGTGGAGCTGAACGCCCTGAAGGCGGAATTGAACAAGACTCGCGGGGAAAATGAAAAGTTGAAGAACGAGATAAAGAAGCTGAAGGAGGATCTGGAGAATTTGAAAGACCAGCTGGAGACGTTGAGGGGCGAGAACGCTGAATTGAAGGGTGAGAATGGGAGGCTGTTGTCCGAGTTGACTGCGATCAAGGTCAAGCTGACGGAGGCGGAAAATCGAATGAAGGATCTCGAGGGCGAGAAGGACGGCTTGCAGAAAAGGGTCGCGGATCTGGAGGAGGCTGCGAAGGAACTGGGAATTTTGAAGAAACAATTAGAGGACGCCACGAATGAGCTGAATAGATTGAGGCCGGAACTGGAGAAACTGAAGACGGAGCTGGAGACATTGAAGGGCGAGAATGCTGCATTGAAGGATGAGAATGGGAAGCAATCGTCCGAGTTGACTGCGATCAGGAGCAAGCTGAAGGAGGCAGAAAACCGAATGAAGGACCTCGAGGGCGAAAGGGACCTCTTGCAGAAGAGGGTCGCGGATCTGGAGGAGGCCGCGAAGGAACTGGGAATTTTGAAGAAACAATTAGAGGACGCCACGAATGAGCTGAATAGATTGAGGCCGGAGTTGAAGAAAGCGAAGGCGGAGCTGGAGAAGGCGAAGACGGAGCTGGAGAAAGCGAAGACGGAGCTGGAGAAAGCGAAGACAGAGAACGGGAGGCTGCAGGACGAGCTAAACGAGGCGGAAAATAAATCGAAGAAATTAAGGGATGATTTGGCGAAGCTGAGAGCGGCCAACGATAAGTTGAATAATGATAACGCCAGTTTGCAGTCCGATATAGCTGCGTTGAAGACGGAGGGGGATAAACAGAAGGATCATGACGCTCAGTTGGAGACTGGCCTGGGCGAGTTGAGGAAGGAGTATGACGAACTACAATCCGCGAACGCAGAATTGAAAGACGAGTTGAACCTCTGCCGGGAGGAGAACGAAAAATTGAAAGACCAGTTGAACCATTGCCGGAAGGAGAACGAAAAATTGCGCGGGCTTCTGGACGAGTTGCAGAATGAGCATACCAGGCTGAAGCGGGCTTCGGGTATGATAATTAGAACAGTAGAATTCCGACTGCTTTAAATATCCATTACTAGAGATGAAGAACAAATCGTGTGCAAATCATTGTTCTTTTTCTATAACAAAAGCGATTTTACCCATTTTTTTATGGCGATTTGAGTAAATAAAATACTTAAATTTATTTAAGAAATATTAATATCAAAATAGCAATGACCTTGATAACTTTCAAGAAATGTCCCCAAAAAGGCCTTTTCCTAAGTCGCCTTTATTCCTTGAAATCGTTTATTTTTTTCTGTTACCGAAGTACACATTTAAATTGCCTTTGCTTTTTAGTAAACCACTCTACATATTTCGAGTCACAGTTATTTTATTATTAAAAACTCCGTCTGCCGAGTAATTCCAAACGAGTGGCAACGAGTGTCTAGTTGGCGAAATACTTTGTTAACGTTTAAAT
Source organism: Andrena flavipes (assembly GCA_963971345.1). Taxonomy (NCBI): domain Eukaryota; kingdom Metazoa; phylum Arthropoda; class Insecta; order Hymenoptera; family Andrenidae; genus Andrena; species Andrena flavipes. The sequence continues at coordinate 998,894 of OZ020481.1, forward strand.
ATTAATCATCGTTAAAATGTGTTGTTACGCCGTTCCGTTTTCATGACTCTGTAATTACACATTGTCGGCGAAATGAATGCAGCGAGGACGGTGGCACCAAAGGAGACGGAAATGGACAAAGATATTGTGGATGACTGCGGGGATTTCATTAAGGCGAACGAAATGCTCAGGGGAAAATTTGAAAACCAAAATAAAGGTGAAAACTTTGGAAGACTCTTTACTAAAACATGGTGGACCTTATCATTTTATCCTCTCTTTTTATGCCGAGGATTCGTATCGTTACTCGCGAATGACATTGGACGCGGACATTCAGAATTTTTAATTAGTGGTACGGGTGATATATAAATAAGTTAATCGGTTTACAAGTCTGTTTGGAGGGTGGGCGATAAAACTGTACCTAATTGTCAATGGCCCCTGCAGGATTTATGAAAAGGTCAAACTAATTCGTTAAAAATTAGTTCACTTCTTATGCGACCGTGCGCGGCGTCACTGTCTTGTGAAATCGATTGTTAGATTATTTAGAATCGCGTCAGCGTTTTATAAATACTCCTGTTTTTTCGTGTTATTTATGTGGGGTTTTAAATACGATCGTTTATTACGGTGTGAAAGTGAAAGTTCATTCAAAGTTCAGAGTTCTCCTTTTTAAATAACTACTCCTATAATTAAGTGCAACACTGTGCTAATAATAATACATTGTCATGTAAATATCATGAGTATTATTGGATCAATCGAGTGGATTTGAAGGATGTAATTTTAGTCGACCTGCGTCATGGAAAGCAGAAGAACAAGGGGAACTAAAAAAGTGATCATTTTTGAGAATATAGAAGCTCTTTTAAATGATATCTTTTGCATTTAAAAATATGGAGAACCATGCATTTACTACAAAGTTGTTTGTAAATTTATTTTCTTGTGAATTAAACGAGGGTCACTTTTAATAGACCTATAAAAATAGATACTGATTGCTTGCCATATAAGAAGTACTAACGGAATTCTCGTAACTGCTTGTTAATTAATTATTTCCACTTAAACTGCAAGCTACTTAAGTTGTTGTTCCCATGCAGGTGTACAACGGGTTCGAGATTACATCAGTTTTTTGGAAGGTAAAGTTAAGGAGGAACCCAAAATGGCGGCCAAACCAGAGGAAGATGCGGCGAGAGATCCACAAATGAGGCAAGATATAGCAGACCTGTTGAAGAAATCTCATATGCTGTCCGAAAATATTTATCGAACAGAACAGGACATACAAAATATCGCTAAATTATTAAAGCAACTGAAGGTACGTGACGTACGCGACATAATCAATACTTACAGTAAGATCTATTCAATCGTACAAAGACTCGCGAATAAGAGACTTAATGTCCCTGGCAAAAGTTTTTTAATTTTCTTTAATAAGTGTTGCCAAAAATCAATATAATACATAGGTATCTATCCATCTAAGACAATACAACTAATCCTAATTTTGTTCCCCTCCATTCGATAGCCATGGACAAATTTATTTATACTTCCAGTAGGTACCAAAGTTTTTCGAGTTTTAATTGTAATTATGTTACAAAGTTTTACTTTACTTTGACATAGGGGGTTGGGGACCAACCAGCGGCCTTCGATGCTGATTCTTGGCTAAACGTAAGTGTAAATACAGTAGTAAGCCTTATTATTATAATTTCTTTCTTGGAATCCTGAACCTCCACAAACATCATCTCGGATAAATGAAAGATTTAAAGACAAATTCACCTTATATCTTAAAAAATAGCTTTCGATTTTACCTTTGACGATCACAACATCCATATGGTACCTACTACGTGTCATAAATTTCTGCGCGCAATGATTTCAACTCAGACAACCTATTTCTTTGCAGTCACTAACTCTGACACAGTTAGCGGAGCTTCACGATAAAATTTGCCTGCTGACATCGGGCGTGGTGCAGCAAGATAGCGGCGCCGTGATGTGCGACTCCGTGGCTAACCGGCAGCCAGCGGATCCACTGAATGCAGATTACAATATTTTGAACAAACGGATAGCCGCTTTGCAGAGACAGATAGCGGAGAAGCAAATAGAAGCTGGATTGAAGCTGCAGGAGCTGAAGCGAGCTCTCCGCCAGGAACAGGCTAACCTGATTCGAATCTCCGAGGAAATGAATTTAGAGAGAAGACGCAATTTAGCCCTTCAGCTCGCCATGGATGATTCAGCCTAATTCGCTCGCCCCTAACCTTGTCAGACGACACACCCTCGGATACGTTTCGCGGTCGGAAAAGAATGTATCGCCTCGGGGTCCTTGCAGCTGGCTAATCCGTCGAGAGCATTCTGATCGACGGGCAACGCGAGAACGTGAGAATGGGAACATTTACTATCGAACGGAGTGTCTATTTCTCGCTTCAGTGCGCGACGGTCACCGATGTAAGTGCTTTTAAATAAAAAGTGCGTTGTCTCGTGAACATTTTCATGGTTTATGCGGGGCAAAAGTTTTGCTTCGTAAGTAGTTTTATTTAATTTTACTAACAAGCTAAGGCGCGGCCTGAAAGTCACGTAAAAATTAACGCGTTTACTTTCTGCTTTTCTCTTACTCTGCATTAGCGTTACTTCACCTCGCTATAGATCCCTATAAATTCTGAATAATTGAAACCTGATACACAAGACGGGACCAACAGAAGCAGCTGTTTACAATCATGGTCTAATTTGGCCATGTTCGTTGCCGCTCCAATCAACACTCACGAGGGAAGATCCGCAAGCCGGAAATTCAAAAGATTATTAAACATTGGGAATATGTTGAGGATATGTACCTAGATATTTATTACGCGATTTTTGTTTTCGTTGTTCATATTCACACTGAAGAGGTGAAATTGATTCCTGAAACCACCCCGGGCCACTTTCTGATTTTCTGTTACAACTCGCGAACTGTATGTTACCAAATGTGTAGTCTTAATTAAAAGAAGTAACTATTTCTTAGAATTCGCGAGTTATGAAACAAAATCAGAAATGGCCCGATTGTTCAGGGGTGAATTTCACCCCCTTAGAGCGAATTTGGGCAGCAAAAAGAAGTACCTCCCGCTTGGGAATCTTCCCTTGTCAGCTTGTCCTTCACCGTTCACTAAAAACGAAAGCACAGAAAGCCCTAAAAAAGATCTCTCTTTCTAGACACTGCACTAACCATTTCTAAAGAAGCAAAAGCTTCGAAAAGTATGCAATGTGCAAGCTAACTGCGAGCCTCGGAGAACAGTCTGAGTTTGAATGGAAATCCGAGCGCTGCAGTTGCGCGATCGTGTAAATTATTTCTGCCCCAGTAATTTAATCGCAGCGCACCGGTTACACCCTAATTAACGAACCTGCACGGAAGCCGTGGGCGAGGAGCGGAGGGGGCGAAAAAACGCGGGCGAACCAATAACGAGCAACGTCCTGGAAAACAGTAACGGCTAATAACGGGCAACTGGACTGGACTGGTACGCTCGCACGTGTGCCCGCCCGATTTTGCCCGCGACAACGCGATTTCCTGTTTCGTTTCGGAGGTCGTGTTGTCCGATCGAGATTAATTCAATTGTACCGCGGTCCGCATCCGTTCCCACGACTTTATCAGGATTCCGTTCGTGTGCGATCGCCCGCGCCCGGCCACCGATGGTACACACGCCGGATGTCCCGGCGACAAAGAGAGCACGTGTATAATTGAAATACGCGGCCAGATCAAGTGGTAAATGAATTGACGAAATCCGTTTAGCCGTATGTCCATCCAGCTGGAATTGGAATAAGCTCGTAAAGAGTGGGAAGCGTGGCCCGCGCGGCAGCCGTGCATTATCACGGGGCGAGACTGGTCGCCGCCCGAAGTTCCAGTTGCCATTACGAGGCCGCCCGGTTTACCTTTCGGGAATTAATTGTCTTTGGAATTTACGCGATTAATTTGCCAACGCGACGAGCTGAGCTTACCACTCTGCTCGTCGATACTGGCCGGTCGATTTCGCGCGGGGCATGTAATATTATGCTGTATTGTTTGCGGATATCGGTTCCCTCGGAATAGTACTGGAATTTTCGGCCCCGATACCGGGTGAGTTAAGTTTTCTGGTAGATTCCGCTGGTCTTTGTATCGCAGGCTTCGTAATATTTTCTTTAGGTACGAGGAAGCAAATTCGCTGGGGTTTTTAGGGAACTATGTCAACAATTACGAGCTGACTCGAGTAATTTTTTAGTTAGTCGTTTTAATACACACCCTTAGTTCTGTATAGCCATTTAGTACATAATAATGTCTCGCAAATTTAAATATTGTACTCTCACCTGGAGGACACAGGGTCCATTCGGATCCATCGTAGATACGAAGGTATGTTTGTCATTTATTATATACTGGTGTATATGTATATGAAACTATAGCATATAGGGCATGATGAACCTTGCTTGCTCTATCATTGCACCTGTGAAACGAGATTTTGAGAAAATAGTAAATACGATTGCGGTGAAAATCTTTCCTGCATCAGTTTTGCCTATTTTTACCAAAAAATGACAGATCTACTTGATCGTAACCTCTTTGCACCAAAAAGCACGGAGACAAGCTGCTCTTACAATAACATCACCAAGAGAGAGAGAGCAGTAAACTGTACACATAAATAGGTACGATCACACTCTAATAAAATTCTCTCGGAAAGATGAAAAATAAGGCAATAAAAGAACGTAAAAATCCGATGGCTTTACCAGGAAAATTACACAATCACATGGTGGGCCAACAAATCGTTTCGATAGATTACAATCAGCGGTGCAATATCGGTTGGAAAGGACCCGATTAAAAAGCGTCACGCAGGTTTTAAGCGGTGGTATATTCGACAACCGTTCGCGGAGGTAAATGGATAATTTATGTTTCGCCAACAGACACCGAAACGGGCGTTTCGCGTAGGTAGCGGAGTTAAACGAGTCCCCAAAAATTCCTGTTCACTCCGGCAAAGCGATCGGATGCGCGCGGTTTGCTCGAGCAATTATTTGTCTTCGCGTATATCCCGCGGACACCGGCGCCGCTGGGGGGATTCCCTCGCAAAAACGAGCGCCGCAACTACAAAACGATATCGTAGCTATATTTATCTTTCGGCGCGCTACGTATTCCGTTGGCCCGCGATAACTTTCCCGCGGCCACCAGAAGCCGAAAAATACCGGAAGCGAGTCACGTTATGGCCGCTTTGTCGGCGAACTGGGCGCATGCCAATGCCACTGGTCGATGAGCTGTTCCATTTGGTATTCTTCCTGTAAACGGTCAGGCGAAAGGAGAAAGGACATTGAAAGGGGTTGCGGCTCGTGTTTGGCCGGGATGATGATTTCTATCGGTATGGTTATATTTCTTGGGCGAATTCCGATTTCCGACGGCGTCGCGTTAGGGGTGGAAAGCGAGGCGGGCAGGGGGGCCAATAGCTGGAAGCATCCATTTCAAGAGCTTTCGTGCAACAAATATTTGAATTATTTCGTGGGACTTTTCAGAGATGAATAATTGATAGTGTGGCAGATAGATCATTTTGCGGAATGTTTCATGAAATTCAAGAACAATGTATATAGTCCATGTGTAATTAGGGACGGTTTAAGTCATCGTTTCGCAGGTTTTCAATTTCTTTAAAGAAAATTATTTTGTAAATTGTACTGTAAGACGTTATTACTAATATTACCCCAAATTGTGACTAAATTCCTTGAAACACTTTTTATATAATAGTAAGACTTTGTCGAAGGTAATTATTTTAAAATTGATATCATCTCCAGCTGTGCAAAAAGACCCGAGAACAATACTTATTAGTGCCATTTTCATTTTTTGTTAGACACGAGAAGGTTTATACTTCTTTTTAAATTTAGAAACTCTACAGTGTTTAATTTGGACCTGTTACGAGTGTCTATAATATACGTATTCTGTTGTTATCTTTTATGAAGCGCAACTATTATTTCGTAACAACGAATAATTACCATTAACCATAATAACTAATAATATTCATATTATAACAATGAAAGCCAATTATTCATGATTGAGTTACTGGACTATTGACCATCCGAGGTCAATTCATCTTCGTGTTTCCTATAATTACGACCATCGTGCTATGCCCCTTAAATAGTAACTCATTGTCCACTCGGCGGCTACGGGCGATAATGATTTCGGATAAAATCAGCGATCTCACTGTGGGATATCGCGGCGAGTCGTAGAAAAAGCGCTCAGTATTGCCCGGGTACAAGTCGAAACGGAATACTTGGTGCATCTATCAAAATGTGCAAGTTTTTGTTTTTGATTTTCGTGTTCTGTCTGTTACGACTTTCTATCGTAAAGGTGAGCATAAAATCATAGGGTAAACTTTCCTCTACCACTGATTTCAGTGTAAAAATGCCTATAGTCAGTGATAAATAGAAAAAGAAAAATGTGAAGAACTGGCGCTGATAATTTATTGTAAAGCTAGTAGCAGCCAAGTGTACGGAGTGATAAATTTAAAAATCTAAAATAATTTCTGTAGGAGGCTTTAAAATCGTTTTCAGATTTTTAAACTGAAATAATATTGTATATTTGTGCCAGTTTTTCGTGAATGTCTAAATTTATAACACATCAATGGATTATTAAAATGGCCATAAGTGGTCAAGATTGTGTCAAGACCACGAGCAAATTTCTTGGCAATGTTTGGGAAATGTACAGCCCTTGTTGCAAAAAGGAAATATTAGAAATTTAAAATAATGTATTTCCACTGCCACCTTTAATATTAAAATGTTCCATTTACTCTTAGTACAACTGTAACTCAATTTTAAATGTAACGTTGAACGTCTCCACGGTGAATTTTCCCGTGTCTGACCACATAGCGGGCGTTTCTACTTAATCTATCTTCTCTACTTCTACATACGTACTTCGAACTATCACTTTGGTTCTAACCTTCCTAATATCTTCCCACGATTATGCCTTAATATTTTAAATTTCTGTTCTTGATACAAGGCAGACCTTGACTTGATGTTTGACGACGCCGAGTGTGTGCACAGCAATGATGAGTACGTCAAACCAGGTTCGTGTCGGTTCTGGGTAAATGATGACAGCGAATACGGGACTACATTATCTGCGCATCTAGAAATCATTAAGAAGTTTCCAGAAGGCGTCCTAGTACGTAATTCTTGTACTTTGTGCTATAAATATTATACTAAACATAAAGAATGAATTCAAAGTTTCTAATAAACGGTGAATAATGTTCAGAATGCCCTGTAAAATTTGTGAGCACAATTTCTTTTATAATTTCAATCCTTTGAATATCATTGTATTATAATGACAAGTTTATAATTCAAGGGAATCATAAAAGGAAGGTTTATAATGATTTTTTAAATCTATTGAAATATTTAATATTGAATATTGATTGTTCGTGGAAAGTTAACGTAAAATGTTAGCTGATTTAAATATCCCCTGGTTTTGTTAACTAACACGAAAGTACGTCATCTGAAGACGATATCTTTGTCTTCTTTATGCTTATTTAAGTATCATTTTTTATCGCAGGTACAAGCGAATCTAAACGGACTCGAGATGGGTGAATATACGAACGATATTGGGCTTCATGTAGAATCGGACGTTTGCAAACTGACGCAAGATCCTCATAACATAGCGGCTCCCATAGCAAAAGCTATCAACCTGGGTCGCAACAATTGCCCACCAGAACCGGTACGTAAACAATTAAATTTAACGAAATGTAAAATAAATGTCGAATTATACCAATCCTTGATTCCTATAATTATTTATTATTATTTATTATTATATATTTGGTTGTATTACCAGAATAATTGTTCATTTTAATCCAAAATATTTGATACAATATTTTTGGTCACGATTAACAAATAAATATTCGTGTTACGCATTGCCTTCCCCTAGCCCTATCAAATTAGATATCAATCTTCCCCTTTAAGGGAAGGTGCCACCTCGGATTTATGAATATCATAGGTTTATTTAGTTAATTTTTGTCTTTCGTGTAATAAATTGAACAAAAAATCCTATTAATGGCATTTAGGTATTATATAGGTATCTATTGAAGATTGAAAAAGAAATATGTTTACATTTTTCAACAAAATGACGATGCGCGGTTCATTAATATTGTTTACGTTTCAGGGTATTTACGGACAGGATAATTTTATCATAGATGACCAGGATGGTTTACCAGAAACGTTTCCCATCGGCAAATATTTGATAAATATTACACTACTGAATACCGAGACCGTGTTTTTACATATACATCTTTATGTATCAGTATGATCCATTGTAATGTATTATTCAATTTAACAGTTTTATCAACCTTGCCAATGTATCCTTACGCAAATAATATAAAATAGAAATTGGTCTGCACGTACGAAGTGCAATTTGTTATATTACTCCCTGTGTTTCCATTGTTTCTAACAAAATTTGCAATTTGCAAAAGTGACGTGTTACTCATAATATGGTTCAGCCGACATATGTAGAGCTAAATTACTATTTGAGGTACTTCTATAACGAAATTATTATTCTCCATAACTAAACATATAATATTTTAAACTTATTACACCCATAAATCTCATTTCTACAATACAACTACATTCCATTCCGCTAGAGATAAAGTTGCTTGAAAAAAGCCACCAACCAAGTAGCGTTAACACAGGGAAACGATTGAAATTGATTAAGGCAATGAATCAATAAGGATTAACTTTTGATGCAATCGTGCCTCGAGAGCCAATTAAATATCTACAGGTGCTTTCTAAAAACATGACGGAAACCGTTCGAAAAATTTGACCAAAAGAGGGAAATCTGTCGATGCCAATAACTTGGGGAATTACTGCATGTTGAGTAAGTGCTGTACAAGTACGCGAGCAGGCTGGAAGTTTCGCCCACGTACACTCTCTTGGGGGCTACATAAAAATTGCGTAAAGTAAAGTTTACGACGGCCCAGTAGACCGGGAACACGAAATAAAAATTAATAGACTACTACATTACGACGTTTTTTATTTGGCGCGATAGCGCTGCAGGGTGTAAAACGCGATATCAAGATCGGCTGAAGGATTCCAAATAGAATTTAAAGGGAAGGTAATGTCTTCATCGCGTACACTTTTCTTCAGTTTCATTAAATGTTACGGGCGTGGAGGGGCGGGGACGGGGGAGGGAGGGGGAGATAAAATAAAACGTCAAGGTTCGGTTAAATATATCGTTTTTATATGCCCCTCTGCGATCCGAGTGCGAAACGTGTAATTCAGAATTGCACGCGGCGGGGCGAAGTTTTAAATTCCTCTGGATATCGCTGGGCAAATAGCGGGCGATATGGTTTCTAGGTTATTCAACAATCTTTCATTCGACTTCACATTCTAGCCCGTATTTCGTTTTTAGCGACGATATGAATAAATTTGTCTCATTTGAATGGCTAAACTTTTTTTTCTGAGGACGACAGTGGTTTTTCAGAGCACTCTGAAGCTGAGGGATGACATTGTTAATCTAGTCTAGATGTTGAGGAATTTTTACATCTTATTCGGTTCGCACACTTTCGTAATTTGAAAGATGCTGAATAAATTTTTTAGCGAGGAAAATTTAAATACAAAAAACAACTATTTTTTTTAAAATCAATTGAGTGTACAATTTTATTATTTTTGTGTAAGTTCTTTTTGTGCGCTAACGTGGCTGAGATGGTTCGTGGCTGCTTTTGACATTTGCAATTGCACCGGTATCCTTCAATTTAGTTAATTACAATTCAGAAGGCCCCTTATTTTAATTAATATAGAGAACTTGGCATATACCATGTGAGAATCAAAAATTCAATGAGTTTCTCACGGTACGAATATGTATGTGTTTATAGCACAAGCGATTGTGGGGAAGCTATAAAGATTACGACAAGTTGTTCAACATGATACCTACTCTTCAAAATCACTGAATCAATCTGCATGTTTTAATTAGCACCGTTTCCTCTCTGATATCAAGACTAGTGAGTGAATATTAAGAATTATCTATAACTCCTCAACTCAATCAAAGTATAATCTGATTTTCAGATGACCCCCTAACACGAAAACTTTTCTTTCGTTCACTCATTACTTTTACGTACATTCTGAACCAAGTATTAATTAAACCTCGTTCATAATGAAACCTACGCAATCGTTTGTCGACACGTGAATTCGCGTTCAAAGATCTAACATCTGTAATCAGCCATCAACCTTGACGACAGAAGCGTTTGAACCATCGCCCGAAATGACGTGCAATTTTCGCCTGCCAGTAGATCCTTTGACCGTGATGTTAAAACATTCAGTGGCCGCTGCTCGCAATAAAAGCCAAAGGACCTTCAGCTGCGCGAGATCCTCCTCAGTTTCAGTTATTTCCTCGGTGGCTCCCCTTCGCGCGACTTACCATAGCGCTGAAATTACTTTGAAATTGTTTGGGGATCTTTTGAAGTTCTCGTCATCGGGCCCGTAACGATGCCTCTGTGTCCCCACAGAGTTGAAGAATACTCTGGCTTCGTGAGAAACGAGGAATCACTTTGTCGTGGCACGGTTCCTCGCGACTAAACGCAATTGGCTTGGATACCGTAGCATTACGTCGTGCCATTTGTTTGAGCGAAGTTGCTGTATCGATTCCAGCTACAGGGGAGCTATCGATAGCTAAAAAAAAAACTCGGTTTTTAATCAACTCGTGTGGTGATTGACAGAGATATTCGATATGCACGGAAACTTCAGTAACGGCGCATTCTAGCGTTACCAAATAGTGAGAAACCAGGGGAACTATTGAAACGAGTATTTGCCGAGTTTAACGAACGCTGTAACAACATATTGGATGTATGGGGGTAAAGCTACGTTTGAACCTTGCATCCCGATTTAACACAGCTAAGAAGAAAGAAATTCCCACACAGAAACTGTCGGAATAAATTATTTGTAACAATCTTTACGAGATAACAAAGCTTCGATATCGATCTAAATTAAACCACTAGGTATTATGAAAGTTTTTTTCCCTACGCGTGCGTACACTCGCAGCATCAGGGATTTTTGATTAAACTGGTTTCACGTGAGGCGGGCAGCGATCTAAATAAACGAAAGCAACCGGCTCGCCCGTTATCGAGCAGAAAGAGAGAAGAGTTAGAAACGGTACCAGATCGCGAAATGAAAGTAGCTGCCCGAGCGCGAAAGGAATCCCACCGACTAAAAGGGTAATTTCCCCTTTTATAAACACGAGCAGGAAGGCGATCCTGCCATTTTTCTTTGCCCATTTCCCTCCTTTTTTCTCTTCCTTCCTCGACGCAGTTTGTCTTGCCTGTTGTCCTTCCAGCGGAGGGGTCGCTTTGATCGCGTCTCGTTGGCGGACAGGAAAGCAGGAAAAAGTCCATTTCCGGTAGCGAGGTAATGAAGGACGACCGTGCCACGGACAATAGGACCAACGGATAAGGATAGAAGGGAGCACTGGCGTGTCTAATGCTAGATCGTTTGTATCGGAAGAGAGTTTCCCTTCAGACACCAGGCTCGCGATGAGAATCGTCTGTTGGACATCCCATCCTTTTTCGCGTCGATGCCGATGGATTCGCGACACGCTCCTTAAGCTTGACCGTCGCCATTACGCTTCCGTTGTCGGGGGAAGTAAAGCTTGGATCGCTCGGTGTGATAAGTTTTAAGGAAGAACGAAAGGTAATTGTGGGATTAATTCTACCCCCGAATCTTGTTTCCAGCAATGGGAAAGATGGAGATGATCGAGGAATTTTTTTTAAGAATTTTTTCAGGAATTATTTACAATTTTCATGCAAAAACCTTTTCGTTGTACGGTCTTATTGTTGTTAACTACTTAGATTTGAAAATTGAATTATATTTTACGTAATTCTACATTTATGTCAATTACAGCTGATTTATAAAATAATGATAGTTATTTTTCTAATATATCGTAGATAGATTTGTGTTTGAAATTACTTACGCGAACGTACCTATTATGATTTTACGTTATTTACCGAAGTCTATCGTTATTCGTTACATGTAAGCGGATACATAGATTTATTTTTATTGGGCACCTATGAAATTCTATTCCCTGCTATCATAAATGTCAGGAGTAGTCATCTCAGTATATTTTTAGTTTGGAAAGCATCTCGAGAATTTGTGGGCCATTCCGAAGCGCATTTCTGTTAAATCATTCCCGAAAAATTTCTAAACGTGTATTATTTAACGAGCAATGTTTAATGTGGCAAACGTAATATATTTAGAGTACGTGCACGTTCTGCGCGTACTAAAAATTTATTTCACGAAATAGCAGACGATTCGATAAAACATTATTTGCAGAGATGGCGGATATAATCTCTACCAAAGTAGCTACGGTTTACGCGCAATAAATGGTACTTTATCACAACTGCGCGCAATTGGACGAAATAAATTCAGTGAAATATTTTCCACTTGTTATACGGAACAGTATTTTACCGAAATAGTGAACTCGCGTTCGAGATAATGTCTCCCTTTCGGCCGTTCGTGCCGTTTTATCGATATCAAGTGTAGAGTCATAAAATTTTTTACCGCCTTCAGGGCCTGTTATTAACAAGCCAGTAAAAACTTCTATTAAATTCATTAATTTAGATTTCAAGAATTATCCCGGCTCCGCAAAGATAGTTCCCACAAATTTCAATTATATGGAGCTAAACAAAATACTTCCATTGCATCAAATTTTTTTTTAGCTTTGTGTCTTTTATCGTAGGTACTTGTATTTCGTATTCGTATCAATACGTCGGAGTTACAACAGATTTTCGAAAAAAAATTCCTAAAAACGATATTTTATTCTGTAAACCATCACCATTTCCCTAAATCCATCACAAACAACAGATCACCCAATATGAATTCACCCACCTGTTCACTATTCTCTCCTTCGCGAGTTTTTTTTCGCAAAAGCCACTCGTGAAATGCCAGCCACAGAATACAGACGATGGTATCCCCGTCTTTTCACGCTCGACTGACAATGGCAACAAATTGAACGACAATGCATATTAACTAACCCCTTCGAACGGAGGAGGACAATCTACGGTAATGATTTGCTGGGCAAGTCGGCTATAACGGGCCGCGAACAAGGGGCAATTAGAGAAAATCAATGTTGCACAACACGTTTGCATGTTGCATTTAATAATGGTGCTCGAGTGGAGAATTCGATTCGCCCTTTGACGACATAACGAACCGACGGTGCGTGCGGACGTGTCCGCGGGACGTTGCGTTGCTTTTCCGTTGACAAGTAATTTCATTGAATCAGGAAAAGGAAGATGTGCCATCGCTGGACTGAATTATCTTTATCGTATTAAATACCTTTCTTTTTTCGTTGAGTGATTTACTTCAATAGATGCCTATAGATGTCTATCTCTATACTTTCTCTAGTCTCGTATCAAAATATAAATATCCTACATAACAAACATGCTATGCCTGTTTGTATAAAAAAAAACGAGGTCTAAAAATTCAGTTATATTATTTAATGGCATCTTTGGATAATTTTTTCATACAACGAGTCCTTTACGGGCGCTTTATGATCGTCAAGTTAAGCGAATTACCCTGTACTAGGGGTGGCCATAAGCAATGCCACTCTTTATGATGTGAGATTAATTTAAGGAGATTATTTTTATAGGAAATACGATATAAAAGGGAAAATTCTAGGGATTATTAAGGATAAGTTCTCATCGGAGTACAAATTACGGCTTCTGAATGTTTTCCTATATTAGACGATGTGTAGTATGAATGACATTTTTATGTGATTTTCAAATAACCAATAATAAAGAGTGTTCTCTTCCCGCGCTATAGTCGCTGAAAGTTGATCCCTCGCGGAGTGAGTAGAATTGCGATATTAAAATTTATTACATTTTGGTGTGGTTGAACCTAAGCTAACCCGATTCTTAAATTTGTCATTTACAACGAAATGACGGACTGTCAAACTGTGGGTAACGTTTGTAATGCTCCTGTGAACAATGTATAATCGATATCCACCACACACGTAGCATACGTGTATCGCCGTATGAAAGAAATTGTAGGCAGCTCGCGATACGAGTATCGCGTACTCCGAGCGAAACCGAGCTTACCGATCGGGACACGCCGCTGTTATTGCTTTATCGACGACTGCCAATCTGTGCAAATTGATCATCCTTGGAGTTGATCAGGCAATGATAATCCATCCTAGTACACTGCGGACTTCTCTAAAGAATTATGTCCTTCAAACTTATTTCTCTGATCTCGTGCACCCATTCCTTTCTCCAATACGTATAACAAATATCTCACCTTTCGGCCAAATAAATTTGTCTTCGTACTTTACGATGTTAATAAAGATTCTGGAATATTGAAGTACAAGCAGGAAGCAAGCCAGCAGGAAGCTGAAACGCTAAATTATTTAACAGCATCTTCGTAGAAGCTACATCATACGCTAGGCTCTGGTAAATATCGTGCACGACTATCAAAGGGAGCCTGCTAGTTAATATTCTACGAAACTATCACGAGTGAACGTTGCATCTGTGTCACATCCAAATACACGAGACATATTTTATTTTCTCAGCCCCCGTCTTTGTTGCTTTCTCTGGACTTTCCTTTGCCATTCTCTCCAGCTCGCCGAATATAAGTAGCTCCATTAACAATAGCTTTCTCCCTATTCCCCTGGAGCTTAGGTCTACAAAGTCGCAAAATTTCTGGCACTTGTTGCTCGAGTGCTTCGACAGCACTGGAAATATCATGTCGAGGACCCAAGTAGGCGATTATAGCTTCGGGAACATTCTATCGTACTTCTTACTTTTACGCTATACCGTGCTGCTACATCAACGATCAGTGACATCAGCAGTACATATTTACTTATACCCACTTTATTGTCATAGTTTTAAGACGTTTAACGTTTCCGCTGATTTTCCATACGACAAAAGTTATCTTTCATAGCTGATTTCTTATTTTTCAGGTAAGTAATTAATTAATTCTATCATATTACGCCATATTTTTAGACTATTACAAGTCGCCAAACTGATTATTACGTTGTAATAATAAGGATCGAACAAACAGTAACGCCGATCCACAGTTTTCTTCTCGAGCGTTGAATTATTTATTGACCTTCTTATCTGTTATCATCCTGCACTTTATCATGATACAACAGGAAAATATAAATGAGCTAGTCAACTACGATAAGGCGTGCAATTTAATTGCTAGATTATAACTGGCGTTGAGACGCACTCGTGACGACGTTTCAGTGCTGAGAAACCTTCTATGGAAGAATGAAACTGCAGTTTGTGCACCAATGATATCTACCTACGCGAAGCGACCGTGGAACAGTGACATAAATTACGATCGCAGCGTAGAAAGGATGCGCAAAAGTAGTGCTTGACTGAGACCGAGTCGATTTGAATGCTAGGTTGATTACTTCGTGATCGGCGGTACACGGCATCGCAGAATTTCGTTGTGCGACGACGATGGCGTTGTGGACGTTAGAAGCGCTTGGATTCGTTGCGGCGATATTATTCCTACTTTATTATTACTTCAAGTCTGCGTTCGACTTCTGGCAGAAACGAGGCGTCAAAGGGCCCAAGCCTATACCATTTTTTGGCAACTTTCTGAATGTGTTTCTTGCAAAGAATTCCGTCAGCGATTGCTTCACGAATGCCTACTACGATTACAAGAGCGAGCCGTTGGTTGGACTGTTCGTGGGATCTACTCCACTGCTGGTCGTTAAAGACCCAGAGCTGATGAAGGATGTTCTTATCAAGGACTTTTCTTGTTTCGCTGAGAGGACTCTGAGTGCTAAAGACGAGGTACGTACCTATTACTTTCGGTATGCGGTATTACCTTCAAGGGATCAACTTCAGATTGTCACTAATCCGCGTAAGTTTAAACGCAGGGAATTTTCGTAAATGCTCTTTGTATTAAGTTCGAATTTCATGTTCGAATTTCAATGCTCACTAATAACTGGCAGAAATTGCTTCACAAAAGACTGTCACGTGCATTTTGAATTTACAGTGAATTTAACTTTAATGTAACTTTTGGGGAAATAATGCTTTAAATAGAATTATACATTTTTACTGTATTATTTTAAAATACTAATTCGGTAAAAATTATCTTGTGATTACTCTTTTAAATTCCGAATTTGAGGTCAGTTTACTTTCGAGGTAACCGAAATCATTTGTAGAAAATCATTTTGAAAATGGTTTGGAAAAATTAAATGGTGATGATCTAAGGTATTAAATGATTTTACATAGCTAGGAAACGTTTAGTAATCATTTCTTGTTGCACTGATACAGAGGAACCTTGAACAGATATGATGAAACAAAAATACTCTTAAGGCAAACACTGTTGGTAGGGCAGTGACTTGTCTCGTCTCGTCTAGTAAATATGAACGACACACATTTAGAGGAAATGGAGTGATTGCTCGTGTTGGAAATTTGATTGCGATTCCCCGTTTGTGTACTATATTGGGTGCATCATGAACTCGTGATAAGTAGTGCGTGCATTGGTGGGATTGGAAAGCGGTACACATATTTATAGACACTGAGAGTGATACCTCGAGAGATATAGATTATAGAATGTATATTATTCGAAAGTATGCAGAACGGTTACAGGGAAGAACAGCTTACATTAATTTCTTGTTCCTGTCATCTAACATGCCGAAAATATTAGAATAATATAATAAAAGATGTTTCAGAGCTAAAGATATAAACTTCACTGATTGTGAGTAATAAAACTCGTAAAAAGAAACTGGAACGTTTTAAGAAGCGTAAGTTTATAAAGGGATCGCCCTTGAAATATTCAGTAGGTACCTTCTGTAGGAGAAAGATCTTTTTAAGTCTCCGTAAGGCGGTCGAGATTACTGTCCTACATTAGATACTATAAATACGTATATAGTATGGGCTATTGTAAGTTAATAAGGGGCCGATAAAAGTGCACGAAAAATCTATTAGTGTTGTTGAAAGGTAGTAGTAAAAGATTTCTGATATAAGTAAATATCAGGTGGTCATGAAAAGTACCTCAGCTCATTATGCCTGGATAATCCAAATAAATATGACTATTTCCACAAAAGAAAGAGTGAATAAAATCAGAATCTAAATCCCTGGCGAAGCCGAGTTGTGAAGCTAATAATTTATAGGTGGAACCATTATCGGTGCACCTCTTCAGGCTTGACGCGCCACGATGGAGGCCTTTAAGAACCAGACTTACCCCTGTGTTCACCTCGGGCAAGCTGAAGGAGATGTTTCACTTAATGGTGGAGTGCTCGGATCACTTCGAGAGCTACCTGGAGAAATTGGTCGCGAAGGGCGAGCTGATCGAGTGCCACGAAATTTCCGCGAAATTCACCACTGACGTGATAGGGTCCTGTGTATTTGGCATCGAGATGAACGCACTGTCCGCGGAGAACAGCGAATTTCGTAACATGGGTCGGAGAGTCTTCAAGACGAGTTGGAAGTCCACCCTCAGGGACAGAATCAGGGACTACCCTTTCATGTTTAAGATTTTTAGCCGTTTTCTGGTGGATCATGAACTGGTGAACTTCTTCACGCGTATTACTAGAGAGACCGTGGAGTATAGGATTCGAAACAACGTCCATAGACAGGATTTCATGAACAGTTTGGTGGACTTGAAGCAACACCCAGACAAACTTGGATTTGATGGTAGGAATGGCTTTTTTGTGGTGTGTGATTACCACGCTAAATGTTACCACTAGAGATAGTTTATCAAAGTATATTACCTATGTATGTACCCAAATATGTTAAGTTATAATTAAACTGATAATAACTTACTGGCTTAACAACGAAACAAGTAATAAGCTTACCAATTCCATCGTTACTGTGTTAAAAAGTACGATATGGGAAAGCAAAATTTGATAGTTACTTTTACGATACCTGCGAGAACTGTGGAACGTTGGCATATTTTGTAACTTTGGAAAAACGAATGTGTCTCTCGAGATTAATGACGATAGAAATTTATTCAGACACATTTCTTGCGTTCGCAGTTTATACTATTCCTCATTTAAAATGCATCGTTATCTATCTAAATAGAATTAGACGATGTGTACATGGCGGCTCAAGCTTTCGTTTTCTTCGTCGCTGGCTTCGAAACGTCCTCCATAACGATCAGCAACATTTTGTACGAGCTGTGTCTGAAACCATCAATCCAGGATAAAGTTCGAGCAGAAATTAAGGAAGTCCTTCAAAAGACCAACGGAGTAATCACATACGACTGTTTAAGCGAAATGAAATATCTGGATGCATGTTTAAACGGTATCTACGCTTTTCTTGTATTCGTTAAAATAGTATCTTAAAGTAGCTGACACTTTTTTCTACAGGCTTCACTCTTTTTTCTAACCTTTCTAACTAATTATTCAGGAATTTTTTTTGTAGAAAAATATTTATTTTAATAATAAAGTAAGCATTTTTAAAAAATTTAAAACAGTAGTTCACAGTCGCTACTTATTCTTTAGATCATCTTAAGTGAATACCGTCGCATATCAGGAACTGATACATATTCATCACATAATGATCAACTTCGTTTCTTATAGAAACCCTAAGAAAATACCCAGTAGTATTATACCTAGACAGAATGGCACTGTCAGATTACACGTTCTCAGGGACGAAAGTCAGTATACCGAAGGGTACGAAAGTTTTTCTGCCAGTGTACGGGATTCAACACGACCCGGAGATTTTCCCGGAACCGGAAGTCTTCGATCCTGATCGGTTTACCGACGGAAGAGCTACGACCAGACACTCGATGCACTTCTTGCCTTTCGGAGACGGCCCAAGAAATTGTATCGGTGAGTAATCTTCTCGTTAAGGATGTAATGCAACGCAGAGCTTAAAAAATGCATTTGAAGAGGTGGAGACAAGGCGACAGTTTGAAATTAAATTTTACTTTAGGCATTCTTCTTCTTCTTCAAAACATTATCATATTCTTAATTTTTTATATTTTTCATTTCTTTTACTTTAGACGACAGCCACGCGCATTTAAATTAATAATACCTTTAGTTTTTTAATTTTGGAACATCACGAGTATTGAAATCATACGAACCAAGTAGATATTTATTATTTTTTAACAAACCTTAAGCAGTGAGTCTAACTGGTTCACTCTTTAGGCGCAAGATTCGCCAAAATCCAGACGAAGACGGCAGTCATCAAGATTTTATCGAAATTCAAAGTCCACGTGTGCGAGAAAACTCAAGTACCATACATTCTGGACAAGAAGTCCTTGTTCCTGTTACAGCCTTCTCATGGGATATACGTAAAGATGACGAAGGTTGAAGATTAAAAGGCATTTAGAAATGTTCAAATATTAAAAATAACAAATTTCATTACGAGGCGATCTTCAATGGACTTTTGTGAATATTGTGATATTAATCTACACAATATTCATCCTTTATCTGCAAGAATCACTTCTAAAAAGTACAGCTGAAACCGTGTACATACAATAAATAAAAAGAGATTCTATTCCACATACACGAAGTAGCGCATAAAATGATTAGGTAATAGAGATTCACTTTTTTAAGTAGGTACTACCTCGTAGACAGATTGTACATGATCTGGAAGTGTAATATTCAAGACTAGCAGTGAATAATAATATTTTAATAGTATTTTCATATACATTCCTCTATAATAGCACAGATGAGGTATAGGATAGACCTATCACCTTATGGATGTTCGTGTTGCCACACAAACTGTGTTACCGACTCATAATTTCAGGACTGAATGTAGTGGCATCTGCTCATGAACACCGCCCAACTCAGCAACTACTCTGAAATGTGTTGCAATGCTGAAAGGTGTCTAAATGAAGTAACAATAATTGGATTTTATTCGCCTGACTATTTATTTACCGCCGACATTGAAATTTACAGTTAAATCTAATTCTTAAAAGCCCCGCAGAAAGTTGCATGATGCGAGTGTCGTGTATCAGTAAATTTCAGAAAACAACATTACCACAAATGTGAACACGTGAACAAACGTTCACAGAGTTTGCTGAGACGCTCATAGTAGACGCGGTGGAGTAATTAAATCTAATGTAGCGAAAAAAATTGGGGCGTATGCCCCCCGCCCCGCCCTTGCAATGTCGGAGCGTGTTAACGTTCTCTCTCGAAACGTGTCTGGACATTTTATTCACGGTATTATCGCAACACTTTGACCAAGTTGCGTGACACTACCCAGTTGACTTCCGTCGTTGTAATGATTTTCAGTCGGCCGCATTCAATGTAAAGGGAGGCAATGCTCAGAGCCTTCTGACATTTTGATAACGGGCAGCTGGCCACTGTTGCACGACAATCGGGTAAGTCGCTGGAATAAATCGCGCGATTCTTTCTTCGGAAATTTTAACACCTTGAATGATAAAAGTGTTCGAACCTATGAAAAAGTCGCCCTATTTTTGCTTTCGGATAAAGTCCGGGGAAGGAGTCATAGATACGATTTGACGATTATGAGGGCGATACACATCGCCCAGGGAAAGATAAATCATCTTCGAATGATGAGGCTTTTCGTAAGTTGCGCTGATAAGCTTGTAGACGCCAGATTAAAGTAGGTAACTTGCAAATCATTCTATCTGGCTGTTCCCCATGACATCAACGACCGAGATTCAAGGTATAAAACATACCTATGTTGGTTAAGTGACATTAATTTTTCTAAATCCTAAAATCCTCTAAAGAAAATATCTTGCCTATTTTGCTCTGTTTTCGTTAATTCCAAAATTAACTTTGCTTTATTATTAATCCACGTCGACGTTCGACATTCGGAAGGAACGAGACGTGAACATGCTTTCTCTCTCTAAAGTTGGCTGAAATTTTCTCAAAATGGAAATGGTACGAAAATGAACTAATACGTCATATTTTTATTTTATTAAACTCTCTTATAGCAGAAGCAGGCAGTTATAATTTTAGCGTGGAATGGCTTGTACCTTCTACATGTTCTGATTATTTGATAGGATCTAATGCATTACATTAAGAGGCGCATTTTTTACAACGTTGTCGGTTGAAAATATTTCCATCGGATGAAATAAATCCTTTAGAAATATTCCACGGGCACTGGCTAAAGTGCAATTTTATTTATGGAAATAGAAGTGGACGACCTTTATGTAGCCGCGCAAGCTCTCGCTTTCTTTGCTGCTGGCTTCGAAACTTCATCGCTAACGATCAGTCACGCTTTGTACGAGCTTGCATTGAACTCGTCGATTCAAGACAGGGTTCCAAAGGATATTAAAGATGGAGTTAAAAGCACGAATGGAGCGATCACTTACGAATCTGTACACGAAATGAACTACTGCACTCGGTTCTCTAAGATAGGTACACACTGCTTTTCTATATTCATCAAGGCAACGTTTATTTGAATAGGTATGTAATATTAAATTGACGTTTCAAGCTGTTCGCCAGCTCGGTCACATCGATATCTCCACAAATTTCTTCATAAATTTCGGAAAGTATAGTCTCTCTTCTAAAAATATTTTCCATCTAATTTCTAATCTTAAAAAAGAATATCGCAGGATAACGCAGGATCACAAACTTGACACGTATCTTGCTTTCCTGTCATTTATAACAACAAAAGCGGGCAATGCTGTTTAATTTCTTTATTATCTTTTTCATTACAACTATTCGCGTCGCTCCTCTTTGTCCAATAATCCACACAACTTGTAAACCATCAAATTCTAGATTCCAAGGCGTCACAAATAAATCGAAACTGCGACGAAGTTTCTCACACGTTATCTTAACGTGAGTTCTCAACACAGCGAATAAGAAAAGAGAAATCAAATATTCTTGTTATATCCTCCCTGTTGGATATCCCCCTCCCCTCGTTTCGCGTCATTTGCAGAAAAACTGCGCGTGAAATTGCACTCGCAAAAACACAGTGGGTCGTAATGCATTTCCCCTTCTGTTTTTTTCTCCTCGTTCCACGTTCCAACAACAATGGCGGGGAATTAAATGACAATGCATATTAATTAAACCCCTGAAGCGGGCGTGGGGGATGTTTTTCGAATGCATGTATATTTTTGTTACCCACAGCGTTCGTTGAAAAACTATGTGGCATTTGGCCTTTCGATGATCAGAATCTTGGGGACGATCACAATAGAATAAAATATAACAATAAAATAACATACTTTTTTCTTTTTTGTTTTAAATTAGTAGAATAGTGGTATTAAATAGATGAGGTAATATAATAGAGCACAATGGCGTTTATTTAGAACACTGGAATCTGCTTTATGAATTTTTATAGATCAATAAACTATGTTGTAAACTATGCAGACAATAATTTAGGATTCACACTTTGTATTTTTCACTTCTCCATACTCCATATATTTTACACCTTTCCATGAATCCATACCTCCACCGAAACTTGCCAAACCTTGCTTCATTCTATCATCCCCCTCCGCCCCTACTTCTAAACCCTTAAAACCCATTGCATTTCCTCAGATCCAATTCATTGCTGTTTCAAAGCCAAGTCAGCCTCACTCTAATAGTAGTTCGCTTTCAATTCCAACCATTTCTCATTCTAAGTGTCACGGGGGAAACGCGCTAAGTTTGGATGACCGATTTGGCTGAAATTTTGCATACAGTTAGCGCACACCATGTATAATAACGTATAGAATGCACTACTCGATATTCGTATATTCGCCTTTCTTGTATTCTGTGCATGGATCTTTATCATGGGATAACTTATAATTAAAAAGATACAACAAACGTGCGAACACGAATGGGGCCTAAATAAATAATCCTATGTATAATTAAAAATCAAACACCATTCTACGTTGCAGCTTAATTACACTCCCTTCCTTCTTCCTTTTCGCGTGTACACATCCAAGTGGCAGAAAAAGATTTTCTCGAAAAATGAGTAATCCGTCCGGCGTGTTTCACACGTTATTATACACGGCGTGTATTAAGTGCATGGGAAATTTGAGCCGAACTCGTTACCCCGTAAATCAGTGGCCCGCTCTTACCTTTCGTCCGTTACGGACGGCCCGGCCCTTTAGCTTGTAAGTGTGCCGTTTTTCGCCCGAGGAGAATCGACGTCACGACAGAGTGATGTTGCGACTGTTGCCTTTATCGTTACACCTAAATTCGCCATAGTCACGATGATACCTCTCGAGGGTAAATCGCTTCGAAGTTATAGCCTTGCAGGAACAAAAGTCGTTATAAGAAAGGGTCAGACGGTCGGAATGGCGGGCCACGCGATTCATCGTGATCCCAATATTTACCCCAAGCCCGGGCCGCTCGATCCCGGGAGGTTCAGGGATGAGGATTTCGAAGTCAGCAAACCCGATATGTCCCATCTAGTCGGCTCGGAAACGATTCAACGGACTACATCCGTAACGTTGTGAAAAATGTCTTATTGCGTCCACGGATTCTTGCATTTCTTCGCGTTACGTTGATTGCAACTCATAAACCGGCAATCCACCGCCAGAAACATGCGTGAATACATTTTTAAATCTAATCCCCTTGAGCCCTTTAATTTTCATCTTATGTACAATCAACATTTCCTTCATTATTTGCAAACGTTCAGAATGTTTTGTCATAACGGGGGGATATGTGACGATTTAGAGCAGAGATGGGCAAAAATTTTATTTAAATAAAAATTTCGAGTAACGAATAAAAGTTAAAAAAAATTATTGAGGAACGAAGAGATTAGTTTTATTCGTCAAATAATCTAAAATTAAACTTAATGCCCAACTTTGGTTTATAGTGTCTTCGTTCCTAAAATACTTTCACGAAACCCAGCGATCTAAGTGGTTTGCTAGTAATACGGATGCAGTGATTCCTGAGGTAAAACAGAATACACTGTTGTAGCGGGTTCTTGTCGCGATTCTTGAAATTTTCTTCCCTCAAGACAGTCGTTAATATTGCAGTTCCTTCTCCTGGCTCTCGACACTGGCCAAAAGCATGTGCGAATACGAGGCCCGCGTTTTAACCATTCTTATTGTTCTCCCGAACCGCGGCGTAAAACGCTTTCCACGTTCGAGGGAGTAGCGTTCCTCGCCTCGTCACTTCTTTCTCACGTGTTTCCCCCTACCTCGAGGCAAAAGAAGACGGAGGTCTTGCTATTTCGTGAATTGAACTCATCGAGAGATAGCGAGATGACGCGCCCCTGTGTGCGAAAACATTCACGCGCCACTAACCGAGGTATATTAAAATACTCCTAAGTGTGATTGAAGCCGAAATAAAATTTCTCCAAAATCTCAGATTTCCGAGTTCCTATCTGACAGAGCATTATTTGGTTAAAAAGCATGCAAAGCCATCAAATGCCTATCCACGCATGTCTGGATCGATCTCGCAAGTGAACATAAGTAAACCAATGCAAGGTAAATTAGAACAATCAAATTAAAAAATTAATTTGATTGTTCTAATTTAATCTACGACTCTACACTTTTTGAAGTCGATACAACATATCGTAAAGATTGATATAAACGCGTAAACGCTTAAGCCACTGGCAATTATCGGTATAATTATAAATGCATCATTTAGTTACAAACTGGAGAAATGACGAATACGTTTTTTAGTAATTAAAGGGAGTTCCCGCGTGGAAACTGAAAGGGTTGGCCGAATAGGCAGCAATCGCTGTATTATCTCGTCGAGACATCTGAGAATTTCGAGCAGTCACATCATCTGGCCAGTGTGTATTTTGAACTTAACCCCTTTCTTAGGGCGCGCCCCAGAATCTTATTGCGGAAGCAATAAACTTCCTTCTTGAGCACCCCATTGTCGACTTTCCCGGCCTTTTAGTAACCTCGACGTAATTGTGACGAACGTGGCACTTCCTATCTCATTCAACTATCTCCCTTTTGTAATCCACTCGAGAGATCATAATCGGGGATAAGAAGCTTCTGGACGATCGATAATGGCGTTTTCTATTACTCGAAGCTTCGAGTAGTGCTCGATGCAGACCAGGCACGCTTCTTTCGGACGCTACAGTCCCGAACGATCTGGAATCTCATGGATCGGCCGATTGCCAGATTTCTTTCACATTGAAAATCTTCCTTCTGCATTCTAAAGTTCTCGTGTTCTTTCGAAAGCCGAATCTTTCAGCGCACGTTAAAAAGTTCAGCTTCTTCGTAATCATAAATCCACTGTGCATTTGTAATTATTCTTGAGAGAAATAATTTTAATAGAAGAAATACAAATATCTACGAATATCAAAATTCAACACGTTCACTGCCAGGATCACCAGAATTGGCACACACTGTAGCATATGCGCGAAATTCTGTAAAATATGTTTAATAGCATCAAAGGCAGTGTGTTAAATAAGAATTTCTACTGGACTAAGCATTTGTTTGCCCCTAATGCTTATTGGGAATACTGCTACGTTTCAGAAATTCCACTAACGACAGCCACTGTGTTAAGTTGCCCCAGTTGAAACAATCAACAAATGCCTGAGAAATCAATACGGCAAAATTGCCAATAGTCACTGTAAGCGTAAGGGGAACGAAAAAACAATGCGATCCCTCGACGCGAAATATGAACTCCTCCCACACAATACGACATTGAACAGACCATTCTCCCGTGCATACTTTCAAATGGGCGCGCGAATAACGCGCCAATTGATTGCTCGGGTTCCGAGGCGCACGGCATGGCGCGGCGGGGGTGACGTTCGGTTTCCCGTAATTCAATGATCAATGTTTAATAGTTTATCACGATTGCTCGACGAGAACTTTGTTCCCAGAAAGGAAAAAATATCCTAATTCCTTTTCATCGTCGAAGCTGGACGTGACAAAAGCTGTGGAAAGCTCCGACTCGCTATACATATTTATGAAAATGTTCAATCGAAAGTTCAACATTCAAATGGGATGGTTTTCAGTTTCAGACACCAGAGATTGTTCTTCTCGCTCTCTCTCTCTCTCTCTCTCTCTCTCTCTCTCTCTCTCTCTCTCTCTCTATGACATGAATAGGAAAACGTGCGGTGTTTGGATAGCGGGGGCAACTTTCGCCGCGGAAATATTGCAACGTTTCGAGACGGTAGAACACCGATTTTTGACGCTTTTGTGCACTTTAATAGGACCACGGCGGGACTCTCCATCACAAACGGGGAAGAGAATTGAAAAAATCGGCCGAGCTTCGGAGTGATTTGTTAAGTTCGTCGTATTGCCGATGGAGGGTGACAGGGTGGCCGTTTCCGGCCGCGCTTACACTTGCGCGTTCCTTTCACGGGATTAGAATAGTCGCTAGCAAAGCTGTAGTGAGCTGGTAATGTCCTTCAGGCGTCAAAGTAAACATGTTTCTGGCGTCGGCGAGCCACCTGAAGGAATTGAGTTGCAGATGTGCCCCAAGAAGTACGGAAGTGGGTCTTAAGAAATAAGAAGTTGAGCCCTAAGAAAGGCTAAAAAATTAAGCCCTAAAAAATTAAGAAGTCACCGGATTTTAGTAGCGGACCATCACTGTTTGTGCGCTTCTTAATTTTTTTAAGGGTCATATCAGAGGTTTGGTCGGAAATGGCACATGTTTTACACATCTTGTAATTTTTTCCAAGTCGATCTCCGAAAAAAATGAAGAGAAATAAATATTTGAGAAAAACACGTTTAAAGAATTTTACTATAAACCAAGCGGCATTTTATTCGGAAAAGATAGTAATACTTTAGAAATAAGCAATAAAAAATCGATTTTTCGATTGCCTAGTCCTCTTAAGTCTCTCGACCAGAAATGTTCTTCGTCTATTTTAAGATACGTAGTGATTTCAGAAATGATGGGACGCGATTTAACTCGTTTCAGCGACAGCAAATGCTGTATACGACTTACCGAAGTATTTTCTCTTTTCACAGGAGTGCGATTAGTCATTTGTCGCGATTAATTCATCCATTACACATAACCTGAAGACATTTTTAGGTGACTGGTGAACTCGCCTGTCTGGGTAAACAGGTTAAGGAAGCCTTCTCGTCTAGACTAGACGGACAGTTTTAAGGTCATACAGTCTGAAGCTAATGAAACTCTAGCAAGTTTTCAAATTTTTAACTTCAATTATTCGGTGCTTTTGCTGTGTGATAAGCACAAGCCTTTCGATTGAAATAAAAGGTAGACCTGGAGGTAAACACGATTAATATTCCCTGCTTTTACAAAACTAGGCACCCCCACCCCTAATTTCACGTAGACTACATCATATTCTAATTTCATAAAAATCCCCCAATTTATCCTGGTGTGGCTCAATGTCAAACGGCAGCTGGACTAACACAGTCGTCCACAAAATCTTCAACAGCACCCTCAAACAAGATCTATAAAAAATATATTTCTCGTAAATCTATGTATAACAACTTTATTATACACTCGTCAAAAAATGGCACGCATCACTAATGTAGCCACAGTAAACGTATCAAGCACATTTCTCTCCGTTCTCGCAACACAGCTGATCACACTATCTTCCCATCGCTCCCTTGAGATCACCTCCTCTCTGACAAATTCCCAATATCCCAAGGTAGCCGAAATAATTCCTAATCGGTTTTTAACGTTCTCCGCTAAATCCCTCCGCTAACGAATGAATAGTAAATACGGGGTTCGAGCTTCTCGCACCGTTTTCTAACATTTGTCTGTTCGTCAGGGTGGGGGGGGGGGGGGGAGAGGGGGTCGAACAAGGGAAATAGCCTGTAGTGATCACAGGAGGGAGTGCAGGGTGGAAGGAGAGCGGCGGGTGCGAGGGGTGTATGAAAAGTGCTCGGAGAATGCTTTAAGCTGCCGCCGGGGGGTGGCGAATTCGCACGAATCGTGCCGAGCTGAGCCGAGTGCTCGGTTGCCCCTGTCAGTAGGCCTGCCGCAACGCAGCAGTAAGCGCGCCTTCCACTTCGCGCACAGACTATACGCGCTTCCACGGTCTGAATACCGACGACAACGCGATCTACTTCGATCGACGTCCACCACCGAAGTTCGTTTTTAATCGTGTTCGACGAAGACCGGCGATCGGGCCACAGTATTCGTCGTTACAAGTTTCATAGTGAGCTGACCGATCGGAGTGTCGTACCTCGATTGACGCTGAAATCTGAATTCGTGTTACATCGTGCTGGTAATTTTGGCGACGCTCTGTGAAACTTGGACCACGGTTACATCCCCCCCCCCGCGGTTCGAAACAATTAAAGTGAACGAAATATAAATCGAGGCTCGGTTAACAAAGTATTAGTTACATAAACATCGAACGTCCTGCAAGCCGATATCCTCGTTTGCCCCCTGTCTCTCGGCGACGCGTGCAACATTTCAGAGACTAGCTTCGGAGGGCGAGAAGGAATTTATAGAGTCGATTCAGCTGATTCTACAGCGGTATTATCGGGCGTCCCGGAGGACAGCATTATTCTCGGATCAGCTGGTTATAAAATTGTGAGCGCGAAGAAGACACGCCGACAAGTTTCGCCGATTTCGCCGACACGAATTCCCGCACTCTATCGCCGTGGCGATCGAGCAGCCACGGGGATCGTTGCTAGCGGAGGGCGTAGGACGACTCGAAGTCACTGCGGTGTGCCATGAAGAGACTCCGACGACAGCACGCACGCTCTGCCGCGATAACATCTGATGGATCCTAATGACACCGTTCGGGCGTTATCGTCAGCATCGTCGGGGCGTCTATTTCCATCCTTCGACAGCCGCGTCCCACGTGCAGCCGCGCGCTGGAAAAGAGCCGTCGTTACGTCACTATCGGCGAACGATGACGGGAAGCCCGTGTGAGGTGTAGCCGCGTATGAAACGAGCGTTAATGGACCGTGGACGGAATACGCGATTACACGATCGAGTAGCTCCATTAATAACGTCGAAGACGCCTCGCTGGGTGTACGCACGAAATCGCGACGAGGGGAGTGACGAGTTTAAAAAAAAAAGAAAAAGGACCAAAGAGCCACCAGTTAGCTGCGCTGTCGTCGCAGCGTCTCGTGAATGAGCTACCCCTTGGACGCCTCTTTCCAACGTCGCTGATCTCTCGTTCCAGTAGCAGCGTGGCTGTCATTTTCGATCAACAATACACGCCGCGGGGCTGCGAAGCGTAGAGAAGTTGCGCAGTGAGATTGTGGAAAAGCGAGTGTGCCGTGAAGTTCGCGCGACGGCGTGGGGTGGCTGGGATTCCGGGCGGCAGGAAGGATCGTTTCGAACGCGCAGCTCAGAGCCATTGGAGGATAGGATTCATTGAAACTTATCAGCTATCTCGACCTAGTTGCTGCCTTGCAGTTGAGGGCGATATTCCAACTAGGGGGAGGAGAGGGGGGGGGGGGAAATAGGGGAGGACCCGTCCAGCTGAACACAGACGCAGGATGAAGGGGATGCTTCTGCTGATGAGCGTGATGGCCCGGTTTGTCGCGGCGGAAGTTTTCCTCGGCAACGTCGACGAGCCGAGTAAGTGGTAGAAACTTCTGATTCCCGTCCGGCTATGCTCTCCCAGGGCCACTTAATTACGACGTGAGAGTAATTCTGTTTGCGATTAAAGTATACTATAGACGATGCCAGCACCCGATTGGTTACCTTGCCGGGTCCTCGGGTGGACGCCGAACGTCGCGGATAAAATTCAGTCCCGCCGAAGCTTAATTCCATCAGTATCCCCGTATCTGGAGCTCGGGTCCCCAGCGATCGAATCTGAAATTAAAATTCCACGCGCGTTGGGCAGAGCGGAACGGTGGGTAGGAGGAATGTAGCGAGGTCGTAAAAGCATTAGGGGCTAGCGAGCTAGCAAGGCTCCAGGGGTTAAAGACGCGTCTTGGGTAGCTTTCGGCCACTAGCTCGTTAATGATATGGGCACGCGATAGAGAACAGGTGTTTCGGGTCTCCTAATGAGTGAAAGACACATTTGGAGGCTCGTAGCCTCGGGGGAACCGCCTTGGGGCTTCAGGACGCCTCGAGTACCTACCCCTAGATTTCTTCCGCCCCGCTGTAGCGTATTTCCCGTCTCTGCGCAACATTTTCCAACTTCCTGTTCGATGCCACGGGGCGACATTAAATCTAACACCGTCGAGGCACTTTGTGCTATGTGTAGGAACACGAGCGCTGCAATTATGCCGCGAATTAGCGGCGTTAGACCGTCCGAGGAGACGCCGTCGACAGGCTTGTGTGCCGTTACGAGGTGCTTGTGCGCGGTCAGGGGGCTGTTTCCGCGGGGTGCGTGGGAGTTAAAAAGCCACCAGGGGCGCTGGTATTAATTTCGACGTGACGCGGGGTTGACGATATACGTGGGCAGTATGGAGAATTCGACTGTCAATAGTCGTTTCGCGGGCAGCGCAGGCTGCGCTTCCGTGCCTCACGACATCGGACGGGACCGCAGCCCGTTTATTTAATCGATGCATTATGCAAATTGACATAACGGCTCCACTTCGGATGCAGTAATCGACCACCATCTCTCGACTGATTCACAATGGGACAATGTGTACGTTGAATAATTGGCTGTAGCATGCTGTGGCTTCGAGATCAATGCCAGTGCACTACCCTGATCGTGCCTTAGCCCTCGGGAGACGCAGCAGGCTTTTGGGTATACGTTTTTCCACGAGTCACCTAGTGTCGCCCATGCCTGAGTGACGTGGCAGTGAACGTGCTAACAGGCAGCCGTTGCATGTTTAAGCAGGTGTGAAGGGAGAAAGTCTGATTTTTAATTCCAGGTTGATATTTTAAAGGGTAAGAGCAGACAACAAATTGAAGAAAAAAATCTAATTCATCATGACTTGGAAAATAAGATATGAATATGATTATATAATATTTTTACTTAGTTTTGCTTGACACGAATTTACGAGAAGAAAATGCAAATGATCTTCAGAATTCCAAGTGAGAAAAATATCGAGCAGTGGTCATCGTTTTAATTAAATTTTTATTTGTAAACCAATTGGTATGAATCACTGTGGAACAAGTACCTGAGATCACAGTGATACTATTTCAAGCAAAGATTATAAGAATAAATATAAAAAAGATATTTAAAATTCTAGAAATAAGTATGCCACGCAAGTTATTTATTTCTTTGAAAAAGGGAAAAAATGTCCATTGATACCGACATTGTAATTAGCATCAACCACGTCCTTTCTTGCAATGAAACACTCAGATAACTTTTATCGCTAAGAACGTCACAACTTGGAAAATAATCATTCTCATTTGAAAATTACAGCGCCAGACAGATAAACCTTCTACTGCACACCACGTCGCATTTGCCAGAATTTATCACTGCTACGCTGAAATTTAATTCTCCCGAGTCAGTTTCGTTGCAGGAGAAGTTCGGTTGAATTTCGACAAGTTAAAATATCGCTCTTTTGTTATAATTTTATTAGGAGAATAATTATACACCGTATACCTACACTTATCGTGCTCCCCACTTTGCACTCTATCTTATCGAACAAGTTCTCGATCCCATCGCAACCCAGTAAATTTATAAACCTATGCGATTAAGATCTTAACGATTAATCACCATAAGAAGGAATCGAACTAAAAATGAATTAAACCTCGGGGAACAGCATAAGGGAAATAAATCTTACAATCAATTAAACTTCCTGTCTCACGTGCTCAGCGTTTGATTAATGGAGGACCGATGGCCACTTGGTGGAGGGGATAAGATGCACGTAAGCGTTCTGCTGCCTTCTATTATCAATTAATTAGCACGTCGCGAGGGCATAATGAATTCAGGCGATTAGCGTAACGAGCAGAATTTATAGACAGTGTGCGTGTTTAAACGATGCCCTGTCGATCATTAGAGGTGGTGGAAATTTAAATAGGTATTTTAGTAGTATGAACAAGAGACGTAATAATTAGCCTCTTAATGCTCGAGATGCCTGGAGTGGCCTCTTGGGAGTTATATTCTACGCAGATTGGCACAACACTGAATAATACCGTGACAATTGAATTCTCGTTGCTGCTACAGCTTTCTTGTACGGAAATACCTATGCCTGCACGCGAGTGTGGTTCGAGAATTGCACCTTTACCGATGCTCTTAAACTGTACCATTCGCGACGTCCTGTATACGTATTGTCGGTTTTCTGGGAGCTAACTGGTTCAGCAGTGTACCTTGTAGCTAAATTTTGGTTGGTAGAAATGAATCTTTTATGAAGAATATTAAATATTCATGTGCAGTTACTGTATACTGGTTGCAAGTATCCTATCAGTTGCAGTTAGGAGAAAATAATAATTATTTAGAAATTCAGGACATTGTATCGGGAGAGGTGCAACTCCACTTTTTACAATTTTTGAGTTATGACCTGTAATGCACGTAAAAACAAATTCTACGTCGTTTGGTCCACCTTTCATGGAAATCCGATAACAAATGAGCGATTTATTGCAAATTTTGAAGCTGCATTTCTCTGTCTTCTACAAAATAGCTTCCATTAGATAGTCTTTACCATCGCGAAAGCAAACAAATACACAAATCAATGTAGTGGAAAATAAAATTCCTTCTGTTCATTGCATTCTAAAAACTTGCTACTACGCAACGAGTCCAAAATTTTCCGGTCCTGGGTTTCAATCGATAAGCTGAATACTCCGTGGTCCTCGTTTTGCGTAAAATGAAAAGGCACCGGGGGCCGTTTATCATGGCGACAGAAAAATTATGGTACCGCACGTAACACGACAACGCGGTCCCGAGGAACTATCCCTTCTCTACGTGTATGCAACAACTTAAGGCCGAAGTGGCTAGCATTCCTGTTTGCCTTCCACCTATCCGGGCGAAATTGCAATAAATTCACGATATTACGGCGGCGCTGGGTTTCGTAAATAACGCATAATCGTGCAAAAATTCGATGTTAATACGGGTTCGATCGCGAGGCGCACGGCCGACACACGTCGCGGGGTCGATATATTTCATGAAATATTCCCCGCGGTCTTGTTCTTTTCTCTAAGAAACGTTGATATCGAATAATTTTCGACACGCGAGCCACGTATATACGCGGCTCGTTAGAATATTTCGCTTTAACGACGTGGTAACGTCATAGTTCAACGCGATATACGACATCCCGTAGGCCGTGTTTGATGAAAGTATCAACGTCATTGTAACACAGAGAGTGATGCTCGATCGAGCCGGTCGTTCTCTTCGAAATCGTCCACCAGTCTTTCATTCTAGGTACACAAGTTTAATATTTTAAATATCGACATTTTGTTGGATAAAAGAAATGAATTCCATGGATCTATATAATTGCTCCATTTGGAATACTTTCTCAACTTTTTCTACATATAGGACCGCCATTGTATGAATGTACGTACAGGGAGGATTCTGACGGTTAGAATTAGCAAAGAGGTTTTTCTTTAATTAGTGTCTAATGAATCTCAGCTTCGATGTAGTCTTGCTTCATCTGTGCTCGTCTCTGAAATTTTTCAGCGTACACGTAGAACGTTCGTGGAACGCGAAGGCTGTGTTCCGCAGACATTTCTTGATTAGCAACGAAGGTAGAACAGCGACTCGAAACCGCCACGGAAGTGGTAGCAAACAGGAGGGAAGAGATAACGTTTCCCATGGGATAATGTTCACGTGGCGCAGCACAGATAGCAAAGAAGTGCTGTTAAGATTTAGTAGAGGTTTTACGCGATGAAGAGGCGACGATTCCTCGAATTTTATAATTCATGGCGTAGCGGTAGGGATTCTTATCGATGGGATAATATAATATTTACAAAAACGTTGTCGCCTGTTGAATATTTGAATGCGTCGAATTTCATTTACAGTTTCCTTTCGTTGGCATTGCGTATCCTTTTAATGTAACGGCACGTTTCTGTTTTCTGAGCGACATTAGATCAACGTTCTTGTATTATTCTTCGAAATGTACTTTTCATGAAAAGAAATATGAATAACGTGGGAGGGAACACGAACTACTTAATTATGTACTTGTTTCACATGTGCATAAGTTCAGATATGTTAACAGACGTTTAAAGTAATACCATTCAACATGAATTCTATTTCTGACATTTAGAAGAATTTTTAGCTCGCCACGTGCGTATTCTCCTATATCCTTTATGTATTTTATTCCTACCTCAAAGTTCGTCTAATTTTCCGCCGTATTTCCTCCACTATGCGAAATATTAAAGGAAGTCTTTTAAATAAATTTTATTTCAAGGAGGGTGCCTTCTGTCCTCTTAGATAGGTACCCATCGCATAAAAGGCCCCAGCGAAATACTAAAAAAGAATTTTATCGCTATCCTTAGCAGTCCCTGAGAAGATACCTTGTAACGCTTGACGTGGCCCATCCTGTAGAAATAGATATACTATGAATCTTGGGGAGCACATTGAGCTACGAAAATTGAACATACAGGGGTTAAAGTGGATCGAGCGGATCGTGAGAATTTCAAATGGTGAGATCAAAGGCATTCCAAGGTTAAACATGCTCTTATTAAATATAATATAAAAATTCTTATTGGCCATAACGATAAAACGACAAAACTGATACGAAGTTTAGTACCTATGAGATTTTTCGTTAGCTAACATTACCTTCATCATTGAATGACGCTGTGGACTTTGAATTCTTCCTTTTTATCGTAATGGTATAAAAAATAAATTTATATACCCAATGACACAAGGATAGAGATTGTTATTTCCAAATTCGACCTACGAAAATACCTTGAAATCGTTAATTTTTCAAAACCATCTACTTTATGTCACACTTTCCACTCTTTACATTTTTAAATCCAAGGGGGATACTTAAATATTCTCTTTCTCGCGACTCGCTGTAGATCTTACTAAGGCCTTATCTCGTCGACAGCGAAATCACTCCTTATCAAAGAGGCATTCGTAATTAAAATCGAGCGGAAAAATGTGCTCGTGTATTGCCTGGGTCAGTCCAAGGAAGTTCACGAAACATCGCCATCGTATCAACGTTCCACGATAGGAGACGGTGGGAGACTACAATTACGCGAGCGCAATGACGGAACCCCCGGAGAAATACAGAGAGGGAAGACATCCCCCTCGGGATATCATTCGCGTGTACATCGCGCCTGGGGTTACGTGGAAGGCAGAAAGCTGGGAAAAAGGACAGGTTTCAGTGTCCTCCGCGGGAAACGGAGTAACGATCGGTGACACTGGATAACCGGAAGCAGCGCGTGGCATCCTGCCTTCGTAGGTCTGCGCACCGTGGACATATTCCGTTTCGTGTCTCTCTCCTGTCTGTGACTTAAGGGATATACCCATTTCGACGGCAAAAAGAATCAACTGCTTTTATTACATATTCTAAAGGGTTCACATCTCGAAAACGTGTTCCTCGAGATTTACGCTACGACTCGGCGAAATGACTAAGTTACAGAAATTCGAATTTTCGAACTGTGAGATTCGGGACGCGTGGGTTTTGTGGGTTCAATAGTGTTACGGTAAAAGTCACCACCATGAATGAATAAAGATCGCAATGGGACCAGAAAAATTAGACTACGGAACTGAATAGGTATTAGGAAAGTGACAAAGCACTCGATTCGTCATAATTTCATCAGCTTCTCTTATTTTTCAGCTTCGATATAAGATGTAATAATATACTGGTACTTCTAACGAAAGCTTTCCTCTCAATGGATGCGGTGGACCACCACTGACAATGGAAATATAAATATTTTCCATTTTTCGATTTGATTTTTGCCGATCATTCTTAACATTTGATATAAGATATCAAATCCATTATATCCATCAATATCCATTATCGAGAAGTGTTCAGTGTGTATGCCGAGGAGAGAATTTTAATCGCTAAGCGTTGCACCTGCGAGACGAATTCCTGGCAGTAGAAGTTTGAAAAATTTCGTGCCTGCTGCAGGACCCTTTACATGCTCGCTCTTCTCGCGTTTTAAACACACCGCAGTCTCTCCAAAACGCTCTGAAGGTATAAAACTGATACCACCCAGTGGTTGCCTTTACGAGCTTTTACCTCCGTACACGTGCAAACACATGCAGCGCCTCAGCCACTTTGACGCGAACGCATGTGTACATTTCTCGACACTTCGTTTTTTAAACATTTCAGTCACATTCGCACCTGCCAACATCTATCGCTTCCACGATGCTACGAAGAATTGCCACAGAATGTTAAGTCGCGGACTCTATCGAAAAATTAATAGAAAAAGAAAATCGTAAATGAAGGAACCTTCGAAATGTACCATGAATTTAAATTCCATTTACTTTATTCAAAATTTCACCTATACTGTAATACAGATTGTCCTTTAATGTGCCAGCGTAATATAATTTGCTTGAAACGCGTAGCATTCGAGGCGATTATTGCAATAAATTACGAACAGTAGATAGCTCTAATGCAGAGTGAAAAGACTTAATAGATATTAATTCAAACAGAACAGTAATCCTGCCCAAGTTAAGTCACAATATTGTACAAGTTTCCCTCGCTCTACCTCATTATTGTAGTTAAGCAACGGTACAACAATCTCTCATCATAATTTTTCTGAGATTCAAATAAATATACTCGTTTCAAAAATTTAAATATATTCAGATAATCGATTTACTGACATAACTAGGAAAAATAATGTGTCAGCCTCGAAACAAACTACCCTCGACTCTCGAGGCACAGAACAGACAGCGCATAGGCAATTTGTCCTAACAGTTATCCAGAGCATTTCCAAGAAGAACCATCTAAGAAGAGTCACCTAGTTTTTTAATTACCGGAAATAAGTACTTTATAACAGCGCTTATCATCAACGTAATTAAATTACAAACTGTAAAAAGGTATCAGGATTACGGGAGAAGCTATGAACGGCAAAGAAGGCTGGGTGATCACTTCATAAATCACTCTGAAGAATTTATTATCGTGGACCTTCGTAGAAATAGTTGCCTTGACAGAGGAGTCTCGAGAAAGAGCAACGAAGAAAATTAAAGGGCCACACCTGTGCACTATGAAACAATGCTTTCTGGGTTTCTGCATTCTCATAAGGTACAATGTACCGAGAACATCGCTCCAAAATATTATGTTGATATCTCCATTGTAAAATAAGTTACGAAATTTTAGATGGTCTAATTTCAGCAGGGCGAAAGTAAATATTTCAAGCAGAATTTATAATGCTACTAGGATTCTCTATAAATTAGAATCTATTTATTAGTGAATATATATTATTAAGATTTTAGTAAGTTATTACAATGTCGTACAAAGTACGTTAGAAAGTTTATAAACTCGTTTGGTTTTTACTCCGAACAAATAGTTTAACCAACTTCTTCAACATTCTTACACATTTTCCTATGAAATTTTATTCGATAATACTTAAATATATGTATTATTAAAATGAAAACATATTGGAAGAGTGACAGTTGATGTTTTACTACAGAAATTTTACTGTTCCAAAGTTTAAGTTCTTTTTTAGCTAATTGACGCGCACATAACCCCCTAATTTGCTTGAAAAGGAGAATCTGGCTTAGAAAAGCGGAGGCACGGGGTGCTTTCACAAGAGGATGAAAAAACGGCGAAACTGTTCGGACGGGGCTGAAACCAACCGATACGTGGTGCGAGAAAAACACGAAACTCGGGGTATTCCAAAGTTCAGCAGGGTCAACGAACGGGCCAGTGGCAAACTTTCAGCGGGAACCACCGGCTGAAAATTT
Organism: Andrena flavipes; assembly: GCA_963971345.1. Taxonomy (NCBI): domain Eukaryota; kingdom Metazoa; phylum Arthropoda; class Insecta; order Hymenoptera; family Andrenidae; genus Andrena; species Andrena flavipes. Next base: position 1,036,183 of record OZ020481.1, read on the forward strand.
TCCGCAAACTGCCGTCGAATTGTGACTAATGTGTCAGTTGGTTCCCGTGCCCTGGGACTTCCAACTGTTCGATTTCTCCATGCCTGTCCCGGACGATGTTTCGTCAGGCACAGTTCACGAACGTCGCATTCATAATTAACTTGTCTCACTAACGTGTTGGCCAAATGGAAACCTGCTACCCAATTCCTCGGGTTCGAACGATAATTATTATGCTAAGGCAGTGACAGATGTACAATAATCAAAGTACGAGGCAAAGTACTAGATTCTGTTGCAGGTTATTCTTAGTTCTATAGCAAGATGGTAGTTTATATTAAATCCGTGCGATTAGGACGATATGTGGATAGTATTGCCTCGTAATTAATTTTTACTCATTTTTGGGGTAGTTGTTCCATTGGGTTTTCCGGATGGAAAGATTTCGGAACGATCACCCGAAAAGCTACAAATATTTTCGACACTTTTTAACAGTTGCTGTTAATACCGAGTATACATGAAACGTACTTTTCTACACTCCACCCTAAAATAAAATTGCCACAAAAAAAAAAGACAGCAGACTATTGCTACCCACCATTTGAATACATCGTCCACAATTCCTCCCTTCGTTTTAAACATGTCACCTTCTTCCTACGCAGAAACGACGCCTTTTTTTTATCCCAGAAGAACTTTATAGCAGAAATAAATCATAAAGCGCTCTTCCGTTCGACGATCGCCCAGCTGCTTTCTCGTCCCGTCGCTACAGTTCTATCGATCCGCTGTAATTCTTTATATCTGAATTCCGAGAAGTGTACGCTTCTTGGAAACGCTCGCCCTCGCCTCTCGCCGATTAGTTTCTCCTTGCTCGGCAGTGGGGTGGGGTGAAGCGAAATGTAGATTCGTGGAAGTTGGCGACGATCGATCTTCGCAATGGATACTGGGCCTGGCTTAGCCAGTAATGGATTTAGATGGACTACGGAGTACGATTCCGAGTTTCGTTGCCAACGCTTTCCATGCGCCGGAAACTTTGAAAAGCAAGCCCCCGTCCCCGTTTGTCCGCTGGACCTTTTAAAAATCGCAACGCATTAGCCGCTTCGAAAACCCTCGCCGTTTTATACACACCGGGGTTGGGACGCGAGAAATGTTTTATGTAGGGCATGACGGCTCGAATATCAAAATACTCACGAATTCGGAATGATTGATCGCGAATATGCGGCGAGAAAAACCAACGGATTTATGTTTGATGCGTGTGGGGAACGTTTAGGTGTAGGATAATTTTGGTCGTCGTCAAGACATGGCAGATCTAAGGGAATAGACATTGAAGATAACGAGGGTGAAGAGTATTAGGGTTGTGTAGGGAACCGTGTTATCAATCTTCCTGTTCTCCTCTGTATTCATGTTTGCGGTGAGTTTATGATATTGACGTTAGGCTTTAAAATAGTCCTGCTGTACCTGGATTTTTATGCAATATTCGTAATATTAGTCTTTTTCGCGTTAAGCAATTTCATAAGAAAAATGTTAATCAATAATAATATAGACGGAAGGTTCCTAAGTTGTCGAATATTTGCATTTGTGTACCTAACTGTATAATATCAAGGGTTATTTCAACTGCTTGTAAACCGAAATTTTTGTAAATCCATAGTGCAATTAAAGAGAAGATCTCTTCGTGTCTAACATACAAAATGATTCGTTATTCAAATTGGAAGAGGACGAGTCCTCGTTAGATCACAAGAAAATTCAAAACGCAGAATAAACATTTCGAAACCGTGGTTTCGTCTTTTAGGAAAAATAATTTCGAGAGCTAGTTCCCCGCAAACTCCGTAATTACATCGCATTAACTTCTACTCCACCCTAATCATTAGCCTAATTATTCGCGCGCGCCCAAAGCAGCTAATAAAATCGACTAAAGTAAACCAAACATTCTGCATACTTTCGCCGATTTGATTTTCTCTCAAAAAACATCTCGCATCCCTTCACTCGCTGCCTCACATTTCCTCTCCGCAATCGAGCATTCCCCCCCGTCCCGAAATTACAATTCACCAGCCTCAATTAACCCCTCCCCCCATCTCTGCCCCGGAGCATCAAAAAACCATCAATACTTTCTCTTCAGGCGCTGAAACCACGCGCAAAAACGCCGAGGGAATCTCGCAATCACAGAAATCCCAGCCACCCTTTGAAGAGCCACCGTCGATCGGCATCGGTGGGTCCCTTTTTTGCGATGCAAATTTCAGAAACGCTCCATACACACACCCGTGCAAAGCGACGTAATACCGTGTGTTCACTGATTTCCCCTTGCCATCGATGTTTGCCCCCCTCCCCCTCCACCTCTGCCACTGGCCGCCACCCCCCCCCCTTCCTCCCGCGCACACACGGGCCTCTACCCCCAGATTGCCGATTATCGGATGGATCGCGGTAGCATGTTTATCGCGCCAGCCATAATTCAGACCACGGCGAAGAGAGTAAAGAGATTTGCATATAAAACAAGCAATTTACTCCGTATCGACGGGTGTGTGTGTGCGTCGGAGGGGATGGTGGTGGTGGCGGCCTGTGGTCATTATTCCTGCTTTAAAGGATAATGGAATAAAGCGGTCGCCTTGTGTTCCGTTTTACATCGTTATACCGGTTATCGGGAATTTGCTTTGATTATATGCCGGAAACGCAACGGCAATTTCGATGCCCGTTATCAACTATCGGGCATAATGGATGGACACGACACGCTGCTAACGTGTCGCTTTTGATATTTTGGTCGCGGTGAAATCCGAACGACTAACTTGCCCGTGGGTAATCCTCTTTCTATGTGACGGTGATTTCCCCCCTCCCCCCCATCCCCCTCCCCCTCCTCCTCTGCCGTTCGCCGGTGCCTGGGGATCGAGCCGCGCTAAATCCAAATGGACTCGATGCGCTTTCGACGGGATTATGACCGATATACCGATAATCGGTGGGAACGATGCAGCTTTTTTTTCCTTTTTTTTTATGTTATGGCCATCAGTAATAGCGATGAAGGACAGTGGTGGGTCGGGGGTGGAGGAGTCGTTGGGAAAATCGAATAACAGCATGATCAGATAAAGGGTGTGTAGTGGGAATGTTGTAGATTTTGGTACGCCGTGTGTATTTGGTAAGGATGTTTAATTTCTTTTTTGTGTGTTAGTGTTCCGATAATGCGACGTACGAATGGCAGAATATTCGGTTAGTAGGGAACTGATACTGGAGGACTCCACTGTCCTAAATTGTGGTCGAGAAAAGTTGCCCAAGTTCCAAGCTGAAAAAAAGTAGAACCCGTCGAGTACTAAGTTGCATTTCCTCCTGACTCACCAGTCGAAAAGCAACGAACCGTGAAACGCGTTCGTGGTTCTCCTCATCCTTAATCTGCTTTCTGCTTATCCCACTTTTACAGGAAACAATCGAAAGCCAGCCTCAACTGCGACGCTACACGTCACAAATCCCACCCCACTCGTTTCGAAATCCAATTCGTCTCGCGATAAAGCGTCCCGTCCGCAACATCCGCGAATCTTGGTGTGTCCTCTCCCTCCATTTCATTCTTCCGTGCCTCCATTCATCCCGTTGCAATCTCTTATTAATCTCAATACTCCTCGACAACCGAACAGTTGCCAAGTGACGTTACCTCGCCTCTCCCATTTCTCGCAGAGTTAAGCAAACATTTTAGTTGGAGCCGCTGTCACAGATTAACGATTACTGAAACAACAATAGCTCCTTGGCTAGATCATTAAAATGTGGGCAATGAAAGATTCAGCGAACTCGAGCGCAATACGTAGAAAATTTTTAAGAGCGTAGAATACATTTACTTGACACGAAAGTACTTTATTAGATATATTCTACCTTTCGAATACCAAACTTTCCCTTTTTTTCGGGTGTTTCTTTTGCTTCCCGGCCGGAACCATTTCCTGTTGACGCAGAAACTCAGGCGCTCCAATGTTGCGCTCGTTCCTTGAGCGCTGCGCGGGCTAATACTGAGAGGAAGGCAGGATAAAGTGCTTCTCGACAAAAGGAACCGTGGAATCCCGAGTTTCGAGTAGACGGGATGGAAAAATGCAATATGGGCCGTGGCGCGCAAAAGATAGCGTGCGCCGGGACGAGTGGCGTTTTCAGACAAAAAGCACGGGCAATCATAGCGGAAGATGGAATGCAAAAAGTTCTTCAACCGGTAAACGTCCCCCCGCGACGTTCCTACAGGAGGAACTCCTTGGACGAGCGTCATTATTGCTTTGCATTTATAGCCTTATCTTCCGCCCCTTTCCCTGTTTTCGTGTGAAAGTACCTTCTCCCGGGGGACGAACGGTGTCGGAAGAAAGAGAGAAGCCTGTATTAGACAGGAATCATCGATACTCAAGGGTTAAAGTCTTGGAGTAGGGACGGAGTTTTCTAAGTTTCTAGGGACTTCATTTTTTCATTGTAGGTATCTGTTGACTAAGCGTTGTTAACTAAAGTGTAGTTTATTTAAAATTAAGGTTTAAGTCACCATTTTTCTAGTTTCGAATTTACGGCGAACGCTACGATCTCTATTTTTTAAACAAATTCGAAAGCAATAAAATGATGGGACTCGTACCAATTTCACGCGAACTACGTCACATTTTCATTTCATCTAAATCTCTGGTTTCAATTGCGAAAAATAGTGAATATGATATGGAGCAACCTACCATTTAATCGATAATTCTCTTTAATGCAGTGCATCGTGCGGAATTACACGCGAAGCTATAAAAATTTCTCCACACCCCGCGTAGTACGATTTTACGCAATATCTAAACGTTCCCCAAAACCACTTCCCTCGACCGTGGATCGCCCACGGAAGATGAATTCTGGGAGATAGAAATGTTAAACGATCCCCGTGTGCAGACCTGTGGACGGCACGTTCTTCCTCTATCTTTTTTTGGTGGGTCAGTTATATTTCAGTGTCCAAAGTATTGGAAGAACGATTTTAGATATCGAGATCGTTCCTCATGGTTAGGCGCAGGTCCCGCTAACGCTGTCCCGTCTCTGACACGCTTCACCGCCCTTCTCCATCGAGTTCGTATAAATTCGTCATCGCGGAATCGGCGATTAGCATAACAGTATCGCGATAGGGGGTCCGCACGCTCGAGAACGTAGCTTTTCTTCCACGCAGTCCTTCCGCCGATCGTAATCTTGCTGGGAGATATTCGAAAGCTCGTGAATCCTGGCGTAAAGACGATAACGTCGCTTTAGTTTCGATAAGCCTTTTTTTAGGGGGCAACCCCGCCGGCAGGGAAGCAGGAAGATTGTATCAAGATACACCGCTGATCGGACCAAATGATTATTCCGCCGTAGCGATTGCCTCGAAAAGGAGGAAACAGCTGATAAAATCCCTTTTATTACTCTGCCATGGGTATTTTATCTATGCGGAGTACGAACGACTACTGCTCGCGAATGAATGCCATGTGTCCAATTAGATAGGACTGTTTTGTTTGATTGGCTCTTACTCGGGGATTATAAATCTGTGTTATAATTACATCTGTGTGGGCGAAAATGCGAGGCTCCTTGACCACTGTGCCGTTAGGGCATGGCTGGATCTAATTGTAACAAGCAGTCTGTGTTATCACGAAAGTTTGCACCTGAGGGAATCTTTTATTTAATTTCGAAGAATTAATGGAGATGTGTCTGATGCTGATTTTCAGGGAACAATAATTTCCTTGCATATGTAGTGTTATTATCATTCACAAGCGTGTAAATGCTTAACGTTACTCTTAATCTTGCAAATAATACTACCTATCACCCGTGTATATGCGACGTAACAAGTGTTAATGAAACTTTGACAACTCGATTAAGACTTCATACTCTAAAGTGTCGCGACTTAACCGACTGATTCCACAATTAAGAGTGGCTCGTACCTCGCCCTAATGACTGGCGAAATCGAGGGTCTTGGTAATCGCGATGTAACTCCGAATCGTTGCAAAACTTCATTGAGCCCGCCAGGCTGAAGAGACTAATGAATCCAGGCCGCAAAACAGAGGGAACCGGTCTCATTAATATTCGTACCCACTTGGAGCCACTCGCCGAGCCATAAAGTCAAATTAAACCGTACGATATGCTCGTCGATGAAATCGGTACAGTGGGGTTTACAATTTGTCCTTGTTAAATAACTCGTTAACTTGATCCGCGGGTGCTTCGGAAGGAGGGAGAAGCATCCGGGGGCTGGAATTTACATTTCATTTGTACGTCACACACGAGTGAGCGCGATGAAACGGTAACATGAAATAGTGAAATGTACGGGGTGATTCGAAAGTCGAGCTAGAAAATTAACAGGCGTATTCTACGGTTCAGAGATGAGAAGAGGGTCCTTGTATGACCATTTCGACGTTAGAACTACTGACGATAAACATATATCGTATGTATAGACTATAGAGTTTTCACAGTGGGAGATTACAGTTATCTAGGTACATTACATGTATAGGATGTCTCTGAACATGATGGCCTCCTCGAGGGAGGTCGCAGGGAAAGTAAAATGAAGAAGACGCGTTAGAAACTCGATACTGCGTTGATAGTATCTACAGTTTTCAGGAGACCACCTTTTTCAGAGATAGGTACGTACTCTGTATATATTGTTACACTATTGAAATAATTAATTTGTTACTACGAATGTTATCGCGCCGGTTTATAGGCGAATGAATTAACATTCGCAAATGATGGCTGTCCATTTACCAACTGAGGGCCTTGAAAAAAGGTTGCTGCCAATTTCTTGTACAAGTTTATATGAATTTTTAAAAATCGATTCCACTACTAAATAAATCTTCTCGGAAACAAAGCCTCGTTCGAACAAAGTTATTGTACAATTTCAACCAACTCACGCACGAGATTTCATTTCATTTGTAATTACATCATATTCACCGATATATTCTGCTGCTTTCTACTCGTGTAAACGTGTATTTAACCGACTTCAAAAACGAAGGGGTTCTACGTTGGATGTGTATGTATTTATGTATGGTAGTACGTACTATGTTTGTCCGTGAATTTCTCCGAAACTACTGAACCAATTTCCGTGATACTTAGTACTTATTAATACGTATTTCCAAAACGATGTTCTACAAGCTAACGAAATTCTTACTTCCGAATGTTTGGCTTCCTTTGGCGCGACGAATCATTCTCTACCACCTTTTTTCCGTCGTCAAGGCGAATAAACTTTGAAAGTTCGGCCATTTATTCCCAGGACACCCCGCGAAGCAGGCACGAGGCGCAAAATGAGCCCCAGCACGCGCGGGCTCGTTGGATTTCTACCGCGCGGATTTTGCCTGTCGCTTCGACTGTTCGCGGTTACGCTAATCCGCCCACGCTAATGAGTCCTTTGCAAGCGAAATATCGCGCGCGGCGCGATACACGGGGCTCGAAACTATGAAAAACGTTAGCATGTAACGTTATTAAGAGTGCCGCGGCTGGTAGTTCGTATTTGTCAGAATACACGTCGCACGTTAATGACCGTCGACGCGGACCTTAGTCGAGGCGTCCTGTTAGGATTATTTATGCATTCCACGCGATCCTGACCGTAATGCCTTTTGTTTTTGCAGCGTCGCGTTTGAACTGCTTGTCGTTTCGCGTCGTTTCGCAACCCCCATTGTTGTAATGGCCAGAGGCTATTAGCTCTCGAAACAATGCCTGTCCTTTTTTCCCGCCCTGCAGTCATGTACACACACAACGGTCGAGAAAGGCTGTTTAAGATCTTTGTCGCACCGGTGGCGATAACCCATGTTGCCACGTGTCAATTTCATTTTTCAAGCGCCTCCATTAGCGACCACCCCTTCGTTGGCCATTTGTGCGTATCTTTTCGGTGAAAATGGCGAGTGAGTAAAATGTTCCGGGCAAAAGTGTTCGAAATTACAGTTACGTGGTTCGATTGCTTGCCAATTTCATTGACAATTTTCACGGCTGTAAGATTGCGAGCCACTCGTTCGAGTGAAAGCAGTAACACTAAGTATTATTCGAGGCGGTGCAGTTTATCTTAGAAGCGTAGAAAGGAAGTTGTGTTGTTAAGATTTATAGGATAGAAAGTTGGAGATTATTGGTGACTAAATGGTCGGTGTTGATTAAAGGGAACATAAGATCGATGAAGACAAGGAAGGACCAGGTGTACTTTCCAACGTGATTTTATTATAATATTTTAGCATCATTCTACAATGTTCATCTTTGAAAACTAAAAAGCTCAACATTCTTCAGGATCACTAAAGAAACATCAAATTATGGATTTGTTTTTTAGCGAACTTCCTTTGACCAAAAATTGTTAATTATTTCGAGGGTAAGAGAATAATAACGCGCCGATGTTTAAGTGGAAGCCTTCTAACACGAGACTAGCGCACACAACGTCTCTGTGCATTAAATTATCATTTTATAACTCCCCGAGAGATCATTCTTTTTTTTTGTCAACTATACCTAATACTACCATGGTACAAGCATGCCATCCTATCTAGGAAGATGGGTTAGGTCCATGAAATCTCGGAAAATGAACCTCCAGAAAAAAACAATACATACTCCGAGCATTCTCATTTGCCCTCTGGAGGCAAACATTTCTTTCCACGGACACTTCCCCTCATTCCCCTGAACCGAGATATTTTAATTTCCACTGTGAAACAACCCCCTCCGTGTACACCAAAACCGATACAAAAATCACCCTCCTCCCTGAAAATCACATAAACGAAAAAGGAAATAAAAGGACAATCCTCGGATCACCGAGAACCTGCCAGCATTCACGATTCTCGTTAATCATTGTCGCCGCGATCCTTAAACGAAAATCTTTCCCTTTCGAGCATTATTTATACATTCCGGACGATCCCGATCGTCCTTTTATTACCAGTCCCCTTCCATTCCTTTCCTCAGCCCCCGCCGTTTAAGCCGTTTATCGTTCAACCGTGGTCTCGTCTCCGCGTCCGATCGAAGCGCCGAGATTGCCAGCGGAGCGCGTCAGGCGTGACCCGATAAAGCTGATTTTAGGTCGCCACACCAAGATCACTCTCTAGACCCCCCTCTCCCGCGCCTCCCGTCCACCGTCTTACCGCCTGGTTCCGTGCTCTCCTTCTTATCAGCGGCTGGGATCCATCTTTTGGTCCTGTTCCATCCTGCAGGCCACGAACTGGTCGAAACGGAGGGCGGGGGGGAGAGGGAGGGCAGCTGAGGGGGCCCGCAGGATCTCAATGGGGGGCTGATTGGTCCGCGCGATTCTCCGTGTGCCCGCGATTGTCTCCCGTGCGCCCATTGCCGAAGAAATCCTGCAAAGAGGAGCCTCAAAGGCCGCGAGGCGAAAAGAAAGAAGCTTGGGGAAAGGGCGGCGGGGGCACGGGTGAAAGGGGACAGAGGATTCCACCACTTTCCTTCGTTTTATCCGTCGGGGTTTGGAATTCGGCTGTGACCCGTCTCCGACGCTTGATCCTCTTCTCACGCCCCCCCCCCCTGCTGGTGTCAACGTTCGACGCCGATGGGCACGGCGTCGATATCAATCGCGTGACTCTCGGCCCGTCGACGGCTGACTCCGCGGGCTTCTTGAAATAATTACCCGACGACATCTCCTTTGGGGCATCGATTGACGGCGAGGTCGACGACACACGACGGTATTTTAGTCAAGATATTGTGGTTTTCTCTTCCCTTCTTCTTCACAGTTAATTACGTATGCGGTGCCAAACGACGTAACGATATATCGCTGCTTGGCACTTATAGTGGCGTTACTCAAGGAATGTGAATTTTACAGGAAAAACAGTTTAAAATTTGCATATGATTAATGGTTGAATTCTGGTCGCATAAGTTCTTTAAATTCACTCTGCTTTTGCATCCATCCAGATTAAGGGTGGATCACCCTCTTTTGAGCTGAGTTGTTACTCCAGAAAATTTAATTCCATACTCTAGGTACTACCAGTCTGTATAACTAATCTGTGTAACAAATTTCAACTTTATAAATTTAATTTTTTATATTATATTATATATTAATGTTATAATTTAATTTTAAGTAGTCATTGTGAGACCAAATAGATTCTTTTCCTGGATAGAGGCACGTGAATGATATCGTTCTGATTTTTCAACACAGCATGTATTTTTCTCAATACATAAACATGTTATTATGTAATAATTCAAATTCTTTACAAGTAAACTAAATATATGGCAAAGGTAATAACAGGAACGCAAGAGAAGACAACAGATAAAAAGCAGGAAAAAGTTTTCATTTGCAGCTCTCTTTGTGAACCGTCTCCTTACTTTTATTAGATACGTACCACTAGCAAGTAGATTCGCCCTATATGTGGTCAGCCACTGATCAATTAGCTCGCGCTGTGGACGCAACTAAGTAAGGTTGCACTTCAAATTCAGTTACGAACATACCTCCAGAAACTAGTCCACTTTGTTATACGTATAGTATTGGAAATGTGTTATTTCGAAAATTATATACGTCCTTTATAGTTTATTCAACAACTTCAGGCTTCCCCATTTCTGCACATGGCTCGTTGCTTTACTTTATATACTTATTTTTGCATTATGACTTGCACGATTTGTCATGAAATGAGCTACAAATTGATGAATTTAAACCAACATATTGCCATTACAAAAAATTCAAGTGATCACAGAATATCATACATGTGCATCTTACAATTAGAAAAACCTTACCTCACACGATATCATTCTCGATAGTAAAAAATCGATATTACAGCCATACGAGGATTTGATATATCTTTCCTGTAATCACTAAAGCACTTAAAGAATGAAGCACTTGATCCATTATTCAATCAATAGCTTCGCGGTAACTCCGTTCCCTGTTTCTCAAGTAATAAACTTAACAACGATTATCCGTAACGAAAGGCAAGCAAATAATTTTAATACTGCCGTAGAATTATTCTTCTTATATGATAACCACAGAATTGCAGTGGCTAGTAGCCAGTTCCTACTTCGCTGGTAATGAAGATTTGCCGTAATGAAAGATAAAAAGCGAGGTACGGCCGGGACGCGAAGCGAAAGGTAGATTGGAGAGAAAGGAGAAAGGGAATCCCTTTCTTCGTTTTATCCCCTGGATCCGGATTCATTCGGCTGGTCAGCCACGTAGCCATCGACTTCCTATAACGTTCGGGACTTTTATACGCTTCTTGGCCTCCAACGGTCGGGAAGAAACATTGCTGGCATCAATCGTGAAGAACGGGCGTGATTTTCTTCGATGAAACGGCTGCCCAAACCACGAATCCGCGGGATCCTCGAAACAATGATCTATCGTGACCTTCTTTGTCATAATGCCGAACGCCAGCAAGGACTTCTCGTTTCGAGAAGAAATTTCACAATTACTTTCCTGTCACACGTGAGCACGATATTTCAATTCCCATTGTAGTGTCATAGAATTGTCCATGGGTGTCCCTAGCAGCAGGCTATCGAAAAATGACGCTAATTTTGGAATATTTAGCTACGAGCGTAGGATTGTCCGTCGAGGCTTAAGAAAAATAAAAGGCAGTAGTATGTGAACCCTGAACGATGTGAAATATGGATTACATTAATTATATTAAACTAAATATATTTATTTCATATATTTATTAATTATAACAACCTTCAAAAATTTCCTGGAGCGACCACTTTTAGTCTCCAGAATGGACAGCCAATCATAAACAATTCCATCTCATAAATTTTTATCCTGAAAAGTATCCACCGTGAACCCACTTCGCGCGAGGCCTCGAATTTATCGCAGCTTCAAATCTCTATGTAGTATGAAATTGTAGCAAATGCAGCCGAAAACGATTGTTTAATTTGTTGAGTAAATTGGTTGTGGCATTATCTCACGCGAGGCACGGGCAGGAGCCACTTCTTGGTGGGCGACGAGGGTTACTGGCCCTTTTAAAGCGTTTATACCATCGCCTTCACGAAAATCGAATGCCAAGTCCGTGAAAAGGTTAGTGCCTATCTACAGGCTGGGTAAATACGCTACACGTCGGAGGACGCGACCGGTCTTGTTGCACCTGCTCCAGGGAGATATTCCTGCGAACACGTCGACTATCGCACGCTATCCCGCATAACAATCTCTCACCTTTTCCCTGTTCTTTTCGCTGATGCCATTTCCTTTCAAAGTTAACCGATCTCCACTTTACCACTTTACTACCTCTTTTCGTTGTCATTCATCCTACGCTTTCTACCTATAGGTATTCACTGAGTTTTCTTCGCCTTCGTTTTTCGACTTCCAGATTTTGGTACTTACATACGTAGTTTTGATTGTTTTTTAGGAGATAGTTTCCTTTCGTTTCCTCTCCACTCTATTCTTACTTCAGATGTTAGGTGTGTTTTGATGTATTGGGTCGGTACAAAAGTTCGTTCGATCACTGTCAGGTGATGTTAGGTTTACGGAAATGTCTTTTTTCTAGTACACTTACTTCTACTTTTATCAGAAATGTGGCCAAGGACATAGAGAAAATACTTTGATTAAAAAAAAATGCGACACCCTGTATTTATTCATTCTACGATATCGTAACAACGATCTTCTTGTCGAAGCAACTCGCTATTACCAATTTCGAAAATCCCTTCTAACTCTAACAAGCTTAATCTCCGAACCTATAGTGCCCAAGCATCTCTTCCTCAATCTAGTAAGCACCAAGTAATCTCTAAGTCCCGCAACACCCTGTATGAACAGCCACTTCAATAATCATTCGCCCCACAGGTCTGCTGAATTGCAGTAGCTTCGTATTATGACTAATTACACCACATATATAATTTTTTATTAATTGTTATCAGCGACTCATTGTCGATTGAAATTATTAATTAGATGCTACAGTTTTTGGTGAAATGTAATTTGTTTTAAAAATTCCAAGACTTACAAGACGTTTTTGGAATTCTGAAAGTACGAAGTGATTTACAGAGTAATTTTGATTCTTGGAATTAAAATCGTAACTTGGTTCTGCCTAGAAGCTTTCTTTTCAATAAAAACCATATTTAATGATTGATAAGGGAAGCTATTTAGGTTGCATATCGTTAAGAGTTGGTGATGAGTTATTGGTGCAAGATCAAACGTCGAAAAATTATCAAGTCGATGCAAATAAAATATTTTCTCAGTTAAATGTGAAGACGTCTCTCTCTCTCTAACTCTCTCTTACTATACATCGTTTATTATGCCTCCACTATCGTTTGTTATCCGTCCCCGTGAACGGGCGAATATTACAGTAGTACACTCGAGCATTGGCGCACCTTAGGAAGGAGGAAGCGTATGCGCGGACAAACATGGTCTCATGTATCGCAAGTGGTATGGCTATTGCATTAGGGAAACGGGCGCAAATACTGGTGCAACGTGTAACGTCTTGGAATAAGGGGATCCGTATGGCTGAAATTGATAATACGAGCCCTTTATATCATCTCTCGTGGTCTTAGCCATGAGCAGCTCAGTTTATCGTCGACAAACGGAACACTGTCATTTACTCACGCGTAATTTCACCGAACACCACAGTGGACCGACTCCGTGTAGTCGATCGAACTTATCAGCCAAGAGATCGAAGCTCCGAGAGCATGAATTCGAAAAAGTAAATAATTTATCCAGCAGATAAGTTAGTATTATATGTAGACTCCGATTCTGTTAATTATAAGATAAGTACGGACGGATAAAATCCCACGGCTGGTCCTGCAAATTATGATCTTACCATCATAGTGATAATAATCCAAGGACAATCTGAGCAATAATCTATAAACACAAACAGTGATAATGTTCCGTCATAAGCCTCTCGAGTACCTTCGAATGTCATCCCTCATCCCAAAATTGTGCGCGTTTCTACTGCCCCTCATCTTTTGATTATCCGTTGTTTGCCCCTCTGACTGTCTCTCTTCCTCTCTCTCTCTCTGTTCAACCCTTCATGCAAGGCGGCCTGTCCCTCGTGTTGACGTTGGAACGCTGGAATAGTACACTCAATCGTAGACGTATGCAAAGATAATGTCCGACCGTTTACACAGCAGAACGATCGTCTCGCGTTTACGCGTCATTTGCCTGTCACATTACAGAGCGCACGTGTGTTCACAGTAAAGCTCTTCTTTCCCGTGTGCTTGAATAACTTCGTGAAAACGTCTGAACGCGAGGAGGGTGTCGAGTATTGACACCGAAGAGTGTTGTCTCGGCTGGGTTAATTCCAGCCAGCGTATGAAAGAATCTCTTCCAGTTTGTCCGGCATGCGTGTGAAAATTCTTTTCCCTCGCAATGAATTGTTGGTATCTACATGAAACCACAAACAGCAGTAAATCAATCCTTGAAGTCGAAACCTAGTCACGCGCCATGCATTTTCGAAATCGATTTTCTTGAAAACCACGGCTCATGCGAACAAATTTCATTCCACGTTTTTCATTTTCCGAGAGAAGTCACGCTTTTTGCAGTCGTATCACGTATTTTGGGACATCACGCGGAAATACGCGAAGAGACCTGTAAAGTTCAAACTTATACAAGCATACGCGCAGTCGGTATATTTTTCAAAATCAATTTTGTCGGGAATGGAAGCTTGTATAAAAACGTTCCATTTTAGAATTCAGATTATGTTCCGTCGAGAGAAATCACGTGTCAGTCTGTATTATAGATTTTGGAATTCTCATATATACGTTTTAATAATCACACGTACCTGTATCTACACAAGTGAATAAAGACAATTAAAAGTATGTAGATATCAATATTTTTAATTCTCTGCAGAATCGTAATAGTAATTTTTAATTCTTTCTAGAACCATGATAGCAACTTTTAATGCTTTGCAAAATCATAAAATATTGTGACCTACAAATTTACAACACAAAGGATCATATGTAACTGCAGCACGGAACTTTTCTTCATATTTCACCGCGTTTCAAAGCTAATATAACCCGTCCTAGCTCCGTGCAACACCTTACATAGTATTCACTTGCGAAGAATTTCAATTAATTCAACGGAAAATTGTTTCCCCGTAACCTGCCTAAAATTAATTAAAGTCCCCATTTTAGATTTGGATGGGATAATTAACGCTGTCTTACGCAATGTTGCAGCAAAATTACGCTGCCGCTAATAATTTTGAATTTGAGAGCCCGTTTTTGTGTTGTCATGCAAGTAATAACGTTTAATCACTTTTGGAAATAAATTACTTTAATTTATTTCACTTACTTCTCTCCTACTGCATGCGCGTTTAAAAGGAACTAAACTAAGCTAATAAAACATAAGTGCGCGTATAAAAACATGTAGAGTAAAGAAATATTAATTTGAATCCAATAAATGTAATAAAATTCTACCCTCAATTTTCATTGAATTGCCCAGCAGTTCAAGGAAATACCACGCTGAATAGACTGTGAGTAAAAGGGTTAAACACTCAAAGTAGAGCCAACATTGCAAATGGCAGCTAGGTGGAACACCCTCTACATCCCGATCTATAATACAAACACTATAACACACATAAAAGCTTGTCCAAACTAAACCCCCGTTTTATCCCTCTGTCTGAACAATAAAGCATTCTCCATCCACTACTATCGCAACGCTGAAGCCTTAATGAGCCACACTGTACACCACAATTGGTATAACACTCTAATCCACTATTTACATATTCGTTTTCACAACCCACCATTATTATACAAACAATTCATTGAACGAACAAACCTACATCCCGCAAACTTCACACAGCAACTGATCCTCCGGGCGTTTTTCAAAGATTTCCGAACCCCGTAACATTTTACGAAGCAAGCTCAGATTTTTATCAGTTAAAGCCGGCGGAGAGGGAACGAGGTGCGTTCGCCAGCATCACGGGAAATCTTAAAGGGCAAGATATCAGCGGGAGAAACTGTGTGGGGGGTGGCGTAGGGGGAGGAAGGCTCCCCCGTATTTTTCCCCCATCAAGATTTTATGCATGTTTATACTTCCCCCAAGAGGAAGGAGGGGAGGAGGGGCGGCTGAGAGATGGAAGGTAAAATTCCCGAGTCGGTAAGGTGGGTAATATGAAATTATGTATCGCGATGCCCTACAAAGGCCCATAAGTCTTTCGATCCAAAGTGGGGGGGGAGCGAGCGCGGGAAATACAGCTCGCCGTATAATGGTGGGGTGGCGTGTAACGCGAGAAGGAAGTGCGCGTGCGCCCGCGCGCGCAGCATTGATGTACCGTAAAATTCAATTGCGACTCGCAATAGGCGAAACTCGAGAGACGACGCATGAGGCATTAGCCACCGAAGCTGGCAGCGTCAAGTGAAATATGTCATACCGTGAAAGGGGGCCTGACCATATTATCCCCGGCCCCACGACCCTCTCTTTTTTACAATCTAAGCACGATTCCTTAGCGCGCGAGCACCAAAAAAGATCTTTGCCACTCCTCCCCCTCCCCCCTCCCGTCAGGGTTATTGGTTCGCGCGCACTTTGCCACACCGGTTTTCCAGCATCCAGGCATCGGCTCCTTTTATATCTTCCTCGGGAATAACCCTTAAATTTCATGGGTCAGAAACGGCAAGTCCGTTTTAGCGTTATCCGATATTCCTTTTTCATCCGGCGAACAGTTCCAAGCGTTTTCAGCGTTGATTACGCAGAAGAATGTCGCGACTGAGATTGTTAGCGCAGGATAAGCAATATAGAGGGATGGAGCAGAATGGATGTGATTAAATTTAAAGGGGTTTGTATCCTCGAATCAAATTCCAGGTGATGGTGCATAGGTGGGTGTAGGATAAGTAACTGAATCGTTCTGCGGGTTGGGGTGTACTCCTCGGAGGCTAAATATGATAAACCAATGCGTACTGATTCGTTTGCGACAAAGAAGCAAAAATTCAAACGGTTTCTAATGACGGTTAATTGAAATGAAAGTACTAAGACAAAATTTACATACGTGTTGTAAATACTAAAATTCTAGGCTATAACCACACAATGAATATCGTCAAGCAGCTCTCGCATGCCGTGGGTTACCAGATTTCTCGTTCAAAAGATTTTATTTATATTACAATTCACCCCGTGTTACAACCTACCCGGCCTCCCCTATTCAATTCGGCGAAACAATAGTTTAATGATGGAAATATTATAAAATAAAATAAGTTAACGTGCCTGTACGCGTTATTTTACTTTGAAACTGAACTCGTGACGTTAATTAAATTTCACATTTAATTTTACCTTACGTATGAACGTTTAATAGTGGCAGTCGCTACTCGCTATTATAATATATTCCCTTGAACCCCAAAATGTAAATTATCACGCGAAAGGAACTTTGCGTATTATTACTATCTCGAAATCTGCGGCGCAGTTAAAAGAGAAAGATAAAACTGAAGGAAGGAACCCCGAAGAAGTACCTCGACAATTTTCTAAATCGCGTATTCAGCAAAATTCATGAAATTAAACACAGCCAGCGTTGCATTATTTGCTACACTTAAAATCTCGTTTACAACTCTACTAACGTATTCTGAGCCCGGTCCCACCCTTAATGATCAGTATTCAGAATGCGCTGTTAAAAACGCAGCCGCTTCTTTTACAGAAAGTTGCATTACGGTTTACATGGTACACGCAGCGTTGGAACTTACGCTGGAAAGCCTGCCGCGGTGGTATGTTTTTAAATGCAACTTGTTTCAACCCAGCGCGCGAGCCCCTTCCTTCTGAGAGACAAAATTCATCCAGAAAATTTCACGAGCAATGTGTGCATTCATAAAACACTTGCGCGAATTTCCCGTTCCGCCACGCAAGATCCCTCGCGTCGCCTCGGTGTCAGATTTCTTGGCGTAGGGGGCGAGGAAAACCACCCCCAACACGAAACGAACAAAGTATCCTTTTCACTGTCTGTCCCCTGTAGTTTACACGAAACTTCCCTGCCGCTGAAACGAAACCCTCGATCAAACCGTGGCCGGGGCACTGTGAAACAAAAATCTCTCGCTCACCCTCCGCGCGGCCAGTCTCTTCCTCTTCGTTCTGTACGCTGCCGGCCGTGTCTTCGCGGTTCTCGGCCCAAGCCCTGTGTTTGCAGAGTCGACGGTTTTGCGGAGGGCCAACGTTGTCTTCCAGGGCACTGTCTGGAGGGGGTCGTTACCGCGTTTGCACGGACGCGGCCGGCAGTGTTTGCACAGCGAAGTGTCACTGCTGGTACGAGTGCCGCTAGCTGCGGGGACGTGGATGGTAACGGTCGCTGGAGTGCGCGCGTGTTCCTCTCGGTCCGCGAGCGTTCTTCGGCCGACGGCGGACGTATCTGTGAGAAATTATTGCAAGCGTATGATAGCGGCGGCACCAGCTGGGTATCGTCGCGGAGCATCCAGTTGCCTTTGCCATGTTTAACCAGGAAGAAAACGGCACTCGTCTTATTGAACGTGATCCGCGGAATGACTCTGGATATCCCAAAAGTATCCCAGTATCTTAAAATTAGATACACTTCCCTTTTCTCGGTACCCCAAACTCAGCCAAAAAATCGACAATGACAAATAGAAAGTAAAGCGATCGTCCCATAACGCACAACTTTTCATTCAGACAGTTCTTACCGGTTAATCTCACCTGATGAAGCTTCTCGACCGTTTATCGAATCAGATCAAATCTTTTCAAGTATCGACCGAGCGTGCTGTTTCGCATCCGATTCTCTCGCAACGGGTCCACCTAGCGAAATCTATATGCGTCGATTCGTGCACACAAGGAAACGAGGGTGAGGGTAATGCGATGCATTACTGATCCACGACATGAGCCTGAGTTTGCTTTGAATAATTACAGCGGGATCGACGTGTTCCCATATACATACATACGTGTCTCGATCTGAGAACCGGATCCACGCAATTCCCTCAAGTAAACGTTAATACGTCCGTCGAATCCGCATGTCGAATGCGTAAATCCGTCGCGTGTCTGCATAAGTCTGATGCGCCGATAACTTGATGCTCGAGTCACCCATGTTTGTCAGGTCCGTCTTTGGATTTCTGCGGCAGAGTGGGAGAGAAGTCTTGGACGATTACGTTCCCGTTAGTACTCTCTTAGGTACTAACAATCAGCAATCGGGCCAGCACTCTTTGCGCTTATCATCTTGCCAACAAATTAATCAGAAACACATGTTCAAACAGAAATTTTACAAAATGTTAGAGCGATGCCACGTGATCTGTAACCAACTTCACTTACAACATCTACCACAGCTCGCCACGCCGATATCGAAACGTTACGCGAGTATTCATTTCTTTTTAAACAACACAGCGTAAAAGTGGTCGTGGTCAATGAAACCTATACACTATACAATAGGGTTGAATTTTTAGTTGGCCTGGGTGCGAAATAGTTGTTAAAATTTTTTTTTACAGGTATGCGTGGTTTATCAAAAGACAACTATCCCGCATCCAGGGCAACTGAAAATTCAAATTTAAATTGTCGCCTATATATTTTCGCTACGCCCTACTATACAGTGACCTCCGCTTTCGCGCGTAGAACATTTGTGCGAGAACGAAATCCCCGCAGCGGTGTAAATTTGTTTTACAAATAAACAATCAGAAAATGAATATTATATATATGGATTAAACGCAGCTTAAATAAATTCGTTGGTAGAGTTATTTTCATGGGGAAAATTTCCCTTATCATTCGCAGAATTCTCATGAAGATTTAATAGACAATACGAGAGTTTAAATTTTTAAACGAAAAGACATGTTAAGGTGTTTCAGTGATGTTTATAAAAACGTTATGGTGTATGAATGCTCAGAGACAGAAACGGTGTGGATGTTTGACCCATTATATAACTAGGGAAAGTTACTTAACTTGTTACTTAAAAATGCCACCACTTTGCATAACACGAGTTAACTCTTCGTGGGAGTTTAATAATTACATTCCTGCTGGAGGAGAAAATACAGTATTATGTCATACGTAGCATGTGTTGCAGTTAAAACAAGCTGACTACGTTTTTCACATTTTTAAATGCGCAAGGGATGATTCTATCATCGAATACGAGGCATTTAATCGAAGAGATTGCCATTAAAATAAAAAATCATTTGATTGATTAGCAATCAAATAATTAAATAATTCGGGGGAAGATCAATTGCTTGTTCAAACAAAATAACTTTAGCCAAGTAAGGTGGCATATTATTGGGGTCCATTAAAGACTGGCTTCGCACGAAAACCTGGGGCTTCACGCGTGGAATCGTTTCCTGCTATTACTATTTTTAATACCGTCAACAGCTGACGTCGAGGGTCGCTGGAAGTACCGACCAGCCTCAATTTGGCAATTGTATTTAGGAATTATTTAGCATCGGACGGTGTTCTCCATTTATCGAGGTAATATTGCATGTCGACGTGGGTAACAGGTGTCCGTTTTGATGAACAGTTATTTCCAGCCCAGGATTAGGATCGATCCAATAAACAAAGGGTGTGCTACGTGTGGTATTATCTGTATATCAAGTTATAGTTTATGGAATTACGAAGGGACTGGCTTGGCAGAGGATTGTGAGAAGCTGTCCATAAACGAACATGATGCTTCTCGGAATTAGGACCATCAAGAATGTAATTAATACAGGAAAGTAGAAAGTACAGGATTACTTAAAGATACAATGCAGTCTACAAGATTAATCAGAAATACAAAAACGAAAGTAATTTAAGTAATCTAGAAGTTTAATTTTCTGTTAAAATGAAACGACGGGCGTTCTACCGAACGCGGCGATTTTTACATATTTCTGTTGGTTTTTCGCTATAAAAATGGAAACAGTTACCTATTAAAAAAAGTGGAACGAAGGTAACTCGATTTAGCTACGGAGAATATTCCGCGGAAATTTGAAATAAAACGGTTAAATGCGTTATGAAATATCGCATTCATCGAGTTTACACTCGTGGTTTTCCCAAATCGTAAAGCGTGTCCGGTAACAAATAGTAGAAAATGAAATGAATGATTCCACGTGGCAGAATAAGATAGGAATTCCGCTATAACGAATTTGCTGCGGAGCCTTCGTTTTTTCCTTGCTAACGTTTAAAAATTCTGTGCTAAGAGTTGCGTAGGTCTTTGTTAAAAAAGAAAAAGTACATTAGCAGACCTCTTACTTTGGAAGAAAAAAATCATAAAAACTGCCCATTTTTCATACACTTTCGTGCGAATAACCCTTCAAGCATTCTTTATTTCGTTCGATGAGTACTATAAGCCATTAAATTTCTTATCTCATTTTCTAACACGCAAGGCACAGCCCACATCGTATGACAGCTTCACCTTCCATTTGTCAACTAGATTGCCCGGCATCCCCCAGTCGTAAATATGTATTTCGGGCCCGACGGATGGGGAAGGGAGGGGGAGGATATCTTCGAACTTCAGACGCTCTACTTCGCCACCCTCTGCTGCACGTCGGGAGCTTTCTAATAAGTAGCAAGCTGATAACCTTCTCAAAGAAGGGCCTCGCCGCGTACATCGCAAATTTGCCCGTAAACTCGTGCCGCCTCGCAAAGGGGGGCTTCTTTACGGCGCGTCTTTTGATTGCACGCGATGCTTCCCGTTTAAACTCGCATCAAAGTGCTCTCGTGGCGCTGCGCCGCTGATACGCTCTATCCTCCGTGAATTTGATGACTTCCGGTGCGCCAGCCGCGATACCCACGTATCCTCGCGAAATTTTTATCGCTTGCATTGCGCGCGCGGCAATCCTTTTCTGGCGGAGCAACGCGGAGTAGAATCGTGCTTCTCGCACGAGCCTCGAATCCCCGTCGATCCACGTGTTTCGCCGTCGCGGGGGAACGGGGAAATTTTTCCGCAACTGTGTACGCGAAGATTCTTAGTGCAAGTCAGCGGCGAAGCTGGTTTACGAGGCGAGATGACTAAGAAAAGTCGAAAAATATGATCGAAGAATTCTTTCGAAGAAGATCGAAGGAAATTTGTAAGAGGGGAGTAGAAGACTTGTGGTGGGAAGTGTGAAAGGGTTTTAGAAAATGTGGGAAGATGAGATACAGGAAATATCCGCTCACCCTATATATATGTAACATATTTTACATATCGAATTGACTTCGAAGCAAGAATTCGCAATTCTAATGCACATTTAATGTGAACCTTGATTAATATACCTTTTGTTTTGACTTACTACTCACTATCACAGTCACTTCTTTAAATAATTAAGAATCTAATACAGAAAGTTATTCTGAGATCATCCAAGGATTAAACAATACCTACCAGATAAAATCGATAAGACAGAACGATCATCGTGACCCCCATGCTTCTAAATTTTTCGAATTCCCAGCGATCAGCCCCTAACGGAATTACTAATTCCGCCAGGTCAGTTGTTTGCCGTTCCATCTACTCTCGTGCAACCAAAGGAGGCTCATTAAAATCCGATAATTCCCTCTGAAGCCCCGCAAACAGCGTTCAACCCTCGTTCCTCATCCCCCATCTTCCACTGTGTTCTCGCCTCGAACGTTTTCGATTGCGTTCGAGTCCGTCAAAGGATCGTCGGCGAGAAAAACCATCGGACATCCAAGCAGCTAATCGATAGGCCGCGCGCGATTAATCTCGGGTGGCGAAGGGCAATTTCCCAAGGTCCGAGGTTGTATCTAAGGTCGACGCGGAAAAGGATAACGAGGTTAGAGCAGGCGTTGCTCCAAAGAGTGGTGGGTGGGTTAGGTGGCAGGGCGATTGATGAGGTGGCTATGAAACCCAATAAAATCGCGACGCCGCGGCGAACCCCTGGACCACGAGCATAAATCGGCAAGTAGACCGATTAATTGGCTTCGTTCAAGCTCCTACACCTGCACAGGGTGTTCAACATTTTAATGCCTACACTGTACCAGTACAAAATTTGAACTTGGAATAATAATGTAGTATAAATGTGTTTTTATCACCCAATTATTTGATTTATTTAATTTGGGTGATGTATTTTAAAATATTATTAAACTTATGGAAAATATAATTGAAGCCGGTAAGTAAGTTGTTAATTAAAACCGTAGAAAGGGATACTAAATACATAATTTACTGAATACTGAGTACGGAAATGTGGCTATCCTGATATAATTCTCAATTTTAAAAATTGAGTAACTTTTATCGAAACATTTATCGATTTTGACTAACAGTTTGGAATTAATTAGAGGGAGGCTACTTCGGTTAGTGAACTCTGATGGAGAGCTTCATTATAGCATTTAAATTTTGTTTAATACTAATACTATTATATCATTGGAATTTTATTCGATGCACAATTAAAAGTTAGACAAATAGTCTGAACCGTGGTATGTACCAGCGCCGATCGTAGGTACATGTGGTTCCTCCTACCGAACTTTTGTTTTTGGCGTTGTTCAGGTGCGCGCCACGAAGTCAGCCCTACGTTGGCCAATTTGCAGTAACTCGGCTCTCGGTCCAGTGACTGACTAAAACTGGAAATTTGCGGTTGTGGCAAGAAAATATACGGGATCCCGTTGTTGCGGTGGCCTGGATCTGAGATTCAGCGGGCCCCGTCGCACGTTCGTTTCGAAGTAGAATTAGGAAGGAAATCTATGCCACCGCTGCGCTGGGTTCGCCGGAAACTGATTGTGAAAAGCAGAGTGGCCTCGAGGTGCGGGCAATTTTTCTGAAATGAAATATTGGACGAGCTCGCGATACCTGAGACGATTGTCCAGCAAAATTTTAATATCACGTCTTTGATACTCTGGAGTCTTTTTGGTAATGGTGAGGGAAGTTCTTAGTGAAGCGAAATGTGTAAAGATTTTGGAGAAAGAGCAATGGTAGAATAGCAACATTTTTCAAAACAACGAAACACGTCACTTAGCAAACTAATCCTTCTAGCTTCTTAAAAAAAACTCACGTTGTCAAGGAATTACCTCGCGATCCTCTCAATCTTCCTTCCCCATGTCCATAAAATCTGAAGTAAACAACCAGCATAGCAAAACACACGTGTAAGTAAAAAAGACAATGCTGGAGAACAGTTCTTACATCGACAGTCGACACCGTATCGAAAACAAGCCGTTTGAAAACGAAGAAAGAGAATTGCGCGATAGCAAAGACAGAGCGATCTCCCAAGTCTCCCGTGGAAAAATCAGTACGAGGACGTTTCGAAAACAAATGCATTCCTGTTTTTAATCCGAAACTAACCCCATTTTCGTGCATATTGGAGGGTCACGCGATAACTTCATTGTTTCGGAATGTTTTCCAGTACCTGTATTAGACGTGTCAGCGGTGGTTGGCTTCAAAGCTCAAATACCTTGTGACATCGATCCACCGAGCAGGAGCGAGGTGGTGAGCATGGTTTTTTGGTACAAAGGCGAGAGGGCTGGCGGGCCGATATACAGCGTGGACGCTCGCGGCAGATCGATAGCTCAGGCGAGCCTCTGGTCAGATCGATTCGTGTTCGAGGAAAGGGCGACCATGAGGACAGACGTGGAACCAGCGAAATTGGAGATCGATCCCTTGGAAGCCGCGGACGCTGGGGTGTACAGATGCAGGGTGGACTACAAAAACAGCCCGACGAGGAATCAGAAGATCAACCTCACGGTGATAGGTGAGTGTACGCGGATTAATGATCGATCGTGATTAATCGTTATCAATTATTATTCGACGTTCTTAATTTTTGCAGCTTGAGGCTCGTTTTTATAATGTGATACAGAGTTGGTTCAGTGAGTAGGTTCAGATACGACTGTTTTTAATGTATGGAATAGGGTGGTCCACGGTCTTATGGGAATTTTTTTTTCTTCCATTCTTTGTTGCTCACCACAAGCCTGTTTTTGTTCCTTGAACCAAAATAAGTGTGTATCTCGCTACGATTTGCAACATTATTTTACACAATTAAGTGTATATTATCCCACAGCGATTGGAGGACAGGCAGAAACACCTTCTGCCCCTAAAACTGCACACAAATTTTGCACAGGTGTTTGTTAGCATGTTTGGAACAAAAGCAACCTTCTGGACAATCAATATTTTATACTTGAAAAAATGGACCACCCTAGTATGGAAGTATTAAGATGTAAGACGTGAAATTATTGTTAAAACTTATTGGGATAAAGAGCATTACGATCATTATTAAAAGGAAGATCGAATAAGGCTGTGATATAGAAATTGGTATAAATATTATAAACTTGAGGCATACCAGACTCGTGTTTAGCCAGTAACTGTGACAGCAAGCAAAAACATGTTGTTACGATTTATCCCATCATGAATACCCCGGTAGTTCCGTGGCAATAACATTAACACGATTTCGAATTAATTAATTAGACATACTGCAGGCTCAACAGGTGCAATTGTGCCGACGTTCCTCTCGCCCCGAAGCTGAAAAATTATTCATTACTACGCATTTTTTTAAGTAACAACTGACTTTGCTTCACGGTACGCCACCTCGAGCAGCTTTATCGCGCGGGCACACGGCAAGCGTTCGAGTTGAAACCGTTTTGCTTGTGATTTAAGTCTGCTTCGTGGTCCGTGGGCGTCGTTTATGGCGTTTAATTACATTCATTTTGCTAATATGAGATATGGTAGGTTCAGTACGGTGCTTCTTGTTTGCAGAGAACGTTTGCATTTGAAATAACTGAGGCAACCGGAATTAAACTGAGGGGTTTAAAGAAAATAGCTAAAAACCCCTCAATTATCCAAACAAGGAAACAGCGTTGCGCAGCATCCGAATTAGACGAAATTCTGAATTCCATTGTCTCGCGAACTTCTAACAGTTCTAAGTCATACATCGCGCGCGTTCGATGCGTTATTACAACCGGTGTGCGCTAACTACATGCAAAATTCAACCAAATCGGTGACCTGAACCTCGCGCGCTCCCTTTGTGGCAGGCTGAATTTATCTCAATGCCCGATGCTCGACCAGATCAAACGGAAGCGGCCGGTTAACCAAACGATCATTCAAAACAGCCGGAGCAAATCATCAACAGCGGAAAATAATGAAAATTCAAATTTTCCAAATGTTTACGCGGCATACGTTTTATGTATATCCACCCCCTCACCACAGTGCCGCCACAGGATCCAGTGATTTACATTGGCGACGGTAGAAGTTTGGCTTCAGCAGGGATGCAGCATACGATCAACGAGGGTAGCGAGTTGTCCCTGTTGTGCGAGGTAATAGGGGGTTCGCCGCCACCGAAGGTCACGTGGCACTTCAGGGGGGAAATCCTGGACGACACGTACACCTTGGAGCACGGGGGCATCACGATAAATCGTCTAGATATCTCCAAGGTCACCAGGGAATTCGCCAGGGCCAGGCTAATTTGTCGCACCAGCAACACTCATCTCGTGGCTCCACTCAACTCCGACATCGTTTTAGATATCAATCGTGAGTACCGCACTAGTCGAATTTCATCAATTCTTTTTAAAACACAAGCGCCGTAGAACCTCCAGTATCTGTACAATATATGGCATCGATCTTAGCAGAACTAATTAAAAAAATTCTAGAATAAAAGAGTTCGCCTTAAGTTGAATACTGAATACAGTATCTCGTCACTCTTATCATTTCCTTCGAATTTCAGTGAAACCGTTGATAGTGAATATTACGAACAAAGAGGCACACCTCTCGGCGTTAGGAACCTACGGGATCGAATGCGCCAGTTCCGGTTCGAGGCCGAAGGCTGTGATCACCTGGTGGAAGGGGAACCACCAGGTCAAACATATGGCCAAAAATGTGAGTATAACATTTTTGGTTCTACCTTAATTTCAACCTTGGTTCCAGTGGCCGCGCTACGTCCACGCGCGAGCTTAGATTCTGAGTTTTTCGTAGTTTGCAGATAGTCCGAACGTTACGAGAAGTGTGCTGAGTTACGTACCAACTATGGAGGACGATGGAAAGTTCCTAACTTGTCGGGCTGAGAACCCTGTGGTACATGACAGCGCGTTAGAAGATATGTGGCGACTGCTGGTTCATTGTGAGTGACGTTTTGCTTCGATTCAATCTTATTTCAATTAACAGTGAGAAATCAATGCAATTAATTGCGCTTTCTTTCAATAAATACTGTTTTCCCAGTCAGATATGGCTTTAGATAAGAAGGTTCGGTTTGTTCGGTACAGCCAACTTATCCTAATTATCTTTGCGTTCGAATCATTTTTGTTCGGAGCTGGAAAACGCTATTTACTTGGAATATTCGCCCTAAAGAGGATTTATTGTGCCTGCGCGTTTATTCGTCGCGCTTACCCTTCTCAGATGCGCCAATAGTGACAATCAAGCTTGGTTCGAGTCTAAAGGCGAACGACATAAACGAGGGCGACGACGTCTATTTCGAATGCGACGTTCAGGCGAATCCGAAGGTATACAAGCTGAAATGGTTCAAAGACGGCAAGGAATTGCATCAGAACGCGACAGCTGGAATTTTTCTTCCCGGCGGACAATCTCTGGTCTTGCAAAGCGTGACTAGAAATTCCGCCGGTGAATACTCTTGCATGGCAGCCAACGTCGAAGGGAAATCCACCAGCAGGCCGGTTACTCTCGAGATAATGTGTGAGTGTGAAGTCCTATAAATTCTCCTTCTCTCCCGAGAGACAGGTTGAACAGCTGAAAATATTTAGTAGATAGAATGCTAAATTAAAATTCTATTAAATCCTGTCCAAAAAGATTTTCAAGGTAGATCAAAGGATTATGTATGTTTCATAAATTGAATTAAATGAATTTTTCTTAAAAATATTTTAAACCGTTCAACTCGGCTCCCCGCGAGATTAAATCCTGAGTGCACCACCGATCAGTTCCCTGTTGGAGCTCGTACCCTGTCGCGTTTCCAGACGCGCCGATTTGCAAGGACGGCTCTTCCACCCAAGTGGTCGGAGCCCTGAAGCACGAGACGATCTCGCTGGTCTGCGGGGTGCAGTCGAAACCGCCGCCCACGACTTTTCACTGGACCTTCAACAATTCTGGGGAGCTGATGAGCGTGCCCGCCAATCGATTCACGCAGGTCAAGCCGCTGAGCCTGATCACTAGCCACTGGCACAGGTCCAGGCTGAATTACACGCCGGAGAACGACATGGACTACGGCACGGTTGCCTGCTGGGCCAAGAACCAGATAGGGGTACAAAAGACGGCCTGCCTTTTCCAGATCATCGTCGCTGGAAAGCCGTACCCCCTGCATAACTGCACGTCCCTCCAGTCGACGGGACCTTACGCGTATCGAATGGGTAAGCGACACCCGAGCCGTACACCTTCGACTTCCCCCAGGCGACCTAAATAGCGCTAACTAGAGCGTTACTCTGGCCCATCATCGACCATGACGGCTTACGGTCGACAGCCTTGTTGCGTTCAACAGCTTGTTTCCTGCTGTGACCCTCGGGAAGTGGTGGTGGCTGGTCGTGCGTGTAAAAGGTCGTGAAATTAGGCGGGCTTTGGGGGGTCGTTTGTAGCACGCTTCTGGGGGATGTGGGGTTCCGAGTGTTCCGGGGGTTCTCTGGTTACAGGAAAGTGATATCGCCAGGAGGCAGGGGTTCTGATGTTTGGGTGATTCGATTCTGTTTGGGGTTTGCTCACCGCGATGATGCGTTAAATGTCACTGGGATATGTTTAATCGGTTCGTTCGATTTTATTTTCATTCGAGATGCGGCTGGGGCGTTATCAAGCAACGGTCAATGGCATTTTTTGTAGTTCTGTTTAGTACCGCTATTTCTGTGTGGGCCAGGTCACGAGGACTTTAAAGTCACCGATTCAAGAGACGCTGACTGGTTGATCGTGAAATGCTCCGAGGGATTTGATGGCGGCTTGCCATTGACTAATTACGAGCTGGAGGTCTACAGCGAGGAGAGCGTTTATCACGTCAATACCATCTACCTGAACCACACAGAGAAATCGGGCTGGACGGGTCCAGTTTTCGAGGTGCCTGGTTTAGAGCCAGGACGTAACTACAGGCTCCATCTGTACGCTGTCAACGCTAAAGGGCGAAGTGATCCTGTCGTTCTTGAACCAGTCACGCTTAAAGCAGTCGCCATGTACACCACCGGTGAGTTCTTTAAAACGTGTTTCCTTTGGCGCGGCGAATAAATGGAAATACGCGGAACCACTTCAAAGCACGAGTCTCCCTCGCCGAACGCGCGGTTTGCCTTTTTATGTATTCAATATTTACAGATAATTTTGCACGGTGACTCGGGAACTTGCTTGGGACCAGCACCTTTTTGCTTTAATTCTCTTATTACTGTGAGCCACTATGTATCGTACCAAGTTAATTAACTGTCACCTGTGTTCCGTTGTAATAAGTCGTTGCTACGTCATTACTTCCGAGTAAGGTAGCTGTTCGTAGTATCAGTTTGCAAGAGCGTGCTCAGTTTCAAGCGATATAGTCTCGTAAACTGCACTTACCATTTACTAATCGATCGTATCCTTTGTATAACTCTTTCGAAATCATTATCGTAGACTCGTTTACTAAATACAAATTGAATGCTCGAGGATTTCTGTTATGCCTAAAGAATGGTAACCGGTTTGAAATGAATTGAAATGCCTCTTTCAGGCGAAGAGAAAATGATCTCGAAATCGGAAGATCGATGGCGCGGACGCCGAGGACAGGCAAATAAACGTTAAACGAGGTAGCTTTACGAGAGGAACGTCTTTGTGGCGTCCGTTACGCGTCTTAATTGGGGCGTGTTGCATCACGGGCTGAACGACTCGCGGCATCATCTTGCTATCATCTTCCCCCTGCGTTCAGTGGCTCAATTATACGCGTATCCGTGCTAACTTCAAGATCTCATTCACCGGGCAGCCACCTCCCTCGTGATACGCCCCTACGTATCCTCTTTTCCGCGAGCCCTGAATTAAAATCCCATAAAGAGCGAGTCTCTTTCCTCGCTGCTGTCTCATTCGAGGCGCATTTATCGCCTTTAATTTCCATCCTCATGGTTTATTCATGCCGGCCAGCGGACGATTCCACTGTGTGTGAAAACGTTTGCGCGCCGGTGTCTCTCCGGGTGGCTGTGTGCATTTGCGTGGGTGTGTGTGTCGAAGCACATCCGCGATGCGGGCTCATCTCGAGCCTTGGCTGTATGCGTTCGACCAGCACTCACGCCGCTACTGTGCCCTGGACCACCTCCAACCTTGCCCCGATGCTAAGGCTTTCAGCTTTGCAGGTTTAATAAAGAAGGGACCGATTTTTACGCGATTTAATGCTTAACGAAAATATCACGGTTGAAATTCAGATGGTGGTTCGGGAGAGTTTAAATCTAGCAGTTAAGCAACTTTCCACTCCAACTATGCATTTCAATGGTAAGGCATCCAGCTCCGAAAGTTTAATAAAGGAAGGACCAATTTTTGCTGAAATCAGTGTTTCACGAAATTTGCAAATATGTATTCCACGAGGCTTTAATAAATTTCAGTGTACGTAGGAAAGTTGTTAACTAGTACCTACGGCGTTGCCCGAGGCAGAAAATCATTCGTCGAATATCTTTCGTTCGAATATTCTCGATAATGTTCCCCTTTCATAAAATTCTCAAAGTCCTTTCCATAAACACGCTGTAGCCAGAAATTTCGTGTTAAACGCGCATAAACGATCTCGAGACAAAGCTGTGCCCTTCCTCCCTTAATTTCATTCTAAGTTGAACCGGAGTATTAGGAAGCATTTACCTTGATTAGAAATTACCTGTAAACGTTACTTGCACCTAAATCAAATTATCCCCTGTATATGTTTGCCACGGGACAGATAGGTACGTACGTACACGTCTGCGCCGGGCTGTGTACAAGCAGAGGGAGAGGCATGTAGACGCGGAACGTTCGTCTGCTAACGAACCAAGGCGTTTTCTGAATGCCAAGGAGCTCGGCTATCGTCGTCAGCGGTCCGGCTTTCCCCTTTCCTTCTTAATCTTTGCCTGCGGGAAGTTCTTTACGTTCCCTCCGTGATCCAATAAATAGAGGGAAGGAGGGAATCTCGTTTACCGGACACGTCTGAAACGCTTCCCCGCGAGCGGACGATGTTGTCGTTGTTGTCGATTCGAATTCTCCGGCTTGACGAAGACGGGAACGTTGGCTCGCCGTTCCGCCGAGAATGGAATTGCAGGAGACGCGCCAGTTCTCGACTAGAAATTAACCCTGAATTGGTGACGCCGTATCTCGCCGGGGGAACTTCTGTAATCATGAGGATTCTTACCTCCCTCGATCAGCCGTTTAATCGGCGAGGCTTCCGTGGTCGTTGAAAATTCTAATCGTGCCTTACTTATCCTTCGGTTGATAAAGTCACGTCGTTGGAGAGAACTGTCATTTTGTCGACGATTCTAATTTAATGGGATCACTGGAGATTGACTAATTGAAACAATTAAGATTCTCTTTGCAATTCCGTTGACGCGTGACTACAAAGTAAGTTTCAATTCTTCTTTCTTGCCAATTACTGAATATGTGAAATTAAAAAAATTATTTATTACTCAAAAAGTAAAATTTGCACATTTTTCTGACAATACGACAGTATGTAGCTACATATGTATCTACTCGTTTCTATTATTTTTAAACCAAGTTTCTATATCGTTTCTATTATTTTTAAACCATCTAAATACCAGTCACAAGCCACAGTATTATTTAGTTGTCCAAGAATAATTAAGATCTGCCTACTGACTTAAACAGTGAATTATTAATTTCAGTGATAAATATACAATTGGTTGCTGTTAAACACCGAACTCGTACAAAGACCATCTATTTCATACTCTTCTCCCTACTATAAAATCGTTTCGATTTCCCAGCCAAGAATAAACCCAACTCACCTAGCCCGAGCTCCAATGTTCCGCAACTTCCTTAAAATCACCTTATCCCCGAGTTAATCCCCCCACGACTCCCCTGGAACTTGTTCACACGTGTTCCTTCCAAGAACGATCGTCCTTACGCGAGTCACGTGTTCCTCTGTCCCGCAGATCGCGGAACTTCCGACGATGGCATGGACTACAGCCTCTTCGTGGCCTGTTTCGCCGGAGGGATAACGGCCGTGTGCATCCTGATCGTCGGGATAACTTTGACCTTATACCGTCGCAGCCACCCGATGCAATCGTTGAAGGCGCACACCGAGGTCGTGCAGTACGGGAACAAGGAGAGCAGGGTGGCGATAACACCTCTGGCCAAGGAGCCCAGGAACGAGACGAAGGGGCAGGCGACGGTAGATATGCCGGACGACGATCCCGACGTGATACCAAACAAGGTGGACAAAAGGCCCGACATCTTCGAGCCGAATTACGGGGCTGCGCGTGCCGAGGGTGCGGTCGACTTCGGGCAGCTGGAGGATCTCGGTTATCCATTGCCCTCGTCCGTGCTGCACACGAAGGATTGCTGGATCTACCCGAACGGGTACGCGGAGAAGTCCGAGAAAAGTCTGAACCCTATGCGACCGAGCACGCTTCCTGTCCATCGTACCCACGATATTTACACGAGAAGTTCTCGCGTCCAAGAGAGTTGTATATAGATGGTGCTGGTCGGCCGTGGCGTCAAAGCGCCACGACGGGCGCACTGGTCGAACCGACGAGTCACGCTTCGCTTCCTTCTGTTCCACGATTGGCTGTGAAACTTTCCTCGAATTTATCAGCCGTTGCCCGGTGGTTGGATAGCTGTGACTTGGACGCTTGTCCGTTGGAGCAGGTCGTAGAGGGACAAAGGTACGGTCGAGGGAATGGAGAACGTTTGACGGGATGGATGCTGCAGGGTTTCAGGGAGCTTGGAGGGGTACAGGAGTAAGTTTTGGAAGCGGGAAAGAAGGTGGCCCCCCACTTTTACAATCTTCTCAGCAGGTACGAGAGAATCATGCCAAAAGCGTCCAACACCATTGGGGACGTTTGTAAATAGACAATAAGTATCCTTAAGATTCCCTCCCGAACTGTCCAAGTCTTGCTCTTATTTTTCACCTAGGTTAAGTGAACGTAAGTAGATAAGTAAAAAATGGGGAAGGAGCAGGCGAGGGAGGATCCTCCTTTCGTTGCGGCGGATAGCTCGATTTACGGCGTTTGTACATAGACAATAAATTCTCCTTCCTTGAATGTCCTTATGCCCGCCGTAAGCTTTCCGTGCTCGATCTCAGTCACCGTGGTTTTATGTTTAAAACTGTTCCGTGATATGAATAAACTATTCGATGTACCGTGAGAATGAACGCGTTACCGTGCTTCGTGGTCAACCAATTCGTCGAAACCTTTTAATGAATATGTAAACGTTTGTATATATGGATAATAAACCTCGTTGTTTCGTAACTTGGAACGGAAGTAATTGTTCTTTGAAAACGAACCTCCTGGATGCTGGACCGGTAACGTACAGGTAGGTGGAAATTTTCTAATCAAGTATTAATAGTTCGGGTAGTTGACATTCTCAGAAGAAATTCAATTAGCTGATCAGTGCCATTCTTCCTTTTGTAAATCGCGTCTTTTAATTTCATGTAAACTAAAGAATGACCGCTTTAAAGTAAAGTTTAAGATACCTTCCTGGTCCAGTTTGCATACATACTCGTACACTCTATTTATAATTTCAAGATATACAGAATAAGAAAAACGCGAATAAGAACATTTTTATTCAACAGTGGAATGGTTATTATACGCAGCCAACGTATGGGAGTGTTCATAACATCTGATACAAATTCTGTTTTAGCATAGTTGAACTTATTTTCGACCATGTTTGTTCTGTCGCCAAGAAATCCCTGAAATTCAATCCATTTTCCAGTCCTATTGCATGGTTCCGATGGGAGCGCGCTAAACACGATTTCACGCGAACCTGGAATCCGCTTTCCCCTCGACAAGGATCTGTTTCTCTTCCATTAACTTCGTGACATTTAGGGTATCGTTGACTGATTCCGAATGCATCGCGCGCGATCTTCTGAATCGACAGATATTATCGGTAAGCCGCTTATCCCTCACCGCGAATCTGGAGATCTCTCCGGGTACCTCGTTCAACAACAAGCCGTGCAGGCCGTGTGTGTACGTCGGATTCGCAGCCCTCGTGCACAGGCTTTCGGTCTACACGCGTTTGCAACGCTGACCCAGAAGGCGATGGGCGATAAATCATATTCTCGGGACGATGTTCGGCCAGGGAATCTCGTTTCACACCCATGGGGAAATAAACAGCCGGTAATTTATCCTCTCTGCGGATACGCGAGAGACTGTCGTGCGATTTTCTTGCGTCATTAGAAGTGAAACGCAATGGAAATTTTACTAATAATTATCCGTCTACTATGTAGAGTATAGAGGCTTGGTGTATTCTCAAGTATTTCATTAAATTTTTTAAGCGAAGTCAAACTACTTAGCATTAAATTCTAAGGATTCCTTGGCGCCCAGTTATGTCTATTTTTCGATGTTAGAATTTCGCATGCTATAATAAATCCAAAACTTTTAATTTCATTCTATTTCCAGTAATAAGTAATCTGCCTCGTTTATTTCAAGTGTCGGAATTGAAATGCTCACCGAAGAAAATGTCAAGGGATCCATTATAAACAGAGTTCGACAATGGCTGACAATTAAGTTCTGCACTATCGCCGCCTATTTACCGATCGAATTATTAGCTCTTTACCTTCCGCTCCTTTCTTCCTAATTTAAAGCACACCTGCCGGTTCTGCAGGTCGTCCAAGCACGCCAGGCTCGACAGCCGACAGAGATGGATCCTCTGACAACGTTCTAGGATGAGAGTTTCGGAGTAAACAAGCCTGTGTACATCTCAAAGAGGGCCTCTCTTGAGTGGATGCAGGTCAATGGCGTTGTGGATACCAGGGATAATCTGACGCCGCTTATATATGGATCTCCACTCAGTGCGCGGACAAAAAGTAATTTTAGAGCGTGTTTGAAGTACCTGCTCCGCGAAGGTGTGTACGCTCAACGTCTGTGCGTGAAAATTCTACAGGTACACGAAGGACAAAGGGGGAAAATGGCATGAAAATAATGGATCGTCACCTCTTATCGTGACTTCAAAGAGAAGTTGTTATTTCAAGTAGGTATGTTCTTTCTGGTATGAATAGATGTACCAAGCAATAGTGACATTTGTGGTGGTCAGCTATGTAATACAGTAATAGTGTTCCAGCATTTAAGGAAGTCTTGGTGCACTTGTATTTTCCTGTTTTATGCAGCTGAATGGCACATTAAGAATATTAAACTGATACATATGTTATTGAATCTGCAAACCAGATTTTAGAATGTGTCCAACTCTTAAGATTTTTCAGATATTTGAATACATTTTTGCCATTGGAAATGCAGTTTTGTATTTGGATTTTTCACGCACTTAGGTACATCTATATTTTGTTTCCCAAATAAAATTATATTCTATTAGTAATTATTACTATGTAAGCACAAGTTGAGAAGTAGCGTGAGAATTAAATTACTTCTTTCAGAGAGATTGAAAATCTCGAATTATTTAAAGCTTCTGGTTTCAGGATTATGTCAGAGGACAAGCAATAGTCAATAATAAATTATTCTATCCAGTCTAATTAGCGAATATTGGAGCCGAACTGTTTTCAATTCAGATTGCTGCGATGCTTTCATAACGAATTCAGTAAGCTCTGTAATTAAATAGTCTGTTGATGATTCGAGAATGGTGGAAGGGACTGTGCAAGCAGGGCGCTGGCGATCATATTTACTTTTTCACAAAAATAAATTTAATTTAGGTATATAGCCGTCGTAAAGCACAGAAAATGCATAAACGATATTTCGGGGGAAATTCTGCTTTTCAATCTCTTATTTTTTCGCTTCGAATGAAAATATATGTACTTTTCAGAAATTCTCTCGCGCACTTTTGCAGTTTATTGACTCAATTATTTTAAAAGGAACTGCTCGTTCGGTTACACATACATTTGCAGCGATATTGTATACCAGTTTGTCGTCATTTAATATAAAAACTGAGAGATATTGTTTAATTTCATTATTGTCAAATTTTCTTCGTTCAGAAATTATAACTCCCTCGTTGGAGAAAATGAATATAACAGTAATGTACGGTTGATATCAGATAAGAGCAATTTTTAATAAATATGTTTACATTTATCCCATTGTTTTATCCTATGATTTTGAATTGATTGATTTGGTTCGGCACAAAATGGAGATCCTTGTTCGAAATAATTATTAAAATAGAATAAAGTAATTCGAATAATTACCTCCTATTTTGTATTTGAAATAGTTTTTGCCAACTTCTAACTGCAACCAAGATAGATGCGGAACAGAAAGGAAATCTTGGCTATAACAACGCGAATATCCTGCAGATCAGGAACCATTCACCCCCGAAATATCTGGTGATTTCTATGAGCAACCGGTAAGCTATTTCCTCGAGGCTTATCGCTAACTCGCGACAGTATTTTCATCGTGAACCCGAGCGCTGATATACCGCCCCAGCTCTTTCGTGCTCGTTCCGAAATTTATGACGGACGCTCTAACATTTCGGTGCCTCGTAAATTTTACTTCCTGGGCGCTGAACGCGGGACGTGTGTTTTCCTTTCGAAGGAACGAATTCTACGATTAGTTGGGAGAACTCCGTAACTCTCTGGAACTTCCCAACTCTTTCCACGGTAATAATTATTTCCCTCCCCTCGTATAAAATCGTTCGTCCGAGCCAAGCGCCGAAGGCCCCCCTCCCCTACCTAAATCAACGCTGCGAGCCAGCTAACTCGAATAATGAAAGGGGGAAAAATATTCCGGCTCCGAAACCCGAAATAATTCGCAACCGTTGATTTGGAAATTTAATAACGACGGAAAGGGATAGGAAACCCGACAAAGGCTGAGCGCTGTTCATACTCGCTTTATCTTCGTTTCCATTTCGCCGCCTTTCCTCGTCACAGGATGCACCCCGGGTCGTGCGTCCGCTGATCGTACACATCGTCCATCGTGGCAGAAGACTAATATCCGAATTAAAAATTTAATTATAAACCCCCCGCGAAACGATTCGTTTCTGCCACGCGCTGGTCGCCGCGTTGGAAACGTCGGAATGATGACGGTAATTAGGCCGTAGTCGGCATGGTTATTGGTTTTGTAGCAAACCACGTTGAGTTTGGTGTGAATTACTACTATTTTGTTATTTCAACTACTAACTGGACCATTTCTGCAGTAGGAATGTATTTTCCGAGTTTCAAAGTGACAAAAGAGGAAATAATTCGTTTTGATAAATGATCCTACAGGAGGGTCGTTTGTACGACGCGATACTATGGGGCGTTTTCAAAGGGTGGTTCAAATGTTTACGTTGAATTGAATCGTTATAGCGTTCGTGTTTTAAAGTCCAATAATATCTACCAATTCAAACTCTAATCTAAGGTAACTTTTGTACTTTAATACTTTGTGCCGTTGAATGTTCCCATTACATTAAATTTTCCAACTATTCTGCGTCATAACCGTTTCTTTAATTCGATACCTATATGAACTCATCCATCGAAACCACTCCCTCCCCACCCCCCCCCCCTCCAATAATAAACATACAAGTCTCTCTTGTCGATTAAATTCTAAAGTTCTCGAGTTAAAAGGTCATTTAACAGTCCCTGTTTTAATCCTTCTGAATAGTCTCCTGAATGTGTGTTTAACTAGAGGATCCGCAGCGTCCGATTGGAGGGGAAAAGGGTCTATTAACCGTGGTCCGCGTCCGTGACCATGAAACGGAAGTAACCTCGACAAAAGCCCCGAGGGAATTCTGCATCCGCGTAGCGTTCCGCCCCCGAAACTGCGAATATCGGGGATATTGTTCCCGGCACGATGCACGGATTTTTACGAGCCGTTTTTACAGCGGAGTGCAGCGTTCGTTACTGCACAGAGCGGTATGAAAAGTTTTATAAACAAAGTTGGTCTTCGTTCCTGTGAAACACCTAAAGCAGGTCAACCGTGTAGCCCCCCTGCCCCCCTGCCCCCCCCCACCCCCTCCACATTTTTCGTGGCAGGAAAAAATGTATCAAATGAAAGTCGTCCTGGTGATATACGAAACGCTATTTAGCGGCAATTTTTCCGTCTCGAGGAAGGGCGGTCTTTGTTCTTTAATCGTGGCACTATATTCTGCGTTTGCGCTGCTTTAGAAAGTGCCTGATGAACGTAGGAATCTATGAATACGAATGAGATGGTAAATACAGTTTTTAGGTTCTGAATTTTACTCACACTCAGGGGTTGCTGATAGCGTAGAGTTCACGCGAACAGTTCAAGCGGTGGGTACGACTGTTTATTAAAATTAATCGACGGGAGAAATTCGGTCAGTCTGATCAGAGAAGCGTTCGATAAAATATCTGCACCTTCTCTAGACGGCAATTAACGGAACAGCGCGCACTTACTATATGACCACATCTTCGATTCACTTGAACCTTCCACTTTTTCCAGACTATCAATCTCACTTCGTATTCAGAAATCTCTCTCCGGGTGCCCCCTCCCCAAGCCCCCATCGATCCTCATCAAAATTTCAAACGGCGCCGTTCCCCCGTCCCGTCACGGTTGTAAATTCCTTCCGCCGCGCAGTTGCGTTACGCCTGAAGGAGATTTATCTCTTCATTGACACGAATCCCTGGACCGTGTTCACAAGAATTTGTATCGACCCGCGGATGAAGGGGGAGGGGGCCGCGGGGGAGTGGCGGCACAGGGGAGCACGTCGACGCGCGAAAAAGTAAGAGCGTCGGGGCTTGAAAGCCCCGCGGGGGTCGGCAGTTGCGACGGTGCTCTGGAAATCGGAAATATCGGGATATCGCGTGCGCCACCGTGAATTTTTACGACAACATGAAGCCACCCTGGGTACACGTACAGCAATTTGCCAGGAAAATTTCTCCACACCGCTGTAGCTGCTCGAAAGCGACTAATTGCACCCCGTGAATCGACATTTTCTGCGCTTAGCCGCTCTGAAAAGCTGCTATGCGTCCTTCGTCGAAGGCTGCAGCCTCGGGTTTACAAAATTACGCTATTTTTCTGGGTGAATGCGCCGGCGACGAAGTTCCGCGGGTCAAAAGGGGCTAATGCCTGAAGAACGCCGCCGTTGGTGGCGCTTTCTGCTCGTATATCCGAGGAAAATGGGCCGAGCTTTTAACCGAGAAAATAGTTGCCAGAGAACGGTAAACTGATGCCCCCCTCCCCCGTGATGGACGGTTTATTCTGATCAATTTGGGTAAGTGGCGCAACAGGGAGTGGAGGGAGATACGTGAAAAGTGTGTTATCGATAGTCATGGATTCTTGTGCGAGTTTTAGTGGATGTTGTTGGTAACGGCTGCTGACAGGAATCAGAATAATGTAACTTTTAATATTTCTTGGACATTCTTGCCGTTTTCAGGTGAATGGTCCTGTCTTATACATATCAGGTGTAGGAAAGAATTCTGTGCTTTTGGTTTTCAAGTCTATAACATGACTTGAAACTCAGTTAAACAGAATTAAAAATTTATAGTTGCGATCCCTCCCAAAGAAAGCTTCCTTCCGCAGGCTTCAATTTTCATTTAACTCTGTTATCTATGTAAAATATCATGCATCGATACAACAGACGTTGAAAGTGTTTGAAAAATCTCATAATAACATAATTAATTAGAAAACAGTTCGCGGTACCAAGAATAATTTCCCCCTTTTAAACACAAGGATGAAGGAAGTGCAATACACGAACATTCTACTTCTCCTCGTAACAATTTATTTGACTCCTCTGATGTCTCTACAGAGGGTGGCCAGCATCGTTCACTTCTAAAATTCTATTCTTCTTGTCAGAACCAGAAGCCTCTGAAATCTTTAATCCTCTGAACATGGCCAGGCATCTCCCATTTTCGACGAGCAACAGAAAATCTTTCCGTCGTCTCATCCTAGCTACCTCTGTATCATGGAGGTCTATTAAATATCCATTCATTTACATAGCAATGCATAATAATCACGGCGACTCCAAAGTGCGATAGAGTGGCGGGCTTCTGCTCGCTGCACTTTGTATCCATCGCTTTATATGAACCATTACAATTCAAAGCATTTCGTTTCAGTCCATTGCACGTTTTCCTTGATGACTCTATTAACAAGTAGTCACTTTTCGAACGTGCAACAAACGTTTTCGCGTTCCAAACGGCCGTATTGTGCACAGAGAATCTAGATTATTTGAAATGTTACAGGTAGGTCCTTTTTAGCTTGAGTAATTGGAAATTTTACGTGAATTTGATATTATGCTGACAGTATTTAATACGTATTTCAGTAAATGCTTTGACGCGAAACAGAGTGGAATTAAATCAATTTAACTTTAGTAATAAGGCTATAAGTACGTTATTTACATAAAATAAAGGAGAAATATTTTTTAACTAAATAGTTTGTTTAAACAGGTAGGAGATAGGTATTACTTGAAATATATTGCAAGCCAGAAATGGTGGTCGAGGTATCAAAATAAGAAATTGCGAGAACACGATGATCTTTTCTCGGACACGCCTTTAACGTTACTATTGAATGCATCGTGCGTGCATTTTATGTATATTTTACAGGTCCGTAATCTCCATGCCCGAGACTTTGGCTGCATATAGTATGCGAATGCTCGTACGAAAAATTGTATCTCCTTAGCTTCCACTAAGATGCAACCTCACGTCGACGAATTGGAACGTTTACGTGACTACGATTTTAATACTACATGACGTACCTACGATAAACATTTCCTGCCATATGCATCATGCTCGAATAAATTCTGCCTTTGCAATCCTGGATATGTTAAATCTTTTCAATTGTCGTACAGCTCCCATGCATTTTAATGGTATATTTTTCCCTTCGTATCTAAATTGCTATGTATTTCATACTTCCTTGGTATTTCTGATAATTCTGTCCTTCAGTTTTTGATTTATGAGATACGTGGAGAAATATTGATACTGGATTCGTAAAAAAATTTGTATAATACATCAGTTTCATTTTTATTCAATTTTTAGTTATTAAGTCTTGTAAATTTTACAGTTTCTGTGTGCCTTTTGCGAGGGAACATCGGAAACTCAAAATTCAGAGTTTCACGAGTCTTCGTTGGTCTCTGCAAGAGTGTTTAAAAAATATTTATTTTTTCTAGTTTTCTCAAAACGTTATTTGAAGGATTACATACGACGCATGATTATCTTCGTTTCTTTCTCAGTTAAAATATTTTTATAATGATCAGAAAGATAGAATTCTTTGAAAAAATAATTACAAACTATCCACCTCGTTTCCCCTCTGCGTATCGCCCTATGCTCGTCTTCTATATAATTCATTTTCGTGTATCGTGAACTGAGTTGCAAACGAGTAAGCAGTACGCCATTTGGATATCTATACAAGAACATCAAATTTCGCGGAGTTCAACAACTAAATGTTTCACGAGATATGTTCTGACGGACAGCAATTATAATTTTTGCACAAAAGTATGCGCCGCAAGAGCACCCCTGGACGGAACAGGAATAAGCGTTCAAGGATAAAAAGAGGCACAAGTAACCAACATCACCCCTAAAATACACAAACCTCTCTCTTATTAAATTCTAGCATTCACGCTATCGCGTATACTTCTATAAATAACGAAACGACATGAATATTTCCAAGATTTACTGTACACATGGTATCATTGGACAAGCTGGACGAGCATAAGTTTCTAAACGTTGACCGATTAGCGCCCTATGTCCGTAAAGGTTAACTGACATTATTGGATTTGATTGCATTCTGCATATTGCATCGCTCAACAATTTTCGATAATCAGACGCCGATTTCGAACGAGGATAATAATATTTTAAAGAATGTTGTGACACCTTTGGATTCCAGTGACATTAAGATGGAAGTGGGATTATTTACAAAGTACAAAAGTTTTATTTCGATGTGTAAATCGCACGATACATGGCGGGGGCGCACGAAGGGCAGACGGAGAAGGTGAAGGGATTAGAAAATCACTGTAAATGGAGGCAGAAGGGTGTAGATACCGGAGGAAGGGTGCCAGAGCGAAGTGGTCTCGTACTTTGCGAAATGAAATACACCCACGCCTATAAAATGGCGGCCACACCTATGTGTACGCGACATGACTCACCCCTGAATCGCTGTTTAAGTTCGGCGTCACAATCCTGATTGAAAACTGTCGACACTTCGCCAGCCTTTCGATTCGCGAGTCCAATGGAATTATTCCGTCTTTTGATCGGTTACCTATATCTTTTAGTGGCCATTTTTGTGTGTGGTTACGATAGTGGTTCGTCATTTATACAAATTTTCTTTCTCGGAATGAAACGATGTTAACGTCCGCCAAAGTATTGACCTTTTCTCCTGAATTATGGAAGAAGACGATGTAACGTTTAAACGAAGAATTGCAATCCGCTTGTCAAAGGGGAATTTGTTGTAAATTTTTCTCAACTTAATTTGCACATAGAAGAATAACTAGAATTAACAAAATTAACAAAATACATATCACTCGGAGGAACACCTCGCATTTCGAATCGCAAAGCAGAGAAAGGATATTATGTCGATGATAAAGCCGCGCATTACGATAGAAAATACACCCGTCCATGCTTTCACTGTTGCAGCTTTTTTAACACATTATTTTCCTCTTACATGATAAATCCAACGCGAACTTCAGATTTGTCTCTTATTGTAAACGCACGGACGATAACGAGTCTCATCGTTTCCTCCTGTATGCTTCGACAAAAGCGTCCCTCAGCAGTTCCAAGGAAACGAACGAACCAAAGAAAGCTTTGTGGCGTGCTCCAGTGAACCACTGAACGATATTTCATAATTCGAAATAAGGTCCGCTCCGAGGTATCGAAACGTGTCCATACATTCTCATTCGTTCTTCAAGGTTTTTTTTTGCTAGAGAGCTTATCCTCATAGATCGAATCCTTCGACCCACATTTTCCCTTTGCCATTTCACCCTTTCACTTGCAATCGGGAAGCTGATTACCAAAATGTCTTAACGTCCACGTGCCTATGCGAAACTGAGAAAAGCACGCATCGTTTCCTTATTTAAAAACGTACATTTCTACTTGGAAGTACGTTAGTATCAGCAAAGTAGTTTATAATACACTTTCTTAGCGTTCTACTAATCACTTCAACCACGTTCCTCGGTAAACTGTACACCACAAAAATGTCCCCAACTTGAAAACCAGATCCAATAAAACAAACATTCGCATCAACCCTTTTCAAATCACATCCGCACATCACAGAAACGTTCCAGATTTACATATCAATGTAAACCTACAAAATGGCACACTCAACACACAGATCGTACGTACATCATATCGAAGAAAGCTGAGATCATCCTGTCGACGGTTCTGGCAGACATGCTGGAGGCGTCGCTGCAGGATGCAAGGAGCTTGGCGGTGACCGCTGGCAAAAGTAGCGTGTCGCGCGAAGAGATGGAGAGATCGTTGAGGAACTTGTGTCTTCGTTTGAGTACCGAGCCCGCGTACAACGATCGACTCGGCTCCTGGATCGAGGAGGACGAGGCTACGTCCAAGGTTGGCCATACGAACGATAACGTTCACGGTGCAGGCACTTGATCATCCCTAGTCGATAAACAAAATAGGTTGTTTCAGACGGGTGCCAGCGACGGTGCGGCGTCCCGCGTTGCCAGGGGGATTGCAGACAGAAAATAATCACCATCTACCGCAATCTACGTTTCCTCCGCTGAGCAGGAACAGCGCGACACGCTCCAAGAATGCTGGCCGAGGAACCACGATACAAGAATTCTCGCGAACGACAGACCTTTCTTGAGTGTTCATCCTTTTCATTTCGTTTTAATGGCACAATATGTTATATGTCTTTGTGGAGAATAAAAGACGTTTTATAAATCAGTCTGTGTCGAATATGATCTTTTACTTCCATGTTACTTTTTAGACGACGTAATATATTTTTTATAAAGTTTTTGAGTTAGTGACAAGTCCATACAACAGTATATATAATTAGTTATGCACCGATTTAATACAAGCCCAATTCAGTGTTCGCAGATTGGGTGTAGGTAACATTTATTCAGGGAACGAAGAGAGTATTGGAATTTATTTTTGAATGTAATCCATTATTCCGCACGCTCCATTCGTGCATATCGCAGCGTCCAGGTTCAAAAGAATTTCTTGGAACAAGAATCAACGACCCAGAGCACTGCAGCTCGATAATTGCGTTTGCTCGTGGCGCAGGCCTGCGAGTTACATTCTAGCCGCGATTTTTAAGAGCAAGCCAGTGGAAACGTTCGAGGATTGCTCAGAAATTAATTGGCAACACGGCGCAGCAGGAGAATTTCCACCTTGCGCGTGATCATCGGAAAGCTGAACGGACCGCGGCCACTCGTCATTCGTTGGGATGTTTTGTTATCGGTTACATTCGGAAGCACAGAATTCGGCGTTTTCTATAAAGAGATGGAAGATATCGGCCGGTGTGGTGATCGA
Organism: Andrena flavipes; assembly: GCA_963971345.1. NCBI lineage: Eukaryota > Metazoa > Arthropoda > Insecta > Hymenoptera > Andrenidae > Andrena > Andrena flavipes. Next base: position 1,080,103 of record OZ020481.1, read on the forward strand.
TCGCGTAGCGTTTTTCGTCGACATTCGGTCGGTGGGAAAAGTCGGGGAGAAAGGGCGGACGCCGATAATCAATCGAAAAATGATTTCGGATAGCGAAACGGATCGGTGGCGTCGATAAATCTTTGCAACTAACGATTAAGCAGATACGTTGCGCCGACGAAGCGAATCCATTTTCGGTACTCTGCCTACCTATGTACCGGGAAAACGATAGGTGATTCTTAAATTCGTGCAGATATAAAGCGCAGGAAAATATTATTGCAAAAATTTGTGGATTACTATTTTGGCCGAACTAACAATAAGTTGGATACGAATCATTTTATCCAGTACTGTACGCGAAGGGATGGACGTAGGATCAAAAACAAGAAAAAATGTTAAATGAACATACTTTGCGCGCAAGAATTAGACCACCAAAGCCAAAAGTCACGTTTAGAATGTACCACAAAAATTTATGACTTATTATAAATTCCGAAAGATTCAGGGGAATTCGTTTTTAGAATCTGAAGGGTGTTCACAGTTTTTCAAATGGTTTTCTTCAATTTATTTTATCAATTTCTCGTATAGTAGTTACATCATCATCCTGCAATCAAATTATTATTACTGGTACTGCCTTTCCTCTGGCACACTTATTCTTCGCTGTTTTCTTTATTCTATTCTACTCTGAATAAGACGTTCTTCGAAAGAATACGGATTATTGTATCAAAGGAACGTATAATTGAATACCATTATTTTTTGTAGAAGGCGCCCTAGGGTGTGAGCGATTGAAAAGATCCATTTAGCCGTTCCTGATACGTAATTAGTTGTAATCGTATTCTAATTAATAACCGGTCCACGGACATCCATTCACACGAACGGCCATTCATGCGAGCCAGTCTATAGAACGCCGTTAGACTAAACAATCTCCGAAGCAATCAGGGTGGTCCGGCCGAAACCCGAAATTAACCGAAAACAAATTAATTTCCGCCTTACGCCGACCTTGTCGGGAGCCCTTTCATACCTGAGGACTGTGTGAAACCCCATAACCACGCCTCTTCAGGTTCCTCTGAAATAATTACACTAACTTGATCAGATCCTAATTAAACAGTGAACCCCTCGCGCGCGCATTTGTCAAACCATCCGCCTAGGCACAGAAACACTCCTTGCATTCTTAGGGATCCATTGCACGAGAACAATCCGAAGCATTAAAACAGTCTTCCATGTGCTAAACATTATTTTTGAAAATAGTTTATAATATTCTTTATATTGGAAACTAACCATTTCTATTACAATGTTCTGTAGTCTATACGCACATGGTTTCAGGTGCAAGTAAGATTCTCTGACATTTGATTCTTTGTTTAAAACAAAACACATTTTTTTCTGTATTTTGTACAAGTTTTATAACAATCGGGGCTTGTAATTGAATAAATGTTTGCTAAATTTGTTCTGTTTCTAGTGTAAATTCTGTAAAATTCATGTTGCACCGAGTAAATTGTTTGATGTGTATATAAAATGTTTAAACCTTGGCTCCGTGGGTTTTTACATATAGTTTCTGTGAACAGATATGACAAGAACAGTTTACGTAACCACGAATCGGTTTACGTAATGCAACTTAATTTCCACAGAATTTGAGTACCTATTTCCCTTACGTGAGCTGTATTTACGTCTGTATGGTATAATGAGGATGTAAAATGGGGTCTGTTCTCCCATCATGCTCTACGAATTATCATATTCAGTGTCGGTTCTTGGTGAGGTTTGAGTTGGTCTAGTATAAAGGACTACATTTGTACAAGTTGCATGTATTATTTTACTGTTGCTAACGTAATCCATACCTAGACGAGAATCTAGGCGAAGCATTCCAACTCCTATTATTATTAAATTTACCTCCGGATTGCAGTAAGGGAAAAGACCTCTGGAGTAAAGCAAACAAATGTCTCTGAAGCTAGGAAGCGTAGAGAAAGGGTTGCTCGAAATTATTGCCACTCCAAGAATTTAATAATCCTACGTCGAAAGTTAACTTTCTCACTCTTTATAATCCAATTAAGAACAAATATGTGATTTAAAAGAACTGTGATTACAGAAACAAGGTAAGGATACCCCATATTAAATAACATAGAGTAAAATTCCTACATCCAAAACTAACGTTTCGTATGATTATCTGGTAGGGGCGGTAGTTTCACGGTTGCCGAATAAAATTTTGTAATATCTATAAAAACACGTGAAATAGTTACGTAACGCTCTCTGCGCACAATCTTGCAGCATGAGTAAATAAATGAGAATGGAGCATTTTATCAAGAGCGCAATCATGCAAACAACTCCGCAGTAATAGAACAATCCAGCCAAAGATATCCGAGCTCCACTTGTCCCAAATCCTTTGGCCACCCAGTAACCTCCCACGGGTCAACATTTATCATCCTTAGAACGCGGCCGTTCGTCCCACGAAATTAACCCGTTTACGATTCCGCCGTCTAGCCTCGCCCCTCGCAGCTCATCATCCGCCGTTCGCCCCGAAAACTTGGCGTTCCTGGGATTCTTCGGATTCGTCAAGGCGGCCAGACAGGCTGCAGAAGGGGAATGGGTGAAGACGCGAGCAAGCTGGAAACGAATTAATTTCTGGTTTCACGCGCGCCCCATCCGAAATGAGTTTTAGGTGCCTCACCCCCTCCTCCTCCTCCTCCTCCTCCTCCTCCTCTCTCTCCCATTCCACACCGTTCCCCCCATTCCGGGGGCTTCGTAAAATAATAACTTTATGGAGGCAGAGCACGGCACGAAGCCCTCAATGAGAGTCGCTCCGTGGCGAAGAAAGAGCCGCGGCGTGGAGAAAAGGTGGTTACGGGTGGGACGGGGGTAGGGAGGTGGGGCGCGTGTCGTGGCGCGAAAGAATAGGAACTAAAATAGTCTTCTCGCGGCGAAACGGAGAAAAACTCATTCCGTCTGCTCGCCCGCAGCCCGGAGGAGCTGGCCCATTGTGAGACGGCCAACTATTGTGTAGTTCGTGGTAAGCGTGGACCACTGTCGTACCCTAGCCGCGGCTACGCACGCGTTTCGCTCCTTTCTTCCGGCGCGCCTCGTTTCTCGCCACCCACCATTCCCTTCCTTCGCCGTGGATTTTTCCACGATTTCCGCGGCCGTACCTAAACCGAAGTTCGCCCTACCTTTCGTCACAGCCGCGACCGTACTGGACGGTCTGGTCGACGGCTGGGTATTAGGTTGACCGAGGGGATTTACTTGGGACCGTTGGAAATCGAAAAAGAAACGAAGGCCCGAGAAGAAAGGATGATTAAAGGGGTGGAGCTTTGTTTGGGGATTACCGTGCGATTCAGACTTTTGCGGCAATGAGTTATTGAAGGGGGAGCCTGCTAACCTCTGTTTTCCACCGGGTAAAGATATAGTGTGCTTAGATTTTGCTTCGAGGTGTAAGCTTGTGTGGGCATTATACTGTAGAGAGTGCGTTGTTCTTCGTTGGGGTGCCAATTAGGTGCCGAAGTCAAGCTCATTGCGAAAGATATTGCGATAGTGGATAAGAGAAACCGAGAAGGATTTTGAATGGTATCATGCTCGATCATACGCAATCGTAGGAACGATTAAAAATATGTAAAAATACCTGCATACCTGAGCCCAAAGAAAATACTTTCTTTCACCCGAGCCAGCATACACGATTAAATAGTAGGTAAATGGTATATTTCGAATCTCTAGCCCATCTAAACAAAAGAAGGAGGCGGTGAGCTCCCTCTTCGCACATCTTAAATTCCTTTACAAAGCCGCGTTTCACGGAGCAAACTTGCACGGAAAGTCTTTCGACTCCAATCTACTTCCCTCGCTAGTCTTATCCCACGCAGCCTTCCCTCGCTAAATAATTTGTTGCGAGCCACCATTAGCCTCCCTCCTTTCAGTCCTTTCGCTAACGCTCCCCCTTTCTTCGCGAAATTTCTTTTCGGCAATCTCCCTTCCCTTGCCCTCCCTTTGAGCGACAATTTTTTGAGGAACAGCACCACGAATCGGTCGACGGGGGCTGAAAGAGCCGGGGGAGTGGGCGCTCAGGAAACCGATAAGGATAAAGTGGAAGGGCTGCAGCTGTGAGGGCTCACAGGAGAGAGTCCAGAGTTCGCGAAGAGAATGGAGTCTCGAGCGGGGGCGCAATTTTGGGGATATGAGTTCGGTTCTTTTCCCGGTTGCCGGCCACCGTTTGTCGCGCGCTCTTTTGCGACATCGCGCGGGCTCAATGGCGCCTCGCGATGTTCCAGTTTCACGTTATTAAATCCGATCCCAGGGTGGCTGCGCGAGGACGAAGAGAGTATCGTGCGAGTTAGCGTTAAGTTTCTATTCTGCCCTGTAATAAACAGATCTTTCGCCGCCAGAGAAAAAAAGAGAACACAGACAAAAAATGGACCGATGACCTCGGATAATCAATTAATCAATAAAGGAAAATCTCCGCCCTCCGCCAAGTTCCGTCACGGTAAATAATTAATCGATATCAGTTAATTTTCCGGGGCCGTTTAGCCGTCGGCCATCGACGAACTGCGATCCCAATAGCCGCCCCTCTCCGTTCCTCCCCCTTTTAGCCCACCTGGATCCTGTAAAAGTTCCATTGTTAATGAAATATTCCAATGGCTCGGCCTCGCATTAACGAACAGCCGCGGCAAAGGGAGCTGATGGAGGGGGGTGTCATCGACTCGTTGGGACTTTTAATTTCCCGGCGGGATTCTAAAAAACTTCTCCCGGATCTGAGAGGGTTCCACGACGATCGTGGGCGTCGCGACGCGGCCAACCGACAGACGGGGCACGGGGCCAGCGAGGGCGCGATAAAAGCGATCCTCGATATCCCGTGGAAAATAATCTCCGCGGGGATGGCGACGATAGAATTTAGCTGGATGATTCGTCGCATCCGTCGTGAGAGAGTCGGTGCCGGGAATAGATGTACGGGTAATGCGGCCCTTATGCCCGATGCAGCGTACCCCGTGGACCTGGCGTGCGTATTTCGCGAAAATTCCGCTCGGTCTCCATTCACTGCGGTATTTGTGCTAAAAGAAAGCTTCTTTTGCGCCAGATTGAATTATTTAATTGCGTGGGGCGGGCATGTGTTTGATGTTATGGTTGCTTACCGTTCAATGCTGGTACGACGTTTGAAATTTAAAAACCCATAATTTAATAAAATAGTTAATTTCGGTTTTATTTAGAAGATATCTTCCAAACAGGGTATTCGACAACATTTAGACTGCAACTTTTATAAGTCAACTTTGAAAGTTGATCGAGATCTTGCGCATTTCACTAATTATAAGGATTCTATTCATCTCTCTGTAACTTAATATTTTTACTGGATCTTATGTTTGAAAACACAGAAAATGTCAGTGGCGAGATGCGAGAAAATATCACGATACCTGCAGACCGGCGCGGCAGTCGGACAGGAATACTAATTTAAAAAAACACAAAAGCAATTATTCCGTAGTTGAGTGCACACGTACTTGGCGAATATTCGAAATCGATTTTCTCGATAGCGCAGCCTCGGTCGAGAAACAATTATTCTGCAATTTCACTGTATTTTCGCGCAAAGGATCACGCTATTTCAGGTTGTACTACTTTTATTACTACACGCTGCATACAGGTTGTTTCAAAAACTACGATCTTTTCAAGTGAAAAGCCGAATAACTCGATAAACACAATTGTATTTTATTTTCGTACGTTACTAAACTTTGAGCAACATACGCGCGTAACTTATTAACCAGCATGGACGAAGAAATTTAAAATTAGAATTACGACATTGAAAATATTCCAGCTTTATATTCTCGCCTAGCACTATATTTAGACAGGTCAGTTCATAATCGTGGATAACATTGAACAATATGCAGAAAGTGCTTCAAGGACTCAAGTTCTAACAAGGAAACCAAATAAAGATATCCATTTTCAGGCATCAGAAACTGTAACGAAATTCGGCCGTTTACGTAGACACCCACTACTCTACAGCATATCAATCAACAAAGATCGTGTTTCGAATCTTGATGCATTAAGACCCTGTAACTTGCTCGCAAGTCACTGCCGCCCCCAAGTTCTGAAACTACCGAACCCTTGCCTAGATACTAAACAGCCATCGACGAACCCCAAGGGCAGAAGAACTTAATTCATGCACCTCCATATATCACGTACCATCTCGTTTCCTTCCACAACCTCCATCAACGAGTCACCCATCCACCAACCGTCCGAAACGATCCAGGACCTCGCGGCTCCACCCCTGCACCGCGACACCTTCGCCCCGCAAAAACAGCGCGGCAATAGTAAGTCGCTAAAGCTCACCCTCGTCGGAGTCCGACTTTCGTCAGCGAGCAGGCAGACGGATCCGTAGCCAGCGATTTCTCCCTGGCACGTCACAGGATAATGCTTTTAGCTACGGCCGGTAAACTCTTTATTTCCGCGTGATATACGAGCGGATTCCACTGTTCCCCGCGCGGATTAAACGAGCCGGATCGGCCAGCGTCGTCAATGGACTTCGTTTCGAGGGTCCTTTCATTATCCCGGGAACACGGGCCTGTGGCTGCACGAGGAGCTCGTGAAGGGGACTAGGATTGCGGAAAGGCGGGTAGGAGGGGTGGACGAGGAAGGAGCCACGCGGAGGAGGGCGCGATCCAACAGGAGCAAAGAAACGAACGCGGGGGGATGAAAGGGAAGGGCATTAGAAGAAACAAAAGGGGTATTTTTGTCGCGACGAAATGGAGAGAACTCTTTCCTGCTCCCTCCAACGTGCACGCGCGCACAGCCACCTGAAACACCTTTATGCCCACGGTCTCCGAGGATTAATGTCGCGCGGCACGCTGCCAAAAATGGGGTCGGCTGACCCGCGCGATAGCCGCGACTTTAAAACCGATAAAGCTGCGAATTCGGGTCAGCGTAGTCCGTTGAAATTGTCACGGGCCATACATGGTGGATACGTATCGTTGTTTACACATAACGCTAATCCGAGACTGTCTCGTATTTCCGCCGATAAGTTCCGAATGGGATGTTTTTTTGTTTTTATTCCGGGACGCGCGAGATCACGGCTCGGATGAAAGGATTAGAAGATTGATTCGATCAAACGGCGAGGCCCCGGCCACCTCGACGTTGTAAATTGGAAGATATTGTTTTGCTGGTCGACGGTGTTTTGTTGAAGCTCCTGTATTGACAGCTAGTGACGGGCGGAGTGAGTTGGATGGGAGTCTTATTCATACACCGCTACTCTCTTTTGTAACTCCCTTCCACGCTACGATTCATTCGTCAACATCTCTTTCCTTCGGGTGTGCTGCATCTACGTACAGTTATTCGCAAAAGTATCTGTTCACCCTACGTGTAAAATGTTCTACGTACTAAATCGATTTCGCAGCAAGAAATCGCAATTCTAATTCGCATTAATATAATCCTTGATTAATATGCTTTTGCATATAATATGTATAGTGCAAAAAAGTATTCATCTAAATTCAATACTTCGGTTATATAAACGTAATTGTACTGTTGGATGCAAGAAGAGCCTCAGTGCCAAAAGTCAGTTTCGAGAAGAGTATCTGTAAACGTTACAAATGTAAACGTAGCTAAATAATTATGTTTGAAGCAAATATTTTCTCTGTACCATTGAATCTGATCTTTTCTCTGGCTCATCAGACTTATTCCTATCCAAAGACTATTTAAAAGTCTTCGGAAGTCTCCGACCGAGGTGACTTCAATTTTCAGTTCAATTAACTAGAATTTCCCAGTTCAGTTCAATGCAGCATCAATTTTCAGTAGTCAGTTCCAGCTTCAGCCACAGCTAAACTCCACGTCCAGTTGAGTTTCGCGATGTCTGTAGGTATGCCAGCGAAATAAAAGTCAGTTTAAACATCAATCCACAGCGGTAACTGTTGTGGAATGTCCATGTGTTACACTTTTTTGCATTGCCGGACGAAAATTCTGCGTACACAGTTCTGATAACTCAAAACCATCTGGCGTTCGTTAATAAACTAGAAAAACCTCGCTTGCCGTTGCAAAAACTGAGTAATGCCAAGTATGAAATTTCGTTCTGTTTACCATATCTTTTTATCGATCCCTTATGCCACTTCTCTTCGCGCGTAGTCATTCAGGATTTCAGAGTTCTTTATGAATTCCATGCAAATTTTAGCAAACAAAAAAATCTTATTTTCAGCGATAAATACTTCAATTAGATAAAGGGAATCGATAATATGTAAATTTTAATCAGTTATTTTCGATGTTTCCTTCAAAATGTGATGCTTAAATGTTTGAAAATAATTATCAGATGGAAAAGTTAAATTTTCTTCTCTACCGATAAAACCTGTTAACTAAAACTCAATTTAAGCAGCAAATTGTACCCTCAAGCTATTCCCGTATCACTAACTCGTTGCAAACAGATTCAGAAATATCACGAAACAGAATACAATACAACTTGTTCGTTAGTCCGTGTCCAGCAGCGATAAAACTGCTCAGTAAATCGGAAAACTGTCTGACCTTTCTACGGTATAGAGCTGTCTAGACTCTAGAGGATCGACTTAGAAATATTCCCACGATATTCAGACTCGATTAATTTAATTAAGCAATTAGTTTTTCCGTAACGTTTATATAGCAAAACGTGAAAATATCAAAGTAATGTTTGATTTTTACCTCGAAGGAAATTAAAAGCGGTAATATCATCGTGTTTCTGCAATGTGCAATGAAAACTTCGAAAATAAAACGCGGAGCGGTAATATCGCTTTATGCAGAAACAATGTAAATACTCGGTACTGGAATTAAATCACGAAACCTTATGCAACAACGTAAGTACTAATGGATTGTTTTACACTCCGCGCAACGCGAACGAGCGGACAATGAACGGCGATGGTCAATAGTTTTTCTCTCGCGGAAAGTGATTCCTTTGGAACTCCCTCTGATCCCCGTTACCCTCAGCACCGTGAAAGCGGGGCTCGCTATTTGTCGAGCAAAATTGAAAAATTCTAGCGCACGTTTCAGGATCACGTTCCGAACTAGGCGATATTTGTAAACTAAAAAAGAGGCAAACACTAAACTGCCGTCGTATTTTTTCTTCTTTACCATTCCCTATTTTCTCCACTCGTTGTTTCAAGATAAACGGACAATGGCAAAGGGAACTCTTGAAAGAGAAATAGGAAGAATTGTGAAACTTTTGTTCGAAGACATCGTCAAAATATTTTTGTACCGCGAGAGTTCAAGTGAAATAAAATATTATAAGCGTTATCATACAATGGGATTACCGTAACTACTCGTATTTCTCGTTGACACCGTATTTTCAAATTTTTTTCTGTCAGGAAAAAATAAAAGTAAACATAAATACATTATATAGTACCATTGTCCTTGAGGAGATCTTTAAGGAGATATTTGGGTTAGTAAAGAAAAAAGAAGTGAATTTTATTTAAAGTTTTTCGCGATGAAAGCGGCGACTCGTTGAAATTCCACAGCGATATTTTCACAGGATCGTGACAGAAACTGTAGCAATCGTTTTCAAGAAAGTAAGGAAAATAACGGCGAGAAGTGGGGAATATCTTTCTTATTTGTTTCGAGAATCGTCTGTAGACTACATTCTCGAGAAATACAGGTAAAGCTGGGATCAAAGAGCTGCGTGAATCTCACTTTCATAGGGTCACGTTCCCCCACGGTCGAATGAGCGCATTTCGTGTCCCTATAGCAACAGAAAGAAATTGGAAAGGGACCGTATGTCTTCTCCACCTAAAAAATTTATTCCACTGCTTTCTTCGCGGGCTATTGCCGACTCTATAATTTATCCGCGGTGGATTCAAAATGCAAATGGACCGACAACGTTGACGCAAATTGCGCAGTGGCTTTTCTTTGAAACGAACGAGGTAGCAGAAAAGGGAAAATCTTTTTCAACGAAGGAAAGCATGGCTTGCATATTCATTCTACGTGAAAATAGGAAAATACGAACAAGAAGGGTAATTTTGCTGACTGATTATAATTCTGTATAGGTATCAAGAAAGTACAAAGGATGAAATATATGACTCTATCAGGGAAATTGAATATTTATGTCAAATCAAATCTTAATATACACGAGAATGTCCTTGTATAGGTATAAAGGAAATGTTATAACAAACTTTATAAAGAGATTTGTTAATAATCGTGAATAACGAAGTTTTCACGTTTTCTCACACATTTCGGCATTCGTTTCAGCAACGTCACTGCCATAAATTAATGCCCGTATTGTACACGTGTCTGCTTTGCTAACGCGTCGCAGACACTGGCGGAGATTGCAAGACAACAGGCGTGAAAGATGCAAAAAATGTGCACGCGCTACCACGTATAATTAATTTCGCATACTCGGTAGGAATGCTTAGGTTTGCTCTTCGGTGGCGAAGAGAGGCGAACATATCGCGAGTGGACGACACGTGACGTGCCATCCCGCGAGTTTTTCTCGCCGTCGAGCAATTGTAACTGCACGTAAACCGCGCGGCTCAAGCAGCATCCAGATTCGTGTAACAAATGTTGCACGACGCACGTGAAACGTAAAAAAAGAAGAAGGATACCTAGGTCGTTTTTTAATAGAACAGCTCGCGAAGGCTGGCTCGTTGCGCGTTGTCGAGTGTAATACCCAAACGAATTTGTGCGATTCGCGTGCTGCTATCTGTTCCTGGTTAAAAACGATGAAACTTTGTCAGCTGTGTAACTAAACGCAGTGGTCGGAGGAAACTTTGAAAGGTAAACGATAATAAAAATGCCGCGATTCCATGGGAAGGAAACGTGTTCAGTATTTCCAAAGGGGGGCCAAAAACGTACAGGCTTGTAATAATCATTCAACTTAAAAAAAAGCGGTAAATTATTTTTTTCTCACTGTAAACGATGATTTCCCATTCGAATAATGTAATATATCTGATTCATTCACACCCACCCAATAATAAAAAGAGCATAGTAATTCCAATCTTTCTCACCTTTGTAGGTATATTTGATCAAATAACTTCTTTCGATTCGTTCATTGTTCGAACAGAAAAAGATAATGCAGAATATAGGCGATTGTTCGAGATGCAATATCGCGCGCAATCGCCCGCTGTTCGAGCGTACCGCGTGCTGTTCGAGACAATGCGGGCTTGCTGTCCAAGCGCGTAAATATTTTCGGACGTTCTCCCAAAGGACCGAAAAAGGGTGGAAGGAAAGTACGGGGGTGAAAATGGACGATGAACAGCTCGCCGTGAAGGGTGAAATTATATTACTTGTTGTCGAATTTGTGATACACCTGGGGAAGGGGTGATTGCGAGTACAAAAATAAGTCGAAAATGAAGAATGGATTTTTTTTTTTATATGGCTCCGTTTCCGAGAATATCAGTAGTGAAAATTCACTGACTATAGCTTGACCGATCGTTATAATTATGTATACTACTTCTTAAATTGCTTTTGTGCAAGGAATAATATATTCTCTGTCGGTATCATGAATTCAGCCACACTCGATAGTATCGGGGTTCCTCTCAGTTTTGCAAGACGAAAGTGTCAGGAGAGGGGAAGAGGACTGAAGGGAGATTAATGGCCTCGCGATATTAAATACATATCTGCGAATTACAAGCGTAATCCGGGCCACTGGAGTGTATAGCACTTTCGGGAGTTCCGAAGCGTTCAGTAGTTTCAAGGACTCTCCTGAGACCTTTAAGACTTTACCGACTTTCGAGGCCTTCAGAACCTTCGAAACCTCGGAGACTTCAAAACTATTAAGCTGTCGAGTCTTTGGAGGGACCCTTGAAGGGGCAACAAAGTGTTTCACACTTAATTCCTGCCATTTACACCTCGTATATGCAGTATTTTTCATTTACGTATTCTGCTGTCGAGAGGCGAGGCGAGTGTGTTTCTACAAAACTAGTGTAGAAGCGCAGAAGTGTGCTTGATATTTCCTAATATTTTAATAAAATAACAAAACAGATGCACAAAGGAAGAATACTTCACTCGAGTTACTTTTAAAATAGATATCATACAGTTATCCAAATAATTAACTCTTTGAAATATTATTTCCTATTTTCTATCTGAAATAATTTCTACCCGAATCTTTCTAAAGTAACGCGTGGCCACAAATACGAAGGGATTAGACCGCCCTTCCCGTCACTACTGATAAATATATCGCAAAGAAACAGGAGGTGAGCCGAGAAACGGAAGTTGAAATACACGCGGAAAATAAGCGTCGCCTCGCGTGTTGCCACCTTTGGCTCGCCACACACCCTTCCATCCCTTCTCATACATTCATTATTTTCTCGTCGACATGAACGAAAGACGTGGGTGGTACGAACACGCCGACAACGACGTGCATCCGTTGTGTCCTCCAGCTCCCCTTCGTCCCGCTCGACGCTTCTAAATTATTTTAAAACGTTGTTCTGGCGCAATATGACGGGGGTCGACGCGGCGCAATGCTTCACGAATGCCTACCTCGAGGTTGGGGGGGGAAAAAAAGCAGAAAGGCTAAAAAGAGACGAAAAAGTCCCGCGCAGGTGTCGCCGACTGTCGAAAACACGCCCGAGGTATATATTTGCCTGAAGAGCCGTCCTTCAAAGATGAATCGCATTTTCGTCCTGAAATTGTCCCGTGTTTCGAGACAACTTTTTAGGGGACACTGCCGCGCATCGCGAACCGCCAACGGCGTATTTCTCGTGGAAATTGTTGACCCTTGTTTGTGAAAGATTGTCACCGAAAATGATTCTATTCATCGATGCGCGGATTGCTCTTTATTGGAAACTAGTTGAGATGGATAATGCGTGTTATTAATATTGGATTGCGGATTTTTTGGATGAGGCGTATTAATAGTTTGAATTGTAGATACTGTTGTAATTCTTCCGAAAATACGTGAATATTTACTCCGAAGCTGATGTTAAGTTACTATAGGACAATAGGCCTCCACATTTCCCATCTTCGCGAGTCTTTTGTAACAGAATTGGTGCAATACCATGTGAAGAAAGGAAACAAGAAAAAAACTTAATAATAAAAAATAAATATCCAATTTTCTAGCCCACAGAAAAAGGTCACTCGTCCGTTTAATAGACAACATCCACGTTATCAAGAAAATTGATTAAGACGCCTCTGCGCATCTGGGACAAGACTTTGCCGCGGGAATCAAGCGCAATTACCCCGATGGAGGGGGGTAAAAGAAATGGGCGTCGTACGTGACGTTACAGCGACAAGCAAGGCGATTTGCAGAGTCGGAAGCTGAACGAGAAGGAAAACTACAAAACCGTAAGCAGCGACGGCGCCAGAGCAGGATAGAAGCGAAAAAGCGGAGCGGGAGAGGAAGCAAGCTCTCCCGCGGACCAAGAGAGATAAGACCGTACTTCCATGGAGTTGAACCGTGGTAAGCGCGGGACTAAAAGTTCGTTCTGCTATCAGTTGCCGCGCGGAAAGTAAGGAACCCCCGTTACTTTTACCTCTTCGGTAACTGTAACTCAGAAACGCCCAGAGAGTTTGGTATAAGTTATTTTATTAAATCCACGCCCCCAGGAAATGGCTAGTGCCCCGTTCCACGGCCAGGACGTTCAGAAAAGGGTCGTTACCAGGCGAAGCCTAATGGTGGAACTGCGTCACTGTATCGGGGAATGAAGATTCCTTTCGTCGCGACGACAAAGACCTGTCTGTGGGCGGTCTGTTCCTAGAAGAGAGGAGGATTATAGCGCTGATCCGACGGATGGCCTTCGTGGCGATGCGAAACTAGCGAGTGGATGGCACGTGCAACCTTTCGATTAACTTTTCACGTCTACAACTGTCAATTTTAGTGATCTTCTTACGAATGTACCTATTTGTAATGTGCTTGTTCCTCCTTTAATTCCTTTTTGAAGATTTAGCAGAAGAATCTTAGATGGAAATTGCGTAAATTTGAATAATTGGAGTGCTATAAGTTTAAAATGTTAAATAGAAACGGAGTATAATTTAAAAATATTAAATGAAAATTCTGAAACATTTCTATAATTTAAGAATCTTCAATGAAAATGTCGATGACATTGTACATCTTGGAAATCATAAATGGATGCGCTGATAAATTTGTATAAATTAAATAAATGTTATACTTATACAATCTCAACTCAAAATGCTACATTCGTATATATGTACGAAGCTTTCGGCAATGCAATGCATCTCTGTTTGAAAGTTTCAAAGCAACGCAGGCATTAAACGATGCGCGAAGACACGGCACAGGAAGATATGCTTGACTTGTACTACTGGAATGCGTAGGCATTCATGGTCAGACACTGCGTAGACTGTATACATATCACGCAACTCCACTGACTACTGGAGAATAAACAAAATGAAACGATACTATCCTCGGTACCTATACCTTTTTTTAAAGTTCTGGGCCAGACGCTGTACATTTGTCTATCCAAATTCTTCTAAAAAAGAACAACTTCGCCATCAAACATTTAGCAATAGAATTTCCATTTGTGAGAGTGCACCAAACATTTCACGATTCAGGTAATAACACTTAATGGCCAGCATTGCCGTCGAAGGTCTAAAAAAAAAAAGAGGAAAATGTGAGGGCTAAAAATGTTTCCCTTATCAAGGCTTCGCGACCTCGCGGAGTGCTTGCATTCTCAAGGAGCAAGGCGCGTGCATTAAAATTGCTCGCGAACGTATTCAACGTCTTCCATTTCGAGATTGTTTCTTCATTCCCCGGCTGCAGTTAGTCACGATGAGAAAGAATTTACGTCGACGTTCCTTCGCAACGTTTATCCGCATTTCCAGCCCCCGCAATGTGATGTTTTACACGGAAGCGCTCGTTCCCCCGCAAACCGTTGGTTAAGCGTAGATTTATCACAAGCTCTTTAGCGTCGTCTCGTTTCCTTAAATAAATAACATTATTCGAATGCGTTTAAATGCGCAGCAAAGAGAACGGCGCGCCGAGATTTCCGCGGGAATTCGCTGTCCACGAAACCTCCGACTGCTTTGGAAGACAAATGCGCCCCTGAAACTTATTTTCTCATTACCTCTAGCAAATGGCAGCGCTCGGATGCTTTCGTTTCTTTAAACGAGTATAGGGACTTCGAACTATTGACAAACGTAAATAGTTATAAATTAAAAAAAAGGTTGACATATGTAGCTTCAATAGACAAATGCAACGATGGACGAGCAATTCGAAAGAGTAAATAAAGAATTATAAATCCTTAATATATTGTTTAAGCAAATTGATATACCGGCAACTTGCCAACGTGGCTGAATTTTTTATGATAAAGCCACAATGTCTGTCTAAAAGCATCATTCTGTACATATAGTTTCCAAAATTACTCCGAGGTAAACATATACTTATAGCATAATTCATTAAACTCGGCGTGCATCGCTTAAGCGACATACTTTATGAAACTTATAACGGTGTCTATTTAACATACTCGTAACAGCCTACTATACCTACATTCAGCACCTACAATCCTACCTCTCGTACCTACTTAAAAACATACGACTAAAGCGTATCGAATGAAGCTACTGAAACTCAACGTCTCCGGAACAAAGGCTGCTTACCCACGATCACAAATCAAACGTCATTAACCGCCTGTATCCCCGAACTAGGTACTTGTTCGTGCAGAAAAGCTACTTCCTCCACCGAGCACTAAACAAAACATGTCTTCGAAACGACCACAGGCCCCACGCCGAACGAATTTACAGAGCCACTGCAACCGTACACATATCGAACGCTCCGAACATCGTAAAAAGACGAAGTTAAGAGCTCGAACAGTTCGTGCAACGCCGACGCGTCGAGATAGCCGCGTACGCGCGTGCACTAATCAGCCCCCTCGTTCGAGGAGGAGGGAAAAGTACGCGGCGGCCCATTATCAGGGGCTCGTAGCGATCTAAAGAGAGAGATTTTTAAGTAGTCCTCTCGAGTTTCCCGTCGTCGTTCGCCATTGGCGCGGGGGGATTGATCGCGGCGAAGGGAATGATGAGCACAGGCAGGAAGAGGGACTTTAGGGGGAGGGTTGGCTCGTTCGCCGGGGGCTCCATTCATTTGCCAGCGTTACCGCGACTGACTGTTCCGCTTTTTTACGAAACTAATTGAATGCAGTCCCCCGGTACGTACAATGCGCCAATTACCGGTAGAACTGTCGTCCGTCGTAGGGGAGGTCGCGGTATCGGCTGACGCGGACAATATTAAGTCCGCGCCGATTTGGCAAAACAGTGGGTCCGTAATGGCACTAATTAGGTGTACTCTGCCAGCCTCCTGTCGCCCCCTACCCCATCCCTGCCTCCTCAGCCTTCTACCACCCATCCCTTCGCGTTCGTTCTCCCTTCGTGCCTCCACAGTTTCCACTGCTCTCGAAATTATACACCCATTTTCGTTTACCACGTAACCTGTTATCTGCCCACGACACGCCGCGTATCGTTCGCCTCTCCTGCCCCCATTTTTTTCTCCCCCGTCTCTGTGAAAGGAACACCCCCTTATCGTCCCCTCCAACTACCACGACGGCCTCGCTCGCTCGCTAGTACGAATAATGACTCGACACTCGTCCGCGGGATCGAAGGAGCGAGATAGACCCTCGGTTTTTGGTGACTGCTACCGATCCGCGACCGGTTACTCCGTGGGTTATACTCGAAACGTCAGACTTCTGTCTGCTCGCCCTCTTGTTTCGATGGAGGGGAGTCCACGACGACGCGACGCGACAGGGGAGCGGAAAATCAAAGTGTCTGAGTTGGGCAGTTTCCGATACCTTTGTATGGTTTTTATGCTCGTCTGTCTTTTATAAATCTTTTATAAAAAGAAGCTGGTTAAACAATTTTTATCACAAATCAATGTTAGAGTTGACGTAGCAGAGACGATTTGATTAAAATTGAAAGAGCTAAAACGGGAAGCTTTAACTTATCTGTCGAACTTAATTAAACGTTTACCGTGCTTTGCCATAGATTTACCGCGTGTCTATTTTGTTTTAAACCACTTATATATGCGTCTTTTGTCACAACCTCTGCTGCCATAATCAATTTCGATCGTTTCTCGATAAATGTCGCGAAAATCTGCTGTTACGCAAACAGCAAAAAACGAGCACTGACTGACACGGCAATCCGTGCGATGTAACGTTTTCGACGTGACACAGTCAGCGAGAATATGCTTCCAGCATAGTTCGAAATCAATTTTTCCCCGTCACTCTATTTTACATGATGTAGCAAAAAATTCTATTTTCCTCGGATTTCCATAGAATTTTTAGGAAAACATGGATAGGAATCTCTTCGGCAGCGCTTAATAATAATGCTGCACCTGATAATATTATAAAAGCAGAGAAGAGACTGCAATTCCATCCCCCTACAAACAACTAAGATAAGTGTGATCCTTTGACCAGCACAAGTACTTCTATAAAGTATTAAAAAAAAAATCATTCATAGTTTTTATAAGAAACCACTTTAGATCTTGTAATACTTTATACGAACTTATGTTACTGTTTTACAGTATTAATAGTTTCTAAAGTAAACGCCTGTCACGATCACTCGATAATTGTAAATTTACTTAAATGAATCCCTAGCGTTTGAATTTTTAACAAACAATAAAATAAATTCAACGATTCACTAGGAAGTCTGTATAATCTTTGCCACGGGAACTCGACTACGAGGGGTTTCGCTAAAATCCAAACACAGCACGGTACAGGGTGCAACTAGCTATTGGATATTTGTGCAGGCGAAACACCGCAACAACCCTTCGTCAATTTATTTCCTATTACAGTCGAGCGGCTGTGTTGTCAATGCTCCACCGTGACTGATTTCCTTTATTTTACACGAGCCCCCCACCCTTCCGCTGTCCAGGAGCCTGGACAGTTGAACATCCTGGATGGCCTGGATCTCGTATCGCCTTGACTAGACATCGTCGTAAATTACTCGAAACGAACGCGCCATTTGTCGTTCTTCGATTTTCGATCGAACGGCTGCAAATTGTTTACGGCCCCCCCATGTATCGCGCTCGCGAGATCTACGGGACGATTCGAGGAGCACTATGTCTTCCCGTATTGCGGTTCGACACGCAACCTTCGACAACTTTATTGTAATGAACGTTTCGAGGAGCGGGGAACAGCGCATTGATATTCGATTGCGATCGTGCTCCGCGGGCATTACGCTCGCGTGCAAAACGGAGAAATCGAAAGTCGCGTGGTTAGCGATAGGCTGAATGCACTTTGAGTCGTTTCGAAAATAGTGGCTGTTCCTGAAACGACTGGGCGAACATTGGGAGTCTGTTCTACTTGCAGCGATGGAAGGATTTTATACGAACGTAATTCAGTGGGTGGTCTTTATGCTGGTGTTACAGTATTTTCAAGTGAAACGATGAGGAAATGTTCGATCGATGTGTGTTACAGGTAGATACTTCACTTTTCAGTTACAGTATTATCAGAGTTAAAGGATGGAAATGTAACATATAGACGTAGGTCGAAGGTAGATGATGTTGATATTTTATAGAGTCAATTATTACATTTATATTAGATTTTATAACGAAAGAAGGTTTATTATCTACAGAAACAAGTATCTCGTAACAAGCACTACTTTAAAACTTTCACCCATCGCCAAACAATATCCCTTTACATACGAATTTACAAACTGGCGTCCAAAAGAATTAATTTACGTATCCTTGCTCTTACAAGTTTTTATTCCTCCTCGTTACCTATAGACCGAAGGGTTACTTTGCTTCGATCGCCCATGAAAGGATCCTTTTGCAGCAGAAATACAAATCATTTTTAAGCAGAGAAAAACACATGGTGCAGAAAACTCTACGTAAACACGTATCAGCCAGGTATCCGAAGAATGTTATGAACGAAAGGATCATGTCCTTATCCACATAGGAAAGAGGCGCTGCACTCCGCCGCTCGATACGTAGCTACGTTCGAACCTCACGTACGCAAGTACGAGTATTGCACTCGAGTGCGCCGAGCCTGATCGCAAGTAGGTAGGTATCGTTGCCACGTGTACGATAGCGGGTATCGTATCGACGCTGTAATAAGGGCACCGTGCAAAGCTTTCCGTCGTTCCGATAAAAATGACCTCGCGGGACCCGCCCGAGGGTGGAAGCTTTCATCGGGAATAAGGAAAGAATGTCCCCGTTTGCAGATTTTGCCAAATGTAAAATCGAAATGCCGAAGATTACATTGAATATTAAGGATCCTCTTTCGAAATGCATGAACCCTTCTCGCGAGATGGTTCCGAGGAGCATACGTATGTACGCTCGCGACTGAATCAGAATATTCTGATTCCTCCCCTTTTTCCAGACACTGCATAATCCTTTCTTCGCTGAACAATACTAACGTTTGTGTAACCAATTTTGTGTTTTCCTTGGGGTATCTTAATGGTATTCTACGTAGTTACAATTAACCTTTGCACTACAATTTCTTCTGCCCGATGCTACAGTTATTAAGTATACAACTGTGGAATAGGGAAGAACGCGGTACAGTGATTTTAAATTTAATAATTTATTCAGTTTTACCAGTGCATATGAATGTGTGCCCAGAGGAATACTCGGAGCAAAAATGGTTAAAACTTTGATGGTCACGCGTTTTCAAGCAAAAGCTACGAATATCTTCCTCGAATTTCAACTGTTAAAATTAACATTTTGTGAATATTGAAACATCGTGATATCCTCGACGAACGGTACAATCGAAATTCTGATCAATCCTACTCGTATTCCTTTCAGACCGCTGCTTGTTCACCCACGAGTCAGAACAAAATCTTCTTCTGAAATTCGATAAAGAAAAATTCCGATTTCCCAAAATACTGTACACACTGCGACTTAACACTCCCCACACGATTCATGGATGTCCCTTAATCTTGAAATTCATTTTTCAGTGAATCGTACGCGTCCCATTAATCACTGTAAATAGTGGTCGTCGATCGAAACCAATTCGTCGGTTCGATAACTCACGAAAGTTTGGGAAACCTTGCCCTAGATTAGCATTCCCATTCGCCCCTTTATTTCCTTGCCAGTGGCGTATTCGACTGGCGCAGACCCCACAGTCCCCATTTCGTCGGATCCGTCAGTAGCCGCTGGCACTATTGTGTAGCTTACTTTATTGTAAGCATTCGTCTTGCTGTAATATTCGGGAGGCTGCTTTCATTTCTGCTCCTCTGGGGCCCGGCATTCCCCCGGGAGCCTTCCTTTCCCTTTCACGATCTCCACTGCCAGAGGACAGACGTCGCCCTGTCCCTTCACTTTCGCCCCTTTAACAGGCTCCTGGGTCCAATACCGCGGTAATTTCGCTGGAGGGAACGGCGAACAGACTGGCTGGCGAGAGTGATTGAAAGTAGGACGGAGGGTTAATCTTGCGGTCAGCTACTTTGTTGTGTGTCAACGGCAGTCTTTATCCTGTGACACGCAACTGCGCGAGAGCATGTTTATGTCTACTGTTCTGACACCTTGAGAAGGCTTTTGTGGATTGCCTGGCATATTTATTGCAACGTCTGCTCGGTTGCAAATCTCTATTCGTTGAGTGTGTTTGATTAATTACTAACGTTGAATTCATTAACGCGTTCGCTGCACGAGTAGGTTTTAATTTTTATAAAACATAGAAGGTATGCATCGTCATTATTGTAATCGTACAAGAATCGTGAATAAAAACTGAGAAAAACCTTAAATTAATTACTACAATTAGAGGAAAATCTAATAGAAGTGCCATAATAAACGTGTTAACACCTGTGCACAGATTTGATCTTGAGTTCCAGCTGATTCTTGTCTACTCAGTAGCGCCTACTTTTAACTGACGTATACTTGCTGTTAAGTCTCGACTGTTATATTAGTTGTTCAAGTCGTTATATTAATTGCTAGAAATCATTTTCGGACCGTTTCGTTTTCACGGTTCCATAAACTTCTTATCGGTATGGTGCTAGAAGTTCTAAACGTCATCTTGATGGCTCCAGTGTCATAACATCGTCATATTTTGTACGACATGCCGTACAACAGGCTGTTAGGAGCGTCGTCACAAGTTCGTACGATAAATCGATAAAGTTATCCTTACAGGTTGTAATACAAACTCATCGTACGATAAATTGATGGGTCTATAAATACCTTTTAGCGTCATAGAATTAATTGAAATTCTCTCGGAGCAGCGTCAATTACGGTCTAAACTTTTGGTAATCACGGCAGGTATTCGAGAGTTGTTGAAAGGATATTATAATTATGTGTTTACAATGCTCTTTCCAACGATAGACACTGGTAAGAAATTATCGTTGTGCTATTAGTGAACATTGCTAATGATAAGAAATGTTAAGTAATAATCGCGATATTTTACACCGGCAATGAGTGTAATGTTAATGGCTACTGTATTGCATATTAGTTTCATTTAAAAGTGCGCAGCAAATTATTATTCTGATTATACAGGCTATTAACGACAGAATTGGCAGCACTGAAATAGATTGTAGAATGACCGCATTATTTTCTATTTCTCAATAGAGTGGAAATGTGTTTAATTATTTCTAAATAGAAGTGTAGGGAAAATGAATAAATCGAGTGATCGTCGCACTACGATTATTCTGCTGCCACTACGTTGCAGCGACTACGCACGCACGCCTCTGTTCTTTCTCCGTGGCGCGGCCATCGGCGTTCGCTTGTCTCGCGGCGTCGACGATTGGCAACAACGCCTTACAGAAGCTTGATGGAATTAAAAATACATTCTAATTCTGGTGAATAGGTTGGACAATTCTACTTTAGAGTTTAGAAAAAATTCCAGAAGCTCCACTTGCAGAATTTTCTGGAGAAATCAGTAAAAGAAGCTTCGGAACAAACAAATGTAACAAAGTTGTATTAATTTGAGTAAATTATTATATAATATATTTTCATACCAATTCCTGACCTTCCCCCCCCCCCCCCCACTGCCAACATTGGGGATGGTGTGCTCCCTGGTAGTAGCATTCTGAAATTAATCTGTAAATACACCATGAGCCTTAGGAGAAGTCGCCTTCTTCTTCACCGGAAACTCGAACGTCGCCTTCACCGGGACTCGAACCCGCGATCTCTCGATTTGCACGCTGGCCAGCCGCCTTAGCCACCTCGGCTACCGCCGATCCTCCGATCTTTGTTCTTCGGTGCCCTCTCTTATAGGATGGGGGTTCCTGATTCCACAATTATACAACTTCAAGGATCTAACACATAAACATAACATTTCTAATATACATTTGTAGGCGATTCGGTATTTATTTACATCCACTCCCCGCTCAGTTTTTTGGAAATTTCAGAAAATATGCTTTCAAAAAACACATGTCAAATATTTCTCACTATTCTGCAAATCTGCAGAGTCTCGTCAAGATCGGCGTGTGTGGATTCGATATGTTCCCGTGCGATCAGCCAGAAAATCCTTGTTGGAACTCGTTACTGTATTAACAAACTGTTACCGAAATCTGGTCCGCTACAAGTGCAATAAAATCATGCATTCCTCGTCCACGGGCGTCACGCATAATCCTTTCCAGCGAACGCAGTCTAAAATCCTCCTCTATATTTGGATCGCAAACACCGGCAGTCTCTGTTCATACATTCGCCGTACCAGGAGGACCCGTGTATGGAGAGACAGGATTGGATTTATTCGACCCTATCGATGTCATAACACGAGGTGGGCCGATGGACGGCAGCGTGCTCGCAGTTTGCGCCAGAGGCCCGCGGAACATCCTCGAAAACTCGTCAGAGGAGGCGAAACGGTTTTACCGTCGCGTCGACATACGGTGTTTCGATCTTCGGTAAACGCGCGTCCATTAGCGTGTTCCTCTTCGACGGGGCGCGCGACCACTTCCTGATTCGCTTTGACAGGCATGCGTGAATCAGACAACCCGGGGGGAGACACCCCACGGAGCGACGTGTTGGACGCAGGCCTGATTCACGGTGACCAATCAACCACGGGGCACACAGGCTCGTTAATAACGTCTGTACAATCGACATCGATTCTCGATTAGGCACGGCTTGGGTTGCGCGGAGGCTTCGTTTAATCGCTAATTATCTCGAGATCCATCGCTTTCGTCGAATTCACCGAATCGTTATCGCGTTGCCCCCGCCATGCGTGCGGATTTCCAAATTCTCCGAGCCAGACGCTTTTTACAATTTTACAAACGTGTCAGGGGAGCAGGGAGCTTCTGTTTATACACCGCGTAATTGGAATTTCGAACGAATGAAGCGAAGAAACCGGCAGGGCTTTCGCAAACGAGCACACGAACGTAGGGATAGTGTTGGAATGAACTGGGAGCTTTGACTTTTGACTACTTTTGTCAGAGTTTTCTTGTAACCAGTTTGTGGTGGATTGATGTGATTTTTTTGTTTTATCTCCTCGGATACATTGTAACAGGGAGAAAAGAACTTGTTGTTACAGGTGTCGAACTACAAACACACGTGAAAAACAAGTGCGACATCCGAACCACCATTTCTAAATTTCCAAATTCATTCTTTCTGGCAATTTTACTTGTTCCGCTTTGTACCACTTTATGAAAACTTAAATTGAGATTATTTTCCACTGCAGCGTTAGAATTTGAAAGTATTTGCCAGTACATGGGCAGCAATAAATAAAATTGTATACCTGCGTAGCCATTACTATTAGCTCGCGTACCGACCGCTAGTGTCGAAGATAAGTCTATCAGGTTAACGAGACCGTGGACGTTGCGCGAGTAGTTGGCGCGCGAGGTGCTACGGAATGGGATTAAAATAGTTCGGCGCGACGGAAAAGGGCCGCGAGGACGCTGGAAGCAGGATGGCTCGGATCGTGAGCACGGTAGTCAACTGCCTCTTCCACACCTCTCGGCCGTTTTTCTTCGTCGTTAAAGTGTACGCGTTTGAGAGCGTCCGGCGCTCGTTAATGTCACTCGAACGATGGTATCGCGTAAGCATTGACGCTTTAGTTATTTTCCTTCAAGGGAACAGGCGGCCGTCCCCCCTCTACTCTTCGACATAATTACTACCGCTATCCAGTTTTCAGTTTTATTAATGGAACGATGCGCTCGAGGGGACAGGAAGTCGCCTCCTTTTGCCTCCCCCACCCGCCCCCGTTTCCGTTCATTTCACCTCTCGAGCACCACGAGAATAGAAGTTTCGCTGGTTGGGGAGAGGATTCAAAGGAGAATAATGTTTTCGCGGTACGCTGGGATTAAAGGAATTTTCGAGGGAAGAGGTGTCTTCCCTTAAACACGAAGAAATTTCTACTCAACTGATACGCAACACCGTAACCAAAACTTTCCTTTGACTCTGAATTACAAATTTTAGGGAAGAAACATGAATTGATGAAAAAAACGATCGATAATCCAGGGACCGTGAACCCTTTGACATTCCCAAACACGAAGCACCGAATATTTAAATAATCACCGTCCGCGAAACGTTCAGTTTTCAAGTTTGATCAAATACCAGGGGCATTGTATCGGAACGGGCCAATAATAAACGCAACAATAAAAGTCGCGGCACAAAGGGACGCGCGGCGCGATATATCCGCGGAGGCCAGCTTGCGCGACGCACGATATTACACAAAAGAAATTCAATATTTTGCAACATTTGAATTATTCCCCCGTTCGTTACGCATATCCGGGCGAGAGATAAAGGGGAGCCTTCGAAAAGTCAAATATCAGCCGGCGCGCTGGTTCGCGGTGCGTGCCCGTTTAATTCCGCGCGTATTATGACGTCCGGACCGGAAACGGCGCCGGTTAAACGTGCAACACAGATCGGGCTCTCTCGCCGATACTCCGCTGGATCCGCGGCGAGCACGCGTGTAACGAAACGAGGCGAACAAAGGGCAGAAAGCGCTGCAGAGACAGCGGGGCTATTGGAAACCTGTTGAGACGCAGGCACAGAGCGGGCTCGCGTTAACGAATTCAATAAAGCGTTTCCGCCGGAGAGCGGAAAACGAAACGAGGGGGTCGGATAAACATGTCGCTGGATCCACGGTATCGATAACTAATAACGCTTTAATTCGCCGGTGGTTGCAGACGCGGTGTTATCGGATCAAGAAGTCGGCTAAATTAAATTCGACCCGCGAAGCGTGTGTGATTCAAGGCTGTAGCGAATCGATTACAACGGCGCCAATTAAATGGTCGCTGGCCGAGGTAGGATCGGCGGAGTTATTCAATGACCCCGCGAGAAATTAGCGATCGCAAACATTCGATTTACGGGCCACGGTGGTCGTCGATTGTTCGGCAACATCAAACGGGATCCGTAAATTTGTCCAGGCGGCCTGAGTTGCGTGCGTTACGATCCATCCTCGCATTGTTGCTGGCGATACGGCAATTAGAAGGCGCCCTGGCGAACATCGGCGTGGAAGAACGAAGGGGGACGGTCGTACGGTGATGTCGGTAAGACGAGAACAAGCGAGAGAGGGTTGTAACGATGGTCGTGAGTGAAAACTATGCTCGTACATCATCCGAGGCCACGCGGGTCAAGAGTGACTTAGTGGCTGCTCTACCCTCCTGGAACAATGCTACCGAAAGAGTGCCTGTAACCTTAAAGATCCACGACCTTTTTCAACTCCCCTCTCCCCACTCTGCTGTGCCGCGAAACTTTCCACATATTTTAATATCACTGTTCTCCCGGGTGCAAAATAGCGAGTCGGGATTCTGTGGGGATTTAAAGCTTGCGCTGGCGTTACAGTTGTTATCCTGCTGCAGCTACTCCTGAGAATTACTTGTAAAAATTAAGTGCCATTTTCTGGCGTTTAAATGTTTATAGAAACAGAAAGTAGGAACTAAAATTCTTTTCTTTTTTCTAATTGGTGCCAGTGCTCACGATTGAGGCGAGGGATTTTTATGAAACTGTAGTATGAAGTAGAGTGTGTGAAATTAGGGGGAGTTTAAGTAATCATTTCACTGGTTTCGAGTATGTTTACAATATACAGGGGATGTTGAAGTTTGGAATGTTTCAAGACTACGTCGCGTTTCAACTTAGCATTCATACCTTCGCTTAAAAGTTTCATAGCGCGTCTAAAGTGACATGATATATTTACATATCAGTTCACACCTGTTGCTTTGTATCACAATATTTGAAAAATCACCATTTGTCGTTCACGCGGTAATTTCAAAGTTATTTTATACTTTTGAACTCATCGAAAGAAGTAGAATAATTGTAAAGGTTTAACATCGACTGACGCGCGATAAATTGTCTGCGTTCGGATCGTTGCAAAAGTTCATTTCAACAAATAATTTTTAACGAATCGACTTCAGAAATTCCACATACCTCCACCAAAAATTTTTGTGGGGAAGGTTTAATCAAACTTTTCGAATAAACATTTGCGGCTATAAATATTGAAAATATTTTCGTTCTACGGTATTTACATAACTGTTTGACGAAAGCATCGAAGAAATAGTTTGATGAAATCCTCGAAGCGTAAAGTGAAATGTCGAGAAAAAACGTTCGAAAGTGAGCGAACGGATACAACGATGGACGATAGCCAAGTATCTTTCGGAATAAATAAAATTTGCATAACAAAGGGATATACTACGGTATGACCCAACCATCATAATGAACTGAAATTTTGAGGAGTTGGGAGGGAGGAAAAGAGATCTGCAGGGGCGCCGCTGTATGCGTTCGTTCATTTATATCCGTTGAGATTCGTTAAGCAGAAAGCTGCTAATTGATTTTCATGCCCTTGGAGGGGCGCCATGATAATTTTGCCCCGGGGGTGGCAATATGCTAAATGCGGCGCTGTTCATCAGTTACCCCAAAAAGCAAAGATTTAGGTATATAAGAAATACGTATTTCCTCATTTGAACCAAAAAACTTAGCTTAATTTCATGTTCGATTTCTATTTTAGAAGCCATTCTTCCATTCTCATATTTCTCCACTAAATCCATCAGTCTTTTGCGACGATTCTTTTACACGATTACAGACGACGGAAACACATCTCACCTGCCTACTCTAGCCCCTTCATCATCTCTGTTCTTCGGCATAATAAAAATGTGCCATCCCTCTACCACTATTCGCGCATCCGAAGGAGGACAAAACTCCGCCGTTTTAATTTCCAATAAATCGTCCGTAAGGTGTATTCCCCGAAACGAATTCGCAACAGCGGAGAAGCAAGAGGAGGGGGGGGGGGGGAGGCAGCGAGGGGGATGGAATTATAGAAATTCGCGAGTGGAAGTTCGTGGCCGCTTTGTCATCCGGGATATAAGAAGGGGGCAGCATTATTTTGCGAAGCGGCCGAAAAAGGGAGCGAGGGATGAAACGGGGTAGCATCCAGCAGACGAGGGACAAGAAAAAATATACGGTGGTGTAAAATGAGAAGAAAAGAAATTGGAGAAGAAGAAGAAGAAGGGAGTGAAAAGTCGTGGGCTATCCTGCTCGGTTTCCATAGGCAACGTAGTTCGGCATTAAAACCCGCGGAGCTGCAGCCAACAGCCAGTCGTGGCCACGATTGTCTTCAATTTAAATAATCACGGGAAAATGTTAATGCCCCGCGCCCCGTAATTCAATGATAAAACAAAAGAAGGAAACGTGACGCAACCCCCGGGGGTTATTCGCAGGAAAGGGCGGGGCTGAGCTGAAGGGAAGGGGGGGGGGGTCAGGTTGCTCGAGAAACCAGCTAAGAAAGAGGTGGATAACCGAGAAGGGGCACAGGGAAAGGGGTAAATTGAATTAACGAGAAAAAGAAGGAAGATTAAGGTTAAGGTACGTCTGCTAAAGGAGACCGCACCCCCTCCAATTCTTCCTCGTCAGCGACCTGCCCCCCCCCGTCTTCCTTTTTTTATTTCACCCGTGATCGTCCACGGATCGAAGACTTTTATTTCTTGCGCATCGAACGACTTCGTGAAGGCTGCTCTAAAGGCTAAGTTTCTTCACTTCCGACGAACAGGAAGAGAAACGGATTGTTCTTCGAGGAACTTGCGCCTGTACGGGTCATTAAAAATTACGCGGACGGGGATCGATCGTAACGCATCGGTTCACGGAAGGATCGATGGGTGGTAGAATCGTTCAACCGAGGCTAGTTCGAAACTTGAGATTTTCCTGCTCTGCTTCTGTATTCTTTCTCTTTTTTAACGTGTACTTTCCAGATCAAGAGCTTATTTCCGAGTGCCTTGAATGGAGGAAATACGAAGACGAAGGAAGGATCTTTCTGATTCTCTTTTTCAGTGTATGAATCCTTTGTTCTTGAAATATGTTTTTATCTAGAAATATGCTTCGCGAACTAGTACATTAATTAAGGAAAAATGGGATATAATGGAAATTTAATCAAACGAAGATAAGATATTTTTGATGAAATATTAAATATCGCGCCAATATCCACAAACATAATTTAATTATTAGTTACTCATAATGCACTGGAGCCGGATTATGTTTCTAATAATTAATTTCAGTAATATGTACCTACAGTCATTTATTGTAATGTTAACATTAATGCGAATCCCTTTAGTTTATAAAAAAGTTTCACGTTCAAGCCCAGTAAATACGAGAATTACGATCCGTGCCAAAATATGGATTATTTCATTAGGAGGCAAATTCTTGAACTATTTCCAAGTATGTATTTTTAATTTTTACAGTTAATCTTATCCTACCCATACAACATTTATCGCAAAATTGTGTTTAAACGACTTAAGTAGGTACATAGTTATGTGCAACCGGAAATACAAGTTAGCATTTATTGATCGTTTTTACTCGGGTCTGTTTGAAATACATCTCCTATTTTAGAAACACTTGGGGAGGTTATTTGATAATTAGCACACGGAAATCGCCGAAATGAGATAGGTATATACATACCAAATATCAAAGTAGCAGTATCATTGCGAAATATTTCCCTGTAGGTATTTCCTCGTAAAATCCAGGAAACTGTTCGAACCAACCAAAAAATCGCAAAACCTTGAAATGAAGGAAAAAAATTGTTATTCATAGAAGAATAATTAGATAGATTCATTAAATGTATTAAATGTTTCTCGCCCTAGCAATTCCAGGAATTCAAAGCTCTCTGTGAATTACATATGGACAAAAAGATAAAGGCTTGTATATTTGCAGAACCCTCTAGGGAGTGGAAATCGTTTTAAGTGAATTATTGTGATCACCGTCTTGCGATCGGCTCGAAAGTGTACCGTTTAAGGAAACACACCTGGGTTAGGTCTGCGTCCTCTTCTTCCTCTCTTTCCTGATAACACATTAATCTGACATTACATAGCCGAAGCAGAAACGAACTGACACATTTATGACCAGCTGAGAGCAGAATCTTTCCTTACGATGGCCTTGCATTCTTCCTTCTGACTTGAGAAGGGACTACTGTCTACACCGCGCTTCGTAAATTTCTTTATAAATTGCTATTCACGAGAAAATTGTCATTTGGAAAAGGGTCGGAAAACCATGTTGCTAGATTTATACGAGACACCGATCATCGCAGCTGTGTACAAGGGGATTGCGAGAAAATAATCAACTTTCTAACATTCAACGATCGATGTCCTAAAGATGATCGTTCAAGTATAAAACAGGATTTTTATAAAATGCACACAAATTGCCTGAATGTGTACATTCTACCTCTACGATCCAGCACCTGCAAAAATTCTATAGATTTATCCAGAAGAATGGAGAAACTGTTGAAATCGACCAGAAAACAATGCAGAAACGTTTCACGCCTCGGCACGGCGTATCTGTTGAACGTGTAATCGCTAACAAATACTCGGTATCCGGTCGTGGGGGCGACGCTGGTCCGATAAAACGGTTCAATCGGCGTAAAATCAATCGGGGCAACGGGTAATCACCGCGAAATCCAATTCAATAATGTAACCAGAAGGATATAGAGGGCAGGACCCACGGATCGCGAGCGAATATTCAGGCCTAAAGGCGGAACTTCGACTTGGAATTCTCAATCTCGTGGCCGAGCGGATATTGCTTAACGTAGGTATACTTCCAATCCCCGTGATTCCAGCGAATGGGATCGATGCTTGGTTAGCTCCGCGAATTCTCGTACTTTTTCCACCTCTCTTTTCCCGGTTCTTTTTTTTTTTTTTTATAGGATTCGACGAGTCGAGGGGTTCTCTGATGCGATCATACCCACGAACGGAGGAGAACCTTACAACGATTGCTTCAAAGGGGTCGCTCGAACGAGGGGACTGAGAGGGGTTGAAACGCCTACGACGATCGCGACTAGTGGAGAAGGCTGCAGCCACTTGATTTTCCAGTTAATTCGTACAGTGCAACATTTCAACGCTTTCGCTCGTCCATACGGGGTGGCTTCTATACATACGCATGCGTATCCACATTGTTTAAGGTTCAAGATATTCTCTTGGGAATATTGTGCTTTGGAACATGAATTTATGGATTCATTTAGTACGAGGGATGGATCGAATAGTGGCACGGAGATCTGGCACAGATTAGCAGGAGCTAGCACTTTGGGACTAAAGTTCTGGATTATGGCATCCGATTCTTGTGCTCGGGATGGGTAAGGTTTAATTAGCTACTCGCTTCGGATTCTCAAGAGGGGGTGTAGTGTTCAGTTAAGGGTATAGATTCTTAGAAACAAATTAATTCTTACAGAAAAGTTACACATTACGCTTCTCTAATTGCGAGAGCAAAAAATATACTAGGTACTAAATCATATAATGTAACATTCACCGCCATCGGAACAAATTAATCCCACTTTTATCGTTCTCCAATACACGTATCGAAATACACAGAGCACTCTTTTAACCGTTGAAATAACTCAGTTAACAGATTAAACACACAATATGTAAATAAATCCCTGGAAAACCAATAAATGTAAAATGTCACTCTCATTCGTCAAACAGATAACCATAAACATTTTAACAAACTCGCTCCTAACAGCCCTCCACGTGCCCCACAATAAATTCCCCCATTGAAAAAGATTTTAGTCACTCGCACAGCTGCACGCCCGTCGTGCCTGTAATATGTCCAGCCCTAACCATATTTTGACTGATCGTGATATACGTATCACCCCGTACGCTCCACCCTCCCCTCGCCGTCTGTCGCTGATTTACTCCTCTATCATCGATATACACCAGCCCCCCCCTCCCCCTTCGCCCCTGCCGCCCCTTTGATTCCACTCGACGTGCACGAACGCGAGCGAATCACGTTTCACAAATACGCGTGCCACGACCTGGTTCCGGTTCAGCCAGCGTCGTACCTGCGCGAGGAGGGCTTTTGCGCGCGTTCCAAAGGGCTTTGGGGATGGGACGAAGAGGGTGGGAAATTAGAGAGCACGCGCGGGACCACCGCGGACCCAGAAACGTTGTAATGAAGGAAACAAGTTTTATTCTGTTTGCTTTGTTTCCGGCCAGCCAGCGATCCGGTGTCATCAACGTGACGTTCTTCGCGGGCCGCGCGCGTCTGCGCGCTCGCTGGATCGCCCTCGACGATCCGCTGCGGGTAATTTCGGCGTAGATCCGAGGATGCGCAACGGGTTTCGTAGTTTTCCTATAAATTTCATGGCTGACATGGATTCCGCGGTGCACTCTTCTCTTCGCTAGTGCATTTCGAGGGAAACGTTGGGATTTTCCATGCCGGTGCCTCGTCAGCGTTTAATTAATACTTCTGAGTGTCTGTGCCCTGTATATTGGGGTGCTATCGGTGAAAGCTTGTCGATAAAAAATTTATGCACCTATGCGTTCCGATGGACGAGAGATATTATGTGTAAATGGCCACGAATTGATAAAATTATTTCGTTCTTCGTGAATGATAAATGAAAGGTACGAATCTGTAGAAATCGATGGCCGGTTTGATGTTTTACCAGGGAATGGGAATGTGTAGAAGACTAAGTAAGTAGGCTGTTTACGTATTTGTCATTGTTTGGACGTTTCTATGCGCTGGGCAAATGGAGGAGTAGATATCCGGCGTGTTTCGTGATTTGTGCTACAAACGTAATGCGTTTCCTACATGAAAAAGCTAGGTCGAAAATATAGAACAGGATTTTTTCCGTACGGTGCTCCGATTTCGAGTGAAATAGCTTCGAATGTTTGTCAAACACGTGGACACCCCTTTGCTTATTTCAGTCTGCAATAAATTTCTCGTATTTGTGGCTGATATTTTTTATAGGTATTCTAGGATGAAAGAGATACGCGGCAAGAAGAATATATTTACTTCCATAAATCAACCAAATTGGTAATTTGATTTTCGTTTCTTTCGTTTCGCGTACATTTGAAGAGGCCGCACTGTATAGGTATTACATGTTTAAAACTGCAGAAAATTCTACTTGACGCATTGATTAAAAAATGTTCACTTCAGAATCTTTCACGCTTCTTGAATTTCTTTTTATCTACAACATCTATCAGCTTCTACGACTTCGACTCCCCTCGTAAGACGAATGTACGTAAATGGGCGATCACACGCGTCTCCACTCCACCGTGAAAATTTATGTTTCAATGTCGCGCAAGTTGCTGGCACGTTACTCGTGAATATCGTACAATTCGCGGGAAATGTTTCGGTCGCGTCAACGTTTGGCCCAGTTGAACTAAACTTTCCCCGATTTACAGCGTGGTGATAACAACGTCGGAACATATGCCCTTATGTTTCCAGCCACTACTTCGACGACCATCCTCCCCTGCACCCGTGCTCGTTCTATAGCAGAATCCTCCGTTTATCCTGGCTGAAAACTTTCCTGGCCTCGCTGTTTGCACCTCCCGGCGACGCTACGAGCATCACAGTGGGGTGTGCTTCGACTGACACCGATGGGATGCGCCAAATCAACCCCGATCGACTCGAGAAACAGGATGGAATCTTGCTTCGCAAACGAAATTTGGTGGTTTCGTAATTGCGCAATACACTTTCCTCTGAGAGGATTAAAGAGGAAAGTTTCTCTTGCGAATCGAGCGAGGCTTGAGATACGAGGTGAGTTGCTTATCTCGAAAGTGGCGAGTCCATTTTACTTTCCGGACAGGAATTTTACTTTCAGAATATAATGTTACGTCGAAGTGTAGGAAGTGAAATTATTTATGATTGCCTACGAAAGACACGAAGTAATGGTATTAGTGTTAGCAATATTTTTCGGTGAGGCGAAGGGCACACCTACGTTCTATACTTCGAAATATGTATGTTTGTATGAATTTTTCAAGGAATTTAGTACCTGTAGTTCAGATAATCATTTTCTATTTATTTTTTTCCGCCACAGATAAAAGATTAAACTCTATACCGTTGAATTCGTGTGTTCAACTATTCGATAAAGCTTGTCATTCGTAATTTCCATTGAAAATTAACGATTAACAGCTTGCGTACGCGAAACTTGGCAGGTACACGCTGGCTGGACATTAAAGCAAGTGGACTTATTATCATTAGCGTTTGATAAACAGATTTCCGCGCCATTTATGTTTCCACGGACTCGACTTAGATTTATTCCATAAAACGTTCGATTGTGGGAGAAGGTATCAGTGAGCAGGCCTGGGATGAACAGGGTCCGCATACTAATGGATTATGGTCGAATTCCGTACAAACACATGCACGGCCCGTATTTGATCTGGTTATTAAGGGAAATGACGAGAGGCAGGTTTGCATTGATAAATCAAATCTTGTCGAGTGCGGACTAGGTAAATGTAAATTAGTACAAACGCAATAATATTGATCGAATAGCCTGCATGTATGATCTGCGCAATGAAAACGGTCCAGCCTTTTCATATTGCCAGTCAGTATCTATAACCGCTAGAACGGGCCCGTTCTTTATGTTAGCTTCTGTGATTGGCGTAAGGTTTTGAGAAATAACCCCTAACCTATTCGTATCGATCAGCTCTTTCTCAGTGGTTATTTAACACGCCCTGAGCAAAGATCTGATTTGGGCATTAACGTATTAAGAAATTAATTTCGCTGTCTCGATGATTTTCAAAAGCCAATGAATATTTGGCGAATCCGAAGAAGATCGGCAGCGTGCGCGAGCTTGCTCGGTAGCGGTAGTGAAATTGTTAATAAAGTAATAACAGTCCCACCATTCCGATTTCCGCTCTCAATTACCTGAAACCAGGGACGGCGCCGCTGGAATGACCGCGATGCTTTGAGTGTCCCGCACGGACCCGTTCACCGCGAATCGCTCTCTCGTCATTTCGATTCGTTGCCAGGCCGCGTGCTTTAGAACTTTATTCAGCGACACGCAGAAAGGATCCTGTCCGCGCGCCAACGCTGAAACGGCGAATTCAGATCCTTCCTGCGGAATAAGAAGGATTTATTACCGCTCCTTACTTATCTCGAAATCTGCTCAGACGGCTTTCATAAAGCATAAAACGTGTCTGCTGTTAAGTCATAAAAAAGTCCAGTATTCAACTTTATTTCGGCCATCATAACTGGTAAGCACGCCTGAATCGCTGCTCGCCAAGAGACAGTGGGGCCTCGCTGTAAATTCGGCAATAAACCGCGGGGTATTCGAATGTATCACTCGTTTTGGGGATTCTTGGTTGCGGAAAAATTCGCAAGGATACGGGGATCTCGCAGCGGCCGCTGGGAGTGCCAATTAAGATCTAATTTCGCCGACATGCCACCTCGGAACGGCGAAAAGCTACATCACACTTCCTGGGACTGCAGAAATAAAAAAAGAAAACTACTCCGCGAGAAACATTTTCGTTGGAGTGGATGAAATGGTACGAATTGGATGGACATGAAAGGTAGTATAGTGTCTTTATTTCTTTGTGAAATTGCTACCTGCTATTGGTATAATCTACTGCTCTGCGTAGAGACACGATAACATATAAAATTCTACAAAATTCACTGTTGTTTACACACCATTTGTAGCAAAGAAGCTGTTAGAAGATGTATAGAAAATATTTAATTACATATCTAAGCCTGGTTGTGTGAAAATTTTGTACAATTGTAGTATTCCAAAAGAACCTGAAACGGTATAAGGGAAATTTTATGAAAGTTGTACGTGATTAAAAAACCTTCATATTTGTTTTCTCGAACATATTTTTGAAAACAAGTAAATATTCAAAGCGATCCTGACAAAAGGCAAATCTCTTCGCATCCCTGATTAGAAACGATGTTCCTTTAAAGTGGCACCTAAGAATGGTGTGCTTCATAGTTTTAACAAATAACTCGGTGACATATGAAATAACTCACACGATTTTACATAAATTTTTCACGTTTTCGCTGCATATTCCAATTATCCTTTTCAACGTTGAAACGACACGCTCGCTTTTAACGTCTTCAGACACTTGAACTCGAAGCAGCGCAGGCTCCCCTCCCCCTCCCCCACGATTCTATACACCTTGATTTGCAGTTATTGCATAACGAACCTTTCGTAACTGGCGTAATTACTTCGAACAGCGTTCCGTTTTGTTGCTGCAAGTGCAAGCGCTCGTGCCAACGAGCCACTTCGTTGTGTTCACATTGCCTGCATAATAAATTCCGTTCGCATCTCATGTCGCAAATCTTGAC
Organism: Andrena flavipes; assembly: GCA_963971345.1. Classification (NCBI taxonomy): domain Eukaryota; kingdom Metazoa; phylum Arthropoda; class Insecta; order Hymenoptera; family Andrenidae; genus Andrena; species Andrena flavipes. Next base: position 1,115,249 of record OZ020481.1, read on the forward strand.
GCGGAACAAAGCGTGCAAGTAACAATACGAGCATCTGAACCAGGTTAAAAGATCCTTTCTTTTTCTGTCATGAAAACTCGCCCCCGCCTCGTTCAAACTCATTCTGTGTCGTAAATTAAAGGATTTCCTTAACAACTGCCCCACGGTATTCGCGATAATTAATGAGCAGAATTTTCACAGTCGTCGCGTCGCTACGAGAAACACGCGACGTCTTTTGTCGCCGGCTCCACTGAATTATTGAAAGGATGATATTATGAGCGTATGAATTTGCACGAATAAACTCGTCAATCTGCAAATTCAAATGGGTTTAGCAAACAAAGGAATCATACGTACGGCGAATTTCACTGAACGCGAAAGAATTGCAAGGCGATGTTTTGAAGCCTGAAATGTTAATTGAAGCTTCAACCATCCGTTAAAATACATATACATTGCGCGAAAATAATCGCGCGATAATTATCCTGTTTGCAGGCTATCATAAATGAAAGTATATTTCGTTTGTTATTCATTGCGGCTGAAAATAGTGCGCGATTCGTGTCAATACGTGTATTGTGTTTAATTCGGACGAAATTTTATAATTTTAGTCGGCGCAGCTCCTTTCAATTTCCAGAGTTCATTTCTATCGAAAAATACTTGCCCACGTTAATTCGTATATGTACTGAATTATAAAAGTGTTTTCTTTGATAAAAGAAAAGATAAGTATACAAAGGTTCCCGCAAGTTTTCGGGGATGTTATTCGAACACAAATACCGATCGCACTCTGAGATGGAAAGTGGAATAAAGAGGAACGAATTCTACTGAATTTCAAGTCGGATTTCTACCACCGTTGCAGTGCGCCACGCACAGTGCGCGGCCAGTCATTTTCACGCGGAGTGAAAAAGGGGTGCCGCGTAATCTCTCGGCGAAACAGGCGACTAAGTGCGATAACATTCTTGAGGAGTGTTCCTTCTCGTAATCTCTAGCGACTAAGTAATGGATGCCGCCCTGATAAAGTCTCACTCACACCAGCAGCCGGCCTGTGAGACCGCATCACCCTTCTGCGAGTAGTTTCAACTTCCCGCAAGCCCAAATTATACACAGCTAAATGATGGATGACTTCCCTCGCATTCCGAACACCGCTGAACCTGTTCCACGTGCCTCTCCGCCACTGTTCGTTTGGAACACCGAAACTTCCGCCTCGCCGACCATTGTTCCTGTCCAAAGTTACTCGCAAAAATATTTCGTTCAGCGAAGGAGAAAATCCACACCGTCATTATGACCGTCGGTTGTAATTAGAGCGACGATAACACCGTAGTTGTAAGTTGGTAGCGGTCTATTAGTGGACTGGAAATCATTCAGCTGATATACAGTGTGATTTAAATTCGATGTGCAGATAAATGCTAAAATGTGAAATTTAAGGGGATGGCAAACGACGGTAAAATCATAAAAAGTTATGAAAACGTTAAATTGCAAATTAATTTGCGTTAAATATGTCATAATTTAAACTTCTTTCTTTACTTTGATTTTAACATCGAACTGAAAAACACAAATTTCGATTAATCTTAAAAAGAAACGTTCTATCATTTCCATCTCCTCCATATAGTCTCAGGGAATGCGAATTCAGTCCGCCTTTTATATTATATCCAAAGTACTAGCCGTGAGGCACAGAGGTCCAGCTGTCGCACAATTTCTACTGAAATAAATTAAACATTAATGCTTCAACAAATGCAATGGACACAATAAATCCGGACATTCAACAATAATTCAAATTTAAAACATGCTATTTCGAAAGCCTGAGCTGTAAGAAGGCCTCAGAAAGACCCCCCCTTTCACTTTCAGACACAGAACTACCCCTTTAAGCAACAGGATACCGTACTCTTCACCCTAAACGCGCAAGCACACGCCTGATTCGCCTTTCGCGCAATTACCGTCCTCCGACGGTACGGTGTTCCGTACAGTATTAATAGATCGTCAGCGTTATCGCGCTATTTCCATTGAACGGGGGCCCAATCACCGAAAATTATTCGCCCGCGCCCTCCGTGCGCCGCGGTAATCATTAATCTTCCGCGGGCGGGTAACGGCGGCGAACTTCACGGCGCGATTTACAATCGGCCTTTCATCCCGTTTAGACGACGCTAAAGTGCTGTTTCTTGGGCGCCGATGCGAGACGGAATTAAGTCCTTAAGAGCCGAATCAACGGGGCATAGAAAACGCGCGCTGGCACGCCGCACACGCATCCCGGAACTCTCCGCGCGCAGACAAGAGCGCGCAGAATGCGGTGTTGCCTGTTAAAACGTCGGAATTAATATGGCTCTAACGTTCGCGATACAATGAAATTAATTCCACAGAGTTTCGGCCGCGACGAACGAGTTTATCAAGAGACACGGTAGTGTCTCGCCCCAAGTACATATAGGTATATGCGCAGCGCAAGACACATAGTGTATCGTAAGGTGGAAACTGTGCGTACGTGCTTAATCCGAGGGTTAGGCCAGAAAAGATTTTCTACAAGTGAATCGGTACTCGATCAACAGAATTGCTCCTTTGCTTAACGCTGTACGACTGTTCAGTGAAGCCAACCCAATTATTGCGAATTATGATCGACAAACCCGTACCCCCATGTTCACTGTTCCGTACGTCTCCATATAAACCATTTCAAACCACGTGCCTCCACGTACCGAACATTCTCTCCTGATACCGCTGTTCTCTACTAATTACGGTACTGCTTTTGTTACACCAGTAACAAAGAAAAGCGCACCTATCGAGAAATATTAGAACTTCCATAATTTCCCTTTCTCCTAATGCACCCCATTTCGTTTCAATTACCCTGTACTCCCGCGATTATTATTCGCGCGATGCCCATACTCGCGACAGAATATTTATACGATCCTCCGCGTTCGACTTTCCCTGTACCTCGTGTTTTCCATCGAACAATGCTCCACGTAATAATGGAAAACATTGGGGTGGGTGGCAAGCCGGAGGTCCCGAGACACGATCGTCAGACCTGCCGTTCCCGATTTAGAAATATGGCGACTGCGCCGGTTGCGATTACCCGTGTCGCTCTCGATCCAGACCACCCCCTCCCCGCCATTGAATAAAATGCTCGCCTAGCTGACTGGGTTCGACGAGATTCCAGGGCACGCGGAATCATATTTAGAGATCGCGAACGTTTACGTGGAAAACGAACGATTTATTGGATATACTGCGTCCCAATAAATCTGAAAGCGTCACGTGTGAAACGGTGGCTTCCGTCGTCGCTCGGTGGAAGAGAGAGAGAGAGAGAGGCGTCGCGTCGCTCCTCGATCCCTCCGTTGCTCGTAGATAGCCGGCGATAGAAGGCAAGAACGGGGGAGCAAGTGGAAATAGAGGGAAACGGAGAATGGATGATACGCCGCGCCGGGGCGAGAGGCGACCGAAAGCAAAACTACGTTTCACTAGGCGCTTCTCCGAAAGGAAGGATCCATTCGTTCATGGATTATTGATCGGCTGGGTGTTCCATTCTCATGATTTGGATCTTCGCCTCGAAGTCGCAGGCAGGATTCCAAAGGGGGTGGCAGCTGAATTTTTGCTGCTTATTGTTATGGGGCGCGTCCACGCTTACTGAACGCGCGAATAAGGAACGAAGAGGTAATAATAAGTTAACTGACTGCAGCTTACAAAGGACAAAATCTAGAGTGCCTAATACGGAGAACAACCAAAGAATTACTTACTCGGATAACCCATCCACAGTGAAAGGTGTAAAGATGTGTTTTTATCTGCATTTCATCCAAAGTCAGATCAACCGCGAAATACATCCAAAGTGTAAAGCCTAAATTCGCCTTTACCAAACCAAGGAACCTAATACACAAGCATAACAAAAATCACCTCTAACATCGAAAGACAATAGCATAAAATATCTTGCTTCTCTACCAGATACCTACCTAAATCTTTCCCTCCATTCCACACGATCGTTACGCCTAAATACGCCGAGTTAAACCAAATGCGTTTAAATAAAGCGTGGAAGAATCGGATAAGAAAACTAGCTAGAAACGAAGTGTAGGGTACGAGGCAATAAGCGCATTCCTGAAGAAACGGGATTCATCCGTTCACGGATTACGCGGGAACAGATTCTCTATTTCCAAGACTGCGCCGCTCGATGATACGTCGAATGGCCTCTGCCCCCCGCCCCTCTGCTATCTCCAGCGCGCAAAACGGGGTAAATTGCGTCTGTCAAATCCTCTCCGGGACTCTTTCCTCGATATTACGGATTCCGCAAGCGACACGAGCGATGCCAAGCGATTGCAGCTCGCCCACGTCTCCTCGAGGCATCGGTTTGCTCGTTCTTACAATCAGCATAACATTCTCCACTAACCCCTCAGCCAGACTTCGAATCGGATTACTGGATGGTCCTTGGATTAACCTCGAGCTCCGGACGCGTGCCCTGCTTGGCACGGGCCTGCTTCCACGCGGCCACGTGGAAAAGTTTCAATCAGACCATCGAATCTTCGGCAAAAGTTTCCTCGCTGGAACACGCTATTATCGCGATGAATGGGACCAAAGGTTGTTTTCGCGTTAATCGACCGAACGAGATGAAAAATTGTCGATGAAAATGGCGATGTGATTCTTATTCCTTTTCTTCCCTGTTTTCTAGGATTTGGGGACTGTTTGATTTCTTCTGATAACCTCGGAACTAAATATAACCAGTGGATGAAAGTCCCCGCCACAAAAGTATAGTTTTAAACTTTGACTTTGCAGACAATCAATTCCTTCCTCTGATTCCCAGTATCCTCGCCCCCATACTTACCTAAAAAAACATGAAACATTATTGCACAATTCTTTCCCTGCAATATCCGCGATAAATGCTCGAACACAATAGCAGAAAGGAATCCCATCTCATGAATCTATCGTGAACGCTTTTTATATTCGCCGCGAGTGTAACGGAAGATAAAAAATAATTTTGAGAGGGAAAAGGGGGGACGGGGCTGAAGATTGATTGAAAGGGGGAATTGTCATAAAAGTCACGCGCCAGACACATCGGGTTAGAATTTTATGTCCAGCTGTTAATTTTCCAATTACGTTGGACGTTTTCGTTTAGCAGTGGCGCGTTGTTATGGCCGTTCGTCAAAGGCAGAGCCACCGGTGTACGATTTTCCTTCGTCGACGAGATCCGTTCCCTGCCTCCCACCGAGGGACAGAATGCCGAAACGATTCTCCATCAGTATTTCTTCCCCATGGGAGGGAAGAGAATAGGAGTTTCTTAATCTCTTTTTATTGCCTGTAACTGGCTGTGACTTCCGACCGTGCCTCGCAACCCAAAGCCTCTTCCGCTGCTGTTCCTTGTCCCCGATTTTCACGTGCTCCCTCGCCGCCACCCTTCTTCATTCGTCACCACCCTATCAGCTTTCATTCCACATCCTCGCCTTCGATAAGAATGATCGAACGAGATACGTATATCTCCCGTGGCAACCAGGGCAGAGGGAACTGTTTCGCGATCCTCTGTTTTCCACGTTTCATTCGACTGGCGTTTAATTGGACACGTGACATCATTGATCAGTTGACGATGTTCTGGCGCGGGGGCAGTTCACGGTGGGATTTAAAGACGTTGCCTTGGAAATGTTTTAAATAAACGAAGCGTACTTGAAAATGGCTTTGAAATATTTTTGCTTCTGGAAATATTCGAACTTGAGGAGCGTAAAACTGCTTATGATTAGGCTGCGGAGCTTTATGCAAATATATTTATATGAAAGGACTAAACACGTGGGGACTTGTAATTCGTTTCGTCATTCTAGGTTCTGAAAGTCTAATTTTCCTACAAAGTATCTCGAGTATAATCTGCTTGTGTTCATCTTGTAGAGCAGCGTAGTCAAATTAAAGTAGCACAGGAGGAAAACGGAAGCAGAGTTATGAATAACCAAAATTTTCCCATATATTTTCTACTTCAAAATCTAATATTTCCTATTCGCAGATTTCTTTGATTTCGTTAAATTTAGTTCAAAACACGTTAAAAACCATTGAAGAAATATATACAGTACTCCGATAGTAGAACGTTTGAATACTATATATGTAATACCTATACTATAGCTACGCGTGTAGATACCGGAGGTTCCACGGTATCACTTTCTGCCCCTTCCAGCAACCCTTTTCGTCGAGAAGCTTCCCTGTGCGCGGGTGATGAAAACACCGCGCCGATAGAGGGTATCATCGGTAAAATTTCAATATCCCCTGACCCCTGTACGCGGAGCGAAACTCGACGAGGAGCTTCAATAACGGTGGTCCTTAACAACCGTTCATCGGCTTACGGACGCGGCTGATCGCGCGCCCACTTTGCCTCTACTCGTTTCTCCTACGTGCACGAACCGGAAAGCATTTGACAACCGCCTCTACCTAACTAACCGATTATTCGTCGCTATCAAATATCGACGACTAATTGGTTTTGGGAGCGGCCACCAGCGGCCACTGCATCAACGCTCGTTAAGTTTATTCGGTTACGATGGATCCGCCGATTGCAACGGCCCCCGGGTTCCGGGACGCTGTAAAATGGCCTCCGCAGGCGCGCGCTGTTTTTCCTCTTTTCTTCTTCCCCTTTCGTTCGCCTACCTTTTTTCTCGTGCGCATGTGTGTGTGTGTGTGTGTGTGTGTGTGTGTATGTGTGTTCGTCGATTAACTCGTTGGGTCTATCGTCCTCGGTCGAGCAGTCTGAATTCAATTCCGATCTAATTACGGGGAAAACTGATCTCCCAGGCGTCCAGGACGCCGCCGATGTTCCTCGCGCGATCGACGCCGTTGGCTCGCTCCGCACAGCCCGCAACCCTTCCCCCCGGCTGGATGGATATCCAAACTCCGTTTCAAACTTAATGGCCAACGCGGCCGCTTACTTTCGACCTCCCCGGTGAAATTAGCCCAGGGCACGGGGAACCGCATTAGCGATCCATAGAACCGCCCCGTCACATAATAGATACAGGCTACCCAGAGGAAGGAGACAAGATTGATGAGTAGCGAGCCTAATGCAGTGATCTAATTCATAAAACCCGTAACGCCGTTGCATCGCGACGGGATTTACGTTCGACCAAACCCGGGGGCTTAATGGCGCTGCGAGTTCACCGAATAATAACGAATGCGTCGATCATCGGTGAAAGGGATATCGTGGGTGAAAATTGTGCTTCCGTAACTGGCGCTTAAGGGACAGAGACGGAGAATTGTTTGATCGCTCGTGGAGGTAGATGGGCTGCTTGAATTTTTTGCTCAAGGTTTATAGGCTCCAATTGTAGATTTTAGATGATGGTTTAATCCTGTTGATCCGTTGGAGTATATTTAATTTGAAATAGTGTAGCATGGTTAATCGATTGGGGGATTTCCAGATCCGTGTATCGAAGTGGATATTATTTAGAACTTTGATAGCCTCGAGTGGTCATTGAGTTTCAGGGGAATAAAAAGTATGTTTCTTTTGAATTTGCTTCATTTTTAGTAGAATTGTATCGTAGTTGTAAGTCTACTTACGGCAGCAAAGTAATTTAATTTGATTCTACTTTCAGAGCAGTGACAATTCACATTTATGATAGATATTTATCTTATCAATATTTATGTTTCTTAAGTAAAAACACACTTCTAATCACAAGATGAGTTATCGACATTTTAAAATGGAAATTAATTACCGCTGCTGGTAATCCACGTTCCAATATTGCTGAGGAAATAATTTTCAATTTTTTTCACATCACCCCAACAAGTATTCGTTCGTACCTTATACGGAAGTTTTTCACATATTACAGGCAGCTACGCTTCCAATTTTGACATATTACCTTCGTCGCTGTATTGACGTCAATTTTGCATCGCCCGAGCTGCGGGCTCTTTCCCTAGGACATGTCGCGCCAAAAAGCAGAGCTCTATATACTTTATTACCACAGACTTAAATAATGAAAAAGAGGAGAGGCATAATAAGAAGAAATAAGTCACGCGAGCTTTTCGACATCACCGATAATTCACTTGCAATTACAACGCAGGTGCGCTGAAACCACGATCGATTATCAGGCGAACTCGCTTGGAATTGTAACTAGCAAACAAATTACAAATATAGCTTCCGCCATGCGCCGAGACGGCCGATCAATCACCGCTATCAACCACTGAAACAACAATGCACCACATGATTACGCGCCTGCCGTGCAATTGCATACTGTTCTACGATTTCTAAATACAAATACATTCGATAACCAGCTGCCGCGTTCGAATAAAAAAACAGAACCGCGCGGGGTAATGCAATACAGTGTCAGAAAAATGCAGATAAAGTGCTGGCAGCAGTTCGTGGATGCACGTAAGAATTTGTAGATACATGCTCGAAAGAATTTCGGCGAAGAAACGGATGAAAATTGGAGAGTGGTGGACAAAGACGTGTACTTGGCGTCGAGACGCTGCCGCGTCTCTAGATATTATGCTGAAGTGACTTGTTACTTCTGAATGGAAATGTAAAGAGTAGGTACTTAAGGATCGGATCTACATTTTTCAAAGGGATGTTACGTTCCTTTGATACGTGCATCCGTCTATTCAAATTAAGAAGACTGATTTATTCATATGAACTTGTCTAACCTGTTAACTGGATAAGACGAGTTAACTCGTCACAGAAATTCAAGCGTTACACTCGCACACTAAACGTGGATATACCACTTCATCATTTAATTTCTGGTATTTATTTATTTATTTCACAATATTTATACGTTTCTCGCTTAATTTTTGTCATTCTTACCTTATGTAATTAAGAAACTAAAATAAGGTTTCTACATTTCTAATCGTAACATCTTCCAAGCGTGTGATTTATTTATTCATTAATTTAGGAACACATGTCCAATTTTATTATTGTAATAATATCCTAAGTGCCTACATTGGCACACTTCGCATTTGCTGCGAACAGAACGAGATGTAACTCGCATCCCCACAGTACTAAATAGAAGTCGGTGAACTCGTTTAAATTTTCACATGGTGCGTACAAGTAAAACAAGAAAATTCTCCCAAAATAACGAAACACCCTGCAACGAAAAATATCAGCATTCCACGCACGATTCTATTCATTAAAGGAACTCCGAGGAAATACCGCGCCGGCGTCGTACATTCCAAAAAACTTCAGACATAGTTACCGAAACATCCCCCGCGTGCCTTGCACCGACGCCCAAGAATGCGTCTATTTGTGCACGCGCGCTCCTGCAAACGGGCAAGTGCACACGAACGCCGTATGCAAATGGGACAGACGTACGCCGCGTTAAATAAGATTCGTTGGGATGATCGTATCTACAAATATTTGGCGTCAAACCAGCACGGAATCCGACGATTCGAGCCGGCGGCTGCCGAAGCATACCGGTTCCGCGCTCGCGAGCCATTGTTTGCATTAACTGATGAAAATAAAGTGGAGCGGAGCCCGCGATACTCGTAGTTAATGAGGCACGCGCACCCCCGCGCGGGCACAAGCGCATGTAAACACACACGTGCACGCATAGGTAGACCTCGAATAAAGGGTGGTTGAGTATCTGGAGCGACGGTAAGTCTTATCGATCTCACTGGCACATTTCGCTGGTTTCTGGGGAACTTCCTTGGAAAACCGTACACGAGCGACAACGTTTTTGACAGAAACGAGTACGTGTGTACTCCTGTACGTCTTCTACTCCGGATTTCGGACGTTGAAAACGCTGAAGGCTTTCCGTTCCAAGGGGGTCCTCCGCCGAGGATCGTCGGCTCGATGCTGTCACGCCGCGGTCGATACCTACCTATTCTCCTTCGTTTAGAGGCACGCACGAGAGTAGAACGAGACTCTCCATCCAGGAAACAACACTGGTTCCGACGAATGCGAGGCAACGGTAAATAAGGTATGCCGAGCGCTCAAAAGGGTTTGCGTTGTTAATTTTCGAGTGACGGAGAGGTAGGTATAAATATGTGGAAGCTTCTGAATCGAGGGTTGCTTTTGTTTAAAGCATGTTTCATCCGTGACTTTGCGGTCGGGAGATTTTCTGTGGGAAAGCTCTGTTGTTTCTTTGCTTCGCTGTATTTTAGTCCGCATTGTGCAGGGTTATTGACTTTTTTTTGAAAAAATGTGTAGGAATAGGTTTCGTAATTCCTATATTCGGGAATATTTCTATACACGGAAAAAACCTCCCTCTTAGCGGGGTTCCTGATTCCAAAATTGTTTTTAGCTTCTTGCGATATTTAAATTATTGGTGATAGGAAATTTAAAGGTTGGTAACTCACTACGGAACGTGTATGGAAAAGCTGAATTTAAAGGATTACATGTATCGCAACAGTGTGCAGGATTGTAGTTAAACGTGCAATAACAATCCGACGCTGAGTCCATTCACAACACCTGCAATAATGTCCGTGTCTATGTAATTAATGTCATTCACCTGGGCCCACCAAATTATACTTATTAATGGATTCATTAATTTCCTTGATCAAATGTTCGACCGCCTATATCGTTCCCAAATTTTAGCCACAGACCACATATAAATGGAAACTAATTATTTTCACGGGGATGTTGCAGATTATTACTCCTGTTAACTGATTAGCACAATATTTGAGCGTAAATTAGCTTGCGCTTGAAAACAGTTGCCTTTCTATGGTTTCGAACAGTCACAACTGAACTCACACAGTAACAAGTGTAATTAACGAGAATCCTTAGAAAAATAGTCTGATTGAATATGCGTGATTGAAAACCTACTCTTCTCCATTATTAACCGAACATCCAACGTGCTCGTACATAAAACGTCAGAAGATCTTAGCTGCAGAAGAAATACCTACGTATCACGCACGGCGAAGAGACGCAGAAAGACACGCAGCGATTATAATTACCTCTTACCGAGGAGTAGTAACCACAAAAGGACTAATTAAAAAGGATTGCCTTGAACGTCAATCGCGTCGCTTGAAACGGTGCTCGGGTTATACGACTCGCCATCCAGGAATACGATTTCCTTTGTAACAATAATTATCCCATTCTCCCCCCTCCTCCCCACACCATTCCGCTCTACTTCTTTGCATATTTTCAAAGTACCCGCGACATCTGCATCACCACCATCCAGAGAAATTTTCAGTCCGCCCCAGGCACTGTCACCCACTCCCGCTGCCTTTACTCGGAGTTCCTTTATTCCGTCGGAAAGTTAACTTTAATTGGGTTGACATCGATCGCTCTAATGAGAAAAGTTGTCAGGCGACCAGGGATGCAGGGGCTCAAGGGGTTGGTTGTAAGGCAGGTATCAGCTACGAGGGACGAACGCGACGCAGCGTACGATAACTTCTTTCTCCTTTAGCCTGGATGTCTCTCTGATCTTCTCGGAAGTTCCGCGCCACCACCTTTGTCCCGACGCTAATCATCTGCGCCGTCGTAACGCTCGCCCAATAAATGTTACGTGATTGTCCCTGAGTTCGATCGTATTTCACTGGAGACACCTCCGGCCAACCCACGTCTTCGCGATTCAAAGCTACTCAGCGGGAATCGGTTATTTGTAGAAGGATCCGCGACCTGTTCCGCCGCTGCGCCCCTGGCAATTAACGAAGGGTGACTTCAACAGGTTACGTGGCACGACTGATCGAATTTGGGACGGTTTTCTGTTTGGTGTGGGGGTACGCGTAGCACCTGCCACGGTCATTCGATTGCAAATGAAAATAAATGTTTCTTAAAGTTATATAGTTTACGCTGGGGTTGACCCTGATTTAAAGAACAATAAAAATGTAAAATTGAGAAAGTTATAGGTAGTGTTTGAAAAATATTAACTTTTCCCTTCGGCAGATTTACTTTATTTCGATGAAAAAAGTATTATAAATAATAATTAATCTTAAAATTTTATATTCTTTTTGCAATCAGATGACTGTAACAGGTGCTACACGCTAACATCGAAGTCAACAAGATTCCACGGTAATTAATAAAGAATAATTAGGATCGACATAAAATAGAAATTTCTGCAAGTTTAAAGATGCCTTTTTACGTTCCAGAATCTAGTATTAACAATAGATTTTCAAAAAAGATTGATAAATATTAGTTACTTTCCCCTGTAACCACCACGGTCTCCGGCTATTCCTAAACACCCAAAACATCAGGACCGCGCAGAACAGGCAAGCAAACTCGCAGCACAGTCAGCTATGAGCGTTCCAGTCGACGAGTGAAACGCATTCAATGCAGTTTACACCAATTAAGACGCTCGCTTCGAGCGTTAAGAAGCTTCCAAACGTCTTCTTTACACCAGAAGTTCGTATGCATGTATGTCGGCGGTTGTGACGCTTGCGTTTCGAGTGAAAACAGACGCAGAGGATGAGAGATAAGCCGTGGGGGCGGAAAGGACGAGGAGGAACAGGTGGGAAAGAGAGGGATGCCCAGCGAAGGGGAAAGAAAGGCATGGCCGGAGGGGTGGGATGGGGCGGGAGACTTTGTCGCTTCTTCGTGGCAGAATCCGTCGTCTCTTTTCACGCCTCCTTTTCTCCGTCCCCCCTGAGAAACCCACCGCGCATCCCTGGAAAAGCTTTCGCCGGATGAAGACGCTTCCCTTTATGCGGCACGTGCAAAACCGACGACAAGGCGTGCATCTAACGCGGCGACGAGTTTCCAAGAAGGCAGACCCTACGCCCTACACCCTTTCACGCGTCCCCTGTGTAAACGTATTTTACGAACTCGCCACTTCGCGTGTACACGCGCCAACAGCGATCTCGTTACGATGCCGCGGAAGAAACGTAAAGATCGCTTCAACCTGCAAATCAACTGCTGTTCCAACGGGTTATATATCTTTGGGGTTGATGGTGGTGGATTTGACGGCAGAGTATCTTTTCTGTACTCTAGCGACTTTTCATGCATTCTTCTAATAAGTTATTAGGAGGTATGAACTTTATCACTTTAAAATTTAGGAACGAAAGTCAAATTTGGGGACTGGTGTTCCTGATTATATGCGTAGAACAGAACATTACATATTCCTTTTTTCAAAACGGTGGGAGATGTGTAACTTTATCTGGAATGATAATTTTCAATTTAAAGTTTTCGACCGCAAGAATTAAATAAGATGGTATCGGCGCACTGATTCGGTCACCGAATTATTAATGTAAATTATAAGTATTAACAAGGAAGAATTATAAAGTATTAACAAGGAAGGTGAAATCTTCTCCATGTGAAATGAAACAGTTCGTCACATGTTAAAGTTTAAAAAAAGAAGCCTTTCGAACGTTGCAAGTGTGCTCGTGGAAGCTCCTTATAACGGAGTTAGCGAAAGACCCTGTATATCTGCTTCGAGGACTTGAAAATCTTCCAGGATTGTACTTTAGAATGTAGTTGAAGGAGCAGCCTTCTCTACAAGTGCCCCATTGTGTAGATCTCCAAAGAATAAAATCAAGCGCAGGGAGAAACGTTCGAATGTTCATTCTGCATTTACCAAATTCAATGCTTCATCTCCGGATAATTATTTCGCTCGACTAACCGATGTATTAAAAAAATACCTAATTTCCTATGTCTCTATGTAAAATAGGACAAAGAAAATTTATAGTCAAATGCTTACACAGGCGTAGGTAGCATTCGACAATATCGAACAAGCTTCCTTCTCTGGTAAGCCAACTTAGACCCCCGCATCTGCACGAATATTACCGCGAAATACGGGGGAGTAATATGTACGAAAACGAAAGGCGAAACGCATAGGCTGCGCGACCGTACCGCGAGGAGTTTTCATAGCCGATCGATTTCCTCGCGAATAGATAGAGGCGCTGGCGGAAGAGCGGGCTGAGTTCTGTAGATCGCAAACTAACGGAGGGATTCCCTCTGTCTGCCTTCCTCTTCTCTTTCTCCCTTTCAGCCACTTCCCACCCTTTTTCCCCTGTCGTATTTTCGGTGTCCATCCTACCGTGAAGCAGTGATACCAACCAACCGAGCGCGATCGAGGAAGGGCACGGGGGTAGATAGAAACGAGGGGCGAGGCTGGCACGGGGAACGATTTCTGTTTTTTTTTCTCTTCGCTCCCCCTCTCTCTCCCTCCCTCGTTACTCTCTCAAACGATTTTCCAGCTGCACCATTGCTTTCGTACATAAAACAGGCTCCTCCGTTGCAGTGGGTTCGCGCGTGTCTCTGTTCGACGACGGGGGCCGCGACTCGCGCGCACCCAAAACACGAGAGACACGATCCTTGACAGTTTCGAGGTTCGACGCCGTCCCTGTGCAGGATTTCCTTATTCCTCGGGCGTCCCGATTTCATCGTCGTCAAGTTCCGCCTCCTCGAACGGTTTCGCACGATTTCCATCTTGTCCCAACGACCGAATGGGTCACGTGGCACGTGCGGCGCCGCGCCGTTCAGCTCGTCGACTTCCGGGGCAAGTTCGCGTCGTAGACCCGGGAACAGGGTACAGGGCTGTTTCTGTCTCTGATTTCCTGCGTTCCACCCTTTTGTTCGTATCGTCATCGATTTTCTTAACACTCGATATTCGGCTTAACTTTATTCGTGGGGGATAGTGCGAAAGTTAGGGAGAAACTGTTCTGTTTTCTTATGATATTACACTGTCATTGGATGTTTTGTTCTGATTAGAAATCAGTAAATCAGAATCGCTAATTATCCCCTGACTGTTTAATTACCCCAAAGATGGTACCAATTCAGCATATTTATTGCAGGCATCTGATTCCAAGTAGTTTTCTAACCCTTAATGTTCAAGTGTAATTTCACCCCCTAAACATGAATTAAATTTCCAGCCTCAAAAGGTATTCGCCTAATTTTTTTAGGTACTCCAGGTGTATGAAAAGTTTCACAAAAATTGGCACGTGGGAGACGGGTGATGTTCCTCGGAAATCTGTCTGAGCACAGACGGACTCAATTCCCTGACACTTTCACGCTCTGCTTTCTTCTTCCACTGTGACCTTGCGGTTCAACCGTACCCACCCGTATCTCGCTACATCGTTTCCTTCGTACAACACAATCTACGCGTCACATTAAACACTTTTTAACGTAGACATCAATTCCATTGCATCTATTAAGAAAGTTCAAGATGAACGAACCTGTACCCCAGATTCTAGGAACACAAACAAATACACCATGAATATTCCTTTCATACGATCCACGAACAGACAATCTTTCCCCTCGATTCACCCGAGGTGGATAAAACGCCGACTCCCCGATGCATTTCTGCTCGCAGTAACCGAGTCGAGCAGACGCCGGCCGGCCGGCCACGCGAGAGGAGCCGAGTCATCCGGCGTGCATCAGCTTTCACCGCGGGGAAGTATATTCGGGTTTGCTGCGTGTTAACGACAGATAAAAATAGATAAAAAAAAACACCGCAAAAAGGGATCCGAATGAAATTTTACGAGATGTGGATCGCAAAAATACACTGTCCCGCGAGCTCCTCGTTATCATCCGTTTTTTGCCCGGCATTCTACCCGCTGCAAACCCTCCAACCTCGTAGTCTCTCCCTTCGTGCTGCTCCCTCTTCTCCGCCCCGCCCCTCCTGCACACCACCCCTCGTTTCCTTGCCGTTCCTTTTTTTCATTCCGCGGACCCCGTCGTATCTCCCCGATTGAACGGCCAACGCGGTCGACGCGACGCGGTGTTTCGCTTTCAATTTTCCGGCTTTTAATACAGGCTGCTGTTGCTGTTTTCCAACGGTCCGCTGTCGCCCGTTGTCGCTGCACACGGAATACCGTTCCGTCCGTAAATACTCGGGCTCGTGCCGTTGCTGGAATTAATAGCCGGTGAGATACGCGAACGGTTATTACCATAATGACCGTCGCATAATTTGAATCGGCCATAGAAAACGCGGCCTGGGTCGACGGTGTTTTTCCGCTTTTTCCACGTCCTCTCTCCCTCTCTCTCTGTATCCCCTTCTCTTTCCATCTCGCTTCATCCCGTTGCATGTGGCTAGGAAAAAGCACGCCGACAACGATTCAGGCCGAAATGTCAACCACCCGCTCTGCCAGCGAGGGAAATATCGCCTGGCGACGAGGGAGTGTTCAAGAGACTTGAATGACTGCGACGAAGGAACGATGGGCACGGTGTGTTGCTCGGCGGGGTCAGAAATAGACCGCTTTTTAATTTAGATCCCTTTTTCGAAGATGGGAAGGATTTTTTAAGTGAATTCTGTAAATTCTGCTCTTTGATCGCAGTGGAAACTTGATCATGGGGCGGTTCAATGGGATCGGCAAGGAGAAGTACCGTTTTTAAACATGCTTTCTGCGAACTGCGGTAGAACGACGATCTACGACGGTACGATATAGTCGTGATCCATTCTTCCTAAAGAAATAACATGTTGCAAGGATGAAAAATGAGTTCGCGTGCATACCAGTAGGTACCAGGGACATTATTTTTGTGTTGTATGAATATCGTTATGCGAATATTAATAACTTGCATAGGGAAGCTTCAATTAGCGTTTTTAACGTTAGACAGTCCAGTAATATTGGTGTGCTATGGGACGTTTGCAGGAAGCCACAGAGAAAATGGCTTGCATGTTTAGTCTGGTAATGAAGGGAAACAGATACGAAGAGGATGAGGGTAAAGAAAACTGTAGCTCTGGGAATGATACTTCTACATCCTGGAAAGCAAAGCTTCAGAAAATAGAGGAAAGGGAGACGAATCCCACAAGAATATTAGTTTTAAAGAGAATATGGTACAGAGGTGGAGCAGTTGTGTACCTAGCAGCTAGAGCGAAGGAAACAATTAAATATTTTTAGAATTTCTCGTTTACAAATATATTATCGCGTAGTGAATAATAAACCTTCGTGTTGTAAATGTAATCTATTATTCGAACATCGTGTCGACCGATTATCTGGAATAATCGACATCTTGCATTGTACAACCATGCAAATAGGGCAGTTTTAGTGCAAATAAGGAGCAACAACGTTCCTTCGCGACCTTCGTAAACGTTCCCATCGTTGCAACTGCTAGCTGATCGTACAGGGCATTAATTAATACAATTTTCACACATTTCCCTCTTATCCCGAAACTCTATCAGCAAGGGCAAGCAAGTGCAGCACTTCCAAGCAGACGCTGGTCGCTTTTCCTGCTTTTGTAGCGAGAATAAAGGGAGAACACCATGCTCCATGGATTCAACAGCACGCAGGAAATAACAAAAGATGAAAGATACGGGAGAAACAAATGTAAGCGTGCCGTGTAAGCAGATTCCAAAGTCTTTTGTGTAACGAAAATAACATTCACTCCAAAAGGCAGAAGGAAAATCGACTGTAGCGTGTTCGAAAAACGCAAGCTGCACAGACGACCATAAAACGCGATCAAAAAGAAATGGAAATATTTTTCAGGGAATAGAAGCTTCGCCCTTTTGCTACATTTCCCACAACGAGTGAACTAATCATGCGACGAATGCAATATTCGAAAAAATATTTTCGCGAAAGTTGCGCAGAGAAAAATATTATCCTTCATGGAGAAATATTCGTGACTGTCACTACTGTTTTGGGATAAAAATTCAATTGCCCTAAAAGGAAATAATAGTTTCAAAAACCCAGTACTCTCGATGGATTTGCCCGTAGGTTGTTTGTTAAAAAGATTCATTTTTATAAGCTTTATTCCTCGTTTCTGATTTGATCTTGTCACGAATAATCACTGTGTTCCTGATTGTATCATCAATAATGTGAATCATCCTTGGCTAAATCGTAATAGACTAATAATAACACTCACCATTTCAATTTCACCGTCCGAATTTTTGCCCACGGATTATTTAAACAACCCCAGTTTTTAAATATCGCGAGTGTGCAGTACTCGCGAAACGTGGTATGCAAAATTTAGTCCGCGCAAACGAGAAAATGATAACATCACGCGCAACCAGAGTAAGTTATGTTCCATTGCGATCACGTGTACGTAAATACATTAGGGGGCCTCCGAAATATACCATAATCCTATTATTTAAATGGACCCCACTCTGTGTTTCACCGTGAATAACGCTAACCAGCGAGTGCGTAACTTAACAAGCATCAGGCACGATATAATTGACTTTATCGAAACGTTCGTCGCCGTTCTTCGTGCAGAAATTCATTTATATCTCATTTATACACCGTTCTACTTTAAATCTTTAATGCCACTGAAGTCCTTACACGTAATAGTAAGTATCTACCATTCAACCCTCTACAACGCCACGTGATTTTTCATGTAACACGTACTCTCCGTGTTTTATCATGCAGACGCTAATTAACAAAATTTCCATATTTAGCTGTGTAACACAGGAAGCGCAACTTCTGTCTTTTACGATAAAAGTTTCCCAAATGAAATTAAGATGTATCTGCCAATCCACATGCTATATTTAGTTGCCAAAGTGCATCCAAAGCGTATTTGTGGCTGACTGGAAAGTTTCTGTAGACGAGGTAAAGTGATTAAACATCGAGGGACGAACCCTGTTAAATCAAAATACTAAGAACTACGTTGTCCACGTTCATTAAAACTTTACGAATGAAATTATACCGAACACGATGTAGGTACTGTGTGTTGTCATCATAACGAATCTATATTGCAAATGTAAAAATTAAACAGCATTACAACGGCAGTATATTCGCTTTATTTGTCACTTTACTTTAATGTTGAAGTCTTGGGGAAAAGGAAGTCTAATGATATAAATTTCTATCCTTTTTTTTGTTCCTTAAAGAATGGTTTCTGGCGGTGTATAAAGTGTAAGAACAGAGTAGTCCCTTAACCATCAGTTAATAGTTAACCCTTGTTCTATTTTTAAATGAAAGTTTGAACGGGTTCGCGAAACGGGAAGCCAGCGAGAAAAGTGGGAGGGTCACGGTTAGTCTGCCAATTATGCTGTAATAGATGCAAAGTTATGGATCGAGTAATTAGTTGGATAGAAGTTAAAGGGAGTTGCCTGTAATCGAGGCTTCTCGTTCAGGTATCGTGCGAGCTCGCAATAGACTCCGTCCTCTGACCCCAGAATATATTAATTACTGCCTTCTGTTTCTGTTACGTTTGAAATTCAAAAGATCCACGGGAAGACACGCGTCACACACCCCGTAATGGAAATTTCGACACGTTACTACGGTATCCTAAAGCTCCAGCTAAATCACTGCTAGAGTTTCGCTGTTACTGGCTGAAACTACATATTATGGACAAAGCTGTGTGTCGAACTAAATGTTTGTTCTGGTCACTGTTCCCGAGGCTCGTGTAATTCCCTAATTATTCCATAAATACGACTGGCGATAAATCCGAGCAATTGTGAAATTTGATTGAAGAAACTTCAGGGGAACAACAACTGCGCGGGGTATTTGAACTTTGAAGGTGCTGACAGTAAGACAGTAGAAAGAATAATGGTGGATATTTTGTAATAGTTTCCATAGAAACCACGGAACTGACATACTTGAAGAAAATAGTACCTATCAATCATTTAATTTCTGTAAATTTCTGATACCGCTTTGATTAACACTTTGAGTGACGTTGGGTTTTCAAAAATGCCCCCTTTGAGTCCGTCAGCTGACAGATTGCCGATCGTTAGCACAGGGAGAATTTTGCGCAGCGTATAAATTCAGCTCCTAGCTTGAATTATTTTCGAAGTAGGTAAATATTTAAAGACTCTCGTATGTGCAAACCTTTCAATGCTTTCGAAACTGTTCTACACAGGGCACAACTCCCTCGGCGCGAATACACGTCGACACCAGTCAAACTATTACTTGGCAAATACACACCTCCCTTCTGCCAACTGCACATAAGACAAAGAAGAAGGAACTTCGTACCTGCAAAAGATTGCACACTTTCTAAACCTTTCCATCTCTCTGCGCGATGGAAATAGGTAATACTGCCTCCAGAATATCGTTTCTGAGACTATAGACAATAGGGTGAATTCGGACGAGATGGCTCGCCACGATTTTCAGCAAATATTATCTTTAAGGAAATATTGAGCACTTCGTCTGAATTAGCATAACATTTTAAACATATCGGTACTAATTTTAATAGCCATTTTATGTTAGGTGTGTCAACTCTCCCGGACTTATCCTATCCCCGAGCAAGATGATTCTGAAAGTATAACCCCACTAAACGACACGATAGCAAGCTTACAAGCACCACTAACGATCCGTCAAGAGACTAGAAGATAAAAGGGTTCGGGAGGTCCGACAGAAGCCCTGAAATTCTTCTTTAATTCCACTTCTCGGGTATCGGAGGAGAAGCGTCGTAGAGAAACTGGTCGGTGAAACGCGATCCTCGAAGCAGTCACTTCTTTGTTGCCAATTTAATGGGGTTTGCTTCCTAACAAGGGACAGGCCATGGGCTACATCGACAGGGGGCTAAGTGACAAGTTGTCCGAAACGCGACCACTTGCTGTATCGAATTACCGTCGGCCAGGCCACCCTTGTTCTCGCAGGTAGAAGTACAACCTGCACTTCTCTCCTATATCCAACGACCTGCACTGCGTTTGTTCTTTCCCTCCCCTAGACGTGGAACGACTGCGCAATCCCCCCATCTTCAGACCACGAAGGATCGTCTCGACGACATCCAACTGAACTGGGACAATTCGAAGACAGTTTCAATGCACCGTGATAATTGGATACTCTTATCCTTATTTGGTGATACTAATTACAGGTAATGGGATATTTGCACGAATACATCGCGAAGAAGAGGGTTTAGTCCAGTGGAAGAACAGATCACTGACAATAATTTGCGAGATTCTTCATATTAAATGCTTCGCGAGTAATTTATTAAAAAATCAATATTGCTCCTCATAATATTATGAAATTGCCGCATAATTATAATTATTATACTAATAGAAAGTGTTGTATCTTCGACGACATGTATTTCTTAATTTCGTAGATATCAAGGGTCGAAGTTCAGCCCCTAGCCTTTCGTATTTCGTTTGCAATTAATTTTACCAGGGAAGCAGAGGCACGCGTATCAGCGGTTACGGACACCAGAAGAGATAAATTTCTCTTTTTATGAATCGATCTGTTCCCAGCGCAATTCACGTGTTCCCAAAAATCGTGTCATTTACAGCCCACTCCTCGCAGGACATTCATTTCGTATCTGCCGTCCGATAAACACGTATATTCCTATAAATATCCAGGGGGAACGGTCGGCTCATACGCTGCGTTTGTCCGATAAACAGATGTCATTTGCAATTTATCCATATTAACCATTAAATCTGATCGGTCCGGCATATAATGAACGCACACTGGTGGCAGATCATTTTTCAGGATGCGCGAAAGCATTAGTTCCTGCCCTGGATGATTAATACGCTGTCCTTTCATTCGACGCGCTCGCGTTTCTCGATTTCGAGCTCGATATCTCCACATTCACGCTCAATTTAATTCCCCACCGCCACATGGGTTTGATACTTCACGACACACGCGTACCGTGGCTTCGTACGAAATCTCTTGTTTCGAAATTCAAGAATTCGTGAACAATTGCGAAGCAATAATTTCCTGACTATTCCTTCGTCCGAAACTGTTAAATTCAATGATTTACGAATATCGAAATATTACCATTGCATAAGGTTACTATTGGTATTTAACTCTATTTCTTTAGAACAATGTACCCCGACATTACAATCAACCATATAGCCTCAAATGTGGATGTGTTTTCTCCACTGTTTGCGTCAAGTTAAAACTATTATTATGGATATGCTCAGGGACAACTAATAATTAATTTCTCTTTAGTTAAACTGACATCTCGAGGTCAACATTTATTTAGATATGTACTTTATTGTAATTTGTATTTTGCATTGGTGGGATACACCTGTTATATTAATAATGATAATAAAACTAACATCCACCCTCCCCAAAATTGCCAAAATCCCCTTCAAAGGGACGATCTTTCCTAAATTTCAAACGGCACTTCACCCCAATCCCTCTCTTCTCTCTCTCTTGGAACACATTCCCCTTCCCCTTTTTCTTTCCACAGAGGAAAGCTACACCTCTCCGTACGTCGATCCACGTCGCTCTGTTTATCCTCGTTCTCGGTGTGTATCTCTCTGCTGGGCTTTACATCGATCCCACCCCCGTCGCAACTCTTTGCTGACTGGATCGGGACACGACTAACAGCATCTCAAACAATGTATCTGGGGTGTCATAGGTCCCCGAGCCAAAGGCGCGGGTTTACCCAGCCTCTCTACTGAATAGGTGTATGTATCGATTGTCACTTGCCCGCCACGGTAACCTCGGTGTTAACCACACGATTTTGCTGCGTCTTCTTGTACTAACGTAGGGACGACTGGTATAAAGGGATTGCTACACGAGAGCCGTTACTCTTGGAAGTTCAAAGCGGTACATCTCCACTCGCGATCAGCGATGAGATTCTTTTATTTAGGAAATGTTTATAAAAATAGTCAAACGTCAAGGAGCTTGGAAATGTAAGACAAGCGTATTAGGGTTTAAAGGCGCAAAAGGTCTGGGTTAGGTATAATATAGCAAATTGCAAACTGAGTAACTCATTCGATTCTACATAGGAATCACGCTCTTCCTTAACGATATCAGCAAGTACCTTTAATTTAAACTCCGTTGTGCCTCAGAGACATACATATATGTATACTTATAGTACGAAGGTTTAAGTGTAAGCGAAAACACGTTAATTACTCGGTTGGTGCAGTAAACATTTCCAGTGGAATAAATCGAAATGTTTCGCATTTCTCAACGACACGAGAGATGTCAACGAAAGATTCGAGTAAAGTACGTCAGTAAACACTGTTACTCATTTAGATATTTAGATTATCAGCATTTCAATCTCTCTGCACGCTACCTTCCGTATCATCGTTTGAATCTCGTGTGACAGGCGTGTACACCATGCTGAAGATATTCAAGCATGCGTCGCCAATTAAAAACGTGAATAGAAGTTTCCCTTTAGAATCGGCAACCGCTCTCGATCTGCTAAAAGTGGTTACTGCGTAACGTTACTCGGTGGCTAACGATGCAGGTGAAAGAAGATTTTCGTCTGGCGTTTATTGCCGGAGAATTTTTTATACGTCCCCCGTGTAGTCCTCTATCGCACCTGCTCGTTGAACGGCCGGCCGCCTCTATGCGGCGATGCTTCAATAAGCGTACACATAAATCCGTGCTAATTGACGAGGCAAAATGCCAGAAACGCATTCCCCCGCATTAACGTGGCTCTCGCGTCTTTTATTTTCCTCCCTCCTCGTGGACGAATCGTGGATCGTTAATGAAGAATGGCGCGCTAATTCGAGTCGCGTCGGATGGTGTTCACTCGACTTTCCGAGGGCGCAACCTGTCGGGGGTGTAAAAAAAGAGCGCCCTCCGTCCCCTATCGACTCGCGATAGAATCGTGGTAAATCGTCAGTTTCAAAGGAAAACATGTACTTGCACATCTTATTGGAAATAGTTGCGAAGGTGTTTGAACTACAGTCTTGATTAATTTTAAATGTATCCTGTTAACTTCGCTAGCCTATTCATACCACTTATTCAAATGCCACAACTCACCGCCAACAGAGATATCGTGGAAACGCAAAGGCAGAAACGGTGAGAGGTGGGATATCATTTCCCCACCAAAAACGTTAAATATCCTAATTGGCAGTGTTTAGCCACGCGGGGCGTGAATATTCCATGGCCATTCATAACCTTTTAACGCGATTAAGGGACCCACGCTAGCTGTGGGCTAAATAACACGAATGAACTTGTGTAGTGTCTGCTTCAGAGCCAGCAGCGTATTTTTATTAGGTAGGATTAACCCTTCCTGGAGAAGGGAGATAGCCAGTGGAATTAAACTGACCCGTTTGTTATCTAACAATAAGAGGAGCTCGATCAATATTATCCGATTGGGGCATGTGCCTGCTACTTTCGGATCCTTTTCTCATATTATCAAAGCGGATCCTGCGAATGTTTAATTTGACAGCTTGAAATTGTCCGAACGATTCGGAAAAAGAATCGCGAGTGAGATCGGTTTGTAGGAAAAATAAAATAATTAAATAAAAAGCGAGTCTCTACCTAGTAACCCAGAAAGAAAGAATCAAGTATTCATTCATCGACGAATAAAATTCTGATAGAAATCGATTCAATTTCCCACACTAATCACTATACAAGATTTAAATGAAGTTTGTTCGACTGACGACTGACTGACTGCGATTCGAAGCATAAATTTAGTCGATCGATGGCAATTATTAAACGAAACTGGATGAACTGATTCAGTTACACTACGCATCGCGAATCCACCCAATGTATTTTCAACTATGTATATCATTTAAAATTCCAACACTTCCTCTACTGTTTCATACTTCGATCCATTTCGATATAATTTTGAATCCTAAAATTTGTGCTACGAATTATTATTCCGCAATCGTTCAGGATTTTATTCGCACATTTTAAACAAAAAGTTCTCCACGAAAGCCAAAGAAACTTCGGACCACTGTGCAACGATGAACGGTTTCATAGGAATTTCTTTCGAACCTTTCCACTTTACTCCAGACAAAGCTTAATACGCCGGAATCATAATTAATTCCCCAGCTAATCCATTATCGTGGGTGTATTAAATGCGTTCGCGTAGCTGCTTTTAAACTCCGAGGATATCGTCGTCTCCCATCAGCAATAATTAGCAGGCAGGATCATTCGAATTTTCCATTAAGAGGTGCCGCGAACTCAATTTGTGAATGTAATAAATGACACGCTTTTATCTGGGGCCATCACGATAAAACCATTATAAATGACTCCCACCCCCGCCCCCCCCCCTCCTGTCACCCCGTTGGTCGACTGAAATACAGGAGGGCCGGGTTATTTTTCATTAACACGGCCGTCCCTATATTTTAGTAAACCCGTTGAGAAATTTTCCTGGGTTAATCTACTAAGGGATCGTGTGTATCCACTTAGTGAGGTTTAAGCGATAATTGGGAATTGTTGTGCAGGGACCTTGTGCTTGGTTTTTGGGAGGGGGTTGGGGGCGGTTGGCTGGCTTTGTATCGGCTTTATCCTGAAATAGGAGCCGTGGAACGCGCATAATCCAATGCGCCACCGTAATTACCAATATCCTGGAGTACTTTTAAATACTTGCTTAAATACTTGAACGAATATATCGTTATAGGTATTACATGTAGCACGGAATATCCTTTTATTTCCAGATGGATAAATGGATTCTGAAAAAACGTAAAATTGAAGATCCAAGAGGAATAATATTCACGTCCCTTCGTTGTGACATCATCTACCGTGCTAACGTAGTTATATCGATATGGTGGAGTACTTTTAAATACTTGTTACAGAGAATTTTTCATTTCTGTCGCGGAGCTTTTTCTTAATTTGTTTCAATCGAAAATTCCTCTCCGTACACATTTTCGTTCGGACCAAAAGTATATTTTTATAATATGAAAATTATTTAGTGACGCAATTGATTCCGTGTGAGCGACTTGCCCTGGATGGAGCTTCTAATATTATCTTTCAGATTGATAGTTAATATTGCAATCAGAATCTCGTATAAATAATCGAATTCTAATTGTTTGAATGTTTATCAGCTTTATTATTATCAGCTGACATCTACATAATACCATGCTCCGTATTTTATCAATCACAATTTCTATTATACGCTTTTACAATTACTTTCCATTATACAAAGATACAACTGCTGAGTAAATTCACTTAAATTACCATATTCTGCGGTTGAAGAGAATAATCTCCATGGCGCGGGGTTCGAGGAAAAGAAGGATTTCAGAGGCATTCTGGCGGCCGACAAATCCATTACGCCCAAGCAACCTCCGCGAAGAAAAATTTCTAATTTCAACGTTCCCTCCGCCACCGATAAACACCTTCAGCGAGCTAAAAATAAGATTTCACTTGACCTGGTAAACGCTAAACGAAGATTCTAAGTAGAGAACGCCGCGCGGCGCGGCATCAAACGAACGCAGTGGCGCGGGGGAGGAAAAGTAGGAAAACTGGGGGCCGGTGTATTCTTTAAATAATAAACAATTACGCGGTGCAACTGACGGACGTGCTGTATACCTTTTAGCAGTGCGCCAAGTACACGGGAGGTTGTTCTTAAAACGACGTCGGTACATAGAGGCGAAGTATGCGCGTAAAGAGGAAGCTGTGTGGAAAGGGACGTGGCTCGCTCATTATAACGACGTTATTCTCAAGTAGGCGTATATAAACGGCCATGAAAGGCTCCAAGGATAACGAGGTGTCCGCTGTGCAAAGTAAAAGCTAACCGTTTCGCGTGGACGTATACTTGGAGGTCCGCAATTTTTCAACCGACGACGCCGGCACAGCGATAGGTCGAAGAACTTCCGGCGGCCTCTGATAGAGCCTATTCAATGCGGAGGAAACTAATTTCGCGGTGCTCGGATCGAGGCAGGCGGTGAGAGCTGTGTCGCGATGCTACGAAGTGGCCAACGCTTTGTGCTTTCGCTATTTAACGGTGTTAGGTGAACAGCTTGTCTGTGGGTGAATTAATGCAATGTTCGTACGATAATTTCGTTTTAGGTGCACTTCAAATGTATTAACTTTGTGTGATCGCGGGCCATTATTGGCATTAAGTAAACGCACGATTCAGCTATTCCCACTTGTGCCCTATAGCTTGTGTGAATCTCCATATTACAGAAATGAAAGGCCAATTTACAGTAACGTATTTAATATAAACTATAGTAGGTATGTCCAGTGATAATACCACGAGAAATATTCTTTAAACTGCTGTAGGTTCATGATAAATTCGCTTGTACGTTCTCCTAACAACGTGATAGAAGTTGTAACATTAGCACACCTACCATGTTTACCAGATGTAATTTTGTCAATTTATTATTATTCTCAATTTTATAATTGGGTGTCTCTTAATACCACAGAAGGAAGCTTTTAGCTAATAAAATGAAAAGACGATGTAAAAAATGCAAAATATGACTGTACCCGTGCCGTTGACATATTAATTAAATATTGAAATGTAATCGAAACGAATTTGTCTCTTTAATGTAAAAGAGAAATTCATTGCTCCACCCATTTGCTGATATAACTGTGTGACAAGTTGTACGTGTGTCTTCGTTGATTCCACTCTGCCGTGCCAAAGCAAACACTTTACTGCTAGTTATTATTATTACAAATTCACGCGTGCCTTTGTTGCTGAAAAATATGGGATCGTGAATTCGTGCAGGGTTTGATTGATTTTAACTGATTTAACAGAAAAGCAATGGCTAAACGAGTGCTTTCCGTTAAAAACGGACACGTGTTGGCAAAAATCGACGCCAAATGAAAAAATATATATTCCTGACGGGAGAAACTATTTGTCAATCTAGAAAAACCATCGCGTGAGCAATTGAATCCTTGGCTGACGAATGGATGGCGACATGCGGTATAACCGATGAATACAGAAAGTTGTGAAAATTGAACTATCGACAGAAGCACGCGGAAGCTGTAACTTTCCACAGTAATCAAGGGTGCGTATAAATAATTCTCTTATCGTGTCATCATAATCAAACATGTTCATTTTAACATATTTAACAAATTTAATTCGTAAACATCTCCACTAAATTATTTTTCCGCATTTCTCAAAGCTCACGATATATTTAACTTTCCTTTCGTTTTTATAACGCGATTAATGCGGATGTATAAACATAAGAGGAATGTATAAAATTTCACAGCTGTGGGAAATTTTGAAATTTCGTGCAACCTATTAGTTCACTGCGGTCAAGACAAGAGTGTATACCTCCGCGTTTCCACAATGCATTACACGCGGCAATAATTATTCATCGTTACTGCGAGCATTCATTTGCGCGCATATGCGGTCACATGATCGACGTTCAACCCTATTGAAACACTTGAACCAGTACGGTCGGCACGCTTCTCTCATTTTGTGTTTAACCCCGTGTATATCCGTCAGCGTCTCCATTTAACGTATTTCTGCGTGCACACGTGTACAAAACTCCGGAATATTAGGATAGTCTACCAACACGTCTTCAAAGTGATCGACGTTTACAAACCACTTAAACTGTAGGTACCGAAACATTTAACTGTTCCGACAATATTCTTAATACATGTTTAGGATATTTAGAAATTAAAGCTGCAAATTTTGTAAATGTTCGACACTTCGCGTGTAACTCGTTATTTTTAAGAGATGTTCTTGGAAATTTTCGAACTGGAACTACCTACTAGTGGGGGAAGTTCTACTTTTATAAGATCGGTAGAGTTCCTATTGTACACTGTACCCAGCATCCATGAGACTTTCCTGGTTCTTCGATTTTAATGGCCGTTCGTGTCTTTTATGAGCAACGTTAGTAGCCTGCTTTCAGTGTTAATTATAATGGCACGGTGCTTCTGGTTTTAAAATGGAGTCAAGACTAGTATCGCTGAAGGCAAGAACAGGGAACGGTAACTTTGCTTCTTAAGTGTGTTCTGTCATTATCGTTCGTTCGTGTTTAAATAATACTTAGAGAAACGTTATCGCGATAGAAGTAGAAGACATGTTTGCAGTAAAATGTTTTTTTTTTTCTTTAGTAGACTGCCTTATGACAGAAAAATTCATAATAAATAATTACTCTCGACTAGAGAAAGTGATTTGCGAAAATGAAAATGAAATGCCAATATCTTCATCGAGAAAGTACTAAGCATGCAACGCAGAAGCGACAACCTAGTAATGTCGACTACTAGATACGTAGATACGTTTCTTTGGCCTGGCGTGGAAGCACCTTTCGTCGTGGGGAAAGGGGCATGCAGGCTGCCTGTTCATTTTGCTCAGTGAATTTCGAACACTTTGACCCTGCTGACCAGTTTCGCAGCTCGTTCCAAAAGTACGTGACCATGAAATCCAGCGATACGTGACCGAGATGTAGCTGGACACAGCGTTGAATACATACGTGGAGGCACTTATCCTCTCGTTACTTCTGTCCAACCTTATCATGATTTCTTCTAGTCTGGGGTACAACTCATGCCTGGTCTTCTGTCGCCTCAACCACTTGGACGCCTCGTCCCATGTGGACTTTGCTATCCCCACTTCAGGGAAAAAGCGCCGATTATCGACGAGGTCAAACTTCCAGTTCCTGGGTAGACCTATTTTTGTTTTTCATTAAATTGTGCACAATGGGGTTGGCATATTGCATTATCGATGCGTTTAATATCTTAGAACGTTATCCAATTACACCAAAATTGATTTCACTGAACTTCTCAATTATACAGAAACACTTTGTATTATTCAAGGTTCCTCGATTATTTATTTGTTCTTCTTGGTCTAACTTGTTGGATATTTAGGTTATTCTATACAAATTTGATAAATTATGTGGTCTACTTGTCAAATCAATATTAGATACTATAAATTCTCTATACCTACTGGTAATTATTTTGGTTTAATGTGGAACTATTAGGAAATTTCAGCATTATATGATAGAGGTTTGTGTTATATTTCTTCTAAAGTATCTCTGTTCTAATTTATACCGAACTGATTGTTATACACTCGTTAAAATCTTATCAATTGTGTTTTGAAGTTCTCGTTAGTTTTTATTCGAGTTCTAACAATTTTATGGAAACAGACCACGATAGAAATGTTTATGTAGGATGTCTTAAAGCTCTCACTAACTCTGATAAACTTTTAGTAGGTAGATGTGTCGCAGAACATTCAAGGCAATGGATAAGAATTCAAATGGTTTTTATTTTAAAAAATACCGCGCCACCTGTTGACAAGAGCAAGGTCAGAACAAATTACTCGCCCCATTAATTTATGAATTTGTTCTGTAATTACTTCCGCGGTGTGATATTTATTGCAGCAGCTGGTGAAACTGTTACCCTGGATAGGGTAATAAATTTGGGAACTAAATTATTCATTCTCATGGTTGCTAATAAAATCCATCCCCGAAATAACAAATAATAACCAAATAAGCAACGTGTTCCATCGAATTTTAATAATGAATCATAAAACTGCACATACTTATCTGTCTTGCAGGTATGTACCTACATTAATCCTCATCTCACTAATAATTGTTAGATTCCCACATCTTCTGTCTTCTAAAAAATTTATCATATTTGGAATATTACAATGTCCTGCAATACTGCAATTTTAATAGGGCTAAAGTAAACAAGCTATTACGCGAAATCTAATTAAGAAACAAAATGGCTTCTATTTTAAAAGGAACTGTAGAAATTTAAATAATATAAATTTAATTTCGACCGCAAATATTGTTCTAATTAAAGGAGAAATGATTTCAGCGCAGTTAATAAAAGCTATTTAGCTATTTTTAGAATTTTATCGAATTCCAACATTTTGGTCAATGATTGTGAAATGATTTTCAAGGAATTTGGCATACGCAGTATTTTTGTCAAACTTTTCCCCTTTAATTAGAACTGTAGACAAATCCATTTTTTCGTATTTGTATTCGGATTGCAGAAATCGAAAGTGTGCGAAGGATTAAATGTTCCTATTCGCTCGTACGAGTCCACTGCACTTTCGCGATACAGAGTTCGTAAATCCAGCGGTTTAATAGCAGTAAAGCAATATTCAAAAGAGCAATTCGCAGTTACGGAAATTTCATTTAGCTACGTGTTAATCACCATTGAACATGTGCGACTATGGGTTCGAAACAGTGGCAACATCCTGAACACATGCGCTGAAAGGTCCGGTGCGCGGAATTAGCATTCGCTGAAATTGTTACGCATTAATTAAAGTGTACCGTACGTTTGTCAGAGTCAAGTATACAATTCTATAATTATCTTAACGTAGAAAGGCTGCAGCAACAGCTATCTGAGTCGACAATTACAGTTGGACAGGAATTTTGCAGCTGTGCGTGGAACAGCTGCGCTGCATGGTAATTTGGAAGCAACGAAATTGTGAAAAAAAAAAATGAAACAAAGAAATCGCATGAATACAAACTTTCCGCGGTATTAATATTAATTTCTGTGTACATTTCATTCAGTAGAGAAAGAACGTTTGGAATATGCGAATTATCTGCGAGTTCCTCAAATTATTAACATTCATTAACTTTCATCTACTTTTCTATTAGAAAATTACAAGTGTAAATTTTTTTCCCGAATTCTGAAGTTCCTAATAACGAAATTTAATAACGTATTTCCATTTAAGTTACTTAAGAGATATCAACATCTATTTCTTCCTCCGTTTGACGCGTTTAAAACAGAAGAAGGTGAATTTTCTCTCGACAGTCTGAAACTGCAGCCTTTAACGGCCTGTATTTTTTAAACGAACACTAATGTCACGCGGTCTACGTAATATTCCAATTTGATAAAAATCACAAAAAATAATCCATCTGCAATGGAACGACCTTGCTGCATATCCACAATTTCTGATCCTCCGTTTCCCATTATCCCTTGGAAATTTATCTCGCCCCTTCTACCCCATTACACCCATTCTGCAGTGCAAACAATTATTCCTTCTGCGGGCGTTAGAAGCCATAAGTCGCGGCCGGAGATCGCGCTAGAAATCGGAAAGCCGCGAGCCCTTGGAAGATTGTGCGTGACCGGTCGCTGAAGCCGCGGCCGCGCTCCGGCCGGGCCTCGCGGTTCGATCGGACTGATCGCGATCGATCGAAATGCTCGTCAGGTCACGCGAAACGGCCTAGCCGCCGTCGCGCCGGGTCTGTCTCCGTTCGCGCGTGTAAACGCGGCAATGTAAACGCGTCGATAAACACGTAGTAAGTCCACATCGTTACGCGCGACCACGGCCTTCGACAAGCTACCGTCTCTCACGTCTGGCAAACTCGATGCTCGATTTTACGAAGACCTATGTCACGTCATGGCGAGTGTCGCGCGGATTAGCATGCACCTATACAACGTGCGGCAGCTGCGCACTTAACTGCGTTTGCATAGTCCATTATTCTCCTGGCCGTCCCTTGTCACGGGAGAGCGCGTCGCTGGGAAAAGATGACGGATACTGGGAAATTTTGAGTACGCCGAGGGGATGAAGGTGACTTTAAAAACGCTCGGGGACCAAGGCTTCGGGCGGTGATTGATAATTTGGATAATGGAGATTTATCGTGCAGACGGATGGAACACTTTGGGTACGCTACTTTCAGTTGGACGAGACCCTTCTCAATGGTCTAAGGTACGAGCGAGTTTGAGAGTGTAGTTTAATTGGGCTGATTGCTGGCACGATACTTGGCTGGGCATCGTATGTCAAACCGATCTGATGGAAACATAAAAGTTTTATTCAGATACAGGATTTGGAAAAGTTATTAAGCAGAATTTTCAGTGGTGCATTCTATAATTTTAACATATTCGTTACATTATTAAATTTATATTACAACTACCCTGATCTGTTGGATTCTTAATCCTGGCAAGCTAATTTGAAAGAAACGTGTTTGGCACCTGGCAAGAGAAGTAATTTGGATGTTGATATGGTAGAGTAATTTTTTAGCGTAAAAGGGATTAACGCAGCATCCGAACGAAAGTATAACACCAAAGGGGACCGAGCGAGCAGCGAAATCGTTGAACACACAGATGAAGCTGCGAGTATCTGCTAAGTACTTAATTGAAGAGCTAACTTTGCTAACTCACTTTTTGAACGTCGAAGCGTCTATAACTAACTTATGATCGTTGCATTTCGTTACCCCTAAGTTTACACTCTCGCTGCAGAAATTAGGGAGCCCGTTTCCCCTCTAAATTTTTCTTTGACACTCTCTTTTCGCCTTCTCCATCGCCTTCGTTAACTGTTTAATTACGCTTAAATAATTACATTTGAACTTTCAGAGCTTCGGCGATTCATAGATCGAATCCTATCTGTACTATAGGTAATTATTTAGTAGAATTGAGAATACTTTGGCGGACACTAGGGGGTCCATTTACCTTCTGAATTCTTCTGTACGCGCGTTCCTTCTTTATTTCCGAAATTCTGAAAGGTTTAACAATTTATAAATCGAACCCTATCTGGTACAATGGAGAACAGTATTTCTCTTCTAATATCTTTCTTATGTACTCTTCTCCATCTTTTTCATCGCCTTTACTACCTTCCCTATTGGATAGGAATTCCAATTTCGGACATCAAGTTTCTGTCTGCGCTATGATTCTTTAGAATAATTTAAAACAGTTTGCCGTACATATATCTCGGTCACCCGCTATAATTCGTTGAAATAACCCGCAACGAGCGTAAGTGCGGCTACCTCGGACCTCGGAAGCCGGTGAAGCGGTGGAATGTAAAATAGACGTTTATCTGCGTGGCGAATTTACGCTCGTAGAATAGGGCGGAGCACACGTGTACGGGCTTCTAACGGAAACACGAGACGTTTGTGCGTGCGCGTACCTGTTTACACGACAATAGGGCTCGGTATTGCACAATAAAGTGAGATATTAACGCAGTGTTTACGCCTTCGCGTAACAACCCCGTTGGATCGGGCTCGACTTAATGAAAACTCGAAACTGCGTCGTCAATGAGTTTGGAATCGCTTTTCGTTTACACTCGACGACCGTGTGAGATGGTAACGACAGGGGTGCTCGATTTTATTTCCGTCGATTGTATCTCACAGGAGTCCTTGTAGAAAACACTACAATAACCAGAAATCATTTACCACGTATGTCGGATATACTCTACCACTGATTGCCGCCAAAAATCCTGAAATCCTACCTGCCAAGCTATCCTCTTTGAAACAATGGCCGAAAGAGCATCATACTTGAACGTTTAAACAAACCACGAACACAGAATGGTGCCCCTCCCCGTAAAACGCTGATCCCCTTCCTGAGAGCAAACCCGAGTTAATGAATGAGAATAAAGTATCAGACCGTTCTTCCTTCGTTCAACGAAATATATATATGTCCCCAGCAATAAAAAGTAGACGGCGCGCCTTTTTTAGCAGATTGTTCCTGGTGATAATCCTTTAATCCCTCCTCCAACTCGGCCATTTACTCCCGCGGCGGTTCCTTTTAAAACCGTGGAGGCTTGCCATCGGAAAAAGAAAAGCGCGGGGGATGGGGGGGTGGGGAAGAAATTCTAAATGCTCCACAGGCAGCCGGGCACCGTGGGACTCAGCAACGTATTAAAATCGAGGCGGAACACTTATCAGCGGCCGTTATAAATTTCTCCCAGGCCTCGGCGGAAAAACGCAACGGGCTGATTTTTCTTCTCGATCATTTGCAGAGGGAGCCGTAAAAGACCCTCACGAGAGAGATACAGCCCCGCGAAACGGGGTATAGTCGTATAACCGTCAGAGCCATTACTATTCATTAGGATTTTTCCAGCTATGCGTCTTCCTTAAGTTTTGTTTTTCACCTTGGCCGAGCCACCGCATTACTAAGTGAGCACGGATTTATCACGTGCTCGTACTTTATTAAATTCGTGCCGAGTGCCTGTCGCCTTTATCCTTCTTGCGCCACGGATAAGCTCTTTCTTCGTAATTTATTCCAACATCAGGCAAGACATTCCAAGGGCCTTGGGATCGTTAAACAGTTTTGTTAATGAATGCCTTCGAGCTTAGGCAGTGTACAATTGATTCCTTATTGCCCGGTACGGGGAAACTCGAAGCTTCCACCACCAACTTCGCAGACCAGAAGAAAGCCTGGGATCTGGAATTTTATTCTTCGAAAAGCGAGGACTTTTTTCCAATTGCAATCGTAGAATGTGGGTGGCGAAGTGAACCTCGAAAAGAGCGTGTAATCGTTGAAAAAGGAAGCCCCGATCGATCTCGGCTCGTGCCAGCGATAGGTCGATCACCTGGCAAAGATCAATCACACCGACGGAGATGAGAACACGGGCAGGACGGTGGGCGAGAGAAGGACGAAGGAAGGAAGGGGGTGGCCGCTTGTCGGATCAGCAACTCGACCTGTTCAATTAACCATCAAGGGGGAGCCCAGCAGTCCTGATTCACGGGAACGGGCGAGAAGGGGCGGCGGAGGGGTTGGAGGGTGACAAATCGACCAATCAGTCGCGATGATGAAGTTCTCCGTCTTATTCGTTCCTCCTTAAAAGTCCCCTTGCGATTCCATTCAACGTGTCCGCTTGCCAGGACCGGGGCCGCTCGGTTCCAAGGGCCTTTGGAACTTTCCAGAACAATCGGCGTTGAAACCGCCGTGCCGCGGAAAAACACAGGATGGTTTATCTGGCTACGAAGGGAGCAAAGAAAGGAACGAGCTCAGACTACTCAGAGGTGTGGTCTATCCTAACTACAGGGTGTCCCAAAATTGTGGCAATCAAACAATTCGGAGGATACCTTTCCGTCTTGCCACTTCTATTACTCGATTTTCCACTAACTATACATATAGACACTCATCTGTAAGCATTTGTTACGTAAATAGTTCATTTAACCATCCGATGCCCTTTCTACATACGATTTTAGCTAACTTATTCCCTGTACGTTGCTCCTGGATTCTTCCTTCGGTCATAGATCTGCGTTTAAGCACGCGTAGGCAGAAGCACCGCTTGTTTGTCAGTAGGGCATTGATGCAGCGTGATAAAAGACGGGCGATAAAGTCGGGATCATAAAAGTGGTAACGAGCAGATTTACCGGGACAGTTCGGAGAAATGAAGAAAGTTAATGGCGGCAATAGGAACGCTCGTAACAATGATGCCAGTCGTGAAGGTAACGATACTGAATTAATATTGGATATTCGATTAGAGGAGGATATTTTACAATCGAATTCGGAGGAAAACGGTTGACGAACGGGGAGGAGGGGGCGAGGACATTGGAAAAAGGAGGCAGAGATGGCTCCTTATTTTATCGCTGAACAGTTATATTGGGGCATAAATCATATTCGGTAAGTCGGGCCTTTATCCTGCCCACTCCTGCAAGAAGCGAGTGCCCGGACCCTGTGCTTCATCATGGCGTGTGTTCCAGCTTCTACTTTTTACCTTCTGCCAACTGACTGCCTTTCTCGACGTTTCTTGTTGTAGGAGCCGCCGCGGATTTCACCGTGGCGTCCGTGGCTCTGCGATAACTTTCGCGTACGGGGGAACGTCCTGTAAAATCCATGTAACAACGCATCTGTTGATTGATGAATGGATTAGATTAGCCGATGTTTAATTCCATATCAAGTTCTTGCGGCCGAATTTAAAAAAAGATATGAAATACGATTTTATATGGTCATCTTATTTCCTTTATAAAATCAAAATGTCCTATCTGAAGAATTTAATTAATTGCTAAATAGGTTAATCCTACATTTGTGGATAATGGCTAAAGTTTTGAGGGGAAACAAGGACGGCAGAAAGAAAATTATAAAACCTCAATTAGAAACCGAGTTAGAATCGACTCTGAGAAAACGGAGGCCAAAGCTCGCGTAACTTTAATATATTTCCCCTTCCGCTGTAACGCACTTTTAATTAGCGTAGAAAATTCCGCGAGGCCGGGGGAAAAAGAGAAAGAGAAAATAATCGGAGTTGATATCCACGGACAGTCGATGTAAAGCACTCTCGAGGAACAAATTTATCGGCTATTATTGGAAGCGAGTCCAACGAAGTTTCAGCAAGTTTGCAACTCCGTGGAGGCCAATACCGATCCATCTCGACACAACGCGCAACGCGTCCGTCGATGCCTGGCGCCGAGGATCTGCCTACAGTGGATTTCAAAGGTTTTATGAAGTAGTAAATAGCGCGAAGGCTTGCGTTAAGGACCGACCACCTCTAACCTCCCTTTTAGTTATCTCCAACTTTTTAATAGAGCGACTTGACGAGGAAACGCGGTGCTTGGGGGACGGTGCAACGACCCCTTTCTCTCTCCCCGTTTGTACACCTCTCCTTTTCCACCCAGCTCGCCAACCCCCTCTACGTTCTGCAGCATCGCCTCTCAGGCTTCTCCTTCTTCTCATCTTCACAAGTTTCGCTCTTCCTCTGTTCCCCGATACGCCTCTTTTTTCCTTCACGACACCCTTCCGCCAGATTTTTCCTGCATAAACAGCAGGTCATTAACCAGCACTATGGCGGAAGATCGTATCTGCGTTATCTCGTCCAGACTCCGCTATTCTCGCGGGCGCGAGTGCCCGAGCGAGGCGATTCCTCTGCTTGCTCCTCTACGGGTAACGCTGCCCTCGAACGCGTTATTAGTTTGTTGCGAAGCGCTGCGGATGAGGATGATGGGCAATAACGGGGTTAACGGGGGACAAGGTATAAATGCTTCCAAGATTGTTAGGCGAGTGGATGTTAGATAAGTCTTGCTGGCGAGTGCGATACTTTCCTAACCATATCGAGGCGTAGGGTGTATAATATGCATGTGAATTTTTAAGATATTTAACGATAGTTTGCACTGATATTCTTTCTCCGAGGACGTCAATTGATTTGCTACAAATAATATCTGCTCTAAAAGGAAGTGTATAGTATGGACGTGAGCAACATCAATTGTGTGTTGATGTTGATTGATTTTATATATATATATACACGGAAGTAATGCCCGATTTAGGCGTTCATCGAGTACTTCTGTCATTGGTAAAATTCATTCTGAAGTGTCACTATAAAATTCTGCACCTGATGAATGGCAAGTTATATTTAGTCTAACTGGGACAGTTTTGTGGCGAAAGAAAGTGAAGAAGCTACGGGCGGGTCTTTAATTGAACTGTTGGAGAATTGGTAACAGAATGTTTGAAACATATTATCTACTGTAAAAAGTAATACCACAGAAACTGTAGAAAAATTTGTAGATACAATTTCAGCATAAATAGCATCAATAGTTCCGAACTTGTAAGAGATTCTCCCTGGGTTTTTTAGGCGTAGAAAAGTTTTCAAATCTGATTCGCACATATTCAGCACTCGAAGAATGCCTTTCATCGAAGCCACAATACTTCTAGACGCGCACGAAATTGGTAAGTTGTCAAAACTGTGGCAAAACTACATAGAAGAATATAGAGGCACGTGTTGTTCGCGAAATTGGCAATTCCTTGCTGTTACTTTCCTTATAGCAACATTGTATTCTGATTAAAGAACTTTCAACTCGAAATTTGGAATGTACAATTTCCTGACTCTCTGCATTATGATTAAAAATGATTGTAAGAATGATTTAATCAACATGCCCAAGGCATTTGAGAGGTCAGAGAGTGATATTCGTTGCTTTAATGTTAGAAGCCCACTAGAGTTAAGAATTTCGGTATAGTCGCGAGAAGATCTCGCCATGGGAATGTGGATTTTAGATTCAAGCAGCCGTAAGCATCAATGTCGTGCGCGTTTTAATAACGTAGAGTATTTCTTATGGAAATACTTGGCCCACAAATTATAATACAAACTGCTGCATTCCTCCAAGCGAACCAAGCAACGTGAACCCAACCGAGAAAGACCTCGTCAACTCCCACCGACAGTAAATACAGAAGCGTTCTGAAATAATCATCATTAAAGTCTACCATTGTGCGGCCCATCGTTTACGAGCAGTCTGCTATTACGGGCGAGGGAACCTGTCTCGAATCATCCAACTATAATCACGGGAGTTGACGCGAGCGATGCTTGCGAACGACATTATGTCGATTCTTCCCGCGACGATTCAATCCATCGACGGCGATGACGTTGATCGCGGCGCGCCGCATTCTCCCAGTTTTATACCTTTAATGGCGGAGCAATTTGGCGCGTTTGGTCCCGCCGCTCTTCGATGTTTCTCCCTCGTACCCATAGCCAGACGAAATCCACCAGGAACACGATTCCCCGCTGATTGCTCGGCCAAAAAGGGGCAAGAATGCGCGTCGAAAGCATCGAATGGTGAATCTGGCATCGGGATCCCCGCGAATATACAGAGCAACCAGGGGCGTAGTTTGCGCAAACGCGGAGTGTCGTCGTTTTTAACTACGAGGTTGTTATTTAATTAATTCCGAGTAAATAGTATCGATCTGTGTTTCGGATACTAAATGGGTAACGGTGTACCTTGCTTTTTAGATTCATGAAATATTTAGATCTCGAAATATGCTGCATCATTTTCTGCAATTTTTAACGCAGACAGATATTTCAGGGTGGAAAATTATCAGAGTTCTAGACTCAGATCTCGAAACCTAAGCAAGATAGCAAAATAGCACACTTCCTAATAGAGAAGCTACAGGAAGTATGCAGGACTAATAAAATCTGGAATCTAAAAGTTCCATATAAGTTCCAGTTATACACTAATACCATTCGTTCGATAAAAATAGAGTTTAAAAGGGCACCAGCAGGAAAAACGAACCAAATACACTCACCCTGCACGATGCACACGCACGAAAGACTTCAAGACTTAATTAATCAACCGTTAAACGAAAGATTGCTGTTTCACAGAGCCCCTTGTAAACTCATAAAAGCCTGCTGCCCGCGTGTAAGAGGATCAGGCCTTGGTGACTATCTCGGCTGAAAGACAATTGACCTCTTCCCTTCCTCCTCCTATCGGTGGCCCCCTTCCCCTCCCTTCGCCACCCTCTCTCTTCATCTGTTTCTTCGTCCCTCCCGTAATGGGGCATCGATAAATTACCTTTGTCTAAGGAATTAGTAATTCCCCGATAGGCTGGGGTCGTGAATGTTCCCTGCAGAATCAGAAGCAGCCCTCAGAAGGTGGTAGGCTTTTGTAAGTCGCGGTTTGTTCACGGGCATTCATCATAGGGAATCTCGATCGACTGGTTCGCCGACTGATTAAAACGAGTCGCCATCTTCAACTCCCCGGTGCTTTCATCTCTAATAATAGTAACGATCAAGCGTGATCTGAAGTAAAAAAAGCACGACAGCCGGGGGGATATTTATTCAGCTTTGATTCTCATCCACTGCAAATTATTAAATAAAGCAACCTTTGGAATTGTAATTTACGTTGATTTTAAAGTTTGCTGCATTCTAACTACGAATTACGCTTATTTTTAAGAGAATTTATTTTCCTTCAAAGCGACAACAATGGTTCCGCTGAATACACATTTTATCCACTCAGTGAGTAGAATACGTTAAAATAAAAAAATAAAAATGAAACTTGAGTTTCGAGATCGAGATGAGCTGTGCGAGCTATGAGATATAATTCGTTTACATCATGTACAGAGCATGCCTTCATTCGTGTACATATCCAATCCCCCGCAAGAATAGCACGATCACTATAAAAAAAACTCGGTACTATCCAAAAATTCCCTCATCCAAGCCATTCGTGTTTCTCTATTAAAAAAAGCAATAATGATTCCACCATAATTACAAGCATCGACCGAACGCTTAATTTATCACGGGCTGATTTCAAATCGCTCCTACTCCTCGATCCTCTGCCACGAGGATCGCGACGCTCCCGCTGAAATGTTTAAGTGAAATTACCGTCGGTGGCATATTACCATAAATATTGTTTACCGAATTAGGTATGCATAACAGGTAAAGGATCGGGTTCTCAAACGTCCTGTATGCAAATCACAGTGCTCGTCGTGTGATCTACAAATTTTCGTAGAACACGCGAGCCCTCCGGGCGAACGATCTAAATCACTGTCTGCCAATACTGAACAGACCTTTGTCCCGTCACCGACAAAGTGGAAGTTGCCCTAGCTGCATACACCGGTATATAGATTTCGTGGAAGTAGGGTGTACGTACGTACGAACTTCGCCTCTATACGCCCCCTTTTGTTCCCACCGGAAAATGGGCCGCAAGAATTTTTCACGCGGTTCCACCTCACGTATTCTGCGAAAGTTTCCTCCGCGAAACTTATCGAGGTCGGCTGGTAGGTCTTGCCTACCCTCGTACTTCCATACTTTCTGGATCCGGCCGAAAATTAATAGCCCGTCGAATCGGTAAATTTCGCCGGAACAGCCGAAACAAACTTGCCCTGGGTGGCAAAACGATTATGCGGTAAAAAGGGGATGAATATATTCGCTTCTCCTTTTCTTATTACCTTCCTTTCCCCCAAAGCGACCAATTGTTAGCAATTGCTTGAAAAAAATGGGATTGCTGTGTTCCTTGACATGTAGGTAAATGGCCCGAGCAGGTATGAATTTCAAGGGGTTTCGGCAGTAGTTAAGTAGCGGTTTCATCGCTTTAGTAATGGAAATTGGGTTTGTTAGGAGCTGTAATAATAATTGGAATCTTGCGATATGGAAGGTGCTTCTGGATTATTGAAATAGAATGTTGATTGAAAATTGTTAGATGGTTGGGAAAATTTTAATTAGAAAAGGGGGATTTAGTTCTGACGCTACCTGAACCACTGGTGCAAGGCTGACCAAATACGGAGAGTTACTACTTGCGCGTTCACTGGTAAGGAACCGGGTCATAAATAGTGTTAAAAATAAAAACTTTTCTGCATCTTTCCGGCAGCTTCCATCTAGTTGAGGGGCTCCCTATCAATATATATATATATATTTAACAATATACAGATATTTATAAAAAGGACATTTTCACCTGAAGAAAAATTGACTGGATTACATGATTCTCCTAGGAAACACATTTACTTTCAAACATATTAACCTGCAACAGTTTCTACATATATTTTTAATCTCCCTGTTTATTTTTTACCTAACATTTAGCTTGCAATGTCATAAAATGAAATGATCTCATAGATCTGGAAGAAATCACAAAAGTTATCAAAGAGGATAAGAGCTTACCAATCACTTTACTCAATGCTGCTATTAATTATACATCCACCAAATCAAATCCTTGAATTAAAGAAGTACTTTAAACCCTCCAATTATTTATCATTGAAAATGAAATCAGAGCGAAGCTGGAGCTATATAATATTTTTAAAGGGATAATACTTTTTTAGACAGCCGTGTCTCAAGCATAAGTATCATATATCTAACGTTGGAAATGTCCTAACACAATTCACCCGTTCACTCTGAATCCTCCATAAAGTTAATCGCACATCTAATCGATAGATTTGTGTTTGACGGTTCCACGTGTTCGATAGGACCAGGGCCAAAAGAGGGTGTCACGATGGAAGGGGGTCTATTGGGAGGGGGGAACAGTAATTATACTATGGGACCTAGACCAATAATAGTTGGCGAGCGGTTTTCCATGGTTACAACTTTGGAAACGGTTTAGCTCCAATTGAACTTGGGGCCAACTTGACGCGCTCGTGGAAGATGAAACGAGTCGAGTCGTGAGAGAAGCTCGTGCGCTCGTGATTCCGAAATTCAGAGTCATGCAATGGCCAATCCGATTACACGACGGTCACTTGTTTTTGTGCTCAGAAGTGGAGAACAGTCAGACAGGCTATTCCGACTTGCGAAATGACTCGATTCTGTTAGGACTCTTTCATACGAGACAGTTTTATGGTTCGTGAGTGATATTTTGAATATGTTTATGAAAGACATGGAATAAATGGGGAAAACAGCACTCACCCGTCTCGATGTCTCCAGAAGTTGCTGGAAGCGTAGACAAAGGTACCTATGAGAACCTGAAATTGTAAAAGTCGAATTTTTGATTCTATTTTTCTGAAATATTCGCGAAGACAAGTTGCTTTCACGCGAATCGCGTGGGTACACCCGCCAATTCGACTTCGACCCCGCTCCAGTGGATTATCCACGGTGTAATCAGACGAGTCGTCAGAGTAATCACCGTGCCGCGTAATGGAGATTGCGACACGCCGATTCGAGCAACGTGACTCGACAGTTAATTTAAACACCTTTCGGTTTCTTCGCGGTGCACCCCTTATCATCCAGCGTAAAATCCTGATTACAGGATAATAGCCAATTAGAAGCTACGGACGCGTGATGCCCCGGCCGATTACGACGTGGCGACAGTTGATTAGCGTAATTAGATCGTGCCCGTGGTCACGTGACCATTATGTGTTTGAACTATGACCGTGCATCAGGGCGATTATGTGACGTGCAGCCCGCCACCAACGACGAGGAGTCACATATTATGACAAACGCGTGGTTCCTGAACAGATTTCCATCGCCGATGATTAAAAAAAAATCGATTCTTCTAAGGCGTTTAAAAAAATAGCTATAAATATATAAAAATACTATTCGATTTAGGACTCCGTTTTTTGAGGACAGTTAGTACTTGAAATATTTGCTGAAATGGCAGAATGCAACGGATGAAATAAATCATTGTGGGAAATAAAATCGAAATTGTAGAATAGTTTTTTTATGGACGCATTGTTCTGGAGAAAATACAGGCTCGGCGGATTTTCAAATTTGATATTCTGGAAAAGCAGATCTGGTTCGGAAAAATGTTATTGTACAGTTTTGACTTATTTTTTTAACAACTATTCGTTTTATTTATACATTTGCACCATATTCAGCGTTCGAGTCTGGCAATTTCTAGTAAAAATGTGATTATATATTTTCTTATTTCTTCACGTAGAATCATCCTACTCTAATTTTGAATATATCATATTCTCTAACCAAGTTTCCTTTTTATTTTAGTAACCGAAACGTGTACTGTAACTTTAGCACACTTCTGAAATAACAATACGGCTCTATCGGTTGCCATTTTCACGTCTAAGTAAAATTTCCATCGCATCTACTTCCCGAATGTAAAAGCCTGTGTAACGCAGAAATTCCCGTTGAAATGTCTCCTCCCGTCGTCGCCAAGCCACATAATTTCCAAGTCATGCCGTCGTGTCGCAGTTGAAATATACATCCAGAATCGTTTGCACTTTCTACTTGCCAGATCTGTCGCCCTCGCCCATTCTTCATGCAAAAGTACAGTCTCTTAATCTTTTCCTCCTTCTCGCTTCCCTTTTCAATATCCTCTTTCCCTCCTTTCTTGCTATCTCCCATAATGTTCCTCGAGCCGATTATTCGACAAATGGAAGTATCGTTTTGCGAACAAAATAAACTCCATCCAACAGTCACTGCACGATTAAATGTCTCTGTGAGAAAATTTAAAAGTGT
Organism: Andrena flavipes; assembly: GCA_963971345.1. Lineage (NCBI taxonomy): Eukaryota > Metazoa > Arthropoda > Insecta > Hymenoptera > Andrenidae > Andrena > Andrena flavipes. The sequence continues at coordinate 1,158,663 of OZ020481.1, forward strand.
TTCGATACTATGGTGCAGCATAAGCGAGATGCAATGTCAAAGTTCGACTAAAAATCCTTAGGAAGAGCAGCATATAAACTGAAATTGGAGAAATCGTAGAAATTGCATCCACCACGCGTGATAAACAAACCTAACTTTTGGCCGTGCTCTTAACACTGTCTCGATCCGAAAGCACGTTTCACAGAGGCTGGCGTACACAGGCAAACGTCACACACGACGTAATCGTGATATGCAGACTGTTGGGCGATCAACTGCGATAGATAACCCCGTTTCGGCCAACCAAGCGGGTATCCCTCTCGCTCCATCGTCACTTTGATCTTGCTAACGAGGAACCGACACGAACGACCCGGTGTACTCTTATTTTGAAAGCCACGAGCACACTCGAGGCCGGTGCTCGAAAACGCCGGCTGAATAAGGGTTCGAAAACGTACTGGACAGCTTTCAGGTACACCTGTCTGCAGCTCGAACGAGCGCTGATAATGGATGTCGTCTTTGCCTCTGTGACAGCTAAGGACCGAGCTTTAAAGCTTGCCCATCCTTTGAGCATCGATCTGCAATGGATACGCCATTAGTCAAACCGCGCGAATCTTTTCAGAACGCGACGGGGACAACGGTTTCTCACATATGGAAATGATTCTTCCTGTGACTTAGGTAACCCCTGCGACAATAGTGCGAGCGTTGTTCGAAGTTCGATATTCTAGTTTGTGGCGTGAGATATTAATTGAAACTAATTTGAACGAATGTAGCTTATTAGGTAACAACAGAAAAGAACACTGTTCCTTAAAATAGAGCCGAACAGGTCAGAACCACCGAAAACCACAGCATTCCAAACGGACTTCCTCGTGTACGAATCCCCCGACTTCGAAAACAGGGTCGGTCGATGTAGAAGACGTAAGTCAGGCCGCGTTCAATTTCGGCGGCCGCGATTAAGCGTAAAATCTTTTCTATATGCAGTATCTCATATCCAGGTTGGCGCAGCCGTAGACGCTGTAAATCAACGGATAAAGATATAATCCGGATCCGTGGCAAAGTACAGACTATACGGGGGCACGAGGACCAGGAGGTCCCGTACAATATCCCCCAGTTTTTCGGTCACCGGCTCTATTCATGGGGCGACAATGTACGCCCTCTAATAAATTAGATATAAGCCACTATCCAGCGGCTCCTTTTTTTGTTATTTATAGCGTAATTATTCGCGATTCCGCCCCGCCTTGGTCACTAAAACTGGGAAGAATCCATCGCGCCGGAAAGACCCTACTACTTCACGCTATTCCACAGAAAAAAAGCATAAGCGCCTCGACTACCCTGTTCGAGACTTCTGACTGGTTCTTGTGGAATATACGGCGAGGTGGGTGGCAAAATGGATTTTTATCATATATATACAGATAATCATAATTATTTCCGTTAAATATCCAGCCTATATTCAGCCCTACGTTCTTAGTACACGTAGCGCTCAAGTATTTGCAAAAATATCGATGCAATCCCGGTTGTATCATAAATTCAGTTCAACGCTGCGCTCTTAGCGAGCTCCTGAATAATTCGGTTTCATTACTTATGCAAGTATAAGATGCTAGCGGAATGTTTCTGTCCGGAGGTGCATATCCTGGCGAAACGTTCGGGCGCAAATGATCGTGCGGCCAACAATAACCGTGACCAGGCTGGTGCAACTGTTTATGCACGACCGACATTTTATTGGACAGAGCGTCCTCGTCAGCGCCATATTAGATTCCAAAGTGTACCGCAGCTCCGCATACCAACCGACGCGCAACTGCTCGCCAAAGCGTTTGGCGAGATATTGCGATTGGTGGTGAAGACGACTGCTATCCGTGGATCACACTCTGATAGAGGATCAAAATCACCTTGGTATTCTGTTTCGCCTGTGTAGCAATGGCTGGCTTCTATTGTCAGTTTCTGTTCCATCATTGGGATCCGTTCAGCAGCCAATGGCTTTAACCAGAGTTGGGCAAAAAGTTTATCTAAATAAAAAATTCAAATAACGGATAAAAGATAAAGAAATTTTAAAGCTGCTGTAGAAAATATAGGTTGGTTTGCCAAACGCAAAGTACCTTGTTTGCCGATCGAGTACTGGGACTATTTAAGTCTTCTTAAGCCAAGTTGATTAACGTAGAATAAATATTTACTCTACCACAGAACCGGCAGACTTCGTCTCGGATAAATAATATTCAGCTAAGTGCTCCTCACTGTAAACAGAACTCTTTCTCCAACATTGAATCGAAGCAATTTCAACGTAATCGAGAACAACACACCCCCTTTAATTCTTCGTGCCTCGCTCGTCTGAAACGCGGCGAGCCATGCAAACGAATTTCAATAACCCCTCCCACGCAAGATGAAGAGTTAACAACCAGACACCACTCTGCATTAATTAATTGAGTTGAACCGCGTTAATTGGAGAGCACGCGTGTCCGGCAACACCGCGAACGGTAACCGAGTGAATGCTCCGGTGTTTATACCCACCGAGGTATATGGTCCTGGCAAAAGGAGCCAAGGGACTGGAAAGTATCGAGGGTACGAGAAAAATACGCGTTCCCCTGCGTCGAGGCGCGTAAGTGGAATTACATCGTTTTAATTGCATCATTATGGTTAGCGAAGTGGCTCGAGGGGGTTCCTAACGTAATCACCAGCCACGCGTCAACCCTCATCGCGCACGCTTTTGTTGTGCAACCCGCTGCGAAGGGAACAACGCCGATTCCTTCGCGTCTTCCCTGTTCGACTCCGCTATCGGATCCTGAGGCTATGCCAGCCAGACAGAGGAGAGACTTTTTTCACCCACTGGAATGGCGATGAGCCAGGAGCCTGATGTGTTTGCCGAAATAACAAGGTCAGTTATTCCACCCACGAGAGCGTGACAGAAGCTTCATCCCGTTATCGGCTTATAGAGTTAAGGGTGTTCGTGTACTAATTGCGCAAGGTTTTACGTACGACGCCTTTTCACACCAGATTCTGCCCAACTGTGAAAAAAATGTCGTGTCCTCTGGTCTCTTTTCAGAGGACTCGGCGGATCTAAAGTGGTCATAAGTTGTGATTTCAGGGAAGCTGCTTTAAAATTTACATCCGTGTTCTACAGAAACTAAGCCCTTCTCGTGCTCGTTTCTAAAGCACGGGGTCTGTTGTGCTGATTCGTTTATACGGGGACAAAGACTTTAATGTACCTACCGAATATATTTAATATAATTCGCCGAGCAGCTAGCTGTCTTCTCATCGATGCTGGCTACGATTCCTCGCGCATCGAACACGTATTCCAACCCTTTACCGTATTTATGCCTTATCCCAAAGAATTTATCGCCACTTCGGTGGGCGCAATTCGAAACGCCCGTGCAGCTGAGGGAACTTTATATGGGGGAGGCGTTTTGTTCCGCCATTTAACCCATTTTCGGGGCCAATCCCGAATATGTTGGAGCGGAATCGGATATCATCTATCTGGAATTCCCTTCAAGAAATATGCAAATCTAACACAGCCGAAATTCCTGGCCTCGATAAGAATATGTTTCGCGGGTAGACATTTATATGCCTTGGAATCCCGAAATCTGAAAGGAGCGACCGAGTTCTCCTTTGCCTTCGGGAATCGAAACTACCCTCGGGCTCTGGAGTGGACGGCCTTCCTATAGATGGGCGGTTGGCTCGGTTCGAAGGCGCATTTTTCTTCAACCGAGCACGACAGGGATGAGAAGCCTGAACCACCTCCACCCTCAACACCTCCGACCAAACCTATACTTCTTCGCGCCCCGCTGTGATCACTCACGTCCGAGCTAATGATTATTTTTCAATCGATTCCGTTCGTTCCAACACCGGAGTGATTAAACTCTCAGGCACTTCGGTCCACCGAGAACTCTCTTCGCTCTGGCAAATTCTTCGATTTACTGCACACATTAATATCACTTTGGGGAAACACGAATGCACGTGGCAGTAGATTTCATTTAACTGTGCATTTTAATGTACCTAGTGAATGGGTTGTGTTTATCGATACGACTGATTGCGTACGCCCTTTATATGCAAATATTAATACAGCGATTTATCGTTCAGCTGTATAATAAAACGTTCTTTCTATGAATGTGTTATAGATAGGGTCAGACAATTGTTACTATCGCTCTGTGAATTAAGGAAGCAAGGATTTTCTTGGTGAATAAACAACCTTGAATAACTATTTCGTCTCGATAAGAGAAATATCGATATTATCAAAATATTAGGTCGTCCTATATAATTTCGACTAACGAAAAACCTGGCCTAACGTCTTTTTAAACAAGTACCCCCGAAGAAGAATGTACCGATGCTCGTTAACACCGCACCAGCCCTCGATCCACGAAATCCGTTGTCGTGGTGATAGCTCCTCGAACACCTCGGGACACATTCCTCGTACAGGATCCATAGCTGAAACGAGTATCAAGATACCAGCGTAATTTATGCGGCAGTCGTTTGTTTCACTCCTGTCGTCCTGGCGATAGGGGGCCAGGAATACACTTTGCTTATTTCTACGTCGCCATATCCGAACCCCCGTAACGCTCAGCCCTGGAGGTTCCGTTTGGATTCAATTTTCGTGCCACGATCGGTCGACCCGTGACACTTCGTGCACTCGAAACGGAAGTCTCTTACTTTTTGCTGGCGTGTCCCTTGTGCCGTTGACGTTTTATCGCGTGGCTAAGGAGTGTATGAATTATTTGCTCTACAGACTTCTGGACTGATGGAAGTTCGCTTTCGGGACTTCTTTCGCCACGGCGATGGAAAATTGAGGTGCAAGTTATGGTGAAAATATCGTTCTATGTATAGTGAGATATTGTTAAATTCTAATGGTATGCAGGTAAAGGTAAGTAGATAAATTTTCAGACTGAAGAATAAAGAAAATTTTGAAAATAAAAGATACCTATATATAGTGTACCTACGTTTAGTATTTTTCGACTTCTGTAGATTCGATTTCTATAATGCGAGTGGTTTTTAATATTCTGACGACCTCGTGTGAATAGATCATTTTTTAGTTGATAGTGATATTTGTCTTTTTTCTGTAATCGTGTTTTGAAGTTGGTTATTCTTGAAAAAGCTGCAGCCACGTGACGATAATCAAGCATCGACCGTTCCGGTGATCGAACGCAATTACGGGTCAGCCTCGAGGGGGGTTGAAGTCGCAGAAGGGCGCGAACTGAAAAATGGCCTCGTAAAAATTGACAGAGTGCGAAGGATGTTGGCGAGGGATTAAGCCGCATCGCGACAGACCAACGGCGAAATTTCCCGCTGGAAGGTACGTCGATCGATTCTGGGGGATTCCCAAGCCTAATCGCGCTACGTTCAGATGAAAAACCGCTGTCATAAAGCGCCGATTGGGAAGACACTGTCACGCCCTTATAAAGTGTTAGAGAAGATAAGGCGTTATTAAGAGCTGGCGGAGGGTGAATCTGTGATTAATATCACGTTAATGATCTCTGAAGCTGTTAAAATCGAAAAAGAACTTTCTTCCGGAGGAAGCTAAATGGTGCAGAAGATAGGACTGTCTTATGATAATATCGATTTTGGTTAATAAGTTCACTTTCAATATTTTCCTTCGGAAAGTCCGATGCAATTATCATTTAACCAACTGACAGTGAGATAATTCTCTAAAATAAATATACTGAATTGTCTGTGTTATACGACAATGGAGCTACGAAAGAATTGTAGAATTTCTTTTTATTACTTAAAAGGGCAACAATGCACCTTTTATATATAATCGTCCTGCAAAGTGTCGAATATTTTCATTAAATTATCGGTAATTCTGCAAGTATTTTTCATTTTGCCATTAAAATTAATTACAAAGTGTCGAAGCTTAAAGGTGAATGAAAATGAAATACGTTCGCCTGTGATTTTCATTATTTCATCGACATAGCATATTAATTTCTCTCATAAGAGGTTAATTTCGCCAGCGAAATTCGGTTCCCAGTCATAAATATCATTTAAATCTAGCCAGATTGTCCGACGATGTGAAAGGAAATTCAGGGAATTCGAGAGTATTAAGGGAATGGAGTGGCTGTGCAGGTTTAGTTTACAGGCAGGTGGTCGACGCGAAGAAGGGCAGGAAGGGAAGAGTAATCAAGCGCTTCTGCTACTCTCCATTGCAAGACAACAGATTCCAAACAAACGACTGTTTCATAAATCATTCTCGCTACATTTCTAGCGTATATTGCAACGTCCACGTCTCTTCGAGATACGCCGCTGCTGGTGACAATCTCGGGGAAGCTCAGGAGGATTTCGATGAATTCAGGGGAATAAGGAACATTCTTCGACGACGTTCGCCTTAAAGTTTCATTAAACCATTGGCACGTACAATTTTCCACATTCCGCGCTGCATTCCTTTGAAATGAGAAAAATATCCAAGAAAGGAATAAAGACGTTCCATTACTTCATCAGAAATTATTCGAGGGATTTGTAAATAAAAATTGTGAGTTTTAATAATCGACAAGAAACATTGTATACGCTATACAAAGTGGACTATAACTTGGAATAAAGTAGAAGGGAGATAATTTCATCCGTAACTCCATTCTCTATCAATCCCAGCACTAATACTATCATTCTAAATTATACAAGTATTATACTTAGCGCGCCACAGTAAATAGAAGTTGAAGAAATAGGCGAAAGGCTGAAAGAGTGAGATTGTTCCCCGATAGCGTCACCACTTACCTACGATTAAACAGGTTTCCAGCTCGCTGACACCACCGCGCAATTCATCGTCGCAAACTAGGTATGAAACAACTGCGCCGTTACTCGACGAATCGAAGATCCCAGCTCTCGATAGCCCTCGAGAGTGACAATACGACGACACAATAACTGAAGTTCGATTCGCGAGCATACCTACTCGAGACGCAATCCAAGTGTTCGATAATATGAAAGTTAAGGGAATGGAGTGGCCTCGGTGGCGCACTTTACTAGAACCCTAGAAGCATGACCGAGGAATGATCAAACCGCACTTCTGCGTTATCGCTGGCTAACGGGTCCGAAACAAACGACTGTCGTATAAATTACGATGATATCTGGCGGGGAAGAGCCGCGCTCGCCACTCGAATCCTCGAGGAGCAGTTAAGAGGGAGCGAGACCCTAAAGCGTTCTACCTAGCCTTGATACTCGTTAACGCGTCCTTCGGCCGATTCGAGGGTTTCCTTCGAGAAGCGAGGCTCGGCAATGGCCCAGCACGATTTACTTAATGAGCTTGTGCGGATATCCTCGAGACCTGGTTTTATCGTTCGGCCAGGATCGTTCGCATAGGAAGGAACGTGTCGTCAGCGAACAACTTTATTAACCGCGCAGGTTTTCGGCACCCTTAGCTTGCGAATACCGTGTCGGATACCGAGCGAGGCACTCGTTCTAGTAGTTACCGAAGTTCTTTTTCTCGGATTACACTGCTGTCAAGTAAAGTTACTGATTTTATGAATTTATTAATAAATCAGTAATTCGTTGACAGGTGTGGTATCGGTGATGGTAGCATTACGAATGGATTCGCGAGAATCTTCTGATGAAAATGAATGTAAACGCGACCTCATTCGGGCTATATTTAATCACATGTACGCGATGGTGAAGGGAATTTCAAAGGGATTCGAAAAATGTATAATTAAAAGTAGCCCGAATCAGGTCGTATTTGGACTCATTCGTCGATGAAATCTCACCTATCCAATGACAGTATTCTCTCGTGGATTTAACAGAAAATATAGAAGTTGAAATTTTCATTAGTGTCGGCTTCTGCTGATAAGCGATTGTGTTATTTTCCTGGCAGGAGCGATCATTCGGAATGGTCTGCCCTACTTGGTGTAGCATTTCTCAAGACCTTGTGCCACTTAAAATGGAACAAGTAATTATCTGGTGACATTTATTTTACTTTAAAGCGTTGCAAAAGATAAAAGCGCAAATACCTGTCTTAAGCATCGCTAGAAGCTTTCTTAACCATTAAAGCATCACCATTTCCCAGTTTTCCGATTAATTAACATTCTAATGCCAAATGTCTAAAGCATAGCGTTTCACTACTTAGTAATCCAGAACAAAGCACACGTCACACACACGCGCGTCATTCCATAAAATTCCCCACTTTTCTGCTCGCCTTTTTCCACCGAGGCGCCACAGGCGTATTCTACACTCTGAACTGGGAGAAAAAGGTCCTAACAAACCCAATTTCGAAGGCTCTTTCGCCTTGGGGTAAAAGGATTTGTAGTTGAGACACTCCTTCGTAGCAGGTGCTCGATGTGGTCGTCGTTGCTATCACCGTACTATTGACTGTCATGAGTTCGAGCACTCCCAAATCAAACGACTCCTGTACCATATGCATTTTCTCGACACAGGGTGCCTCCACGAGGGCGTCACAAATTTTTGCGGAGGTCCATTTATCAGTTTCGTATGAAGAAAAATGAAAAAACTTGTGATTGATGACTTGCATGCCCATCTCTATCCTCATTTAAAACCCCTCCATTTTTTTGTGTACTCGCTTGGCTATCAAGATGTACCTGCATTTAATTCGAACAACATTCGAAAATACAGTGTCGGAGAAATAGTTGCGGACGGTTCCCACGAGTACTGCACACGAAACTTAACCGAAGATGGAGGGACCTGGAACCTTGTTCACGGCGAAATTATCCCCAACCAGAATGAAATCGCAATTTTATCAATCACGCGATAGAAATGTCGCGGCTCGATGCAAAAAGGGGTTGAGGCTCGAGTGGTTCGGCCGGGCAATGGATCCTCCGGGTTTAAGTGACGTGGGAAAGGAGGAATGCGAAACGTTTGCCGCGCGCATCCATCATTCGATTCGCATCTATCGTTTCGTTTGGCGCTGCTCTGCAAGCACTTCCGGTTGCTTTCATTGATAAGCGAGATAAGTGTGCCCATCGCGCGCCCATGCCTCGAGTAAGACGAATGACTTTCAATGACGGCCGATCGCGCTCCTGCGTGCACGCCTCTCGATTCTGACCGATCCCGATTTCCAGATGATTTATACGCGGCCCCTTTGATGAAAACTCGTTTCGCCCTACCTTTCAGCCGGGCTATTTTATTTTGGCCACATTCGAGGTTTCTGACGTGAAATAGTTGCGGACGTTTGATCAGTGACTCTCAGAGGCGGGCGGAATTAAAAAGAAAAAAAGGTGGAGAGAGTTGTGCTATTAGGAGGATAGATTTTAATTGGAATGGCGGTGCTTTGAGGGCTGATGAGTGTGCAAGGGTAAATCGGGAACGGTTTCATAGTGGAGGGTATGATAATGGGGGTGTTTGCGTAACTCGATCTTTCGTTGCTGTTGAGATGTAAACCTTGTAGATATGTAAGGTAAGTTGGCGAGTACAGTTGTTTAACCTAACGTAAAATGGCTATTAAAACTAATACTGCAATTATTTATTTTATCCGAATAAACTTAATACTTCAAACCACGACACTCAATGAACGAAACAAGTGAACACACTTGCACACAAAATCAGCTGACCAACGACGACAATTTCCTATCCAAATTTTTTTACCAATTACTATAACATTAATAACGTTCCCCGACATATAAAACATACAATCCAAAATAACAATAGAGCGTAACATCCTTAACAACGTGGTTGTTGAGCGAGGTATGGAAAGGCTCGATGCTTAATGCAACTTTAAGCGAAAAGGAATTAGAGAATTGTTCGCGATTCCGTGGCAACGGGGCTGGTCCGTGAATATTTGCCCCTGCTGAGCTTTTTATTCGTCGTAAACAGCCTTTACACCCTCAGCGCGGGAGCATTAAAGACGTCCGGGGCTGTCTTCTCGCCGTGCATGAAACGCGCGCGACGCCTGCGGCCATAACGTGGCAACTTTACGTCCAGTTTAGCGGTTACGCGGCAACTCCAGCTACCTGTGTACCATTGCAAGAGATACTGGCTGGATGATGGTCCGTGGATTAACGGAGCCGCATAATATTATTCGCTGTAAGTTGGCGAACGGAAAGGGAGCAAGGAGTTACAACGATGTCGTGATAACTTTCATCGCTTTGAGCCGGCGCTACGCGGTGCCCCTGCGTTCAAGAGCGAGCCTGAGAAACTCGTATTCCTCGAGCAGCAAAAGGGTGCATCCGTGAGATAAAATGTTGCCATTGTTTCCATCGCGAGCCGTTTATGGGACAATTGTTTTTACATTCTGATTGGAAGCGAGGTATGTATGAATGGAGGGTGGAATGTTGAAATAGTGGTGCTAAGGGTTGCGTGGATGGATATGTGCAGTAGAATGTTGAAACATTCAAGTTAACTGCTGTATGGATTAAGTTTTCTTATTGTTTTACTGTGACGTCTGTTAATCAATGTAGTGAGTATTTTGTGGCTTTCAACTGGCAATTTTAGTCAACGTTAGGGTGCCAAAAGTAGAGGGAGGTAGAAAATGTGTGAATAGTAATAACTACGCCTGAAAATTACAAGAAGAAACGAACCCAGATTAACCGGACACTTCGGCTTATGATTAAAAAAAGTCACCTGCGGCCAGACGCTTTGAAATCGCGGGGAAAGAGATTCAATTACATACTACCATTTTGTCGAGTGCCATCATCTTAAACGTTTTGCACAGGGAGCCCGACACGTTCGTTTGCGAAGAACCACATTCACGATCGCGTAATTAAATCGTTTTCGCCTCTTTCCGGAAATTCTCATATCTCTCTTAACACCTTGTGAACCGCTCTGGCAGTGGAGCACGTTTCAACGCGTCTCGCGGAAGCACGAACGCGGATTACTGGGAATTTTACTCGGCGCCAGCCAATTGATCTCGAGTTTAGTAAATCCTGCATCATTTTCTAATTAATTCTTTCGGGTTCAAGATAAACAGACGCGCGAAACTACAAGAAATTACCAATTTATTTAATGCAGTATAATGTGCTTTCCATGTTACGCGGATGTTACGAAATGAAATTGTAAAATATAGGTACTTAGGTATCAGTCGACGGGTAGTGTAATTAGGAGTAAATTTCATTAATTCAACTTCCCGGATCTTAATAAAATATTCAAACTCAAATTATTTCATTTAACCAGAAAAATACTCCGGTATCGATCTAATTACTACCCATCCCCGCCCATCCGAGGAACCTCAGAAATAGCGTTCCTTTGTATGAAAAACCGTGGCGTGGCGAGGCTCCGCGTCGAGCTCCGCCTGGACGGATAAATAAATCACCGGTACCATAAACCGGGGCGATAAAGGGGAAAGGGAGAATCGATCGTCGTCGGAGTCCACGGGCGTCTGACCAAAAAACGAGCATCCCCGTGCGTCGCCACGCAAATCCCGACAATAATCCTTTATTAACGGTCCCCGTTCGTTCGTGGCCGCAACTTCTGATCGAACGGAGATCCAGTGTCGCGAGACAGCCCGTAATTATTCGTAATTTAACGCGGTGCGACCCGCGTATTCGACGGTCAGGGAACCGCGGGGGTGCCCACGCGACCGGCTAATGACCATGAAATTAGCATAATGTCACGTTACGTGACAGAACGACGCCGCCCGTTCGATTCTAGCCCGTACAAAGGGGTTGGACGTAATCCAGCGGATGAGATTTCGGTCTGGATGGCAGACGTCTGGACAGTAAGTTCCAAGCAGAACGAAAGTCTGAGTGACCATGGCCACCATGCCCGATCCCGATATTAAATTCCAGTGGCGTAGGAAGGAGACTCGTTCACCTCCGCTAGAGATTCTCTCGGTTACATCGGAGGAAGAGACGTTTGGCATCTTAACGGTGTGTCGATGGGGGATAGCTGGAGGCGGCTTTTTTGATTTGGTGGAAGAGTCACGTGGAATACTTACTGCTCGGTTCCCCAATTAAACGAGCCTGGTATGATAACGGTAGGAACATTCAAAGAAACACTGTGGGCAGCATCGCGAGATCCTGTGCATATGTTTATAAAAGCATCGAAAGTATCGCAGGAATTATTTTGAAAATCTCACAATACTCAGAGTACTAATCCACAATCTCTATTTATTTCTCTTGACACTTCGCTGCTCCCTTCGTCAAACACAACTTTGACTATCACAGGAAAGAAAGGAGGAAGAAGACATGGATACGTACTACGCTCATTCTTTCTAAATATTTCAACAGTTACACGATCCAATGTAACTACATAAATTTCAATAACCCATCCATTTCACCGAGTCCTGTATTCATACTCGTAAGGCAAATGGATGAATCGTCCGCAGCGAGCCACGTGCACGTGTTCTCCTGTCAGGTTAATAAAACAGGTAAAAGAAGGGTGTGCAAGGGAGAAAGAAAGATCAGAAAGGAAGCGTGAACCAAGGCGACGGGGGTGCTCGATTCTGCCTCTAATCAGATCGCATTCTTTCTCTCCGTGGCGTAGGTCCTGATACAGGTTATATATTATCCTTCGTGCGCGAAATGGCTGATTTCAAAGAAGCCACTGGCTGCCGAATAATTCCCAAGCCTCGTTATCGATTGCCCGCCAGAGATATACCGTCCGCTTTCAGCTGGTTCCCCTGCTTTACTAATCCCCGTTTCATGGTAGGATTTAGTACGTGTCCGTGTAAACACGCGACTCCTCGGATGCGTCGGGAATAAACTGTCTCCGATTCGTCGCTTCGCGATTTAGAAAAGTTAAATGGTGGAATTATCGACGAGCCTTCGCGCTGACCGATAATTCCGATTTTCGACAGGAACAAGAGGAAATAAAAATAGAAAATGAGAATCCGTCACAAAGAAAATTGCACGGTGCCCCATATTCCGTTCACAGTACCGTGTATCAATTAATTGGCTGAGTGACACAGTTTATATTTTTCGGACTAATCGAAATCCAACGATCGTAAGAATACCAAAGATATACTAAAGTGAAACGCTTCCGTGCAAAGACGAAGGGAACTCGCAGAGTGGGGGAAATACATTTGCATTACAGTGTACATATTATGCTCCTACCGTTGAATCGAATACGATAGCCGGATACCGGCAACAAGCCGACTTTATTGAATCCTTCCCCGCGCAAGGTGGCGCAAAATTAAACCAGCTATTCGACAAATTTTCGCCGTGGCAGGTGGATTCGTCGAGCCAGGCTTCAGGAAAAGCGAGGGAATAATCGCCGCGGGGGAATTTCACAGGGCGGATGAAACAAAACGGTGAAAAAGGAGCAGGCAAATAGAAAAAAAATGGTGGAAAACAAAGAAGGAAGAAACAGGCACGTCGAAATTGAAAAACAAAGAGCACCAGGCAAAACTGAAGCAATGGAAATGATATAGAAGCTCGATACCACCCGGGGAAATTTGCAGAAGCATTCGGTATGCGAATATTCCAGTTGCCCGCGCCAATGCGACGCGGTTAAAGCGAGCTTACAAAAGAACTGTGATAAAAAGCTCCCTGGCCGTTGATATCGGCAGCCGGCGTGTTTATATTAAAATAATATTGAAATTCATCGGGGCGCGTTATTAAGGAGCCTGTGCCCAGTTTCCGCATCGATGCCAGCGGGGCAAATGACAGAACTTTGAATTTCGGCACACGAATTCGCTATGTTTGTTAAGACGGTGGTTTGATTTCTGAATGTGGCGCACTCGGTGCTTTTGGAATAAAATTCTACATTCGTGGACCTTCTTTGTACTAATTTCAATTTCTACTTTTAAAGGTAAGATCATTCTGGGATTCTAATTAGGATCCTCGTTTTCAATAGCGATTCTCAAAGCCTAAATCACACATGTGCACATCGTTTGCATATTGCGGGTCTGCATGTCGGTTGCAGCAAGCTTGCGCGGGGTATATGGAGAAATTAGGAAATCGGGGGTGGAAGAGCCAGAATTTCAAGTACATACATATGTATTTCGTTGGAAATATAGACGTGTTCTAGCTACATTGTGGAAGTTGCGAGAACATTTTCTTATCGCTGTACATTTCTCCTCCTTGCACCAATTAAGATATAGTTTAATTAAGCTGATACATGTAGGTCAATAGTTTGAATGCACATGTTCTTAAGCCAATCGATACTTATTTAATCTTAATGGCAGATCGAATTCATGGAGGTGTAAGGAAGAGGAGCTGCCCATATTTTTCGTCCCTCACAAAATTCCCCAGCCACCCATTAAAGTTACGTAGGCTAATTTTACTCGTCTTTGTTAAACGGAGCGAACTTTTCCACCGCGAACTTGGACGCCAGAAAAGCCACGGGACTAGGAATATTTCGATGGCCCCATTAGCATCGTAGCTCGATGCTGTCCCAAAGGTAGAGCGTCCCAGACGCCTTGAGAAGGTGTCGTTACGACGAAGGCTCGTAGAATACACGAGCGCATATTAGATTTACATGTAGATAGTGCTCAAGCAGCCGGCTGCAGGAGGAGGTGTATCGGTCGGCGTGCACCAAACACTTTGCGCGAAGAGCAGGAGACCCTGGGGCACGAATTGAAAATCAGAACCCAAACGCGGGCTAAGATGGAATAAATTAGGGAACGCATAGTCGAGTCCGTAGCGAAGTCGTCCCTATCGCGGAAGAACTTTGTGCACCTTCTTACAGCTCATACTGGCCGTGATTTAGTATCGGTGCGAGGGTCAAGTGAATATTCAGTGTGTGCCGAAGCGCAAAGGTACGTCGAAGGCCACCTTTGATGCTGGCACGAAAATATAGAATTAAGAGGTGTTCCAGCTGTGCGTGTCCATGTATGATTCAAAATTCTTGAAAGTTGTTCAAGTAGGAAATTTCGACGTGACGATAGATATTTTAAAATAAGGAGTAAGGGAACTTTGTTATTTTAGAGAAAATAAATAGGTTATCAATGCGGATTCAAATTTCCTAATTTCGATGAGTGCAGGATTTTATAAATTTCAGTGCAGTAGGTAAGTTTAACTTGAGGTGGTTAGAATGGCAGCTGGTGGTGTATCGATTAGGTACTGCGGGCCTCTAATTGTAAAACCATCTGGTTTTAAATTCTACTTCTACAATTTCCACTGCTCTCGTCATAACGATTTCTGGGATTATAATTATAACTGTATCGTAAATATTTAAAACAGAAACAAGATTAGGATCTCTTAATACTTAAGTTCTTAATCTTTTATTATTGTCAATAACCACATAAGGCTGTCGATCATCAAGCTATGTACCCTGCACTTTAATATCATCTTAAAATTGATCATCGATGCGGTTTAAAAAGATCTGGTATATCAAGTTCGAGGACAGTAGGTACGATCTACGACCATGGATATTGTTTCCAGGGAGTTGCTATGAGGATACCTACTGTATCCCTAAGGACGTTAATGACGAGTATTGCGATGGAGCAGTTAACAATTCTCCACTCGAAATTCGGCAGCTCGAATTTCGTATTCCGTGTAGCTTTCACCCTGACGGAGTTAAACTAAGTAAGTGCAGTTTGCGCTCACTGGCCATCATAACGGCGAGGTGTATCAGGGTGATTGAAATACTCCGCACATCCGTTCCATTTAAGTGACACGGTTACATGCTCCCTGCTCTGTTTCTTTGACTGCAGAATTTAACGATTAAATATCTCCTTCCACCAGCAGTGTGTAGTTATGCATAAGAATGGGATGTATTTCTTTAGTACCAATTGCATACGTTTGGAGATCGAAATGACACAAGCAAATAAGTTTTTATTTAGATTGTTTTTCTTAAGCAAGAAGATGTATCTTTAGCATCTTTGTTTGGAAGCTGATGATATCTACGATAGTTTAAATATAATAGTACCTATATTGCATAGAATGTCCTGACAGATTGTCCCTGAGACTCGAGCGAGACGGACCAATGCAATAAATTTCAGTATTAAATCAAATATCCTCTTTATTGACATCACCTGCGGATTTATTAAATGCGGCTCGTTCAAACTACAAATGATCGAGAAGCGATCGACTATTATTTCGACAAGCTCAAAAACACGAAATTAATTTATTTCAACAACAGCAATGCTACTTGTACATTTTCACCACTCGCAGAAGTGCACTTACTAAATTATTCGCAAAACTTTAACCGCATTCCGGTTAACTCGCCCTCCCCAGTTAACAAGTTAATTCTATCCCCGAGTATCGTTCACAGACGCCCACCTTCGGTAGGCCAAAAGTCAAAGTGGTAGCTCGTTAAAAACCAAGTCCCAGCCGGTGGTTGACAAAAATCGGTTGACGGTTAGCGTGGAGAGGCGAAACGCGCCCGACGAACGGGCACGCGGCGAATCGTAAAACGTTTAATAAAATTTAAATGGCGGTAAAACGAAGCAGCCACCGTTTGACGGGGCCGACGGGCTCTCCACGCGTGGCGAATGCTCCGCTGGATTTGATTTCATATTGTTTGCCGTTTAATTATATTATATACACGGTCCATTCCGGTTTCACGCGGCCGTTAATGGTTGCGGGCAACGGACGCGGTCAATTATATTTCTCGTGACGCGGCTAAAAACGTGATGTACGTGCGCGCGAAGAGCGCCCACCGGAAATTGACGCGCCGCGGAAGCGACGGTTTTATGAATACCCTCTAAAACTGATAACGACGCCTCGAGTTAAATGGTAACGAAGCCCCGCGGCTAAAATTCGCTGGGATACAGCTGTTTCGCGCGATCCTTCGTGGACAAAAAGGATTTATAGAGATGTATGGTTTTCGTGTAATTGTTTATTCGGTTCAAGGCGCTCAACACCCAGACGTTTTTGTACGCGATGGTGGGATGCGAGAATATTCGGGGAAATGCTGTAGGTTTAAAAAATGAAATAATAAAATGATGGAGATTGGATCGTGTAGATCGAGCACTTTCATTTTCACGGAAGATACGTTGTCTTAAGTTGATTATGGTAGGATGATGTTTATGTATAGTTGGAATTGCAGTGGATAATTGAAATCATAATCAGAAGTTGATAATCCTTAAAATTGAAGAACGTAATTCCTGAAGTAGATGATATTTCAAAGTTGAACTGTGTAACAGTAAAAATTGCTTCGAAAGTATTGACATCCTGACCAATTATGCGAAGAATTATATAGAAGTGATGTCTTTCAAAATTAAATCTCAAAAGTAGCAGACGATAAGTATCTGGAGTTCAATCTATGATTGTTATTTTTCTCTTTTTAATACAATCGTGCGATTCTATTTGGATGGAATTGGAAATCAGCTACTAATTTAATGAAGGTTAAGAACTTATGTATGTACATCGTGTGTAATTCTACCTACACGAATACAAACTAGCGCGATACTAAAGAATCGCTTCTATTACAAGAGAAAAGTAGTACGGGACCCAAGCTCCTAAAGAATTCCATCCTATGATTTCCTTTCAACGTCAATCACGCGATCTCATTTCAGGAAAAATGTTACACGACTAATCACGCGAAATTAGTTTCTAATTTATCCTCTTTCACTGTGACGTGATTCGTGTTGCCTGTTATTCGTAATGGAATTTTAGAGCAGGCGATCGACACTGCCGAAGCGAAATTTCGAAAATCACGTGACAGAGGAACGAATATTCCGAAGGTCTTTTAATATGCACTCTGTGGAATCTCGTATTTATTGGATCATGAAAGGCAGTAATCATGGCTAACGTTAATAACAAATGGCAATAAGCAGGTAATAGCATGGTCCACTTGGAAAATTCAAGCTATTCAACGATATTCCCATGAAACTACGAGCATATGGAACGATTTCTCAATGTGTCAACCTCATAAATAACTTAAAAACTCGCTAACTTAGTAACCACGATTCAGAAGCTAATAAGTCTTGAATTTTTCAAAATTATAACTTTGATATTTCAACTAATATTTAAGACGAGCAGGGCGATTATGATATTACAACCAAGAGGGGGGCAATTTTAAATTTTACTTTTTTCCAAAGCTTTATTTTCAAGAACGAGTTCTTTACAGTCGATTCACCGAATTAAGGAAAGTTTATAGTCACTGTGCAGGAATCACAGGGTTTTGAACATAAACAACCGAAGAAGTGGCCATAACTCAGGTTAATCCTTCTGTAACCGAGACTTGCAGGTGTTGCAATTTTTTGTTGCGACCGATAACCTACTGGCGAGTGTCTGGAAACAATTAACCAAGGTAATCCTGTAGATTTCCCCTGGAAGTACGATCCACTTCGATATGCATAAGCTTCGCTGTTAACCACGCTAAAATATTGACCATGGCGTTGAAATTTACCTTGTATAATTAAGGAGCAAGTGCTTAATCTGCCTGCTTCCCTGGATAACGTTACTTATAATTTGTTCCATCAAACTTGCTTCGGTTGGCACATCCATCCTGGATCAAGATAATAAAACATTTATGGACTGATACTGGGAATAGGTATTAACAAGTATGAATTCCATGATATCCGATATTCACTAAGTAATTAATTGACATCACTTGTACAAAATCATCATTTTAAGTCACACGTATAAACATCCGGACAGCATGTTAATTAGTATATTAACAAATGTTTCTTTCGGCATCTCGCTCGTGACAATTCAATGGCCATTATTATTAACCAATGAACGCGTTTCAATTCACCGTCGGTAGATTCTCCATTAGTCTGCATTTCACAGCTACGCTGTTCTTGCGGTTGGCCGCCAAAGAAGACGATAGGAAGTGGTAACGGGATACCCAGCCGGGACGAAACTTAATTTTCATGCCGAACAACTTTTAATCAAGTTCGAGAAATTAGAAGGAAACCTCGGCAAGCGTTGCCCTCGCCCTCGCCTCCCTCGCGCCGCTTTTACCCACTTCTCTCGCTCGTGTCTTCGTTTCATACCCTCTTTTTTCGCCCCCCCCCTCTCTCTCCGCCTTTTTTCCACCCTCCGGTATCTCCGCAGTTTCCCTGGCCTTCGCTGCTCCGAAACGGGGTGCCAAGGAAACTCGATAAGTGGGAAATGGGCAAGTTGGCACATTGGCTAACTTCATATGTCCACCCTCTGTGTGATATCGAGAGGCCCGTGGAAAAAAGCTCTCTTGTATAGATCCCTCGTCTCTTCCCCGATCGTTTTTTTTTCCTCTGCCACTTCGACTTCGCCTCGGCGCCATCTCTCGGAAACTGTGCTGCAGGTTCTCGTATATTCTTTTTGTTCGATGTTTTGACTTTTATCGCGGTTGCTGAATATCGAAGGGCACTTTTCCCGCGACATGTGGCGCTTCGTTTCAAACGTGCGTGTGAAAGGGTTTGATTGTTGCGTGAAGGTTATTTCAGGGTGTCAAGCTTGCAAGGGCTCTATAAGCTTCATCGATTATAATTCTCATGTTTTTTTAGTATATTTTTTCGTATTTCAGTTTGACATTTGTAAATAATGGAACGTATATAAAAATTCTAACAGTGTTCCTCGGAAACACTAAAGAGAGAATACTTCTCTAACCTACACTGAGACGCCCCAATACAACTTTTATTACCGAATCTCTCTTTGATAGATCATCGATCGTGTTCTTTCTTTGAAGAGAAGGTATATTCCAAAGCTCGTCCATTCTTTCTGTCGCGAGAACACCAGCAAGAATTGTTCAGGGCTAAAATTTCAAAGGAAACGCGCGGAAATTTAATTCCTCGCGACTTTTAAGCCCGAGCTCATCGGTTCAGAGGGCGAAGGAAGGGTTCGTGCCGCTCGTGGAGTCCCAGGTGGCAAACAGACCTTGCCTTTAATACGATTCTACCAGCAATTTTACGCTTCGAGCATTTCGAAAAGCCACGAATAAGGAAAGGTGGGGATGAGGCAGCGAGGAAGAAGCGAGTGAAAAAAATGGAGATCCGCTCGGAGCCCTTTTGCCCCTACGCCCTCTCCGAAGTGTTGTAAACTCCGATGAAAGGGCCCTTTGAACTTGTCTCCAATCGGAAACCGACAGGATTCGAATCTTCATCCCGTAATTACGAGTGCCCTGGGGCAGAAAATTGACATCCACTCGCGTCTGGTACACTTCATCATCGGTCGTGTAAAAATATCGCATGGGAGCGGAGGCAGTAATTCCTGATGCGACATGAATTCGTATCAAACGCCTGATTAATGATAACGAGAAACGAGGGAAATGTGGACGGCTGTTGTCGAGCTTGAAGCATGAAAATAATGAAACATCCCCATTATCTGATTATTTGATTCGCAATAACGCCTTGATCGTACTAGCTACATCTACATACTAGGAGAACAGGGTGCTTGGATAATTGTTTCTGGGATAATCGAATGATCGCGCTTTAATGCAAACAATGATCATTTGTTGCAGAATTATGAAACGCAAAACGCACTAACAAGGAATTATGTGGAGGTAAATTAATTTTCCAATTTAGGTATCAATTATACCCACTAATGAACAAGAAAAAGTTAAATCCGGATAGCAGGTGTTTGATTTTATATCACGTTCAGTTGAGCCCCCTTTTACACAAATTAAGGTTTACGAAAAAGCGTAATCGTCAATTATCGTCGCAGCAATCAACATGCAAATGAGCCGTAATGGGGTGTATGTAGTCCGTAGCAACCACACACCCCTTCTTTCGCTCCCTTTTTATCCTTGTTTTCTCTTTGCTTCGCAATGTTTTGTCTTGATCCCTCGCCCATTTTAGCGAAAGATACTTGTTTTCCCATGTTCTCGAGCGATTGGCGATGTAATGGTTCGATGCTATTGTTCGTGAAAATACACCGTCACCGTTCTGAATATGTTAAAAAAAAACCCTCCGCCTTCTTTTCTTCTTCGACATCCTGTATTTTAGTATGCCCTTCCTCTGTCCAAAATTCTCCTCCCCTCGTTGCTCTCACTTTCTCTCAGACCCTACTCCCTCCGTCCTTCCTCTTCGTACTGCTGGCAGAACGGACAGAACTGTATACGCGTACGCGTGCACCGTGGAACGAGGCGTGTAGTGCAAGGCGCACATGCGGCACTGCAGCTGCCGTTGCCTGGCGTACAAGCTCTGTAATTTACCGCCGGTACAATTAGTTTGCGTATATGAACCAGGGGGCCGTTCAGTGTAAACTATGAATTCGTATCTGCTCGGTACACACGCCGGCGTGTATGTTACCCCGTGGATTGCGATTAAATGCAAATCGTCGAAGGCCCTCCTCCGAAGACACCGCCGCGTGAGACACCCCTGGCCACCGACGTCGACGATTCATGGACGGGCTCGGTTCGTGAAACGGGACGGTATTGCCCAACGCCACCGACCCGACGATACAGTCATATTAGAGGGGGTACAATTTTTTCTTTCATTCCGATGCTATAATACATTATTATTATTAATGGTCTTTATTAATCTAGTAGAAGAGACCTGAATATTTTGAGAAGACATAGACAAGAAGAGTAAAGGCGCCACTGTTGGCAAGCCTAACCGCAAACTATAAAGGAGGAATAAATAAGTAAAGTAATATTAAACTGAGACTTTAAACTAAACATGAGAAAACATAGAGGTAAAGTAAAGTAAAAGTAAAGTAAAAAAAATTAAGTACGAAGTAGATTATGCGAGGAATAGTATGGCAGGATAAATAACCCAGTAAGAGACCTGAAAGGCGAGTAGGATTTCAATTCGCGAATGAAAGGTGTTTAAAAAGTGGGGTAGAAGACTTTGCGGGTTTGATTTTAGGGCCTACGTTGTTTAAGCACTTTCTGCTCCTCTCGGCGAGTACTGCGAGCCCCTAAAGTCTTAGACCCCTTTCTTTTAACATCCCGCATAGGACCCGCTACCACCAGAGACGTTTAACTTGAATTACACCAGAAATGGAACGAAAGCTCCGATTACAGCAATCTTAATTCGTCCAGAATGCGAGACGACATCGTGGTTCCACTTTTCAAGTGGCCCGGCCCCCGTTGTTTCCTCAACGAAAGGAGGCCGCGGAGACTCAGCCTCTCACGGCAATAATTTTCTCGTGACTCGGCCGGCAACTCTTGAATGGATCATCTCTAGCGACAATTTTCGCGTCCGTCTTGCAGCAATTTTGTTAAATTGTTCGGACGAGTAGCGGGATTACCAGAGTAATGGCACTCGGCCGTGCGTTTATTGTTTGGCGGGGTACGCCTCGTGGGACGGAGTACTCGAGGATGAAAACGCGGTTCCAGAACTACGTGTATAATTCAGAATCAGCGGAAGAGAGTGGAGATAATAAGATAACCAACGTGGTCTGAATGGTACCGCCGTGCCGTTTTGGGAACAAGCGCGACGCTTCCGCCCCCGTCCACCACCCCTCCTCGCCCTCGCAGCCATCTTTCAGAGGGTACATTTCTGTGTCAAATAGAATTACTGTTACGACGAGGAGGATGAAGTCTTAAAATAGTTTCAAGAGTCTCGTGCATTACGCTATCATTTGGTAACGCAATTAATTTCAGGTAAATTTTCGTCGCGAAAGCGAATGCGGGACGGGGGTGGAGATAAAATAGACGTCGTTCTGTTGTTGCTAAATATTGCTGTAAACTTTCTTACGGCCGTTCTTCGCCAGGCTAATTACAACCCCGAAACATTGAACATATTTAGGAACTGCAAACGCGCCACCTACGCGCCTTAACAATTCAGAGGACGCTCGGCGGAATTTCGTAGTCAGTGGCCCCCGGGGCTCTCACTTTTTAAACAAAGAGCACGAACGACAGAAAAGCACTCGGCCAGGTTAATTAGCCTGACGAAGGCGTTACATGGAAGTAACGCTGACAAATACACCGGGCGCGGCACCTAGTGTGGTTACCGGAAGCGGTAACAGGATTAGCACGGTAACTCGGTAATATGGCCGCGATACCCGTGCCGAGAGTCGAGAAATTAAGAAATTAAGACCCTAAAAGCATTACCTTAGCGGAGGGTGGTTAGTACGTGGTGTTCTGTCGAGGCGAGTGGGGCTCCATCTGGAAAAGAAAAATGGAGAAAAAGAAGGAATCCTGATTAAAACTTAATCCAATCTGGCTCGACTTCTTCCTCTCGTTATTCTCAAATTTTCCTCCACCGTTGGTTCCGCCAACTCCTCCCTCTGTTTGCTTCTTCTTGCGCCTCTTTTTCGCGCCCTGGTCGCGTTACGCGGGACTTCGTTAACCGTCCTCGCGGGGCGAATTGTTCTGCGTGCCTTGTGCGTTTCCCCCTCCCAAAATAAAATTTTCAGCGAGCCACTGTCGTCGACACCGTTGTGGCGATTGATTCTACTAACTTCTTTCTGAATTTTCAGCTGCACAGATTTCTATCCGCGTGTTTCCTACGTAATTTATTTCCTATTTAAGACTTCATGATTGGGACATCGAAAGCAGAGAAATCGCTTCTACGTCGGATAGGTAATATATTATTAGGAATTAATTCAATAGCAGAACGGAGATCTACTTCGCACTGCATCTCTTGAGATTTATTAAATTATCGATCCACCGGTCGAAATGCAGCCAGAGATTATGGCGAGCTTATTTCAAACTATTGACAACCGGGCGGGAAATGTGTATAAGGCATAACTAACGCGGAGTGCTGGCGCGAGTCAAAGTTTGTTCACAATTAGATGGTAACATAAGCGTGTTACGTGAAAGCCGGATCATAAATTATTAATTTCTCATCGACACAAGCGAAACTCGTGTAGGTACAAATAGTAACATGAATTATTGGCTGGAATATTGTGCCGCGCTCTCGTTCCACGCTAACGTGGATTACCGTCTACGATAATTAAAGTTATTTTCCTGCGTAAACAAATGTAACAGCTGCGATCGTCCGGTTAATTACCGTCCACCCATCTCCTGCGTCTTTTTAACGAGGGAACAAGAACACAGAAACGTTGAAGCGCGATTCAACAGTCGTAAAAACGCTATTACTTTCATATCATTTCTTTTTAAACATTAAATTTCATTTTTAAGAGCACAATCATCGTGTTGATAGTTTGTAGACACATTTCAATGCACTGTGCTTTAAGAACAATATATCAATTCCATAGAACCATCATTAAGTTAATGAAATGTCCAAAAACAATCAAGCTTGATCGTTTATAACAGAGTCTGTCTTCTCACATTACATTTAACCTCTCACTTGCAAAATATGAATATTACCTCGAGATACAAAAAAGCACGAGTGATAGACTGTCCAATAATCGATATGCCTTTTCTTATACGTCCTCAGAGTATGAAACATAAATGAGATATTTAAGATACTAAATTACCAGTCACTCCTCCAGCACATTTCTAATTCCTGAAGACGAAGATGCTTGGCTGTTTGACGAGAGTCAATGTTTGAATTAAATCGTTTTGGCCTGTTTGCCTGATTACTTTTCATTATCCATTCGCAATCCAGCAAAGGGATCAACGATGGAATGTCTTGGAACAGCGATTAGTCGTCGGTAATACCGATGACAGCCGTGAAATATTTGTCCGATTCGACGGAGAAGAGAGGAGCAGGAAGGGGAAGGATATTCCTCGCGCTGCGGCGCGGCGCGGCACCCGATGAGAAAAGCTTTCTCTGTACGCCGCCATCCCTCATACCGTGAAATTCATTATTCCACAGTTGCGTGCTTGCCAAAAGGAAATCGTTGCTGCCGGACCACCTCCTCTGGCCAAGGTTCCTGGCTGATACAATATATCAGCCGGACCCGTGATAATTCAGCGGAGCAATTTTTCACGTCCGAAAGGGAAAATCTTATTATGCGCCGCTAATCGAAAAGAAAACGAGGTGAACGAAAGAGGAAGAGCGGTTTCGCCGAGGCGGGGCTCGGGGCCCACTGATTGTCGTTGACGCGAGAAATGTTTATACTTGGAATTGTATAGAATGCATTTCGAGGGTACAATGGCCTTGCTGGATTGAAATTGCCGGGCCGATAAAAAAGGAGAACGCGTGGAACAATGTAGGTACCTTTAATTTATTGAACGGATGGGCGAGAGAAATGGGTAGAGCTTGGTGGGCAATCAAAGCAAGATGGGGCAGAGAAACTATGCGGGATCTTCTAAACTTGGAAGTGAATAGTAAGGAAAATATGCGGAAGCTGATGTATGGGAACTGACGAGCATCGAAATGATCTTTAAAATTTTGCAGAGGAGAATCTATAGAAGAATCACAGCGGTTTTATGGGAATGTCCTTTTTATAGAAGGAAATGGTAGATGTTGGACCATATGGAATGAATCCTCGAGGATAAAAGTGGAGTATTATGCGAAAACATAAAGCAGTGACATTAATGGAAGTGGATGCTTTTTTATGGGCTACAGATTATTGTGGATGTAGAACTCTGAGATACTTATTAAAAAGAAGCAATTGCTTCGGGTAATAAAATGTGAAAAAAAAAACGTTTAATGGTATTATTATAAAAGAAGCAAGTTCCTAAGTACCTAGTAGGAAACTTGTAAATCTAAGTAACGTAAACTGAAGATAATGTCTTTTATTTAAACTTATAATATTGCTGGAGAGTTTCGCAAGAAAAAGTCTGTAATAATTCCTCCAGCAGCCCAATATTAATCACCTGCCCCTTTATCGAACCTCATTATCGATCGATCTTAAAAACGATTAGTCGCGCATACTTATCTCAATCCACAGCACAGGCTTGCTACTTGGAAATTAATGGCCTTTATGCGTGTTTATTGACGATTGAAAGGGTAGAACAGTCTGACATAACGTATCATCAATATTATTGACTGTGCATGTTCGCCCCTTGTTAGGTCTACCGTCGGTGTTGTCCTAATTATCGTATCCTTGCTAATCCTTGACGGGAATACCGAGACTAATCGTACCAGACACGAGATAAGATAATGGTTTCTGAGTTACAATGTGATCGGATTACGAGGGAATGCAACCCGTTCTAAGCGACGTTTAATGACTTGATCGAGTACAAGATCATCTGAATTTAAATGTAGGCCACTTTTCACACGCTCACCGATAAAATTATCTTTCATACCCTTGAGTACGAAAAAAATTATTATTTTTTAGGAGGTGCTATGCCACGAGATCCCACGGATAAGTTTTTCCTGCTTTACCATTTTGAATTATTACACAGAAAAAACAATAAATTTTGTACATCGCATCGCACACATGTATCGTCGTACACGAACTTGAGAAAGATGATAGTAAAAATGCTAATCAATTTATACCCCATTCTTTAGACCTATCAACCATATAAATTTATTTGTTTCAAGTAAAATAGCTACACCGTTGCAATTCCATCTCGTAACAGTTCGGAAGAAATGGAAAACGATGTGTACAATATATTCCTTTCAACCGAAATGGTGAGAAATTATTTCAATTCTTTGTCCCGCCTGCCATTACTACAACGTGGCACTGGGCTCTGCGAAAAGCGCAAATAAAAAAGCCCGAACACGGGAATAGTTACGAAAGTGAAATATTGCAGGCGAAGGGAAAAATTGTGTTTACAACGGAACAATTTCAAACTATGTTCGACGACAGAAACGAAACAGTGACGCCAAGCGATGCAGCGACTGCAATACATTAGGACAAATATGTATTCCCCACTCAGAGCAGTTGCTGGAAAAAGATAAATTGCAACGTAAATGAAAATGAAAATTTACATTTGCACTTTGACACAGTTATTCTGGAAAAATAGTTTTACAATTTCAGATCGTTGAAAATGTTATATTTTATTGATTCTGCTAGCTCCGCGCTACAACTTTAAGTGCAACGCTAACTTTTACATAAAAGAATACACATAGGATATAATTTCATTCCACGTTTAATATTCATTCCTATCCTATATGAATCATCTCTGTACAGATTATACCAAGAATTCTGAGACATCCCCTGTGAAAATATGTATACGTATGTGTACCCAAACTTACATCGTATAATCAGAGGAATGTACGGATTAAATGTTAAAAAAAAAAGTACAAGAAAAGTACATTTTATTTTTGAAATAAGTTTATCGATATCTCTGAAAAAGAAGGATATATAGAAATAACAAAGACACGAAGCTAAAAGCGGTCCAATTAGAGGATTCTCCTGAATCATGTAGCCTGTTATTGACTGCAATCTCAGCATCGTCTGCGCGTTGTAGTTCCTTAAAAACAAAAGAAAATGACGAAACGTTTATTTGTCCCACTGGTTTATCCAGCATCATCGTCGTAAAACGTGAGTGCATGTGTTCCCACGTTTTCTTCCATCAGATACGTACAGCACGATGCAGTTTCGTGACAGACAATTGCAAAACGGTGTACTTTTATCATTGTTGTTGTCCAACTAAAGGATTTGCAATTGCAGGGCACGATGTATTGCGAAGATTCCCTATCTCACGAATCCGGGGTACCCAGGAACACGAAAAGTACACAGTCGACAGAAAGGAGATGTATATATGCGTGGGAAGGTCAACGAATAAAGCTTCTTATACTTTTTCACATATGAAGGTATTCCTATTACTCGTCATGTTCGCCTGCAGCTAGATTTTGTTCTGTAGACGGAGAAAGAACGCTTTGGATTCTCGGTACGTGGCAAGTTGAGCACTGGTGAGGAACGAAACGCGCTAGGAATGCTAAGAGCCCTTTGGCCTTTCGGCTTCGATTCGCCGAGTGAATTGGTCTGGGCCCACGGAGAACGAAGGCTTTAATATGTTTCCATGTAGCGTTTACTTTATTTTCAACATTTATTGTAAGTTTAACGAAAGTGTCGCGTTATTTCGTAAATAATTTTTAGTTACCTTGCCTCGTTTAACACCGAAACGAGTGATCCTTGGGAATCTGCAATAGATTTAAGAAATAGCGACGAATTTTTCAACCGCACGGTTGGAGGATTGGAATTCTAGCAACCTGTTGAATTGCTAAATTCTTGTCCATCCAGATTTAAAGATTTTGTAGTGACTATATAGAAAGCAGAAAATAATTCGAAGCAAAGCATATATTTTTGTGCACTTCTTTATTTTCGGTTATCGCTTCCGAGTTTTATAATTCCTTGAATTAAAACAAATTACAGCCATACGTAATTACATTCGGTCTAAAACATAGAGGTTTCCTTCCAAAAGAAATATATGCAAGTGCAAGTTTCCACGATTTCTGCGGAACAAAAGCTCCACGCTATTTACGATGCACCCCGTTAAACGAACTTCCTTGTACCCGTTATAAACACGAAGAAAAAGGAAATCCGTAGAAAGGGAGTAACACTTGAGTCTCGTTGAAGCGTTGGGCGAGAAATTAATAAAGAAATTATTCTGCATCTCAGCCCTTGGGATAACGAGGACCGAAGAAAAATGTCCCCACGGTGCCGCTAGAACACGATCTAAATTAAAAATCGTGTACGTCGCTAACGTGCTCGCGTGCAATAACTACGAGCTTACAGCTCATTAGAGATCGTTGTAAGTCTATAACGAGTTCCAACAACAAAGTTCACCACGACCCTTATAAATCCTACCACTGTCTACTCCGTCATAATCGTTTATGCGCTCGTAAAGCAGCGTAAGGGTTGTCTACACTTGTGAGCAATATATACTCACGTATTATTAGGATCGCGGAGCTTCTGGGGAAAGATTGTGCAGTCGTAAAGATTTTGAGGAAAAGTAGGATAGAAGCAGGTACATTCCTCATTAGAAACTGAAGATTTAAGAAAAACCACGTGTATTGGGTTTGATACTGAATTTCTAGTTTTTTAAGGTCTTGCACATGAAATTCTTTACGTAACCGAGGAAATTAATGCATGTGTACGTTGTGTATAAACTATCCTATTTTCCATTTTAATAAACGACACCGCGAAGGCTCTGCACAGAAACGACGGTATTTTAATCATAATTCCACCTGGTTCTCGACTCCCTAACAAATTTCCCTTCGTAAAAACATCAAGGATACAGCGCCGCTGTCGAAACAATGAGAACGTAGCGAAAAACAATTCGTTACGTTGCCAGCAGCGTCTCGACGAACCGCTTTCTATTCATTAAACACTCACGACTGCTCATTAAAAGTAGTTAGCCGTCGCGAGCGCGTAACTCAAGCGTCGCATCGCCGTCGTTGTCGTCGTCGTCGTCGTTCTGGCTGTATCCGTCCTTAAGAAAACGTCCCCCCCCCCCCCCCCCCGACCCACACTATTTCCGAGCCCCTCCTACGGTGCAGCTTGTAATCCCTTTTTATAATTAGCCGCCTCATTACCATAGTTACGATCGAAAGTGATTATCAACCCGCCTCGGGAGCTCTTCTCACTGCAGACGGGGGTTGCAGGAAGAACTAGATAACGATGCAGGGGTAGCATCAGCGAGTAATAGAAAACGAGAAGAAGAACCATGTGACGCAAAGCATGACGAAATTATATTCTACCAAGGGAATATTTTGATGAAATGCTTCGGGAAGTAAGAAGCCTTTTGAAACTCGGCTACTTAGGGCATTTCGTTCCGCCTGAATTTCTACTTGAAATGTAATAATTGCGCTGTAATAATTGGACGGAATTTCTTAATAGCAGAATAGAAGGGGGTTGAAAAATATTTCAAAGGAATATAATGTGGCGGAATTGAATATTAAATAAAGTGTTCGTAGCTAAGCAGATGCCAAAGGAATTATTCGGCGCACGGCGGGGTAGTAGAAACGTCTGTCACAATAGTTCAAGTCGATTTAGCACGCCCAAGTTCAATATTAAACGAAATGTCCCTAGCTAAGCAAATACCCTGTTTCACAAACGACGGAAACGGGCGAAACGATTTTACGACGGCGGTTGGACGCGATGCACTATGTCCCGACGTATATCCTTCGCGAAGTAGAATCGCACTTAAGTGCATACCGACGTGTAAAGGGGGTGCGGTTCAAGCGAACCACCAGGAATTTACTGGTTGCCTTTACAACCTGTTCGAGCCCTCTTCGCCTCGCTGCAGCCTCCTTCGATCCACATTTCGTACACCTCTTCTTGCAGCATCTCAATGTGATTTTTTTCTACAAGCGAGGGGCACCGAGTGGTATCACCCACAAGATCTTCGTTGCTCGTTGATAGTGGAACCATGTGAGCGAGAAGAAACTTGTTTATTTGAACGAGGATGTTACGATTGGTAGAGTTTTTTTTTTTTTAAATAAGACCTCAAAGAAATATGATCTTTGTATCTTGAAATCTCCTTCAGGTATTTTATTCCACTCATTTCAGACTTCTTCAGAGTTTTGAAATTCTTATAGACTTCTTACATCTCTATTTCCATGACATAGTGTCAAGAGTTAAAGTTAAAGAAACGAATACCGTGAAATGTTCTTCGTCTTTTAAACCAAGACCTAGTTCCTACATCGGAGAGCCAGAGGCAGATCTGAAAAGTGGAAGGTTAACGAAATCACTTCGTCAATAAGAGAAATTGATCTTCGTGAAACGATGAAATATTTCCGGCAAATTCATTCTATCGCAAACCCTTGAAGCCCTACGTTCGCTCGATGAACACGCTCCGAAGCGTGCACCAGCGTAGTATTTCGCAAGGCAGTCAATCGCGCGACGTACGAGCTTGACTGAGCCGTAAATAAGCGATGGCTATCGCGTAATGTGCCCAGCACTCGAGACTTACCACTTGGCATGTAATATATTAATTACAAACAATTAGCTATTCTTTGCCCCCTGGGGCTACGTGACTGTGCACCCTCCCGAAACTCCTTCCTCCCTTCCACCCTCACCTGGTCTCCCTCCGTTGGCATGCAGGGGTGGTCTAGTATTGGAGGTCGAGGTGGCGCAGACCTGGAGGTAGACGAGGACCGGGGTAGGTGGTGGCGCAAGATGGTTAGGTAGAATGTAATGGTCGGTTCGCTATTCTCGCGTGCCAAGGGGTAGTTCCCCCCGGTGACCGTGATAGCCGGCCAAGTCCTACGGTTTACGCGCGACCCAGGGATGTAGATGAACGCGAAGGGACGGGACTACGAGTGTACACGTCATCCTTTACTGGCTCTCCTTATACTCGTTCACTCGTTCATTCGTTCCCTCGTTTCCTCGTTTCGTGTATCTGTCCTCCACCCCGCCACCTTGGTCGCTGGCAATCGTTTCTTTTTCCCTTCTATTCGTAATTATACACCTAATTGCGTGGAGCTCCTTCTCCCTTGTAATTGCTCGTTGAACCCCTTAGCGCGCTCGTCGAGGCAATTTCGCCGCGCCGCGCCGGCTAGATGCGTGTTTGAAATTTGAAAGGAATTGCGCAGTGGCCTGGTCGCGTTTAACGGCACCCGCCCCGTCGTAACCCCGACGAGACGCCGAAGGTGCGGCGCGCCGCTATTCCTGACGATAATTTAATTAATGCAACGACCACCTTACGCAGTGCCCAGTGGAAATAAATATTCCTTAAGAAGCACGCCGACACGCCACTCCCGTCGCGTTGTCAACGCTCCTGTTCCTCTGCAGCTTCTTTTACATTCCGCGTTCGATCCCAGGACGGCTGACCCAATCATGCAAATTAGACGTTATCTTATTAGCTTAGCTTTATCTTCCATCCGTAACAGCTGGCACATTTTACTCCTGCAATTTCGCCTCTGTGGGAGGACCGGTCCCGGGGGTCGATAAACCATATCCGTTTTTATCGCCCTTTTTACCTCCTGCCCTCCTTGCTAACGCGAACCAGACAGCGTTGACTTATTACTGGCTTGACAAACGAGGAAGATGTTCGACTCTCGGTGCAAGCGTACGCGCGTGTTGCGTTGTGTGTATGAAAGGGGGTTGTGTGCACGCACGCTTCGAAACAAACGATTGGTGCACGTGAAGTTGAAAAGAAAATATACATATTCTGCTTTTTAAGGCTGCCGTCTCACTGGGCCTTGAATGTGTGCGCACGTTCACACAAGCTAGGAAAAGCGTGTACGTATACGCGATGTAGTAAACAATCCGTTTCAACCAACTTACGCCGTGGAATCGGCAAGAAGGAAGCTTTTGCGGATATAGTTGCCTTCAGCGGACATCTATACAGGGTGGTCTGGTGCGTTTGAACGCTAATAAGCACCGTACGTTGAAATAATAATGAATTTATGACTCGAAAACTGACAGAATGAAGCTTCAAGGCTTCTCCGTTGGTGGCGCTAATGTACTCGAACCTCAATTCTGTCACTTTTCGAGTCATAAATTCATTATTATTTCAACGTACGGTGCTTATTAGCGTTCAAACGCACCAGACCACCCTGTATAGATGTCCGCTGAAGGCAACTATACCCGCAAAAGCTTCCTTCTTGCTGATTCCACGACGTAAGTTGGTTGAAACGGATTGTTTACTACATCGCGTATACGTACACGCTTTTCCTAGCTTGTGTGAACGTGCGCACACATTCAAGGCCCAGTGAGACGGCACCCTTAACTATTTTATTTATTTCATTTTTCTGAGATTCTGTATCATTCCTCGAATCGTAAGCCAGCGTCAGCGCGATTGGCAAATTCATATGTACAAGGAAATGAAATTGAATTCTTTGGCTAACGCAATGTGATAAATCAAAATTGTGAATATAAGTGTTAAAAGATGAATCTGTCCCGCTAACCCTCAAAATTATATCGCAACCTCCAAACCCTATTTAAAGCCTGCAAGCTTTCTGATCACAGACACGTAGTACGAATAATTCAAACTGAAACTCAAAGCCTGGAAAACAATCAACATTCCCATGACGGACTGAACTCTTACTCCCATCCACAGTATTCTCAGAAGCTGCATCGATACTGAATTCCCCAGCGCTCCGCATTCCAGTAAACTAATTTTCACCATGAAAGAGGCAACAAAGGGCCTCGCAATCTGGAGCCCCCGTGAGAGCGATCGTTGCATCGGTTGTCGCGGTAACAACAGTCCGCGACGTTTAGTTCGAACCAGCTTGCCTCGAAGCGACGTGCTTACGGCAGATTAGAGAGGAGGTAATATCCAAGTAGGAAGAAGTTATTCGTAACGATGCAAATAACGGGCACTTGTCGCTGCCACCTAGAAAGCTCGAACGCTGGAAGAGGCCGAGGCGAGCAAGGTGGCGGGGCACGGAGGAACGGAAGTAGGGGTGGTGACTTTACGCGATCGTCGAGAACGGACGTGTGCGGACGGTAAACGCGGGACACAGGACCGATACGATAGAGAAAGCTGATTCCAGCGGGGGTCGAACGGGTATCGAGGGCCAATAAATTCCGACAAATTGTATTACCCGCGTTATATACTGCCGCGCATGAAGTCAAACGGCCCGTATTCTCCACCCACGAGCAGCCACGATCTCTTCCCACACCTACGCAAACCTCACGACGGTGTCATTGGTTATTGCGACCGAAATACACGCACGCGCCAGCACGAAAACGTTGCAATTCTCTGCAACGTTCCCCCCTCTGAACCCCCTTGCCGTTCTCGCCCCGACGTTTCCTCCAGGTTCGACAACAGCCCATGCCTTCCGTTTCCTACGATTCCGAGGCAGCTTCCCCGTTCTTGTGCGGTAATTGATACCTATCGGCTCGCGCGTCTATCGAGGGATCCGCTTCTTCGTGTC
Organism: Andrena flavipes; assembly: GCA_963971345.1. NCBI lineage: Eukaryota > Metazoa > Arthropoda > Insecta > Hymenoptera > Andrenidae > Andrena > Andrena flavipes. The sequence goes on from OZ020481.1 coordinate 1,191,814, forward strand.
TCTGCAGCCCCACAATCGCGTGTCTGAATTAGATTTTTTTCTGGATATTAATACTGCTGGGCAGTTAACACTTTGTGTAAAGGACATTGCGGCGTTTACTGACTACAATTGAATTACTAATACGATTGAAGATCTTGAGCAGGTTCTTAGAAAACTCGAAGAAGCGGCACTGAGGCGAGCAAAAAAATTATAAGTGAAGAGTTGAATATATGTAGGATCACGGAAAAAAGGGCCACGGCACTTTCTATCCGAATAGAATTCTTTTAGAATTCTGTTGAATATGTCTTCTTTTTAAAACTCTAATATACAACATGGAGAATTTAGTGTGCAAATTCCTAAATACTCAGTAACATCCACCATAGACCCACCACAATTTAGTAGAACATTTTAATTCCCACTTACCGGCAACTTCTAGAAAATCCAGGGAGTAAGTATCTCTGAATTTATTTCGTAAATAAGCTCTACGGCTATCGCGCAGCCGGCACCAGTATAAAAAGCAATTGTTAAATTCTTTCCAATTACCATCCACTTGTCCGTTCCAAAGTCCCAGTTCGAACTTCCTTACGAGAAGCGCCAAGCGCGCGTTCACCAATAAGCTTGCCCATCGATTTCTCTTCCTGTTCTACGGCGAAACATATTCGCCGGCTCTCCAACATAAATCGACGATCACGTAATCGTTTATCATTCGCGACTGCTTTATTTGCTTTCTGGCCGGGTTTAATTTCCACGTGCCGTGCTTCCATCGCATTGCCATTTTCCCGGCATCATTGGGAAGTAGGGTTTTTCCCCGCGGCGGATGTACATAGAGATTTTCCGTTGTTTTTATTCCAGCTGCGGGCCGCATTGTTCGCGCGCCGTCCTTTCTCTCTGTTGTCGATTTTTCGAGTTCCCGATAGGTATTCGCTTACTTCGAACATTTTTGTCGTGCTTTCACGTGCTTGACTGGTCGTGTCGCGCTATCTTCCACCCCCTCCTCTCGGCATAGTGTTTGCGCGCTTTTAAAGTGCGCTTTCGATATTCCTCGAATGCGACCGACCTTCGTGATTTGGAAACAGCGGTGCTGCCATCGCAGTAGGAAACACGGGCGCCGCACCGTTCACGCCTGGTTCCTAGGACATAGGTTCCATGAAGAGGGAAACGTGTTTTGGAATCAAAGTGGACTGTCCAATTTCCGTGGCCGCTCGAGCCGATCATTTCGGAGCGGAACGAAGAGCCCGCGACGCAGCAGGTGACGTGCGACCGAAGCGCCGAAATAATCACGAATTTCTGATTTTGATAAAACGCTTGGATCTTTCCCTAAGAAGCTTAAAAGAACAGAGGGCTTTCCTTCGACGAATACAAATCGGCCCCAACCGCATTCTGGCGATGCTGGTGAATAGCGCGTGCAAGGATATTTGCATTGCATGCGGCTCTCGTTGTCAGTCAGATTTCCTAGACTAGCGGAATAAAAAGGCATTGTTTGTGGTGGAAATGTGTTTATCCCCTCGAAGGTAACGATACCAAATACCAGCCGCAGCGTATTACGACGCTCGGAAGTAATTACCATAATGGCGGAAGATGGAGAAAACTGCAGTAATTCTCTATGAAAATGGGAAACCAAGAAAGTATTTTGAATTGAGATTCGGCGATGAAAGTTCTCTGGGTTTATCAGTGCCTGCTTAAACAGTTTCTCGCCGAGCGGAACGGAAATGTTTTTCTCGCTCTCCCAGTCAATGTTATTTTCTGAATTTCTTCCGAATGAGCACGCAGTAAAATTTCTCGCAGATGAAATGATATTTTTTGTCACGCGTTTTAATGCAATACCAGTGGCGGGCACTGCACCATGAAAATACCAGGACGAAATGGCGTCGAAAAGAATGATTGGAATGTTGACGTTTCAAGAATGCAAGGGCGTGCCTTGTTAGCAGTAATGAAAACGTAATTACAATGTTTTGGGGGGGGAGCGTGTTAATTAAATAGTTGCGACATTTCTGTGTTCGGAATTTTCCATGCACTTAAAATGTGAAGAAAATTGGGCTGATATCGATGTTATAGCTGTTCAAATTAACTATGAATATATCGCAAACAGTGATATTACGAAGAGCACTTTATAGCTATGATGTGCGTGAAATATCAGCAAATTTTGACAACCTCTTTTCGTCGCTGCATAGACAAAAATGTAAATATTCAGAGTCTGTACTTTTTAAACAAATTCGAAACCAGCGAAACGATGACTTAAACCCTCCCTAATTTCACGCGCACTATATCATATTCCAATTTCATCAAAATCCCTCACGGCAACTGCAAAGACTGACCTATTAATCTACTAGGTATACAAGAAGATTTCCTTCGTCGAACTTTAGCGAACTTCTTCACGCTCGCACTTAGTGCCCTCTACTAACAGTTCTAAGTACAATCTCCAACAATTACCATGTTCGAAGGTGACAGCCCTACTAAAACCAGCTAACCAAGTGATCGCTCAACCCCATACATCTTCGTGCGATAAAAAGGGTCCAGACAAGGTGTTACTGTTTCGCGCGCAATGTACGCCGGAACTTGAGTGAATTAGGTGAAGATTTTACATCGTTAGCTGCTCGACGATAATAGTGTATCAGGGGAGAAGTTATCGCCATTAGCGCGAAATGCATGCACGCGGTGGCACAAAGGTAATGCACTCTCGTAAGATCCGAAACACGTCATGGCGCCGTAAGAACGACAGCACTGGCGGCTGGAGGTGGCTTAACCCTCAGGACCGGCAGCTGGTCCACTCTAACGATCACGCCACATCGTCTGTCAAGAGTCTCCGACGATATAATTACCGGGCGCAAAGTGGACGCGGTAATTGCAAAGGGAATGAATGATCGGAAGAACGAGTGGACGCTGACGGAGCGTCTGGGGTTGGTTTCACGGCGTTCGGTTTAATTTCCTGCCGGCCGCGGCCGGAGTGGTAGCTGGCCATCCCGCGGTAAATGACTTTTTATAGCTGGAGACGTTTTCAGCGATCGAAGACCAACGTCATTCTTCGTGCTCTTAATGGGATGGTGGTTTAATCTCACATCGGAATTTAACATTCAGCAATGGTCGCAGAGACGAGCAGCCTGGCAAAAGGAAGTGTTAAAATATACAGGCGTTCAATTATTTCGTGTACCGGAGCAAAAAATCGGGTTGACAGAGCGACGTAGACGGTTCGTCATTATTTAGGAAATTTCGTCTACGTTCGTGCGGCATGCGCTCCGCTAGTGAGGAATAGACACGCCAAGTTCGTGAGGAGCATACTCTGCACACTCGTGTAGATAAGTTGGGGATTCAGGTACGTTCAGCATGCATCTAATTGCTTTGAGCCACCGAACATCCGTGAGAGGTTCTGGACGAAAACTACTACATATGTCTTTTTAGCTCACTGCTGGAAAAATTGGTCTTTCGGGTTTAGCATTCAGAGAGAGGCAGTCGCGAATGTTTTCTCTGGTAGGTATACGATATGGCATGCTGGGAGATGAAAACGTATTCCTTCTGTGGAACGCATGTCTGCGTCTCGCGCGGGTGAACAGCCGAATGGAATACAGTTGAGAGAGCAGAATGCTTTAGCACCGACGTGATAATATGATTTACAAGAGCACACACGCAGATAATGGTATCCAGAGAATTGTGTCAGTGAATATGTGACTGAAAGGAAAGGCTGGCAGAGTGGATTGTAGCAAAATGAATGGCTGTTTAACCGTGGATCGCTTTCTCAAAGTGGCTTCAGGTTTCTGTCAAACCGCTCCAAAACACAATGTCAGATGGCAAATAGTAAAGGCGGTTTGAATGTGAATATATCTTGAATATTAGAGTGGAACGTGAAATGGAATACATATTAGAAACGCCATGCAAAGAGGACAAAAGAACTCTATCAAGACTGACGGCCAATTTAATTTCATGTAACCTCAAGATTAATTAGATGCACGAGAACCCAGTCACTTTCAAATTAAAAATCTTAATAAATGACAAGTCCTCCTAAAACATCGTGTCAGCTATAGCCTTAAAACTTATAAATTATTATATTTCATGGTGAACATCTTCCAATTCTCATTAACAAATATAACAACACAGTAGCTACATACATCGTGTATTCCACAACACCCTCAGGAATCACAGTGAAAGCAACCCAAGCACGGTAAGTCCGATTAATTTGAATTAAATGGCAGTCAGCTTAACTGATCGAGTCCAATTGATCAAATTCTCGCTACCATCGACAAATGAATTGCTGGTGCGGTTTAATAAGACGATTTCACGCACCTAATTATCTTGGATCTGCCATCGATCTACTAATCTCGACAGAAAGCCATGTATACAGACAAGATATAGTTGTAAAGCCACGATGAAAATTTCTGGTAGTTTACCTAGTGATGATAACAACATTGAGTATCACACGAAGAGTCTTTAACACTGTTTCTAACACCTGCTAAGAAATACTACAGAGATGATAAATAAATTTTAAACCCCTCTTACTTCGTTCCATTTATAAAAATGTCTGGTAGAATTTTTCAGTGCAGGCATGAAATGCCGAGTTTCTTTGTACTTAACAGTTTAGATGATTCGGCTAGACCTTTACGAGAATCGAGTGATATTAATTGGTTAAACAGATAATTACAACGCGGCTTGTTTGTTATCGCGATGTGCATTCACCTCGGTGCGTGTTCCAGTGCAATCCGCGCGTTCCTCCGACGTAATATCAGGATCGAGTGCCTGGTCGAATCCTCGGGTTAACTTAACGAGCAGAAAATCGCGAATCCGCACATTTAACGAGCGAGGCTAGCGATTTCGCCGTTGCTCTCTCCTCTATTCCGTTCAACCCCCTTTCGTCTGCAACTGTATCGAACTATTAGTCGAGCTACTATACCGAATGTCCTGCCTAACACAGCGTATTACGCGTAAAAAAATGTCCATCTTAATCAGAGCGAAGTACATTTTCCTAAACCTTTCACACGATAAAACCAGTGTCGGGGCATTAAATTGTTAACGGTAAAGAGGAAATTAACGGCAGACGTGTTGCTCCCCCGTCAAAGTGAATTATTTTATGGAAGCAACGTGTTACGAATACAGTGCCGTAACGCAGTAAGCACTGGACGAGGGGAACGTGTGAACGAACCTTTAAATAGCATTGACGCCCGCCGATACGTAATGCACCAGCTGCATGTGATTGCGAATAATTATTTAATCCCAGTCAGTAGCCCCCTATGCCGTTTCTCTTGGGCTGTGCATCGTGCCTGGGATTCATACTGTCCACTCATAAATCACGTTTCTCGATAGCGGCCTATACGTAGGTATAAGGCTATAGCGAAACTGCGAGCTGGCTGCGTTACCTGCGAGCCTTGTCGATCTTCAACTTCCACCACATTTCACGTAACATATGGAAATGGTACATAGGTAGGTCCCATCATTTTTTTCATTCGCGACGGATTGAAATTGGAATCCTGTTCACAGTTGGTCAGTTAACTGGAAATTCCCGATTATTGGATGTATGAAAAGGGCTTGCGAAAAAAAGGTGTATGCGAATACGAACAGGTTCATTCCTGTTTATGCACTTTGCACGAGAGATATCTTACATAAATGTGGAAGTGGAATTTTAGAATATTTTAGCCACCCTCTTGGGTGCGATTAATAAATTTGGTTCTAACGAATATTTACTTATTTTCATCCTCGGTCCTGTGTATCGTTACGTTACAACGAACGCGAGTGTTCGACGGTGATAACTCGTTTTTCACGAAGCTTGCAGCTAATTTACTCTCACTGCGATCCTCGACAAGAGGGGAAGGATGAAAGCTTGCGATATTTCAAAGTTAAAATGTTAGACTCGAATGGTGTGGGCGGACACCACGATCGATCATTGTTTTCCATCGTTTTGTGGAGAACTACAGTTCTGTACTTCTCAGCTTCTAACGTCATTACACTCTGATGAGATGTGAGATGGGGTGTCGGAAGTAATATCCTTCATCGTCCCGGTTTCATGAGAATATAATACAATCTCATCGTTAGAAGCAATTGGACTGTAACACATGGAAATGTATTCACATACTATTAGGTTCTGATTTTCGTTGTTGTTGGAATAAGTTGCAAATGTATTCTACTGTATATTATTGTTCAATATACAGGATGATGCGAACATTTGCATATTTTCTTGCACCACAAGGTACAACTCCATATTCTTTGAAACATTAATGCAGGTACTTGTTCATTTTTCGTACGCATACGATGTTTACCAGGAAAATGATTCATTTATGAAATATCTTAATTTAAAATTATGCGATACAACTACTCCTAGGTATCAATGTAACGCCACACGTGTACTTTGCATGTATCCTGCATGATGCTTCGTACCTCATACATATGTGAATGAGTAATTTTTGTGAATTTTTGCCAAAAATATGATAAGGATAGAAAGGATACACGAAGGATAGAAATAACGTGGCACTCTGCTCCAAACGAATATTCCAAACAATTCAATATTTTACAAAATGAAGACTAAAAGATTTCCCAAATTATTAGTAAGAATTTTTCAAAAGAACCTGATCTATTTACTTACAACAGCCGAACGAATTCAATATTCGGTACGTATAAACAGACCTTAACGCAGATAAGTGGGTGATGGAAAACCATTCGATCCTCCTTATCGCCTTCTTCCCTATCTCTAATCCTTTCAACGATAAAATTCACCCACGCTCCTTGTAACACCTTATGCAAAGAAGGCAGTTATTCTAAGGAACAGAAGTGATATTCAACGGAGCACACCGCGAGACCACGAGTTCTCCCAAAAGCGAGAATTCTGGGCATGGAAATTGCTTAGTCTCTTTCGAACGTAGAAGAACGGTACACACAGGGAGACCTATACACAGTTATACGTGCAGTGCCGCTACGGATAACGATGGCAGAATTTGCAAATCAACAGATCTATCACCCACATCTTGCCTTGTTAGGGTGGACAGTACGCGTGAGAAATTCACGAGATACAATCTTCATAAACTCGGACGTTATCACTGAATCGAGCACCCGAGTGTAACACCCTCGAGCACGCTCTAAACTTGGCACATTCGGCCGCAGATATATCTCCCGGTTTCACCCCCTCGACCAGGGATCCCCGATGACCTCCGACACTGTACTGTGGTAGGCGGTGCGCGCGATAATAAATGCCGAAAGTTTCCCGAAGAGAAGAAGCGTTCGCGTTGTTTGACGAGCATCGTCACGTCGAACCGAGGCAAAGGTGGGGGCGAAAGGCGCAGCTTTTGTCCCGGCGCTGAAAAAAGCGTAAAAGACGTTTATTCCTGCCGCGTATATAAACTGCGGCGCGGCAAGCAAAACACCCCCGAAAAACGACTGCGGCCGCATTCGAGCACGTAGGCAAATTCGTTGCAAACATCGAGACAATGGGGTATGACCCGTCGTGGGCGGCATTTTAAATCGGCTCCTTTCCGTCCTCGTACGAAAGCACGTCCTACCTTTTGCTCTTTGTTCTACGCGGCTATCCAAGGCTCCCTTCGCTCCCTTCCCTTCCCCTTCGTTCTTTCCTTGTCGCATCCCGTTTCCAGGCTGCGAAATTTGCCCATCGCCGGCTCGGAAGGAAAGAAGGAGGCAAGGATAATGTATCTATCTCCAGCCGGTACAGGGATATACAGCTGCTGCATACATATAAATACATCTGCCTTGCATGCGGGATAAATGCCCTTGCGGCGATAGCGAGTGCGCGTGACAGCGGCGGCAGGAGCTACCGAAAGTTCGAGGATTTGCTAAATTCAGCTGGGTCTTAATCTTTACAGAGGGAGATGTTTCGATACAAGGAACTTTGAGTCGGCGAACTTGAGGGAAGGGAGCGAGAATGACAGCATAAATTGTAGGTACAGATCACTGGGCACCATTCCCGGGTAGGTGGACGTTAACAGAACGGCAAAGTCAGGCCACAGAACGTAACCGTATCGTAACGAACTAACGAAATGATGCGCCATACGAAAGAAGCGACGCGAAGGCAGGGTAAAAGTAGCCACGGATTATGCTGTTACCTCGGGCTCTTATAGCAGGCGAAATGGCGTAAATAATGTCGTGGGAGTGTCGGAGGACAGGCATAACGAGCGGTCTGCCGCGCGGATTAAACACACGCGTAGCTCAGAGTAAGACACACAACGGCCTAATGCTCGTGCAAGCGTAGGCCCGCTATTATCGCGGTCGCGATACTCGTGACTTACGTGACTCCCGCTGTCGTTGCAATTCATGCCTGTACATAATGCCGCACGTGTTATACGGACGCACTCAGACACGGGAATCGCCGATCAAATCGGGATCGGGTGGGGGCGGTGGGGTTGCAAGCTGACGAACCTAGGGAATTGCACAGGAAAATTAAGCCCGCGGTAACTACCGGCTGTCACGTGACGCCGAGATTGACCCTCCTCACGACTGTCGAGTCGCGAAAGGGGTCGTGTTGCGAGCAGAAGCTGCGGTTAGATAATCGACGAAAATTTGCCGTATCGAAAGTTGTTACGGGAAAGTGTTGATGCGGGAATGATTAATCTTGAATCTTGATGACTCCGAGGCTACGTGTTACGCTACACTTTGGGTACGTTAAGGGTATGTTTACTTCTGTGGCTTGGGCGAATTGAGCTGCTAGCAAGCATACTACCTACTAAGAGGGCGTTAATGAGGATTTTTCTACAAGCAAAGAGCAGACGATAAGAGAGATTTTTTTTCATAGAGAAATATTTTTAATCGCGTACCGAGCAGATATATCTCATTGAACAAAATAGGTACTTTTCCTTTTTGACTGGAAAAATGCTGAAGCTTCTTAAGCTGCTACTTCGCAGTGAATCATCTTGTATATTCTCCCTCGGAGCGTAACATTCAAATTGCCTATTCTCATAGCAAAATCCGTGTGTCTTATTAAAATTCTACCCACGGAAATGTTATTTATCCGAAACTCCCTGCACTCTTTATCCACTTATTGGAAAGCAACTGGCATAAATTCATTGAGCAGTAACGTGTACAGCATCGATGTTCTAAACAGCGAGTATTTCTTTCCCTGAATGTCCCCGATATTCGGTAAACTGCATTTTCACGAACCATTAAAGTTCAACGTGCATTCGGGGCACGCTACCGATACGCTTTGATTATAGACCAACTAATTTCGCTAATCGGTTAGAAAAAACACTTGGTCCCGACCGAGCTTCCTCTTTTGCAAGAATAAACCGAGAATCGTTCCAGCGGGTAAATACCGCGGGAAAACGTTGCATCCATCGTGACTCGTCTCTGTATCGTCCTTTGTTTTTTCCCACGGTAAATATTACTTAACAACGCAACGATGGAACGTCGTTGACACGATGCGATGGCTCGAGCCATTCGTCGAGGAAACGGGAAAACAGGCTGGAAATCAACGCTTGGAAGAGCGATGCAGCGAAAACGGAACGCGGGAATATAATTAGCATGGCGAAGGACGCGTTTGACGGGCGTTCGCGAGTCTACGAAAACGAAACGTGGCTCAGCACCCCCTCGTATCCCTATCTCCGACATTTTCGCCCGCTCGTCGAATCGAGTACATAACCGCCGCAGAAACCGCGAGTTTGCATTGCAGATTGGTAACTACATTGCGATTTTTCGCGGACGATTTTTTCCACGGCGCATTCGGTTCAACCCTCGAACGGGTCCGCCCTGAAAAACCCCACGGCGCGCTCCTTTCAGCTCGAAAAATAATAAATCCAATAGTAATAGGCTCCCTTACATTTTCGTTCTGGGGAAACAAAGGAGTTCGATCACGATAACGCAGACGTCAAATAAAATTCCATCGGTGACCGGCGATATTAATTTATCAGTGGTTCGATTTAGCATCGAAATGAAAATGGAATGAAAAAGAGCCCGAAGGTATGGAGATATGACGCGGTTATTATTTTCTAATAATTGAATATCGTAATTTAGATTTTTCATCACTTTTGATAGTCCCAGCAAAAATCTGAATTTCCACCGTGGCAAAATGAATTTGTTTATTTGCAAAAGTCCGAATTCGGGTTACGTCTAGGTAGTATACGCGAATGAAATGCCTCAGGCGCCGTGGATTTTGAGAATAGTATTTCTGCAGCTGTTTAGTTGGAAAAGATGGTCGTGTTCGAAGAATTTTTAAATAATGGAAGATATTATATTTGGTATATACACTGTCAGTGTGAATTTGCGGCGTGAATTAACGAACATACATTTGTAGAAGCTCTGCAGAGCTTAACCACAAGTGAAATTGAACAGGGGATCTTCGTCCAGACGGCACACGATGCCCGCGAAACCATAAAATTAATTAAAGCCGGAAACGGAACAACGTAATTAAAAGGGCAGACAAATTCAAGGGGGGTCGGACAATGGTAGACAAACGCGATGCAACAGGAATAATGAAAAACGACGACGACGAGAGACGGGCCATGGTGGAGAGCGGCCGGGATCAAGGTGGACCAAGGGGTGGCCTGCGAAAGAAGTCTCGTGCGCGCAGCTAAGCGGGAGGAAGGAGGCAGAAGGGGGCACGATAGACCGCGACAAGAACAATGGGGAAAATGGATGCGAAAGCTGGAAGCGAGGAGCATGAATGAGAGAAATGCGCCGCGAAAAGGGGGATGAATGTGCGTGGAAGAGTGAAACGATCCGCGGGTTAGGGGATGGGGTGGTGGCCGTGGCAGACAGAGACGACGGCAATCGGACAAAGTAGCGGCGGGAAGAAGAGGGGAAAAAGGGTGGAGGGCTGGCGTATATAACCGTTAAAAATGCCAGCGGCACGTTGGTGGTGTACACGTTGTCCACTATTGACCGGCTGCAAAGGGGTCCGGGAAGGCAGTGGGGTGGCAATGGTAGCGTTGGTGCTGTTGGCGGAGGCTGGACACCGCGCTATTTTATCTGCCATTGAAACTGGAACGAGCTGGAACGAGCTGGAGGGAGGACGGCCAGTTGACGGTGGTTTTCGGGCTCGGCCAGGAAACGCAAACCCTGAGGTAACGAAGCGCAGCGCTCACGGAGGGGCGGGGAGGGCTGGCCGCACACCCCTCGCTCACCCGGTCTCTGAATCAACCTGTATCATCGGTCTATGCGTCATCAGAACGCCTGTTGTTCCTGATGGACAATGCTTGAAATTATTTTTCGCGGCTTTGTCTCGGATCGATTATACGACTCTCGCGGCTCGTTTTCTGCTAGAACAGTTTGGGGTTGCCTAGATGCGCGCGGGTGAAAGTGTAGCTACCTGCGGTTCAGGCGCTATTCGTCCGCGTTCGTATCGTTTTTTATATTCCTGACAATGCGGGAATTAATCAGCACGATGCGTGGAAAGCGGTAGTTTTAAGGGGAAAATGTATGGGGGATTTGAATCAACGAGGATGTTTCAATTGAGGTTATTCGAAAAAATAAGTTCCTCACGAAGAAAGGCACGTGTGAAATATTTTTGTAAGAACAAGTTTCTATCAAAGTCGCATGAAAATCGGTGTTTGTCATCTTGATAAATAATAGATATGAAAATATTTGTACGCACAATCAACGTTACAAACTTCGTGCAATCTAGAATAAATCGAGTCCCCTAATTTCACTCCCCTTTCTCCATTTAAATAACCAACGGATGTGGAGCAGCGGAAGATTGACAGCCGCAAGCTGCACTCTCTGTGACATTTATTGACGTCAATTGCGCTGAAAGGTTTAAAGCGCGCGGGCATCACTCACGCATCGGGATATCATAAATCCACGCAGGGAATTCCGAGGAATTGAAAACTCATGGCTCCTGTGGCGCGTTAGCGTGGGTCCTGCACCAATTCGACCATCCTGGAGCACAAGGAGGGTGGGCGGAAGGAAGCAAGGAAGTCACGCGCAAGCAACCAGTCGGTGGAACCTCCTCGGCACCAGAATTGTTGCGTTTTCAACGCGGAAAGTTTAAATTAACAACTTGTACACCGAATGAGATCCACTGAGCACGGTTCACCGCAATCTCCGCTCTACTTTCTGTTTGGACGCCAGAATATTGTGCGAATTGTGCGCGCAGAGAAACGCTGCCGCGGACGGAGATTGCGTAACCATTTCGGCAGCCAGCTCCGAAAACAATTTACGGGAACGTTACGGCAGTGTAAAGGTTTCACGTGTTGCTCTTGCGTTTTGGAACCGAACGACTGGCTCAATTCGCGCGACAAATAGCGGCTCTGTACGGGATTCGTCACCTGTCATTACAATCGAACGCTCAGGTGTCACCAGTGACGCTCTTTTCAGTACCTATGGAGATCTATGACTTGCTAACCAAATACTAACTGATAAATAAATGTGTAAAACGTGTAAGAACTTTTTTACAAAAGACACTTCTGTGGATCGCGAGCGATATTTCGGATATGTGTATATGGCGAGAAATCTATGGAAAGACAAAAAATCATGTCAAGTGGATCATGAAAATTGACCTACATTCCGCGAGGTAAACGTAGAATTGTGTCATTTGTCACGTTGGCACTCTGAAAGCAACGATTCACCCTATTTTCGTTCAAAGAGCCCGGCTCTTTTACTTTGATCGTACGTTTTGAGATTTTGCACAAAAGCGCGGTAAACCTAGCAGCGAACAAAAGCGACAGAAGTGGATGAATCAAGGTTGACTGCGAGTATACAGGTAATCGGTTCGGTATACCTATACCTCCGAGCGAACTGAAATTTTTACAATTTAAAACAGTTGTAAGATATTTCCACGGATAATTATTTATGTATTTCCTTACGATTAAGAAAGAAATTGATTGTTTGGAAAAATTAGTCGAATGCCTCCAAAACATTTAATAAATAAAATCTGTGATTTAAACGAATGATATTAGAATATTCTGGAAACAAGATATATCTGGCAAGATTGCGCGAGTAAAAGAAATGAATTTCGCAACATAGATAATAATAGTGGGATTCCATTTCTCTTTACCAAAATTGATTGGAAGTCACTACCTAACTAGAAACATTATGATAAGGTAATGCACAGCCCGAATCAGTGATTTCAGCGGATAATTAATGGTAAAATTGTACCAATTAAATATTCATTTCGCATCACGGAATAATAATTCAGTTTTGTGAGTTACATAGGTACAGTTTATATTTAGAGTAAGTGTTCGATAATTACATATGCTACTTAGCCATTTCTAACGGTTATAAATTGCAAACAGAACACTATTTTAAAACATCGACGAAACTTACACGTGTTCTGTAGTTTCATTAACACCAGTATTTTTTTATATTTTTGTTCGAAATGATCGTGGTAGCGCTTAATCACATCTGCAAGAGAGAATTTTTTTAAAAGCACCATTCCATTCCACGTTTCGTATATGATGTTTATTAAGCATTCAGATTTAGGTATGTATGACAGAAAGAGAACATTTCTATTCAAGAACAAACACAGCAATTTTGTATAATTTAAACAAGGTATGATACGCGTCAATTTTTATGTAAGCGCTATCAACGAGCAAAAAACGCATGGAATCATAAAATTTTATTGTTAATCGTAGAATGTGCTACCCCGTCAATTGGTCGTTATTTCTCTAACAGTTAATTTCATTCTCTTAATCGTTACAACGTGAACGTCGATACTTCCTCATTCGAAATTGAATTCATTTCGCCACCTACCTATTATTTTTTTGATTGCCGGTGAACCGTACCGAATTAATTCACCCGTCGATATAAACTTGAATGACGTTACAAAGTGAGTTATAACATAAAAGATTAATTCACTTATATTTTCATGTATTTGAAGCGCATAATTACGCGTAATGAGATCCGAACGATATTACATTCGAGTCTACTATGCTCTCAATAAATGTTCATTTATAATTAATATGGAGAGTATAGAGTAGAGTACCTACATAATTTCTCATACACATTCTTTGGGAATATTCCTGCATCGGCGCCAATCACGAGCGTGTATAAATCTTTTAGAAAATTGGTGCTCTTTATCAAATACTTCGTTCTGTTTAAATTGTAACACATAACTTGTGCGGTACATATAAGTAACTCTCAAAATAGCGCCCATCTTATTACAGTTGTCTATCTCCTAATTATCTTAGAAAGTGAAATCCAATTAAAACTAAAAAGTGAATACTTTCCATAATCCCCCAACATCTGGAAAATCAAAGCACACATTTCAAATAATTCGAAGATAATCAGGATTTCGTTATTCCCCCATTTTTCAAACTCAAAACCTAATGGTAGTTCCATCAAGATAGATTTGCCGGGGAGTTAACGCAAATCGTATCGTAATTGTATCGTCTCGTTATCGTAATAGATCAATAGTAAAGCATCCAAAGTCGTCCAACGTGGCTTCCAGTTGGGACATTGGCCAAGATGGCCAAGAGGGCCAAGAGTCGACCAGACACAGATTCAACCCCTTCGAGCTCTGAGCTTCGCCCTACGCCGATGAAATTGGAATTTGATCCGCGCCCATGATATCTAATAACACCGACGTCTTATTTATCGACGAACTGAAATTCCAACTGCAACGGCAAAGGCTAACCAGAGAGTTCTCCTGGCATGACCTCGTCGGTTCCTTGATCCCTTGGAAAAAGAAGGGTGGTTGACTTACCGGTCGCATTGTGTGGATATTGACCATCACGTTACTCGATTCAACAATATTGCGTATCCTCGGATCGAATTATCGGATGAACTGGAGGAACTTCAATTATTGTCTATTGTATATTGAAAGCTACATTGGTATATACAAATGCTGTTCGATTTGCTGTACGATGCTGGAATATTTCATACGGAAAGGGCGGTGTATTTGGCAGGGTAATAGAGAAGCGTAAAATACCCGAGGAGGAAAAATATAAAGCTCTAACAGGAGAAGAAACCTGTTACGATCGCGGAAATAGTATTTATATAGATAAAGATAAGGCATTAAGACAATCAAATTCACTGGACCAGTCGAGTTAGACCCCTAAAATTGATTACCTAGTCACCCCAGCACAAGATAGTACCTACGCGTGATCAGGCCGTGGTACACGTATCGCGGGAAAGTTGGTCGGCGTGTATTTGCCAGAAGACCCGTGTATGTGCAACGATTTGAGGAAGAGCTCGACGACGACGGGGGTGGCGAGACACGGTCCGTTGGGATGGAGGGGTGGACCATCCATCATAGCGCGGAAACCAGCCGGCACATTGCCGGAAGTGACGTCATGCTTGAAATATCGACTAATAATTTATACGCAGACGTTGGCGCCCGCTCACGTTTTGCAGGCTTACCTATCCCTAGTAACAAACTAACGCCTCCATGTACTTGTGGTCGTTGGGGTGTGCACGCGACGTCCGAATACACGCCGCTGGGATAACAGCTTTTGGATGTCGGGGGCGATACGTCTCGAATGATTCTGAGGTCACTGAATGCAACACACACCAATGGGAACAGCAGGGAAATGTATCGCTTCTATTTGCGATATCAACGCGCTTCATTTGCTTTTGTCGCAAGTTCACTTGTTGGACATTCGAAGCTGAAAATTCCAGCGGTCAAATGACATAGTTTATGTTTCAAAGTCGAAGGAGTTTTTGTCCTGTTAATGTAGGGTGTTGTGTCGAATTCTTTTCTCCAGTGCAGTGGTGGGAGGTCTAGGTGATTATAAACGTGACATTAAGGTATAAGGTCGATCAAGAGGAGTAATAAATCTCTTTATTTACTAAAAGGAGTATAATCTCCAACAGCGAATAATTGATCTCCGATCCAATATAGCTGACCAGAGGAAAGCAGAAGCATATAGATATAGGAAAAAGGTGACAGGTACTGTTTGGAAAATCTCTCTCCCCCCCTTGAGCGGCCAACTGCGAAGTGAAAAAGGAGAGATTCCACGGCACTCAATATTCCATATTTCTCATGACAATTTCTCCTGGCAAATTTATAGAGTTCCCTATGGCCGAGGTGACGCTCAGGAGGAGGAGTAGAGCAGTGGGAGGAGCAGGAAATCAAGAGAAAGAGGTTGAGAACGGGGGCTGAGAATGACGATCGCGCGAAGAATGAGGGGGTTGTTGGTAGTGGTCGCGGCAAAGGAGGGAAAGGTACGAGGAAAGGAAGGAAGGAAGGAAGGCGATCGAATGAAAAGCTTCTACCACCTCCTCCAAGCTACTACCCCGCTGCAATCAGTTATAAAGGGACACGTCGATACGTTCGCGCGGCTATGTATACGTGTCAGAAAACCCACGCGGGCTTACGTATAGATGGCAGTACCAGGCAGCAGCTGCAGATGCGACTCGTGGACGGAAGGTGCAGCGACGGAGGCCGAGGGAGGGATGCTTGAAAGCACCCATCAGTGTTCTGGATTTTGATACCCGTTTTACAGCGGGACTGTGTTGGAAGAAAAGTGAGAAATCAATTTGAATTTATGGGGCGTTGCTAGGCTGCTAAAGCGAGTGGTGACGAAGATGTGGTTGAAAGGCGAGTTTAGAAGTGCGCGTTACTTTAGAGTTAGCCGACTCGTACGGGGCCAAGTGTACGTGGTGTAATTAAAAAGGGAATTCCTGCACAGATATCCATAGGAGGCTTCATTCGTGAGAAAATCGACGTTCAAGAGTCCATCGATCAGTTCTGTACTTTCTTAGATATTTTATTAACATCGGTGGTTTCGTGTTTACTAATTAACGTTGTATATTTTTACACTTATCGTTATTCACATCCACCACGGTGTCGAAAATCTTAAAGGTTGCTTGATAATCAGCTTGCAGAGCATTGACCTCCGGCAGGCCAGTATAGTCTACTCCCGGGTAATTTCCTCCAAGTGATTCTCAAATATAGCCTCGTCGCAGCCGCGACGTCCGTGAAGTTAATTCTAACGAAATTCTAGTCGCGATTAATTAAATAAATTCTCCTACTCGTGAAAATCCTTCTGGTTCTATATTTGTTCAACCACTGAATCATTTTGACATAAGTTACACCGCAGGCGTTCCCTAATCCTATTACATTAAAGCTTCATATTCTACTAACAAACATTTCCCGTCTATTCGATCGGATCGCGCCCAATGGCCCGCCGAGATTTGCCGTTTCTTCTTTTGCTAAGATCTCCCCCAAAATAAAACGACTCCAGACAAACGGTGATATGTAAACGATATCCGATCGATTGAACGATCGAATAGATAGTAGGGCACATTCACCCGTCACCGTGCGAGTAGCTTACGAGAAGAGACAGAATATATCGGTCGTATCTAAACGTCGATCGCAGATGCGGAACAGCACAATACGTCGCCGTGTGCCGCCCGCAAATCGACTTATCTCGGCACAGACAAACAGTGCGAGTAGACGCTTTGCAACGCGCGCTAATCGCGAGAACACGGCTGGCCGATAGGACGGACGTAATGCAACCGCGATCCCAAGAGTATAGTTTGACAGGCTCCGTCCTGACGATCGATCTGCCACCAGCCCGTGGTACGAATCGATTCCCGAGTCTCTCGGAACTCCGTCGTCTCACCGTCAATCTCGCCTTTCACCGCGTTAATTGGATTACGGAGTTCGCGTCGTCGTGCCTTCGCTGCTAAACATACAACCCGCGCCTGTAAACGTACCTATTCGCGAATTAAGTAATCAAATTCACTGGGTACGAGATAATTCGTCCATCCACTCCCCCCTATACGACCCACCGGCTGAAATATAATCACGTGTCGGTTATATCCGTGACGATTTTTTTCCCCCGGTTTCCGGGCTCGCGATTACGCATTAATGAAAATTCGAACGCGAGCTAATAACCCCGACGTATCGAAATTATTTATGGAGATTCCGTAATATTCCCATGCAAATTGCGTTTTCCTAGGGCTTTCGTGTGCGCGAGCCAGGACGGGGGAAATTGTTATTTCGCTGGCGCGCCGCGCCGCGCCGTTGCGGTGGTGGCGTTCCGCGGGCCCTCCTCGCGGAGGGAACGTTCGCGTTCACTTTCAACACCTGACAATCGATGAACTCGCGCCTGCTTGATTAACGGCTACCACGACTAGGTAACTGGTCTCTAATAGCGTACGGGCGGGATGAAAGGGAAAAACGATGCACCGAGATTCGTTCGGTGTGTAAAAAAAATTGTGCGCTGGTCATCCCACGCCATGTACGATCAATTTTTGCTGTTGGTGTCGGGGATTTTGGTAATAAGGAAGTACGATGCTCTGTACGTTTTAAACTGTTTCGAAATCAGCGAAGTAATTAACTTAAACCCCTGTTAATTTCACCTGGGCTACGTGATAGCCGAATATCATCGAAATCCATCGACGTTTAGTGCTAGAAGCAATCGATGTGACGTGGAGTGACTATTGCACTGATTCACGGGTACGAACTGGCGTGAAAATATGTCAACCCCATCGGGCAAATGTAAATAAACCAGTTTACTAGAACACAAAGTCTCTCCAAACACATAAAAAGGGTAGATTTTCAAGGAACAGGAAGGCTTGGTGAAGAACACCCTTAACACCCCGTGTACCTCCTCAGGCATCTGAAAAACTACCCTTCGCTAGTTTTAGTACACCCTACACCCGTGCGTTTGCCGTATCGATACGTATCTTCGTTCCTTTTGTCACTAATTGCAAGTTGCAAGAGCTTCTCATCCGAAGCACCTGCAACTTTGTTATCCAACGACACAGGCGGGACGAGGGGGAGGAAGAAATGCGAAGCCAAAATTGTAGGCGATCGCAGAAGGGCGGAGAGAAACCGAAAGGGGCGAGGAGACGGTGGGGGCCAGTTGACGAGGTCGATTCAATTTCGGCTTTTGTCGATAGTCGATTCGGCGTGAACGTACCGAAAATGCTACGCATTCGTGCGAGCTGGTCATTATGCGCGCGACATAATGCACGATTGTGACACGACAATCACCGTCACAGCGCATCCTTGTTCTCCGTTGCATCGTTCGAATTTGCTAGCGCGCAGGTACGCGGGACGAGGACAGGACTTGTCCACATCTAATTTCTAAATCCAAACCAAAGCCAGCCCAGCGTGTGCCTAAGCATTTGCGGCTAGAATGTTTGTTCTCATCAACGATACGCGCGCAACTAATTACGTCCACGTGTCGGCCCGTCTGCTCTGGATATTTTGACCGAGCTTCGCGATAAACAGCAGGACTTGCTTCTGGGGAAATTCATTCAGTGGTCAACTGGAATGTGTTGCGATGATTATCTTTACGCGGGGGTCCGTCGGAGACCCGTTAGCAGAAATGAAGTTCTACGATGTGCTTGATGTAAAGTTGCTGTGACAGTCGCTGGTGGAATGTATGTAGATAGCCGTAGATAGATCTTTCAACTATTTGGTCGCTAGTTTCACGTAGGCGTGTGGCATCGAGGAATTATCAAAATGGAGCTTCGTATTGCTTGTATTATCACGATCGTTTAAAGCAAATAAATTCTTCGCGCGAAGAAGAATCTATACTGAATACGGTGCCTCAAAAATAGATAAAATGGTGTCACGCGAAGCAACAATAAAATTATTGGAACCTGAAGATTTTCGATTGGCTCGAGCAGCGCGGAACTTGAAATCACGCTTCATCTGAACAGAGCAGAAGGAAAAAGGAAGGACCGTGCCTCATTTGTGAAGCAAAAGGAACCGTCTGATGGTTTCCGTGAGTCCTCGTCCTGCATTATATTTAAATATTCATCAAGGATATTTTACGTAAAATTTTTGTATGCACCGTTGCTGAATGGAGAGGTTAATTGCTACTTTCCATAATAATTCAATGCTAGCAAAAAGGGTCCCATGGCTTGTCTCGTCTTGATCTTCTTACGTTAGATCGGCCAGAGGATTCGAATATCGGGAGAGAGATAATTTTGTCATAAAAACAAAGAGGAGCCAGTCCACTTTCCAAGACCATGGAATCGCTCCTTTTTGGATTAAACTTCGCTCATTCGATAGTGATCAGGAAGAGCTCGTTTCTTTCGTGAATGAGTACGATTGGAATCAATGGGATTGCAGATTTCGAAGATCCCACGACTCTATGGCCACATATTTTTTATAAGCAAGCATGGCACTAGCTTCTATATTGAGAGGAGTTAAAGAAATTACTTTACTTATGACTCAAATACCAGAAAATCTCAGAAACTCTACCTTTACCTGTAGTGGAAAGGGAGTACGGCAATGAATAATATATTTGAAGGATAGTAGACAAACGAAATTCCTTCGGGGCTAATTGAAGCCTGGTCATCCACGTCCTTAACAAATACTTAACGTCTCCCCCTTCATCGGTATAGTAATTTGTGAGAGAATTAACGTAGGTGGTAAAAACAGTAGTTTTTTTAAAAAAAAAGTTTTTTAATATAAAACTACACTCGATCTTACATAAAATTAAAAAGTATCACAGTTTCTAGTCTGATTTCCAATGAATTCTGCGAACCCCACTTCGTTTGTGCTAGATCGCAGCCTCTAAATCTTTAAATCGTAAAACTGGACTGACAGAAATTCCTTCACGAGCTGTGGTTTACAACTCATTTGGCAAGGCTGATCCTTTTGCCACCTCAGCCCGCCGAGGCTTTTATTGCAAATGCGCCGTGCGGCGCATAAATGATGGCCGACAGTCGGGTGCTCACAATGACTCGTTAAGGCCTGTCCTAGCGTGCGGGGAAACACCAGCAAAACAGGGGTGGCCAGGGAATGGGTAGGGATTGATCGAGTGTGAATCATAGCGTCCGAACAGCGAACTGATAAATGTACGGCTTGTGGTACGTGGGTTTACGTTTTCGAAAGAACAAACTGTCGAATTTGAACAGGAAGCCGTGGAACCGCCAATCTTTAGAAACGGAAGTGCAGTGGTAAGGATTGAAAGTGGGCAGGGTGATTATTGAACGATTGCACTAAAGTGGTGAAAATGGATTTGTGGGAGAAAGAATACATGTAGATTCCGACTAGAATCTTCCTTGATTTCGAGTATCCTCGTTAAGACGCTGAAACTCAGTGAGTAACTTGCGATCGACGGTGTTTAAGGAAAATGGCCAATGGTGGAAAAGAGTGGGAAATATTGCAAGAGGGGAACTTTAACGACTGGAGTTCCCCTAACGGCATGGCCGTAAGCATTTCAGGATAATACCTTTTATCCTTCTTTATCAGCTCATTATCATTCGCGGTAAATCTGTTGTCAACGGAATTGACTTATAAAATTAGTGTTAAGTCTTCTCTTGAAACCTCGAGACAATATATTTTTACCATGACTGTTTCTTCGTCACTAAATAATCATTTTATTAAAATCCACATTTGCGATGGTATCGAATTGATTCTATAGATGTTGCACTCCCTTTAAAAAAGATACTCTAACTTCTGTAATCTCATCGTTATCGAAACATCTTATGGAATATCAAAATTGTGTCTACATCTTATTTTAATCACCGATTAAGTGATTAGTTATAATTTTATCGATACTTCTATAACGAAGTAATGATTATTTCAATTTTCCTTTCTTTCGCGCAATTAAATGTCGCCCGCAATTAATGAATCCATTATCCTCGATCAAACAATTTAATTGCGCAGTTTAGCACCTTGATTATTAGCAGATACAATTTCTTCGCAATGATTTTATGAATACTGTAGCGAATAACGTGTATCCATTCAACTGATTAAGATTAATACCGATAACTATTTTTAAAGACTATTATTTTTTAGTACTATTATTCTGAATGTTTCTCTTGAAGTTAATTCTTCGACAAAAGAAAGGTAAAAAATAATCTTCAAATTGTCGAGTAGCAATCGTCGAAGGAGATCGTGCTTTACTTCGAGCTCGCAATTAATGCATCAGCGGTGAACATAAGTGTCCCGAAATTTCAGAAGAGTCGGGCAGAAAATGGGAGCCAGAAACGTGGACTGCGAGAAAATGGTACAAAACGAAACATAACGAGAGCACTTTAAAGTTACACCGGCTGGGTGAAACCAAGTGGCTCGGTACACCATGATCGAGGATAAGCAAAGCCAGCTGGATCGTTAGAACTTCATTTCACTTTATTGTAATTCCATTTTTCTCGTCTGCAAATAAACGCTCCGCTGGTCACGTCTATCGCGTTATCCGAGAGTGGAGGGAAGTTTCAGTTCGGCGAGGGTTAAACAGCTCCCGTTCCCCTCTTTTTCTCAGTTTCCCCCCATTTCCTTTATGTTTCCAGACCACCCCGCCCTCCCTCCCCCCCCCCCCCCCCCTCGAGTCTTCCACGTCACTATCAATTGCCGTCGTACTTTTTCGCCTCTCCTCGCACTTTTGTCTCTTGTTCTTTTCACTTTGTTAGCCAGTGGTTGCAACCGTTTATCGTGGAATATTTCATCCCCCTTTTTCTATTTCCCTGCAATTCCTTAGTCTTTATTATTTTCTCCTTATTTCACGTTCTTTATTCCTCTGTGCGTTGCTTTGATCGGTGTCTTTTTCAAACCCCTTTCACAATGCCTGAAATGATATCCCTTTATGGTTGCTTACAGTTAGTTACATACATATATACATCTGCCATCCGATTGTCGCGAGTTTCCTTAGCTCACTCGTGATTCCGTTATTCCTTTTGTGTCAGCGATTATTATTACCTTTACTTTCCATTAATTTTTTTGCGCTTCTTGGTTGTTCCCTTGGCTTCCTCCAGCCTCGCTTTCCGTTAATGCTTTACGAACCCTTCTCTATTACGTGGCGCGGCTTCAACTGTTGCGGTGCTGATACCTATAAAATAACATCATCGAGTTATCATAGGGATGCGATCCTTCTTCGATACTTTCACTCTGCCTTTTTTCTTCCGCCCGCGTCCTCTCGTTTCTTCAACTCCCCGCTCGGTCGTCAACTTACGTCCCCGTTCCACCCATTCCCCGTTCCTCTTCTGAATAAAAATGCGACCTCTTCCCGACCATTGTATACTAATTCGTGGGGAATAAGAAATTGTTTTTTTTTTGTCCTCGTTGCGTGGAAAAGTTTCCAAACTCGTGACTGACAAGTTCAATAGAAAGTTGGCAGGATTTCTAGAGGATTTTCTGCTGTACCGTGGCAATGTTTCTCTTCTTCTTTTCCTCCTTTTTTTTTATTACTCTACTCGAAGGGGATCGAAGAACGTAACGTTTGTTCACAGAAAACACATCTTGCATTCTTTTTTGGTAGTAAACGTGAAACGACCAATGAAATAAGGAATAACTTTCAATTTTCTTCTGCAATATTCTGTCTTTTACCTCTTTGCGTAGGAATTTCAAGCGTAATGGTGTAATATGCTAGAAGTGTTCATACTACTGAAGCATAATACATTTTCTCTCGTGACTTTCAAGCTAGAAGTTTTCATATGTGTTTCGACGGGAAATAGCGCTTAATTTGAAGATGAATATTGCCGAAAGTATGAAAAAATTTAAGTAAGTCCTTTTTTAAACATAAATCAATGTATCTCCGATCGAAGTAGGAGAATTTTAACACTGCATTTGCTAATAACGAATCTAATACTTCTAAATATTTGTAGATCGAAGACAATTCCAACATTAATACGTGGAATGGAGCGAATTCAAAGGCATATCTGTGTTATGCCATCATAAAAGGGTATACATACATAGATTGAATTTAAACTCAGGGCGCGTGGCGCGCAGGACAGTGAGCCGCTGCTCGTACCAAAGCCAGCACACAATGATATTCTACGTTAGTCCAATCGCATTTTAATCACTCCCTTTTATTCAAAATCATATTTGCCGCAGGAAGATTTAAATATATCGCACCGCGGGAACGTGATATTTCATTCGTGATCGCGATTCTTCTCCGTTTCATCTCTTTTTTTCCTGTCGAACCAGTACGTGTCCAGCATACAGGACGAGTCTGTCCAGTTTTTCGCGAACAACGAAAGAACATTTCGCCAGATGCACATAAGCTTCCTACTCAAACTTCATTAACTATTATTTGAAGTTACGTGACGCTTTCCCTTCAAGCTCGTCCATCTTTATTTGCATGCTAACGAAATGCCTGTCTGCATTAACGAAAACAAATACAAATATGTCGAAAAACAGAAGTAATACAAGTCGACGAAGGGGAATGTAGCTTCGAAGAAGTCGATGTTCGTACCGTCGGTTTTTGAAGCTGGTACTCATAAAGGAAGATACGAGAATATATTTCATGGGTGTTCCAAGAATTAACAGTCATGTGTGTCGAGGTTTATCTCGAACCTTGTTGCGCATACAAATATTTAGGAAACGACGAAGAAGAAGCTCGCAGAAAGATATTTCGTCCAGATGCCACTGTCTAACTTTTTGCTTCGATACCGTTTTCATATGGCTCGTTGAGAGAAGCCTTGCCCCTCTCGACTTGTCAACTCGCTGCCCCCCTCCCACTTTGAATATTTAACAAGCACACGTGTAAGCACTACTTTAATCCTACTTAAGATTTACCACAATATAAACATTTATACTGCTACATCCGTGTACATATTTGGCTTTCGTTCGTCTTCTCTTATTTCCAGTGGTCGACCGCGCCGTTGCTCCGGGGCCTATCACTTCTTCCATTCGACACGAAAGATTTTGATGAAATTGAAATATGATACGGTCTACGTGGAATTAGGGGTGGTTTGTGTCATCGTTTTGCGGGCTTCGAATTTATTTAAAGAATATGCGACATTGAAGCTTGCGATTCTTAGTTATCTCCATGAGACAATCTCGAAACTGACAAAATGATCACTTAAACCCTCTCTAATCTCGCGTGGACTACGGCATACCGGGTGGAAAAATACAGACATCCAAAATATATAATTAGAATTCTCATGGACGAAGTTTCCAATATGTGCAGGCTAGAGATAATAATTTATTTCGTCCGATTTTCAACACAGAGGGACACGTAGATATTTTTAATAATAGAACGGGTTATTGAATATTGGAATATTTAACTGAATATTTGAAGAGAAAATCGTACTGCGTCGTGACGAGGTTGATTTTCAACCCTCTACTGATAAATCCACCAACACTTAACCGCAATATAGGTATGTATGCGCTACGTCTACTATTCGAGCGTAGAGTATAAACATGCGCTCTCCTCTCTTTATCGTCCATCATCCAGTGTTTTCGATACCTGCTTGCAAAACGGTTGTGTCTTTCATCGATTGTTCTTATGTTTGCTCTCGGCACGCTTGGCTCTGTTTTAAAGCGTTCTTACGATCGTTCACAGTACCGTTCTAGCACATCCGCGGGAAGTACAACATTGGCGTTCCAAGCTGAGGAAGAACACTTGTAAAGGCGTGCAGTAACGCATGCAGCCAGGTGCTATCATTCCCTTTCAACGATAATATTGCCTTTGCCGTCGTATGCGTTTCTTCCGCTCTTGAGTTTACATTCGCCTCTACGACACTGCCTGTACGCGTGTACAGTAGGGCGAGACTTTTCTTTCCGAGGGAATATAAATGTGGAAATAAGTCGTCGTGAAAGTGCAAATCTCGCGCGAAATCGCCACCACCAATTTCGTTGAAGGGCTGCGCGAAGATCATAGTAGCGACTGTAGCGAGAGCGCTCGCAAGAAGGACACCGATTTCTGCAAAAACGTGCGAGTGGCTTCCTCCTCTGAAGGCTTTAAAAGATAATTGACAGACCGATCCACGAGATGGACGGTTTATATTAATTAATCTGTACAGGACACGAAAATTTCTGTCAAAGTTAATTCTCGCGGATGGAGAAATATGAATGGGATTTCATATATTTTTGCAGGCATATAAGCATACATCAGATAACGTTTAATTGAAATGAATTGTTCTTTAACTCCATTGTCCATTGAATAGCGATTTTTTTCCCGAATGAAACGCGCAAAATGGTCATTGGATTCGATGCAACAAATACGTACGCGCTGTTACGCGAGGATTAATCAAGAAACACTTAAAACATCTATTAATTAAACTTCATATACGCTTTCATTTCATCCGCTATCGATTCGTTGTAATTACAAACTGGGCACTTTTCAATTAAATTGTCGTCGTCATTGTCGTTCGTTTCGCGGAATATTGTAAACGGGCAACGTTATCGTTCCGCATTTCCCTCGCACCGGCAATTCGCATTACACCAACAAGAAATGTGTAATGAGAAGCTATTCAGCCCCAATCTCTTTATTTAAGCAAATAAACGTGTCAATTGGAACAATATAATGTTCTGATATTATCAGCACTATTCGCTGGACATTCCTTGCAATTTCTGTGTTCAGGTTCCATATTTCGTTCAATATCGCAATAAGCTGATAAACTATAGAACGATACAAATATTAAGCAATTAAGGATGAATTTAAGGGTTTTTCCTCTGGGTGGAATATCCATCTACCTGCAGAGGTTCGTTAAAATCGGTGGCAACACTTTACGTGGTCCGCTTGTTAGGCGACCAGAAGCAGGAAGACCGAATCATGTTTGAGATTCATCAAAATCTCATGGGAAGGAGGAAAAGCAATGGTGGCTCGTTCGATGCAAGTGTTCCGTCTGCCGAGAATGCCTCGAAAGTGACTCACTTCCTACCCTCGTTTCGAGCCCCGGCGGGGTTGTCGGTCGCTGTACGACCGCTATGCAGTCAGCGGAGCCCGAAGAAAAACACGAGGAGGAGTTTGTCGGGGAACGTCGAAGGAGAAAAAAAGAAGGAGGAAGCACTCCCGTAAAGATATCACTTCTTACGTTTCCGTCGACGGGGGGCGCTTGAAATATCAGAGGCCGGCTGTCGAAGAAAATACTTGGACCAGGCGGAAAGCAATCCGAGAGGAATCGTTTTGGAATCCAGCGGAGCAGACTCCGCTTGTCGGTCGTATAAATCATGATCCCAGAGAATGAAATTCATCCATCCACTTTTAATATTGATCCCTATGTAGGTACTTACATATTCTGCGTAGGTAGCTATTCCTTGCGAAAATATCTATACTATGCATTATAATAATTAAAGGGATCTTAACAACTTCGTTAACGTCTACTTGCTGGTTGTATGTTTAGAGGAAAGTGGAGGAGAGTTTCGATTTTAGATATAAGCGAAGCACAGTGTTTCTATATGCAAGTCTATCGGGCAGGGGACAGGTTGCATTAAAGGGACCTGTGTCGGTGTTTAATAATGTTACAATAATAGTAATGAAATTATAGTTAAAGACGGTAGAAAATGAAACAGGGTAGAAAATGAACTACGATGCTAGCGCAGGAAGATCATGGCAGAAGCATGTGAACGTGACTAATGACATCAATAGGCAAATAAATGCATAGTGATATCGCGTAAAATAAACAGCAGCTGTCGCGGCCGCCGGGGCGCATAATTTGTTACAACTAAAGGCTCGCGTCAATTATATATGCTGTGGTATAGCGACGAATGCATTTGCTCGTATTATTCGAGTACAGAGACTAACTTGGCTGAAATATGCATTAATCATCTACGTTTAGCGGGTAATACCGGCGATACCAATGTTTCTGGTCTTCGCCGAAATATTGTCGTAAATTAAACCATAATCTATTGTTGGCTTTTCTAGATGATTTATAAAAGGTAGCTTTCATTGAAACTTGGAACAAATGATTTCGTTTTAATCAGCTTTGGCCTTTTCATGCATACCGTACGAATTTCATTTATCTCGCCCTAACACGCCAACACATTTTAAATCTCACGAAATCACCATTAATTTTGCACAATGAGATATTGAAATTTGTCAAGTAACAGTTGCTTCTTGATGCAATTCTTTCAAACAAATATATTCTGTTAGTTTCTATGCACGAAGTGTAAAACGTGAAAATATTAACAACTCAGGTTGGTAAATTTTAATTAACGCACTGCGATGAGATCAAAGAGTGTGAGATGTACTAAAATCAATATAAACTGTATTATTTATTTATATGGTAATACAAGCGGCGAAACAAATATGGAATTCAAAAACATTGTCAGTGCAAAATATTAAAAAAAGATATAAACCGTATGAAAAAGTATGGCAAACAATATAACAGTGCTGGAAATGCAATAAAAAGAAAGGCAAATAAAATATTTGTATTAAACAAATGCAGTTGTTGTAGGAAAATGCTATTAAATCCATTCAAAGAATATTTAAAACAATCCTAGGTATAACAGCGGTGTAGTCATAGAGAAATCATAGGTGAGTACTGTTAATGAAACAGGCCGATCAAATTTGCCAAAAATATTGTTTATAAAATGTTATTAAAAAGCAGAACAAGACTAGATACGAATTAACACTATTCCTGTTATATACCGGTACATCTGGAAAAATGTTTCAGAACTGATCACTGTTTAAAAGTTATTAGTAGGTATGGTTATTGGCAACGAATTCAAGTTTCTTTTTTAATTTCATGAGTTTCCATACATCGCTCCATACTGTGAAAAGTGATGCATGTTTTTCTACATTCTCATTAAATGGAAATCCCCCGGAGCGAATGACCAAATACTAATTTCAATATTAATGTCAAAAGCCCGGGACATTATTATTCAATTCTGAAATGAACAAACAGGAGGCAATGCAATATGTATAGGAGGATGGCGGATGTTCGAAAGCAGTGGAAAGCATTGTCAGTTCGTGTGCTCTTCATCAATTTTCTTGGTTCGAAAGCCTGATAACCTCGTGTCACGGGTTCGTCGCCATCGCGACGGCTCTCGAGACAGCAGACCTGCATAATAAAAGCCTAATTAACCAGAGGGATCGGGGACGAGCGCACTTAACCCTCGAAATTGATAGTTCGAATCGACAAAAAGCATGTGGCTCGATGTCCCGCACCTGATTTGCAAAATCATGCACGGCATGCAAGGTTTTGCCCGCTCAACAAAATTGGAAGGCGGCTCGTACGCCACCCCTCTTAACCACTTCTAGTTTGATGCCTCCTTTTAACCATTTCTAGAGTATATAGGTACCTATGTATATTAATTGATCAAGAACACGTCTTCACAGTTTAGAAATGTATGTAATAAAAAATGTTGTATACCATTATGTACCTCGATTCAATACATATATAGGTATGTAGGTATATCCTGTTTCGAAATTGGTCCTGTTAGCTTTGCAGCGATCTACATATAATACAAATGTGACTATTTTTAACCCAGGAAAAATTTACATTTGACCACAGAATATGTGAAGTTATAGATAACAAATATGTTTTCACAGGAGTGCGCTTTAAACGCCACATAACATCGCGTTTGGTTTCCTCTCGTAATCTTTTGACAGGAAAAATAATTTACGAGAATTTTCCGTAATATCTCTATTATATTCAAATGCATTAAATATAATACGTTCACATGTGTTCAAATGTGGGACACTTTCATTAAATAAACCCGCAATTAGGTATCCTCGTGATTTTGTTTTCTAGAAATATTAATGTTATACGAAAAATTAAATGTTTCTTAAAACGAGCAAGGGAAGCAGTATTATGAGATCTTTCATCTTTCCGTCTCTGTTCCCAGAAAATTTGTGAACGAGTTTTTCAAATTTGTGGTTTCATAACTCTCATTCGAGTTTTCTGGTTTAATGAATATCCATTTGTTGCTGTACTCGTGCATGCGCCTCTGTAAATTCTCAATTCAAACGAAAGCTTTTACTTTCAACACTTTTACTAATGGCGAAAATATTCTAAATTAATATCTCATTATTTCATAGCATTTCGTTTTTCCTTTTATCTTACCCCCTTTATTTTTTTTTTTTATGAAGAAATGCATTCACGGAAGTAACTGACGGTGCTTCGTGAAATGAGTATATTTTACGAAGTATATGTATACCTGCATTCGCTACACGGATCGAAGATCGCTTTTATGCGGGTACGTGGGAGATACGTAAAAAATGTTATGAATCCCACCTTCACTTGTAATCTTTCTTTATATCGCATAAAGGTAGAGCTTTGCGCAGGTAAATATCGGAACGAAAAGACGATCGTTTAGAAGAAATCTCAACTAGGAAGAATTATTTACATAAATAAAATTCTTCCACCATATAACTAAATTTACTAATAACTCCAAGATTAACAAAAAGAATAAAAAGATTTCGTCTCTGAAAGAATACCTTTGTCACAAACAGTTTGATTTCTTCAACTATTAATTAATAGTAGCATTAGTAGCATGATTTTACAGTAATACACATTTAATATTTTATTATTTGCAATTCTTTACGCGAGCATGGACAAATTAAGTATTAATTCGAAGGGAATATGATTCGTAGTAATTATGCATCTGCGCTCGGGTTCAATGTTCTATTTCCCACGGCAGATGCAAAGCGCTGCCGGTATCGGCCTGTCCAAATAATCAGTGTAATCCTTTTCTTAGCTCTACGTCGGCGTATTGCCCTTTAGTAAACCCCGGTATTCATGAGAAGAGGCAGACTGGAATTAAAAAAGAAACGCACCGTGGCTACCAGTTGGAAGCTGCAGAAATCTAAATATTATGCTGGAGGCTTCCCCGAAAACAATCGTCCATTGTTTATAGTCTAAATGAATCATTCCCCTGACTAGGTGGCGCAAGTATAAGAATGAAACGGAATTACCTCGAGGGAAGATCAAATATAATCGTCCTGCTAATTACATTGAAAGTTGTTTTTAAAGTACCTAAGATGTTAGCCGATTGTTAGTCATAGCAATCAAAGAGAAGAAAATTTAATGTTCCTTACGCAACTGTTTAATGAGACTTCCTATTCACATACACAGAATTTAATAGTACTCACAGTTTAATACCATTAACTCGTAATCACACGGTGTCCACTCGATGCACAAGCATTGGCAACGAGACGGGTACGAAACTGTCGAAAAATTATAGAATCTAGACGTTTCAGACATTTGCGATTGCTAGCAGTGAAAATAGCTCGGTTTCTTTGACGCACTTGCCGCTCGATAATATATTCGGTAAGTTCAGATTCTCACGAATCGTACCCTATAGTATACATATAGCTGCGCTGATAAAACACTCAATATTGTCTTTACACCCATAGACGCGAACTTTACGTCGATTTCAATGGATCGGAAACGACTAGCAGATAGAATGGAGTGTTCAGTGTTCATGTCTTGCCTCGGCGTCACAGGATCAGGAGTGACCCTGTGACTTCCGACAGCACAGTCCTACTCCAGCCTGGAGAAACAGTTTACCTTGTGCTTGAGCGACCGTAGCAGATAATGGTTTTGTTGTTCCACGGACCAATCGATCGGTCCCGTCTCCA
Source organism: Andrena flavipes (assembly GCA_963971345.1). Lineage (NCBI taxonomy): Eukaryota > Metazoa > Arthropoda > Insecta > Hymenoptera > Andrenidae > Andrena > Andrena flavipes. The sequence continues at coordinate 1,222,806 of OZ020481.1, forward strand.
GACCTCGCGTGCCTCTTCGTCTCTCCTTGTCGTTGCTCGTAATTCCTGCCGACAGGGACGATAAGTCACCTGAAAGGCACCGAGAGCCCGCTGCGATTCAATTCCAGAGACTTTTGCGATACGCCCGACGCAATTCGTGAGGTAAAACTGTCGGAAGTTGTCGCTCTGGCTGATCGCGGTACCTTTATGTTTCAACGAGCCTGGCATTCGATCGAGCGACGACCACGATAAATATTTAACCCGCTGAGGATATTCGTGATACCAACTTCCGCGCATCCCATTAGCCAGGCTCGCTTCAGTGCCGGCGTTTAATTGGACGATAATTGATAGACGTTTCAAATGTGCGGCGGTTCTTACCGCGTCAAATTAAAACGCGAGCAGCGTAACAGCTGCGGGGAACTGTTTCGCTGGAAGAAACGTCGCGCTCCTCCTGTGCGTCAAATGTAATTCTCCGCAAGAGTTGTTTGGAGGGCTCGGGGCACGGTGCCCTGGACCGTTGCAGCAACGCGTTTGGGTAACTCGTGCTTTCGTGCCTGCTCTCTGATGAAAATCAGAGTTGTAAAGTATAAATACGGCCAACTGTGTACGAGAATTACTCACTGTGAAGTTGACCCGTCTTACTACCGACATTACCGCGTCCTATCAGGTCTGTTTAAAGTCGCAATTAAATGAATAAAAAATTTGAAATTGTTAGATGCTTTCTAGCAGCTGAAACGATCAAAGGGTTGAAGCTTAAGCGGTTCAAGTGCATCTGCAAGCATGGAACACCCGAGGTGTAAACCAAGACGCTCTATCGGGCCATAATCGGCTGTTCCAATCGTCGAGAAGAAATTCATCAGAGGCCACCAGACGAGATCGCCACTTATCGTTATACGTATAACAGAAACCAGACACACCGAGCGTCCCACGCGTTTCAGGGAACAGCCCGAGACGCCGACTTTTCTGGGGGGGTTTCGACTCTCGACCACTTGTCCGCGGCGCGTTTCTATTCCTCGGCAAAGATTGAGTAAGGATGTGGAGTGCCTTGGCAGCGAGCAAGTCTAGGCGGAAGGATTGCGGTTCAACTAACTTCCATACGTGGAGCAGGGTAACTCCAGGCTCGACCTCTTACCAGCTATCCTGAGGCAGCTACGACCAGCCCCGCCGCGCCGGTTTAGTTCCAAAGTGGCGGTTTCATACGCGCTATATCCCCGATATGAGCAGTTTCCGAGTACTTGCTGCTTGCTGGCGCGAACTACAAACCCTTCTAGTCCAAGTGAGCTAAACGTTGCACGAAGGGAGATTGTGCACCCCCCTCCTGGATAGCTTCGATTCAAATTTGGAAGAGACAAATTTGGCGGGCCAGAGTCCAGACAGAAGAAAGGCGATTTAACGTCTTACGGGCGGGTTTCATTGAAATGCGAGCTCGTGCCGGGCTGTGGGCATATGTATGTCAGTATACCTGCCTAACCAGATTAGAATACATATCCTATCTACCGTGTCATCCACGTCGCTCTATTCCTCCGCGCTTTCCAAGGGGGAATCTAATTAATTAGCCTATCGCATCGAGCACGCGAACCACTGGTTCCTCGGTGCTCTCCGCAGCCCCGTTAAAGGACAAAAGGCTCAGATGATCCGCAGAGATATCTTTCACTTTGGGAGGCGCCACCATTACCTTAGTTTCCGTGGCTGAAAATTTTCTGCGGTCCCGGTGACGACTCGAATCAAAGCACTTTGGAGAACGAGCAGAGGTTCTCACTCAAGAAATTGGCCTTCACAATTATTTCGGAACAGAGAGATGGAACTTAACAACAAATTGTTGAAAACCGCGGTGCACGGTTTTATGAAACAAATTCCAGACCTACAAAATGATGACTATCCTCCGCCTAATTTCAAAAGTGATCGATTTAATGTGGGATAATAAGTACATCACCTTCACAGATTAAATAGCATGTCAATTTATAAATTGATATTACCACGTGAACATTGTATTTATAGGATAGTTAAGTTAATAACTAAAAAACACATGCTATGTACTCGAGACACCGCGCAGGTCAATGTTACTTCCATCCAACAATCAAAAAGGACCATGCGAAATCAGAAATCGAGCGTGGTTATACGAAACTATCGTACTTTAAGGTGCCTATCGTCTCTGAAATAACATCACCATCGATTATTACGGAACGTAATAGGGTAGGTCAGCCCGATTCACGATAAGTGGAATCGACCCAACAGTTAAAAGGGTTGAAAAGGGTAATTCTGTTCGATCGCGAGGTAGAAGTACAAAATTTCGTGATTATTCGGGTATTTAATCTGCCTACTATACTAGCAGAAACTGCACAATACGAATACATTAGGGATAAAATTGCCAAATCCCCCGAAAATTCCTCGGGCAAATTATAATTTTATACGCATCTACTTTTTCCTTTCTATTTCCAGCAAAAGTCATCTTCCATCTGGTATGAAGTTTAAATAATTTCATATTCTCCGAGTAAACGTTGCATCGAGTTTATTTTATCTTTACAGTTACCAAAACCTATGTACATGTAAATAGATAATATAATTTTACTGTAAATGTCGCGTGATAGAAATTTGCCGAAAATCCAACATTCGTTGGCAAGGTGACCCCTAATTCGCTGAATTATTCTAACTTTTTGAAAAATCGCTGGCGTAAAACCGGAGCAGCATTATTCACGACGCGTCGTTTAATAAACCTGTAAGGATGTAGGGACAGAATATTTCAACAAAGCGTTTCGATAAGATAAATATTGATATACTCGACGCCAGAGCTATGAATTACAGATGTTACAATCGATTACCCATAAATAATGGGCGAAGTATCGAAGACCATAAAATTGTCTTTATATCCTTAAAGTATCGATAATCCTGATAAATCGACGAAGGTAGAACGTAACTTTAAGCGCCACTAAATTTGTTCTAAGGCAGACATTAACCGAGCGTATAGAAATTGTATACCTACTCGAGAAAGTGGAGAAATATTTTTATCAATAAATATTTATAAAGGAACTTCAATTTCTCTATATGTATTACGTTAAGGGTGCCGTCCTTAGTAAACAGACGGACTCTAATGCAACTACTGCGGTCGGTAAAAAGAACTTGTGCGGAGGTGACATCTCCGCGTACCTACTCTGTGTGGACGAATCTTTTCTGAAAACGTTAAGGCATAGTTACTCTTACTCTGTCACGCTTTTACCATAGAATTCTACCTTTCTATGAAGAACTCTTGAAGGAAAAGAGAGCAACAATAATGAAAGATAGAGAGGTCCAGGAGTAAAGGAACAATGTGCAATTTCAAAGCATACAATATGAGTTTGAATAAGGAACATTAGCGAAGTGTAAGACGCAGATTTTAATGAAATTTATGTACGAGGCTCGTGAATCTGCGTTCATACAAATTGCTGACATTGAATATCTCCAAAACCGTTGCATGTCATTGCAAACTCACGGACACTGTACATTTCATTCTCATTAGAATTTCACAAAAAAAAATTCCTCGACTAAAGTGATATTTTCTCAAGAACTTAGAGTTCAGTTATGTAAAGCCGTGAACGAATGAATTCATGAACTATGTATTAGAGCGTTATTTTGCCACCTTATAGAACAATCTTGTTTAATTTCTTGATTATCGAAAAATCTGGAAAAAGCCTCCACCTTCACCCCTCTCAATTCTCTGTTGAAAAAGTAGATCCCCGCAAATGATACCAGCTTCCGTTGCCGGAGCACGGAAGGTGCAGTCCTTACGAGCATACAAATTTCGCGTTCCTCGAATAAATGATGTCATAACCGCGAACACATCGCAAACACGAGGATCGAGCGCAGGTGTCGCGGGAACGCTTGAGGCCAGGTGGACTGTCTCCGGCGGGGCGCAAGAAACGTCCCCAGCACCAGAGGCAGCTCCAGAACTCACCGCCAGCACCTCCCATCTCGATTTCTCATCACGTTTCGGTAAGTGGAAAGCATGAACGTACAAGTTTTGGGCGCGGGTGATAAGATAGAGCGGCACAGTTTTACCGAACGGTCTCGTCTTCGTTGCAACTTCCCTCGACAATTGGGAATATAGTCGTTTTCGCGAATGGCATTATTCCCCGCGGTTAGGATCCTTTACACCCGAGTATGTGCGAATGTAATGCCAATTTCGTCGAGGCTGATTCTGAATATTTCATTGACTCTGCAAGGATTCTGTAAACGTTATAATTAACTTCCAATTATGTTTATAAACATATATACGTTGTTAAAGAAATAGGGCGTGTTTGGTGTTACTATCTTGCGACTTTTGCGCTTGATGCGAAGGGATGTTGATGAAATTAAAATATAACGTAGTCCACCGTCCACGTGAAAATAAGGGAAGTTTAATCACGTTGCTGTTTTCGAATTTATTTTCTACAATTCAAATTTCCGAGATATTACCAAGTTCCTCTGTTGCAAAAACAATTCCATAAAACGTTACGTCTACTTTCGCGTATTATTGTCGTGCCAACATTTTATCAAACGCATATTTCGCAATTTCGGCAATATTCCTCGATGTTTGCTTCATATCTACCAGCAATATGTAAAAAGGCAAATGTTGAATGGAAATGGGGCTTTTATGGACACGAATTAAACGAAGGGGCCTGATATTATATTTTCGCTGATCGCGATGAGCGCGTTATCCAGCTCCCTGATCGAATACACCTGTTCCCACGCTTCTTCCGTGCAAAATGTCATTTAAAATGATAGAAATCGCACGGCGGGGTTAACGTCTGCGCCAGCAAGGGGACGTAAAATTTCTACGTCGCGCTTAGCCACTCGCTCATCGTCAACGTCGCGATTAACTTGATTGACTGACTGTCGTATTGCTGCTCGGCTACACTATGTATGTGCACGGTAATAATTCATTAACAAAGACGGACGATTAACGCGACGGACGAGTAACATTCGTTTCCCTTCCTCCCTGAATGATCGTGCGCTGCGTTTCTTCGACAACCCAGAGATAAGTGGGCGCGCGAGGATCCGTAGCTACAGTTAGTTCTCATCGTGATTAATCGTCTTATTTAATTACAACTCCGTTTGTCCGTTATCGTAATCCATTTATCGCTTTTATACACGGAAAGCAATTTGCCACGTTCACGATGCATCTGTTGATGCATTAAGCATTTCTTCGGTTCTGAGTTAACACTTTCTGTTACTTTTAAATGTCAATTCTCTGGAAAGCTTTATTTTGTCTTTGTCATTTATTATTAGTGAGTTGAGGTTAATGAATAATTTATCACGCTTTGCTGCTTGAAAACGTGTACAATCGTTAGAGCAACCAGCAGAATTTATTTGCTTGGAACTTTCTTTTTCTTCGTTCAAACTAATTTGATTTAAAGACCACCGCCTAACGCTTTAAGCACTTATCCTCTTTCCGTTGTCAAAGATGGGATATCAGTTCTGTGCAAAGTAGGTGTATACACAATAATGTGGCAATTGTCGTTTATTAAAGCGATGATTGTGTATTTAACGTCTCACTAGATCGACATCCCATTATACGTTTCTTCCTTCAACATTCAAGTATACTAACTCGATCAAAATTTGTCCGTAATGGCACGCTCAATTATGCAGACTGAATGCAGCGTTGATAGCACAAATTGCGCTGGGATGTAGCTAATTTATTAACCTAGTGATACTCGATGGTGTGATTTTAATTCACGAAGGAATACACGCCGCTTTCCTTTACGGGTTTGCTCTGGAATTTAAAATAATTAACTGTCTATATATAGCCAGTAAATGGGTGTTTCAGTGCTGTGAAACCGTGTTCACAGATCACCGTGTCGTGTCGAATCACCCAGTAACGAACGAAAATTCGGTGAATTCGTCCATTTTAGCGTGTTTTTTTCCTACACCGCGGACGCGAGAAAAGCGAAACGTGCGTTTAATTATTTTCCGTACTCGTGTCAATTCGCGTCGGTTCGAGCGGCAATCGGGAGTCGAAAGCTGTGACGGTTTCCTTGTTAACCGGCGATGTATCGGTAGGTACATATAAGCGCAAAAAAAGAGCGGAATTGTACATTTCGGCGGCTGTTAAAATTCTGGTAGAAATACTGTTACGATAAATTCCGCTGAATTCAATTTGTAGCGTATCTCCACGACGAACGAAAGATTTCATAAATACGTGTACGGGACGTTGGCTCAAGATTGAAAGCGTAGTTAGCTACTCACTAAACTCAGTGAAAAATTATTAGTAAACATGAATGGAAACTTTAACCCACATGAGTATTGTTCATTTTGCACACAATACGATACATATCTATAGATTATAGAAACAAGCAAATCGCTGGCGTTACCAGACAGAAAACCATTGTGGCGAACGGAACGCGTCGCAGCAAGTTCCAGGAAACGCGTCAAAACAAACGGTCACGAGTCGTGGCCTTTCCTCGTCCTAGCGACGAGCCTTTCGAGGCCGACATGGAGGGGCTAAGCGTGACTCAGGCAGTCGTCTCTTGAGAGCAAGCGACAGAACCACAACGAGCTTTCGGTAAACTGTTATATTATTTACCAACAAGCATAGCATTAATTTACTCGTAAAATAATCCTATACCGCTTGTACCTACTTATAAAGCGATTAACTTTCCGACCCATGCTTACTAAAGGTCCTCTACTCGGTTTCACGAGCACTAACGCCCCGTAAGTCCGCTGACTTCAAACCTTTCTTCGGTTTCTTCAACGTCCTGCGGCAGCAAAAACACTCTGAATCTTGAAACATCGGTAAGAAGAATAATATTTGCATGAACGTACATTATCGCCTATCTACATTCTACGTCCCACGGCGTTATCACGAACACGCTATTAAAAGATAAAACAGTGCTGGTCGTGTCGGACGTTACACGCTTCATACATGCAACCAGCGCGCATGCATTATTGAAGGAGCCTTCCAGTTGGTGAAACACGCACACAGGTGAGCTCGTGCAGCTTCGATTTGTTGCAAATTCGCCATGACGGCCAACGCTGTCACGCTCCGCTGCGTAAAACTGCGGGACGTTTACGAGCTGCGGAGGTGTTCACGATCAACGGCGATACAGGGTCCCGTTTGGACATCTCATTAGCGAGGCACCCCTCGAAAAACAGGCGGTCGCTTATGCCACCATGGGATATTTCCAGCACCGTTAATGTCGTGTCAAAGGAATGGATGAATCTGTAAATTCTGGGCATTCTTTACTTCAACAGGAAAGGGTGTGAACGTTTGCGCGATAATTTACTATGAAGGGGGTTCTGTTTGCAAGTCGACGAATGTGTAGTGCTATTACAAATATAACGCAGTGTTAGGAGGACAAGTTGAATATTATCAAGACATTCAGAGATATCGAATGATAAGAAAATTGTATTCTAAATTCTAAAATACTTATTACTAGACTGTGGATGCTTATGTATGGGTATATCTTGGGCAAAAATCTTTTCCTTCTTTTAAGAATTAAATATATATTTTCCATTTTGCATACGTGCAGCATAGATTTTGTAGTATAAAGTTTCACTAAGGATCTTTTGACACGAGACATCTTTCTTAAATCAATATTATATCTACTGAACTCCGGTAAGTTCGTGACTAATTATTTTACCAGAACACAAACTAGAAGATCAACGCTATCTGTTAGTTTTTGTTCCATCTAAATTGAGTCAGACAATTTCGAGTTACAGATAAATGAAAAAGTATCACGGAGTTACCCGAGTTTACCCTATGTCCCAAACACCAGTCTCGCAACTCCCTTTTCTCACGAATCCAGCCACGAATAATGTAATCTTCGCAGAACTAACTTCTACGACGTTGAAATTTGTTCGTTTAAAAAACGCGACGTTATGGGTGATTTCGCTAATCGTCGGTACCGAGCGATTACGGGTGTCCCATTAATCGCGACGCTCGTTCGAAAGTGCTCCGCGGGAAAATGCGGAATTACACTTTCCTCGGGTGAATTGGGAAACGATCTTGGCCGAGCCGAGGGAATCCAGTTTGGGGAGTAGGTAGAACAGTTCCAGCCACCGAAACATCCACGTGGCCATTACTACTTGGTGGGAATCGTAACTCACCGGCAGTCCAGGAAGCCAGCTGTTATACGTATACACGCTGCGTCCCGACTGCATCAGCGCTTGAAATTGGAAACCATATCGCGGGATATACAGATTATTATGCCATTAGGGTATAATGGGAGGCGCATTCGAGTCCACCGGGGAAACGAGGAAGTAGATTTCGTAGCCGAGGATCCTGGAGTGTGCGGCAATTAAACCAGTCGACGCTCGTGGGACGATGACGCGAGGTGGGGGGAGGGGGGGGGGGCAGGAATTATTTTCGCCAAGTGGAAGTGCCAGCTCGAATTCCGCGGCCGGGCACAAAAAGCCAAAGTAATTAATGGAGCAAGATGGATCGAGGGGGCCGTGTTTGAATGGCGCCCCGCAGAAGACGCTGATGGAGTATATTAATGTATCGTAATCGTCAGCTTAATGCTGCCCAATGCGGAGTGCCAGGGAAGAGAGCCGCGGTGGCTGAATTTTCAAGGGGACATAAAAATATTGTTACATCGAACAAGTATGTAGCCAACAAGCAAAAAATATACAAGTACGGCAATTGCATCATCTTTATCGAAGTGCTTCAAGTTCGTTTTATCTGTTCTAATTAGAAGGCTCCATTCGACAACGAGAGCTTTATTGCAGTAATTGCTCTCACGTTCGAGAGTAATTTCGTAGACATTACGAAACCGAGAGGTCTGAAAAGCGTTCGATAAATTTCCCAAGAGTTGGCACCCTGCGTTGGTGCTAATGAACTTCTAATTAAACTTTAATTAGCCACTGTTACACGTATCGACTTAAATCTCGCATGAACACCTTTAGGGACGATTTTACGTAACGTTACTTAGTACCTGCCCGCAGCCAGAAGCCCATTTTCCTTTGTTATTCCACGTCTGCGTTCTGCTTGCCGTCGAGCGTATATTTATTAACGTATTCATATGTCCGCTGAAATTTCTTGTTGTCGCGTTCATATATTAGCAGCCGTTATATCGGACTGCGCCGCTCTCAGCTGCTCTTAAAAACAATATCGCAGTTGGCTGCAGTTGGTGTTGTTCGAATAAAAAGAACTGCAAGACGTCCTGGTCCACCCAGCGTGAGGCCTCCTCTTACGCGTAAACCGGCTATTATTCACTGCGGCTGGGCTGAAAGGGCTGCGGAATAAAGAAAGCGGGATGCGGAATGGACGAAAGGTGGACCAGAGGTGTGTACTGTTTATTTAAAAGAAAGAAGGGAGTTAAAAGCGCGCCACGATACTCTCACGCCGGGTTTCCTGCGGGGCTCATTCGACGCGCGAATAGCAGCGACGTAAAAAATCGTGCAAATAAGTGTTTAGTCGACTGAGAATGTGTGCGGAGGATGAAAGGGCCTGCAAACGTGTTCTGTTGAATCAATGGATTATCGCATCTGTGAATTTTCAGCAATATACATATGTTTTAAAAAAGTTTCATATTTCAAATTATTGGAAATCAAGAAGGTGTCAATCTTATCGTTATGACTGAATATTAACGCTTGATCACAAAATCAATAAAATACTAAGGTGGTAGATGTTTATTACATTTAATTATATAGTGTGTTTCCTATAAATACGGTGATACCGAGGGTGCCACGTGTTATTATCATCGAGATAAGCACGGCTTCTTGCTTTTACGTGTTTTGCGCTACCGCTGTAATTACAGTTTATGCAATACTGTGACTGCATTTCTCGAGTGTGGTAATAAAATTCTGTTGAACTGTTCCCGTCCTCCCCGAGGACGCCGCTAGTTAAAGGGACCTCGACATTTATAACCACGTTAACGCAATTACATCGTGTAAATACAGGATATAAATGATGACATAATGACGTCTGAATTAACTCCTTTATCGTTGCACCGCTGTGACACGCACGCGACGGGATGCATTTCGGAATACATCAACCCTTCGAAAATATGTTAGATGGTAGTTAGTACCAATATCTTTCGTGATTTCCAAATTGCACCAGAAGCCTGTAACTTGCCCAACCGGTTCTCAATCGAGTATCAAATGGATACGATAATACATTCGGCTACTTAAGGATGCATCGAATAATTAGGAATGATTAAATGTAACTGTACAACCCCGTTTACTACCTGCTTATCTCTGTCCTCTAATTTAAAAAAATCTTTACCTTCGCTTATAAGAAAATATGAAACTGCCTGAAGATCTCGGCAATTCAATCTGCTGCAATATTTTATACTTATTCAGTCTGTAAAATGTTACGAAGAAACGGTTGAGGATTTTTTTTAAGGGGTTCGTGTTTCGTTCGATTTTTCTAAAAGGAATTCAGTGAAGAACCAATTTAATTTTTTTCTGACATACATAGTTCGCAGTACCTTTGCCACTCTGTTTCAATACTGACGCGAGATAATAACAGTGTAGTATTTAATTAAAGCTTGCTTCCATATTCGTCTCACCCAACGAAATGTCACGACATGGGCTGTATCCGTGTTCGACACCGGATTATAGGTCGGGTACAAATACCCCGACAGGTTTGTCGGCGAGAAAGGATTCACCGCAGGTAGATATTTAGTAATTGCCTGACAGCGTATCTACAGTTAAGGCAAAATACATTGGTCGCTCAAGATCACTTCCACAACTGTAAATTATAGCCATAACGATATGCTAGAGATAATCTCTCCGTGGGTTTGAATTTATGTATTTACAAAATGAATATGTATGTGTACCAAATAGAAAGACAGCATGCACAGGGTGATTTTTAATTATACATCGGTGTTTAAGACGATGAAAAATACACGGCTTCCTCAATTTTCTGACTTTGATTCATTAGACTGTAATGCCTGAGAATATTTGAAATTAGAAATATTAGCTTGCAATATGAGCAGTTAAAAATGATGTTGCACCTTTCATGTTCATCTTTCATTAACTGCTGTCCTCACGCATGCGTGAGTTCCCACTTTCGATCTATAATTGCGTGAGCGCCCAAGAACTCAATGTTATTTTATACGTGGCAGCAAACAAAAGTGGACAATTGGAAAGATCTCTGCCCTATTTACAAGATGCAGTGGTCGACACTTTAAAGACCCAAAGAATAATTAAGAATAGTCCAAAAGTTATGGCAGACAAGTTAAAAGACAAAAAGATGTCCTTGTATTTTCTCTAACAGCTCAGTGGTTTCAAGCGACCGGTTGATTTTGTACCACCTGTAGCTGTCAAAATCTTGATGCAGCTACTCCCTGCGCCGACAAGAAGACACAACGGAGCCAGACATATACGCGTGATAATCGCTTCTGCCGATACCAAGAACAGACGGGACCGTTTTTAAACTCATCCTCCCTTTTTTTTTATCGTTATAACAGGAATCGAGGCCCTCGAAACTGCCGCACGATTTTCGAGAGCCGGGGCGGCTGAACCGCCTTAGTGACGAGATGATTAGACAGGGGGGAAATGGGGGGATGGAAAGGAGCAGAACGCCTGATAATTAAAAACCCCGTAGTTCAGTGATCAAAGCAGGAAATCACGGGCTTACAGTCGGTCTTAGGCGTTTTCAGTAAATATCCTACCGATTTGATCAAAAGCGCACGAGACACAAAACGCACGGAGGCAGGAATTCGTAATGTATTGGACGTAATGAGGGACGAAGTAGGAGAAATAAACTAACATTTTAAGTGCTCCGTTTTACATCGTGACTTCTCGTAGATTGTAATCTTAAATTAGAGGAAGGTAATTGTTTCTTGAGCAGGATAGATGTAGCTTCAATGGAGCTCTGAAAATTCCCATTACTTATTGGAGAAATAAAGAAAATAAGAATGGATTATACGATTGCATGCTTACACTGTCAATTACTACCACTCCTCTTTTCTCTTATGAGAAATAAAGTATAGATGGTATGCCTGGTAATTAGTATCAATCGTTAAAGATTTTATCGCGCCAACCTTACGTCCACTTGCTAATAACAGGACAGAATCTGCCGATCGACGCATGATTTTGCGTTTCGCAACACATTAGACTTGTTAGATAGCGATCCGAACATGAAGCAGGTATTATCAGGGTCTTATACAAGTTGGACTGTTAATATAATTGTGCAACGGGTTAGTAATTCTCAATTTCGCACACGTCTTCCTTCGGAACTTAAATAATAAAATCAAGCATTCGAGTGGCAAGCACCCTAGATTAAAAGACAACAAGACTCCGTATCCAATTAACTTTTGCATTAACAAAAAAAATATTTATTTCGCGTAAAAGATAGCAGTGAATTAATCCACTGATAAATAGAGTATCCTATGTATATAAACCTCTTGATTTTTTTGCGGATATCACTCCGTGAAATTTAATCATGATCGCTAGAGAAAATATTACCCACTCGATACGAATGTACGTTTCACTGAACATTTCGGCCGGTCCGAGTTTCCCGCGGAAAAAAAATTTGATACGCGTGTACGTACAACCACCACGGATGAGGGAATGTTGATCTTCAACCAGCTTGACCTAAATACGCAACTCACGGGTTGGGCATATTTTTCTTTCTATTTATTTTCATGGCTCTCGATGGTCGACCGGTATCACGTTTCTCTCTGTCGTCTCATCGTGTCGTTGCATTCTGCGCCACCTTTTCCGCTTTTTCCCCTCTTCGTTGCTTTTGTTTCTCCATTTTCTTCGTTCCTCTTTTTTTTACATGCATATATGCACTGGCCAAACACCGCATGAAAAATATCTGCAATCATCGCTCCCGTTGCTGCCTTCCGCGGGGATTTTTTTTTCCTTTCCAGTCATCAAGATATCGTATGAGAACTGGTTCTCGCGTCGATGCCAATTTCGCATTCAGGGCGATCCGTGCGTCGATTGTAATCGATAGTTTTGCACGCGGTCACCTGGACCGTGGATCATGGAATTCGTGCGTGCTTTGTGATTGATATACCTATGTTTGTCATCGATAGCGTTCTACCGCGCGCGCAATTTTCCCTCGATTTCGATCGGGTAATTGAAATCGTAATGCCGACGTGATGAGGTTCGGCCCGATTTGCGTCATTAATTTGCTATTGGTCGAATTACACGTCTGATAATCGATTTTTATTTCTACCGCAGTCGGTGGAATCGCAAGCTACGCGACTGACAATCGGGTAGAATTGCGGAGAACGGTCATCAAGCATTTCATGTTTTTATTAAGCCAATAATTACGAGACTCGTTTAAATTTTTTTTTTGGCAGCACACAGTCAGCTTTTAAGCGTTTCTTCAAACTTTTTATTTTACTACCTGCATAGTGTTGTAAACTAAAGGGCATATCAACCCGTTATTAAATAAATAATTCTTGTTAGTTGAAATTCAAATTATTAACCGTTGGTAAAACGATGTTCAAATACTGCAAGTTCTACTATAGCTTAATCATTGGTTTCACGAACAGTTTAGCCAGAATAGCGTATGCTCGCATTTAGTTACATTCAATAAGCCCTGTTCGTAATACAAATTACAGTTCCCTGCTTCTCAGATACCAACAACTTCAGGAAATTACCTAACTTCAACTTCGTACTTGTATACCATTATTTATAACACTCTCCCGCCCCTACAGCTCGTATCAAGCACCATCAAATATTTGACCCGTAAACTAACAGCCAAAAGCCTGCTTACTCGTATTTATTTCGACATTTTAAGCTTTTCCTCCTTGGAGTCAGCCAGAAGTTTCTTCGAATCTTTCCTCTCGGCTATAACCAGTAAAATACGGTATAATAGCGCATGCACGTGACTAATTAACATGACTTTAATAAGTTCTCATTAGAACTGCTGAAAACTCGGAAGTAGAAGTATAACTTGAGAACTTCCTTCCACTAGAAAGTCTTGAATTTAAGCAATCGTAATTCACATGAAATTCTTACGAAAAATACCAATTCTAACTGAAATATTTGTAGGTACTCTGTGAAAAAAACATTATCTACCATTATTAAGTTCTTTTCTTACATAAGCTCCGCAATCTTTCGAATTACGCTCCTCAGCGAGATAAGACAGTATCGTTTCTCCCCTGACACACAAAGGAGCGTCGTTGCGATCAATACCTTTGTCGCTGTTATTATTAACATCGTAGAGAACCGCTTCTGTTCTGCTCATAAATTGTTTTCACAATCCCACCGACACGGAACTGGCTGGGTGAACTGCGCCTCTTTGTCAGTTCGGACCACCGTGAAGTGTTTACCATCTTTTAAAGCAAGCCTGCATAACGATCTAAATAGACTAGGATCGACTAGAACGAGAATCGACTTGGAGGAGTAGAAAACACACCGGTGGCCACGCGGAAGATGTTAGTTTCGTTCCTTTTGTAAGCTATTCTCTACCAGAACAATTTTGATAATGGAGCTTGTTTCTAATTAGAGCCAGGACTCTAGCCATTAGGATTTAAGCTCTAACCATAAAGGTTTTGCAGGTAAGCGGTGTTTAAAATTGTCTTTCGCGAGGACCCATTTTATCCATGAAACTGTGTCATTTCTGTTACAAGAATAATTTTTATAATGTTTCGTTGTTTAGACGAGACTTAACTCGTCATTTATTGGCAATACAATTATTATTGACAATAATGCGAAACATATTCCACGTTTTAAGAAATTAAATATTCACGTCTGTACAACTGTTGCGTTCAGAATAACGTTATAAGAATAGTGACGAAGCAAATTAAAAATTAACGAGCTTAAACTTTATCGTACGGACAGCAACCTCTCCGTTTCTCTCCATTTCCCTTGGTTTTTTTCTTACTTCTTACATTTCTGTTCGTGTCGTGCGATTAATTCTAAGATTACTTCTAAGGCTACCCTATCCCAGTTGCTCCAGACGCAACAGCGCCTAATCTCGGATCTGTGGAACGGTTCCCCGGATCTTCGACTCGGGCATTTTCTTTGCTTGCCGATTTTCTTCTTCGTATACGTCGCGGGCTAACTCTATTTACCGTCGGCGTCGCGTCGGTGCGCCCGACTTTCGGGCTCAACGTCTCGCAAGATACCCGTAGATTACAGCGCGACCGTTTCGCCGTTCTCCGCCCCTTGATAATTGCACGATAAGGTTTCGTCGAAATCAGAGATTAGAGGCCGTGGCAGTGTACACTCGTTACTCTACACAGTGGCGCTCTCTGATAGTTCACCCTGGAACGATATAGAATTTCATGACGCGCGACCTGATTAAACGCGAGTAGGTCTCATCGACGTCCACGAGGATCTGGATTGTACAGGATGTCCCGCGAGATGACCGAGATACTTTTGCAGCCTTTCTGTATCCAGAAAGCCATATATGCCGAAGACCGTGTCCCATTTCTAACATACCTACACCACTGTAATTTACACGTGACCCCTTATCTCTGCAAAATACTTTTCACTTTTTCCTCCATACGTCTGAATACTGGCTCATCCAGGCTTCTATATATTTGAGAAGTGGAGTGCAAGAGATATGGGTCACCGATTTACTTGATATTTCGCGCATAGCTCGTGCACAGCATGCGCGATAATATGTTAAAAGTATATAGCGCGATACTTAAAAATTTCCGAGAAAATGGAATTGCAAGTTTCATCTTCTCGATACCGGCGATGTATGCACACGTACGTGAGCACGGAACCGTAACTCAGTTGCAGTGGCAGCTGAAAGTTAAAGGTGCGCCTCCTTCGCCATGCACGTTTTAGAACGACGCGACACATCGATCTCGAGTGTACTTTATTCATGAACCGTATTGCTTCACATTCGATGATCGAACGGAACCAGTGTCTCTCAAAATCCCGCACACGTTGTAAAACTGCGAGCTTCGCATTCTATTCTCACCGTTGCATAAAAGTCTGTACAAATACAATGCCAGCGTGGTCGGCGTTTAGAAACACCCGAGGGATCGTGTACAGTAAATAGAAATAGGCCAGTCGTAAAACAGAAGCTGAGCATCCGAAACGATTTGCATCTGCTTGATCAGCCAACAGATTCCACGTGGATGCTAAACGATGCTTGTTTACATAATGGCGCATGGTGCATCAGAGAGTCATTATTCAGAACGATTTGTCAAGGGTGCTGGAAGAGTTTGTCGATTACCTCACGGGCCAATCTATATAAAGTATAAACCGGAAGGATCAGGGGTAAAGCTAAAGATAGGGCAGCTGAAGTTACGACATGAAACTGTAGACTCTAGCCCGTCCCAGAATTACCACAATGCTTGGTTCTGCTAATTAGCTTCCGTTTCGGGATCAGCGCGCCGAATCAGGTCGCGCGCACAAAGAAAGACCACCTGGATCCTCTTACAAGCCACATCGCCGAGCGAGATACGAGACGCGGGGAAGACAGCCGACGCTCGCTTTACTTTCTTTACGGTGGACACGATTCTTCTACCTGCAATGACATACAATCCCCATGGTTCGGCTGCTCCTTTTTCAGCAACGTCAGAAACGCCTCGTCTCGCGGCATCGACTCCCCTTTGCTTATGAAAAAAAAAAAAAGGAAGACAAGGGGCGACCAAAGAGGCGGCGAGGGAGCGTGAGTATTCGACGCGCAAGAAGTCGAGCGTCGTTGGGCGAAAAGAGGCTTATTCCTGACCGGGGAAAAAGAAGGAGACACGCGCGTTCGGCGTCGACGGTTGGATCCGGGTTGTCTACGACGAGCACCACGACACGTCCAAACGAAACTGCATTCCTCCGCGCGGACAGCCGAGCAAGAGTCGAGGAATGCTAAGGGCTTAATTATGCGGAGAGGTCCCAGCACTTGGCCGGACGTGAACGAAGACTTGTTTTCGCCGATCCCGATGCAATTCCCGGCAGCTAGTGTACTTAATTACGACTCTACGGGAATTTATTTTGCCCACGACCTCGTCCGCGCGCATCCCAACGCACGTGGACCACCTTCCTCGCGTTTCAGGTGCCGCGCACGTGCTCCACTTTCAATCGCGATACGAAAAGTCGAAATGCCTGGGAAAATTTCTATTTCGTTCCTTTTGTTGCGAGTATGGAGAAGATACGGAGTTATGCGCGGTGCTCAGCTACAATGCTTTGCTTTTACTTGCTGCTGGGTAAGTTTGTTCTTTCAAGTTATAATACTGACTTCGGATTCGATAGAAGAAATCATACTTGTTTCTTATAAGAAGCCACTTGGAGCAGAATCCTTTTGACTTTGGGAAATTTGTAGATCGATAGGTGGATTCTGAAGGATATAGCATTAATTTTTCATGGGGAATATAGTGGGAGAAGCTATACTTAATGGAATAGTTAAATATTTATTGTTCTTAAAAATTATTTCATCCCCTGCATCCTGTATTATAGAAGCTGCTGGGAAAACGATTTCTTAAAGCTTGGTGTGATCTATCATCTTCGTTTCTGAATCAGAAGACCCTAAAACCCTAACACTGTAATATTCGAGGTCAGTTCCAAACATTATAACTTCAGTATTGATTTAATTCGACTACAAATTCGGTCTTCATCTCACTCTGGGTCAGTTTCAGTTCATTCCTAATTTAGTACCGAGTCGGATTCAATGAAGCGACAGCTCTAATTCTCACTTAGTTCTTATTCCAGTTCAAATTTGAATCAGAGCAATTTCAGTTCAGTTCCTGGCTAATTTTGTACCTTAAACCAAGAAATTATTCATTCTTTTCTTACGTCAATTCTATAATATTTAAGCTGTATTATAAACCTTGAATGTTGAAGGTATTTCAGTCTTCCTCGACAAAATAGTAGGGAACTGCTACTACTCCTTTATGATGCACGCTTGCATAATGAGGACAACTATATTTGCGAAAGTCTATGTCGACATCTCGCTACGATCTCTATCGTGCATTGGTTGAATAGAAATTTTTTGCAGTCTATTCTCATTTTTTATTCCACCGGACGCTTCCACCTGCGGTTGCCTATTAACATTTTCTTATCTGCGATCGGACTTATGTTAATTGCATTCCGCGGCGAACCATCGTGGGCAAAGCAGATTAGAATGATTCAGTCAATGGTGGTTGAAGATATTATCCTGAAAGCTACTTGTTTAGTATCTTAAGGAAAATTTGTATTCTATATAAACTCTGTACTTTCATTAAAGTTAAAATGTCCATTGCTAATTATGATTTATGTCTCAAATACGAGTGGAAGCAGGAAGTTGGGCAAATACAGGCATGGGGAATGAAGAGAATTTATCGAGAATAGTCATAGAATAAGTTAAAAAGACGAAAGGGGAAAGCATCAGGTGAAAGAACAGCCTGAGCTTTACTCCCCGAGAGATTCTTTGCTTCGAGCACGTACTTCTTCATCTTCCAGTACATTCCCCTCTTCACCGTGGCAAATGCTTTCCTTATGGTGGATTTACTTCGATACGCTTCCACCTACGACATGAGACGTAATAAATGGGTTGGGCGATAAATTGAGTGGGAGTTATTTCGCTCGATGGGGTGAATCTGCCGCGTTAACATGACTCTCGTGATACCGCGTCATTATCTTTTGGGAAACCATCCGGTTGCCAACGCTTTTCTGTTTTCTCCCATACCTCCACAAGCGAAGAACATAAGAAACTGTTGCAAGTGTGTTCTAATTCTTTGAAATGACTGTTAGATAGCTTTGTCTGTGATTTTACATAACAGAGATATTTTTACCACTTGTGTTGTAAGAATTCAGTAGGAAGATAGATGGTTGTACCCTGGTTAAAATTTCCGAGTGTTCGATGCCAGGTGCAACGTTCTGCGTAGTTGTAATGACGAGTTCAATGATTTCTCTCGAGGAATATAATAACGACACGGTTGAATTATTAAAAATAACGAAGGCAGTTTATAGGAAGCTGCCAGGGCCGAGACAGGGCAGAATTCTATTGATCTAGCGTATGGAGCTATACCTACATACTCCTGTACTCAGCCATTCGTGTCCTTTTTAAAAGGTTCGGTTTCATATTAAAATATCGCTTCCGTAATCAAAGAGAAAGGGATTTTACGTGTTCGTTCGTACGACGCGAAAGATTACATTACATCTATATTGTGATGAACGCGGAGCGACCATTAAATTAAAAATAGAATTCCCAATTAGACTGCCGAAAATAGATCACCCACGTCATTCGAACAGTAAGTATACAAAGAGATTTTAAAATTTATTATTTAATTAAATATACCGCGATAGACAAAAGAACGTTAAAAAGTAGGTATAGGTACCGTTCAGTGTAAATATTTCTAAATGTTTAAAATATCTTTTATTCGGTCTTTAGAAAATTCCCAGCTTATTCGACGTATTGATGAAAAAGTAATTACAGTGACCCCTACAACTGCAACACGAATTCCACGTCGGTGTCATTCCATGAACGATCGTATCTCTTCAGAGGAAACCTTAAATACTCCTTACGAGCCATATATCACGGCCATGCTCAATTAACGGATATACGATACCCGATACAATGAAATCGATTCAGGAACACGGGCTATCGAAGTCAGCGAATGACGATGAGAAAGTTTCGAGGACCCCGAGATTCTACCCCGGAGGTCCACGGTCGTGCAGGGTTTATATTCCTTCCGCGACAGATTTATTCAATTCGAATGGGGAGCTGGATTTTTATACGTCCTGTCCGAAGAGGCTGGACAGGAGACACACTTTTATCGGTACTTGGGGGATCATTCTGCCGTGTTCGACGCTCGATGTTATCAATTTAACGATCCCCTCAAAGCTGTTGCAGCCGATCCTTTCATACAGAAATTTCATTATAATTGTTAATGGAAATGGGAACGAGAAAATTCTTCGCCCCTTGAATTTATTCCTGTCCTCCACAGGGAAATGAACGGTGGTTGATTTAAGCCTGATTAACCTTTTCGGGGTTTCTTAACTTTAATGGATGCTAAAGGGAGAAGAAACAACCGTTCGTGAGAAAAGTCGTGTTCCTTTCCGCGCGCCTTTAGTTTCGAATAAATCTTGTCTATATATAGCGTAACATACCGTGGATGGTCACGGAACCCAGAAACGACCATATTTATCTTTTTATAGGAAGCACTGTAATTTAAATGGATTGTTTAGAGATTCGGCAGGTGCGGCTAATTAACAAAGTCGTGCAATATTTAACTAACCGCGATCTAAATACACAAGCACGTGAAATGTTTAAAAAAATTTCAATCAAAGTTTACTTAGCAACAGTTCAGTACACACAACATTAAAGAAGAACAAGTTAAATCAACACAACATTACAGTTGATTAAATAAAATATCCCGGAGTTGATCCTCCTACTTAGCCACTCCAATTGTATCTAACCCCTCGCGTCTAGCGATTACGGAAAATAATAGTTCCACCAAAGTTCCGGCGAGAAATATCCACCCGTATTGGCCAAATAATTTCCAGCGAAAGGGAGATGGATACGCGAGATTGATCATATTTTTTCGGTACTATTAGAGCTCGTATATCGTCGTGCACGTAAGTGTGGGCAACGGGCATGGATCCGCGGCACTATATCCACCGCCAGGTGATGTATGATGGGGGGTAATATATTTGGGTACCGTAGCGACGTGTTAGGCGCAATGTCGATATATTCGCCAACGATGCATAAATCATCCCCCGAAGAAGGCGTCCGTTGGAGAAACTATCGAGCATAGGCTTAAATCGCGGCGTTGGAAAGTTTCAGCGTGGAATTGGTGTAACGAGGGAGCCGCAGCTGCGGCGCCTCGTAAAACCTGCCTCGAGCGATGCATCCCATTTATGCAATTCTCTATCAGCTGACGTCTCATATGCAATTCAAGGTACACGCCGGAGTATGTAGGTAATACCTCATTAACATGGATATCGAGGCGCCTGAGACGTCACACGGCCATCACGTGTTGTAGGCCCTGTACATTAATAACGCAACGATTTCACAACGCGGGGTAGTTATTATAACGATAACATTGCATTGGAAGGTGTTAAGTAACGATACGTTATCTCTACTCGAGACTGCTGGAATAAGTCTTGATTATCCGTGATAGTATAAGCATATGAGTAATTAAAGTTGCGAAGTACAGACTACATGGAACGTTTGAAAATAGGGAAATTTCATTTGGCGTCTAAACAACGCAGTAACGATTTAAGACATTTCAGCTTTTAGTCTGTAATAATATTATTCGGAGCGAAACAAAGTATTTTTTAATTAACTACTTACCCAACGAACATTGCTCGTAACGCAAGGGTATATCGGCGTGGAAGTCAAAGTTTGAATGGCTCGAAAAGGGAGATGCTGTTAGCACCGTTGCTGGTTTCTCGCCCACATATAGCCACCGTTGTCGATTGACATCTAAATTCCGTTCCGACATGGGAAATTTACGTTGCAGACAATATCGTCCGTGGTTTCTCAAACGCCAATACGTTCGAACATCCTCGGCGAGTGAGTGATATACGACACAGGTAATGCATTCCTACAATGGAACGGCCACGGCGTGTCAGCTGCAACATGGAAACATTACCGAACGATGCATAAGTCATTGAAGAAGTTCGTATAAAATTCAGGGAGACGACTGCCCAGAATTAACCAGTCTTGTCTATTGATTTTCAGACATTTCTGGAGGGACACGTAAATTCCCTCATAATAATTATCAGTGGAAGAGATTATACATTAGTAGGGTAGTTAAATATGTTCTTCTGATTCGCGTCGTTTACCCTCCGACTTTTCATGTGACAAAGTTTTTCCTTGATATACAAGGAAGTTTTTTACGAATTTTCATACTGATTAATAAATAATTGTAGAAGATATGACGATGTATATAAAACATTTCTATTACTATTGAAAAACCCACAACAGAAACAGCTTGTACCTCGGTTACAGTTGGCTCCCGAACATATGTATCTCTACCAGTACTTTTCTCTTGATTTTCATCGGTACTCAACGCGCGCAATATAGTGTTCGTACATACCTAGAATTCGTGTACACCTCGTAGAAGCAGTGCGTTTATTACGAATGGCGGAGCGAAGCGCATATCGATTTGGTAGGCGATCGTGCAACGATAAATGTCAGAGCTGAATGGCTCTGAGCCGCAATCAACGACCTCTGTCCTTACGGGGCCGTGTCACAAAAGGAATCGAAATAACCATCTTGCGAATAACGCCCCTTCGCGCTGCCATTATGCTTTTTGCGGTGCCTCCGTCATTTATTACGGGTTACAAGAGTATCGCGTTTATTAAGTTTATTTCAACGTTACGCGGGCCAACTGTGCCGTAGTAATATTACTGACGAATTTCTGTGACACGGCGCTGCGTCGTGCAAACGAGCGCGGACCTGTATTAATTTTAAGCACGTTTCGAGGTGTACCTGCTCCCTTGATTATCTTTATGGCCGATTGTTATGGTGACAGCACCGAGCTTCTTTCGTGTCGCACGCGAGAGAATACTTACATACTTCAAACATCACCCGAATCTCATTTTATTGCATAGATGTAGTGGGCGAACCTCGACTGATCGTCGGTACATTGTGGTTCCTTTATATTTTAATTTCACAGTAGTACCTACACATTTTGACCTTTGTGATCTGTTTTATTCCATATTTATTACCATAATGTTTTAATCACGAAGACATCATCAACTAACACCAGCTCCATATATGCGTTATCTCATATTTCTCTATTTTCGCAAATATTTATTTAATATAGTCTTTGCACATTTGTTCTGCATCGATAATATTCGTTATTCGTGCCTTCCACTTCCCTCGTATATTATCCGAGAATATTCGTACGCTTTCACGTCAACTAATTCACCGACTGTACTTCGAACCTTCACTGTTCTACTCGCATTCCGAATACATTCGTGTCGGAGCACGCGGACTCGTGCTCGACATATATTGTCCACAACCTGTTTAACGCCGAATATTCGTACCTGAATAACATTCGCAAAGGTCGAGAGGAGCGAAGAAGCTGAAAAGCTGTGCGACAGCAGCCCGGCTCCCAAAGGTTGCCCCCGCCCTAAAAGTTGAAACGGGTTGATGATCGCAGCGGGTGGAGAAATAACATTGCGACAGGGCAGAGCTTTGCGGCGTACCGCGCCATGGTTCCTCGGACCTGTAATTCTCATCCCTCATTACGATGCCCGTCTCGTCTTGTAATACGGGGTCTCCCGACTGCGAATCGACCGACCGTCAGCTTCAGTGGCACGAGGCGAGTGCTCGTAATCCTGAAATGAAACTTCTCGTAGTTGCTGGCGCGCCGGGGTTATCGTGACGCGATGCCTCGAAGCGGAAGAGATACACGGCGAGACGGCAGGACCCTAAGACCTTGAGAGGAATGTCCAACTAAATGACGTCTTGAGTACTCAGCTTTTAACCCCTGCTGCACACCTCCAACGGTCCCCCTCCCCCTCTCGTCCCGGCGAGATGATACTAGACTCGGTTACGTGCCGATAGCGTCGTCTCTGAGCAACTTCCGACGATCAACTTCCGATTCATGTATCTGGCTAAACTTTCCCAGCCCGTAAATTCGGAACAGACCAGGCCTCGCTGCGGAGCTTAAAGCTCGGTAACGTTATTGCCCGGATTAAGAGTACGGTGATACCCGTTAAACGCTTCTCAGTTACCGACTCGGCCCTCGCGATTGTAACGCTCGCGCGTGTAGACGTTTGTTCGTTGCAGTAAATAGGGAAGATTGACGCTTCTCATAAGCAATGAGGTTTCTCTGTGATTAATTTTATAAGAATAGGTACGAGGCTTGAAGTACCCGACGTTGCCCGGGCTTCTTACCGTACAGTGTATTTCACTGAATGTAGTAAATTTGAGGAGGCGGTGTGTGTGTGTGGGGGGTGGGGGGAGGGGGTGATTATACAGGACAGAATAATACGAAAATGTAGAATAAAATTTTTTAATATCGCGCTTCATTTTCAGGAAAATTGACTTTTGAATTTTAACTAAATATGCGTGCAGTTATAGGCGCTTGTGGGTGACGCGGAGTCACCAGATCATAGAAGAATTTCATTTGAATATTGAAAAAATTAACATTTTTTCGGGTGTATACGTATACCTTCACACTCGATACCTAAACTGTCCTCGGTATTAAACGTCCAACTGTTATACCCTTAATTAACAGTGATAATTAAACGACGCCCGTGCCTCTGAAATGAAATTTCTCACGAAACTCGTCGCTTCATTTACCAGCCGTTCCTTTCCACAAGCCCACCATCTTTCTGCTCGAAAAATCTTGACGGCGCTGAATGCTTATTAAAAATTTAATATTACAACAAATCCAGCGCACCTTCCCGCTCTTCTTCGCCTCGCTCAGAGGGCTGTGCTCGCGGACGCGCGCAACACAAGCGTCGCAGGCAAATATCCAGAAGGTATTCGGAGAAAGATTGGTCTAACGAGAAGAAGGGAGAGGCCAGACGTAATCCCTTGGAAATTAACCTTAAATCATCCCCAACCCCCTTGATCCAGAACGAATAGAGTGTCTCGTGAAAAGGCCAATCGTACCCAATCGAGAGATCGTAATATCTTTTCCCGATATCTGTAGAGGAAGCGACCAGTCATGGGGGGTGGGAGAGGAGGGGGGGGGGCGTTCACCTTCTACCCCAAGAAGGTGGGCAAAGGTCACCAGGATCGATTTCTCTTCCCTTTGAAATGGCCAAATCGTCAGGGACCGGTCACCCTCCACCCCCGACAGCTCCCTCTTCGATTCCGCCGGGATAATGGATGTTTACTCATCATGGCGCGGCGGTACGCGCCTCCAGGGTCGCCGAGGACGGATGTCATCGTTTCTTAGAGTGCCAACCAAGTAGGAGACAGCTTTCTTAGTAAAAAGGCTTGCCAGTTTTGCTAAAAGCGACGCCCCCCTGTCGTAGCGCCTCGTGTAATTACCAGCCAACGAACTGTAACTGATTGCGCTAAAACAATTAAGGAACGTGACTCAGAGCTCGAAATCTCAGGCAGCATAGCAGACTTATACGGTGGCCGTTAGCAGACGCCTGGCCGATCTTATCCATTAGTGATCTTGTCCTATTAAGCTTAGATGAGGCTCGAGAGGGTGCGTGCGCGTTGAAGACTAAGCGCTCACACTTAACTGGGAAATAATTCACGGGGAATTAGATGGGCACAGGTAATTAAACGAAAGAACTGCGCGGTGGTAATTATCAGGCGAGTGTAATTGTGTACTTTGTCGTATCGTTTAGTTTGCTAGAGTCGTGTGTATCGGGGTGGTAGACAAGCTGGTCAATCTGTGTCATGAAGGCACAGATAAATTTCATTAGTATTCGATTTGGAAACAAGCTCTGGAAAGTGAGTGTATTTGATTTTGGTGGCGTTACACGTTATATAACGTACAGCAAACATTGTAATTTATACGAGTTTAACTAAGGGAACAGATGAATTTAAACTGTGCGAGATATTAGTATCTACTATTTATTTAGAACATTAATTTGCAATATTTTGTTTGTCGCAAGTGTAATGGATAGGTGGAAAAGCAATGCTTAGCTCACAGAGAGCCCATCAGCATTTGATGATACAAATAGAGTAGCTTAATTTACCTATTATGTCATAACTATTCCAAAATCGAGATTCACTTCACCGGAATAACGGCGGCGTAAGATCTGTTTTATAGGGGGCCGATAAATCGTTTATATTGATCAATATGGTCCCGTCGGTCTACCATTAAATAACGATATTTACGATCAGGAGTTTCCTGGCAATAAAGATTAAACAATCGGAATAGGTAGCTCGAAAAGGCCTTTATCTCGTTGAAATTTCAAAAGCTGAAACGTGCGCGCACGCCATTTAATGTGCGCGGGTATATAATCTATAAATCCCGCGTGTTTAATGAATTTTTCGCTAATATCAGCAATTCAATCTACAAATGGCGCGCTGCCCGTTTTGTCGTGCCCTCGCAATTCGAATTTATAACTCGCACTGTGCTTTGACGTATCGCGTTGGTTATTTGCACACGGGCCGGGGAGCGTGTGACCAAACACTCACACGCACACGCACGAATCCAGCTGGCCATTCACTGTCGTATGTACGGTCGTTGTCACAATCGGTTAATAACGGGGTAGGAATAAAATTTTCCATCGTGATCTCGCAATTACACGAATCGTGGATTCGTTGGTCCACCAATTGCGTAAGGGGAATGCTAACAAGTGAAGATTAATTGGCCACAGTTCACTGGAAGGGAAGGGGGATAAAAGCTGGAGACACATGGAGCAAAAAAATATGCCTGAAGTTCCTGCGACATTATTAATAACTGTTCTAGAAAGATTTTAACCAAATATCCTTCGAACTACAACGAAAGGACTACTAGACTCTTACGTAACCATTTCCAGGAATAATTGAACGGTTTGAAAATTCGTGAAAGATCGACAGCCAGTGCACGCTTGTCCCAAAATGTGTGACAGATAAAGTAGATACTGGATTTATTTAATACTTTATTATTGGCAACCATTGCAGGCTCGCCATCAGGACTAAAAGTAACGAACAAAGTTCACATAAACGTATGATTGATTTGACCCTGTTTCCAAACTATAATCATTTTTGTGCCCGACCAAGTTATTCTTGCTTATCTTTGAATCAGCCGCTCGAAATGATTACCTTGCACCTCAATTCAAGCCTGTAGCTATCTGATCGTAGACTTTCCATGGATGTCGTAGGTGGCCATTTATTCTCGGCAACGTTTTCTTATTTAGAAGACGTGTATTAGGAGAACGTTGCACAGACGTCTTTCTTTAGCAGCACTGCATTTGGAAAGGCCATACGTCAGGCCCGTATCCGCGATTTCGCGGTTAGAATAAACTTCTATTATCGTTTCGTAGGCGAGGAAATGCGAAAACCACAGAGCTTCGATGATGGTGATCAAATATTTATTATCCATTCTTTATTAACCAAGTTGATCTTTTCTGTCATTTGATTATCATGCACACTCATCCCTCGATTTACGCTGTACGCTTTTTACATTTTTCTGCGGTAAATAATCTTCATAAATTCTTACGTATTTTTTTGTATCTAATAATCCAGTCTCCCTATTACAAAAAAAAAATTCTGTTAATCCATCCGAAATTGAAACTGAACCGCAAAGAATCTGATTTTTGTGAAACATTGAATGCTACAGAAAAATCTCCCGTCTAGCGAATTACTCGCACAACTCATAAAAAATCATTTCCACACCTGCCAAATAACGTTTAAACGGGGCTTTCATTAATCACACTGTCATCGTGCACCGCACACACATTCTCATCAACTGTATCCCATTATTCCTCCCCAAAATTAAAACATCATCGGCAGAGACTAAGAATTATAAATCGTTACCCTTTTGTACTAATTCCGGCACCGGCTTTAAAACTGACAGATACCACAGGGAGTGGTTTTCAAACAAGTCCGACTGAATGCATTCACGAAGATCGGTCTCTGCTAAGCAACCGTTCAAGACATTCACACAATGAGACCTATTATGCACCATCAAAATCTGATGTATGTTTGACAGTACAAAATCGGTGGAACTAATCTCGCGCTACGTAGCAGCCTTCTTTATTCTCGTTATGGCCCGCTGTAATAGCGCCACTAACTGCGCAAAGATTTTTCTCCGAGGTACAGCATTCATCCACGTCCCAATAATGCTTTCAAATTCTCGTGCCGCTTAATTTTCCTTCTCGCCCCACCCTCTCTTTCCACGGGCGACAAATACAACCGCGAACTAACAAACGTTCGTACCTAGTAAACATTATGACAACCGTTCCGTGCACGAAATTCGTCGCGAAGGGGGATTACAAGAAATAAAGCATGCTGGCGCCGCGATACGGCGCTGTGGCAATCAGGGTGGCATTAAATCCGCCCCCGTCCTTTAGCGTCTCGCAGGTAGAGCTGCTAAGGGTAAGGAAGAGGCGAAATGTGGCACGTTTTCAACGTTTTCGCGTTTTATGCGGGTACACGGACCGAATCACCGTCGAATTTGCAAAGACGTTCGAAGTGCTCCGGATTCGACGGTGCTTAACGTCTGTTTCTGTCCATAGTAATTTATTATTACGACTGGTGAAAGCGGGACGTATAATCTGTGTAAAGTTTTCTAATTTTCCGACCATTTTTGCCTTTAAATCTCTTTTTACCGTTACTGTTCTTCGCCGTACACTTTATTTCCAGCACTCATTTCTCTGTATAAGTTGAGGGTCGTAGCAATTGTGCATACCTTGTAGAGTAGTTTGAAAATATGTAGTGAAGTGACCTGCAGAGCGATATTGTTTAAGATACAAGTGGGCAAATATGTTTTTTGCCACTCATTATAGGGTGACATAGATTCCATATGCCTGCTACTCTGACACGTTCAGGCCCTTAACCTGTTAACTGGGGAAGTTAATTGAAAAGTTCCTCTACGTTAAACAAGACTGCATGGCGAAAGATTACATTAGAAATATTCGGATAATTCAGTTAAGGACAATAAATAGGTGAAACTACTGACACCAGAAATAATCAAAAATATTCTGTTCCCATTAAATTAATACACCAGAAACACTCTCGCCGCGATTCTTTCAAAGTTCATCGATTCGTTTCGAGACTGTGACCAGCACTTTTGGCACATTCTGTACGCATGGTTACCGCGGGCGAACACGGCGAACCCTTTAATTACGCTTTTATCTGATCCATGGCGTTATGATGTTGCAAGAGCTTCGAATCGGGATGCAGGACGCGCGTCGATGCGCGCAGAAGGACGGGAGGTCGCGACGCGCGCGTGCACCATGATGCCGCGATGATTCGAGATTGATCGATGCGTCGGGATCAAATAAGAAAACGCTGGATGGCGATAATGCGCGGAATAAAAGGGGTGATTTAGATCCTCGCCGAGATTATCGGCATTGAGGGGATTCTGGGATGAATACCGGTCTGAACAGATTTACCACGTGCTCCGAGGTAAGAGCTTTGCCTTGGTGGGTAACGAAGTTGTAGTTGTTCCGTCCAACACTCCAGTGTTATAGCGAACGACGAGGCAGCTGCTCTATCTGTGTTACAAATTAATGGATAGGATACATGCTGTGACGGTTGAGTGCTAACGAAAAACAGAGCTCATAGTACCGCGCAGTTGTTTACCGAAGAGCGTGATTACGTAAGGGTGTTGAAATGTAAGGAATGTCCCTATTGTAGTATTTAGAAAGATGAGTCATTTCCGAGAATTATTTTTGGGGAAATATCAGCTGAATCTTCTTCAAATTTTGCGAGCTTTTTATTAATTTTATTCGAGGATGCAAGTGCAGAGATATCTGATCCTCGGAAAAATTCCGTAAAATGTAAAATTTCGTCGAACAGATGGTTTAGTATTCAAAGCGTGAAAGACTTGGTGCACACCTTCTTGCTTATTAAACAAGTGGATTGCGTGAAATGCAAGCTGGCGGAACCTTCTTGAAATTACAATCGAAACACACGTCGATGTGCAACGACATAACGAGATGGACAATGCGAGGAGTTTTAATAACCAGGTGGATCTTTTCCTTTCAACACTCGTTCCTCTGATCTATTATTCTTCTTTGCTCATCTACGTGTACTCTAGAAGTTGTAACTCATGTGTTGCAATATCGCGTTCCTTGTCACGACGTAATCAACTTGAACTTTCCTGGCAAGTATCATCCAGCTACTAACTTCCGCTGTTCAAGGTACAGCTTTTTATTTTTCCACGTCTTTTTCCTTTATTGCTGTGCGCAACTTATTTCTCTGTTGACCGCCCTTAACGATCTACTTTCTAGAACCTTCACTTTCTACATCTCGATCACAGTTGCGAGTCATGCTCGCCTGCATCCAAGGAACACTCTTCACTCTTAATCTCGTAATTTTTGTTGACTCCATTAGCAACTATGCATACTTAACATTCGACATGGTAGTCACTGGATAAAGCAAGTAGAAAGTGTGGTGTCAAATACGTTTCAAATTGATTTGAAAGTATCCCAGGTCTGCCAGCTGATATCGTCAATAATGTTATAGCGTAGTTAGCATAATTATGGCGCAATATTTTAGCGTACCTATACGTATACTGTAGTCAGCTATAATGCTACTGGCATATTCATCAAATGTTTACGTTTTAACGTCTGAACACGTAGGTCTACGTGATTCTCGATTCACCCAGACTGTCACTGAATACGGATCGTGTAAATTTCCCATTGAACGAGATTTATTGAGCAACGAATAACGCAACTAAATTTTTAGGAAATTACTAAACATTAAGTGCTCTCCATAAATAAACAGTTACATTTTAATTTCATTTCATAAACATTTTATTCTAAACTAACGGTTTCTGATTCCTATGGTAGAATTAGGGTAATATGGAAATTTTGTGGATTAGCATGTGCAATATAAAATGTAGATAACATGATATATTACCTGAGAGTCATACAGTGTTACAAAGGATTAAGAACAATCTTTCTTTCCTTGCAGCACGTTGACGGACTTTAGATTTATGTAGGTAATCTGTCATGCATTTTACTATGAGGAATCAATTTACTGATAAACTATCAGAGGATGTCATTAAGGATGATCTTAAAGTCCTGATTTATATACAAAAGATTCAATCCGTGGAAAACCTATTTGATGTATCTTCACTGACATTTGTTGAGAAAGAATTGCAGCCTGTTTCAATTCACGCGGTCTGCCTGCACACTTTCACTGTGACAAGTTTTATGTAAGATGACATTCCCAAGAGAAGCAATATTAATACTACTCTCGACAGCAGTAATAGAAACGACGAGAACGGTAAATAAAGTTGTCTTATTCAACTAAAATTTCCCAGTCATCAAATAGGACCACACAATCTACGCATAACCGAATATATTGCTGATTACAGAATCTATTTAGCTTCCACTTTGCCACGCGTGATACATTGATTAATCGATAACAGTAGGCTCGATCGCTCGGTAAGATCGTATGGAAATCGTTGATTTCAGGCTCCTCGTCTCTAGAATTCCACACGACGCAGTGGCAGGAGGGGTCTTTACGAGGCATTACGAAGCTAATTCTCCCTGGGGCTCCGCGAATCCTTCGGTTCACGAGAAACATCTTTTCCCCCGTTTCTTTCCCTTGATCTGTGTTTTCTGAGCGTGGTAACGAGGACAAGTCGTTCCTCGTTAAAGGGAAAGCCTCGGGTGAAGAGGGGCCTTCGAGCAACCGGCGCGGCGCGGCGATCCCGTAGATATCCACGGCGAAAGGTTCTTCCTTTTGTTTCTACCCTTTTTCCTCCCCCGTTTCCACTCGTGCTCCTTCCTTGG
Organism: Andrena flavipes; assembly: GCA_963971345.1. Taxonomy (NCBI): domain Eukaryota; kingdom Metazoa; phylum Arthropoda; class Insecta; order Hymenoptera; family Andrenidae; genus Andrena; species Andrena flavipes. The sequence goes on from OZ020481.1 coordinate 1,253,904, forward strand.
CTCTCCCCTGACCTTTATTATGTTGATCCAGCGGATGTTGTCTACTTTACAAGTATATTGCGAGCCCTCTGTTCTCGCGGGCACGCGAGCACCAGCCCTCATCATGGATGTATACGCCATCGATAAGATACCGTCGACTTATGTGCTCATTTCAATACGAAAGCCCCGGCGATGCGCTGTAAAAGCAGCCACCGCACAAAGGTGATTCTAGCAATAATACGACTTTATACGATGGAGAAACTATAATGCCCGGAGAGCCTTTCAGTTGCAGATACGACTAACTCCGTTCCTTCAGAGGCTTTTCCTTTCTTCGGGAATGTTTCATGCCACGAGAATATTAGAACAAATGCAAATCTTCGTTTGCTTGTCCTTCTTGCCGAGAGATTATTGATTATTTTGGGTAACCTTGCAAAATAAAGATCGTTTAATCAGCGCACGGGCAGGTAAGGGTTGCGGTAGATGCGAAATAATTATAATGCTTTGGATCGAATCGAAGGGTGAAGCAGTGAGGGAGAATTTTAACGAGACTGGTGAAAGAAATACCGTGGGTAGTCATTTGTTCTAAAGGCTAACGGTGACCCAAGGCTTGACATTTTTAAACTGTAATTTACAATAAGGTGGTTATGAATAGCCAGATTGTGGTAGCTTCTCTTCGCATAATTTACTTGTTGCTGATTCTTGCGATCATTCAAGGAATAAACCCCCACCATCCTCTCTGTACTCTGTTTGCCGAATTAAAATCAAAATACACGACTCTATCAAACTAAAGTCTCCATCTAAAATCCTCCAACATTCATAAAAACGAATTTCCATCATCATAAATGGAGTTTCCACGAGAAACCTTGAGCTGTATCGCAAGCACATCGGGGCTACTAAAATTTATAGAAGCATGATGTTTGCCTGCATGGTTCTACGATATACGTACCCCTGGCATTCAATCACGCGCAGCAACTTGACGCGAAGATGCTTCCGTTCGATAAAAGCGATACAATTTCAACCGTTGGAATCGTATCGAGCCATCGAAACTCGTTACTATGCGCGGCATAAGGGCGCAGCATGGTCTCTTTCTTTTTTTGCCACCGACGGCGGACGATCTGCAAGCAGAGAGATTTAAAGGAAGAATGAGCCGCGTCACTTTCGTTCCCCGGGCCGCGAGTGATCTGCATAATACGTGGCCCGTCCATGGGTTCCCATGGCGCGGTGCAGGTGCAATACAGATGGGGGGACGGTTCGCGCGAACGCCCCGCGATATTCGCCGCACGCCCTGTCGTCCATTATCGTTGCTCGAACACGTTTCTCAGCCAACCATTGCATCGCCGCGGCATCTTTCATTTCGCCCTTAAATTCTCTGCCTGTCGCTGTCGACGAAAGAAATTGGGGGACAGAGATTCTGCCGTTCCGCGGCGAAATAAACGTGGACGAAGTAACGTAAGAAAGTTGCTCCGATCCGTTCTCGTTGGCGTGAAAATTCAATTGCATCGATTCGCCTGAGAATAGCGAGTTAAGATGATCGATGCGAGCGGGGCGAAAGTTCCGGTGCATTAAATGCTAAATTAAAAAACTTCCGCAACCGAAAGGGGGAAACTCGTAAAATTCCATTAGGGAGGGTCGTTTCTATGCCCCACTTGATTGCAGCCTAGAAGTTGCTGATACCGGGCGAAGAGTAATGGTCAGCGAAGGATATTTTCCTTCAGCGACGTTTCGAGTTACGCTGGTCGCGTGTTTCCTCTGTGCTTCGCCTGGATCGCGTAGGATGTACATACGCGACGGTGATGTCCCACGCGCGTCGCCACGAATCACGCTACTTTCTGTCCTTCTTTTTTTACGATATCCACGTGTCGTCCCGCGAACGAAATGAAAAAACTTCTCCTCTATTTCAGCAGCAACGCGCCATAACGGCAAGCAAGTTCGCCGCGGCTATTTCGGATAATTTGCCGGCGTTGAGAAGCGTTGTTACGGGGTGCGACGGGACGGCTAATGCGTCAGCCATTAATGCCCCCCGCATAAATTATGCTAACGTTATAAATAGCAACTCGCCTCCTTTCCCCACCCTTTAGCGCGGCGAATGTACACCTCAGATTTTCCGTATACCCCAGTCTCTAATCCCTGGAGATCTTTTTTTCCAGCAGGGAAGCAGCGAGGACGGTCAGCGGATGGAAAAACAAAATCGAGCATCCGGGAGGAGCGGAACGGTACGTAGGGAAAAAGGAGGATAACGGAAGGGTGAAGTGGCGCAGGGGGGATCGAGGAAGGGGAACGCGTGGTGGTACGAAGGAGGATAACAAGGAGAAGGGTGAAGAGCGAGACCCTCGCCGCGGAGGTAGCGGGAGAAGGACAAAATCTCGCTGGTACGTGGACGGAAGCTGGCTCTTCGGCAAGGTAATCGTAATAACTATTCTACTCTTGGCCACTTCACGGAGAAAGCGCCATCTACCGCGCGTAAACACCGACATAAATTTCCACATGGTCCTCCTTCACCCCCGTTTATGTTACACCCTGACCATCCCGAACCACCGTTAACTGTTACGGCACCGTCTACAGTTTCTCACCCTCCGTTTAGCCGTTTAGCGAGACGTACCCCACCCGTTCGACCGGAACAAACTTACGAACACCAACGGTTTTCCATTTGTCCGATCGATTTCGTTGATAACGGAGGACAATGCCGCGAGACCGCCGCCGTTAAACGATTAATAGCGGCACCCGCGATCCTGCAGCGCTGGGGGATTTTTCTGCGGGCGCGGGTGCGGCGTCTTGTTCCGCAGCAGATAGAAGCCTGCTCGGGGCATCCAGGACTAAGTTTTCTTTTATCCGTTCGAGGGAAAGGTATTATTGTGATACAGGGCGGGCTGGTACGAGAAGAAACGGAAGCCATTAGTCATGCGGATATCTGCGCGGAAGTCTAGTTTGTAGGTGCGAGGGGAGAGCGTGCCGTGGCAGGGATGAAGTATTCGGGGCCATTAATTAATCGGGAGTAATAAGAACAGGTCGAATGCGATTTCTGGACTCTGGTATTCTTGCTTAGAGGCTGGTGATTCTTTTGCTTGATGAAGATGAAGCGTAAGGGGAGAGTCACCGTAGATTACCACCGTGAGTAAGTTACGGCCATTCCATGATGAATCGATCACGTTTCGCACGCGACATTCGGGATTTTGGTGAAATAGCGAAAATATATAGTCCACGTGAAATTGGAGAGGGGGGTTAAGTGATCGTTTCGATAGTTTTCACTTTGTTTAAAAGATACAGGCCGTCAGATTTTCCAACTTTTGCGTACTTTCGTGAGAATCAGCTGTGTAAATGAATTTTTTTTCTTCAAACTTCCAATCGTATGGAGTTATACCAGCATACTACCAACCTAGTTCTTTTAATATTTTTCATACGAAAGTGATTCCATTCCCTGATGTGGAACCCGACAGGAAGCCAATCCAAATTACACGGATGATTGATAGTTCCAAGTATTCCGCGATCTATATCAGATCTACCAGCCGGAACTAGATGTATTACCTATTTACGGACTGCATCAAATAGTACCGCATCTTACTAATCACTTCAAGAAGAACCAAACGTTCGAAATTCCACGTACGAAACGAAACGTACTCTAATTAAAAATTAATTACCTACCCTTCGTTTAAATAATATCGCACAATGAAGTTAATACATCGAGTGTCACAGAGGAATTCGCAGCTTTCGGTAGAATTTTAAAAGCTGCTGAAAAAGCTAGATTGTAATATTTAATTATAGGAAAATTGAATTTGTGTTACACGTTTTAATTCCGGTTACTTTTCTCCTGGCATTTATTTCCTCTGATTCGCCAAGCTATCAGCTTTACTTTACTTTCAACAAACACCCAGCGACCCACGTGGCACTGAACCGACTAAATACGTTAACCCCAACACCGAAGACTAATCCGAAGGAAACGAAAGCAGGATGCATTCGTGCTTCCAGGAAACTTTAACCCTTCGAAATCTTTGAAGAATTCTTGAACGCCAGAAGAAATGTGCGTTCCAGTTCCTCGGGGGCAACAGTTTAAGCCGCAGCCGCGTTTGGAACCGAGTTTCGTCAGACTTGCTCGATTGCATGGCTCTCGAAATAGCCGAAGAAAGTTACCCTGTTAAAGACCGTCACCGTGTTCGTCATTTCTGGGGTAAACGTAAAAAGCAGGGCAGCCCGGCGTTCACGAGCTGGGAAACGATGTGACTGACAGGCTTCATGGTTTATTCGACAAGTCGGCGAACAGACCGAGGAAGCCTATAACATCGTATCCAACTTGTGCTTCGGGTTAACAGCCTGGGTGTTCGACGGTGTACCATGATGTATGACGCGGTGTCAGGTTCCGATCCTCTGGGAATGCCATGAAAGCGGGTTCTGTGCTCGATGTAAAATATCGTTGATCTGCTGTCTGTACTAGGTACCAGACACACTCTGACCGTTTCACGAGAAGATCGCGAGCGGTTGGAGCGTTTTCGAATCACCGCTCGAGTGTTGTTATCCCTGGCGGTCCGTAACGCGACTACCCTTCAAGGCTTTTTCATAGTCCTTCCTCGAATCCAGGCTTACGTGGATTATTTGTGCAGCGATGTTTTATGCCTTTGGAAGTTCAAAAGGAAGGTTACGTATTATATACTTGTGGGAGCGGACGATTGGACAGACGTGTTCCGAAAGCGTTAGTTCAGGCTTTGATCGCGTGTAGTATTCGTGAATGTAAACACAAGGGAGTTGGGGAACGTTGGTTCGCAGTCCTAGTGATTTTTAGCTACGAGCGCGATTCAATTACTTGTGAGTGGGGAAAGTGGTATGATGAAGTTTATTTTGGTACTTCGGGCAAATTGAAGCAGGCAATTTAGAACTGTTATTGGAACGCGGAGCGGAATTTTAGAGTTTTTGATTATAAGAGTTATACAGGAATGAGCTGAAACAGAGGTGAACAACTTTTATGGCATAAATTTGATATATTTTTATATCTTGTTATTTGTGCGTAATAAAGCCTGTAATTTCTGATAGTTCTTTCGTATAGCCATTGAGGGAGGTGTGGCAGGATTTTTTCTTTCAAATAACAACATTAATCATTGATCATTATGCGTACTCTGACAAGAATAAGCTGTGATTACTCTGTACACTGTTACCCGAGTTTAAGCTGAGGATTAAAACTTCGTCTTTAAGCTAATGGATCCCATTAAACGAATAATCATTGTCCATCAGTGGCATAACCGAACTGCCTCTCCCTTACAAGATTAATGGGGCCTAATATTGGTACATGTCCGTATCCCAGGACAAGGACACTGTTGCCGTTGTACACGCGTTTCTACAATTACGGGCCAATGATACCAGCCATTCTACATTCTCATCGGCGAGCGAATCGTACAGAATCTGCTGTAACATCGTCGAGATGCGTTTGCATCGAAATATGAAAAATGTATACCACCTCTGCAGAAAGCAGCAGACGTCGATCATGACTAGTTACATTGGGACAAGATTCGATTATACGAATATATATGACCTTCTACAAGTGATGAACTTATTTCTTCATAGCATTACTGGTTTAAATTCGTACTGGCGAGAAATCGCTCAGACTTCTGTATCATTAATAATCCAAAGCATACGATGTTAGACGTTCTTCGAAAGCTAACACACGGCTCAGAATCAGCATGCGTATAAGAATTGATAATCAGATATTTTAAGAAATCTTGACGTGTACCAACGATACATATCTTCGAGGTCATTTGTAATCATCTCGGTATATAGGTGCATCTGGTCCTCTTAGATCTTTCAAGCACCTGTTTCCTCTATTTGCAATATTTCTTATAATTCTAACCTTTTCACAGCGGAATAAAATGATAACTATTTGCATTCTCGATAAAAATACAAAATGCTTGCTTGACTCCGGTTCGTATTACACTGTGAAAGGGTTAACTCTTTTTGATCCCCTGTACGTCCTCTTCAAGCTAACTTCTATGTGCCACTAATGCCAGCAGCACCTTCAAAGTAAACAGTTACCCCTTTCCAGTATCTCCTATTAGTACCGTTATAGTTGTGGTTAATCGACTTTGCGGTACATGATATCACTGAAAGGATTGAAGACGAATACCTATTTGCACAACTGAATAAACAACAACGCATCGATCAGTCATTTACTCTTCTATCAGACATTTAACAAAAATTTTCGTTTCAATCTTTGACCCGGATGCATAATTATTCGTGTTTTTCTGGAAAGGGGGAAGCAATTTTCCAGTTGGACCGAAAATTGAAACCAAACACCGAGACCCGCGATTGGCAGATTAAAAACGCTAGTGAGGGAACGTACAGGTCGCTCTGATGCAGATAAATTATCTTCCATCCTGGGACACGCGGGCGAAACGCAGCGGTCGATGCATGAGATCGGTGTATGGTGTACACATCGATCGTAGCCTCCGATTATAATTCGATCCCCCCTGGACAGGTATCGAGATTTTTTAGACGTTTTAAACCCGACACCGTTCGATCCAAGATTCCGTGCTATTAGTTTTCATCGCGCTTTATGAGATTCAAAGGCGATCGACTTTTCTCACACAACGACGTGCCGGGGAATTAATTGTGTATTTGATATGCACGACGGGAAGGGGGAGAAAATGAAAGTTCTGGATGCAGGCGCGAGTATTTCCTTTTTATCAGTTTGTTCAGGGACGAATTTCCTACAAAAATATGAAGAGAGACACAGCAATAGCAATAATGCAAATAACAAGAAATGTAATCATAACCACGAGATTTCGAAATTAATAAGTATTTACAAAATCTAAGAGGGGAATGTGTTTAACCAAAGAATATGGAGCATGAAATTTGTTCGAAGAATTGAACTGGTTAAACGGCTTTGGAATTTCCGATATAGGTAATATTAAATTTAACCGTAATTGGTTCGTAACTGTGCTGCCTTCGAGTTATTACGTGTAAGGAAGTGTTGGACTTCTGACACGTTTTTCCATTATGAAATTAAAAAATTCCATTATAAACGGAAATTATAGTAATCTCCGTTCACCTCTTCCAAAAGTTAAAACCTGTTCACGAACGAGTACCTTGGGTATATTTTAGCCTGGACCCAGGTGAAACCATTAAATCATTATATCTTCAAAAGGAAAGCAACTCCAAAAGCTCCACTGATCAAAATTCAAATTAAGCTAAAAATTTTTTTAATAGCCAATGCAGCAAATTTTAATTCTCACCAATATTAAATTATGCATAGGTTCGCTATGCTCAACATACAATGTTTGATACATGTTTTATCCAGCAACTTCCGGAAGCACTCGATATAAAAAATGTAACGCAAGAAGAAAGAAATTATAATATTATCCTATAATATTATATATTATCCTAATTGTAAACTTCTCAGTGATGATTAACTACCCAAATGTACGGTATTTATTTTGGACAAAACGACTAAAGCAAAAGCCAACATGACTTTGACGTCATTAACTTAATCGTAAAGGGCGGAATGGAAAGTCGAGGAGCACCAAAGCTACAGCTTCGATTGCTGGATCGATCTGTTCGATTCTGGCTTGACGAAAAATCGCGTCTCGCTAGACGTTACGTCGGAAAATCTGTGAAAACAACGATACACACGTAACTAAGCCGGCAATGTTCTGGAACGTTCGCAGGGGATTTAGGGAAGGTACCTTCGGAGATACCTACTCGATGAGGATTAGGAAGTGATTTGCAGGCGATTCCCGATAGCGACGGAAACACGAAAGCCGGAATTTATCGCGATCGCAGAGAGTTCTCCTAGTCATGAAGTTTCGAGGGGTGTTATCTCGCGCGTGCACCGCCTATGCACGAACTATCAGTTTTCATGAACATGTTTATGACGCAAATAAGGGTCCCCCACCCCCTGTTGCAAATCGGAACATATGTTTCGTGATGCTCATTAACCTCGTTCCGACTACGACGGGCTTAAATTCGTAACGGACCGTTTAAAATTACACTGGGCCACGAAGTGAATTGTATTTTGTGTATCGAGCATACTTCCTTTCGAACGGGCTTTCAAGCGATAATGCTTATCCGTTGGATTACAAAGATTAATCGGCTATTTATTCGCGTCGGGTCGTTAGGTAGTTGTGTGCCGGACTTGGATTTTCCGAACAATTTTTCGAACAAAGTTATTTTAACGGGGATGTTTCGTTGTATGAAGGAATTTTCGGAGTCGTTTCGTTGCTTTTTCATTGCGACGTGTTGATTAGTGTACAAATGTGTCTCCGGTAGTTGTTCGAAGAAATTCATTAATGAAAAGAGAGGACATTATTATTCTTCGAAGGATCATTTGATGTTTGGATATAATATTACATGTCTAAGAGTCAATATGGTCCCATGAATGGTTGCAAAAGCAATGCTTCCAAAGACAAGATTACTTCTTTATCATGTGTACCTTTCGTAACAAAACACTGTCGTCCACAATGCCAGAATATTGAAGTTTTCAATTAGAAAATCCGTGTGTGGTCTGAGGTATTTGGTTAAAAATCAAACGATTGGAACTCTCCTCTCTGCATATTTTACAGCTTCTAATCTTCTCGACGAAAGACACTCTAAGTTATCCAATCTTAAAACATGGATATCAACTAATTCACACGTTATTGTGGAACGAGAGAATTATGGCCAACGTTGGCCCATAAAACGAATAGTAATTTCACAACCCGTTAGTATCGAACGAGTCCAGGATGGCCGGTCAGGTACGTCTTACATAAGGCAGCAATTTTCGAGAATTGCCGTTCCCCGGGTCCTCGCGTTTGAGGGGCTCTAATAAAAGCGGACCGCCACGAGAGTGATTCATTCTGAATGCGCAATGTTCGGGGTATATTGCCACCTTTATGAAAACTGAAGGACCGGGGTGTCCTCTAACCCATTGCGCTTCGACTCATCCTTCCGTCCATCGAGCAGAAATATTTTCACAATGCTAAACTTATTAAATACAAAACCCAGGAATAAGAAATAAAAGACTATGTATCTACCTATAAATAGGGTTTTATCTCCAAAACCCTTCCTCGATTAAAATAAAAGAAAAACGAAGTTGCATAGGTCGCATTTAAATCCTCCAAACTACAAATTCTTCCATTCCTCGTACCTTTAACGAAATCGCTGTACAGAGTTAGCTGACACTTTGCCATGACTGTGAGCACAGTAGAAGTGCAAAGGGTTAACATTATCCAAGCAGCTCGTGGCTGGCCAAAAGCCCTGCGCCCTACGCCCACGCACGACGCCGCGCGGCACCCTGGACCGCAGAGATTATGGCGACTCATTAGCCGTACCAGTAAATCATAGTGATCTCTGCGCGCGGTGTGCGTGGCCAGGAGAAAGCTGGAGAAAGAGAAGAAGCACGGCCGGGCCGTACGAGGCAGTGAGAAAGTAAAGGTGCTCGCAGGGCCAAGCGATAGGGACAGAGCGTCGCCCTAGACAGAGACCGACAGAGCGAGCGTGCCCGACGAAGGCCGAGTCGACTCGAGGATAGCCGAGGCGACTCGCGGCGGTCCTTCGCGGTACTGAATGGTTTCAGTACCGAGCCGCTACGGGTTAGGTCTCGACGTGGCTCTTTCACGTGGGGAGGTTTCGTCGTCGGTTAGCTCGTCGACCGTGATCCCGATGCTCCGAGTGATCTATGAATGAAAATCGCATTGGGAAAGTTTTTCCTACTTTGCAACCCACCACGTTCGCGGCAAGTCTCCGTCGATCGATGATCCATCCAGGCCCAGGCCGGTGAATCGCTAGAGTGAGCAAAAGTGACAGAGGACCCTCCGTTCTTGGGGGTTGTTCGCCGGTACGCGAGTGAATACGTCGTGGTGACTGTAGCTTTCTTCCGTCGTCGAAGACACCGCGGTGATGCATCCTTCCGTGTAACGGTCCCGTGGCGAGCTCACACGTGTTTGCCTCCTTGGTGCACGCGAATACGGTCCAGCCGCGGCCCCCCTGTTAACTCGATCCGGAGAGGGATGGTGCTCCGTGTCGTCGAATGATTTACAAGGATGTGCATGCGTCTTCTCGCCGTTCATGCTGGCCAGCAAAGTAATCATGGCGCCGGACATTCGTGGGCTGAATTTCGCCGGCTGATCAGTGAACGGAGGATTTGACCGGTACATCGCTTGCCCCCGAAACGGGCAGTAAGTTCGATACAGTTTTTTTATTGAGAAACGTCGGTGGGTCGACGTAGCCGCACCTAGGGTGTTGTTTACGAACGACGCTCCTCAGAAGTCAATGTTTCCGTGCACGCACCACGGGGTACACTGGTGGAGCTGAAGGTGTCCTTTCAGTCCTGCGCTGGTCTCGCTCCGACGCGGACCGCCCGACACGTGTCCCCGAGGGTGCGTTACAAATTAGCGGTTCCTCCTCGGCTGGTGTTTTCACGAAACACCACTTGGATCGATATCGATAATCGTAAACCCAGAACTGTGAAGCACGATCGTTGACGGACTCGTAAGGAACGGCTGATACCTCTGTTCTCCCAGTTTCCAGTTTCTATAACAACTACTCCTAAAGACAGTACCGACAGTATTCACCTCGTGGTACTACACCACGCGATCTACTATTCTCCAAACGATGTTCAAGCAAAAAGCCAAGGAGCTTTTACGCACCGTTCTATCCAGTCGGTAAAGATTCTCCATTAAGAATCACGCGGGAGGATTGAGCAGTCAGATTCGTCCGGTCCGATTAATCCAGGACGGGGGTAGGGGATTAATCGAGACACTGTCGGGGGTCCTCTCAGCGGGCGTTGCAATTAGAAAGAGCCTATAGAGGCAGCTTGCTGTGGAAAGAAGCAGCCTGGCCGCTCGGAAGACGATCGCCGTTGAATGGACTGGAAGCAGGCGAAGCGATCTGGTGGCAAGTGGTCGTGACTGAAAGAAGAACGGCGGCAGCGTCGTGGAGGGTACAAATGATGTTGACGACGGCGGCGCAATGCAGTACCAGAAGCAACATCGTCGCCGGCGACAACAACGAGTGCACAGGCAGCAGCAACAGCGGCTGCAATTAGTGCTGGTTCAGAACGGTCGCGAGGCTAGGTAACCGCTGAAAAGGGCGAGGGAGGCGTGTGTGGGGTTCAGGTCGCTCGGGGGGTGGGCGGGGTGGGTGGAGGGTGGCAGGATCGAGGGTGTGTGCTGTGCGCGAAAGGGAGACAAAATGTGGTGGAGGTGCCGGTGGAGTGTCGCGACTACAACCACGGTGTTCGTGCTGGGGATTGCCACCACGGTGTACTCGCAGCTGGAGATATCTGATCTGGATAAGCCAAGTGAGTCGTACACGGTTATTATTATTTATACAGGATCCCTGTCTGACGGGGGCGGGGGGTGGGGGGGGGGAGGGAAGGGAGTTAATGGGCGCCGCTGGCCGCTGGGAATTTTTACGGGAACTCCCGATGAAAAACGCCCCGGGAAAGATAAGGGCGACCAGCCTGACGCTTAATTTATTTGGATGGCTTCGGTGACCATCGTTGCCAATGAAAAAGTGGCTTTGCACTTATGTTTCGCGTGGGACCGAGTGACGTTTATTGTTCGCACTTGGAATTTGGCAACGACTTGGGGGGAATGCGTCTTATACGTGGGCAGATGCGTTACTCGATGCTCGGCGTTGTGGGAAATGTGAACAGATGGTGAGAGCTGCTTAGATTTAATTGTTCTTTGATCCTTGGTCAACGCTGAGGGAAATGTTATGCTTGTTTCAAAGATTCGAGGAAAATGAGAATAATAGTCTTCTAGCATTTCTTCTGCTCATGCTTGCCTCGCTTCACCCATCGTTTCGACTTCCGAACGGATTCACCGTATATCGTGCATCGATGGATTTACTGTCAGAACTAAAAACTAAGAACGCATTTCCGTATTGGTGCTTTTATGCAGTGAAACGTAACGCCTTTTACCTTCCTCTTTGTTCCGTCACTAGTTGGTACACGCCTGTTTGATAGAAACTTCGATTGACATCGTATTTGCATCTACTAACTTTAGACTCAAATACTGGGGAACGAAGGTATTGCTTGAAATAGTTAGAGGACGTCTAATGCTTAACGTCGGATATATCCGACGTCCGTGGAATGATCCCAAATAGCCGAACGTCCGTTATATCCGCTCGTCCGCAAAACGGTTCAAAATGCCTAGCGTCGGATATATTCGACGTCCATGGGACGATTCCAAAATATATATATATATATTTGGACTGGAAGCTATATATATATATGCCTTTTGAAGGGGTTGTAAGACGCTCGCTCCAGGACAGTTCTGGGGTAAGGCCTGAGCGGTCAATCACAGTTCACATACCAGAAGGCAGAGCCTCCCCCACTCCGTAGCCAGATCCTCCAGGAACAGAGTCCCTATTCTTTCGCAATTTGGAAGGAAATTGGGTAAGGGTTAAGATAGAAAAAAATGGCTTGAGGCGACGTTAAAAATCATTACTTCGTTTTCATATAGCGAATTAGCAATAATTCATATGTGAATTGTTATATTGAATTAATTTTGAAATTGCCTCGATTCCTTTGAATTAAAATATCCCATGATATTTCGCGGAAAGGGCGACAGACACTTGTTAGCCTAGGGGTGTCAAATCTGAATATCCGCCCCTGGATATATGTCTTCAGAATCTGATAACAATTCGTTCTCTGAACACAAGACCCTTCAATTACCGATTGTACCTTGAATTTAGACGTTAGCAAATCCCATGTAGATCTTAGCACACGCTCTCAGGTGTGTAAAAGTAAGGTCGCCGCGTTATGAAACCACTTCGCAAGGCGACATTCCAGTGGGAAACATTAGCAGTTTCTTTTATTGAAACGAATATCGCGTTGCGTGCACTGTGGGATACTCAAGTCGTTTTTCAATCGACGGACGCGTCTTTTTGTGCGTAAGGGCAAGTCGGAGCTCCGGCACGGAATATTAATACGCATTATGCAATAAAATCGCGAGGATGCGCGTGCATTTTTGCATGAGCAGAGTCATGGGAAAAATCGCAGCGGCAATCGTTTCTTGGATTTTCTTGGAAATTCCTGACGGGTTCGTGATTGCCATCGCCGTGGAAAAGTCATGCGAACATTGCGGCAAGGATGAAAAAAAGTCCACCGCGGCACAAACGTGCAGAGTATTCGTAGACGTTGAAAACTTCTGTGTTTATACCTGAAGAACTTAATGGAAAGATGATATTGGATAAGTGATTTAGATACAATTATTTTATTTAACACTTGATGAATTAGGTTGACGTAATTTGACGAGGAAGTTAATTATTCTGAATGGAATATTAACACGTTCCTCTGATCGACGATATTGAGGGGAAACGAAAGTTTCATTCGAAGGACAAGTGTATTTTCTAATTCAATGTTGCAATAGGTTAGAATGGCGGAGAGGAAGCAGAAATAACGAAATATTTTGTGAAACTGTTATATCTCAATAATTGAATATTGCAGTTCTCTTTTTTCGTCCCTTTTCGAGGTCCTATCGAAAACCTGAAATTCTACACTGGCATGAAACATGTTAAACCACTTTTAAGTTTCGAATGTATATAATAATTTTCGATAAAACTGTTAGCTCGAGCAAATAAACTACTGTATAAATACGTGAAAATAGAATTTCCCGAAATAATATAATTTATTATTGTAACGATTACTTATAAATATGTATATTACATAGAAATAATGCTCAATTCTGATTGACTAAGAAATTAGAATTATTTAGAAGCAATTTATAGACTCATCTCTAAATTTCTATAAAAATATCAGGGACCCTAATTATTTAAAAGTAAATATGATTTTTGGAGCGAATGATTTCTCTCCTATTTCATCAAACTATCCTTATTCGCTCTGTGAGACTACTTAACCCTAGTGGCCAACATTTTCTCATACCTTTACCAGTAAAGAAACAAATTAAGCGTTCAGATTCTGGCGAACCACGCTGTACAGTTTAAATGAATCTAATCTGTTCTATTCGACCACGCCTGCCGGTCACTAAACCACCAAGTTACTACGCGCAATCGTTGCAGTAAAAGTTTAGCAGTAAGTAGATACTATCACTTACCTCAGTATTTATATCTTTATTTTCCTTGTTATTTTTCTCCATTCATCCTCAAGAAGAGTTTACAAGTCATGAGAAAAGTTTAAAGTAATGGCTAGATAACAAGTAAAAGTCTGAAAGAAAGCTGCTCGTAAAGAATATGGATCACTGGTAACTGTTCTAAGTAAATAACTCATAATTGCGCTTTTCAAAATATCAATATGCAAACCCCAAGAAAACGGCAAAGCCGATACTTTAAGTTTTCTTCGATAAGCATTGCAATTGCAGTTTGCGCGTTTCACATTAAATTAAGTTAAGTTACACTGAATTTTGGTGGTCGTATCGAATATTTTTATTTAGTAATTCCCCCGATTTCTTTTGAGAAATCGTCTACGTACCTAACGCACCTCTCCATCAATATTCCGTACCGTCTGGACATTAATATTGTTTTAATATCCGACTTAATTGAGTTTGAATGTTCTATTCATGGGAGGGTAGGGCGCGAAAGATCGGAGAGGAATTTCTAATTCAACAGAATACTTGGTCGTTTGTTGAACGTAATGGAGTCGGGACTCCTTTGTCCTGCGAAATTAATATTAAAAGCCCGCAATCCGTACGTAGAAGTAATAAAAATGTAGAGCGAAAGCCTCCGTATCGATTCAGCCGCGCCGCATGGAAGGCTAACTTGAAGGAACGAAATGACAGTTAAACTAGTTTAATTAAACCGCTGCTCTAAGCCCCCCTTTTGAATTTATGGCCGAATGACAAAGAGAAAGAAATTCTCTGTGCACGGGGAGAGGCAGAGAGGGAGCAAAAAAATTGGAATTTCAATAGGAAAGTTCGGCTTACCTTCTGACTGGGCCATAAGTCGGAAAATAATGTGGTACAGACTTTGAAACTTTCGAAACTTCGTTGTGAAAGTTCTCTATTTATTAAAACGGCCCCCCCCCTTCCCCCGTTTCGTTTATTAGCCCATTTCTTTTTGTATTTTTCACCAACACGTCGATACATTGTAAACTTTCGCCAATAAGTTTTTAGTACTGCCAATAAGTTTTTAGTTAAGATCATTTGTTATCCATGCTTGAATAGGTAACTGTGTACAGTTGAACCTCCAGTATCCCAATACCTATCATACGACGTTCTCCTATTCGATGTAGTACTTCGATCCTATAACGATCAGAATCATTACCATTCGCGCAACTTTAGGATGAAATTAACACCTTAAATCTAAAGACATCAGAATGGAAACGAGTAGTATTAACTATTGGAACGGAACAGGAGATACTTGAAAAGCTACGAATAACTTTTCTATCGAGAGTCACCATTAGGTATCTATATATTTTACTACTTTTGTATTTCACACGTATCAAAAGTGTGAACCAGATGATTTTTCTTTCAACAGAGGCGAAAATAACCTAGATATACTTTCGCACTTTAGACTCAAGGGTAATAGTTTATTCTCTTTTTGCTCATTACTGTAACTCCCCCCGTTCTGGGATCAGCTCCTTGTCATCCTTTTGTTTCAAACGCGGGGCGGCTGAAGTTCTTTTTGGTTGTTACTCTTCAAGACTCTGCATTCCTTCCCGTGAATTTCACAGTTTGTTACACGGTCTTATTATTGTTATCCTCGTTACTGCTCGACTTCTTCCCAACTGCCTGTTTTAGTTATCCTCTGTTCCTTCTATCCCAAGATTTATCAAAATTATCCCTCGCAGCAAACATCGTCTTACAACTACTTGCTAGTAGTCGTAACGGGGTAAATATTATTCGTTACTCGGTGGATAAATTTAGAAGGGAACGCCCACCGACATCCGGTAATTGTCGCGTAGCTTCAATGACAGTACCAACAAGGAAATAAAATTCGAGCGTTGCAGCACCGGCTCCGCGCGAAGAATCGCGGGCAAATATTGCCCGGGGCAAATTAATACAACAACCTTTCGGTCGCGCCCGAAAACGGTTTAATTGCGATCGAAATTGCCTGTTCCAGTTACAAAACTGCCCTGGGACCGTGTGATCGAGCGCTATCCCTGCGCTGCCAGCCGGGGTTTGTACAACATTCGTTTCAACAGGTGCTGGCACAGGGATGAAAGACAGGAAACGGACGGTTTTTCATGCGTGTGCTCCTCTAATTAATAGTTTTTGCGTCGGTTCGCGTCCGCGGACCCCGACAATATCCAGCCGGGTGCTGGTGTTTTACGAAACACCACGATGTTTCATTTTCTTCAGCACGGCGTGGGATAATTAATGGCTGCGGCGCTCGTCAATTATTCGAGTATTTGCCGCGATTACAGGTATCGTAATATTGGGTGCGCGCTGTAAAGACCCGTTGGGAACCAAGGCTACCGAGGTTTTACGGGTTTTTGCGATGATCCGACAGAAATTGTACCGTTAGGACACACGGCGACTTATGCCTGAGATTCGTTTTTAAACGCCTCGGATTAACAGGAGACTCTACTAATTTTTCTCCACCGTTGGGTGCCTCGTACGTTCGTGTTTTATGTCAGGGAATAACTTGCTGTCTGATTTATGAAGATTGTAAAAGAATTTCAAAGGTAATATATAACTGCCACTGAACTGTGCTTTAATTTGTCTAGTAGATAGTAATTCTTGCTAAAGAGTTCGGTTAAGTAGGGATCCGTGGGAAGACGATTCGTTAACTGGTTCACGTAGCTTTCTCTTAGTTCTTTAGGTAGCAACGGCGATCGTTCGATTCATTTCCATTAATGCTCGTTTCACGGCGAATGAGCCCTCAGTGCGCGATATTTTCCCGCGATTTTCATGGATATTCACCCTTTTTAGCCCCGAGCTTTTACTGCGGTATATGCACAGTAGCCTCTATTCGGGAAACGGTGTATCTTGTGAAACCGCGCGGTAGCCGCCTGAACGCCTCCATTCAGGTCCATCTAATTTCGAAAACCACGGAGAGAAAACGTGCCTGTGGTTCCTTTGCCATTGGTTAATGGCTTGAACGGCCTAAATGGAGAATTAAAAGCGCAGGTGCTTTAGGGTCTTCTATCGCGAAACGTGGTACTTTGGTTTTTCCCGCAACTTTTCTGCCAGACACAATCGCTGGGTGAAAACCCTGAATGACACTTTCACTTGCACGAACTTAGGATTACAACTATTTGTGGTCGTCATTTAAATATTCGTGTTTCGCGAGATAGAGCTTCGGTGTAAGTGACTACTTTCGCACTCATGTGTCAAATTACACGCCAAGTGACGTTCGTGTCGAATATTTCGTGCTTACAATTCGATTTCAATTCAAAGTATTCGAACAGAAATTCTTTGCGCCACTCGCAATCAGACTGCCCAAACGACGACTACTCAAGTACATTTTCTTCTCCAAGTCTGGTAGTTCGAAAACAGTTTTCATCGTACCCCTCCCCCTCTGCAGCTGGGCAATAAACGTTGCCCTGTACCTACCGTTCACGAAAGTGGACGCTCGCTCGAGGTATTCGCCCAAGCAGCCAAAGAGGCGACGACACTCGAGGACGGCAGTTTCAGCATCGCGCGGCGACCACTGATGGTAATTAATTTTTTGCGTGCGACTCTCGGAAGCAGAAGAACCGCGGAATGACCACGGAATCGGCCTAATGGGCGGCCATTTGTCATTCCACGAAGGGCGGAAGCCAGCAGCGGTGAACAGCGGGGAGAGCCTCTCGCACGTCCCCGACGAAGACGATAATTTGCACGCGACCCCGTCCACCTTTCGTACACACACCCTCCGCCCTTGGTGTACGACTTAATGGAAACACGGGTAAAGTTGTTCCAGGACCGTGAATCGGGGGCGAGCCGCAAAGTGACGCGGGCTCTTTCACTACGCGAGCACGCGGGATTTTGAGACATTTTTATCTGCGATCTACTGGCGAGGTTGGCTCAATTAGACGTTGTCGTTGATTACGTTAGATCGAGAACGAGGGAGCTAAATTGGGGATGTGTTTGTGGTCTGACCCCACGACTTACGTGATTTCTGGTGCTTCTCGCGCCTTGGCGTGGATGTATAAGTTCGTATCTTTGTTTCACGCGGCTGATGATTTCAGTTGCAAGTCAGAATTATGGTGCTTGATTTTTAATAGAGGTATGAGAATTCTGCGACAGAGATTGATGAAGGAGGGAAGTACAGCGATCGGAATTTGAAAGAATGCTCCTCGTATTTTTAGTAGACGCGATGAAAGTAGATTACTTTTGTAATTGGAGAAGATTTAGTGGTTTATATGTATATTAGAAATTCGAAGAATCTTCGTTCAGATCAAGCTCATATTCATCGAGTTAAATAACTACCGCAGGTAAAAACTCGCCACATTCTTGATTAGGGAGATCTGATCTCTGCCCCTGTCAGAAACGTTTGAAACAGTTTATAAGTACAAGCACCGTTAACATATTTCCTACAGCAGAAAGGTGATAACCTGAACGACACAAAGAGCGCAGATTAGTACTATGTATTTATACGGTCTTTACACGCTACTTGCACTCAGCGCAAGGTGCATACGTTTCCACTAATGGTATACCTGCTAATGAAAACACGAGCGAGACTTGTCCCGCGATTGAAGAACGCTAATCGGTCCTCGTTTAAACGGAACACGCGTAAGTACTCCATTGTCCACCGTGTGCTGCGCGAGCTCGACAGAGGATTTTTAAAAAACATCGACTTGTTTTTTCGTAATTTGTACACGACCCAATCGTGGCGGTTACGATTGAAACAGGAAATTCGACGCGACAAAAGCGGAAATAAAAGTGTTGTCCACGCTGCACGGGTAACTTGGTCGATGTAATCCGTTTGATGTACGCTTTTATGAAAATAGTGGGGCCATTCCAGAACGGTAAAACGGTGAGTGGGTGGTCAAGTGACATAGCGTGTTGTGTTTATCGAACGGCGCGGCGTGCGTCCCATATATGTAGTGGGCTCTTAATTTGAATATGCCCGTAAGTGGAGTGAACCATTAAAATTTCTCTCGTCACGAATTAGAGTTCTTGCCCCCAGGAGGCCAATGGGACGATGGGGACGTTGCGCGGTAAGAGGCGATGTCGTGCTGGGCTAATGTTGCCGCATCGTGTATGAAATTTTGGAATTGGGCTGCCTCTCGATCGAACCTTCACTTTCGATTGTTCGTCGAATCGAGCCATGGTGCACGTTATTAGTAAAATCACCAACAGTTTTCAGCGCGTATATATCAAGAGTAAAGCCTAGTGAATTCCATCGACTTTAATTGATCGACAGTTTAATCGATGTTGTAAAAGGTACGGACTTACGCGGGAGCATGTATATTTGTTGATTGCTCGTCAGACCGATAAATTACTTAAAGGATGGTACACGATTTACGGTAAACAGTTTAGTAACGTTAAAAGATACGATATAGTGTGCGGTACGCTATCTGTTTCTGATTTTTTCATTTAACTACCTAAAGAGGAAACTCACTTCGTCTTCCATTCCCATGTGATGTAAAAAATTAGAAGAGGGAGATGTATCGATTAGCAATGTCTGTTTTACAATGAACTTTTCGAATGATAAATCATGCATCAGTAACATGCACTGTATCTGCTTCAATTATTTATCAGTTTGAAAAATAAATCATGATAGAAACCTCCGCCCATTCTACGAGATACATCACTATTTAATAAATTAAATCAGTCCACTTCAATTATAAACGAACATCGAACGAATGACAGACACGCGTTATAAATATCTAATTAGTCGAACGCAACATGACACGATTGTCATGAACGTTTAATCTACAATCCATCGTCGAATATCTACGATCCTTTGCTTTCGTAATTCGCCGTGCAGTTTATCCTATTATGCCACGGTTTGTGTACCAAAATGGCGGACAAATTACGGGAATCGCGGCAATCGTACGTGATTCCCGTTTCCCGCGGTGTACGTTATGAATGTCCGTTTCGACGTTCGACACTGTCAAGAATCCAGATATATCCCGCATTATTATAATTCATTACGCGCCGCACAATTATGTCGGGCGCGTTTCGTGTTTCGCATATCTCGCGGGTGTTTCGCGGGTGACGGCGAAAATTGCGGAATATCGCGCCCACGGGTATCGTTCCGCAAAACTGCGATATAGGTAACAAGTGGATCCACTTTCACACACCGATACCGCAGCCAGCTTAACTCGCGGCCCCAACTGTATGGAATTTTTATGAATTTCCTCTCCGTACGCTGTGGAAAATCGAACGCACTCCATTTACGTCGTACAGATTGGGTCCGCATATCACTTTGTCGCTTGGTACTTCAGGGTAGATGCACCATTTCCGGCCACTTTAAGGTATTCTACCAGTTTTGGCCACTTCTTAAAAAATATAATATTTTTCCGTTTAAGCGATAAATCTAACCTTATATTTCGGGCGGTATATTAAACAAAATATTTATGATGCGAAATTCTCCACAGAATAATGATCTGCGAGCAATTTAAAAATAAAATATTACCCTATATATCTGCTGTTCTCAGGAGTGGGTGGGTTTAGAATTGAAACTTAGAAACCTAATAATTGCGCCTTACATGATGTGGATATGAAAGTATTCAGGAATTAATTAAGTAGTAGGTATGAATTAAGAAAAATTGTTAACGAAACAACTCTCGATATCCCCGAGTTTATTTTGTTTTATACTTCAGATTTTGCTATTGCGATTTTCCCCCGAAAATAACTAGATTTAAAAAATATTTGAAATTGAGACTGCTCCAGAATGACAGTAGCTTGTTCTATCGTCATTACAACGTCAATTCCCATGTTAACAAAATATTCATAATTAGTATATTGAATTAATTCCCATTAGATGAGCGTTTTAACACCGCTCTTGATCCCTCGATATCAAAGCGTTGTATTAGGTACTAGTGACCCAACAAACGCGATTACATTAAACTTTAATTACATCCATCTATCCCAATCTGGTTATCAGATCAACAGTCAAAGCGATATAACTGCTGCAACGTGTCCGCGAAATCCCCTTAGGAGGGTTCAACGACTCCCAAATCGTGTGCAATAGCCCCGACTAATATTTAAAAGCCGATCTCGAGCATCCCTCTGAACAAACAAGTCTCTCGTTCCGTTCGTTACTCCCGTTTAACGGTAATTCGTTCTCAGCAGCGTACAATCGATAGCACTTGCCTCCCTCTATGCCTGGCGATTCGATTTGCTCGCGGAATTCCATTTCGCTTATTGGGGGGAACGGGATAAGAACAGAAGTTGCGTAAAAATTCTCCCTGGAAGCTCCCCCAGCGGCGGGTAAGTTGGATTTATTCGGCGAAACGCGAACTTCTCGAGGGTGGTTGGGAAAGCGTAGCTCCTGGCTTAATCAATAACGCTATACCTCCACGCATATATCTCGGGACTTAGCCTAGCGCAACATTACATTCCAGTAATCAGCCGGGCAGCCCGCGAGCCTCTAGCCCCTACGGAAATATCCGCTCGCAGCAACACTGTGTTTTAGCATATTAAATGCAATAACCAGCCGCCATTACCTATTCGCCCGCACCTCCGTGCGCGGCCATTCGATTTTCTGCAGGCGATGCCGAGGAAATTCTGCAAGTTACCGGTTAATTCGTACAGAAACTATTATCATAGCCGCGCACACATCCGCCAGGCTCGCTGGAGCGGTGGCTAACAAGTCTCTGGGCGGCGGTACACGGCGGCTGATGGTGAGCGCCGTGGATGCGCGGGGGTGGCTGCGACAGGGTGAATTGTCTCGAGTTCGAACGATTCGACGAAATGGCTGCCGGCTACTCCTAACGATATATCCGGGGACAGGTTGCACGTACCTGTTCGCGTACCTCAGCTTACCGCAGATTACCGGTAATCCCTCGGGTTCCGGTAACAGTTACACGCTTTCAACGAGACGGAGAAGTTTGACCGAGCCGGACTGCCGCGCCGCGGATTTCCCCTTTCGTAAAGGCGAATTTACACGGCTCGCTGTGGTTCAACAATGCGGCTGCTTCAACAAAATTGAAACAATGACACTGAGAGGCGAGCAAACGCACATTCCGATGAAATTCACCGAGCTGGAATATTTAAGTCAAATAGAAGTCACTTCGCCGCGTTCTGCCCTAATACTCTGTGTTTCAATATTGCAAACACATTCGTGGCTTTTGTAGAAATCAAGAAATAATGGAGTCTGTTGTAAAATCAAGAAGTACTACTACAATTTATTTATAATATTCTTATCTGTAACTTTTGTGGCAGAAAACTGGGAACCCTGTTTACGAACGATACATCGACGGGGAATTTGTAATATTGTCTTCCACTGGTTGTAGCGCAATGTTTGCTTCTTTATTTAGGATAAAGAGTTCTCAGGAGGTGTTGAACGATGTGATTTTTATTTTCAAAATCGGATGAGAATTTTTGCCAAATTGGTACCGAATTAGTACCTACCTCCAGGGCTTGGGGTTTATTTCATAGGTCTGTTTCATGATTATTCCCCAAGAACGTAACCTCGAGGCTCTAGATCCCAGGGTATTTGAGATAGCACCAGTGCTGAGACCTCGCAAGAGATTCGACTAGGAGTGTTCTGTGAACGTGACAATCCCATCGAGGCTAAATAGGGGATGAGGACGTATGGGAATTGGGTTTCGGCCAAGGAAATTTCTCTGTCTCTCTCTTGGTAGAGGTGCGTAAGGGTTGGGATTCCCCTTTGACTCCCAAGTCAGGCTGAAGTTCAATGAACGTGGATGGCAGTCGTCAGCTTTCACTTGATTGCCCCGATAATTGCAATTAGACTCTCGCGGACAGTGGTAATACCCTGAAAGTACTTGCGCAGGTCCTCGGCATGTTATAATACGCTGTGACATTTGCACCCCTGTCACCAAAACCACACAGAGTGGAGCCTTGTTACTCTGGGCAACTTAGGTTCAACTTAGGTATTTTAATAATGCGAACTTGTGCTTTTAAGAAATTCGTCAACACTTCCAGTGGTTACTGTGAAATACAGTCTCTGATTGCACCAGAATAAATTAGTCCAGAAACTTTCGATGCATACCGTGCGTTATAAGCGAGCGAATGCACCCCTAATGACGATGTTGTTGCACCCTGTGTTGTTGGCCATAGGCACGGGCCTCGGGGATGGGAAGTCAACGGTTGAAGATTTCGTGGAGCGCCTGGGGATTCTTGGAGCGTCCCAATTATCCGATTAAACTGTTCGCCACTTGACGAGCAACGAACGGTTAACGGGGTTACTTCGTTTTGCTCGGGTTTCGTGTAGAATTACCCGTGGCGTGGTGTAAATGAGCGGCAGACAGGGCTGGTGAATCGGTTGCCAGCGGATTAGAGTACAAGGGCTGCCAGCGGAAGCCTCGTATTTCCAGGTAATGGCAGATAACCCAGATCGAAATCCCTTCGTGATATTTTTAGGCGATATACCTAAGGGGTCTGCGATTCCGTGAAGTGATTCGCTCGTCGATAGGTTGTATCTTCGCGTGTATCTCCGATGCAGGAATTTTTAAGGAGCCACGGTTGCGTGATGTCTGGCAGTTGGTCCGAGTTTTATCGCTGTATTCGATATGCCTCGAAGTGCGATAAAGAAATCTCGACGGCGCTAATAAAGAAAATTCGTAAGTACGGTGTACGAGACCGAGCTACTGAGTTGATTTATATCGACGGAGGCTGTTGGAGTGGGAAATGCAAGGATTCTTCGGAATATTACTATTGGCATCTACTTAACATCCATTAAAAAGGGAAAGCAGCGTATACTTGAATTTCTCAAATGATTAACACACGTGTACTAACACAGTTCAGCCACTGGAAACTCCTAACGATACATCGTCGGTCGAATTGATCCCCACGCGTTCGAGGCGTTCGTGTATTTCACGGTGACGCCGGAAAACGTCGTTGCATGACTGTTTAGAAAAACCAGACAGAGGCAGGGGAACGTTCACCAAGCAGGGTGACTTTTTCCTTTGATAGATGAGCGTTCCAGGTGACGCGTAACAACGGCGTTAACGCATCCTCCGTAACTCGAATGAAAAGAATCCGAGAGACGCGACATCCATTAATTTATCATAGAACAAAGTGGGCATTGATGCGCAACGGTCAAGGATCCTCGTTAATCCGTGTCAACAGGATTAAACGCGCCAGGATATCGCAGGACGAAAAAGAAAACTGTAGGAAACTGAAGAAAAATGCGCGCGAGCGGTGGGGAGGGGAGAGGGGAGAGGGGGGGGGGGTGAAAAGATACTCGCTGGGTTTTTCTGCTCGCTACCCGTGTCACATTCTTTTTTCTTTTCTTCGACCCCCTTTCTCCTTTCCTCCGCGACCATCGACTCATCCTCCCAACCCCCGCCCAGGGGATGTCTCCTTTAATGAAATTCCTTTATTATTTTAATAAAAGATACTCCCCTCTTAGCGATCGGGGACTCGTCACAGACTCATTGTGTCGCGCTGCTCGCCTTCGCCCCCCACCCCCGTTGCACGCCATTCACTTTTGCGCCCGTGTCTTTGTGCCAGTTCCGTGGAAACGTTTTGGCTCGCCGTGAGTTCGCGGCGCATATTGCACGCCATAAACTTCGCCAACCATCGGACCCCCGCTGTAAGACTGGCGCGAAACATTGTTCCGTATCAGCGTCTATTTATCGGGGGTAGTATCGATGTTCTCTCGCCACCGAGCGAAATGAACGTGGCATTGTTATGCGCGCCAAGAACAAGCGTTCTTGCACGTTCGGCCAGGTTACAGTGATGTTTCGCGTCTGTGGTTGCATGGCAGTTTTGTACACAAGGGTTCCTGTGCTTTCATTCGGGTCGCTCAGTTTCCTAAGGGGTGACATTCTTTGAAAGTATCGATTTGGTTCGGCCACTGGCTAAGATTCGAATCTGTTTTCTTAGGATTGATATTCCGAGTTGTTTCGGGGAATATTTATGGGGGGGGGGAATTGGTTTTACGACGATGCTTTCCATGGTTGTGCTTTGTTCCAAGGATGATTGCAAGGTATCGAGGATTCTTTTCGAAGGTATGGAGTTTAAAACCACGTCTGGTTTTCTTCGCTCCGCAGTAGTCTCTCAGTAGTAAAAACGTTTCCGTGTTTTTGAAGTGGTCCGTGTTAACGGGAGCTGTTTGTCGATACATTTTCTTCGTTTCACTTTGCTTTCACCGGGGAAGTTGTTACCTCTATGTTCTGCTGCTTTTATTCGCTTCTTCCAGCAAAAATTTCCTCGCACAGGGAGGAAATTTCCACTTTCCTGTTCGTAAAAATTTTTCCACCGGCGACACGTCGGTAATTAAGCATTTACTTGCGTAAAAGTTTATTTGTTTATAGAACGTGTCTGTCGCAAAAAATCCTATTTGTGTCTCTCGCAGTGATATCATTTCTGTGTCGTCCTGAAAGGGTTCTGTCTAGGATTCTTTGAATGCAAATTCACACACCCTTTCCTTTCGGATGGAGCAACACGCAATTTTCTGCTTTGGATAAAATACACAATCAAAAATTCCGTTTAAGCTTTCCAGTTTCCACCTTGCGAAGCTATAAATATTACCGGTTTTCACTCTCTGTTAGCTTTTCTAGAGTTCCTGCACTGCTACGAGTTGCTATACGAGTTGCATAACCCGCATACACAACAGCCATAGTCTGGCATAGATGAATATTGAAGCGTGGAAACTCTTTCCCCCGCTTCGCCGTATATTTTTACTCTCCTTTTATAATCAAAATAAAGTGAAACGAAATAACTGCTGTGTCTGGTTCACAGTATCACCGATTCTTTTCGTTCGCAGGAATTTACACTCGCGTGTTAAACGGGAAACGATCTTGCATTTGTAGGAAAGGCCAGCAAAAGCATCTTATATTCCCGGTTAATTAATTTAATTACTAAATACTTTGCAAAACTAGAGATCCATGAAAGAGTTAATTCTGTATTTCAGCAAGAAATCAGTAAAGTAGAAACAGACGTTTCGCAACTGTTTATATTTTTCTGGCCTTTTTCTTTCGCGAACGACTTCTTCCCTCCGTAATTATAATTTATGCCCCTGCTACTTTATACGCGCCCGCTCTTGTTAGCTGGAAAGATAGTCGAAGCCGTTGATTATGTAACTGCCGCGTTGATATTCAAATCACCCCGGGTACACCTGTACGCGTTGATTGCTTTCCATTCCTCTCTCGCCACGTGTGAAGGATCGTGCTGATTAATGAAGATGTTGGGACCGTGTTTACTGCTTCCGTCTTTTCTCACGTTGACGTTATGCATATTAATTCGGTGACATAATACAAATTATTTCCTGAGAGGGAAAAAAGTGAGCTTTCCGAGGGAGATTAAGCAGCGCAGCTCTGTGACCTATTTGATAAATTCCATTTTTAATAAGACGACACTTGGCGCAATATTAATTCTTCGGAATCTGTCGGAGAGGGTATTAACGCGGGAAGTTGGAAAACACGAAGTAACGTTTTAACGCGTGAAGCAAGTTGCAAACTTTTGTAACTGCCCCATGATCGCGGTAAAATGACACTGGCTTTCACTTATACCTCGTAATCTTACGGTTAAGGGGGATTATATCGTCATTTCGTGTGTTTCCAGTATTAGGCAGGAACTAGCCCATTTTAAGGGACCATTACACTAGCTAAACCACTCTGTTCGCGCGCAGGAACATTATCACGTACTGAGCGCTGGCGCTTATCATAAATTTGTGCACGAATATCTCTACAAATCTTTGTTCCGTGGCAATTAATAGAGCACGTCTAAATCCTCGTGTGAAATATCATATCTGGCTGTGGAAAGCTGTAACGCCACACCATTTTCACGGTACCCTTTACTCCGACTAATTAAATGGCACTATCAGTTTATTAAGCTCTCTATGATACATGTATCTGCCCATTGCCTCTGGGTGTTGTCTTTCCACTTTCATTATTAAATTCACAAAGCAGCTTGATCAAGACTCGCAATTGGCATGGTAAAATTTGCACGAAATACAAAACATTTGCAATGAATTTGTTAAAAAAATACGGGCTCTGAAAGTTTGCTTTTTACTTGAAAGTAAGACTCCCCATCGCCTCCCTTTCTCAAATATTAACGCAACCTGCAACCTTTGCATACATCGCCTGCGATTTCCCGCAGAGTTTACTGCCAACGGGTGAATGGTAACGCGGGGATTCACGAAGATAGGCCGAGGAATCTTCGCGAGCTGAGCGCCGCGCAGGCCGTTCCCTCGGATTAAGACAATGAAAATCGCGCGATAGAGTGGCGCCGGGAAACGTAGAAGGGTAAAACGGGCGCAACTATACGGAGAATATAAAGCCAGGGCACAACAAGCGTGGGCGGTGTATCTCCAACACAAAAGGATTTCTGTGTAGCTGCCTTAGGTCCAATCTGCGGGAACGTCAATAAAACGTTGGATCTCTTAGCGCGAAACATTCAGGGACCGTTGCGATATCCTTTGTTGAAGATGAGAAGACGTAAAATCGCGATGGGGATAGCCTGCCGGGGGAGGCGACCCTGCCACGGCTCTGTTTAGATTTTTATGGAGTTTAACCGGATAATCTCGAGCGAAATACCCCTTTCCCTGACGAACGCCCGCATAAACTGGTAAACACCGATAGCCCCTTTTAAATTGGATTTCGATTCTTAAACTCCGCGCGGCTCCTGGGGGCGCTGGAAGAAGGACGGCGCAGCCACCTTCGGAGGGGTTGGCAGTCAAAGTAACGCAGCTTTATTGCTGTTCGTAAAGGGAAAACGGATCAGGCTAAATTCTCTGGGAAGTAGATTGAAAGGAAGCTTCGATGCATAAGGTTTGCTCGTGGCAAATTCTTACTTTCTCAGAGAAATGGCAACTGAGAAAGAAAATTTCGTGCGTCCGTCTTAATTCCATCCTGACACTTAGCATTAAAATCATTAATAAGGATATGATTTTCATTTCCTGCTGACATTGTTAAGAACAAATATCCACCGTTACACGTGCTCTGAGAAATTCGAATTATAATTCTACGCGGGGACGACTATGAGACTCGCAATTCTAATTAATTACAGTCCCACCAGAAAACTGTTGCGGAAAATCATCGACCTCGCCTCCACTCTCTAATTTCTTCGGGCAAGAGTCCTGGTGTTCCATTGGTATTTGGACAGGCTCAGGCAGCTGGTGCCCTCGTAAACGACACGGGAGTCAGAAGGATCGCGCAGCGATATCACGGTAATCCTTGCCCGCGTTCCCGTGGGGGAGTGTGACAGTCATGTTGGTTAGTTAACGCTACGGACGTTCGTCGAGTATCCGCTATCCGATCTTACTGGAGACTCGTGGGACGCTGTTATACCGTGACCACCGGCGTGACGAATCGTACGGGCTGGATAGCCAGTAGCACGACCCAATTTTCCAATGTCATAATCCGACATTAGATAATCTATCCGAGCAGCCCGATGATCGAGTGGAATACTTTTTCTCTGCTCTCGACGTTCGCCTCCCCCTCCGAGTCTGCCCATTTCCAAGGTTTTGCTTTTGCGTAACGCGTACGCGGCATGCTCGAAGCGACGAAATTTACCTTCCAATCGTGATTTATCCGTCTATTTCGTTGAATGAAACTGGAAGGATCGAGCGTGAGTGGGCGTCGCGGAATTCGCTCCATCGATTCGGTACGCGTAGCCGAGAATCACCGTGGAATTGGATCGTTATGAGGAAATCTGTGATCGGCGATTATTAAGTGTGAAGGGACGCGGAGGTATTCGACGGAATTGGCTGGATTGGTCGCGTTTCGGGCTCTGTTTCTGTTAGGATTTCGGTTTAGTGTATTGAATTAAATTGAGGAGACTTTGAGGTAGTCGGTGATCTGGAGGATTTCGTTTGCTCGGTACGTTATATGTTATAGCTTCTATGGGGTTCTGCTTTTTTTAAGGCATTTGTAAATTTTCAATTTTTATTAAATTTTTTTGGGGGTTTTGTTTTATGTACTGGATTCAATCGTGAAAGGTTGCGGAGTGATCCGGTGATAGGAGGATTTGGCTTCTCTGGCTTTCTGTTCGCTGCCGTTTGTTTTTCTGTTCCGTTATATGGGCGAGTGCTGTTCCCATTTTATTTTATTATAGCTAACGTAGCTCTCGTAGCATGACAAATTAATAAAACTTTATGAAAGGGGTCAACAATAAGCTGCGGAGTATAACAATAAACGTAAAACACATTGGTTGGTAGCAAACTCCAAGTATCGATCATTTTATTAGAAATATTCGATTACGTGTACCAATATGTACATCGATTAATTCTGCCTTCTAACAGTCTTTCCATCTCGAATACTTTTAAACACGCAGACCTGTGTTTTACAGCAATCACAAACAATTATATTACACTTGAAATAATAACTACTTACCTTTGCGGACACTTTTACAAACTAATATCATATGCAAAGGACGCGAGCAGTGAAAATACGATTATGTTGAGTTCGTATTTCTGCCGAATACGAATGCTGTGTGCTTCGCCAACATCCGTGTACCCCAGGAAACCCGATGCAATTTTACGTCCATGATATTACAGTCGTAATAATGCAATTTACGCAACCACATTCCGTTCCTGTGAACCGTAACATTGCAGGTTACCATAGTAGCTAGCTTTTTCGACATCCTTCGCGTTCACGTGCTCGCAAGCGCAATCAATTGTTGACAGGTCCGAATATTGTTGGAAATGCTATCCTGTTCCTTCGATATCGAAGCATGTGCTTCAAGCAACGGTGCAATTTGTTTACAATTTAAACTCGTCCCGTATTTCATCCACTTTCTCTCAATATTCCAACGTTTATTCCTACATATCGGTATATTCCACTTTTATCTCCATTTTGTCCTCCATTGAGGCACGAGTAAAAAATTAAGTAATTAAATAATCTGTAAATGTCTGTACAAATAGTATTATCCGTTACGAATCACTCGCGAATCCAGTATTATCTTTCGATACCTCGATAGAGGTGCAGAATCCAGTTCTCGGAAATCTGGAAATACGCAAAGAACCGAGCCGAAATTATAAATCCAATTAGCGTACCGTCGAGACTGGATTTCTGAATAATTCAGGAATCGCGGGTTATCTTATTAATTGTCTGCCATGCGTTAATTGTCCCCACTGTCGAAGAGGAGCGGCCTTCCGCCGGCGTAGACGGCGAAAAACACGTCGACGCGGCGAAGAAAGCAAACAGAGGGGAAGGGGCGGATGATAGAGGGCCCGAGGGTTAAATTATACGCCGACTCTTATTAAAGGTCGGCATTATTAGCTTTTTATCGGCGCCAAAGTCATCCCTCGGCTAGTTCGCGGAGCGCGTTAACGAGCTGCTCGCGATTACGGCTGGATCTCCGAATCGTATAAATGAGCGATATCGTGACAGGAAAAACGAGAATCGGGATTGCGCGGCGACGTTTTATTCCTCCCGTTTCCGCTGCCGAGCCTTTTCTCCGACTCTCTCTCTCTCTCTCCCCTCCGAATGGAAGGTAACGCTCGCCCGGACTCCCTTTCGCGCTCGCCAGCCTCGATAATTGCGTCCCAGGCACCCGTTATTTACTTAATTCGCGATAATCCGTGCGATCATGACCGCACGGAATGCAACAGAAACGCGACTAATGACGGAAGGAGCGGCCGACCGGCGATATCGGTTTACGCGAATCACGCGTTGGTCAACAGAATCATTAGAAGACACGTTAATGTTAGATCGTGAGGTATGTATGAAACGTGAATTGGAAGATTGCGCTAGTAGGAAACCTTGATTGTCCGAATTAATTGGTGGATGTAGCTAATCTTAAAGTAATCGATACTTGTGGTTTATGGAACTGTTATATCTTGAGGGAAAAGGGGGATTATCGATCGTATAGCACGACAGTTAAAAATCAAATTTAATAGTTGGTTTCATTGGTACACAATGCGTGTGATACCACTAAGTAGATTCATTTTTATTTATATACATACAAGTGGAGTTTTAGATGAGGTATGAATTAGCGAAGACACCGGTGTTTTATTTACAACGGTCTCACGAAACTTTACTCATTAATCGATGGACTGCCTTAAGTGTCCATTCATTAATTGATCGTCAGTGTATAGTGTATACAGATCGGTCGATTTTATTTATTTTTACAGTATCTAAATTAAAGTTACATACCGACACCATTAAACCTTGTAGAAGAAGGACCAGATGAATTATTAATTTTAAAATCACTATTCTATATTTCTTCCTGTTCCGAGGTTAAGTATTTAGTAAATTCAGTGTCGAGCGAAATATGTCCCCCTGATCAATTGACGAGCTAATAAATTCTAGCTCAAAGGGCTAAAAAGCGTCGTTTCATATGCATGAATTTAACGAGTCGTGTGCACACAGCGACAAACACACCTGCGCAAATATAGCTCGGCTTGCAGCGAGAAATATTAGGTGTATCGTTAATAATATTTACCATCCGTACGAGCGGAGCTGGCAGGATGAAATACAATAATTGATGAACGAGTGCGTCATCGTTTCGGGATCATTGGAAATACGTGGGTGCATTATGTCGCGTAATTCGCCCTTGTGACGGATGCGCCGTCGCTATTGCCCGTACCCTCGTCCCTCTAATTCCTATTCACGGTGGCCGAGATTACTATTACTTCACATTTGTAATATTTAATTTAATCGGTCCTCGACAGGGAAACCCTGCCAGCTAGGCCGGTATTACATTACTATTACCAGTTCGCAAATCACTGGCACGCTCGCACCATCACGAAACTCGCTCATGTCAAACATAATCCGAAGATATTACGATGCATTAATTAACGGATAGAATTTCGTAGTATCGCGATCCGCCTGTTACGGTCGTCAGTATTATTGGCGAAAGGCTGCACGTTCTCGATCGATATTCCTCTTGTTCAATAATGTGGATGGGATCCTGTGAAGAGTGAGTCTCCTATATAGGACGAGTCCTAATTGATTTAAGCCATATTTTGGAACATGGATGAGAAGATAGGTGGAATGTTTGTGGAGCTATGAAAGCTTATTCTACGTGGTTCGTATTTTCACTACAGCGTAAAAGTCTGAATGCACTGAAATTCAAGTATCCATCGTAGGCCCAGTCATGTGTCGGCTAAACACATTATGAATGGTAGTAGCCGTCGGAATCCGATACGTTTGTCGCGCGGAAGACGGAGGTCGGCAGAGGACGAAGTTCGGCGAAGACGGTCGACGCGTCGAATCGAGGCGGTTCTCGGTGATCGTGCGGATCGGGAGTCGGTTGACGAGCATACTAAGGGCATAGTCGCGTTGTAATATTCTGCATTCATTTATTCATTTATACTATTCTTTTATCACTATTGATTATTCTTACATTCACTGGTGTGTCTGATTGTTTTATTTGTGAAACCCCGACTTTCCTACGTGTATACATAAAAACGTCTCGTTGCAAATCTTCCAACATTTTCATCACTGTCTATACACAAACAACCCTTCAAATAAAGCATCCAATCGCCAACGAATAATCCAAAATAAACTCCCAGTGGACAATAATTTCTATAAACTCGACGACACCTTCGCCAGCAGACACTTAATCCAAAATTCATTCGCTCACTGCCGCGAAGCAAAAGACTCTACCGTTCTATAAACCACTCCTTCCGCTTTGTCGGCCTCATCAGTCGACCGTGAAATAATTTCGTTCGAAAAGGATGACGAATGCCGGTGCCCGCGATTGCTAGCGAGCAGTACGTTCATCGTTTCCAGTGAAGCTCCCGAGCTCCCTCGGCGACTATTGTGCACTATAAAGCACAGTTCGCCGCAGCCCGGCTGAAAAATGCAGGATATCTGTCAATAACCGCCCCCTACCCTTCCGATCTCGCGGAACTTTACGGTGAGGGACATGGCGCGCCTTTCAAATTGATATTCATCGATAAAAAAATTATTAGCCAGCGAGCATGGCAGGCACGGTCCGCGGTGAGCCTATGTCGATAGTAAAAATGATTCCATTCGCGAGTGAAAAGGGAGTCGGTCGGCGTGGCGCCGATATTCAAAGAGGGGCGAGTGGATCCGAAAATAATTCGCCGCGCCGGAACGCTTTACGACGAGGAGTGGGGTGGGGAGTGGGGAAGGTGGAATGCTTTTTCTGTCAGCGACTTGTTGACCAAGAACACCCCTCGACCAAGAAGAATAACAACGAATGGAAGCGCGCGTACACGCTGACTAGTTATGGCGCAAACATTGCCCCCGAGGAGAGCGAAACGCTCGAGGAATCCTTTCGTTCCGACCGATCGATCTTCCGTGGCCGAATAAACAGTCGTCGATTGATATAAAACGATCTCATACGTTCACCTGCGAAAATATTGCCGCACCGTGCGTCGGCCGCGCGCCTGGTTCCAACTGTTTGCAAATAGCTCGTAATTGCTGAAACGTGTATCCCTCGTGGATTTGTTGCGTTCCGAAGGGATTCCCGGAGACGTTGAAATTTATGCAAAGTAACGTTCGCGGGAATCTCGAAGGTATTTATAGATTAGCTAACCGTGTGGGGAGCTGGAATACTAACGACGCCCAGTTTTGTGATCGTGTTCTTCGTTTGAATAAGTGGCGATTGGAATATAAGAGTTGATTCTAGTTATTCGTGGTAGATATACAGGGTTATCCATTTAAGACTGGCGAGTACAAATGAGAACGGCAACAGTGTCACGTGCATACTTATTAGTACAATCATATACTATAGGTTCGTGTAGGTCAGCGTGGTGTTATTGAAAGATTTTGGTAAAAGTTTAGTCGAATAATGCACTGTGCATAATTATCTTAATTTTAAATTGCTTGCAGATCATTATTATGTGGAGAATTTCACATCATAACTATTTTGTTTAGTATAGGTCTAGAAATATAAGGGTATTATATTTTTTAAGAAGTGGCCAAAATTGATACAATACCTTAAAATAGCCACAAATCGTGCATCCACCTTATACACCTAGTTTCCAGTAATATTTTATATAAAATTTCTCTTTTCTCGCGATTGTCTACTAAGAAACTATCCACTGACATTAAAATAAACATCGAAATTGATGGAAAAGTGTATAAACGTTATATCATACTCCATCTATCCCCATTAAAATTCTTTACTGGGTTCCTAACATTCAATAGGAAGGTCGAACAAATTACACCGAGATAATCGCGGCTCCAAGTGGCCGTAAAACGCAGCTTTCCTACGATGAGTCTGATAACGTCGACGAGGGTCAATCGAACTGCAGATTTCACTGTCTTTTATCTTCGAACTGACGATACTGCGATCTGTTCGACTCTCTGTAGCTGATTGCCTCATGGTGACAGTTCGTTTCGTTGTTCCATTGCGTTGCTTATCCAACAATTCCATCTTCGACCGTTTAACTATCCGCACACACCGTTCGCGGGATAGTCGCCACCGCGAAGTGACAAATGACAGGCGGCGGCTAACATCTCTTTATTCGATCATGCTTCGCTTGCTTCGTTTTTCAAGCTCGCGCTGTAATTGCTTACTTCGCTGGTATTCGGCGAACAACACTCGAGCTTCGTTCATTCTCGTGTCGAGCGGCCCGATAACATCTCGGGCGATTTTTTTCCCTTCTCTGCCTCCCCACGTTTCAGTAATTAGCCTCCGAGAGAATGCCCCTACTGCGGGGACCGCGGGAGGGTGCAGCTAATAATAGGAACGCGTTGGTGTAAGTCACCCACGGTTAGATCAATATCATTTCTTGTGGGTCAATGGGTCACTGTTGCCGCTGCGAGTAGAACGCGGCGCATATGGGCTTCTAATACGAATCGATGCGATTTTACAGCCACGATAATCTCGTCACTGGTACTTGCGACAGCATTTCAAATTAATCTGCGCTCATCTCTGACGGTTTTGATATCGATATCGAAAAATAGAGATGCATCGTGCACCGAGGCTCCTGCAAAGATTATTCATAGGACCAGTGCTAATACAGTTTACTCGACTTCTTTATTTCGTTCCTCGAATGTTCGACCTTTTAAGAATACGTGTTTAAAAAAAATTCTTTGAAAAGTAAAAATAAGCATACAATAATTTTTCCACGTCGAGATCGATGGTTATAAAAAGAGAGTTGTAGTTTCCACCCGATGCATTTTGAAAACGTTATCCTAAGAAAGAATAAACTCTGTTGCAAGCTCAAATACTCATCTTCGCGCGCTGTTACATTTGCATCTGCTCGCATTCAGTAAAGTTTCCCGTATCATTCCCACCGCGCCGCTAAACAGCGAATCCCGACTTCGTTCCGTCGGCCACATGCGAGGGAATTAAAAACGAAAATCGTTGGAGAGAACGTACCGCGAACGCAACTAATTACCCCCGCCACCAACCCCACTTCCCAGCCGGCTTCAATCTCGTTACTGGAACTTCACGATTCCACGAGGCCAGCTAGAAATATAATACTCGTTATTCGCTAGGGAACGATACATCTCTGGTTCCATTACGCCAGTCCGCTTTCAACATTTACCCAGCATCCCGCGGCAAAAAACACACGAGGGAAGGAAACCACGGATCCCTCTATCGCGCATCGCGATTTCCCGCCAAGGATCAGTGGCCGACTGGGCGAAAGTCGCGAGATTAAGAGAATAAGAAAAATTGCGTAGGGCTGCGAGAGGTGTGTCTGGATGCTCAAGACTGCTGCATCAATGGTGTGCACCTGCCTTACGACGAATTAATACCGTAGAGCTGGTAGAGTTAAATTTAACAGCGGCTAGGTCTCTTTTTGCTAGATCTCATCTATTACATACTCTCTTAATTGGAGTTGCGAGGCAAGTGGACGAGATTGGAGTCTTTGATTTCACTGATATTTTGGATCGAGTTATTATGGATTATGTATGACAGTGCCTATATAATAAGGTACATAAATTTAAAGAAAATAATTCAGGCAACTGATCGTGCGAACGGTAGAAAATTGGAGATAGAGTGTAGGTATATAGATAGGCTTATGATTGATATCGGGGATGCGATAGACCGCGGTGAGAATACAAATTTAATTAATGATTTCGTTCTTACTTAGGTATGGCGGGTGTTTAGGGACGATGGAGTATTTAACAGAATTTGAACTCGAAATTTCAAGTAGTCCATGTCAAAATACACCCAAAATTTAGTCAAATATTTGCACGCGATATGTCTGCACTCGAGTTTCACTGTTTTTTCGAAAATCTCCTAATATTCCACCTGGCTTCGCAAGCCACCGGTGCGAAGCAACAATTCGGCTAGCCCTTTGTTCCTTGATCCGTATCAAGTTGTTAGTCGCGGTCTCGCAGCGGGCGGCTTTCCCTCGGGGTGTTCCGAAGGAAATCGCTTCGAAAGATGCTAATCGAGACTCCATCGGCCGGCCCACCTACCAGCGATTAATATTCGCTTTCAGAGCAGTCCATTTAATTAGCCCGCGTTGCTCGTAAACGTTAATCACGCGAGCCACCTCGGACCGGCCCTTACGGGTCTCGCGGCATCTCTCGCCGTGTCGGCGTTGCGTCGCGTTTCACTCGCTCGTATCGAGCGCGAACCGGAGCTCGTTTTATCTTCGCGCTTGATGTATCTCCGGCTCGGAGGTACTCGCGATTCCTTTTTTTTATGGACCGAAAGCCCCTGAGACGCGAGCCCGCGCCGTTTCCTTGTATGCTTTATGGCCGCCTGTTTCCACCTTTGCTATCTATTCGAACCATTAACTTGCACGGAGGTTAAGTAACGGACGAGGGGCACGGCGTGGGCAAATCTGTGGCGCAGCGGTGAAGGGGGTGAGTTGTGGCTGAAAAACGAACGGGTGGAAATTTTCTACGCCTGATTGTTCGTCTTTGAGAAGAGTGATTTTAAAGGTTGATCGAATGGTGTTTGATGGAAGCTTTATTGTGCGCGATACTGTTTGACGGAGTCCACGGTCGAATTGTGGAGTGCTTACTGATCTACCATTAAAGTGTTAAACATTTGCTCGATACGCGTGCAATCGATGATGGTACGGGTTGTGGATATGGAACACATTATTTTTAGGATTATGTTTATACAGTCTAGGATTTACATTGCTGAAAATGTTGTATGTACATCTACAAATAAAAACGTCTCCCTGTTTTTGGTGGTGCTCGATCGTTGATCTTCACCACCGAGCGTCCTCGACTTTCAGGGCTCGCGTTGGGGTCGTTGCCATCTTTCCCGTTACTAACGCGGGGTTCGTCGTCGCTCATTGTTCCCCCGCGACAACGACCTCTCGCGAAAGAGGTCGAAGAAAAGGGGAAGAGTCGGGAATTGTTAATAAACAGAGGCCGCGTGCTCGACGGCTGAGGATGGAGTCGTCGAGCCGCTGCTCCGATTTACGCTTAACATCCGCTTTGCAGTTCCACTAGCCCCTCGGCGCCCTTTATCCGCTAACGAAGGGACGTGTTAGTCGCTAATTAATAGGGTACACGTACGAACACGTATCGCGCAGTTTCCGATCTGCCAAGACGAGAAGCTGGCTCATTGCAGCAGTCTCAAACACGGGGATTGTGTCCTCGTCTAATTAGAGCCCCCTCCCTCTGTCGCAGTGTTATTAAGAACGGCTCAACCGAGGGCCTGCAAGTATTTGGTAGAGACGCGCTGCAATTCCTCCATTTTCATTCCCCTCCTCTATTTTCGGGACTGCCATGGAGTACCTATATAATTTCCTTTACTGGGTCAAAGTCAACTTTCAAAGAGGGGAGCTCGTTAAGAGTTATTCTGAATAACAACTTTCTGTACTACCGTGAAATTAACTCTTTGAAATCGCTTCAACAACTTCTACATCAGCGCAACATTTTTTCGCTGGAATACCTTCGTTCCTAAAGAAATAATTATAAATTTAACGAGCAGAGAAAATATTTTGCTCGACGGTACGATGTCAGATATCCTCTTCGAACTTCGTAGATCCAAAACACCCATCTACCATAAATGTATTTTTTAAGCCCCCATTGTTAGTGGTTCACAGGTTACCCCTTTAACTCCCAATGGTCATACTTTTCGACTCCTTTTTCAAAATGTCCAGCCGCGACCAAAGATCCGAACGAAGTGTAAACGAGAAGTTGCCAGTTTGCTTCCGCGTGTGGCGTCCGCGCCCGAGCATACAGGAACAAACAGCACCGAGCGTCGCTGGTAGTTGAGATTTTGTCGTTTACAAGCAACTCGGAACAATGTTGCACGTATGTAGGAGCCCGAGTAGAAATTTCCAGCGTCAGATCACGCGTTCGCCTGTGTTGGTCAACCGGGGGACAGCGGCGGAGCCGGGGTCAGAAGTTCAGGCAGCTCGGGCTTGAAAGTTTTCGACTTAGGGAAAGTTTTCGTTCTCGTTGCCCCCTTTCCCCGTTCATCCTTGTAAACGATTACACGGGCTGGGATTATTGCAAGCCCCGTTTGCACCGTTCACGACATTCCCAGTGATTCGAAGGATCAACCGAGCTGATCAAGGGATAAAGCTGTTTTAGTTCGAGCAGCTTTTCTGCAGGGGCGATTGACAGTGGAGATTGCAAACATTCGCTTGCGCCGATTCCCATGTGTTCCATTACGTTTGATTAAAGGTGCGTTTAGACCAAACGAACGAATTACATTTTTGCCGAAATACTAGTTCGCCTCCCATTTCGACAAAATCCAAGTGACGAAGAGTTTGTGATTGTATCCAAGTGTAATAGATTTGTACAGAGAACTGCGTGTTTTCCTAAGTTTATCGCGAAGAATCCCGTTCGCATGATTTATGCATCTCGAAAGTTGAAATTTCACTTTCACATCCATCCGCCTCCGCACTATTCAAGCGTAACCGTCATTGAAAATCGCTTATTCTGCTTCGACAGAGCGACACGCACATGTGAAATTAGAATTCGTGGTGGATATTGCCATCTGCGCAGGAAGGAAGGATTCGATAAATATTGGAATTACACGATACGAGCGAGACCTCGTTCAGATATTTCATTCAATAATCGGACGTTTTGTGCTGGCAATACGCGCGTGGTAGTACGTGATATTAAGTCTGCGAGCCGTTCGATCCGGATGTATTAAAATACGTTTTTAAAGATTCGAAAGCCGTATCCGATATTTGTAGAATGTAACGGGGAATGCTGCCGTGCTATATCACACTGTCGCCGACATGCAGCCCCGCAATAATGCAAGGGAATCCTGAGATAAAGCGTTCCTTATCGTGTTTATAGCTGTTAACGCTCGGGACAGGTACACATTACTTTAAAATACAACGGGCTGTGTGCTATATCAGGTGCCAGGTATCATAATTGCGTTCCCAGCTGGATGCATTCTGCATAAATACAAATACAATGGAAACGTGTATATCGGTAGCAGAGTCCATCCATAGAATAGTCAGATGTTTGGCTTTGGAAAGGAGAACTCTGACGATATTTTTAAAACAGCTAAATTCTGTCCTAGCTAATACGCTGCGCTCTCGTAGAAAGTGCGAGGGATCGACGTTTATGTCACCCGAGCTTCGTGACCTTAAACGTGTTTGCGAGAGCTAATAAACAATTGAGTTATAGAGAGGGCCAGATAGGGGCCAATTTTCCTCGCGGATACACTTCCGCGCTCGTCGCGTCGTCTGCGCCGCGTTAAAAGGCTGCGCGTTTATAAAGTGCATTGCACCGACCCGACCTAATAGGTAATTACAAGTTAGCCTGGACGTGCCACTGGCACGCGTCCAATTTCACCTGGGCGCTGGTTACACCTGCGCCTGCGTTCAAGCTTTCTGACCTTTAGCCAGTTACGCTTTTGATTCGTGTGCAACACGGATCGTGGGACGATCCACGAGGTAAACTTCTCATGTGCACGACGATAAGCAGTAATGTCGTAAATTTCCTCGTTCGTTGCTCTAATGTGCAGCCACGACAAAGGGAATTGCAAATGCGGGGGTTAAAATTTAATGCACTTGATGCACGTAATGTCTTCAGCTCAATGATCAGCCGGCTTGGTGCAAGGAAACTTGTGTGGCTTTGCGTGAATAGACTGGGGGTAGTTTGTACTTTAAAAATTTACGTGGAACCCCTCGGTTA
Organism: Andrena flavipes; assembly: GCA_963971345.1. NCBI lineage: Eukaryota > Metazoa > Arthropoda > Insecta > Hymenoptera > Andrenidae > Andrena > Andrena flavipes. The sequence goes on from OZ020481.1 coordinate 1,293,751, forward strand.
GACCTTTTTCACCTTTGTTCGCACCCATTCGCTTAGTTTCTTCTATTCTGTACGGGCAATCATACTCTTTCATTATCAGACGCCGCTAGTTATGCCAACTGGTTCGTGAAATTGGTCTTATGCCGTTTGTGCGATTGCTTGTCAAATTGCTTTTATACAATTTAACGTGTTCCGTGCTACGGTAGAAATTCAGATTTTTGGTAGGATTATAAAAACTCATGAGAAAATTATAGGAAAATAGAAGTTGCGCACCTAATATTCTCCACAGTTGCAGCTCTATTTTGTTCTATTTTAGTTTCAGCATATTTGTTTAGTAAAGTACAAAACTACCTACGACAGAACGAAATCATAAAAACTGTCTTGCAAAATGGGGTCGTTTTAATTAAGAAATTTTTTCAAGGAATATTAATTTTATCGTCTTCACTTTTTCGTTTCATTATTCAAGAATTATATAAACATTTGGTCATCTCGGTCTTTATTAATATTCCTTTAGCCTTCTCCGTTCCACGTGTCGTTGCTCGCGATACTTCGCATTCACTGGAAATGAAAAAAAAGTCTCCCTCGAATTATGAAGCTAACTATGGGACGGTATGCTCGGTTTATTCACTTTTGGAAGTAAATTACGAGAGTTTCGCGGAGAGTTTACCTCTTGTCACACCGTAATTATGGCATCAGGGCAAAGAAGTTTGCGACAATGTTATCGCAAGAAACAAAAGTATCGCTTGTAGTCACTTCGACCGTATGAGAATCTTAAATTGATTCAAGTATTATTTAAATCTGAAAAATGTTAACGCCTTGAAGCCTCATGAAACATTCAATAGGTTTGAAAGTCTTGATAAATTTTTCATTCATCATTCGACGTATAATTTACCAATGGAACTCTTAACTGAAACCCTGGTAAGAAGGGGCTTTAAAAAACTAATCGGGGCTTTTAGAATTGCAAATATTTATATAAAATTCAATATGATCCAGTTGAATTAGTTGGAAATTAAGAAAGTGGGTTTAACACTCGTCGCTAAGCTACAAGCGAATAATATTAGATAGTGCAGGCTGCCATATTCTTTTTACTACGAAAAGGCGACACTGCGAAATGCACACCTTTCGCACGACGGCCAACAGCTTTCCGTATTCTTCGAAGACGATCCATCAACGCTTTCGCATCAGAAAGAAGGTACATTAAATCGTGGTCTCGCGAATACTGTTCCTCGTCGGGGCTTACGCCCTTGAGAGCTTACCTGAGTGAAAAAAGGCCCGGTGAATGACGATAAATTGAGTTCAGATGTAGAGGAAGGTGGAGGGAACTGCATTTGGTGCTGATAAATGATGTTGTAACTAATCCTTTAGGATATTCCCATATCGCAGTCTGTTCGTGGCTGTAATCAATTTTCTTGCTTCAGTGATTCTTCCAAGATTAAGTAGTTACTAGAATTTCATTCTTATAGTAACCGAAGTGCATTTCATTTGTGAATCAAATGGCTATTTTCGAGAAGTACTAACGTATTTTAAAATCGGACGCACATTTTGATTCGCATTAATTTTTATTACCATTTTTATTGGCACTCTGTATAAATCCTCTAAATTATTTAAGAACGTGACCGAAACCTCTTGATGTTCGCCGAAACTCTCGAAAACGCAGTTCTTGTTTGAAATCCGCGAACATTCGTGAGCAGAGAACGCCATGAAAACTGCTTGAACGACCTCACGGCCTCGGGTGCAGATGCCTGGTACATTATGGGAGGATGATAAGTAGAAAGAGTTCCAGCGAGGTGTCTCGAAATTTCATGCTTGTTTCTCATGAAACCAAAAATGTGCAACGTGCCTTGTGCTAGTCGACACGTAGCCGCCATTAACGTTGAAATTTTTCCAATTCGTCGTCCACTCGTTTCCATTCTACCGCGTGTCGTCCATTTGTCAGTCTGGCTGGGACTTTTTATACACCCATCCGGTATTATTGCGCTACGGATATCCAACGCTGCCACGCAGCATTATTGGATTAGTACTTTTACTGTTCATTTGGAGGGTTGACAGCCGCAAATGTTTCATGAACGTTGGTGTTGAACAGAACAACCTCCGAAGCACAGAGTAGCAGTTTATTTTTTGCTTATTTGTACAAATTATTTTGTTTGTGTAATTTAATTTTCTTGTACAATTTTGCAGTTTACTTTGCGATTTCCCATCTATCCCTGAAAGTCCATTAATATCGCTGTCCCCTTGCCAGACATCGCCCTATTAACACTTATTGCAACAACACCACTGCCACTCTGAAAATGTCAAGCATCTTACACGCTTCGCAGTCGCGACTTCCCCCAAAAAGCTGATCCCATCGTCATGGTGTTTGGAACGAGACAATGCTCGATGCCCGTGGGGGTCGTTGATGCTGACGTAACGGCTACTGTCGTTCGTGCTGCTCGCCCGAGAAGAACGATGAACTCGTTGCAGGGGCAGAGGGGCGCGGAGGGGGCGGATGGTGCACGTGGCAGACGAGGGTGGAAACTCGCGTCAGCGTTCGATGGTGGTAACGGTGGCGGCTTTCATCAATATTAACGGTGATTTCTGTCGATGTAAACGGCGCAACGGCCGAACAAAACACAAAATAACGTCGGCGTCCCGTTCCATCCCGCAGCGACTGGCTCTTTTCGCGGGCGCGCGCTCCGCCCCGGCCAGCGGCGCTAAATCATCGTTTGCATCAGATTACGGATGATTTCGGAAACAGTGCTTCGATTTGCGTTACGAGATAGGTACAGGCACGCGCTGCTTCCGCGCCATTCTGGGGCCGAGTCGAGCGTTTTACGAAAATCTGATTACGCCACCGGTCCGTGCACCGGCGAGTCCGCGATGATCGCCCGCTCTACGATGATCTACGATCACCGGTAATGTTTAAAATTACGGGCCGGTTATTAGGGCCGCGGCTATATCTTCCGCTATTCGGCTCGAACGTTCCGCTTGGGGCTTAATTGCGATCACGTGGCGAGGGATCGATTTCAGCTCGGTGTTGCTTCGGGGCGTTTTCTTTGTTCGGTTGGTTTTGGTTCGATAAGGCGGCGAGCTTCTTGAATTCATCTGTTTTTCCATTGATTATAATATTCATGTAACATCTCGATTTCCTCGGAGAAACTTGTGTGGCAATTTCCTACGTAACTTTAGACTTTGAATATGTGCGCACGAATGGAGTTTAATAGATTCTGTTTTTAGTATCAAGCTATTTGCATAAAACATAAAACTTTCTGTTTACCAGCGAGAGAGAATGCAAACTCCGTTTTTAGATTCAACAGCGATAGACGCTGTCTTTAAAACACGAATCGTGCAGTTTATGGGTTAAAAGCAGTGCATTCGTCCGTGCTCGGCGGACCATGCGTCGAGCGGCGCTACTGCGAAGTAGAAACTGCTCAGTATCGCGGACACTTTCCGGCACAACTTTTCCTCTCGCGTGTTCAATTTACATTTGTTGTTTGGACATCGTAACTGATGGTATTGGAAAGTATTTAACGTAAATTTCTGCACTAGGCAGGCTTCGAGATAGGCTATTAATATTAATGAATATTAATAACCATAACTGTGATACAATTATTTATCAGAGGAATGGTCGTCTCTGTACAAAGTGACAGAAAAATTGTATATTAATAATCACTTTAAATACTCCAATTACAGATCTCACAATTCTCCTCTATGCAAACACAATTTGCCCACTTTTCACATCCATCTGGTTGCCCGACTAAAGTAACTAGAAATTAGCGCTTTATACCCGTTGCTGGTAATGGTACTTTCTGAGCAGTTTCTGATTGTAATCGAGATTTTTTAAAAAATGCCACTTAGAACCGTAATTACTTTCAGTCCACATATAGTCTGTTATAAATAATCTAATAAACCCGCTGAAGCTCTACGAAAACTTGACAGAATTCCAACAGCCATTCATTAATATTTATTCGACACGTTTACGGTTGTTATCAGCAGGCATTATAGCAGAGCGAATCGTGTCATAGTTGCGTCAAGCCGTGTAAACACGCGTATCGGCAGCCCCGTCACTATTATTCCCACCCAGCGGCAGGAAAGTAAAATGTGTACATTTTATAGGGTTCTTCAATTTGCATACAGCCCATGAATCATCGTTCCTATCAGATTACGCGCAATTTCGAGAATGGCGTTTCAATTGAACGCGGCAACGCGAACCCATTAGCCTAGTCGTGCGGCCCTGATAGCCGGTGAATTTTTCGGGAAGCTGATTACACGATTCGGCTGCAGCGCGACAGGCGAATTATTACGTAGGGGCGGCGTGTAAATCGGGAACACCGTTGAATTACTCCAATTGAACTTCGTGAAACGAATCGATTCCCGTTGATAGCCGGGAAAACATCCCCGCCGCAGTCGACTGCTGCCTCGCGACGCAAAAGATTTGGAAACCCGAACGTCATTACCATTTTCCTTCATGCGTTACATCGGGGTATGGTTAGTTGTTACGATTACACAGTTGCACCTTTCTGGAATTTTTAAATTTCTCCTCCTTTTCTGTTTGTAGGAACGTACTTTTTTTCTTTGGTGCTTTAGTGAATGGTCAACTGTAATTAAAGGAATTTCTGGTTTTAACGGACCTTGCAGATTAGAGGGTTCCGTGCTTGTGAAAATTATAGTGTCTTCGCTGTAAGAAAATAGCAACTATTTTGTCGATTAAATTTATAGGACTGCAATGTGGAAACATTCCATCCAGTGTTACCGTTTCTCCGCGAATTCTCTGTTCCACGTTGGAAATTAAAATATATTACCAGATAGTCAGAATTGACAGAGAAAACCATACACACCGTTATAGTTAAATACCTGCGCACCCCTTCCGTTGCAAAGTAGTTGAGCATCTCCGGTCTAGTCGAGGCCCGAACCGAAAGACTGTCTGTTATGTACGGCAAAGTGACGAGTCGAATTGATGTTTATTAATAATAGGTATGTTCACGACACGGTGCGTAGCATTAATAACGAAACTATTCTCGAGCGCCGATTACGGGCGATGTTAAATGGAGCGAATCAGGGATCGTGCGCGGGGGGCATATTGAATGTTGATTTTGTAACGCTTGGCAGCAATTATTGGGCATTTCGCGTGGCGCGTTTCACGTTAAGGCGATTAGTCAATTCGTGCGTATCGTTAAACGAAACAATTGCGATTTTGAAACGGTTCCTGAACAGAGGCGATTATAATTCCAACAAATGGGAATATAATGGCTTCCCCTTAGACCCGATAATGAGGCAAACTACTCGCGAAACATAATGAAGCAATTAATCACAATTTGGCCAAGTTCTTCGACGAGCCGTGTTTCCGAGCAAATTGTATTAAACTTTCCCCGAGTCGTAATGTTAATTGTATTACGCGGAATGTCAGCGGAATGTTAGTACGCTTCTGAAATAGTTTCAAGATGGCGCGTGTCTTATACCAACGGCACGGCTCGTCGTGGTCTCGGTTAGGTAGCTTAAAATTGGTATTTTCGAACGTGTGCACGCGTACGTAGTTAGCTTTAACGCTGAACTTTATCACGATGGAATAATGGTTCGCTAGAGGAATTTGTTAGTCTTCTTCGTAAATTATTACATATTCCCTATGGTTTACGTAGAATGAAATAAAAACAGAAAACAACGAATTCAACGGGTCATGAAAAGAACTCGTATGCACCTGAGAAGCCAAACTGACGGACTCTGAGAAGTTTATAGAGTGGCTTTTGACTATTACTGGATGATTTTAGCTTGTGGCTACCTTGGAACACTCAAGACACTCCCCATGTTCCATAAATATACCATTCTTATTAAAGTCACAGCACAGAGAGAAGCATTTGTTGTCTTAACCGGTAAGAACACTACTTACACCACTTCCCTTAAGTGCATATTTAAGGTACTCTCCAACCAGATCCAAATTTACTATCCTTTTGCTCGAAAGCTTAAGAGCACGACCTGTAACACCATTTTTCAATGAGATCCCATTTCAGCTTAAAAGTGACCATTCCCTCCACAGACTTAATATTGTCTTCCAACAAATTTCAAGCTCGTTACATTAATACCTTTCTTCGCCAGAACGTCCAAGCCCAAGGTCTACCGGCTTCTCTCGAAACCCGAAATGCGGTGGCCTTAGAGATCCGCGATCCGCGATCCACTGTAATTCAAAGGCTCCGTAGCAGCGCGAGGGCGCGTCGTTAACGCGACGCCGCATCTGTTATGGGTGCAAAATTGTAGGACAGCTTTGCACACTCATCCTGTCGGCGCTAAGCCGCGCCTGCTGGGAATTAATTTTCCCTGGCTGTTGGCTGTCCTTGCCGCAAGTAACGCGGCCGGTATCAGGTGGACGCATTATTTACTGTCAGCCAATTAACATGCCGTCGCGATCACGAGTGTTCACCTAGGCCAGGCGTCGGCGTCGTCGGCGTCGTCGGCGTCGTGTGGCGAAATCGATCGGAACGGCCTGGGCCGCCAGTCGGTTTTCGTACTGCGCCGTAACTACGGGGGCAAAATTGCACGTGGAACGATAATATCGTACTCGTGTTTCAGGCACGCTATCCTGAATCGCGGCCGCGGAGAGCAATAGCCGTGAGATCGGCTGGTAGACTTCGCCGACCGTTCCGAGGGTGGGGGAGGAGAAGGGTAGAAGAACCCCTAAATCGCTGTCTGCCTCGTCGAATTCACCTGAAATCTTCGACGCGGCGGATTCGATCGTCCGATTTTAGCGGGTTGCTGCATAGTCAATGTGGTTTCTTCCTTGCTACGTCTGCTTGCGCCTGTTTTCATGCAGTGGAGTCGTCGGGCAATTTATCTGTTCGTGGGTGGGTTTGTGTAGCAGATGACAGGCTTTTTCGATAGGCAGTAGGTCATTATTGGATTGCAGAGGTTTTTGCAAGTGTAATATTTATTAGATGCGATAATACGATCTCGGTATATCGAAGCTAGGCGATATACGAAATGAGAAAGGTATTTTTAAAACCTTCTAATGACAAACTCCCACTTGTTTAGTGAACTTCGCGCAGCTCATTTACATATCCTAGTTGAAATCCTGCATTTATTATCCAACAATATAACAGCTAATGCGAGTGACTCGGTTATGTGCATCAATACGAGTTTCTTCAGAGTCTGAGGTAACTTTTATCGCGCGTCTGACCATACCACTGGTTCCTCCACTTGTAACTGTCTGGCAATAGAAATTGCTTCGTACTTCTAAAATTGTACATTGTAGTGCCATTATAAAAGGCTTGGGTTGTCGTACCGACGAAACGGTCCACTTTACGAAGTCCCACCTCGCACGAGTGGCAAGGAGAAACGTTTAATAGAGCCGGTTAAGGAAAAAGTGGCAGACACACTCGTTGCGAGAAACTCTGGCGTGGTTGCGCGACTTCCGTGAGAGTTACGGTTGGCTTCTTGCTGCATGAAATTTGTGTTTCCTGATAAATAAACTGCGAATACTTGTTAGGGAATAATTTGGGGCACGTCGTATTTTGAAGATAATATCTTCGTACAGCGCAAGAGTACCTACATTCATAAAAACAACGAGGTTAGGACCTTTTCACGCGAGACACTTCTATGCCTCGCGACAGGCATTTCAGATGCATTCACACGGCAGAGATATAATTGGATTGAAAAACATAGAATACATCTTGTTGTTTGTCGCGTGAAAAGACTCCTAAAGGGTCCAGATGCAGAGTGGAATGAAAGTCTGTGGAATAATTTCTTGTGCTAGGTTGCATAAAGCAAAATAGACATTGTTACTTATTATTTGTTATTAAATAAATTAAATCTACGGTAATGGATTATATATTATATAATATACATTTGAACAACAACTTCCATCTAACTGAATACAAATGATGCTTCAAGAGAAAGTCAGTTGCACTCGAAATTTCAACTAAGTCACTTAGCTGCACTCGTACCGTTTGCCTCGAAACTTATGACCTGTGTTGCTCGTGAGAAATAGAAGAGCACGAAAGTTCCCAGTATTTCATACAATCGTGGCGCGCATCTTCGAGGTATGTCGACTGCTCTACTGTTCTACCGTTTTCATGCAGAAGAGCATAAAAGTGCAAGTTCGTACAGGCGTAATAAAATCAGAAATTTATCTTCTCCCGGTGCGGAAGTGCATGCAAAGTTTTGATGCACTTATTATTCCTACTGTAACGCAGAACACCATTACAACTTCTACCTCGCGTTTGAGAAAATCATTTGCGTTCTGATACTTTACATTTATTCCTCTGAAAATGTAGAAGCTGCCCACCCCTAAAAGCAAAGGAACCTTGCTGCTATCTTTCTCCATTATGCATGCAAGAAATACTAGTGAACAGTAGCTAAGTTACATGTAAATGAGTGTTTCATTGTAACGCAATAACGAAATGCGTGAGAAGGTAAAATTTCACTTCCGAGTCAAGCATTTATTCGTCTCATTAAAATATGAGTTTTAACACAAAGTTACAATATCGTCCGTCCACAACGAAGGTATCATTTAATAAATAAAAACGGAAAAGTACAAACTTGCTACCGCATCTTCCAATTTTACAAGCTTTCAAACATCGCTTCTCACAAGAACAAAAGCTCGAGTATAAAAGCTTATTCCACGTTTCCTCTATACTTTTACACACAGAACCATCCATTTCTGCCTAGCCTGTGCTTACCAATAAATATAATATTCAACGTTAAGTGTGCGTATTGAATTTTTCAATCCGTGCTCCATTTTATCTGCGCGATCAGCGGTGAAAATTTCGCAATCACGCCCGTTCGAGGGGACCCATCAGCGGTCCTTCCCGTTTTTCTGTCACCAGCTCGCTCGACAGCGTCGATGGACGACGCTTCGCTCATCAATTCGCTCGATATTGTCGCGCCTCGGCATTCCCCCGCCGCGTGGAAATCCGTCACCGTGCGGGGTAGTTTTCCAATTTTCTTTATTTATCGCCGCCCGTCGTGGAAGCAGAGGCCCCCAGGCCCGAGTGCATAACGCGAAACTATATATCCCGAGGAATTACCGTCTGTCCCGTCTGATTAATGCGGACAGATTCGGAGCAGCGATATTATTGGTTGAGCCGGAACACGTTAGAGAAATACGTCGTTGCAAACTCCGCGGCGGACGGTATTTACAGTTGTAGCCGGCGGGAGTGACACCGGTGATGCAAAAGCCAAGGAAGCCCATGCACGAGGTTCACCGAAATTTATACCGGCTTAGAATTTCTGTGGCGTTATGGCGAAAAGTTGACTGGCGTTGTTTGGCTGGAACGCGCAGGGATATCGAGCCTCGCGCGCGGTGCTTCTGAACGAAAAAGCGTTTGCAAATGCGGACGATGGGCTGCATGCAATCTTGCGATTTGTTTTCCTTGCTACCATTAAGGGTGGGGATTAAATTCCGGGCTGATGGTGTGGACTTTGGTGTGCTTGATGTTTGTGTAACGAGTGGGATATTGCTGGCTTGGGTAATCAGTGGCCAACGGTGCTTTTTTTCACATTGTTTTTTCACGTAGGGAGTCGCAGGCGTATTTCTGGCTGCTTAGATTCTCGCGTTCAAGATAATTCTGTGTAATGTCTGTGATCGGTTGGAATATATGTTTGAATTAGATGAAATCAAAGTAATGGAAGTGGTTGAAATTTAGAGAGTTTTGGAGAACTTGTGCGTAATTTGTGGTAAACAATGTGTGATTAAATCGAATAATTTTCTCAAGAATAACGAAGGAAGGAACTTTTATCAAAAAAAGTGTGAAGACAAAGTTCCTATGCTCTAAATATTATCAAAATTTGAGAAAATTTATTATCCACTTATTATTTGTATATCCTGATGATCAGTTCTCCCGAGGCCATACTATTTGTGATTTTAAAATGGCAACGATATTTTCTCTCCAAGCAACCGGCAAAGTTAAGTGGCAATACTTAACCACCTTATTGCTCTCCAAAGAGAGGTAACTTTAAGCTGTTCACGTTTCGATCGTTTTACATTAAGTGGGTACCCCTGTGGTTGAAATTCGAGGCTATCCGGGGAGACGACATCGTTCGGTGCTTAAGATAAGAAGATCTGATCGGAAATCCTACCTTAGTTCTAAGATGAGAATGATATTCTGAAAAATAAACCAGTCCCGCGTTGTCAGTGGGGTCCTATTTGGTGCTTGAACCTCCATTCCACAATAACAGTTTCGATTTTCAACTTCTTACCCTTATAAATCCTTCATTCGAGTCACAGCTATTTCGTGGATCTAAGAGGCTTTTTCTGTTCCTGGGACTGTAATTTATTTATGATCGATTGATACTATGGTTCGTTCAAAAGATCATTTGAAGGATTTGATTATAATCTATTAGTAAAATCCATTGAGAATGCAACCCCATTCGTTTCAGGTTACACAATGAAATCAGAATAAATGGAGAAATATTCTGAGCTGCCTGACAAATTAATATATGATCAACCAAAATAAAATATTCTTCCTCGCTATATGTAAAGAGTAACCGAGCCATTACCAAACTTCCATCACCACTTCGACGACCACTAAATAACCCCCCCGTCACGAGCCCTTCTCTGCAACGTCCCACATATCACGACAACGAGATTAGTACACGTACACGATTTAAATTCAATTGAAACTTGGTCAAGCCATTACCTAACCGCGTCTGCCAAATTCCATAAACCGCGATAAGAACATAAGACCATTAGCAGGGTCAATAATCTGTCCCAACAAGCTTCGCAAACTTCACGCGTAATCAGTAGTCCGAATCTACCTGTTCCAGTATCCAAAATCCGATACACAATCGAGGCATATGCATCCACGACACATCGATCCTTTTCGCGAATAAAAGTGCCACGTACCTATGGAATTACCGTGCACGACGTCGCTCCCTTTCAAACGGAAGAAGCTTGTGACCTGGGTGATCATCCGTGTCCATTGACTACTTGGAAAGCTGTCACCGTCGCGTGGTTAAGCTTTTCACGGAATCCTGGGTATCGGGGAGGAACTTTGCAGTCCGTGTTAGGCGGAGGTCTGTGTCCTGGCCGCGTCGTTGAGCTCCTTTTTACGACTGCTTTCACCGACTTGCTCAGCTTTGAGCTTGCAGTCTTCAAAGTAGACCTGGATACAATGCTCGCGCTCACGGGCATACACAGGCAGGCGTGCACAGCTCGAAGCAGCGGAAAAAGAGCTGTTGAATCGACGGAGGCATCGTTGAATCAGCGGGCTACTCTGTCAATCCTCGTGCATATGATTCGAAGCGGCCACCTTTCAGAGAAACCGCGAGGATGACGCTGGTATCAACGCATTTACACCGCACCGCTCTTCTGTGGATATTATACCGCGATGTATAATGATATTAGACCGAGCGAGGGGTTGGATGAAAAGTTCGTGGCGAGAGAGGGATAAGGGGATGTATGAAAGGGGGACGAAGAATCGAGGACGAGGGGTAGAGTCTTTCTTACTTCGATTACAAGAGTGTAATAACTGTGGCTTGGAAAATGACAGATCGTCGCTGAAAAGGGCACCCAGGCAAATTCGGCTATTCTCATTTTCTGTGTGAGAGCTTGCCTTAATGAGGCTGTAGGTGTGTGCTAATTTTTAGTGAAAGACTTCTTTTGCAGGCGATGGTGTAAGTATGAACGAGGAGCTGATGGTTATTTGGATAATCGAGGATAAGTACTTATTTCAAAACTTCTAGATGAAATATGCGAAAGGAAATTGTCATGAGACATGGTGCATATAATTGCCTTTAATATTCGTGTTCTTTTTACATAATGTAAGCGGAAAAATTCCACTTCTTCGTCAATTCAATTACCACGAAAACCAATTTCATCGAGAGCAAAGTGACGATAACCACTCGAGCAAGCAATCGCGACAGATAACAATTTCTTCTGATAACTATCTCCTTAATAGGAGAAACTATTGTAATTCTTCGAGGGGGCATCAGACCTCTGTAGACAAAATGCATTCCGCGAAAACGTTATACACAATCTAATCAGATCCTGAATAATGCAGGCAAGTGTCCACCTCCGATCTTGGTGCGTGCTTCTATTTCATCGACTTCCTTTTATCGCATTATAATCCGTATAATACAAGAGCAATGTGTCCAACACCGAATAATATGGCACTGCGCGTGGAAATTCTGTTCGTGAGTTGCGTGACACGAATGCATGAGATTCCAGTCAAGCGTGAGTGAGTTGCACAGCCAAAACATAGCCTAGAACAGAGTGGTAGAATTGTGTTCCAGCATCGAATTCACAATGCTTTAGAGTTTGATGTTTACGCCTAGATTTAACCGTGAATTGTGTTCCTCGAATTGTTAACTGCGCCAGGTATTGTTTAAATATCTATAGGGTTACTCAACGCCAATTTAATCAGTTTTCGAATTTCATGCCATGGATTTTAATGAAATGGAAATATAACGTAGAGACCAATTGCAACAAGTCATCGATTTGGTGTGGAACGACCCACGTCAATTTTTTAATCAGTTTGATGAATGTCTACGCATTCTTACCCATGTCACTTCGCGATTGAGAATATTCGCCACTGTCAATGAGAAACGAAGGACTCATGCTAACTTTCAAATCCCATCGTGACTTTTAACATTCTCGAAATTCTTAGCGTTTACCTCTTCGAACGCTATCGAAGGCACCTCGGAGCCCATCATTACGTCTCCAGCCTCTAAACGGGCAGGCCAACATTATACATAAACCCAGAATGACTTTTAAAATTTTAAAGATTCGAAAAGCCTTCGAAGCAGAATCACGACTATCCCACGACCAAGCTTCTAAGCGATTAGAGGAGTCTCGAAGTCGATCGTTACGTATCTCAATGCGAGTATCACGATCAGCGAGAGGGCGGTGGTCGCTGGATGCGTATGGTGGTCTTGATGGGGTAGTTGACTTGTGGTTACAGCCACGCGGGGAATGATTCACGACTGGGACGTGCGGTATTCTCCGACTTCCCCTGTTCTCCTGTCACTCCCCGAAAAAGGTATCATCCCCCCATGGGAGGTGAATCCACGGAAGTTCGTCGTACTCGTTGGCCCGGTCTTGGATTCGCGCGTCTGCTTGTCCTACCCGTTTGGGAATTAAATCTACTTAGGCGGCTGTTTTCCTTGTAAATTGAGGTTCCCCGCGCCAAAGGCGCGCGCTGCGTTTTCGTCGAAATTCCCTTCTCCCCCGGGGGAAATGGATGAATTCCTCTGACGGAAATGAACTGTTTTCGCTGGAGCGATCCCCTTTCTTTGAATTATTCCGGGAGTCGCGGCGGGACGAGTGAAAGACCACGGTCGCTTTTTCTTTGGGAGTTACGGGGAACAACGTATTAATAATTAACAAGAGTCTAATGTTTCGCGGAAGTTTAACGGGGAAGGAAAAATGGACATCTCCGAGATAATGGAGACTCTTTTCTGTGGAGCACAACTGTATTCTCTGATCTCTATATTCCCGGGTCGCTGTTGCGTGATTTACCTATGTGTGTCAGCTCGTGCAGGGTGGCTTCTAATCAGCGCTCATGTTGCTATTGTGCTCTGGAGTGCAGTTTTCTAAAGAGCAATCTTTTTCGAAACTTCGCGATACCTTATCTGTAATCATTCATATTCAATCTTGCTTAGTAAAATATTAATTTAGATACTTATATACTATATTACTAATACTAAACTGAAGACCGACAATGGCCACTGCAATGCCTTCAACGAACACTGTAGGTACTGCCAAACATCGAGGACGGAAAACACTAAGCCAACTTCGGATCGTATTTAATATCCATTTTCCAGGTTGCTGATAAACCCCAGGCCCCTTAACGTCTCAGTAATGATACACCACAGTACTAAAAAGGAACCACGCGACGTTCCATATCGATAGAAAATACCAGCCAACGACGAAGCTACTCGCGAATTTATGGACTGACCAGATGCGCGCGCTTATCTCTCCATGAGTGTTATCAGGGACGATAGTTCGTCATCGGTAACGTGCACGGTGTACGTGTAGGAAGCGCGCTGTACTTTGTACGTCGATATCGCGTGTCGACTCGTAGGCAGAGTTCCTTTACATGCGGCAAGGTGGGCTTCTTCCTGGCTCACGTTTTCTCAGCGGTGCACACGTGATACCGGTACAGGTCTCACACGTGAAATGGCACGCGTATGCCGGGCACGCGTGCCTCATAAATAATGGCGGCTGTTGGCGCGGGAGTTGGATCGCGGCAGACGCGCGGAAAGTGGCTTCGAAAGCAACTTACAAGTTCCTACCCGATATTGCGTTATTACTCTCAAGGATCGACGGTACCTCGGCCGGGGGATGGGGATTAGACGGGGTGGGAAATCGAGAAGTGGAACCGTCGGGTGGAGGGGGCGAACGGGGCGATAAGATAAAGGGAGGCTGAGCGACAAGTATTAGGATGAGCGGTAAGTTTGCCAGTGTAACGGATGGGTATCCCGCTAAAGTTATCACGACGGACGGCTTTTTGCAGATGAAGTTCACGACGTGGCCCGTGGATACGAGAATTATTGTCATAGTTAAACGTTTTACTTCGGGTAACCACGAATTCACGAGTACCAAATCACGCATTTTCATTTATACCGTGCACAAAGTTTTTTAAAGCTTCCACTGTATTGTCATTTTGACTTGCACTTTGTATTCATTGAAGGTTAATACCTACATTCTGTTAATGTTAACACAAACCATTTAACAACTTTTACAACTTTGCACGTTCTCCCAGACTCACTCTAATTTAGTTCCAATTCTTAACAGCGTCTAGTAATAGTTGTAATTCTTAGTTCACGGGTTCGTTCAAAGCAGTTCTATTTCTACCGTTGGCCAACTCTGTGATACTATACTACACGAGCATTCTTGCAGTTCCTATTATTAATCGTACGAATGCTTCATTAAATGACAGTTGATCCATTTCTTCTTCGTTCACCAAGTTTTGCAAAACTTTGAACACACGAGAGTTTGATGAAGGGAGATCCAATAGGTACGACGAATGGATTATTATATCCCAGTTAAGTTGCATCAAACTTGAATAAGAGACGACTGTTGTCACGCGCATAGTGCTCCCCAAACATTGGAGATTTAACCTACTTCTATAAATTGATTCGTATAAGTAACGTCTCGGATAATGCTCCTAGGAACGTACGCATCTTTGAAGTTCGAACGAACTTATTACTCAGCTTAATGAGATTTAACGAAGACAGGGAGAGCCTGGAAAGGGGCGGGAGTCGAAAAGTAGAAGCTAACAAGAGTAAGACAAACTATAGGATGAAACTGGCGGGAAGTAAAGGGAGCTTCTGTAACGAACAACGTACAACAAATAGAGAGTGTGCTGGAAATGAGAATGGATAAAGGGGGAAACAGAAATGGCTGTTAAAAGGGAAAAGTGAAATTGGATGGACAGCTAAAAAGAGAAATGAGGGGGAAGAGAGAGCGTCAACAGGAAAATAGGTTTCAGTTAGTACAAGGATTATGGAGTACAAATCCTGCAGAGGAAGAAAGATTAGAGGCAACGCTGCGAAGAACATGGGAGAAGCAGAAATAAACAGGAACGACGCTGACGGAGCAAGCAAACGAATTGTTGAATCAATTACGTTCATGTGAAATATTACAGTCGTGCTAAACAAAAAGTCATATAGGGCGCGCGAGTCAAGGCACTGGAAAATAACGAATTAGCTGCAGAAACAAGCCGGAAGCAAAATGGAACGAGAGTAACCAGGCGCGCCGTTAAAAATGTAATATAATCACGAGCAGCATTACTGAAATGAAAGTAACGAGAATCCAGAAGAAGCAGATTAAATCGAGGTGAAAGCATCATCAAGATTGAAGAGACTGGACGTTAAAATGGCTTGGATCAGGAAGGAATTTAAAGCTCATATAGGGTGAATCACGGTGAGACAAATAAAAGAAGGTGGTGACAGAGATTGACAGCGTGTCCTGGGACAGCGTGGGGTGCTGAATGGTCGTTGCTGGTCGTGAATGGGAATAGCGGTGTTCGAGTGAAAGATCGGATAAAGATTGCTGCACGTGCCAATTCCAGCATTCTCTGGTCGCCACCACGAGGCAAAGAGTTCCTCTGAACGGAGATTCCCCGCAAATTTCTCGACGTGGTCCACAATAACCGCTCAGGAAACGTCGAAGGTGGAATCGCGGGCCTGGTGGCTGCGTCTTCTGCCAATGAGTTTTCAAACGATTCCCCAGACACAACAGACACTGACCATTTTTGTTCCCCGTTTTCTCAACCACTCGGGCCATTTTCAGCGCTGTAGTTTATTACGTCGTATTTCATTTTGATCGATCACTCCTGTCTTGGCGAAGGAGCAATTAATCCCCTTGCGCTCGATTGGCGGCGCTGCACAGTATTTGCACTTTTACATAAGCCCCCCAGCGTTTCTGCGATGTTGGTCAATGATGTATCCCTGGGTGTTTATTTGTTTGACCCGTGAAATTTTTTTTAGACTCGTTTATACTTTGATTTCAGTCTTTGAAACGAGGCCTGTGCGAAGGTTTCGTGCGTGTAAAGAAGTTTTAAGGAGGTTTTAAGTTTTCATGTTCTGTTTATTTTATTTCTGCGGAAATTCTAATGCTTGAAGGAAGAGACTACTAAAAAATTCATGATTAACATTGACGAAGAACAAAAGAGAATTAATTTCGAATATCTTTCTGCATTTATTCGTGTTATCATTATTTAAAAACGAGTTTTCTGAATCTTTAGCATTAAATTTTTGAAACAGAATTACTTTTACTACATAAAATCTTGTTTCCTTCTGACACCTTCAACGTTAAAACGTTAGGTTGAAAACTTCACGGAGAATTCCTGTTGTTAAACTTTGAGTTTCCGCGAGGAAACATTTTTAATTAAGCGTAAAGGAATAACCTCGCCATATTTTAAATCACACTTTCGTTTTTGCCGAGTCCCTAAATTTATGCAGACGTTCCCAGAGGAAGTTTGTAATTGACTTTTAAAGTTGACAGTAAACTAAATCCTACAGCGGTTCGTGTCATTCGAATGCAATATGGAATATTTCTGGAATAACTTGGTGTAGCAAAAATTGAAATGAAATAATAGTAATAAACTTATTTAGTGTCGCGTCTCGTCCCATCACTTGACAGTGCCTGAATCTTACCCACATACTAATTGACACTTCACCTACGTGTTTCACTTCGTTTCGGGTGTCATCGACACCATTTGCCCGGTTTCGTAATTGAGCGTGCCGCGCCGCCCCGCGCCGCTCCGCACGATAGTTGCACACAGTTGTTTAACCCCTCGGTAACTTAGGACGTGTATCCCTGCTCTGTTAACCCGAATATTCCCGTGTACCCATAAATCCATATTAGTCAACTAACTCTAAAAGTATCTAACAAATACCGTGCATCTTTAGAATACAATCGAGAAATTGATTAATCGATGCGAAGAAAAGTGTAGAATAAAATTGTTTGCTACAGAACCTTGTTTCCAAAAGAAATGTTCCTTAATGGAACTAACTAAATAGTGAATCAGTTCCTTTTTTGACATAAAGAACATAATTGTTTCCAACTAAATCACGGTAATTTTTCATATCCGGGGCAGTATTTTCCTTCTTACATCTTCCAAGTGAAAGTAATATTTATTGTTTTATAAATTGCATTGAATTTAAGGTCGTCTTATTGTACAACTAGTTGTAAAGGTTTGGATTTAGTCTCCCGGGTTCTTAAACAAGTTTTTGGTCACTTACACGACGACAATAGCGTTTAAGTACCTACTCATTTATCATAGAGGGAAAACTGTTAAGAGATGATGGGAGAAGTTAGGCGTTCCAAAGTTCTAACGGAAAATCAATTCCCTCCGTGTGTGTCATTAATTGCACGTTCATTGTTCTTGAAAATAGTCGATTAATAGCTATAGAGGCTTCATGAAACTGTGATGGATGTTCTTGAAACTTGGATAGTTATTCAACACTTTAAAGTTTAAACCTGCTAAATAACAGGTCGCTGATCGAGGTAAACGTTAAAAGCTTCGACAAAGATTTTCGGCGCGTAGGATCCGGAGAATTAAAGTCACTGGAAAATTGCTTATCTTGTAAAATGTCAATACACAAACACCAACTGTGAGTGGCTGCATTTTCGATTAATCAAACTGTGGCTATTCAAAACCTCTACAGCTCGCCAATTCATGAAACTGTAATCTGACTTCTATACCGAAAATTCGCTTGTATCGTATCTTCCACCAATCTCGTATTTCTTTAATATTTTAAATATTCCGTGGATCATGGGTATCAAATCACATCTAGCAGAAACCTTTTATCGTTGTAACATTTATATTCAGCTTTGATTTATTCTCTGATTGGTTATACCTACCCTTCGTTCAAGACTTAAAATATTTGGTCGATTTTTCGAACTAAGCTTGATTAAGTACACATATAGATTTGCCACGATCTAAGATGAGTATAAGCAACTAAGTCAATCGCATAGTCGACCGATCACAAGTCAAATATGAAACAGCTGGCAAGGTGTTGCCTCAGGTGAACAAGCATCTTTCGGAGTTGAGAAATGACTACTCTGTAGCATTCCTGTGTCAGAATTTTAAAATCGTGTTCATTGAGATGACCAAGTGCTTTGAGAGGACTAACACTAACTCTACCTCTCTCTTGAAGTTTCTTTAAATTCTTGTCCATCGTTCCCTGTTCCCCTTGCTCTATCAATCCAAGCGCACGAGCGCCGTAGCTCGTCGTAGTAATTGATAAGTGGAAACACGCGGTTTCGTGGTCGCACATATTCATACACATTCGTGCCGCCAAAAGATGCATTAATCTCTGGTCGGTACTTCACGAAGAGGGAAAAAAAGAGTATAGTTTGGCAAAGTCGACGGACCATTATTCACCTTGCCAGCCTGATGATTATTTACGATAACGTACGAGAGGCTGCTAGTTCGGCTGTGGTAAAACGCCAAACGATGTGGGAAGATAATTCGCCCGCGGGGGTGTGTTATTAATATTTAATTGGGCTTAAGTGAAAGTACGGATTTCACGTGGTATGCTTGGGACGTGTAATGGAAGTCGATATTTACGTACCTTCGAGGTATATCAGATCTCCCAGTACTTTGTGTTTCTTTTTCAGTGCCGTATATGGAGATTTTAATTATGAATTGAATTTCTATTCTTCTTTGTGGCAGATTTTTAGTTTTTCTTAATTTGTTAGTGTAGTCAAGGAAGAAGTCTTTCTGTGACATTAAAATACTTTTCTCGCATCGTTCTAAAATAGACAAGTTTGCACTAATTTTAAAATGATTCATTAAGACCATTTCCGCAAAAAAATAATTTCATCCAACGATATAACTTAAGTTTAGAATATTGGAAATCCTATTATTTCAAACAAATCGATATTCCCATTAATTCCAAATAACATTCTTCCAAATCTTCCAAGTATATTTTAAATTAGCAGTTTCACCCGAATGCATATTTCAAACACAATTTTCTTTATCAGTTACTTTCACCGCACTTTCAAGCTTTTAACTCCTCAGTCCGATATCGACAATACACTTTGTGTCTTTAACAGCACTTACTCTTCGAGCAACTTGTCAATAAGATGGCGCTTTTGCGGCGGATTTAAAATCAAAAGCATCTGGTTGCACATAATAACTGGCTCTCGACGAGTGTGGGCGGGGGAGGTGCGGGACTAGTAATTAATTTAATGGCATTCTTGGAATAATGCCACGTTAATTGCGAAATATGTTTTCGCTTGGTGGTTGAAGTACGTACGAGAGCCGATTAACGAGCAATCTGGAAGCGGGTCAAACAGGGTGTTTAACTATTAGTACGATCGTTAAGGATGAAAGAGAGAGCGCGGATGGAAGGCTTTTCGCGAGAAAAGAGCGTAATTATTATAGAGGAAGTTTATCGTAGAAAAGTAACATTTCGGTGTTCCGTTACGCGGGATGTTGTAGCCAGCGGAATAATCTTGTTCGTTTAAGGTGGAAAGGACTTCCTAAGTGTGTATACAGGGCTCGAGGAATAATTGCGTTGCGTCGTGGAACGAGCACACAATGGGCCCTTTTTTTTTAAAAGTAACTCGCCGCCAGTGGGATGGGGCCAGCTTTTTTTTTAATTATGCGCTACGTCTGGATGTGAATTATTTTTTTAAAAAGAACCGGTTTACTGTCCGCGATTATGAAAGCCTTCTCTGCCTTTTCGTTTACGAGCGGTATCACTGGGAATGTAAAATTTGGAAGACGAGTTTGTAGAATTTGTGTTGCTTTTTGAGCTCCTCAATGATGGGAAGGTTCCTACCATTCGAGGAAATGCTGATGATTTGTTCAATTTAAGAAGTTGTTGGTACTTATTTTACACTTGTTTTACACTTAAAAACAAGTCTTTTCGCGGCATCGTTTAACGCAGTACCTGTGTATGTTAACCGAAAAACCGACAGGCCGATGAAGAGAGCTAGATCAAATAAAAGAGGAAATTGTCCCCCCTACCCCAGCTTGGCACCAAACTTTTTAAAGACCTGTCCAGCGCTGAACGAGGCCAGTTGCTGGTGTCACCGTTGTCCAATTTTTTTCCCCTTTGTCGTGCCTCTCGAATTTCATTGGATACAATTTTCCCTGGCTTATCACTGAAACGCGCAGTTTTTTCCACCCCACCCCCGGGAGCAAAATTCTGTCCACGAACATCGTGCAATCGTAAACATACCGAACATTCGCCGAAGCGCGGCATTTATCGTGGTGCTCAGGATTCCAGGACTTGAGAATGTTTAGAATTCCGAAACGGAGCGTGTCCCGTGCTATACAACCGCATTCTTCGTCTCACG
This sequence comes from Andrena flavipes, assembly GCA_963971345.1. NCBI lineage: Eukaryota > Metazoa > Arthropoda > Insecta > Hymenoptera > Andrenidae > Andrena > Andrena flavipes. The sequence continues at coordinate 1,314,452 of OZ020481.1, forward strand.
TGACGACCGAGGAAACTTTCGCAACACCACTTTTTCGGAGGGTCATTTTTTACTCGCGAACGTTTCGTTGCCGTATCGAGGGACATTACAGAGCACCTTGTAACCGTACGTCGTAGATAAACGAGTGTCTTTCGTGTGGGATCCTCGATAACCCGAAAAGCATGGTTCCTAGCGGAGGAGTTTGATGCTAGGCAAAGTGGTTCCATGCAAATACTAGACAGTCTTTTATTTTTCGCTTTTTGAAGAGGATTAATTGGTGTTTTTTCTCCATTCTGCTAATACTTTGTTCGGTATCGAAATATTTGAAAAACTGAGAAGCAGAAAACAGGAGGATAAAATGTTGAGTGTTGAAAGTTTTATGCGATTGCAGTATATCTTTTTGCTGTTGTTGAAGATACACTTTACAATCATAAGAAATACAAAATGGTTGTTATTTTATATATTACAATGTTGTTTCAGATGAAACGAATCCTCGCGAAGAAATAATTTTTCCAATATAATTTGATTTGAACATTCATCCGGGTACACAGGCATTTTACCTAGAATCGTTGCACCCTCAAAATCGATTTGCCCCACTTACCATCTATTACGAAAGACCCTGTAAAAACCTCGCTGTTTCATACGCCCCTGCACGATCCTTCGGGATTAGCAGCTTTGCATCCTTTACCGCTGCTACAGAGTAACGAGCGGTACATACGAGAATTAAGTATTAAAAGTAACGGCCGAGTGTGGAGTAAATTTTTCGTGGCTGGTCTGGTAAATGTTTCTTCATTGTGGACGAGCCTGTAGGATCTGCTGGCCAAGGGGATTGGGGGCAGGCTGGCAGAAAACGGTAAGGACCATCCTGGGAGCGCTTCGTCATCTCTGATAACTCTTCGCGGTCCTCCAGCTCCGTTGAATCCCTTGGCTTCCTAACCCCCAGCCCCTTGGAACTACCCCCGTGAGCAGTTATCTCGGACCCTTCCAGCGCGATCGGACACTTGGTGCCGTCGCGGCTGGCATTTCGCTGGTAGGGAAAAAAGGGCAGAAAAATTTGGCCTGGGTAGGGCGAAGTCTGGAGATTAAAAATTCCGCGAGTTGATAAGGATATTTTTCACCATTTCCCACCAGTGTTTTTAGAGACCCGGATTTTATTAGTGGATCGCATGGAATTACGGGACATTGCGCGAATTACTGCTCTTATATCTGGAATGTTAACAATGGATTAGCATCCTTTATGTAGGTATATTCTCGAGTTATTTAAAATATCATGTACCTGATTACCTGTATCTTGAACCACATCGCACGCTATAGGTACGGGAAATTTGATTCCATTAATCGTATATGTACCTATCCATGCCAATAACATGTGTAACTTTTTTCACATTTTGTGTTTATATTTTTTGTATCATTGCTAAGCGGTATTACCCGTTAATAAAATAGTAATAATAATATCTGTGCCTTTGCAGGTGAAAATATTGAAAGTCTCTTTTACCTCACTTTGAGAAGCTATTGTAGACTAAAATTTGTAGAGTGATTATTCCTTCCGATAATATTTGATTGTTTAATCACTTTATCTTTCGTTCCTTTTCATAATCGATTTTCTCAAAACGTAATTTCCCTATGAACAAATTTTATTCCTCATTTCCTACTTTATTTTTTCTGTATACATAACTTTCGCAGCTAAAAAGTTACCCGTGCGGAAGTCGTCTAATATTTGCTCTCTCACGAGGAAAATATAAGAAGGAAAGTCAGAATTTTCCATTGGCGGAGCTGCCTTCGTCAACTGGAATCGCAGACGTTGATTTCGTATTGAAAGGACGGGGTTGGCGTACAGTTCTGCTTTCTCGTTCATGCTGCCACGGCGAAAGGACCAGTGAAAAATCACTGCACGGGTCCGTAGCCCGCGGCCTGGACATAAATTTCAAAGTGGCCCGATACACTGCCACCGGGGCTGTTTATCAGGGCTCTTTCACCTCCCGGAAGAAGTCGAGCCGGGGATCTATTAATTTTGGCGTAACGGTTCACTAACCGTCAACAGATATCCGGTAGAATCTAAAGGAGCAACGTTCTTGGTATATTGCTTCTTGGATAGGTTGGTTTCCCTCACCTCTGAGGGAGGGGAAAGAATCGAACCAAGATACTGCTGGGCGGCGTGGAGTTTAAAGTGAAATAAGATGACATCGTATTAACACATACAGGAATTCGAATGCTTTCTTTTTCCGCTGGAAGTTAAAATCGAAAAATTTATTGAACTTTGATCCGTGATATTCTAAAAAACTCTTCGATACTTCTACCTACGTAGTTGATTATGAGACACCAATCCTGGGAATCCTGATACCTATGTAATATTTAAATTTACAAAGCTTTCCTCCCTTCCCGATCGAATTGTCCTCGATTAAAATTACTGTGCACGAGGTTAAAGAATAAGACTCTTGCAATCAATCGCTCAAACTTGGAGGCTATTTACCATATGTTCATACTGAACCTTTTCTAGAGGATTTCGCGGTCACAAAATACACGCCTCTGCATCTCCCACTGAACGAAATGAAACGTGAGGGAAAAGTTGCCCTATACATCGTCATATTAATTAAATGTTTAGCTGGACACGTTGGTCGCGCTCCCCCCGTGGGCACAAGTGGCTCGACTTTTTTCCAATTCCATCCATGAATTGCAGCGGCGCGAAACGGGGAAGAACACGACAGGGGAGGGAGAGGGGACGAAACAGGGAAACGGCAGATGGTCGATGAGTGCAGAGGTTCCGAGAAGCGAGGAAATTTCATTCGTCTCCCCGTGAAATCGAAAAATGGCGGAGTTTAAAGTACTTAAAGTACTCCTGATGGCGCAGCGATGTTGCCACTAATAACATCGTGCAAAATAGTGGTTCGAAGCGGATGAACTAATGACTGGCCGACACTGGTCAGTGAGAAAACGCTGGCAAGAACGTCATACAGGTGATGCTCAGACTTTTCTGTGGAAAAACTGATGAGAACCAGCTTGTCGTGGAAAAGGATACGGTGTCCGCACCAGTCGTTTACTCGAACTACTTCCTGCGGCTTACATTCTGGGCGCAGAGCGTTACGAGCAATCGTACGCTTCTTTCATTTCGTTAGTTATAATTTGTTGTACGCTAGTCTGTTAAATCCTTCTTGGTGGCCAGTATAAAAATTGGGGAGACAGTTCTACGACTTTCGTGCTTTATAGGGGAATAAAGGAAATTGATAAGATCGTAAAGTTTAACTGGTGAGATATTATATTAAAAGTTGTGGTGGAAAAATTTTGTGTTTACTATACACATTTGATGTAGACGTAACTTGTGGTACCTTCTTCTTAAACCTTTAATTCCAGAAATCGATGTTGTTAGTACTGCAGCAGAAGCATAAACGACACCTATCGAGTGCAACTCTCCAAAAGATTTTCGCAATTCTTCAACTGCTAACTACGATAAAAAGAAAAGCACTATCAAGCTCACGGAACAGGACGCCCCTGAAACTTGTTCCATTCTCCTTTAAACGCGGCTTAATGACCCGATTTATAAGGTATCGATTCGTCTTTAGCTCCACAGGGACGCAGGGGAGGTCACAGTGACGTCTGTGTTCTTGGGAACACTAACACACAAACTATCGCGGTCCGTTCTTGAAATTCGACGGGGGTCAAACTCGCCCTCCACTTAAGAGAGAGAGAGAGAGAGAGAGAGAGAGAGAGAGAGAGTGGACGGGGATGGTTCTTGTGGCGGGTGGTCGGGGTCATTGTTTTCACCTTAACTATAGCGCGCGGCCTACTTGACGTGGCTAGACGAGGTGGTAAATTAACAATTAAACTGTAACAGGATTTTCAGTCGTCTACCTAGCGGAAATCCAATACCCGTCGCCTCTTCGGCGTCCTCAGGAGCGCCCGCGAGAACCGTGGATAATTAAACGCAACCTGTATGACCGACGTGCAAGTCTCGGCTTCCACCCCGCGTGCAGCTACTGGCCGTTTCCTGTTGCCGCGACCGCTCGCAGCCGAGTCGGGAGCACAACAGGCCGCGCGCGCCGCGCCGCCTGGAAATTGGAATCCTGTAATTTATGGTGCTCACCGAGGAGAGGACAGTTGGATTAATGTCCAGCTCGTGTGCACAGCATCGCCAAGTGCTCGGCCCATCGCGATCCACTGGCTGGCCGCGTGTATCGTTATCTGGGGAAATCGACTTTTCGCGAGCCGTCGCGATTGCCGATGCTCGCGAGATTGCTCGGCGCCGATCTTTTTCAGCCACCGGCGCGGCGCGGCACAGCGAGCGATGAAATTGCGAACGTTACGTGGCAGAAATTATCAGGCTTAGAACAGTGATTCACTGTCGCAACAGGGGGCTGCTTTCTCAGATAGCCGTTGTATCGTGAATTATTGATGCCTGCAATTAAAGGAATTTAGGATCCGTTGCGAAAAATAGATTCAATTTCTGAGGAATTCTGTGAATGAACACTTCTAGGAAAAAAATTTATCGTAGGCTTTTCCAACGTGACTGCATCCTCCCATTGCAGATAAAAGTACAGTTTTCTTCGATCTTGTCCGGGGGTGCTTTTCTTCTTTTTTTTTTACAGGGAGAAAATCAGGCGAAGGTATTATTGTTACCTTATGGACAAGGAAACTGAGAGTCTACGATCACGTCACTGTTAATTTTGCGAACCATTTCGAAGACATGGACGTTCAGCTCGTAACAGTTATCGGTTTTCTGCGGTGGGGCCGTTAGCCGCGAGCATTTACTGTGAAATGAGAATTTCTACGTGCCCTTGCACGGTCGAATTCATTTAAAGTTCCGGCAAGAACCATTCTCAAAATTGTACAATCAGGATATCTATTAACGTAATGAATCATCCAGCACGTTCGAATTGCAATTGCTCCGTTCTCGCCTTCTTCGGCTATTAATTCGTGCAATATTCCCGAAACTTGCATCGATTTCGCGCGAAGGGGGAAACAGATGTTCGAAACGGCGCGGCGCGATAGTAACATTAATTCCATCAACTGTTTCCAGGGATATTCAATTTTATTACATACAAGGAGGGAATTTCTCCATATCTGCGTTCGTTATTGCAACGACTACACGGCTCTATTAGTTTCTTAGCCTCCGTTGCGAAGTTCTATCTCGATTTCACCAGTGTTCAGTACTTTCTCAACATTCTGCATTAACATTCCCCCACGATGTGTTTAAAAAAAAAGAAAGAAAAAACGTTGACAGCATTAACGTCACATTCTCGAGTTAGTGCAAATACATCGAACGATCGAATAAGCCATAATTCACTTTTTCCACTCGATTCAGACATTTCCATGCGAAGTTGGAGACGGGACTGATCGGTTTAATTCGCCACGAGGGTCTCAGGAAGCGAAATCGCAGTAATTTTCCAAGACGCCGGGCAACCGTTAGAACGTGAAATAGACGGTGGAGGTGCACAAGTGATAATTGCTCTTCCAGACACGCATTCATTTTAGTACCTATTCTCGAGGTATCAAGCTTTTCATGGTAACTGTTTCCGATCCCATTCAGGGGACCATTAGCCGGAGGTATTTACCCCTGTTCCGAGAGTATCGCGCCCCCTATCACGTACGTAGGGTTAATGGGGGCCAGGATGAACGAAACGACGACCAGGTTAGCCAGGAAACGTGCTCCACTTTATTTATGGCGGAAAAGACGTCGACTATTCTGGGACCTAACGTTCGCGCGGTATTGGCTTCCTCTTTCTCTTTTTCTTTACTTAACCAAGCTAGAAAGGTTTATGATGAAGATACAACTCTACAAAAAGCCAACTTGTTTCTGTGTTCCGTCCAGTGTGTCGAGCTATTCCGGTTGATTCGGTTGCTCACAGAAATTGGATAAATCATAGGTATTATTTGTCGAAAACATCAATCGAATTGGGTAGTTCACAGTAACCAAAAAAAAAAAAAAATATCTGGTCATCGATAATGGTTATTCGTAAACGAAAAAAAATTCTGGTCATCGATAATAGTTATTCGTAACCGAAAACAATTTCCGTCATCAATAACAGTAATTAGTGACCGCAAACAATTTCCGTCATCAATAACAGCTATCGGTGACCAAAAAATATTTTCGTCGACAATAACGGTTATTAGAGACCAAAAAATATTTCCGTCGACAATAATAGTTATCGGTAACCAAAACAGATAAGTCTTAATATTTTTTAATCACTTCATATTTTGGAAGATTTATGCAGTATTTAATAAAGACTGACTTCCATTTGAATAAAAATTAACTCAAAAAATTTAAAAAATAACTGTTATTTCTGGTCCCTGATTTTTATTATAATTTAACACTAGCTTTGTATTTCCACATAAGCTTATTTCAACTTTCTGGAGAGTTATTGAGAGTACCTTTATCTTATTCTATTTTATTTTGGATATGCTATACTTTTTTTAATTTCTTACCTATGTACATATGTAGGTAATTAGATTCCTATTTACTCCATGCATAGAATCCAGTACGTACATCTGAATTCTCAAGTGCATATCCAGTCACAGTCTATCGTCACTGATGAGTGCGTTTTTAAAAGTTCGTAATGTACGATGAAGGCTCCTCGCAACGAACAGAGACGTTCCACGAGCGCAGCTGTTTTAAAGATATTTACAACATCAAACGCCGCATAGCTGGCTTCTAGTATAATTAGGCCCCCTCATTACGCGCCCGCGGGAACGTTTATGATACGCCCTGGTAAAAAAATGCGTCACGTAGCGAGGGACCCGCATGCTACACGGTAATAATAATTTCCACCGTGTTATCTAATTGGCAATTTGCTTTCGTGCTGTCTACCGTGTCCCTCGATTACCGCAAATCAAATTGCACGAGATTTCAGCGGCATTCGCATCTTTCGCTTTGACAGCAGACATTTTTATACAGAATAACCTTACAAGGACTCTCCGCGTTTAAACTGTCTGTCCCCCGTTCCTATAATGGCGCTAATACAGTTTCCGGTAACGAAATTTTACGCGGCGAATCGTCGTAAAGCGATATTAAAGAAGTTCGTGAAAATACATCGTACGATTTCGAGGGGGCGGAATAAAACATGAGCCCCCTCGCGTGTCCTTTGACCGACATAAAGGTAGCGATTTATTTGCGTACAAACGGCACGCGGCTTTGCAATCGAACGAATTTCAAGGCAAACCAACTGGCGCTGCCAGCTCCCCAGAGGATTAAGGCCCCCGTACCTAAATCAATTCCCGTTTGACAAATCTTCGGCCGATGCTGGACGACAGCGGATATTTCATTGGCGGTACAATTTCTCTGTTCGCTTTGCGCGATTGTACTTGCACCTTAGCACTGACCATGCGAATTTGCCGGCCCCCGGGGGTGCCAACCGGTCACGTCTGTAATTTACGTGTATCAGCAAAGCCCCGAAAGCCCAAGTAATTGAGGTGTTCCACCCCTGGAACAGAGAGGTCGCCGATGCAAGTTGATTTTCGACCTGCTGCTGCAACTGTATTGCGATCGCTTTGGCGTGAATACTGTAGCGTTTTTCCCCCATGTAGAAGCTGCCTGTTATTTCGGCGGGACTTTCTTCAAATATTGCGAGCTGGAGAATTATTGTTCGAGTTGGAAGGTTCATGTTGAGTGTTGAAGTTTCAAGTGCTGGATGAAGGAAGATATTTTTGGTAATTTTTGTTTTGGAACGTAGCGTGAATGTTTTAATGGAGTGATTGTGCAGCAAGGTAAGAATGTTTCGCGTGAAACGTAAATGGTAGGAAAGTGTAATAATTTTCTTTTGTTTTGGTGTTCGTTTTGTCGAAGTAGATGAACTCCAGAGATCTTGGATGTTTTTCCTTTTATTTCCATGGAAAGTTAGTACTATTCATTATAGCTTTGGGTGGTGAATTTTACTGTAAGAATTGTTAAGTAAACTAATTTGATTTTTTATCCTTCTGTAGACTTATGCACAACAAAATTTTAGATCTATTTATTTAATTTCATTTTCTTTCTCCTTGCTCTGATTTCGTTAAATAGTTTACCTATCACAATATTAAATTCTAATTTTTTGGGAATTCTCACTTTCTGTATTATTAAATACAAATCATTGCTCTTATCGTGGAAAGTTAATTACCATGAATTATAACAGTTTTCCTTACGCCATCCGAAAGCACATAAGCCACGAGCGATTTCATTTCATACGTCCTAGCCCCAATAAATTCCAAATCGTCGCATTATTTCTACATTCTTCCTCCACTATTTACGCAAGAGGGGGATGCGGGAAAGGAGAAGGGCAATAAGAAGAAGGAATCTGACCACCTGCGGTGTCTTGGCCATTCTTTCTCGCTGACAATAAATCCGCCGTTGCTCGCTGGCGCCGCGAACAGCTCGGGCCCTCCGACGATTCCGTGCCATTTTCCTCGTCGAAATTTACCGCGGGTATAATGGGGAAATAGTGAGATATTCGGCGAAACGCGGTATGAAAGATGGCGGGGAAGAAGCCTGGAATGGTGGAGCAGTCGCGGTTAAGAACCAAAGCTGAATGGCATAGAGTAAGGCGAACTGGGAGAGAGGTGTGCGAGGGAGAGAGAAAGCGGGGGAGTGGGAAAAGTGTGACGGGGAGCTGGTAGAGGAAGTGGCTCGAGCAAATATTGCGAAACGTATTACCTCTACAAACTGGTAAATTCAGTAACGAAATTTTCCTCCACCGAGTGAAAACCTTAAATTCGATTCCCGCCACTTTTTTACCCGCGATTCCCGAAGCGGATAACTTGGAAAAAATATTTACCGTCACGACGTAGACTTCCTTTCGTAATGGCGGTGCTAATGGACGGCAGTAAACTAAAAGTACATACCTACGTGTAAATATGTATAGAGGTCTTTGAGACTTTGATACATGGTGGGATCTAGAGGGTAACGGATTATATTGTATTTGTGTTAGAAACGTATTCTGAACGTGGGTATGGTTTGTCACGTGGAAGCTTTTCGAAGGAGAACTGTGAGTTTGTAGTTAATGCTTCTTGTGGGGTTCGATAGAAGGAAGATTCTTTCATTCCGATTTACGTCAATTACCATTAGATATTCCATTAGCTAAGACTGAAAGAGGACGCTTATAGTTTAAAATGATTGACGCAAAAGACATCCGGTTCCAGGTTCCACTTGTATCGTTAGTATCGTATCTTCTTCTATATTTTCAAAAGCAACCCTCTCTCTGCCAAGGTATATATTTATCACCCGTCTTCACATCCGACATTTTAATCTTCACGAAACTAGAAAAACATATTGTCCTTCCTCCTATGTACAGTGGACTCCATCTTCCTCTCGGTAAAAAAGCAAACGTGGCAAACACTCCGTCAGCGCACCGTCACCTTATTAAAGCGCCAACAAGAATCCCTGGCAGAAATTTGCGATTATATTTGCCGCTAAATCTCCGCAGAAACCGGCTATTCCAGCTATTCCCGTCCGCCGCTAAACGGTGGCTATCAAGCTCACCAAACATTTGCATCGCCTCGATGACCCTTAACGGCTGAAAGATCGCAGCCGGCTCGACAAACGCCATAACCGAAATGTCTGAAATTCCTCTATTACATCCGATTCGTACGATGTCGCCGTGGACGTAATAGACTACACGTTCTCTAGGAACATCGATTCCGCCGTGGAAGTTCCGATGCCGCGGCAAAGTTGCCCCGACGATGGGTGTAATCTAGAAGCAGGCGAATCGGGAATTCCTACAGTGCGTCGCGCGTCGGATGGGAGATTGGTCAGCGAAGTTGACCCAAGTTTCTCTGGTCGCCAAGGACGGTCACGTCGATGAGGACTCGAGAACGGCGAGTCACAGAGAACTTGAGCCAGCGACATGAACTCCCTTTCCCATCTGTACCATTATTAAGCCCTAGTGGGTGTACGAACGGCGAACGCCGTTCCAAGCATCGAATTATGCTTTAAAGGCAGGCGAGCTCGCCAGCAAATTGGACACAGAGGCGATCCCGCTGGAGCGTTCCAACTACGAGGGCAGCTTGGCCCCCCAGTTTCTCCGAAGAATACGAGCTTAAGGCGGAGCTTTCATTTGTATCCCCGTGATCGTGCTGATGAGATTGGTCAATAGAATCGAGACAGACACGGCGAACCGTCCCGGGGATCGTGTCCTCGAAGCTTCATCGGATCTGGATAAACCGTGGAACGTGCTTCGTGGCACGAGCTCGAAATAATGGACGTGAGGCAGTTCCGGGGACCGCGCGTCGCGCATACGGTGGCCGTGTTAAACTTCCGTCCGCGAAATTCCGTGTTCCGCAGACGTGGCCCTTTTCTGTTTTTCTTTCAATTATCGCCGCATACTGCGCGGCAAATAATGAAATGGAAATGTGGGACCTCCCGGTGGGTTTGAAAATTTTCTTCGTACCGTGCAGGGTAATTCTAATTTCTCATTAAAATGGTGGTGGAGCTCGGTGGGTGTAGTGATAGTATTTCAGAATTATGCGTATTTAAATACTCTCTATCGATAAAAATGCTTATCCCAATATTTAGTGCCCACTGGAAACTTTTTATAGACTTGATACCGTCTGACCAGTTGTTTAGTAGGTTTACCCAAACGACATTTGTAGACGCGTAGGTATACTCGACTTTAACATACATACTCACTTAATCACTGTATAAATTACACGTTCTGATCCTTTTTAAATTTCATTTTTATTCTATTTTCTCCGCATTTTTCTTATTTCAAATAGGGAATCGACTTTGACTACCCCCTCTTTCAATTATATTGGTTACGATGCGCGTCTGACGAAACGAAGTATCAAACTCCCTCTCCCAATTCACATAAACCACTGCACACTCCTTCATAATCCTGAAACTGCCTCATCAACCGATACTCTGCATCTAAATCAAAACACATTTATCTCCGACAAGTACATCTCACGGTTCACCATTTCGGTTATTCAACGCAGCCCATCGGTTTAGTTGGTATACCGAGCTGTTGAGCGAAATTCACCGCTATAATACCACTGTAATATCCAGGATCGAACGACCGCCGCGATCCCGTTGCCTGCGGTAACTTTTAATCTACGCATTATTACTTCTATCGAATAAAAGTACCGAAATTTTCATCGGCGGGGATCGGGGGGAAGCCTCGCTTGTACGCCGGTCTATCAACGCGAGAGGGGATTACACGACGCGGATACCGGGGTTCCGCTCGCGGCTCGAAAGGCTCCCCCCGTTCGCGATGAAACGATCGCGTCGGGAGGAACTCCGCGAAAGTTGTCGAGAGGAAGCCGTTGGAGTAGAACCAGGGAGGCTTAGGGAAGCTGCACCACGTTGCCGTTTCATCGGAGACGGTGCCCTTCCTTTTCCTCTCGTTCTTCCACTCGGAGCGTCGAAACGAAGTTCCGCGACGGAGGGGTGTTCCGAGGGGCCGGAGAGGGGAGACGGTGGGGGTGCAGGTAACAGAGAAGTAAGTCAAGCCTCGCAAGTTACACACGACCGGCGGTAACGGGCTATTTGGCTCTTCCCCCGTTCGTTTAACTTTCCTTCTCCCTCTTCTCAGTTCTCTCCCGTTACTTTTTTTTTCAACTTTGTTCATCCCACACCCCCTCTCTGTTGCCCCCTGTTTCGCTTCTGACTTTGCAAGTTCTTGACAAGGTATGTAGTTTTAATGAATGTGTCGGTGGGGCACCACGCGAGGCCCGTGGCTACGTTCACAAATTCCAGTTAATGATTTATCAGAGACCACGCCACGGCTTAAAAATCTAATGAAATATTCGGTGAATCGTGTTGATTGCATAGGAGTTATTTCTGGCCCGTTCTATTCTTCTAAACTTGTAACTGATTAATTATAGACGCAGTTGCACATAATTGATGCGTGACGTGAGCCGGTATCAGTGCGTCCTTAGACTTTCGATGAAGTTAACTGCAAAGCTGAAACTTTGGAACATAGTTTCAAACGACACGGCTTACACCCGGAAATCTCGAATAGTTCCAATGACAAGAACGAGCCGTGGAAGCTTTAAGTGCAGTATATCAATCCTGATACTTCGTTCCTTGTTCCGAATCGTTTGAAAGCATGATCCCCCAACTTGTTTCAAACTTTATTCCCCTCTATCGCGTTAACATCGTTTCAAAATCAACATACTTCTGTAGTAAAATTGAGAATTAAAACTTACTTAGTTCATTCAGTTTCTTTACGAGACATTGAAGTTTAGAAAATTGTCGTGAAATATCTTTACAGAAATTCCAGACGTATTTTGAATAATATCTAGGATCAGTGATTTAAATCAATTTGCAGATGCTAAACTTTGGACTGAATATTCTCTAACCCCCTATTAAATTTGATCGAAATCAGTGATCCCCTTCGAAATCAGTGACTCCCTTCGTACGAAACCTTCACACATCGACCGTCTTCGGCTGCAACTTCTGCCTCTCAGAGCAAAGTGTATCACAAGGAAAGCAGTACCGAGTCAAAGTCTCCAAGCTGCAGCTTACGTAAAGACGCTCTACCGCCTCGACGGCTCCCAACTTTTGTAAACAAAAAGCCGTAATACGATTTTTTATCGACCGTGAAGGTATTAAGCTTCTTCTCCCCCATAGCTGCCACCTTCTCGCGTCAGCCTTTCCTCTCAACTTTTATCTCCGCGCCCGGTTTTCGCCGTGTTTTTGCGCCGTGTCCCCCGTTTCGAGCTATTCTTTTACAACTTCGCGCTTTCCGTCCCGATGAATCGCCCCCTCCTTCTCCCTGCTTGCTTCCTTATCCGTTTCTTCCCGCGTCATTTCGCTCCCGTGGTTCGAACATTTCTTTCCGCGGCTTGGCTCGAGTCGGATCGATGCCCCACGGGGTTCGATTCCAAGCAATTTTCTCGACACGGAACGGGACCACTTGGTGGCAGGCGCCCGTAGCGCGTCCGTTTAAAAAATTTCCTTTGAGGGCCGCGTCCGCGTCTCACGCGCTCGATCAAAGAGCAATCAACGGGGGAGGCTGAAGAAGGCCACGGGGAGGATAGAAGGGTCGTTAATTAAGTAACCCGAGTTTCGAAGCCAAGGTGGGGATGGCGTTCAAGTACCGTACCGTGGTGAAGTTTTCGATGAACCGGAGGCTAATTCCTTCGGTGTCGAATGCCTCTCGAGTCGCGAGAATGTGGTATTTACAAGAAATATCTTATGACTATTGTTTTATTCTCACTGAGGAAATTTGCTTGAAATATTGCTGTTATTCAAGCATTGCGTTTGAGTCACGCTTAATTTATTATTTTTACACACTTATGCGTGCTACTAACAATTTTGTAACATTCCTGAAGGTTCCAATGCTTCTTGGTTTACTTACAATGGTAACACCTGAAGGAAACTATTTTTCAATTTCTACTGTTTATACAGTAGTCCATAAAATTATGCACTCAAGAACAACGCCAAACTATTTTATTCAACTTCAACAATTACAAGACCATCTTAACGAAAGTTTCAAGTATCCTCACATGTGAGAAATATTTAATCCCATAAAGCTGTACCGTCGAAACGTTCACACGCCACTTTTTTATTTGCCTCTCATTTTAATATCGTTCTATCAAAAACCATTTTCTATCCATTCGTAACCACCAACATCGGCCTCCTCGAATTCAACTGGATTCCTTCATCCCCTTCGTGTCTTCGTCATTTTTACGCGCGGAACTGTACAGCGGCAGAATTATGCCGTAATTTCGAAAAGGCGTTTTAGTAGGCGTCCCATTTCCGCAACGAAAGGTAATTTCCGAGCGGATAAAACAGCGCAGTCGTTTCCGTGCATCGCGGAATACTCCTTTTCGGCACACGCTGGAAGAATATACAGCCGGAAGCTGTTACCAGTTTATTGCCACGTGATTTCGGAATTTCATGCCTGCTGTATTTTCGTCACGGCGTCCATGGTTTGCTGGTGAAATATTCCTTTCGGTATACGGCCGTACCGTATCATCGTGTGGTCGTTTCATTAAAACGATGAAAACAGGCCGAACGATGCTGCTGGAATTCAGTTTCGTACGTTGCGCGCATTGTAACGTACATTAGCGAGGAATATTGCGTTACTATCGATGCGTATTGTTGACGAATTCACTGTCGCGCCTGGTATTTCCTTCCCTCATTGAAATTGTCCGTTCCCATTAGCTTTGCTTGTTCCCTAGTTGTCAGTTGTCGCTGAAATGTTTTGTGGACAACAGCCGTGACAACGCTCCCCGTGGCAACGTTCCCAGTGACTCTGTGTCCTGGAGCCGCTGATTAAATGCGCCCATTCGCTATTACCGAAGAATATTCCAGATACTTGCAAAAAATCACGTAGTTATTTAAATAAAAATCCTGCTCTCGTCGATGGATAACAACAGATTTCCAATAGCTTTATTTGCCACCCGAGTATGCGTGCGCTCGCATTGTGTATTCTGCAAATGGGGGGTAAATGGCTCAATGCCATAAATAAACAGATCGGTAAAATCACACAGAAATTTTTATATAAAAATGACATAATTCAGTTTATCAAGTATAATTTCTTTCAACGAACTCAAGTTGATGTTTGACACGTTCCACATCAAAGCTTTGATTTTCAAGTACTTCTTTAATCAGCTACACAAATGTTGTAATAAAATTTGCCCCCTAAGTTATCTATTTTAAACACTTGAAAAAATCTTCAGGAATCGCGCTGTCATGCGCGTGGTGTAGGGCCTATTAAGATTGTTTATCAAACTCTGAATTTCATTTCTTTGGAAGTTTTCAGCACACGAAACGCGAGACAGTTTTCAACGGTTGCTGATTTATCAGGCATGTACCTATACGCTGTACGCTTGAAGAAGAGGCGAGGAAGGATGCTCGTTGTTTAATAGGACAGGTGGTACGGGTGGTCCAAGTATGAAAAGGGGATCTTTAAAGATCGACCGTGGAGATACTATTCCTCTTCTTTTCTCGGGAGTCTGCGGCCTTGCCTTTTGATCCCGGACGTCCTTTCAGTGGGGCGAATAAGTAATCGGATACGGAAGCACTCTGGCCGTACTTGAAGCTAATGCACAACAATACGCCCGAGAAATGAATGACAATTGAACTCGAACGAGGCCGGAGAATGATTAGAGGAGTTCTGTGGGAAATTCAGAGTGGCTCGCGTAAAATTACTCAGGTTACTTTCTGGAAATAACTACTAGGAACTACTATAGCATACCTTTTTCGTATTTTAAACAGCACGCGAACCCCGGTTATAATTTACTTTTAACGAACACGGTGTTACAATCGCTAAAGTTAAAAGTTGCAACCATTCGTAAAATAAACTTTTGAGGTTTCAGTTAAGTTTATAATGTTGTTTATTCCAAGAGGTCTTAAGATTACTAATTTTATACCAATTCTCTGTAGTTAGAAATTAGAAGTATCGAAGGAGACAAGATACTTCTACGTTACCTTTTATCCCCCGGTGACGAAAGAAGTGTACTTAGAAGAAATATAAATAGATGGTAGGATACATCGAAGCGATACTATGTACCAGGAATTTTTACTTGAAAGTTGAAGGCTGCAGATATTACGACGAATAGGAGTAAAAATTCTCTTCGCTCGATAGTTCCGAGACAGGGAAATATGCAATTTCTCATTGCAAATGCGCCGACCTGACCTGTGGGATATATTCTCGATTTCCCTCCCAGCAAAGGAATGCTTGTCCCCGGAAATCCTGTAGGAACCAGAGATTCGACTTCCTTCGAGGCACGGATAAAAGCGGAACAGAGATTTCCCTACTGAGAATCGTTCGAGAGCCATCATGGATTTCGACGATAGAACTGGAGCAGTCGGTCGTTCCTGTAACCGTTATGTATTTGATACAAACGGTATTTGTCCTTCGCAAACTTGATCCTGAGATAGATCGTATCCATCAAACGTAACGGGACGCAATTTCGTAGCTACGTTGTTTATTCAGAAGCGTATTTTGTGTTCTATCACTGGGCGCGGGGAAGATAACAATAGATACTCGAAGACGGGGTATTTACAGAGGACGTCAGTTTTCTATTAATAATGTTGAAGTCAAGTATTGAGTTGCGAGAAGACAGAACCTTTCCGAAGGCATGTATTTGGTTAGTGAGTAGAGTTCTTAAAACCTTAAAACTTTAAATTTTACATTGACAAACACAGAATACAATTTGTGGAAGATTATATTACGGAGGAAAGAGAGAGAACGATTACAAAAAATCCGCATTGATGTGAGATATAATCGTGCCAAGTTTCATTCAAATCAGTTCAGTAGTTTTTCAAATATCATTGGAACCGTTTTGAAAAACATAGTTTCGAGAATTTTTTTTTTAATTTCGACCATTCTAGGTGTATGTATCGCCTTGATAACGTCTCACCCCTCACAAATTTTCGCAAACGTTATGAACAACTTGCGTTAGTATTCCCCTCCCCTTATCACTTTACTGAAAGAAACAAATGGAATTGTCACCCCCTATCGCTGTCTCACAGCATCCGAATTTTCTCCTGTCCGAAGGTCAGCGAAAAAAGTGGACAAATGTGTGGTTGACTGACGCGAAATGGGAAGAAAAACGTTCGGGGACGTGGAAAGCGCGAGTGGCTGGTTAAATAGGCATGATATCCGACGCATTGGAGGGTGTGCGAGACTGTAGGCGCTCGCGGCGGGGTGGGTCGAAGAGGGAAAATAGTAGCTGCCTGTTCCCTCAGCTTCTTCTTCTCCAGGGTGAAAGACAAACGCGCAGACAGACGAAAAGGCGACGGGGTGGGCGGAGATGGAGTTGGCACGCGTCTGGCATACGGTACCGAGCCGTTAAAACCTGCCAGGTTGGGCACCGAATGCTATTCCGCACACAGCGGTCCTGGGCACATACTCGGTGTCTGCGAGAAATAGAAACAAAAATCGGAATTGTCACACGGAGGATAGCTCCGCTGCTTTTGATGATGCGAGGCAATATGTGCGAAGAGAAATTCTTTAAAGGGTACAAAGAGTGGTTTGAAGAATAATTTTCTCTCACCATCACATTTTTTGACATTTCAAAATCAATTATGATTCTAGATAGGACGATATATTTTTATTGTAAAAAAAATTAGGACTGTATAACATGTCTCAAATATCTATATAGTCAAATTCAGTAAAAAACAGTTTTATTTTCGGTTATTATCATTTCCCTCGCCAAAAAATAAAGGTGTACCTATTCAATTACTCGTCAGAAATAATTTCATTTTACGTAGAAATCCTACAATCCAATTAAAAAAATCAATTAAACACGGTAAAATGGAAAAACTGGGGTGAAAGAACAGAAGTGTATTTTGTATTTCTGCTTTTAACATTCGTGATTATTATTCAATATTAGCCATAACGCAATTTAATTTTTCATTTAATTTTCCGAACGTACATCGACTATGGAATTATTCAACGAAACGTGCAGCAAAAGAGATGTAAGGGATCCAGTTCATTCACGGTCCACCCTGTTGTTTGTTGAACCTTTTAATTGGTGTTCAACGCAGTAGTGATATTTTTTTTCCAAATATGAGCAATTTGAACTCCCAAACCGTGTTCCCGCATTCTCTGTACAAACCTAATCCACCGGTAAAAAACATATAAAGGATGAAATCGCACATACCTATTGCAAATGGAATGCATTTCCCTTCTTTTCGTCCTCTAAAAGGCCGACGTTATTCTTTCGCCGAAGCAAACAGGATAACACGTACGATACGCAACCCGAGAGCTTCGTTAAATCGCTTTTTCTCGAGCATCTCCCCTTGCAATTTCCGCACGAGTCGCCTGCCCCCGCGTCTCACTTTCACCGGCAAAGCGTAATTTTCATGCGCGAGAGGAAAGCCTAATCGCGAGGAAAGCGTACTGCTCCCCGCCACGCATCGCCGTTTCGAGGCGAATCGAGCGTGCCTCTTCTATATGCCGCGCCGTTGAAAAATCCACCGCCGTGAGCATCATCAGAGGGTCTCGGATCGCCTCGCCGCGCGGTCCCGTTCGGCCTTTCACCGTCGCGTCGGATCCGTAATTATTAGTCGCGACTTCTTCTCTATCGTGGCGAAAGAACCGATTCTGCCCTTGCTCCAGCCTTCGATAACGAGCACCCTGGCTCCCCGATAATTGCGTTACGCTTCGAAACGACGTAATTGCGGCTCGCTGCGTGCGTTTTTTTCCTCCGGAGACGATCCGCGGGGATCGAACGGCTCTGGCGTGTGCAACCAAGATCGCAGTTAATCGATAAATCAAGGCACGAACTGGAAGGTCCGAACCAAGCATCAGGCCCGAAGGAATTATTTATCACGTCGAAGCAGACTTTATCTGCGAGTGATCGTCGGCACGATGTTTGGCCGCGAGTCGACGAGTGTCGATAATACCTATCCAGAATCGTAAATTTCGACCTGCGATTTTCGAACCCTAAATTATTACGAAGCAGCCATTCGCAGGAAGGTGCTGTGGGATTCTTTAAGGCGCTCGAGTTGGTTCGATTCGTGGATTTAATTTAAATGCATCAGATTCCAGCAGTGTTTCGTGCATTCTTCTGTAAGTGCACTCTAGACGATGAAGGTACCATTTTTGGCACTTAATGTCGAGGGATTTCGATGAAATTGAAATATCATATGGTTCGTGTGAAATTAAATGGAGTTTCAGTCATCACTTTTCTGCGTTCGGGTTGGTTTAAAAAATATTGGACGGCGAAGTTTGCAATTTTTTGAAAAATCTTCAGAAATTGATGTCGCTTAAAAACCGTGGTTATTTCTGGAGAATTACAATTTGACGAATAGGAAACAAGGAGGGACGCGAAGGTTTTCAAAACATCGAGCCATGTGGCAGAAAATAATGCCAAGCGACTACTTTCCGCCAGATCTATGCGAAGATAAACGTCGCGTAGTTAGGCAAAAGCTGTTGCAATTCTTCCCGCGATACAAATCATGCAAACGTTATTGCTCGAATAAAATAAATCTGTCTTTTGGAAGTATAATATCTTTTCTCGCTGAATATTCAGTGAAACTTTTACTGCTCCCTTCTCTCCACGTAGTTTTATTTCCGCGCGGCTCTCAGCCTTGGAACAATTTTTTCAGCGATACATACAGCGACATCGATATTTGAAGCCGCGTTTTTTATATAAAATTTCCAGTAATGTCGCTTGCAGCAACTTCGAGAGTCACTATTGGAAAGCGCATAACGGAACTCACTCTCTAGAGTCTAGGGCCTCGGATTTGTCGATCACGCTTGAATGGCGAACTCAAAGAACCCACCGTGTTAAACCGCTGACATTTAAAAATATTTTCAAAAAGACCTGTCGAATACCGTTTCGTCGAAAGAAATATCAGTGGTTTGTGCCACTTTTAAAATTACAAAATCTATCACACTCTGTATTCTACCTCTGCACCTTTCCTTCGCAGAAATTCTGCTATATAGTGTCAAAATTATAAGGAGTAAATAAACACTGTGTAAGTATATATGTATGCAAAGCATATAATTTTTCTTTTTACAATCTCCTCTATTTTTATTAAATGAAAATTCTTTGATATAAGAACAGCACACGATTCGTGTCCATATTGAAACTCTACCAGCCAGAATCGCTAATAATTCCAAATGACTGTTTCCTAAATTTTGCCACATTTTTCTCTGCTGATATCATCCCCGAAACAGTCCCCATTCATTAAAACACATTCTCCATGCCACAATGACACCAGTTATACCTGGTCAGCGAAACGTTGTTACCTCGCGCACACGGTGGTCGTTACATCATAGCGGATTATACTTTTTATCCTCTCCTTTAGCGTCATCCAAGTGGTGTAAACCAGCCCGGCTACCCTGTATTCCGTGAGAGCTGTCAGTCGTAAAAAGCGAGGGGCCAGAAGACTGTAAAAGAAAGGACGGGGTTCGATGGGTTTCATCATCGAACTTTTTTTTTACCGGCCCATAAAACGAAATCGGTACATCTTGGAAACAAGTGCGAGCGACACTGCAGGTTATTCAAGTGGAAATATTAGGATTTATGAGGAGAAGTTTCTCCTTGGAGGGCAAGATAGGCTTGGTCGGTTTTGTCCCGTGGCTTTAATTGGTCCTTTTAGGTGTTACGTTTCTTGTTACTTCCCTTAAATGCATGGGGGAAAGCTTTGCCTTATACTTTTCCTCTTTGATAGCATTATGGAGAGCAGAAGCCTTTGGAACGTGTTCGTTGTTCCTCGCGAAACCATATATCTTCTATAGAGAACACTTGGAATGTTCAAAGTAGAGAAAACATTTCAGACGATAACGTTAGACGTGACATTATTCTCAATCCTCGTATCGTTGCCTCGCAAACGTTCACTTTTCCCGCCATCTCGTTGCGCATAGTGCGAGATCGGTTTCCATAAGTCAGGGTTTTACTCCTGCATCTTAATTGTGACAATTACGAGCACGACTCTTCCCGGAGAACGACGTATGCCGTGGCGATACAAGGTTCCTGAACCTACCCTCTCCCATCCCGCGGCTAGTGAAGCGACACGCAGCCTCGCGGGCTCGCTGGCGCCATTTCCCGCGGAACTTCTCGAGCGGAGACGCGAGTCTGCCGCGCGTACGTAATTTGCCAAAGTTTCCCGCGACGGGAACTTTCATATTTGCCCGGGAATCGACGGGAATCTGGCGATGTTGGGACTTAATTAAATTCGATAAAACGTCCCGTGAACGGGGAGGACAGGGCGGGGGCGATGGTGAGCGTCGTAAACCGTGAATTACGAGGCCCAGTAAAACGAACCGACTTACGTGTCGATAGCGACGGAATGAGCAGCGTTGACACGGGGTTGCTTTTTATTTCCCTCGAACGCTGCTGTCGATTAATTTCTTCTTCTTTTCTCTCTTCTCCCTCTCTCTCTCTCTCTCTCTCTCCTATCTCTCTCGTCGCACGTGCCGTTTTATAGCCCTAGGTTCGATACACCCATCGTGACGGCGATTGCGAAACCCTTGCGTCACGGATATAAATATATAGCTGTATAAATATCGGTAGCACCGAACGCGTTACAAGCAGAGAAGGGCGTCGCGTGGGTGTAAGGCGGGCACACACACGCGTGCGCCAGCGCACGTCGTAACTCATAAGGGAGATTAATGTCTCCGGCGGAACTCTAGAACTGTAAAGCTTCGCTACAGAACTGTTCTGTTCTGTACGAAAGCTGTTACTCGCGGAGGAAACTGACGCGAGGATCGTGATGCGACTGTGGAACGTCGTAAAGGGGAGAGGGGCTTAAAGCGTTCAACTCGCCGTCTTTTGCCGTTTTCCTTGGGCTTGAAATTCGGGCTTCCTTATTGATAGCCGCCCGCGCGAACAAGGAAACGGGGAAATCGCTTTCGGATACGTCACTGGCTGAGCGAAGGAACAAGCGGGGGACAACAGACGCCAGCTTTTATCTCGTTTTATGTGTAATCTTTTTTAAGGCGCCTCCCGTGTACTTGGAGAGTACGAGCTTCCGTGCGACTGGGTTCCCCGCTCGCGTGCGAATCTTGTAGATTAAGTGGAAAGATATCGGGATGATGGAGATTGGCGATGAAGAAGATAGGTATCTGACTGTAGCGAAAATTGAAATGATAATGTTATCTTTAATAGACCGCACCAGGCAGTACGTTTAGGTTCTGTTTGATACTGTTTCAATGAAATTAATAGGGCATTAGATCTGTGATGGATGGGCATCTGGCAGAACTTACCATTAAGGATAGTTACGCGAAGAGGAATCAGTGTTGGATATGGAAGTAGTCGGGCTGTGGTTGTTCACTGAATTTTGTACCGACTTTGATTGATATAGAATTGAAGTGGAACTGAGTTGACTAGGAAATTTGTCTTGGGTTTTGCGTAGAGAAATGCTCGGGAAATGGTGTCTTAATTTATCAATAGACGAGTAGTCGAGGAAAAGTTTTGAGCTAGAGTAACGAGGATTAAATTTCTTCATACTGGAGCCAGAAATGACTGCTGATTTCATCTATATTGAGCTTGTAATAAAATTTCAGAGAAATGACGCTTGTTGAGCGTCTCGTTATAACAGTCCATCAATTTTATTGAACAATAAGCGAGAAGTCTAAACTGTCAAAAGATGTGAAATCAGTAGCAGGTGGAATGTATCTCTATAGAATATGCTCCTCTACAGCTAAGTTATCAGAAACACCATACACCTGCTCAGATCTTGAAAGAATTTGCAATGGAGGTTGACAGACACCAGAAGGTATAGGCTAACTCGGAGATAGCATCTGTAATTACACAGACGTACCTCCAAGTCGATTGTAAAGAGAAAAACACGCGTCCTGGTAGTAACAGCTCGCTGCAAATCAGCTTTCCGTAGTTAGTAAAGTAAATCGGAGATATACATAATCTCATTCCAGGATGGGGATCGTCAAAGGGAATCCATAAAGTTGCGACAACTAGTCACGCATAGGGTGTCTTTGAAGTCTGCGTCGCAAAGCGCCAGCAGCATCAGCAGTTAGAAATTCACGGAGTGACGTGGGTGGCGGATATGTGGATTTACAAAAATCTACTAAAATCCAATATATGTGTAATCGTAAAGCGATTCTAGTCGAGGTTATTCGTGAAACCACACGTCGCTCAATGGTTGACTGAAAAGTTAATTTTCCAATTTTCCAATACTCCCATTTTCTAATTTCTTTAATTTTTCAAATATGCACAAAGAGATTTCACTTGTGACCTTTAACGATACGAATTTATTTTTCTACTTTAGAAGACGAAGATGGGGAAAATTTAAGTAACTAGCAGAACTGTGACTCAGTATATTAACTAAAAGATACACCTAATTAATTCGTAGGTAGGAACTTGGGTAGTAAACGAAACTCTTCGTGACTCGCGCGGAATTTAAAGTCTTCGTATTCGTCAAGGCTTTGATTAATATTCGTCTTGACTTCTATAAAATTTTATCCACAAGGTAACATTTCAATTTTGCTATCTGGATTCATAAGATTCCCAATAAATTTACACATACTTTCAATTTACTTTGGCGAGCACTACTGTATCTCTAAGCTCTTCCAACACCTTCTCAAACAGCCAAATGAGTCAATGAAACAGAGAGAACGAGTCGGGTAGGGGCAATTCAAGCGGTTCCATAACAAATGAAACATTCACGATTGAAATTTACGGGGTTGGAGGGGGGGGGGGGGGAGGGGGTACGAGTAAGCTCGCAAGCACAGGTTTATTTACGCGAGCCTGGCTGCCTACTTCGCTCTGCGGTAATTACTACGGCAATTACATCGCGATTTACAGTAATTACAACTTTTACTGGCTGAGTGGAACCCGAACTGTGCCCGTCGCGGCACTCTATCCCGAGCTGGGGCCACCTTCCTCCATAAAAAGGTTTCCCGAGCACCAGTAGAAACCATTAATCTACCCTGGAAACGTTGCGGCCCACAATATATCTAGACTTAACATGGAGTCGTCCTTGCTGCCAGCCAGAGGATTTTTCTTCGTGGGGGTATACCGCCATTTTAATAGTCTCCTTCGTTCCCCGCCGCACAAAGGACGACGTCGCGTTCGAAACGTGCGAGAGCAGGCGGTCTTCCGGCCCCCTTTTGTCATCCGTTTTATCATTTCTATTCGCTCGAAAGGGTTTTGGACGTTTCGCCAGCTGGATCGAGCTTGGGATACTGCGACAGATTTATTTTGGGAAAATGGAAATGACAGTCTTGGAACTTCATCTGGGTTTTATTTTCTGTTGGAAAACAGAAAACATATACGGATTATAAAATACCATCTGCTTGGATATTTGAAGAAGTGCATTGGACGATGTAGCAATTGACCATTACTGCTACAATTAGTTCATACATGATCCTCATCGAGGATCATACAGAATCTAAATTATCCATTATAACAATGCGATTTCAATTCTGTCCCCTTCGATTAATCCAAATGGCGAGTGAATACACCGCCAGCAGAATCGAAGCAGCCCAATGTAAATCCGCGGTTCATTAGGCACTTACAAATACGACCGATATTTTCGTGTCACGGTAGCCCGCGAATATTACAATAATATTCATCGACGCATGTCATGTGGCCACCCACATTCGCCACTAGCGGATATTTTCGACGTTTGGTCGATGCTTATTTGGCTTCGATCGAACGTGTAACCGCGTTCGACAAACTATGGTTTATTAGCATTAATATTTTGGCAGTAGGCACTTAATAAACAGCCCACCAATCTAATTTCAATTGTCAATTGATTCTGGCTGGCAGAACCTGCCATTTAGTTAGATACAACTAATTTGTGCGAAGGTTACTTTGAATGCTTACGATTCTTCCAATATAATTCAGGTACCAAATCTAGAAATGTGATCTAGAAGTATCCAGTTGACAACTGAAAGGCACGGTATTTATCTTTCTCTTAAATAATAAATGCAATTCAGATACTCGCATTTTTATTACACTCGAAATCGTTTTATTCGCAATATCGCAAATTTTCATTCAGTTACGATAAAAACGTAAAATCCTTCCATGTACATCAACCATGCAACAACACCGGACTCTACCGCATAATAATAATACCTCGATAACAATAAGAAAAATATTTGTGGAATATCCGAGGGAAATGTGGTTCAGCTATTGCATCCTGAGTAGTTGTATATTTCAACGAATGTATCCATCTCCTCCCACCATCGCATAAAATCGGAAGCTGTCTATCGTCGCATTAATAGCACGCGAAAAGATACCGAACGTTACCAGAACGCCAGTAGTTTAAGTTTATCTTAATAGCTGCGCTCCGTTCCGCCGTTACCGTAAAAATGGTCCCGCATGCCGAACGGCCACTC
Organism: Andrena flavipes; assembly: GCA_963971345.1. Lineage (NCBI taxonomy): Eukaryota > Metazoa > Arthropoda > Insecta > Hymenoptera > Andrenidae > Andrena > Andrena flavipes. Next base: position 1,339,099 of record OZ020481.1, read on the forward strand.
GAGGAAATAATTAACACGGGTGAAAGATCTATCGCTGCGTAAATCTAGATTACACGCGGGGACGGTGAGCGCACGACTTAAGAATCCCGCGACGTTTTTTATCCACGATTACAGAGGGTGGTGGGCAGGTGGAGAGGGGTGGTCTTAATTACATCCACTGCGTGGGACAATCTGTCTTACTTTCCACGTTCCGCCGGGATCGAACGGAAGAATACGGTTCGTAATTGATGAGCTTTAAATTACGCCGTGCCAATGAGCAATAGAGTATTGCCCGCCGTTCGTGACGCGAATTCCATATCGAGTAAACTGCTGTTTTCATTGCTAGAGCAGTAGCCCACGCGGAAATGCAGTAAAGGCACTCGGCTCCCGTTCTACTCGCGCAGATCGTTACTCCCTGCGATACTCGAAATTCAAGTTTCTCTTCTCGATGTCTCGGAGTGCACCTGGGGCAAAAACAAAAATCGATACCTCTCGCTGCATCCACTTACGACCTGCGTCCTGAAAGTTTCTCGGATGTATTTCTGAAAGGTGCACACTATCGTGTCTAATCGTTCCGTTGCGAGACGCACACTTTTATTATACGAGTCGAAGATTTATCTTAATTTATGACTGTCTGAAACGTAGGAGATAAGCTTGGATATCTTTGAGAAAATTAATTAAACTTGTTAGATTGCTGCATGTATCCAATTCATTCGTTTCACAATTGTTTTGTTAAGAAGTTTTGAAAGCTAGTTTTAAAATAGCAATGAACTGGAACTGGTGGGGTTTAATGGTTTTAAAAATAGAACCGAGGGTGGCAAGATGCAAGATTCTGTTTATCGATGCAATTGAAGTTGCGAAAGATATTTGTCAAGATGGGAAGTCGTGTGTTTTGTAAATATTTATTGCGAGCAAACAGGCAAATTACAAAGAGTAATAAGCAGCTGGCAAATTGTGATCAATCAGATCAGAAGAATACAATGCCCATTAATATCATCCTTTTGTAAATTCGATTTGATCCGGTTTTAAAAGCGCGGCGAATGCAAAGACTTGTGGAGCAACCAAGTAATAAAAGAAGCTATTGTGTCCGCAGTTTCTTCCATCAGCGATGACGGGCGCGGCGGGCCGCGAGAGTAAGGTTGTATTTCATTTGCCGATTGCAAGCAGTGGCGTAACGGATACGGTGGAGGAATAGGACCAGGGTTAAATTTACGATTTGTTCGATAAAAGCGAAAATAAACGCGATATCCTGCGCGCCGAAGACACGAAGACGGTCGTCTTCGGAGCTCGGTGCCGTTGCGCGCATTCGTGGAAACGGGATGATTACTTATTTACGGGGTCTGCCAAGCCCACTGGAGCGTAGGGGTGAAAAAAACGACGGAGCCGTGTTGCGTTTGATGTTGCTTCGAATTGGCTAGTTAAGGAGCCGGGCCGTTGATGGATTCGTTTTCCACGTAGAAAGGTTATTTATGAACCTTACCAGCCCCGTCATCGATCCGTACCGGGAACGATGCGAGCGGCTCAGAAATTCTTCGGCAACGTGAACAAATTACGATGCACGCTACATATCCGCTTAACCGAGAAACGAGACAGCTAGTAGCCACTTCCCTCGGTAAGTTGGAATTAGTTTCGTATCGGACTTTGGTAATTGACGCTTCTATTAGCTAATGAGGACGAGATGTATTCCCTCTTGTCAGTGGCAACGATCGATCGAACTGGCGGCTTGCTAAGCTAAACAACATTCAATCAGCAGATTTTTCATTCTATCTGGGTGCTTATGGGTATCGATTGAGATTCTACGAATTATACAGGGTTTCGACAGTTTGCGTTACCAAGGGATATTTGGTTTATTCAATTCTATGGATAGAAGTTTGTTTTCAATACTTGCAGCTATATTCTTTGTAGTGTTGAATATGATAAGAAATGGATGGAGTCTTGTTACGTTGGTTTTTTAAGTAGGAATAGTGAGGCATACACAGACAGGCATTAGACATTGTCATTTTCATAAACTGATTGATTAATAAATGAAGAAATTACATAATTCATCAAGTATATTTTCATATAATTCATCCACCACAATCAAGCACTAAAGCTGATCACCAATCACTCGAGGAGTATTTAAAAATATCATCCACTATCATAAAATGTACGTAGACAATAGACTCGCGTATCTACAGCGCAACGACAGAAGACAATTATAGCAACCGTTATTGCCGCCTTCCACGCGTCGCATCGATTTGCTGCAGCGAATTAAATGGCGACTAACAATAAGAATCGCCTCTGGACTGCAAAAGATTAAAGGAAGCACGATGCTACGATGAAGAACGCAGTAGAATCAAGGAAGAAGCAGCCAACCGTTCGCTCGGTTGTAGCAACAAACTCGCGTTCAGCCGTGCTCGTCGGGCAAAAGTAATTAAGATCGATCCGGCGTTGCTCGAAAGAAGTTATACACGTTCCCCGATACCAGATACTCGATCGACTCGATTCTCGAGGGCAACGATCCAGTCGGTTTCAATTACTGGAATCTTATTGCGAGTCGCGCTGGCGCAGATGAGCGCGAGGGCCGCGTAGCACGGGGTTGCAAGCTTCGCAGCTGAAGTCCAATAAACTGCATAACAGGATGATGGTTGGCTCGAACCCCCAGGACGGTTTCCACGCTAATACACTCTCGTGCGGCACGACACGAGCGGCATAACGACGGGGACGACAAAGAAGAAGCGACTCACCCTCGGTGCCCTCCATTTTCCAGCGTTTTCCCTCCCGATCTTCTGCCTGGTTACGGGCATAACCTCCTGCGCCCAGCCTCCGCCCTTCCCCTCGATCTCACGGAAATGTATGGTACGCCCGGTTGCGGAGTTTAACCGCCATTTTTCTCGTGATAAATGAAATTGTTCCGCGCCAGGCGGGCGTCGCGTCGCGCTTGTTACTAAAACTCAAATGAAATGAAGTCCGCGATAAGTCGTACGCGAGGTGGTAGTTATACGTGGACGCCAAGTGACAAATATACTGCTGCATTTCTATGGCGAAGTTTTATATTATTTGTGATTATCGTTGAGCTTCACGGGATCTTTTGATGGAAGAAATTATAGCTCGAACCGTTTTTATGGTGGTATTCCCCGAAGAATTTGGTATATTATAAACTAACTCCATCCATCAACCCCAGGGACAAAATTACAGGCTACACTTTGTGGAAGACTTTCACCACACTGCCAATGACCAATTTTTGCATCAGTTCTAAAATAATGTAGTTCATAATTAGAAACATCTGAGCAGATTTCTTAATCGCAAGGCGTAAATTAATAAATCCTCGAGAGAATCGTTTCACTCGCAAGAGAATCTCATTTCCGGAAGTTCCCAAGTTATCGATCCCCCCTCTCGACTCAACTTCGAACCGATGTTCTCCGCCTCCACTTGGTCCCCGCCAAATACAAGCAGAGTCCAATTCGACAATGGAATTTACAAATCTCGCGACGTGGAAAATGTACCGTAGAAACTTCCTGGCGATGATATTCATCCAGACATCCGCGCGAACTTTCCGACGATTCATCTCCAGACGCTGATCCGCCTATCCACCCTCCGACGGTTTTCCAACCGCGAGCGCGGCTTTCGAAGTTGCAGACAAGTATCAGCGCTTTGTGGCTGAAGATGGAAATCCGTGAGACGAGGTTGTTGCGATTGGTGGCGGGCGGAAAGGGGAGAGGGCTAGAGCAAGTAACAGCGTCATTGATCGATGAGATCCCTGGGAGCGATCGGTCCTCGAGCGCTCCCGGAACGATCGCTGATTTCGGCTGACAACGACGGCAAACACGTCACCGAGGGAAGATAAGAGGTGTTTGCGGTGCGCGGGTCGACGAGTAGCTCGTTAAAACGTGATAACTCCATCTACATGTAAATCTAATAGGATAGACGGTGCCGCGAGGGCATCAAACCCCCGTTAACCACCGTCTACACCATCAGCCAGGAGGACTACTGGGCGGCGAGCACCTTAAGCTCCGTTGGAAAGCCACGACCTTAACCGTCAGCGCATACGTCACCGCTAAATTCTCGTGTAATAAGACCTAATCCCGAAGGGTGTCGCGGTGACTCGTGGAGAACGCTTTGCCCTGGTCTCGGTGACGGGACCCCTGTTTGGCGTGTAAAACGATTCTGCCCCGAATGAATGCGGTTAATTATGCCTGCGAGTACGTACCGGCTGGGGTTTAAGGTGCTCCTCGGTTGGTGGTTTGCGGAATCGCCGTAACAGATCAACCCTGGGCTTTCGAGGGTGACGTTTCTTACGGAGTATGTGGTTTCCTATGGGCTTTTTATTGTATTGGCAATTTAATAAGTATAGAAGCAAAAAAAAATTGATCTCGTTAATAATGTTCGGTATATCTTTATTTTGCAGTTCCAATCCTAGCAATCGATGGAGTGGTGCACAACAAAGTGCAGCTTCCTTGCGACATTCGTTCCGCCGACAACGACGACGTCAGCATGGTGCTGTGGTACAAGGAAGGCGGCGGTGAGCCAATCTACAGGTAAATTAGAGATATTCTACTTCTTCCGAGCAAATGAGAATCTGAGAGCTTCAGTGTTGTTAAAATCTTAAGAAATTTTAACTCTCTAGAACCGAAATTTTTACTCAACACGCAAATTTTAATTTCATTTCGTATTAATTTTTTTTTAAAAAATGCATAAAAGTTGCAATAGTTAAATATGGAACTTCTGTGAATAAATACCTCCGAAATAGAACACAGATGATATACTTAATTAGGTATGTTATTTTTGAAGTCACTCTGCGTTATAGACAGTTAAACATCTCAGACATACAAGAGCAAATCTACATTTGGAAAAACATATGCTACCATTTAAAAGAATATACAATCGCGATGTCTAAGTATATACATACTCTACACTCGAGAAAGAACTCGGAACATGAGAATTCTGTTCCATTATTCATTTCTGCCTGCAACATAACGGGAGCTGCAACCCTTCCCAACTGGCTTCACCCCACTCTGAAAAGCATACACCTTAATTAAACCACGAAGCATATTAACGCTACACCGTACAAAAAATACAATCGTGATTCGAAACATCGAATCGCAAGGGAAGCGTGGCACACCAACGAGTGGAACAAATTCAAAATCCCATTAAACCCGGCTCGAACAGGCTGACACGAGCAAAATAAATTCTCCGCCATCCCCGGGTATCCGGGTATAATCCCGGGTAGTCTACAACCCCCGAATTCATCAGAAACCTTTAAAAAACCAGCCCGATTACAAAGACATCGTGCCAGGTGGGCGTTACCGTCTAAAATTCTCTCCCTCCAGCGTCGCGAAACCCGATAATCCGGGAATATAAATTACCTGGAAGAAATAAAAAAGGGACCGGCACTCGGGGTGGTGGGGCCGCCCAGAAATTCCTCGCGTTATTTTCCGCGGTGAACTTCATTTGCTTCCCGACTAGCCGTTTCGCTTCCGCGGCCCGTGAAATTTTGCATATAGAATGGTGCTCGCCCTACCCCCTCGGCAACCCCCCCTCCTGTGCACGCCGATTCGGGAAGAAGCGCGACTCGCGTCTGCAGGAGGCGCAGGAGGGGGTCGGCTGACGTTGGAGGAGGTCGTCGACGTTAGTACCCGTCGGGTCATATTTAAGAAATGTAATAAGCTGTAAGATATGTGCTGGTGGAGGCGATGCATCGTCCCGAGACCGTCTCTCCACCCTCGCCTTCCCTTCCACCAAGTGGTTAGGGGGTGGTCCCAGTCATAGGTCGCCTCCTGTTGTAAAGTCAGTTTAATCCTCGCCGCACGAGAGGAGAAACTTTAAATTTAAAGGCAGTCAGAGACCCCCTCAACGAGACCTTTTCCTTGTTTCGCCAAGCCACTTCCGGGACTAGCGGTAAAATATTTATTACGAGGCAGGCGGCTCGCTTATCGTGCGCGCGACCCCGGACAGTCGAGGAAACAAAATACCGAGATCACGTGTTCATAAAGTTCAGGATACTTTGGTGCTTTTTCTGTTTCTTCGCCTCGATTCGGGGTGAGACTGTTCTTTACACGAGGTGATAAGGGGATGGTAGGGTACGGGACAAAAAGGCTGTATAATTCAACCTGCGCGTATGATAGATGTACGTAGTTAGATGATGGGGTTCTGGAACCCCGGTGCAATTAAATAAATTATATTTGTAATCTTCTTAAGGTGCCATACGCTGTGGTGCTCGCTAATGGGGACATTGGAAATTCTTCTTCAACTGATTTTTATGAAATGCCAATAATAGCTTAGGTGACACTTCTTCGATACTTTTTCTATCTTCAAAGTGCAGAAGGATCAGCTTTGTGTCGTTAATCATAAATTCGTTTAAACAAGAATTTAAGTTTGATGCGTTAAATTAAAGTATTCTAGGTCATACTTCTATTGTCGAACCAAATAACGTTAGTGGAAATTTTATATTCTATTCCTCAGTCCAGTATCGACGAGTAAGTATACTAATTTCAAGTTGGCAATCCTTCTTCGACCGAACAAGCTGCTTAGATTTAACGTCGTTTCGCGATTTTTATAAAAATGTATCCAACCCCTGGTACCGCGTAAGCGAGGCGCAAGTTCCAGAGCCTCGAAATTAATGGGGCACAATGAAAATATATCCTCTGGTAAAAAATAAGCGAAAGTGTTCGTTACTGTCACTAAGCACCGTTATGCCTGATAAACGGGGGTAACTTTTTTCCTGATCCAACGAAACGATGCGCAGCTTTGCCCTCGAGCAAACACCGGCTGAAGATAAGCGCAGCCATGTTTTGTACGTGGATCCACCTCTGTGCATCGTAAAACTTAAACGAATTATGGCATTATGTTCCGAATCTCTTTCATGACCTAAGTCGACGGCGAAGTTAACGTTTCTAAAGCTACCCATCCCTGGCCCCCCTGCCCTCCTCCGCTTCACGATGTCGCTTTACTTCCATTTAATCTGATTTGTAATCTCATTATGCCGATTTATTCAGCCACTCGAACGTTTCACTCTAACAGGTCCTCGCTCGTTCAATTCTCTTGATTACAGACTCGTCTCCTTCATTTTCTTGCGCGACCCTTCTGCTTCTCCGTTCCCCTCCTCTTCCGCGTTTTATTTTTCTACTCTCTTTCCTCGCCTCCTCTGCCCTCGACTTTTTATGAAATTTCCCGTAATATTTGCGTCGCCTCTGAATAGCTGCCTCGATTGCTCTTAAGGGACATCTTTCCGCAGAATTGAATCTGTCGAATCCCGCTCGCCGGGATCTCCTATTTAAATCGCATGCATTACGCAAAGGGCCAGTCGAGCGCCGTTCTCTCTAAAGCGGTTAATAGGTTCTCATCCGACACAACAGGAGCCGAGGAAGTAGAAGCGTAATAGCAGTGTCGGCTGGATCGATGAACGAAAAGCAACGGGCGTGATTTAAATATATAACACCGGGAATTTGTTGGTTCCAAGGCTTTTGATTTTTGAGAACAATGGGCTATCTGGATAGGAATCTTAAATCTCTACTTCGTTAAATACTGTGATTATTTTTTCACACATATTCGTAACCAGTTGCAATCTCAGAAGAAAATACCTGTAAGAATATTCTCAGTATTGCCAGTACATATAGAATACTTTGAACTGCAATCTGCGCAGTTGCCACTCGCCCCAGTGATTCCCCACAGAAACCGAGGGAGAACCTCGAACAGCTTTGGTTTTCCATGCATCTCTGCTGAGGAGCGTTCGAGGCCCCGATTCTTCTTTCAAAAATCTCCGCGAATGAGCCGGGTGATCGACGAGGCGCGCGGCGGGCGCGATCGATCCCGGGATTCAGGTGGCGAGCGGGAGCCAGGAGCTGGAAGACCGATACCCTGGAATCGCTTTGCAGGGTTATCGTTGGCGGAGAGCTGGTGGAACGGCCGCGTTACACCCGGGGATCGTTCTGGTGGACGGAAAGCCGGTGATTTTCCGAAGGTAGAAGGTAGCTAGCGCCGGTGTAGAGGGCGGACGGTTGCGTTTGTGTGACGGTGGCCGATGGCCCGGAGGCAAGCAGCCACACGGACGCGGACGTCTGCACAGCAGCGGCACGTCACGGAAGCGCTTTCCTCGTCTGCTGGAAGTGCGAAGTGGAAGAATTAAATCGTATTTCAACGTCAATGCCGCGGAAGCAGACGGCAGAGTGGGATAGCTTTGGGAATACTCGGTCACGGCCGGAAATCCGAACTCCCGTGCAGTCGTGGAACGCAATTTAACTTTTAGTCGCTCGTGAGGAACCGTCGGCTTCCATGCTCACGAGTCTCCTACCGTGTTTCCCTCTTCTTTCGTGCCCTTCCCGCGCCCTGCCGTCTGATTTCACTCTCATCCTCTTTCTATCTTGCCGAGGTGACGGTCTTCCCGCACGCCTCGGCCATCTCTTTCCCCGCTCGCTCCCGGATGCTTAATATGCAATCACGCGCGGAGGATGGCTCCCCAGGTGACTCTGATACGTTCCTGCGCTTCCATCCTGTCGGATTATAGGTCTGCTATGCTTGTTCCCGCGTGGATCCATCGCGCCGCGGCTCAACAGCGAGGATCCTGCGTACCTGAGCCCCTGCGGTCATCTTGCACGGTGCGCTTCTTAACACCAAGGAAGCACCGAAGGAACAGGTTTCCGAGTGTGGCAACAGAGAAACAGAACTGGTCTCTGTGATATTGCTTTTGAGTTGCGATCCTATTACTGTGTTTTGTGGGTAGCAGTTGTTAGGAGTCTGAGGTATAAGTGTTCTTGGTGTTAGTCAATGTAAAATCGACTACTTAGTTTTTGTATTCGATGTCAGGGATTTTCATGAAATTGGGATATCATGCAGTTTTGATGCTTTCGAATTTCTTAAAGGAATATAGAAAGAAAATTGCAAACTTTGATCCTCCGAATTTTGCATGCAAATGTGCCATTGTACGTATTTACTCGAATTTCGTGGAAATATTTTACACGAAGCGGACGGTATAATCGATTTGACGAGGAATAACCCCCCATGGTCTTCTGATAGGGATTAAAATGATTACATGTTCCATAGCACAGGGTGCGAACGCTAACATTAAGAGTGATTTCGATGCTCGTATTACAAAGTGAAAAAATCGTTAAGAAGATGAAGACGTACGCGGTGCGAGGAGCAACGGGCTGCAGCAAGCGTGTTTCCAACTTTACACGTGACACCAGCTAAAGACTACATCGCGAGACGTCCTGAAGGGGTGTTGTCAACTTCGTTTGTCGGATCTTTGAGATTACAAGTGCTGGTTTCATGAAAATTCGTCCCTCGCTCCCGTAGGATTTTGGTATTAACTCGTACCCCAGCAGAAACGTCCTCGCGAAGAAGTACCTAGTGAATGGGGATTCTCCGAGACACTAACTCCTTCGCCATCGTGGAACAGTCTGAGCTTTCTAGCAAATTATATTCCAGAACTTTTCAAGTAAAAATAAGTCTCCGTCTCCTCGGCAATTACGTTTAAATTCGCACTGTTAAGTTCAATCCTACCGAACGACCTATAAAACATGTTTACGTACAGAATCTATACACCAATAATTAACACAGACCTGGTTTGTCATGTCACAAATTTGCACAATTACATAGAATAAATCAAACAGAAAATAAATATCAATTTTCATCAACTGTATGCCATTATTCAGTATCGTTATGAAGTATCGATGTCGATTATGAGAAAGTTTTATGTAATATGATTTCGCGGTTGCTCGGCGTTGCTACAGAATGGTATAACCGATGGTTTCAGCTTCGATGTCCGAGGTCGTCGACAGTTCAGCAATGCTCGCCTCTGGTCGTCGCCGATGGCATTGGGACCAAGAGCTTTTTTTACCACGGCGTCGAATCCCGCTCACCTCAGCATCGCTCAATTGGAGACCAAAGACGAAGGGATCTATCGGTGTCGAGTGGACTTCAAGAATTCGCCGACGAGAAAGCAGAAGATGAATCTGACTGTTATAGGTGAGCAGCGAGTCCGTTACTTATTTAGCAGAAATTATGCCGCGTATTGGCAGATAGATGAAACGGAAAGAGCTGTCTCGACAGTTCCCGTTCCTCACTGATACCGCAATTAAAACTGTACAAGTAGTCGGTCGAAATGAGATGCAATCTTCCGTAAATGCAGCCTCTCGACTCAACAAGCTTCACCCCTTCGAGTGTCTTCCGTAGAATCATACACAGGGCAGTATATTAAAACTAGAACACCTCGTTACCTCGTTTCCGGATCAATTGATTCCACTTAAAAATTTAGAGCAAGGCATCTTCCCTTACATTACTGCCCATGCCGAAACCTTCGTCGCAACCGCTGTACCGGCCCTACAGCAGCAAACGCGTTAGATAATGACATGCACCGTTCGATCGATCGCCCCCATATTCCTGTTTTGTCCAGGCCCAGCAAAAACGCGGCGCACCGTTCCCACCTTTTATCTGTGGCCACCGAACGGCGAATCGCTCGCACCAGCGGAATTCAATTGGCCCTGATCAATCTTTCGCCAAGTAAATCACATCTCGTCACGGTTTCGCTCGCGCAGATCAGTCAGTTCTCGTCCAACAGGCGAATAATCAATCCGCGCTCCCGTTGATTCAATCCTGCACGATGTTCCCACAGTGCCGCCGTCGAAGCCGGTGATCCTGGACGGGACGACGAGGGACATCTCGAGGATAGAGGAGCCGTACAACGAGGGAAGTGACGTGAACCTGATTTGCGAGGCACGAGGTGGCAGGCCGCCCCCGAAGCTGACGTGGTACCTCGAGAACACCGTGATAGACGAGTCCTATCAGTACAACACCGAGTCAGGGCTGACGGTTAACCACTTGTCCTACCCCAAAGTTGGACGGCAACACCTCAAGGCCCGGCTGATCTGTGAAGCCAGCAACACTAACTTGGTGCAACCGCAGGCCCGACTAGTCATCCTCGACGTGAATCGTAAGTCCTCGGAGATTTCTCTGCCTTATCGGTCATAAGTATTTCGCGGGCATTTCTCTGCGCGGTGTTTCCGTGTGTATCGCGTCTTGGAAGGCTGCCATCGGTCGCAACGCTGTTCTGTATAGACTTCTGGATACCTTTCCTTCGAACTGTCGCCTCGGGAGCTGCGCACAGTAGTTGGGATTAATGGTGTGTAGGTTTAAGTAGATGGATGCGAATGTTATTTGTCGAATGTGGTCTGCGCGTGTAGGTAGGTATGGAAGAGAACCCTGCACGTCTTTCTGTGCACGCGCACTTTACTTTATAAACATTCTCGTATCTTTATTCATTAGATAGTACGAGGTCTGAATTCTATAAATTTTCCTGACAGTCTAATTCGAGTTGGGGCTTCCAATTTCGTAGAAGTATCAGACTGAAAGAATTCTCGTGGGAAGTGATAAAGTTATCATTGTTTATCAATGAAAAAATAGATTATGCTGCCGTTTAGAGCTACTGGGGAGATATCCGGTAACTGCTAGTCGGTGCAAGTAAAAGTTGCTATCTAAATATATAAGTCTGATTGTGAGGTACTATGGTTTTAATTTTTGATATACGAACTCAGATTGAAAAAAAAATATTATAGTTTATTGAACGCTGAATGGTATCATTAGTGATCTGAACGTGACTGCAACTCTTTGTTTTCTATTGAAAGCACAATACATGTGAACGCACTGAGTACTTGGTAGATAAGTGTCCGCAAAGGGAATGTGAGACGATGAAAGGCAATGTGCAGTGGGAGTGGTCGGAGAACAGGAAAGAATTACCCACGGGTTTGTAACATATTTCTACAATATGACATTATCTGCGTGACATTCTGTGGGAAAAATCGTACACATAACGAAGCATTCTAAAAGTAGGTATCAACTCACGTGTACAATTTTTTCAGTTGCATAATTCGGCAGGGAAAATATAATGATACAAACATGAATTTCCTTCTCATTATTCTTATTTCTCGTGTGTGAGTGCCGTTGACATTTAAGTAACTTTTAATTTGTCTGATTGCTCGGTTCTTGAAAACGACGCGACGCTCGAAATCTTAACCCGGTAAAGTATCTTTTGATTTATTTAAACGCGAGAAATTTGCACGTTTTACGATTGCCCTACGATATTTCCATTAATTTTCATTATTCTCAGCGTATTCTCTCCTCGTCACTGGAGACGTCACCCTCCCTCTATTTTTTTTTTTGCTTCTCGCTTTTCTTTCCTCGTCGCGTCTCGAAACGACGCCGGTTCCCTTAATCTCGTTGCTGCTGTATTCCTCTGCATCCGAGGAACTTCAGCGACCTACTTGCCGTAATTCGGCGATAATTGTTCCATTCTACGTAGCGCAATTTAAAATTGAAGATTTCTATGAGGATAGCGAGGGAGCAGGGTGCTGACGATTAAATCGTGCTGCAGTTAATGGTTTAAGAAATGGGGGGAGGGGGCGATGAGGCTCGTTGAAATATTCATTTCATTAACCTAGTCACTAGTGGAATACGTCAGGACCTAGTACAAATACGGTAGGAGAATGGTCAGATTTACATTTGATCTGTTATCTAGTAATTATTCCCCTGTTAGTGGAGCACAGGTACAGAATATAATCGACGAAGCTGGGATTCGTGACATTTATATACAGCCTCTTGCAAAGTGTACAAGGCGATTCATAATTGCGTGATAGCTTCATGAAATAATTCTAGAGCACAACAGAAAAAAGAAGTGTGTTATGGACTAGAATGGAGTAGAATATGCAGGCTACGTACTCTGAGATATTACAAATTAAAGAAGCACGAGTAGTATGTGGGCTACGCCGTCATTTAATTTAATATTTACTGAAGTGTAAAGCATTCTATAACTGAAAGCACATTTTTCTTCATTCGTCATAACTTGAAAGATAAAACCTGTTACAGGTACCTCTTGTAGTTTCCAATTCTGAAAACGTTAAAATAACCGTTGGTCCTATATAAATTTTTCGTCATTTTTTTTTTTTTGTATCCAACAGAAAGGTTTCTCTCTTTGATGGTCTTGCATCCACTGTAGTTTCGCACTCCTCGGATCGCGTTGATACCATGCGAATACCAGGCTCGGTGCCTGCTTATTTTCTCAGCTATAAGTAGCTGGAACCATGACATCGGTGACGTCAAAGTGGAAAGCATTAAACGAGGCATGAGGCGTTTCTTCTGATCCGCGTCTCGTGACGTGGAATTTCGCAATAAAATTATGCAGATGCCAGTTTCTCTTGCGTCGGATTAGCGTATAAGTCAGGCTCGAAGCGAGGCTTACACGCATGACTCGCGGCAGACAGTTCAGTTTTCTCTATGGTCTCAGATGCGACGACCGATTAAGAAACATTTCTCTGGTATGTCCGAGTATTTATGTCCCGCCGATAGCTCACGCGCGTTTCCACTATGCGGTTGGATTTATATGTGACTCGAGAGTATAATTTCCAACTCCTTGCACGAGCACGACGATCATATTTCACTAATATCTGAAACGAAAAGCAGGTGGTGAAAAAATAATTCTCGAATTACAAGCAGAACATTTCTCAGCTAAACGGTAGTTATATCTCAACATGTCAGGGTTCATACTTAGAATAGCATTCTTAATTAACATCCGTTTAATACACATTTAACGTGGCTCGATTCCCGACTATATCCACCGAAACACAAAGGAAGCAGGTACCTCGAGCCCCGAGTCGTGTCACTCCAAATCCAAACGATTTCAACTTCGAGAGAACCTCCTTTAGGAGAACAGGGGAAAAATGCACCGTGCTAGATTCGCCGATAAACGCTTCAAAGTAATATTCCTCGCGCGAAACGTGCCGGAGCCGGTTGAGAGGCTCACGGAATCGGCTCGGCGAAGTTATCGTTTCATCTAGCATCGCGGTTAAACAATTCTCCACGACGATTTCGCGGTGGCTCGCGCGGGAGGGCACGTAGCTACCGAACGCCTTTTCACGTGGTGCCCTGCCAGGACAAGGTGTTCACGCGCTGAACCTATTAGTCGTCCGCTCGCGATCGCCCGTTGAAGATAACAATAACGCCTCTCGGAAGACGGATCAGTGGATCGCGTGCCTTCTTGCCCCCCAGCTTCGATTCCGTGTTTCTACGGGGTCTCCGTGTTCAAGGGTTGGCGGGTCGATAGAAGTGACGAGGCGTCGTGTGTGGCACGTTCATCTTTAGAGGTGTGTGTTCGCAGCACACGTACGTGTGGCCACGTGGCCGTTCGCTGGTCGTGTAACATTCGAAGAATGCGCGCTTGTACGGGCAGGTTACGTGCCTGGGTGTTCGCGAGCAAGAAGGTGTTCCAAGTGGCAAGATATCGTGCGAACGGTGTCTGGAGGGTGGTTCTGCGTCTAAGGGTCTGGAACAGCCGCTCCAGGGGAAGGGTTGGGAAGCGTGGATGCGAAAGCAGTGGGGGAAACTATTCGAACGTGGTGATAATGATAATGTAAACAAGCGTAAAACCATTAGGGACTAGGGGCGCCACTCGAGGCGTTAACTCGTACCTGGTTGATCCTGTCGATCGACCTACGGACCACTCACGCAGCTGGCCGGCTGGATGCGGGGTTGGAGGGTTACCGACTTGCACGATAAGGTGATCGAAATCACTCGAGTTGCTTTATCGATAGCGATGCGTAGATGGAGCGGAAAAATCTTCTGTCTATTTATCAATCGTTGAAGTATGCACGGTGATGACAGTTTGATCGAGGCAATTTTTAGGAATATATCTGTGTGTTCGATGTGCGACAAGTTGCAGTGGTGAAATAATATTGGTACCTGTTGTGTTAGATCAGATTTTTCATTAAATGATAATATTATAACTTATCTTCTTGTTTTCAGCTCTACCTTTAACCTGTGAGATATTAATATGCAAAAATGAATTGTTCTGTCTATATGCTTCTTGACTTTCGCTAGTCTTTGCGTTGACTTCATTCAATGAAAGCTCCATTTCTGCACGAAAAATTCTTTCAAAGATTTTAACAAAAAATACCACTCCCAGGTAATGAATTTCATCCTTCGTCATACTTTACTCCTCTCACACTTGAAAATTGAAATCAATCGGAATTTATTTCCACCAACTCCTACATAGAATTCGAATCGCTTTGAACTAAAACACACCGCAACAAAATCAGCACGAATCAATGGTCACTCATAATACCCACAAGAAAGAGACGCGATCGTAACTAATCCAATCATGAAATCGGAGAATCCAGTAATGGAGGAGGACGGAGAACAAAGCGATGCGATTCGATCTGTCGACTTTGAAATTTCCCCGTGTCTCATTAGAGCGAACGGGGCTTGGTGCACGTGCAGAAATCAATTATCCTCTTTCCGTGGAGCACCGATCCCCTAAATTCCCAATAGACAAACGTTGCTTGAGCTACACAGGAGCCGATAACGCCCGGCGTTTGATTAGTTCCCGCTGAAGAACGGTCGCGAATAAATTTAAATCTCCAAGCGGTGGCCCGTTCGCGGTTCGCTGACTTCGCCCGCTTTCACAGGAAAGTACACACGCGTGTCTATAATTTCATACGACTCCCCAGGGCGATACCTATTAATTCGTACCGTTGCCACTCGTAGCCAACTTCCATACAATGGGACAAATAATAATAAGCAGCCGTGTTCACGGTCCCGCACGGCCCGCTGCGTATAATAAATTCCCTAGTTAATTGCTCGCCGCGTATTAGTGCCGTCGTTTCAATAGCCCATTAAATGTCTTTAAGCGTTAGGCTGTTCGGTGTGCAGGCAACTTTGCTTCTCGCGTTTTCCACTACTCCGTCCTCGTTGTTCCGGGAACGTCTCGTGGAACTCGCCCTCGTACTTCGTGAAAGGTGCCCCGGGGTCAATCGTGCCACTTTTTGCGCGGAGCAGCCAGTTCGAATTGTTTAGCTCGATGGCAGAGTTCGTGCCTAGATGTTCTCCGCCTTCGCAGATTTTTACGTTACTCATGGATGGGAAATTTTAATGGCTCGCTGTAATGCTTAGTGGCGTTTTGGGAAAGAATTACGAGCAACGATTTTCAGGGGTATAATTTCTGTAGCTCTGTATTTTAATTTTTTTCTACACTGCTATTATTTTGTGAGAAAACTAAAGAAAACGACTAGAGACTCTTCTACGCGTTTACGTATATAAACAACCTTCCATTTCTCGTTGAAAATTCATTTCTACGATCTATCTTCCTTCCTCTTAACACGAACACCTTATAATAATAGCTAAGATGATTCCACCACGTTTAGGAGCACTCACTTACGCTCAAGGGCTCGGTATCACGCAACACGATCGCGGCAGTGAAACAGGTCACCTTATAGTCAGCCGGATCCCAGGTATATTCCAGAAAACACATTCACTGCCGTTCATAAATATTGGGGCCCCTGCTGTACTTGTAGAAAATGTGATATTTGGTACAGATTGGATACTTTTCTAGCAAATAGAGTGAAAATTGTAGGAAACAAATTCGTAATAACTGTGCAATGTTTTTCACAATTATTTCATACAGAGTGGGCGTTCTAATACTTACGAACTGCTATAGGTATACGTATCACGTGAATTGCAACGACCCGATTCACCTACGAGAATTTAGCAGCTAATTGCCCTCTTAATGCCCAGCCAATTTGCGCGATACACTGCCAATTAAGGTTTAAAGAGTGACCATAAACACCCGTCGTATCATTAATAGATGGCGTGACTGGGGCCGCCGTTAATTCGCGTCCGATTGATCCGCGTGCTCGCGTATGCACGCGTGTGCATTTGGACGTGAGCATGCAGATGCACGCGCGTATATCCTGTCGCAATATTTACTCGGGCGCGGTGATGCGTGTCGGCGCTGTTCACGGAACAATAATTAATAACGGGCGCGACGCGGTTCCTGCGTTTTCAGCGGCGCACAAATTATTCCAGCTGTCCGCGGAAAATCATTTTGACGCCAATGATGCCCGTTATCGCGGGACACGATTTTTCGCGAGGTCGAGCACTCATCAGTTCCAAGCGATTTCGATGGAAGCAACTTAGCGCGATTCTGCTGGACAAATTGTTCCATCGTAGGGCAGGTCTCGTGAAAAGTGTATGTACCGCTGTTAGCAAATTACTGTTTAACAGCTCGTTTCGAACTAAATAACTCAGGCAGCTGTCCAATACGCGGACGGGCTTGGATTCGAGTCCCCTATTTTCTGTCTCCCGTATAATCGAATCGGCTTCCAACTCTATCGCTACATTCCAAGAAGATACCTACCCTGTTTGTCACGCGATCCAGACTCATTCCAGAATAATACTTAAAGGAAAGCGTCGCGAATCGAGGAGTCGATACGCAATGGTGTTGAAGTGCGATGCCCTAATTGACTTAGCGGTTAATTCAAGGTTTGAAAAGTCGATACAAGTCCAGCAGTCCGCGGTCTTTGACGCTTCCATTCGGGTCAGCGCGGCTGGTTTTTATCGGATTTATAATTCAGGTCGACGTAAGGTCTGTTTGGAAGGGTGGGGGCAAAATGAACGCGACGGTGCGCGGGTCGACGAGTGCGCGACGGGTTCGTGGGCAATTATTCGAACAGAAAAACGATAATGCCGCAATAACCGCCCGTGGAAACGTTAAGGCGAGCCGTGCAACGTTAACTGCGCGCCGGTGTTAATTCGCGATTCCGGTTGTTAGCGTACGTCTGCACAAACGGTGGACGTACTACTGTCGCGAGTCAATAATTCGTGCGACGCGAGCAACGCTTGCACACTCCAATTAATAATGCCGCCGGGTAAATTCTATTGTCGATTCGCTGAAATAAGTACATTATTCGTGACTGTGTGTAATGACGGCGAATAGTTTGCGGGCTGGCATTTAACATTTCGCTGTGTAATCGAATAGGCTCGCGGGTAGTGGTGTTCTTAAATGGAAAATGGGCTTCCGTTCCCAAGCTACTTGATTTTAATGACGGCTGTTATTTTTGTGTTCAGGTACGCGTGTTCCTTAATTGTTCATTCCGTAGTTGTGATTTATTAATAGCTCGTGGGAAAGCAAATTTCTTAAGTTTATTCATGGGCAGGGCGAATGGGGGCCAGGAAAGTTTCCTCAAATTAAGCCCGCGATGAATTGACCCTTTGAAGCGCAGAATAAGCTCGACACAATGTCTGGATAATGTTTTCAGCCGGATTTAAGGTATTTATTGATAAGCGCCCAGAAATTACAAGAAAAGAATCCCTACGTAGTGTCTGCGGGGGTTAAAGAAACTTTACGAGTTTATAGAACAACCAATGCGCACTGCCTCCTTTTTTGTCCCGGTAAATCAAGTTTAAGGGGCAAAACGACCTTGCGCAATATTAACTTTCTCAATTTATCTCCGAAGTTATTAAAGAAACAATGTGAACTCTTATTAAACACATATTTCCTAACTTTTGAGCAAACATTACACAGCATATACGTTGGAAAAGAATGTAATAAAATTTAATAAAACAAATATGACATTCTCGTCTCTAATAGAGAGTCGATGGTTTTTATTTTTATTTGACAGTGATGTTGCACGTATCTGTATCAGTTTAACGGTGTTTGGTGGCAGTGCGTAAGGAGCGGCACTAAATTAACCGATATAATAGCGTATTTAAAGCCAGGTTTTCACCAAATACTCAAACACGCTAGCCATAGGGAATCCTCCCGCTGTATTGTCTTACTAATTAATCTCAGAGACTGTAGTTGACTTTTTTCTTGCTTCTCGAGAAGTTGATCGTGGTTTAACGACACGCGATGCTTCGTGCGTCAAACAATACACCTTCCTGATTCTAGTTGTGCCGTTCTTATCGAGGCTTAATACGTGTACCCAACATGCTTCGCATGAGACGAACTTCAGTGATCCTTGTCTATGATTTTGCGGACATTCATGCCTAATTGAAAGTTAAAACTGTCGGTTTACAAGTTGTATTTACCTGTCGTTGCTCTATATTGCTTCTAAAATTTGACGCTTATTTCCTTGGCTTAAGGTTTCATTGTGAAAAAGTTCTATTTATAGTCAGGCGCAGAGCGCAAGCCAACTTAACGAGAACTGTGTCACTCTGCAACTGTGCATACTTGCGTTATCTTAAGAATTGTCTCGAATAAGATTTCTTAAGGACATAAAAAATTTAGTATCAACTCCATTTCATTATATTTAAGATGAATAATACAATAACGCCCTTACGCTTCAATCCCTATTACAATTTACTATAAATTAATACACCTTAACGCAAATCTGCTGCACTAATTCATCGACTTGTTCAGACCTCTTCGCGCGTTCCCCTACCTCGGAGAAGAGTACTGTCAAGTGTATTCCTCCTAAATGAGGTCGTGCAGAACTTCCGTTTAACGTAGGAGGACTGCTTGCAGAAATGGAGACCTTGAGGAACGCCGATATATGCGTCCGTTGAGCATCCAATGAAAGGGACGAAAGGGGGGAGGGTGATGGGGCATCAAGAAGGATCACCGTGCACCCTGGTGCACAGAGCAGCGGATAGGCCACGAAACGGAACGGAGGAACCAATTTCAGAGAAGTGGCTACCGGCTAATGGCAATTAGGGGTTGTACGAGTGGCTGGTTGCGGCGGCGCATAAGCGTGCGCTGGAATTTACGAGGCAGACCGCGCGAGATGGGCAACGTGGTATTAGGTATCCTCGTAGATACCGCTGGGCTTTTGTTTTCGGCCTCGATCGTTATTAAATTTCGCCGAAGGCACGCCGAGCGCAGGGGGTGCTTGCGGGCCAAGGGGCCCACGAAGGATTTATAACGCGGAAGACGCTTCGATGGGAACGGAACAGGGCTACTTGAATGGCGCCGCGTCCAGGAGAGAATACAGGCGCGACGGATTATTAAAATTTATTAAACACTCGTGGGGAATGCGTAACGAAGGCGGGCCAGCCCTCTACTTTCTTTCTTTCCTTCCTTTAACGGAATTATTTTGGACGCAATTATTCCGATCGAAGAAGTTGAAAAGTTGTGGAGGCAACTGAAGTATTTGTGATCAGGTTTCCAAGAATGTTGAGTGTATTAATCTGAATGATAATTAGTTTTCGTCATTCTGTATGCAAGACAATGCCAGGCATTAATATCTCAGAAACTAACAAATACCCGCAGCTGAAATTTTATATTAGAGATTCTCTCCCCCTACCGCCCAACCCCTCAAAATTTCAGTTCATTCCGTTGGTTGGGTCATACCGTAGTACAGCCGTCAATCCCTTGAATAACTAACAGGATATTAAAGGAAATTCATAAATCTCTGGAACAAAACGATCATTTTAATCCCTCATTTTGTGTGCCACAAGATTGAGGTAGAAATATACGGATTAAAATTCGCCACACCAAGTGATTAGTTTAATCGTATTAGTTTTAAATATACCAGCCTATATGATGCACCCTATAAATGTTCCAAAGAAATAATATAAACTGTACTGTCCTCGATTCTAAACCGTCGCACATGCCTTATTGTGCGTGATTAAGGCAATCCAATATTGCACGCAATAATTGCAATCAATAGACGTTCCAAGATTTATGGCTGATGGAAATGGACAGGTAGTACATATATGCGTCCACCGTGACAGATGTATACGTTCCAGCCTATGAATTTCCCTGAGCAACGCAGGAGCGATGACGTTAATAGGAAATTCAATATTCTCTATCGTTCGTACCACAAAATTGCGTGTTATAAGTGGTCGGCGTAATTGCAGCCGAATGTCTGTGCGTGACAGATTTATGCGTACAACAGCAAAGAGTGGTTTTCGTGAGTGTAAAGCAATTCGCCTTGCATACTTCGTAACAAAAATTTTAACGCGAAACTTTCACAATCCTCCCTTTTTCATGCTTATTCCCTGGCGTAAGAACATGATGGGTGATAAATGAGAATTTCAATTTAAACTTCAGACTAGAAATTCTAAAGAATTCTCAAATAAGTCCTTCCACTGAACTCTGAAGTGAAAGCAAATATACGAGAACATATTCAACAGATTTATTTCTCTAATCCAAAAATTAATCAATCAAAGTGTACACAAATTGTAGAATACATTGAAGTTTTTATAGTGGAGTTCAGTAATTCTCTTCAGTTCTTAAAGCAATGGTGGGCTAAAGAAGATGACACGATTTTCGCATGGGATTATATTCAGAAAATACCATTCGGAATATTTTACGAAAGTTCCTGAGCATTTGAACGGCCGGCCCTTGCGATCTTCCATGCAATCCTTCATTTCCATGCAAAGCGTCATTCTGTTGAATTGTTCGCGTTGGCCACGGAGCACTAGGCTGCTGCCTTTCCCGTGGCCAAGAAATTAAATAATTGAGATTTATCGCCGTGCCGTGCCGACAGGATTTGAAGAGGTTCTTCCGCGTAATGCGGCAACGGGGTTCTTCAACCCTCTCCCGCTCGTTTACGTGGCCGTAAACGTCTCGAAAGAGTCTCCTTAACCCTGCTTACAAGCAACGTGTTTCTTTCAGGACAGAGTGCACCAACGAATCTCGAAATTTCCGACTCATTCTTGCAGCTTCTCAACGGCTTGTTTCTGCGCGTATAAACAGAGTTTACATTACTCCTGACCGTTGTTTCAAGAATTGTTACTGCTATCTTGAGAGCTACTTCGTGATCTATAACAGCTTCGGCGGTTAAAGAATTTATGCATTGAACATTCTGCCAGGAATTATTCGGTGTTGCAATTGTAATTCACGCTTCACGATTTGACTTTTAAGGAAATTATTCTAGAAGATATTTCTTGGTAAATAAGCTTGAGTCATTTAGGCGAGCTGTTTGGACTCGGAAGTTATTCAGATTCTGCGCAAACACAATGTAGGTTGTAAAGTAAACGTCACGAAAATGAAGTGAACTGAGTTCTTCCTTGAAATCAAATAACTTAATCACAATCACATCTTCTTCTATCCAGCATCTATTTCGACAAATTCTCAATACTAGACATAAACGTTTTAAAAATAATTACGCAAAATGTTACATGCAGCTTCTGTCACCTTATCCTAATGTCGAATTCTTTTAAAATAATTCGATACTGTCTGAAATTAAGATTTTACCATCAAATACGAGTCCACGTAACGAAGGTTCATTCTTTGGGATTTGTTACATAACAAACCAGATTAAATGCGAATCTGACTATATTTGCCCGTGAAATTAGACATTTTTGCCTCATGGTGCGTCTGAACCGTTCTTGTTATCCATGTGGTGAAAATGGCGCCGCCACACCGGAATAATTTGCAGTTTTCGAGAACGACGGCGCAAAGAGGATAAGTTCGAAAGTAGTGGTGCTCGCATAAGTTAGTTAAAGTTAAGTTGTTCAGAGGGAAAATTTGTTTTTGCTAGTACGTAGAAGTTGGGCATATAATGCGCTTTATAACGATCCTCGACGAGTGAAGTATTCTTTACGAGATTTTGGTGCACACGCTGCCGCGCCCCTATCTCCTCTCGTTTATCCTTTCTCGATCGCGCCAAATTATTTTACGACCCTTCGTGGCGTTATTACTCTTCAACATCCGTCGTACCCGCGTTATCACCTTGGGTTATGTAGGGAAAGTTCGAT
The DNA here is from genome assembly GCA_963971345.1 of Andrena flavipes. NCBI lineage: Eukaryota > Metazoa > Arthropoda > Insecta > Hymenoptera > Andrenidae > Andrena > Andrena flavipes. The sequence goes on from OZ020481.1 coordinate 1,361,521, forward strand.
ATGCTGAAAGTTCTGATTTCTTCGGGGCGTTAATAGCTCGAACGAACAATCGCTACGAATATCGCGTAATTTACAGTTATAGTACGTTTCAAGATATTTGAGGTGAAAGTTGAAGTGAAGTTTCACTTTCAGCTTTATAAAGAGTATGAAAGAATTGCTAATTTAAAAATGTCGAGATGTCAGTTTAGTTTTAAAATTGAAGTAATGTATAAATATGACGCGAATGTCCGCAACAGATTGGTTTCCATTTTACTTACTGTATTATAAACAGTAAGTCAAGAATTTAGTATTTTGATAAGTTTTAAATGAAATAATTTCTTAGAATAATGTATATAGAAGATGTTACAAAAGATAGCGCCACTGATATTGGCGGAAGAATTGCGTCCATTAGCCCTCTCGTTTCTAGTGGTACAGGTCAATCATATCTGCTCTGCGTCATATCTTACTACGTGCACCCCTTGCATTATTATGAAAATTATTTCAAGCAGGCGATTTCTAATCTGATGGAAGCTTCCTAAAGACAGTTATATTTATCAAGACTCTCATTTTCTATTCGCAAGTAAGCCATTACTCAAACTGTCCAGATGAGTTTGAAACAGATCTCTTCTTCTTCAGATTTTAATCACACAAATCAGTCACACTTTTCGCACCCCTCGATAAGTACAGTATTCTGAAAATTGCTGAAATTCAAGAAACTTCTTGATGTTTCGCAGATACACTGTCAATTCTATTTGAGATTTTCAAGCCGCGCTAACTATTTATAACGAATGAAGCATCCTGTATTCAATGTTCTTCTGTTCATAATTGCTTAAAAGAGAAAAACTCGAGTCGAAATTGTTACGGGAGGATAAACTTAAAGCCATCCGTGTTCTAGTGGGATGCGAGGTAATCAAGAAAGTTGTTCTTGTCGCGCGAGAACGGGCTGTCGTTTTCTTACCGCTGTTTCTTATCGAACTAGCATGGGACACGATTCTTTGTTTTCTTTTACAGTGAAGCCGTTGGTCGTACAGATTTTGACGAAGGAGTCTCGAGTTTCCGCTGACAAGAACTACGACGTGGAGTGCAGGACAAGTGGTTCCAGGCCAGAAGCAGTAATTACTTGGTGGAAGGCGAACAAGCCGATTAAGAAAATGGCGCAGAATGTAAGTTTTGTCAGGTGGCAGACGATTATGGTAGTTTCTAAGTGCACCGAAGCGGGACATGCATTTCTTAGCGAACAATGAATTGATTACGGAAGCGAGCGGTACCATAAAATCCATATGAACTGAAAGTAGCATAAAACTACTGGTAAAGAAAGATATCAAATTTTTTTCAGTTAAAACTTTCGATTATCGCAATTCGATGCGTAGTCTTTTAATTATTTTCAACGTTATCAAACTATCCTTTTTAATTTCTTTATAATATTCACCTGGTATACATTCACCAGTTTAAAAACCTTAACAAATACGAGTTCACGAATTTCTCGTTCCAAGGGGTAAACAAATCTAAAAACAGAAGAAAATCTTTGGAAATCTATTTAAACGTGGAACGCGGAACGTCAAGTGACAGCGCAGTTCGTGACACGATTCTAAGGAAAATTGTCGAAATCGGCGCCCCAGCGAGTTTCCGCAGTTTGCGACGGTTCGTCGTAAAGTTCGAGGAATGAAGTTATTTCGTTTTTGCAGCAAGCAGTCTAGTCCCTCTACGCTTTTTTCGCCCCCGTTTCGATCGACTCGGCCCGACACTTTCCTCCAAGCTGACGGAGTAAGCGCGCAAGTACGAGTACAAATTTCCTGGATAACCTTACCCCCCCCCCAACCCTCCCTTCCCGCGCCCCTTTCCTTTTCCATGCCACTCGATAAATTACGGAAGATCTTACTTTCCCCTCGTATTTGCGATGCGACTTTTTCCGTCAACATCTCGGAACGGTTTTTCTGAACGTTACACTGTCAAGTAACTTTGCCCTCGAAGGCATCGCACATTCTCGAGAACGAATTGCTGCATGAGGAATCGTGTATAAGGAAGAGTGTCGATTTCATTTCAGAGGAAATTCTTCTATTAAATTGTCTGTGTATTTCGCAATAAATTATTCTGTTTATATAATACTATTTGCTCATTTATTCGAATTGAAGTAATGCGACAACGAGGCATTGTGTGTAATTCAGTAGGCATCCAGGATTTAATTTTACAATGACAAAACACAGCGTGCCTATGTTTATGACAGCCGAAACCTTAAGTTCCACTAGTTTCGTGTGAAATAATATGAAGATTGATATTCCAAGATCTCTTCCCACTACTACTGACACTGCCATTAATGACGTTCAGTAGTAAATCGGATTTAACAATATTCAACTCCGTATCTGTACAGTTTCAACTACCCGCGCCGCCTCATCAACGGTATCGTCGAGAAACAAGTGTTATTAAATAAGTTTAAAATTAATATCTCCCATGTACCCATAAACCATTACAACTCCGAAGAAAAGTACACGTTATCCGAGGGAAAAATGAAGCACGACCGTATCTTCTATCCTCGAGCCATAAAACCACGCGACCAAGCAAACATCCCCAAAAATTACGCAGCGATATTTCCGTCGATGTCGTCGTCGCTGAAAGGAAGAGTAGCCAAACAAGTGGATTCCCCGTATAAGCGTGCCGCGGCGCGTTGTAGAGCCGTCAAAGCGTTACGGAGCGAGCCACGAAGGATCTGATTTATTCTGCATCCCTCTCAGAGGAGAGCTGCTGCAATTTCTGCGTGGATAACTTTCGGCCAGCCGCGCACATCGAGCAGCGCGATCGTAACGGTGGCTCCCGTATACAATCACCCAGGCAGGATATATCGGCGCTGGCTGTTGGACTGTCCGTGGAGCTTTATCGGGGAATTCGATCGCGTCGCAGCGAAGCGAACCGAGAGCGCTATGCATCGAAGCTTTACCGAGAGGAGGGATGGAAAAATGAGAGAGGAGAGAGCCCGTCGAAAAACCCAGCGCTAGGGACACGAGGGACGAGGAGAGCGGATAAAAGAGAGGGGGAGAAGAGAATACGAAGGAGGGACTCGTGACGCGACATTCATCCTAGCGAACAGTTACTTCCATTCATCGTATTCGCGATACCGATGCGGAGACGCGGGGCCCCCCTCCGATATGCATGCCTGGTGGCGCTATCATTAAAATGACATCGCGGAAACGGAAGGTTAGAGCGCTAGATAAAGAGAAATAGGGGGTTTGGAACCGAGACGGGAGACAGTCACCGACCTGCCTCCGCGTAAACCAGCCCGCCATTTTCCTGAATTCCGCGCGACTGCATCATAAATCCCGAAAGAATCGTTAATCTCCACTCGTCCCTTTATTCTCTCATCTCTCTTCCCGCGGCGGTGCGTATGACCGGCGAATTGATTTTCGTATTAAACGCGTGACAAATTGTAGCTCCGTTGGCAACATGCTACTGTGTCGCGTCTGTTTACGTTTTTGTGGAATTTCTCAAGTGTTAATGTGTAAACGATTTCGGCCGAGAGAGGCGCGATCACAAGGACCTTCGGACGATTCCATTTTTCATCCAGCTGAATCCTTGAAATTCCTATTTAAACTTCCACTGTGCCTGATGTTTCGTTTATTCCTCAAAATCGTTACTTTTAAATCATCCTGGCCAGTGTATTTTCAGAGCCATGTATTTTAAATTGTAAAATTAACGGCCACGGTTACGTGTTTTTGATGAATAGTTCGCGCAGGAACATAACCAGAGCCTCAGTATCCTGAGCTTCGTGCCAAGTATAGATGACGATGGGAAATACCTGACGTGTCGCGCCGAAAACCCTTCTATTCCTGACAGCGCTTTGGAGGACAAGTGGAGGCTGGACGTGCAGTATCAGCCAGTGGTGACTCTCAAGATGGGTGAAACCTTGAATCCAGATGATATCAAAGAGGGCGACGACGTTTACTTCGAGTGCTCGGTCAGAGCTAATCCGAAAGTGTACAAGCTCGCCTGGTTCAAAGATGTAAGTCCTTGTGCTGCAATCGATTTACGAGTTTTGGAATTGGTCCAACTGATACGTTTCACCAGCATATTCCCCCTTTGGAGCTTCTAACTTACAGTAGATTTTTTTACAAATATTACATATACGAGCATATTTTACTGTATTCCGTAGCTTAACACTTTTATTTAGAATTTACTTAATAGTTAGGTCAGCTTCGTATAAAAAATCCCTCCAGTGCGTTTAGACACGATGAAAAGCAAATGAAACCATTTTATTCATCGTGAATACTGGACATAATAAAATGTAGAGGAATTTTGAAATGATATAAGTGGTTGAAAAGTTAAGCTTTGTAAAAAGAATTGAGTGTATTTATTCACTCACCTTTCAGTATTATAGGAACGTCGATTTCTTAATTAATTGGATTTATATCGCGCAGTATACCCACGTTATATCAGTACTGTCATATTGTCGTTTCACTAATGATTATTTTGAGCTTCTTATATTTTCAAGGAATAGATTCTATATTCCGAGGGCGCGCAAGTAATAGGATTTAATGGATTTTATCAAGCATCTACAATCACGTACAGATGGAAGCAAGACCCTTCTGGTAAAGTGGTATTGTTTGTTCCAGGGTAAGAAGCTGAAGAACAATGCCACCGCTGGTATCGTCCTCAGCGATCATTCTCTGGTTCTTCAAGGCATAACCCGATACTCGGCCGGTGATTACACTTGTCTTGCTGCCAATAGCGAGGGGGAAACTGCCAGCAACCCGGTGACTCTTCAAATAATGTGTGAGTCTACAATCCTCGTGCTCCAACTACCACGATCTTATTCAAATTCTATTAAATCTACCCATAAATCACTTGATCCGTTCGAAGACTTAATAATACAAATTCACTAAATTCCACTTAAAACTTATCTGTTCGTGGCGAATACCGGTTTATGCGATATTTTTATTCGCTCTTCGTTGTACGCAAATTTCTAAAATACAGTCGTGAATCGAGTTTCTAAATAGAACAGCTTAGGCCTGCCAATCGATAATTAATAAACCAATTAGGTTATGTGCCAAATATTGGGTGCCCGAATAATCAATACACCAATAACGTTCTACTGCACCATTCAAAATGAATATTTCATTTGCATCAGATTACAATGAAAGTACAATCTCTGAAATACCAAACTAATTTAATAATTCAACAAGACTACGCCCAGCTCTTATTTTCGTAGAGTCTACCCACACCTGTTCCCACGACTCCCAAAGAAACGAACAGACCAACGATTAAAGTTTCCAAGTGGAGCAACGATTAAAGTTTCCTTCGATCAACAACCTAGACGGAGAATCAGCGAAATAATGGCCCACTTCCCATTCCTCAAAGTCGCACAAAAGCGTCCCGTTGGCGTTGGTCTAATCGCGACCCCCTCCGTTATCCCTCCACTCGTTAATCACAAGAACAACGGAAGAGGTCGCGAATAGAATTGCAGCTGGGTGGTTGATATTCCCTGGGCCGATTCTCTAATTTGCCAGCTCTCACCTCGAGTCCTCGATAATTACTTAATCGATGGCAAGTAGCAGCCGAGTACGCGTACTGGGAATCCGGTTTGAAGGGTCCTCGGGCGCTTTGCTGCGGAGAATCAACGAGAAAGGGCCGAGAGGGCCGCGGCCAGAGGGGAGATGGCTAGTTTTCTGTAAAACACACAGCGCGAGTTATTCTATTAGAATGGTTGGTAGTCGTGGCGGTGGCCCAGCGTATCTGCATCTTGTAAATGACCTAAGAGGGAAGGAAGGACTACGATGCATATTCAATGTATGTAAAGCGTAGCTGAATATTCATGTGTAGGTGAACGCGCCCTGGCAATGTGCTAAGCTGGGCCAGGGGGCGCGACGGAGGCGAGCAGAGCTAAAGGGAACGCGCGATTCCGTCGTGATGTTTTAACCCCCCATTCCGCGGCGCCGCTGACACTGATCCCCCCGTCGAGTCACTCAAGAATCTCGAAGATTGCTTCCGCGTCATAGCTCGGTTGCAGACGAAAAATTTCTGCATTCCGACCCTGTGTCATTGCATTGAAGGGAGGAATTAGAGGCTTGTTCATTGGATAGTCGTAGTTGAAAAATCGGAAACAATGATAGGCCTATGGTAAATTCAGTCTCTTTCGTATTCTTAACTTTCAACTGAATTCGTGGAATTCATGATTTCGAATTTTTCGAAGCTCTTCCCTTTTCTGTATGCGCATGCGTAGGGACATGTGCACAGGGAATAAAAAAAATGGCAGAGTTTAGGTTGTTCGATACGCTTAACCGTTTTTATGATTGATGAGTAGGTGTAAGAAATTAGACTATACATTTAATGGGTACAAGACAAAGCATAGGCGATATTATAAACAGAGAGCATTACGTAAATAGAATACTTGTTCATCTAAAAAGGAGGCAAATACCACGTATACAGAGAAACGGACAAGAAAAAGCTTCTAAAAGCAACAGGTTAAGTCCACATACATACAGCGAAGAGCTAATTATTGAGGAATCCCCCAGTAGGATGTAAAAGCGACTTATACAGTTTTCCAAGAGGCTTAGACGGCTTTCATGTCTTGCATGAAAGCTTCCAGTGCAGCTCGCAAGACAGTATTGTATCTATGCATATCAGTTAGTTCCAAGCACGTGGTAATGCGTATTAATGAGTACCTACTCGAGCAGTGGTACCGTTCTCTGAATCGACGAGCGCGATGCTGATGATACGTCGCTACCTGCCAATGCGGTACCCCCTCGACTTCTCGTATTAGTAATTAATCCTGCAGTGCATCAAACGCATCAGATTGAAACGGAGCCGCCCCCGTCGTCCCCTATTTCCGTCGTAAATCATCCCCCGTGCCATTTGGAATTTCCGTATGCTGCGGCCTATTGCAAATACCGATGACAAGGGAACTTCCTATCACGCGATCGATCGAACCTGCCGCGGCTTCAATGGTGTCAACCGTGTTCTTCCGTTTCACGACGCCAGATCGCATTGGGGGATTAAACGGTCCTCTCCAGGGCTGAACCGTCTTCTCCGTTCGCTTTCCATACGAGTCCCCGTGTCGCTTTTGTTCGCGGGAAACGGTCGAAAGTAGTTTCCCATTCGGGGCCAAGAGGCTTTACACGATCATCCCCATTTCGTCCTCGCCAAAGTAATCAATTTTCCCGCGTTGAATGGGGCAAACAAATTTCAAGCTCGGTAGAGTTGTCACCGAAAGACTTTCCTTTGAGGCGAGGTATGCTAGGGAGTTCTTTTGTCTCCTTTAAAATAACAGGGGTAATTGTTGGGCACGTAAAGGTCCTGGACTGGAAGAAACGAGGGCGAGTCCATTGACTAGGTGAGCTGGGATTCTAAAGGCTGCGCGTCGTTTTATTGCTGCGGAACTTGCAGCTTTCTGCTGACCACATGCGCGTCTTCTTTCTTGGAGCTCAATCGCGGCTGATGTGCCGTGAAACTGGTCTTCTAGTTGCTTTTGAAGGCAGGGAACGAGGTTATTAGAGAAAATACTGGTGAACCAGATGTAAACTATTGGATCTAAGTTTAGAGACACCTTAGATGCTTTGCATCGGTAAAACGTAGTTAAAAGTCTATGCGGTATGTTTACACTAGCTTTCTTTCGTGGCTAGTGCGTGAATTCCTCGAAGGAAAACGTGTAGCTGCCAATAAGAAGTTGAGTCGAGATAAACTTTTCGTTGATACTTTCAGCCACAATTACGATCAACAACAGAATCGTTTGATCCTTATAATTTGAATATCCAGGCAGTCGAAGAGAGGAGGTAACCGTCGGTAACAGAAAGATAACGAAATAACTCTCTCGACTCATGCTCTATTAAATAATCCCACGAAGCTGAACAATCATTCCGTAATCCTCCCTCGAAAGGGGAATTCATGAAAAATTCTAACAGAAGGGAATGTATGGTGCACGTTTGCAGACACGCCGGTGTGCAAGGAAGGGAAAAGTGAGGTGGTGGTCGGTGCCCTGAAGCAGGAAACCGTATCGTTGGTTTGTTCCGTGGAGAGTCATCCGGCACCGTTGACTTTCCATTGGACATTCAATAATTCTGGAGAGCTGGTGGAGGTCCCTCATTCTCGTTACTCTCACGTGCCAGCGCTCGGGACGCCGTTCGTCGCCGAAAGCCTGAAGGAGTACCAACAGTTCCACGGGTCCAGGCTAAACTATACGCCTGCTACGGAAATGGACTACGGCACGGTGGCGTGCTGGGCGAGCAACCAGGTTGGAAAGCAACGAGCACCGTGCCTCTTTCAGGTAAATGCATTTCCCTTATTTCCCATGTGCTACAGTGGCAGCAGTCTCACTCGAAATTTCTTTCTGTTTCTTTTCTGAAGGTCGGGGGAGGGCAGGGTTTTTACTGGGACATTTTTGGTAGTACAGTTCTAGTGGCAGATGCGTGTATTATTTCATATCGTTGATCGATATACCTGCAGTTTGAAATTAGATCTCTGAATCGGTATCAGGCAGGGAAAATACGTTGGTTAAGAAGGCACGTAATATATTGTTACTTGTAATAAATTTTCCTGGGACTATAAGTAGCGACGAGAAATTTAGTTATAGAAAAATATCATAACAGAATTACTTTTCAATCAAATTAACAGTAAGAAGAATACAGCTGTTTTCTACTCTTTTTCCTTGCATGTTTATAAAACTACAAAAATGGTGCACTGCCTCGGGGCAGCCACTGCAATTTCGAGAAAGGATTTTCCCTGTTAACTTTTTATCTCAGTTGACGAATTTATTCTTGTTGTATTCTCTTGATCTAACACGTGGCGCAGAGATAGAGTGAAAAATTCGAGTTTGAGTTTTCGACGGTCTCGCACGTTTTGAGCATGAACACGATTTCACCATTTTCAGAGTGATGTCGGTGTAGCCGCGTGTGCGAGTAACGATATCTTCCGAACGAACGAACCGGCAAAAATGAAACTTGATACGTGACTTTGGCTCGTTTCCACGGAACAACTCTATTATTGAAAATAGATAAAATTCACTTGCGTTTATAAATTCAAAAATTCTTGAGTCTTGATATTCTTGCTGCATTTTCCACCAAAAATTTAACATTTATATTTGAAGCTTTTGTCCCCCAAACTAATCGATGGTATTCGTATCAAAATTCGAAATACCAAATTACCTTATTTCCTTCGTCATATATTTGTCACTTGTAACATAATATCACCTTTTAAATCCACCGTCAATATACATTTAAAAATGTCCAAAAAATGGGTCACAGACTTATGGGTAACGGTTTAACGAAATGTCCTATATTTTATAAGAAGGATTTTGGATAGCAGATTAACAAGTATGGTGGAAAAAATCAGTGGCAGGAATTGGTTCGATTAGAGGGAAATAGCAACGTCACTTTGCTGGTACGTTATTCGAACGCGACGGCCATCGTTGCAGATTGAGCGTGCAAACACAGAATTGCTTTTAATGGCTCGGAATCGAATTCCTTCGAAAATGGAATATTTGGGTGCCAAGGTAGATATCTGATGGACGTTGGCCGACATTCATGCCCGTTCGTATCTATCTAAACACGATGCACGAAAGATACATTACAGTATACAAATGAAAGTGGTCCCTTCGTTCAATCTCCACCGTGTTGGATTCACCTAAAAAATAATATCAATACGATCATTGAAAAAGTGCTTGAAATCCTCGCTTAAATTCACAGATAAATCTTTGATTCTCTACATCTATCTTGCCGTGAGTGCAACATCCGACGAGTAGAAGGCAAGTCAATTATTCACATTACTGAAAGAAAAAATCACCTTTAGTGGCTAAATATTCATTCATCCCTTTCGCGAGTATCATATGCTCCGCAGTTGATTGAAACTTTCCTCGATACTCTCAATGGGAATATCTAGATTAGAGTAGCCAATTGGACAATTTCCGACCTCGTTCCCGCACGTATGCACAAATATTTATGCTAATGAGTATTTCTGTAACGACATGTATCACCTTTGATCAATGCTATCAATCAAGCTCCATCAATTAGTGCAGTCAACACAATGCATCATGATAGTTGCATTGATCTATTCAATCTAACCGTAGTTACAACCTAATATTCAGTGCTCCCAACACATTCAGGTCTACACACACACACGAACAAGCAAACGTATACATATCGTAAGGATTGCATTAAGTGTTCGGTGTCTTGCAGAGATACATGGGGTGTAGAGACAGCAGGGGATGATGTCTGGATCAAAAAACCTATTAAGCATAACTTTTAGACGATAGTACTGTAACACATTCAGTGCTCGGTGCACTTAACAGCCGAGTTGAACATTCCTCTAGATTGACCAAGACGAGCCGATTGGTCGAGAATATTTAACAATTACCAGCTGCAGTGAAACACCCTGTATAGCGAAAGGTGATGTGTAGCATTCGATGTGGTTTGTAAATGGGCTAATTTGCCTTTAATCATTCTGATTATACATTTCTGAACACGCTGGAGGCGTTTCTGGTCGGAAATGACCCAGTTAACAGGTTAATTTTGAACTGCCGAATGAATTACATACATATGCTACATCGAGTAAACGTGGGCTGATCATGTTTCGCGTGTTACTGATGCATACCAAACGCGTTAAGGTGTGTGTGTGGAAATGTGACCAAATCTGTGCATCAAAGAACACATTTGGCAGCTTCTATCCTCAAGTGTATCGATTTCCGCGCCACTTCCTCGATGAATTCGTGCAACATATTAGGTATCCGTGGAGTTGATAGTTCTTTCCTTCACGAATCCCACACATTATATACTCTTTTGTTGTATCCTATATAAGTTCTCATCGCGATGGATCATACTTGCACAAAATATAAAGGTGCTGTTTCCTACTATCATTTGACGCGCGCGTGAAAACTCTAAAAGCTGAGGATTTGGTGAATCCTGCTTTTGTCGAGCTCCGATAGAAATGCAGCATCTTGCCAAATATACGAAGAAAACATCGCGGGAATGTTACCGCGGAAGAATGGTTTCGGTTGCCACAGAAAAAGGAAAACCAATATTTAACAGAGGAAATACTTTCCGTACCAGATTTGGGTAATAAAATTCAATCGTGTCCTTTTTTATTCACTATTGCTTCTGAAATTTAGCTCTCTTTCGTGTTGTCAAGTATTTCTAATCGATCATAGGTTTACACTTCTCCCTTTTCCTTTGTGAAAATATTTGCGATATTACTTAATATTTTCAATAAAGACACTCTATTTCTAATAAGTACTATATAACTATTTAAACTGTACCACTGCACGCCCGTCTCTACGAAGGATGCATCAATATCCAAATCATTGCTCCAGAATATCACAATATACCAAATAGAACGCGAAGATTTATAAAAATTTCTGTGCAATTTTCCAGAAAAAATGTCCGATCAAAATCACGAATATTTCACAAAAATTTCCAGTAGTTTCTTTTCATTCCAGACAATTGCGTCACTCTTTCCACCGCGCTATATAATAAAAGCCCGAAATAAAAGATCTTCAATTTACCTAGGTACTTTCAGCAGTAAAGTTTGACGACCGGCAGAACAGCTGCGTGTGTTCCCCCCGCATCCAGCCAGAAATTGGTTAACGCAGTATCGCAATTTCTCATGCGAAAGCCCATTCATACCTCTGAACATTCAATCAGCCACGCGTTCTGATATTTTCCCAGGTGATAGCCGCGGGCAGGCCGTACGCCCTGCACAATTGCAGCGCCACCGAAATGTCCGCGCCCGTGGAAGTAGAGGAGCTCAGCGCAAAGTCTGGCACCGGCTTGTTGGTCCGTTGCTTGGAGGGCTACGACGGCGGCCTTCCAATTTACAGCTACCAGCTGGAGGTGGTCGCCGACGAGGACGGCGGGCCGATTTTATTGAACAAAACTGTACCGGCCGGCGTGAACGGGCCGACATTCGAAGTGGCGGGCCTAACGACGGGAAGGAGCTATCGACTTTTTCTGTACGCGATTAATGCGAAGGGGAGGAGCGAGCCTGCCATTCTCGAGCCAGTGACCCTGAAAGGTGTCGCCATGTACACGACAGGTTAGTGCATTCGCTGTTTAATACGCCGCGTGTTTAGCGGAACCGTTCGACAGATGTCAAATCGACCGGTAGATAAGAACCGGTCGCATTAAACTGCTTTTTACGCTCGTTTCCTGTGTTGGCGTTCTCTGGGTCACGCTGCTAATGTGTATATGTAATCCACCGGACAATGACTTTGTTTTTAGCGTATAATATTCTATAGTATGCGATCCATACGCAGCGTAGTATCTCTGAAAACAACTTTATTAGATACGAAATTTCAGAATTTATTTAATTCATGTTTCGTGTTAGACGGTCAGGATTACTTTATAAAACACAGACCCCGCGTGTCTCTTGAAAATCGCGACTGTGATGGAATTATCTCGCAACGATATCTTGTTTTATCAAGTTCTGTTAATTTACGAACACCTAGGGACAAGGGGGCAGCGAATGGAAACTGGACGGTTGTGCAGCTCCGCGATTCTGTAATTCGACTGGGACGAAGTTATTTACATTATCGAGTTCAGCAAAGCATCGAGAAGTTTTCTCGTTACCGACGATGATTATTTTCGTATTATCTGTAAGGCAGAAAGGGAAGCCCGGCGAAACTGGGACGTCCGTGGAACGAACTTCTTACCGTTGACAGGAACAAAAGAAAGAGGGGTAAAAGGACGTCCGGTAGATTTCAAGTCTCGGCCGCGTGTTCGTCCCTGAATCGCAGTTCGGCCCGATTTACCGGCAAGAAATAGACAATAAATTGAAAATTATAATTGGAGGATGTAGCCAACCCCTTTTATCGAACATCGAGCTTACCGATTGGATATAACTATCGATGCCCTATTTTCCGTTAGAGGCAATACTGGATGGCCCTCGACAAGACTCGTTGCTCCTTGTCCCGAGATACCTACAGGCGTGGTTACTGGCTATAGCTTTGCACACCAACTATGTTTCCGTATCCGAACTCAGTTTACTTTATCAAACACATGGCTGTCATATCGACAGAAAAATTCAACCCTGCTCCATACATCAGTACATGATATAATAATCATTTCTTTTAAGAAATTCGTAAATGTCTTCGTCACGTCTATAACTGGTTGACGATTAAAGTAGTATCAACAGGCGTCTGGTTTACTTATCAGAAACACAAGCACGGCTTCACACTCGCTAACACGTTCAGGTCGGCGTGTCCCAATGTGAAAAGGGTATTTTTTGGTTCTACGGACATCAGAATACGATTTTATAATCATCATTACATAAATAATCGAATAATGAGTAGAATAGTGCCGTTTGGCCCTAAGAGGCGTCGGACACAGTCACCCTGAATGTGTCAACTTCCCCTTCAACGCCCAAAGGTTCCCATCAACAATTCCCCAAGGGTGGAATAAAGCATCGTACTATCGCCCGTCAGAATCGTCCAAACAGTCGCACAGACGCGTCAAACAAAGGGCGATCGACTCGTATAAATCGTCCCGTTGCCGTTTTCACGCGCGCTCCCGAAATTCACAGGTTAAAAACGGGAAAAGGCCAGCGTCCATCCCGTAACAGCCGCTGGCGCAGCGGCCAGTCGTCACGCCGGCGAGGGGAAAGGGGTCGGCTTTTGAAAAATGGACAAAGGCTGGCGGAAAAACGCTGAGCTCCGCTTTTGACGGTCAATTAGCGCGTGCAGGTAGCTCGAAACGGGCACCGGCCACGCCTATTATACTCGTGATAGGTGACGCTAGGCCGGCGGATATGATTGCAATTGCGCAAATAGTCCGACTGGGCGCGTCAGTATTGCAATTAGTCGGTTAACCGACCCTCAAACCCGCACCGTCACCGAGCCCTGGCTCACCCTGGCTCACCCTGACCCCCATAAGGGAGCTTCGCCTGTGGTCGGGGGAGGGGTTCGAGCTCGCGAAGGAGGGTCGAGGGGGCACGGAAACTGACGGCAGCCTCGCCTCGTAACGCTGAGCGCAGCAGAACGCGACCACAGGTATCGGCCTCTGCGGACCTTGCAATTAACAAAACAGATTACACTCAATCAACGAACACCTATATCTGTTCCGCCTATGTATCGAGACTGTTTCCAGTGGCTCACGGTAGCCCTACGTGCGGACCCTTGCACCAGGCATCCCTCTACATACGGCACACTGTTCGATGCTGACGAGGGTGGGCTTGAAAGGAATAGGTGTACTGTCGGTTGGGACTTTAGTCTTTGGAAAGTATAATAGTTCAAAAAGATATAGAAGATCGAAAGTGTGCTGCATCATTAGCTTCCTTTAGTTTTTCAAGAAACGCGATTTTTTTTTAACAATAACGTAAAAACACGGTAAATATTACAGTTTAACTTAAACCCACTTTATCGATTCACTTATCTTTAAAAACACAGCTATAAAGGCAAATTTTATCCACTGTAGAGATTTTCCAAATCAAAATTCATCGTTCGGTGATTCATTTTTTATAGATTCAAAGTTAATTGAAAAATATAAATACCCCATTTCCTTCTTTGAATGGATCATTGTACTTTTTCTCTCACGCGTGGTATCAATTGCCAACACCGGTATAAAGATCTTCTACGTAACACGCGTCCACGTCGCAAGGAAAGCTTAAAGAAAAAAGTGCAAACGTACTTCTCGATGCATCGTGTATTCAAATTCGTTCAAAGAACGAAGCTCGCGCTCGTAGCAGATGATGGCGTCCCACGTGTTTACCTACCCCGTTTTCATCGTATTTCCTCAACAATCGGGTTCATCGCGCATTCTTCTCCACCTTTACGCCCGCTCTGCTAGAAGTTCGCCGAGCAAAGGCGACTCCATCGCCCGTGTCATCATTTCACACCCTCCAGAGCACCTTCGAAGACGTCGCTGTCGAGGCGTCAGAGCATCGAGCGGTCGCGTCGACCGTGTATGTTTATCGAATTGCACGCAGCGAGTTTCTCTTGGTCCCAATGGGAGTAGCTTATAATCGACTTTACCCAAGCACCACCAGGCGTCATAATGGAAAGTCATTGGTAGCATACGGTCGCGGGTCAACAGCAGGTTAATTCAGTTTACCAGCGATTTCCGGGGCGATCAACCGTGTAGAGAGCCTCCAGCTGCCCCCTCCCCCTTTCTTCGTCACGCTCCCACGCTCTGACCCCTTCTTCTCCCTAATTCCAGCGGGTTTGACTTCGCACAACAGCCTCTCTCTCTCTCTGTGCGAGGGTGGCGAGGTGCAAATATTGATTTGACGACCGTAAGCTCGCGGCGCTGATTTACTCCAAGGACGTGGGCCATCCGAGCCAATTTGCGGCCCCTTTGCTTTGTCCGTGCCTGATAGACCGCCATCGAGGTCAGTTCGCCAGGAAAGTCGCCGCAGAGCCCTTTGTACGGCTCTCTTCGCGCATTCAGGTGGTTCCGTTCTGCGAGGCACTTGTACCTTTGCCGGAGACTTCGCGTCAAGACGAGTGGAACGGTGAATATCGTTGGGGTACCGTGCTAGCATCACTCATCAAGTAGTTAGTTCTTCAAAATTCTTCAAAATTCGTTTGTTGAATATTCAAATCGCCAGCCAGGAGGGTGTGTCGTTTGCAATTGCCTTAACAGTGTTTACACAATTTTGTCTGTCTACCCTCCAAGCATGTGATTATCGTCCATTTTTCTATGTGTAAACTCGTTTATTAGGGTGGCAATCTTTTAAGTGAAATAAAGTAAAAAAAGTAAAGTTTCCGCGCATGTCGTATCAGCAAGAGAAAAATGAAGTCCCCGGTAAACGATGGGAAACCCCCCAACCCATCCATTTGCACCCAACTAATAATTACTCTGTACGTAAAAGTTTTTAAGAAATACTTCACGCAGCACAAAGAATCCGAAGGTGTCCCAAGAATCCCTAGGCATCAAACCAGAAGAATTGAAAAAACTTTCCAGCATTTTCGTACCGCCTCACCAAATCTTCCTCGCCCTGAATCGAGTCGCAAAAAAAAAACACTCAATTCCCCATGTAATTCCCGGGGCGGAAGAATGAATGTCATGGCTCCCGTGGCTCCCGTGGCTATAGGTAATATGTATCTCGAGTCTGTGTGCGAAAGGCGGGACGACACGTGTTCAGGAGCGCGTGGATCCGAAAGGAGCCGGTTTCTCGTCAAGATCGCGGTAAAAGACGGTTTCGGGGCTTCGACGAGAAAGAAGAAGCGTTCCTTTCGTCAAAGGAGGGGTGGGTGCGACAGAAGAACGGAAACTCGACGCAAGGGTCGCAACGCGACGGTGCAAGAAAATGAACGGGGAGAATGAAAGCAGACGCTGCTGTCATCGGTGGAGAGCGAAGCGCGAAGAGAATTACAGTCGCTGCCACGGCTTTCCATTTCGTAGCGGCGACCGTTGAATGAGCCCCCGGCTAATCCATTAGGAGAATTAAGTACGGGGCCAAGGTTTTCCTTATTCCTGACGGAGCAACGTGTCCTCGGCTCTTTGTTAGACACGCTCCACCTGCCGCGGATCGCGGAATAAGAAATAAGGGTGACTCTTCTTTAAACGCGCCCCCTCGCCACCCGTGGCTGACAAGGAAAAGATGGTGGAAACTGGCACAAAAAACGCGACCGAGGCGGGGGTATAAGATATTGGAGATGAGGGAACGAAAGGGAGGTGATAAATAGTTATTCTTCTTCCGTTTTTCAGCCCTTCTCCGTATCATATCGGGCTAAGTAAAGAGAAGCCCCGCGAGAACACGCGGACCGCGACGTAACAGATTATCATTCATTCGACGAGTACATTTAGTGATTGGTTCTCGTCTGATAATTTGTGGAGTTCGAATTTATGGATCGGGTGAAATTAGTTGGTGATGTTTAGGAATTCTTTGTTGTGGATTGGAAAGGTTTTATGGATTGTTTTTTTTTTTTAATCAGGTGTTTAGTTGTATAAACAACAAGCTTGCAAGTTAAGCAAGTAGTACTCGCGTATTTAAGTATGTGTAATCATCCCGTACGATACTGTTTTTATTGTGTAGTTATGAAAAGCAGAATAAAGTTTGTGAAGCCTCAAAAAGTTCGGTGGGTTGCTCTAATAGGGGGAAGAAACATTTGTTTAGAAGTTTCTAAATTTCAGAGGGAATACTTTCACTTTTTTCCAACTCATCTCGAGCTACATGCAACTTTTAATCGTTTAAAAATTAAACAGAATTAGTTGCCAGGGACGCGGATCCTCTGAGACTAGCGTCCAATTCAATTTTCTAAGAGTTACAAATTATGCCTTGCACGGAGTTTGAAAAGTTGTGGCGAAACACGAGAAAGAAGTTTGTCAATGTACAAACCGTACCTCGACTTTTCTTGAAGTAATCGATTTTTCACGTCCGCTTGCGGATACATGGATAGTAATGTGACTGATGTCACATTTAGTGGCATTATTAAAATTTCAGACTGTCGCGTTTATTTCTGAAATGCCGTTAAGCATTAAAACATTAAAATCCATATTTGGAAACGTTCCTCAGACGCTTGAAATATTTATTAATGCTCTTCCTTTAACTTTATGCATATAATAATATGTTATTGCTATAAAATATAGTAAATATATATAGGTATGAATACCTGGACCAAATTGACAAATACATTCATCAAGAATATCGACTATTATATTTATATAACTCATTTTATATTTTATTTATATTACATTTATTATATTTATTATATCTGTATAACATTCTCGCCCAAATTTAATGCTTGAATATTCCAAAATTTGAAGGTTAAACATTTCTAAATTTGAAGGTCGATCATTCCCAAATTTGAAGCTTGAATATTCCCAAAATTGAATCGTGATCATTCTCATCCGTAAAGCTTTAACATTTCCATTGAATATTTTACTACTCCCCATCGATACACTCGATTCGATACCGCAATCCCCATACATACACGATACACGACGCAACTAGTGAAAGGACAAACGAGGAAAAGAATCGAAGACTCGGGAGCTTTGGATTGCAGGGCAAGCAGCTAAGAAAACAAAAGAAAGGATCGTATACCTTCCTGGGTTGCTTTCCCTTCTTGACTTAGCACGGTATCGACTTCGACCACCAACTCCTCGACAAGTTTCGGCGTTCAATCGGATCGACGTCTCGATCGTATGCGCGGCAGTTGGTTGTTTGGCCTGAAGCTAGCACGCGGATGGTTTTAGAATGCAATCCTTTCGAAATTGGTTTCGGGTTTCCGCGAGATTGCTTCGATTTAGGACGAATTGTCTCGGCTGCCGTAAGGCCGCCACGCGCGCGATCCGGCTCGCTTCCGGCCGGCTCAAAACGCAGAAAAGTTCCAGTTCAAACTCAACGACTTTGAAACTCTATGCAAGAACCAGGGAGTATCCTTTAGCAGACGTCGTGTTGTTCTCCTTGTCCCTTTACTTGGATCAATCTTTAACCTTGTAAAGGGTGAACGAGGGATGAAGGAGAAACGTGAACTAGGAAGTAAATTTATCAAAGGTCTTTAAGCGCATCAACTCTTAATTTAGGACTCCCAACGCATTACCCAATACAACGATTTAAATAATCGACAAACACAATTAGGGTGCATGAAAGAGACATCACTCCTCTGCTGTGGATTTGTCATTAAGACACTCGGGAGCAAATATCGAGAATCTAATAAGCAAATAGCGAATGAAATAGCCAGTAACAGATGCCAGGCGCGCAATAAGTAACGTCTGCAGCGCTAACTCGTCGATTTATCGGTTCAAGTTCCATCGTCTTCAGGTAAACGAAGAGCAACGGTAAATAACGTTGAAAATGGTCGGGGATTTTAAGTGAATAGCGTCCTCGTCCCTTTATGAGTGCAACTTCTTCAGAACGGAATTTGAATGCACTTAAGGCGCCCTCCGACGTCGTAACGCTGTGTTGACCATGCACTTTGTTCCGCTTGCATAAACAATGCAGACACGACGCTGGTGCTGAAACAAAACGCGCGGACAGCCCATTCACAAGGGCCTCCGTAGGAACGTCGCGAGTGCATGCACTTGAAATCGTTATGCAAGCTCGTCTAGCGAGGTGACAGCTGCCAACTGTCACCCAAGCTATCTGTCAACACTCCTCCTGAAACGGAATTTCTATGCCCCACTGTGGCAGACGCGTTCGGGAATGCCACGCTCCGCGAATCAAAACACGCTGTCAGAGAGAAAAATGGCTGCTTGGCGGTGCATGTCGCCAATGTGCGTGCTTCACGTTCAATCGCGAACGTAAGTAACGTTCGGAGGAATGCAGCACGGTCTCCAATGGGGAAGAATAACGAACTCCGTCAAGTTGTGGCACGAAATGCAACGTGGTTTCGAAAATTACTAAGTGTAAAAGTTGAGCGAGGGTTTACCCATTCACATTTTATTTTTACAATCGAAAAACGGAAGAACTTTTGTGGATTTAATTGATAATTGATTTTGGAATGCATCGTGGGTGCGGTGTTTCTATGATATCTTTTGTATTTCTGTACGCGGAGTGGAATTCAATAAAATTTATAGAGCCAAAGCTACCAACCCATCCAATCAGCTCTTTCGTTTCGAATGATAACAAGTGTCTGTTAGAGAGATCGTTACAGAGAGCCCCGAGGCTGTGCTTCAAATATTCTGCTACGTTATAAGAGGAGATACCACGCTGGGCACAAACGTGACAGAACGACGTCGATGATTCGATGACGGACTAATTAATATTTGAAGAGATCAATCCACTCCTGGATAACGGAATGATCGTACTGATGTTGATCGCTTGCGTGTGGCAAGTACCTTGTTCGGTGCGGTAAAGGGGCTCGAGTTTTCCGTGTCAACCACGAATGCAGAATTATTATTTTATTCATTCCATGTGCAAGATTTTTTAGTGTAAAGTAGGGGCTAGTTTTCAGTTCTGTAATTTTCATCGAGACCAATACGTACACACGCATTTTCCATCAGAAACTGTATTCAGCTATTCACAACCCACCTAAAAGTCCGAATCTCTACCAATCATACCAACGGAATATTAAAACGAAAGCGTAGATGATTAAAAAACGCCCAAAAAAACACTTTAACCATCAATTTTCCGCACAAATTTTGGATCATGCACGGTACACATTTAATTCGTTAGTCCACGCAGTGCGCAACCTCTAAACGCAGAATTTAACCCAAATCGATGACGAGTGCCTCCAGCACTCCACTCGTGAATTCATTAATCATTATACAAATAGGTGCTTCACAGGGCACAGAACCATTTTTTCCAAACACGTTGCAAAAGTCACCCGTTGATTCACCGATTTCCCTTTAGCTCCGTGCGAAGCTGTACCGCCCCTGTTATTAAGGGTACTAAGTCGTTTATGTCGAAACTGAAGAATTTCTTTCCAACTAATTAGTTGGACTTGTTCGTTGACACGCTATTTATTCGCATCGTAAGCTTTAAAATAACATGTTCGTTTCGCTGAAAATATGCATTCTAGATGACATCGGATGATTCCTAAAGGAGCACAGTGGAAAGATCGTTCCCTAATTACAATTTAAGGGACTGGACGCGGAAGGTAAGGGAAACGCATCGGCACGCAACGTCGACGTCGGATATGCCACGTCTATGCTAAGAATTTCTTGCATGTTTTGCCTATTATTTGCAGCTTAAAAGGCGGTTCAGTGCTGTACCACGCGTTACCGCCAGTAACTTCGCCCGTCGTTGCTGCAACGTAGCAGCCGGGTATATCAATATTTGGCAGCAGTTGACGTGGCGTTGCCTGCTCCTGTCGTTGCTTCATTATTTGCTTCTGTTTCTGCCACAATTAGTAATGGGACGGCAGCTAGCTAGCGAAGCTCGCGGGAGCACCAGCGTAAACAGTCCAGGGAACGTATTTAAGCCTGGGCTGAGTGTGTCCCGCCCACCGGTGGGAACAGTTGAGACACGCCAGTCTTACGATCCTGTTCCACCGTGCAACTTGAAGCTCGTTTAGATTGCTCCGGAGGATGGGAAACGGCGGATCGTCGCTGCGATTTCCGCTGTGTGATTTCTTGCAAACACTAGCGAGACAATTACAGGTTCGTCGCGCATTAGGATCTGTACGTGTTCGGGTAACATCGGAAATAACAGTTTGTTAGTTGGAAATATGTGTATGTAGTATACCGAAATATTCTGATCCTTTTCATCACTTCGCGAGGACTTTACTTTCGAATTAATCTATTTGACTACTTCGATATAGGATATAGAAATAATAGGTAGAGTGATTATCTTGAGTTTCTATAGTTTATAAATGAACATTAACCAGTCACTAAAGATCACTTGCCGAAAGAGAATGAGAGCACGCGTCGATTTTCAAAATTAATTAGATTATTCCCCCATCACAAAGTAGCCGCTCGTAATGCGCGCCGCGCGTGAACGCGAATCGATAGATCAAACGTCACGCTGGACAAGCTGCGTAGTGAAACGAATAAAACAGAGGGAAAAAGGGGGTGGTGAATGGAGAAATGTTAAAAGCATCAAGCGTTTCCCTGTCAAAGTTTCGCTTCACCCGGTACGGGAATACCGTAACGCGAAATGTTTTCCGATTCGCCGAGATTACTATTTAGATGAATCGTTATTGTATCGCGCGGGATGCATCGGCTGCCGGAGCTTCGACTTTCCCGCTAATGCACACGTTTATCGCGACGAAAATTGCGAGCGAATAACCGAATCGCCATATGTGTCCTTTTTTTCTGCTCTTTTCCGTCATCCGCCGGCTATTTCGCTTTTGCCATTTTCCGCGGCGTTCGATTAATCTCCTGTCGAGTGAGCCCCGCCGCCGTGGCAGTCGAAAGGCCAGGGATGGAAACGGCCGGCAACCAATTTGACGGCGGAAAAAGTTTAATTACACCCGATACCAGGATGTGTTCCTGTGTAAACAGCTGTCCACGAGTCTCTGCTGCAGAAGTACCTACCGTAAGCCGGGTTTGTTCCCTTGCTAAATTCTTCCTTGAACGAGGCTTCACTCGAGGCGCGACATGCGGTCGATCACTAGAGCGAGGTTAATACCCAAGTGGAATGGTAAAGTGGATGGTAATGATGTTCGCGATACAATTCACGAAACTAATGCAATTATAAAATTAGCCATTTTGTTGAAAAACTTTTTTAACTCCAATTAGACCGAGGAATCGTAGCTCTTCTGTAATACTTTTATATACTTACAGGTACCTACTACTATACAAAATATACTACTTTAATATTCCTTTCGCATTTAAATTGCTTTATATGTCGTTTGAAAGGAAACACATTATTACACAATTTTTATTGTCAAATATATCATAAACTGTTGAGTGTGTACACAAAAGACCAAGCAGTAACCGTAGCTGGCCTCGATTTTCATCGTGCAGCTATAACATTTGATTGCTTTGAGGGAACAGATTAATTGTGTCCTGCCTTACTTTATGCAAATTTTGTGAACTTCTAATTTGATTCGGATTTCAAATTAAACACTCTGCTAGCACGTTTCGATTAAAGCTCATTTAGAGCAGGACCGCCTGCTGGTGGGCTTATATAAAAAACTAATGAAATTAATTAAGCGAAATTTGCACGAGCGTGGTTGCATTAGGTTTTGGAGTTGAAATGACCCACTTCGCTCGATAACGGTTCAATGAAAGAGAGATATTGAGGCAGCTGAAATGAGATTCGCGGAATAATGATCGCGCACGATCACTCCTCTTAAAATGACCTATTTCCATAACACCAATAAATTAGCTTCTCCTTTAAAAAAAAATAAATAAAACTGCAGCGTAAAAAACCACGCATCATGATTTTATTATCCCTCTCAAAATAAACACACTCCTCCCTACTTCTTTAATGTCCATAATTTTTAAATTCAAATCTCATCGAAAAATTCCCCTGCACATGGGTTACAAAGACTCCGGCTCTATTTGAAGCCGCACTTCAGCCTTCATTAATGAAATACATTACTCAATAGCAAGTATAAATTCCTAGTAAAGTCCCGATTACTCCCAGCGTCGCGATGCGAGACGAGAGACAATTGAAACCGCGGTTTTTCAGCGACGACGATAATATTTGCGAGGGACCGTCCATATTCCCCTCCCATTATACAATTGAATTACAGCGGCGGGCGGTCGTGCCAAATTAAATGGAGTTACGGAGAAAATGTAAATGCAATAGGCAACGGTGAAAGAGACCGTTCCCGTGCTTCTATTCCTCCGTTGTTTAATTCAATTCCGCGGTGTGTTGCCGCGTGAATGTTCGGTATAGCGGCAGTCCCTTTCCCGCCCTGTCGCGGAATTCCCGTCGACAATAATTCCCTGCTTTCCCTGCAGCCTCGTTAAGAATACAAAACGTTCGAATCGCGATTAATCGGGGGGAGGTGGAATGGCGGGTTGACGCGAAAGCAATTCGCCCCACACGCGGGCAAAAATTTATTTCGCTCGCTGGCCTCCTTCTCTTTCCTCGCCACTTCGTTTGCAAATTCACCTCGCCTCGTCGCTAATTACTTTTTCCGGATCGTAATGCTGTTCCAATGGGAAACGTCTGTTTCAACTGTTCCGCGCGGCTTTGCTTCGGGCGCTGTTTCTATGGAAGAGCAAGGGATTCGTGCTCTTTCCGCGGCTTCGTTTTTCCAAACGGGCATTAAAACGGCGATCGCCCTGTCGAGGGCATAAACGGTGGCTCGCAGTTAAAATTTAAACGTCCGGCACGCGCGAATTCGAGAGCGTGGTATTAAGCAAACCTGTTTGAGCCGATCCCTGAAGAGCGAGAGAAGGTGGAGGATTAATCGACTCGAAGGAACACGCTCTGAATGTGGAGATTGGATTAATGGGTGAATTGAAATAATAAGGCGAATTGCAGTGGGAACTTTAGTTTCTGGGAACAAATTTAGAGGGCTCGTGAATCTGATCTGCCAAACAGAATTATAGTTCTATACTCTACTTTCTGTTATGTAATCTCTCTAATTCATATTTTGCGTTTCAAACTCATCACAATTATGATATTAATTTTCTAAATTTGGTAGTAAATTGTGCCATTTATAGACAGCTCTAACTGTAAATCTTCGATTTTTGACTAAAGTTTGACACCCCCGTCAAGTTGGCAGTTTTTATTACTGGTAGTTTTCGTTGCTGTTGCTTCCCTATAGATATCTTGCGAATTTATCGGCTTTATTTCGTGCAATTTCAGACATGCTTGACGAACAAAAAGGCACAATAAATGCAATATTTCCATGGAAATGAGAGAGAAGCGGCTGTGAAACTACCCACGGTCAATCAGGCGCGGCAATGAAGCCAGAATGTTTATGGAACGCAGCCCTTTAGCAGTTTTTTTTTTTAATTATATTCCTCGGGCATTCATCACACAATTCAGCTGCTAATTAAATAATTTAACATTTATATTGTGTTAAAAAAGGAGCATTCTGCGTCGAAATTAATCGTCATTAAACAAAACGTCACTGAGCAAAAATTGCAGAATCAGCAAAGTGATGGCTTACACCTTCCCTAATTCTTGAAACCCAAATCTTATCGATTCGGTGACGGAATTTCGGTAGGGAATGATTTGTTCGACCCCGTTTAAAAACTTTGCCCTATTACTTCCTACACCAGCGTACTGGCTTATTAAAAAAGAAATTCATAAAACTTTACCAGTTTATCCTATGAACACATTCTCCACGAGTCATTCGTCAAATACGTTACAACCGATGCCCCGCAAAGAAATGGTCAATTAATAGCGACCGTATAATCCGCGCAATTGCTAACGGACGGGCCAGCGCATGGACACCAACCCGACCTTATTAATACATGTCAAACAAACCTGTTCGCGCGGACGCCAATTAGCGATCCGCGCGCGCCCCCCTCGTGACATCGAACGGCGGCTAGCTCGCGTCAAAAATCGGCTCGGTGTTTTCGGGGTGAGGTGGGGGGTTCGAGAGCGAAGCCGCAGAAGGGGGCACCGCGTTAATAATTTACAACGCTTACGCGCTGGACGAAATTTACAACGCGTAACATCGGCGCGACTGGCTTTACCCCGATTAAAGCCCAAAGCGACTGCGGCTCCTAACGGCTGATTTACGATTCGAAGCCCCCCCGCAGCGGCGCGGCGCGTGTACACGCGGGCACACGCACGCCCCCGTGTGCTCAGACAGCCAGCGCGTCGCCCCCCGCCTGTCGCTGGCCACCGACACACGGTGCACATTCAGAGGGGTCGATGCAAGAACGTTCATCTAATTATATGCATCGGGGTGAACCGTAATAGCGGCGTAATTGACGTACCTTCGTTAATTATCGTTCTGCTTATTAAGCTGACCTGCCCGGCACCGATGCTCCCTTGCGCGGTCCCGGGTGAATGAGACGCGCGTAGAAGGGGGAGAGCGAGGTGGCGAGAAACGAGTCCGCGTCTACGGATTCGAGGACGGTCCGGGAAGGGTGGGTTTATCAAGGGGGTAGCTGGAGGATTTTAGTCGTAGGCACAGTTGATTTTGGATTTTGGGGGGTGGGTTTAGAGAGGTAGCTTCGTACGGGGGTGATGGAGTTCAGCTGTATTTCTGTGGGGAATTATTGATGTATTAGTGGACATTCAGGGCTATTCAACGCTGGTTCTAATTGTAATTCATTGATGCTGCGTGTAGGTATCCTCGTGTGGTTCTGTATAATGAATGGAATCGCGAGTGTAGAGGGATTCGTAGCTACGTATCAATACGTGAATGGGGTGAATTTTGGATCGTAAGGCGTGTATCACACAAAGGAACGAAGATCACAAGGAGACCTCTCACATTTACAGTCGCCTCATAGTCGGGAAATTTCTATAAAATCGTCACATTTTTTGCCTCGAACACGGTGCCTTGGGTTTGTTTTTTTAATTACGGTGATTTAAGGAGGTTATGCAATGTAAGTTGGACTTACGTCGTATTCTAATTTGAGCTCATATTAAATGGAATAATTCCTTTGTGCAATTTCCCTTGTAACGTGGATCACATATGGAGCATTGTTTGACTTAGTAATGGAACAAAGGTGAAAATATGCACATGGTTTATGGCGCATATACCATTGCTTTTAATTTATTAAAATGCAGCAAACGAATACTGAACGAAGTACGTTCATATTACATACTCTCCTTCTTCTGTGGTCTAAGTATGCTTACTTTAATACGAAGTGGTCCGGAAAATTGTCAGAAATTTCATTTTAAAAGCTTAATTAAGAAATCCGGGATCTGCAAGTTATATTATTTATCGAAAGTAAAAGTTCATCATACAGTTCAATGGAATATGTATACTTATAGGCTTTCGCACCTCCAATTTTGTGTTGAAATTCCAAGTTTAAAAATGAAGAAGCGTTGTATTAATTTAACAACTTATTTTGAAAGATCGCGGACCTTACTTAATTGCAAAAATGAAGCCGAAGAAAGTGGAATTGTAGTCTTTAGTACAAATTGTGAAATCAAAAATAGATCAATGAATGAAATTCTTCATCCGTATGTAATTCAAACTGGCGCGTCTGACCAATCACGGACTGTATCTACTAGCTCCACCAAAAAATCCCTGTACAAGTGGCGCTGGTCTGAAAAAAAAAGAAAAAAAAAAGTAATAGAGTACTGTTGTAACATATTGGCAGTCAAAGTGTTAACAACATTTCACATATATTTTTTTACACAATTTTTAAACACCGAGAAACACAGCGTTCCGTTTCCTTGGTCAGGACTTTTAATTTGTAACAGAAATTTGGGGTTATATCACAGAAGCGCCTAACGTGTCTAACTAAGTCCCTAAACGAAAAAGCGCCTTTAGTGGACAATAAATTTAGGAGCATCGACTGATAAAATCTAGCCGTATCCCTGACACGAAATGGCCGATATTAGAGTGGGCGGAGTAGGTTGCCCAAGTAAAAATATACTTGGCCACAATAATCGGGATGCGGGGGGAGGGGGCTACAAAACATAGGAAGGGAGAGCAGATAGGTAGCCCGATAGAGGTTCCGGTTGATCGAGCATTTTGCATTGCTCCCATGACAGGCGCCACGGACGCATCGATACTGAGCCCGTTGCTGCTGGGCCTGGCGGCAACAGCCACCCTTTTGGCGCTGGCCGTAGCTGGGATCCTGGCGGCGCTCTACCGGAAGCACTCGAACGGCCGGCCCGGAAGTCCAAAGCACGCTCCCATCGTGTGCGAGCCACCTAATGCAGGTGCAACCACCCCGGTGCACCCACAGACCAAGCAGGCGGTCGATGACATCGATCCGGACATCATACCCAACGAGTATGGTAAGTCCTACGGGTTTCCGATTGTTCGCGGCGCGCGCCAAATTACGGCCTACGCGACAGAACGGGATCGTAAAAACCTGCGCGCGTGTGGGCGTATCCACTGGGCTGGGACAGATTTGTTTCGAAGGAGAGAGAAAAGGGGTAGGAAATGCGAGTTATTCAATTGTCCTGTATGGAAAATGTTACATGTGAATCTGTGAACCCTTTTTGTTGTTACTTAGGTGATCAGAGGGGAGTATTCTCCTTTGTTAGGGGTAGGAAGCATATAGTTAAATGAATTGTTTGGGAGGAGCTTCGATGGGATTTCCGCTTATGGCGTTTGTAACTTGTTGGGTTATTGCCGTAGGTTATTTTCTTTCTGTAAGTTTGTATCGAAATAATTTCATCTCTCGAATAGAATCGTTCCCTCGTTCGGAAGTAGAAAAGCTGCAGGCCACTCGTCCATTGGTCAACGGAGGTGTTCCTCGCCTCGAATCGAAGTGTACACCCTCAAACTGGAAATATTAAACGAATCTCGCGTGTTACAAGTGTCCGGCTTTATCGCCCACGCAAGGAGCCCGCTCTTCTCCAGATACTATAATCGATTAATCTGCTTAGCGGACAGGGAACGTTGCATGGCTTCGTCGAATCTGTTCCCAGAGAGAAGACCCCTAACGTACACGCCGATATACAAGACACCCCCGCAACGGAGAAAGAAGGATCGAGTGACGGACGACGCGATCTCACCAGAGAAAAGGCCCATCGTCCAGCACGGTCTTGATCTACCCCCGGACCCGATTCTGGCCGACTGCTTGCCAACGACAACCATAAATTACCCCCAGAACCACGTATCGCAGTCGAACACGTACAGTCATCCACCCACCATGGCGGACTTCAAGCAAATGGCGATGGACGCGTACAATCAGCGTAACAACCAAAATGTAAGTCCTGTTAAATACTATCGAGCGCCGATCAGTAAGCGAACAACTTTTTTTTTTAAATCGGGCCGGGCTTTTTTCCCCGCTTCGTATCGAATAAAGTATATTTAGTAACGAGAGGCAATTGACGCTACCCTTTGCCAAAGAAGCGCGTTGCGGGCGGCGGGCAGGGGCATCGCGACGAATCACCGAACGAGCGATCGATAAAGCGTGATACAATATTCAGCAGGGGGATCGCGCTCTCTTTTATTTTGCGCCGATGGGAAGTAATACAATCGACCGTCTCGTTGGCACGACTTCACCGTCCACGATCTCTCGTGACTACATCGGCGGGGTTGTTTTAAATATTCCAAGTTTCAAAGACGAGAGGGGGGCCGAGAGAAGAGGGATCGCGCGCTTTAATATGCGGCAGTCTTCCACTTTAACTTTTCCGGTTTAGCGAAGCCTTAGGTTATCTGCGCTTCCGCGAGTTTAATTACGTCCAAGTTTTCTCGATAATTCAACGGAAGAAGGGCGGGGGGGGGGGGGGAGGGGGGGGGCAGTCTCGATGTGCGTAACTCCCCGTCTCGAGCTCGGCTTCCGTTTCCCTTCGACGCTGGTCGCGTTCCATTAAGTGTCTGAATAATTTTAATACTCAATCGAACCCCATCCCCCCCAGCGCTGTTAATTAACTGACCCAATATTCGTTTGTCGATGTTTTCGTCCCGTGGTTGTTGTTTTACTCTGGGATCACGCGAATTCCGCGGTTTTTCGATTACTTCTCTCGTCGTCGCGCTTGCTCGCTGGGCTGTTCCATTATTAATCCGACGCCGAATTTGCAATTTTCCCAAGTATCGGTGCATTTGCATTTCAACTATCTGTCTTTCGTGTTTTCCGCGGTTTACTGTGAGTCCGAATCTTTTCCCGATCGTTTTATTTGTTTTGGTATCTCGTTGATAGATCTGGTCTTAGGGTTCTTTGTTCCTTTTGATGGCAGAGATGTGGGAGAAAGGAAAAGATTGAATTTTTGTGAAATTTTTCCATTGTAAGTGACATTTTCTTTAAAGTCGTAACGTTCCAAGTTTTGAAGCTCTAAAAGTAGTTGGCGTTGAATGTTCAACCCACGAAACGGTAGCACTTTTAGTAATCTGTCGTTCGTTTTATATCTCGGATATAAAGCAGACAGTGGTATTTGAAACGATACAAAATGAAGAACAAAAGAGGAGTATATTATTTACGTTTGAGCTGTTCTCGTAAAAATAATGGAACTACCAAAATCGCGATTCAGTTGTTTAAGCGTGAAAGATTGCATGCAATTGCTCCCTCAACAGCTGCATTTCTTTGTATTTTGAAAATTCTTATAAAAACATTTCTCTATTTCTTTTTATGTTTAAGAAAGGGGGCTTTACAGTTCTCGATGTAATTTGAAATATCTTCATAATACGATGTTGAACAGCGTGGAAAGAGATTTTAATTTGACTGCGGAGGTGTAAAAACTTAATTAATTCTAGGAAAACATCTTTAGAGAGGCAGGTTTATCCTCAGGAACGTGTTACTAAAACAGACCTACCTTTCGTAATATCTGACATTCAACGTCCTGTTCTCTTAACGTAATTACCTTAACGTAATTAATTCGCGACGTAATTTAAATTCCGACAAATATTTACATCTTTCAAACGGTGTTAGTGAAAATAATTAATTTTCTTTCTGAACGAAATAAACCAGTTAGATTTAGGTCCTGCGTTCTCCTTTCACAACGGGGCACTTGAATTTGACAGCCATTTTAGCATCGTAATAGCATAATTATTTCCAATAATTTTATATTCAAAGTCGTTCCTTGAGGAAACTTTGGAAAATGTCGGAGAAGTTTGCAGTAGGTGCGTGTCATGTAAATAGGCATTTATGTCATATACTAACTATACTAGCCTTGCACTTCACTGTACTTACTACCTCTGAATTAATTCTGCTTCTTGATCTAACCAAAATATTTATTCATATTTCTTTACACTTCATTACTTATGTAAAAATTTCAATGAACGCTTGAGCGGTCTTATACCGAATATTATAAAATCAGAAGCATAAGCCTGAGGATGTGTATTACACGGTATTTACACTGATTTATTTAACTGTTGAATATGTGCCGGGTGAAAATCAAACGAGTACAATCGTGTCTAAAAACGACTCTCTAATTAAGGTTTAAAAGTGCCCCGAACGAATAGCAATCTACATTTATCGATTCTATCAATTAACTCTAACGACGCAACTACCCCACTCGTTTGTACCGCGGAAATCCGTGGCCAGCCTGTGCAGGATTAACGTTTCAGGCGTGAAAGTTTCGACAGAAGACGAGACACGAGCTGAACTGATTCCAGGTCTACTACAGTCTGCAGAGGTCGGGCAAGGGGATCTCGTCGATGCCGCAGAGGCCAGTCACCTCCTCGGTCTCTGCACAGGGCAAGTTCCATCAGCCGGAAGTGGTGACGCGCTCGAATCGAATACAGGAGAGTTGTATATAAACTCGAGAGACAAGTCTGGTCCGTGAAAATTCGAGTACTCCTGCTCGAGATCGTTCGCATCGGCGTGCTTAATTGCCAGCCAGGGGTGTGACGTCGACGGCACGGCGTTCCAGGGCGTCAGCGACGGAGTCGTCGAATTCTCGCGAATCGAGAATTCCCCCGTCTTCCTTGCGGTCGACATTGAAGCGCGCGAGTGGCTTCGCGGAACGCGGCGTACGTTCGCTGTACAAAAGTGGACGAAGAAGACGACGAAACCAGGTCGTCGTGACGGGAACGCGGATCCGTGTCTAATCGACGGCTTCCTTTCGCGGGAACGAACGAGATTGGACACGGTGGGTGTAAGCTGGTTTGCTCGCAGGGTTAATAAAACGCCGACGGTCCGAGTGGGAGAGGGATACTCGGCGGTTAACGAAGTGTATCGAATGAATAAGGATTCCATTCGATTGTCCGTTCTTTTTTTACCCGGGCGATTTTTATAACAGAGTCTGGCCACGTTCACCGGCGAACGAGAGACGAGAAAGGTTCGGCAAGATAGAGCAAATAGCTGGCAATTTGACGGAGCTACGTCGCCGAATTAACGAAGCTCGACGTGCAGACGTAGATACCTACGTATACCGATCTGCTCTGTTCCCGTTCCCGTTCCCGTTCACAGACACCTGCCACGGTACACGTGTGTTTTACTGTTTATATGAGATTAGTTTTTGTACAAAGATCTATTGTAAATAGACGGAGGCAGCCAGCCCTAGTGGATAGTCCTCACCGATGTCCGAGTTTCATTCGCTAAGAGTCACGTTAAGTCGGAGCGGGAGGTTTGTTCGGTCACGTAAGATAAATACTCGATGGCATACGAAATAAAGAGAATACGTTTCATCTGTTTTACAGAAACGAGCCTTGCCTCTTTGTCCTGCCCTGCCACACCCCCCGAACCTTTTAGCGACTCCGCTCTATTAAGAGACGAAGAGAACCGTAACCGAACGAGGAGCCGAAATTTCGGTCGCACGTGAGCCGAATTCGATCCGTCGATCGCATTGACCATCCCGTCTCGCGATCCCCCATTTCGAACGTGAAGGAAATCTTAGTGCGGCGCACTGTGTGCATCCACGACAGTGAAAGTCCCATGAAAGTTTTATTCGACCGTTGAACGTGCGGTGAGCGAGCTCGTTTCTATGACGATTCGGGGGATTTTCGGTTCTGCACGACGTAGAGTGTAAGCGACCCGACTAATCTTTCGTTTGAGTACGATTCCTTGGGTTGGTGAATAAGTCCTTTTCGACTTTGGTTTTCAGATTTCAGTCGGTGTGAATCGGGTCTAGAAAAAGGGGGATTTCATGGCAATATCTCGAGGCAGATTAAATATTTTATTTTTTAGTGCAATCCATTCTTACATGAATTTGTAGTGAATTGCAACACTGGTGACGTTAATAGCTCTTTGGTTCAAAAGAATTAAACGGTGATTCGGTGTGTATGCGTCGAGTGGTATAAATATTCGATAGCCGATTTATTCACCACTTTTGAGGCACTTTGTTTATTAACTGATAGGGTTTATTGGATTTTAAAAATTTCAATTATGCCCTTATTTGAATCGCTGTAACAGGTAAAATATCACGTTCTCGTTACAAAAAAAGTGACGATATTAATTGGTTCGTGATAGGTGAAAGAGAACTTGGTTTGCCAAACTCGAAAAGTAATTATTCAGGAACGTAATATACTTATTAATTTAACATCGAAGTAACACAATACTCTTTTTTTTTTTTAATAATTTTAACATCTGATGAAGATTTATTTTACTAATTTGTCAGTGTTCTTTTATTTTAATTGCGAAAGCTAATCCATTTTTCTTAGTTTTCGAACATCCTGGACGCATTGGATGCATTATTTGAATAAATGTTTAGTATAATATTTGTTAGCAATATTTAAACGTCAATCTGATATTTTCTTTGTGTATTATGATGCAGTTTTAATTAAATTTAATTTGAAATTTGTGTTATTTATTTCGCGTTTTATTTCACTCGAATTTTATTTTTAGTGTTGGGTAGAGGTGTTCGTATCAACAATGGAATATTTTGAACATTGATAAGTTAACATATTATAGAAACCACTCTTTTTTGCGAAAGTGGAGACTGAAAATTTTAGGGCAGAGGAAAGGCCAAATAAAAATTGTTACACTCTATTGAAAAGAACCACTTTAACAGTTCCGTAAAACTGCCAATGTTACAGTAACAACAATAAAAAAAAGTGACAATAAGAGAGTACTAAAATTATTCAAGAAGAATAAAGCTCACAAAAAAGGAGCAATAATTACTGCACACAATATAATTTTAAACGAGGGATAATAATAAGTAAATGAATTACTATAATAATTGAACTACGTACTGGCATAATTTAATAAAGATATCGTGTGGCCCATTATCACATTTGATTTCGCAGATCAGACACTCCGAAATCACGCGATAAACTGACCATTATGAAATTAAACCCTATCACCACCTTTGTTATCACTTATGTTATCGAAAAGTTTGTGGCTTCATTATTTTCTATCCAGGGCGAGAATATGTTAAAACCACCGATAGATCTACATACTACATATTGTAAATCAATCGACAACCGTCATCTACCGTCAAGCTCACGCCGCGTCTGTTCAAGTAAGTACAATTTCACTTAAAAAATTCAACTTCTAATACACGCGTCGGTTGAACAAAGCGAACGAACTTTTCCACGACCTCGTAATACACCATTCGGATGATAAACAATTCAGGATTATATTCAATGAAGGGATCTTTTCTCGGTAATGCTGATTTGTTTCCCCTCGCCGAAGCGAAAGAATCCCGCCCCCGTTGGAGCGGAGTTGTGAGAAATTGCGGGCGGCCCTTTAAGTGTTAAGAAAAACAGATGGTCGCGACTCCATTAGTTTCGAGGGGAGTCGCAAAACCACCTTGACAAGGAAGAGAGGGCGCGCCCCGTCGGACGGGGGCGCAGTAATTCGAGCATTTCCACGGAATCCCAGGGCGCCAGGGTGTTTGCATACATTGTGCACCTTCGGTCTTGCTAACAGGGACTAACCCAGGACGCCCGGCATACCCTATTATTCTATGTGCCAGCCGTGTCTCTGGGGCTGTTAAGACGACCTACTCTACATCCAACGTTCCGCCGCCGTTCCCCGCGCCTCGACCTGTCACCCATTCCGCTTGTGAATACGCTATGTGATTACGATACATTCAGCCATTGTAATCCGATGATTTTGTAGCGGATACGGGAGCGAACGTTCGTGATCGTGGTGCCGTGCCGCGCCGCGCCGCGCCGTATCGACGCGTGTATGCACAATTGGTGCTACGAATTTTCGATCGTCGCTGGCACTCGAAACTGTTACACGTGTGGATCGATTCTACCTTTAGTTTCTTGGCTGGTGAGCAGGCTTCGTGTCTTCGTTACTTGTTGCTTCGCAGGGGTAGCTTACTGTTACGCGACGCGGGGAGCGCGGGCAAAGAATAAAGTAGAGGAATATTTTTGCGTTAGGTGGATAGGAGTGAACTGGATGTTTTATGGTGTGCGTTGTTTGTAGCTGAACTTGGGTGTAGTTGTGAATTTGTTAAAGGGTGGGCATTAGTTATTCAGTATTTAATAGGTGATAGTTCAGGAGCAGAGTTCGTCCAAGTTATTTCATTCTATAAGACGCTTTCCTCTCTGTTCTACAGCTGCAGGGTCTTGCCAAGTTTCCAAGCAAGACGAAAAGTGAAAATTCCTCGTGACAAAAGATATCGAAGCTTTCTCGCCTTGCAGCCTGAAGTTTCGTTTTCGTGGCACAACGTTCGGGTCGTACTTTTGGTTCGCGGTGTTGTAATATCAGAAAATCGTGCGAAGTCGAGAATGTTATCTCGAAATATAGAAAATGTAGAATAGGTAATTGAGAAATCTTAGCAAATATGATTGAAAACCTGTAATTATATTTATTTAACAATTGTCAATACTAAACTGGTTTACTCTGGTTTGCTTAAAAATGCCACCTACCACAACAAAATTCAAAAGACTTCTCTTAAAAGTTTCAAAGCCTGCAAGTCGTTTCCAAAAATCAGTTTATTTCATTACAGTCAGTATTGTATAAGGGAATGTTACGGAATATTAGTCCCTGAACAGAATCAAGAAATTTGATCCAATAAATACTCTTCGCGTGCGTTATTGCGATTTCCATTGTATTTTTGCGAAATAAACCCGGAGAGTAATTTTGCGAATCGATTCCATCGCTACCTACTTGACCCAGTTTTGTCACTGCCGAATGTTCGGTTGACCAAGCGTACTCAAAATTAACCGAGCCCAGTTGATCGCGACCACTTTGGCCAAATTGGTTTGTGGGAAGGGGGCTGGGGTGTCGGTGGCCAGTTAAAATGGCACCATTCCTTCGACCAGGTCGGGGAAACCTAATTGGATTCGAGAACTGGCCAAGATCTTGCGAATTTTAAAAAGCAGATGGTGTTCGATACTCATTTTAAAACAATCGAATGAAGATTTTACCGCAGTTAGCCCTGTTCCATTTACTATAACATTACACGATACGAATCTAGCAGCAATTTTATTGTTAATTTTAATTAATTTTAATTTTATTTTAAATTAAGTACGATCCTACATATTATTAATAGACTACAAATCTACATATTTCCTAGACGCATAAAAACAAAGAACTCTATCCAAGAAAGTGAAAATCCTGATATATGTAAGACTGGTTTTTATCCCACCCATCAATCTTTCCTTACATTTTGACGTGGATAGGCTACTTTTATCCAAATGCAGCACAGTTACTTCGATATTCGGGCAAATTTCCGCAGATACCGATTGCATGAGTAATTTCGCGTGTCTACCAGGTAGTCGAACCGTGTCCCATTTCACAAGTTGCAGCATGTTATTTCAGAACGTGAAAAGTATATCCGTACATGTCTGGGATAGTTTGTCTGGGAACAGTTGGCCATGCGAATGCATAAGACGTTGCGAAGTGTTCGATATCCAGGGGCGTTGTGGTCCTTCAATAATTGACGAGAGCTCTTGGTATGGTCATGGAATCGTAGGTTAAATTACTGCACTTACCTACCTAAACCGCCCATCAAGAGACACGGTAGTGTCTCGCGCCAAGTATATATAGTATATGCGCAGCGCAAGACACACCAGTGTCTATATTACGCCGCGACCCGCTATCAAGAACCCTCAGATTACCGAATCTCAATAACGGCTGATCCGATTAGCTTTTTAATGGTCTTAATGGATAGCTTGGGTTTGATTTACATAAGAAAAGTGTCTTCGTTTTGTTTCTACGTGCCATATGAGCTGAGATATTCCGATGTAAAGTTGGAATTTGCCGAATTCTATGTTCTGAAAATTAAGAATCGTCGTCGTCGTCGTCGTAAAGTGTAGGCAAGAGGGGAACATGAAAGGGAGAGGAAATGTCTCCAATATGCACGTCTTTCATTGGATGAAGGTTTCGGCATTCGGCCAATCGCGTAACGAATTGTTGTCACGTGACAGCCAGACTTTAGAGCGTCGAGGTAGACGTAACCTAGCTAATGTCAAACAGTTATAACCTTCCAAGTGTCAGATAAGGAAACTTACAAATTGTTTAAATGTCACGAGTTTTTACACCATCAAGAGACACGGTAGTGTCTCGCGCCAAGTATATAATATATATATATATATATGCGCAGCGCGAACACGGAGTGTATCTATTACGCCGCGACGCGCTATCGAGAACCCTGAGATTACCGAATCTCAATAACGGCTGATCCGATTAGCTTTTTAATGGTCTTAATGGATAGCTTGGGTTTGATTTACATAAGAAAAATGTTTTCGTTTTGTTCCTACGTGCCTTATGAGCTGAGATATTTCAATGCAAAGTTCCAATTTGGCGAATTTTACGTTAAGAGATTTTTCTCCATCGTCAAGTGTGGGCAAGAGGGGAGCATGAAAGGGTGAGGAAATGTACCGCCAATTCACGCAGTACGAAAAAATCAAAAAGCATCTATGTTCAGGTTGCTAGTCAACGTAACCTAGCTAGTGTCAGTCACTTTACTCATAACCACTGTGATACTACTTAGCTGTTCTGTCTAGGGTGAATTGACCAGTGAATGAACAGCTAAGCGCTTTTTCAGTTTCAAATAACGATAAAAATTAAATAATGTCCTAATTTATTCATGAAACAAGAATTTGTAACAGAATAGGCTTTAAAAATGTCTAAAAAAATTGTTTGTGATTTTTTACTTGACCGGCGTCAGAAATAAATCATAAAAATGTAATCAATGCTCAATATACTAGTGAATGAACAAAATACCCAATAAATGAATACCTTCACCCAGTGATTGAACACAAAGAATAATACTTCATTTTCCGACGAGAAAACGCTACAAAAGAAGAAAGGAATTTTAGGCGAGGGACCTAACATAAGAATATAAAGATATAATCTATATATTATAATAATAGGAATTTGACAAATTTAGTTATATCAGAACACAGTTTACACAATATAATGGTTAACTGTCATCGTACGTGTTTTCTTACTAGGTTTCTCGCTGAGAATGGCAGTACCCGAAACCACAAAACAAAAAAATTAATAAGCGATCAAGACGTTCATAAATTCAAAAAATATTAGTATCGCCGTTATCTCAATAAATTTTCCTTCATTCCAAATATAAGATCATTGTTTTCAATGAAATAGTATTCTTGTTATACACGAAAAAAGTCAATTTGTTCATTCACTGGTCAATTCACCCTATACGCATACTTTTCCTTAATAAACCCTTAATATTTCAATGACGGTTTTTAGTTTTTATATCAATTTTTAAATCATTAGATATTGATTTATTAATAAAATGAATTTAACTTAAGTGTGAAATATAATATTCTTTCTTATTTCTTCTTTTATATTGCTATTCTCTGCATTAGCAACAAGACGCATAGGTTCCAAATTCCTAACACATCTTCTAAAGGTATCTCGATAGCTGTATCAACGAGTCTCAACAGCTAAAATTATTCTCTGACCACCAAGAGCTAATACCTGGGATTCCAGAGCTGGAGACTTAAACTCTTTTAATAAATTGTTCACTTTAGCAGTAAAATCCTTATCTAATAATGATTTGCATAATAAATTCGCACTGTGGCTACTACAAGTCATGTGCCATACATTGATTGTTTTTCCCATGGACATTTGTCTGTTATTACTGCATATAATATTTAAATTAAATTGTTCTTGTGCCATTGTCATACATTGATTAACAACTTCTCTTAATGCTTCACCAGTTTCTCTGATACAACTGAAATTCCAGGCATCAAGATAAATGTACCTGTAATCACTTCAATTCAGAATTGCAACTACATATTTATTGTTGGATGATGAATTTTTCCAACCATCTAAAAGTAGAACTGAATGTTTAGATTCCACACTGGTTATTGATTTTTTATAATCTTGAAATTTTGCATTCAGTAAATTATTTGACAACTTCTTTCTAGTTGGAATTTTATAATTCGGGTTCAATTTACCACAACCAAAGTATTAATAGCTGGACAATCATATAAAGTTATGAATGCTATATTTCATAGTGGTTCATGTATTGAGGATGGCCATTACACCAGTATATGTAAAGAAGAAGGAAAGACTAGTAGTTGGATTGAAGCTGATGACGTGCAAATTAAAAAAAGGCAATGGCTCAAAGGCGCTAAAGATCTTTATATTTTGTTCTTACAAAAAATGATAATAAATAAATAAGCCAACAAAAATTACCACGCTATGGAACAGCTGAAAGAAGAATGATGCCATTTGGCACTTGTAAGGGTTTATTATGCAAATCATTATTAGATAAGGATTTTACTGCTAAAGTGAACAATTTATTAAAAGAGTTTAAGTCTCCAGCTCTATAATCCCAGGTATTAGCTCTTGGTGGTCAGAGAATAATTTTAGCTGCTGAGACTCGTTGATGCAGCTATCGAGATACCTTTAGAAGATGTGTTAGGAATTTGGAACCTATGCGTCTTGTTGCTAATGCAGAGAATAGCAATATAAAAGAAGAAATAAGAAAGAATATTATATTTCACACTTAAGTTAAATTCATTTTATTAATAAATCAATATCTAATGATTCAAAAATTGATATAAAAACTAAAAACCGTCATTGACATATTAAGGGTTTATTAAGGAAAAGCATGCATATAGGGTGAATTGACCAGTGAATGAACAGTGAGCAGTGAATGAACAAATTGACTTTTTTCGTGTATAACAAGAATACTATTTCATTGAAAACAATGATCTTATATTTGGAATGAAGGAAAATTTATTGAGATAACGGCGATACTAATATTTTTTGAATTTATGAACGTCTTGATCGCTTATTAATTTTTTTGTTTTGTGGTTTCGGGTACTGCCATTCTCAGCGAGAAACCTAGTAAGAAAACACGTACGATGACAGTTAACCATTATATTGTGTAAACTGTGTTCTGATATAACTAAATTTGTCAAATTCCTATTATTATAATATATAGATTATATCTTTATATTCTTATGTTAGGTCCCTCGCCTAAAATTCCTTTCTTCTTTTGTAGCGTTTTCTCGTCGGAAAATGAAGTATTATTCTTTGTGTTCAATCACTGGGTGAAGGTATTCATTTATTGGGTATTTTGTTCATTCACTAGTATATTGAGCATTGATTACATTTTTATGATTTATTTCTGACGCCGGTCAAGTAAAAAATCACAAACAATTTTTTTAGACATTTTTAAAGCCTATTCTGTTACAAATTCTTGTTTCATGAATAAATTAGGACATTATTTAATTTTTATCGTTATTTGAAACTGAAAAAACGCTTAGCTGTTCATTCATTGGTCAATTCACCATACATTATAAAAATACAAACTTTATTTTATTATTTTATTAATTACAACATTCTTCTGTGGCGGGCTACATATTCTCCTGTAATTAGTACTACAAAATGTGTGAAATCTCCACAAAATTACCTTTTTTAAAAAAAAGGTACAAAAAAGAGCGCCAAGTATATAATCCCATCGAAAAGAATCCCATTTAAAAACATTGTCGTAAATTAATAGTTTTACAAAACTAATGATATACAAAATTGCGCCAATTATACCAATGGCTATTTATACAAACAGGACCGTTCCTGGGTTGTTGGTCGCCCAGGTGCGAAAACAATATTGCCGCCCTTATTAATTTAATATTCTTTAATTAAGAATTTGATATGCAGTGCTTACTTTTACATCTATATATACAAAAAAAAATGTATTAACCAATATTAAGCAGATATATTTTTATTTTATTTTATACAAATAAATATTTCAATACCAATAAATATTTTATTCAAAATACTTGGCGCTGCGAAACCGAAGAAATGTTAAAATAATTGTCTTAGTATTAATAATTTGCAATAATTCTCTTACAGGCTAAAATAGATAAACATATACATATACATATTATATTAGAAACGCAGTCACATTTATTCTACATATAATTAATTCTAATATCATACGCAGCATATGCACACGCACACATACACACATTCACGATCGCACGGACAAGAAAGAAAGAAAAAGATTAATGCAATTTATACATATTTATTCAGTTTATCAACACCAATTCGGAGAGCAGCGCCAAGTATTTTGAATAAAATATTTATTGGTATTGAAATATTTATTTGTATAAAATAAAATAAAAATATATCTGCTTAATATTGGTTAATACATTTTTTTTTGTATATATAGATGTAAAAGTAAGCACTGCATATCAAATTCTTAATTAAAGAATATTAAATTAATAAGGGCGGCAATATTGTTTTCGCACCTGGGCGACCAACAACCCAGGAACGGTCCTGTTTGTATAAATAGCCATTGGTATAATTGGCGCAATTTTGTATATCATTAGTTTTGTAAAACTATTAATTTACGACAATGTTTTTAAATGGGATTCTTTTCGATGGGATTATATACTTGGCGCTCTTTTTTGTACCTTTTTTTTAAAAAAGGTAATTTTGTGGATTAAATCTACGCAGAAACCTGTATTATTTTAAGCACAGCCCCCCAGGATCGATATGAACATAGTGGCGCATAAGTGTTGGTTTCGGACTGACTTATATTCTTTGTTTGAACACTTTTCGTATTTCTAATCGCGTGCTTAATCTTTCGTTACAGTTACTGCTGACCCTGAGTCATTAGCTGTGGGCTGTGGGAATAGTAAATTTTTTTAACCGAAGGAGAATGATGAAAATTGTTTTTAGAACTTACACATCCCTCTATACGTCAGTTTTACTTAGTTCGGTTAATAGGAAGTAGTGCCAATTTAATTGAAACTGCAGCTTTCAATCATCTATAGCTATTGTCTACGGTAGCCACACGGTTTGCTTTGACGTTCTCTGTTGCCTCATATTTGTCTCGCAAGCTAACGTCAAATATACTCACTGGAACAGGCTTGATACTATCGCATCAGTAAATTAACCAAGGCATACTTGGAGTGCTGATCTTGAAGCAAGATCTACCGATAAACTGATTCAATTAACGATTAGGTTTAGCGAAGTTGGCAGTAAACTCGTAGCTAAGTGTTTCTTAATTTGCTGGACGGGTTCAGACCGATGAAGCTGGATTCTCTAATGGATTGCTTCATACATTCAAGTATTCCACTGGTGCACCTTCAAAGTCTTGTATTCAATCATGTTACTTGTATCGCGACTGTTTTGCCCAAATAGAATTACAAGTACCAAGTTGAGATAAAACGTTTGAAATCGGTTCGAAGATTGGGTGCTAAAATATTGAAATAGATTAAATTTCAACGATGCAGCGAAGAAGAGAAATTTCCTTATCGTTTTATTAATTTCTTAATCAGCCTATTTTACAGAACATCGATATTGTATTTAATTAAGCGGCTTGTTGTATTAAAGTTTTAATATAATCGTATTTCTGGGAACCTTTGATGTTATTAAGCTTACAATTTCGCCTTTGTTCCCGCTTCTACGAGTACTTACATTTATATTCTACCCTTTAAATTGCTTTCAACAAAATTGTGAACGATGGCGAAGATAGAAAGCGTTGATTACGCATGAATAATATGACATGCTGCTCTGACATCTGATAAAGGTCTGACAGACACGATACGAACTGACGGTTAAAATAGTAATTAGGAAATATAAATCAACGTAGGGTGCTCTGATGAGAGATTAACAATGTAATAAAAGAAACGGTTCGTGTTGGGCGAAACATACTGTAGCTTTCATATTGTTAGAGACGATTGATTATTACCATTGTAATAAGTTTTATTACTTGTATCGCAATTGAGTACCAAACTTCTTTTAAATATTTATTGTAGATTGAGAAAAAGAATCGGACAACATCGTGTTTACCACAACTACAAAACGAAGCACAGGTACTATTCTGCAGTAGTGGCTATATCTCCGGGATTTTTCAAAATTTTTCCTTCAACTTTCATTTGGAAATATATTTCTCAACGATCATAAATTTGATTGAAAAAATTGAAGAGTTTCTTCGAAACAAATTCCTATAATTCCTCCTGCTCCGATACTCCATGCCAAATCGATCACTTTCCAGTTGATATCAGAGATTTTGGCGAAATTGGTATATAGCGCAATCTATGCGAAATTAGGAGAGGCTTGAATTTTCGCCAGCAAAATGGTAACTTAAATCCACCCTAATTACGCACGCACGATCGCAACAATTGAAATTGTTGCTTGCACGGACCAATAAAAAGAATAATCGTGCATTATCTCGTACTTCCGTTGGGCGGGAAGCAGAGGTAGCTTGTTTAGTTGGTGCGAGGCAGACAGACATGGGGCGAATGCAAAATGCAACCACGAGCCAGGTATTATTCAGGGGCCGCGCGTTGCTACTCCACTCGAGAATAATCGACAATGTCTGATATCCGGAGTGGCTGCAAAGTGACACATGGATGCGGCCGTTGGACGCTGCGGATACCCTATGAATGTTGAAAGAGACTGTATCGATCATATCGAGCATATGTACGGAGCAAAGTGAGCGCGTATTGCGTGCGCTACGGCGCGGCGGGCATTCCCATTGACCGTCCATCTCGAGGAAGGGAAATCGACAGTCGAATATCATCCCTCAAGTGTTGTCGATCGTTGCTGCAGCTGCAGTTACTCGCTGGCTTACCGTAAAAATCTATTTCTGGCAGAGAGCTTGGGGCCTTTTCACTGGCCTCCTGTGGCTGGCGATTCAGGACCTTTGCAGCAAGAGGGGTGCAGCTCCATCTTTACCAACTTCCAGTAAATTAGAAAGACTTAACATTCAACAGAGAACACTAATTGAAAAATATATACTTCCACAGCATAAGTAGGTACTTCTTATTTCTATTCTTCGCGAACTTAATTCTATTATTCTCGTTTTATATATGAAATTAATTGGAAAACATTTTAAGTCCGTTATTTCTACTTCTAAAAAGAACTATGAACATGGAGGAGAAAATAACTTGTCAGTAACTGACATGAAAGGAAAAATTAGGTTAATGGAAGCTAAGTAAGTTGATTTAGAACTCGGCGCTTTCTTAAAAATTCAACAGCCAATGAGTTACAGTGCTGGAATTATTTATTCCATCACTCGAATATCTATCGTGTATTCACTTCCACCTCGTTTGGTATTAATATTCGGAAAGCGTTACCGAGTGTACCCGATATCTTGGTTAAAATAAGTTGGATACCGTCTAGTTTATCAATCACGAAGTTACGAAGACTGTTTAACCGCACAATCGAAAAAATTATAAGCAATACAAAGAAACTCAAAGAATTCATACAATACCTACTACACCCAAGAAGTAAAAAACTTTTTCGGCAAAAATGTCAAGATTATCGATACTTAATTTAATAACTTCATATCACTTCCTCCTTACTTGCAAATACTAGTTCCAATTTATTCCAAACGTTCCAAACAATAATTAAAAGTCGTAAATAACTCAGCAACGTATAGAAGACTCGCTCCATTTCTCCGTTTCGAAGACCGCTCCGAGCACAGCACGCAAGCACATCCGACGAATTTCCATTTTGCTAGGAAGACCCGTGTAATCCTGCGCTTTCGCGGATTCGCTGCGATCGGCGTCGTTTGCATCCTTCATCCAGCGCAAAGTCGGCTCGAGGCGATTCGAAATATCCGCTGGGTTTCTCGCTCGTTGCATTTTTTACGACCAGCAAGGATAACTTTTTACGCACCATTCCGCGGCCAGCGTTGTCCAGGATTCATCCAGCGGAGCGGGCGCCCGATCCGCCTCGTCGGCGGAACGCCCTCGTCATCGAAGAGGGCTGCAACGAGTGGTGCTCGAACTTTCGATCGACGTCGCATGTTACGAACGGAAACGAGCCATCGAAGACTACTTCCCCGCGGCGAATCTCGCCGAAAATGTGCATCTCGGCGCCTCGCAGGAGGTGCATAGAGGAGGAAAGTTTAGATTGAAGTTTCCGCGCGAATGAAAAGTTAAGCACTGTCACTCGCACCGTAGCAATCGGCGGTAACAAGTTCGACTCTCGAGTAATTTTCCACAGTCGCGTGGCACATGCGGGTGAAGCGTGGTGATCGATGATTTCGTTAGGGAATCGTCGATTTCCGTGATCAGCGGGTTGCGTTCCGTGGGAGTTTTTCGAGAATCGTGTATGCTCTTGGAGGGATAGGAAGGATATATCTGGTCTACTCTTCTTCTTGAAAAATTCTGGTCTACAAGAGTCTGTGTAGACTTTACTGATTGATCGTAAGTGGAACTATGAAGTACACGCATGAATAATTAAGTAACCATTGCACCTTCAATTTGTATGAAGTTTTGAAAGGTATCGAAAGGAAAAAACGTTCTTACCTGAATTGGGCCGAGGAGCACAGA
This sequence comes from Andrena flavipes, assembly GCA_963971345.1. NCBI lineage: Eukaryota > Metazoa > Arthropoda > Insecta > Hymenoptera > Andrenidae > Andrena > Andrena flavipes. The sequence continues at coordinate 1,405,898 of OZ020481.1, forward strand.
ATTAATTAGCCTCGAAATTACCTCTGCTTCTCCTAAGATTCAATTAAAAGTCCGCTCTTAATTCTTGGAAGCACTCAACCCGCGCCCACAAACATCGGTCAATGTCTCCGGCAACATTAGCATGTACAAACGACGCAATAAGTTCCGTAACGCTTCCGTCATAATAAACACCGTTGCCTCGCATCGCCGCGCGGTAACGAGCCTCGAAAACGTCTTCGTCGAATCAATTAACGCGTAATTAACGGCCGACTGGGCGGAATTCGCAGTGCTACAATGACGTTGTTCAGACTGAATCGTCTGTGCAGCTCGCGCAATTTGCGTCTTTGGGGCTGAGGAGCGCCAGCCGAGGATTCATTTCCTCGAGTCCTAGGCTGCCTCCGCGCGCGCCTCGTTCCTCGGTACGTGTTAACGAAACGAGCTGCTGAAACGTCGGTGTATACACAGTGTACGTCGGCCTGGTAAGTGGCAACGAGCACCGCCCGAGTGCAGTTTAAATGCAGCCGTTCCGTGGAAACGGGACATAGAATAATGGGAACCCAGCTGGAAGGTCAGAGAATTACGTATGCCTAACGTGGCGACGTCGATCATGCCCATTGTATAAGGGTCGATTATCAACGCCACTTCCAAGTGTCTACCTGAAGAATTGCCGGGAAGATCTGATAGTGTTTGCCGAGGGACTGTCGCTTATCGACAAGTTCCTCTTTTCGACCGACAAGTGGTAGAGTGTGGCTCATCCAGCCAATTCAGTACTATTATAGGTTCCTGTCACCCCCGAAACTGTCCAAATCAAATCTAAAACAATTCAGTATCACCAATTTCAATATCGTCTCATTATATGTAGGTATATCTCCTATAGGTACTAATGGCGTTCCAACATAAATATTAACAATATCGAAAAATGTTTCAGACGAGAGTTGAAGAATTTCGAGGGAGGCTCAATGTAAGTTCAATAGTTTCTTGATAAATGGCCACGCAGAAGAGACGTCTTCTTTAGAGTTGCAACTGGTTATGCCCTTCCACACGAATCCCTCGGAGTGTTCGAGCAAGGCAAGTGTCTTTCCGCAAGTTCGTAACGACGAGTCAGCTGAAAACCATAACCCGTCGCGGGTACCCCATTGGAATAAGAATTCGCCTGCATGGGATTAGCCGGCGAAGGGGGAACGGCGCCTGAACGAGACAAATTGCCACGTTCGCGACTTCCATCAGAGGCAATTCCCGATTGATGCGTGCTCGCCGTAGGTCCGACATGGGGGAAAGCGGGTCGCCTCGAGCGTGCGGCTAAGCGCCGCCGACGCGACGGAGAAATTGCTTCGAATCAATCTCGAAAATTGGCACGAAAACAGCCGCCCGAGCCGCCAGTGGATCGCGTAAAATCCCACCCTCCCCGGAATGTCGTTGCATATTTATATCGCGGCCGGCCATGCCGGGACGCGAAGGAAACGCGCGGCGAGCATCGACCTTTCCTTGCAGGTGCAACGGTCGTATCAATCCATGAGAAAAGTGACTCCGAGGAATGAGGGATCGCTGGACGCGTGGCCGAGAGTCAGCCGATTCGGGAAGCAGCGGTGATGGTTCCATGTAAAGTTGGGAGAAAGTTCAGAGAAAGTCGGGTCATTCTGTGCCACTTCTGTTCAACAACTTGAGGCACATGTTTCTTAGAATATGTATAGCATGTATGTACTAAGCACATAAGCACTCGTAACTGAATACTACCTATTCAATCTGACCACTTAAGACCTCTCCACATAGGCTGCTTTTTGACTGGTGACTAATATTTCAGACACACTCGCACAGTTTTCCAGCGTCATTACCAAGTGTATTTATCAAAAAATACCAACCCAAAAAGCCACATAAGTAATTCTAACAAACGAACACTTCCCTTTCTCGTGTGGTCTAAACTGCCAAACAACAAAAACTCCCAAAAAGAAGAGAAAAGGAAGGAAACCTAAAAAGCGCAGAAACAAAAAGCCAGGGGAACAGAAACATGTAGCCGCCGCGTGGGCCGGAGGGGCGGGGGTGGGGGGTGGGGTGCAGGAGGGTCACGTATCCCTGGAAAGTTCGTTACGAGTGAGCCTCTTTCGGTTCGTCGGGGCGCAACGAGGCATTAATTTTCCAGGATGTTAATATAGGGTACCGCGAGGGGGTGTTCTGTCCCTCGTCGGCTGGAAAGGAAAGGCCTGGGCGACTTTTACTCACGTGGACGGCCGCGAACAGGAAATTAGAGGGCGAAAGGGGGGATGCTGCGTTTGAAGCTGGACGCGGCGGTCGGCCTCCGCTTCGAAGAACAATTTCCAGCCGCTGACTGCTGCGTCACTGCGCGCACAGGCTAGTAAATAGCATTAGCAAGTCAACTAGCGCTTTGCTCTCTCTCCGGCCACTTACTTCTTGAGATTCCAGTTAATTTATACAAGTGGCGCGCTGTAACGCAGTTACACACTGCTACTAGGGGCGTTACAACTTAGTTTTAGTTTCGGGGGCCCGGGACTCTGCCTTCTTAGCGACGCCGAGGACGACTCCATCGCGGTGTACGGAGACGCTGGCGGAAGGGGTGGAAACGCCACTCGAAAGCGTCGAGCAACGTCCCCGACTGCGTTCGGCGAAACGGTTAATTTTGTAACGGCCGGGGGGTGCGACGAAGCCGCCGCGTCGCGTGACGTATAGAGAGTTCGGTCATTATGCAAGAGATACGGCTAATTGCCGTGCAGCTCGGTGTCGAGCTGCTGGCGTCGAGCAAGTAGGATCGCGGGAGGATTGTCTGCTCGCGAGCCGTTTTAGTTTTCGACAGCTCGGTGCGCCCACTTTGGCGCGCCGGAAGAATCGAAATGGAAACGTGGCTGTGAATGGATGGTGCTAGAGGGTGATTCATTTTTGGAGAGATAGTGGATGGTCCGATTAGGAATGTTAACTTCACAATTCCGGTCTGTTACTTTCCGCGAGCCGAAGAATTCTAGCTTGTTAATCACTTCATTTCAAACAGTACCTACTCTCTGAATTAAGAAGAAAATCACGAGGTAGAAGAGTAACATCTACTCTAGTAGTCGAAAGATTTCAAGCAGGGAGCGATAATCAATCTCCATTAAATGAAATTACTCGAAACTTCGCTATCGTTCCAAATCAATAAACAGAAATCGTAATTACACAAGGGAAGGCTACAAACTGCGCGAAGAAACTTGCACGCAGGGCGAAGATAAAAGGCGTACAGTTTCATTAATCATTTTATCGATTCACCTTCTTACGTTAATTTGTCCGAAACTATCAATCTTATGGGACAGGACAGCGGGCTGGTTGAAACGACATTGTTAATTGAATCCTCTCAGGAACTTAACAGCCGATCGCCGAATCGATCCACCCTCACACACTTTGGACAACCTAATTTCTTTCCAATTTTCGCCGTTCAATTATAGACGTGTCCACCCTCCGTAATTAGGTATACTGAAACTGACGCGTCTTCTATCGGTGTAATGATTATCGAGAACCTTTAAGTATATTTGCATACTCTACTTAGCTTACGAACTATTTGTTGAGTAACAAAAATTGGACAATCATTGTTAGTAATAAATTGGAACTATAACTGCAATATTTTGATTAGTAGTTAGAGGTATTGTAGTGTCGAATGGTGATTTAACTTCATAGCAAGGGATCAATCGGAGTTTCTAAAGCAGTAGTATAGATCAAGCATAAATGAACGAAGTTGCAGTTAGTGTTACATGCGACCCTTCTTATCTATATCATAAATAAGTTTCCAAAGTATCTGTAGTGATGGATAAAAATCAGTGTCAACAAGATGTTTATTTTATGACAACACCAGAATTAGAACTCACGTAGAATTACAACACGTAGAACTCTGATAAATACTGATATTTTTGTGCCACGTACGTTAAGTTAAATTTTATTTTACCTATTCTACACATCCATTCATTATTAAATCCACCATATGATGTTTCATTCATTCTCCACGAATGTACTTACACGCAACTCAGCCAGAAGCATATTTTTTCTTCTTCCGCCATGGTCATTATAAAAACGTATTTACGAGTTCGATGTACGTCTCCGATTATGTCGCGTATGAATTATTTAATAAAAATGAAAAAGTGTCGCGTGCTAACTTGCAGTTTCATTTCAACTTCCGGCGGATATATTACCGCACATTTTCGTGTCGTTAGCTTGTACTTGGAAGGGAAAGAGACAGAAGCCATGGACGAGAAGTGTGCATGGATAAATAGTTTCGAAACAGTGGCATTGATCACGCATCCCTTCGCGGTTGATCGATGGTTGTGAAATTGAGTCGTCAAACACTTACATAACTAAAACATCTTAGCCCGTACAAAAGAATAATTCCAAGTGTCCCATCATCGATGCCGATGCTAAATAAAAACATCGAAATGCAGTCTTTAGCTTTCGCTACATTCTCCAAACCAACTCGCCAAATATTTCAAATTCTTTTCCCCAAAAGCATAGACTCGTTCGCAGAGTCTTCATTGCGCACTTGCAACTTATTTCTCAAGAAGAAAAGGTCCCTTGCGTCGCCAATAAAAGCCCACCGCGTGTATTCATCGGCAAAAAGTCCACCTTTATTAATCATAGCCCCATTGGGGCGGCTAAAAAAGGGATCGATAAGACGTGTCCGTCGCTTTAAGTGACTCTCGAGTTTTTCACGTGATTTCATCTCTGGTAGAGGGGACACGATCCTTTGACGGCAATGGATTGCCCCGCAGCATTTTTCGGTGTTCACCCTCCTCCCTCCGCCACCCCCCGCCGAACCCCATCTGCGGTGTCCTCCAGCGATAGATAAAGGCATTAGGATACCCGGATAACCGCGATCCCGATTCGACTTTTTTTTTCGCCCCCGACGATTTGATGTCGGGGTTGCGACGTTTCATCGCGACGAGGAAATTTACACGCGTCACGTTCCAGGAATCGTCCGGCGCGGCGTTTCAATTTTGAGTGCCGAATTTCGGGATGGATTTCGAGAACGGTCGACACACGTAGACCGTCGTTTACGATGAAAGGATCAACGTGCGCTAGCTGCAGCAGTTGAGGGTCACTCTGTATTTCGAATCCACTGTAGGTTTTCCTGAAACAAACATCTTGTTATGACAGTTCCTTTCTCATTCGTTAGGGTAGCGGATTATGGGAAGAATATGAAGAAAAATTAGTTTTTTCGATACTAATTCGATAGGTTCTGATAAGTATAACGAGGGGGAGGGCTTATTCTTTGATGGTGTTACATTTGTTTAATATGATATTTATTATTTGCGTATTAAATTTATATATGAAGTTATTGCGTGAAACGAGTTTCAGAATTTATCTGGCTGTTTGGTACGGATGAAAATCTTATCGTTAGTGCCATTTCTTCTCTCTGACTTTGTGAATATAGTATATTTTGTAAACTTTCAATTTTCCAGTTTGAAGATAGGGAAGTATTTAAGATTGACGGGAAAACTTTTTTCTTTTATTTGTCAAAGTTTTATGGAGCAATAAACTATTGCGAAATATATTCTGCACGCGTTTGCCTCAAGAATATAATGGGATGCAGCCATTTCTTGCAGCGATTAACTCCTAATGACTACTGCTATCCAGTTGATTATCTCGTTAGCGGAAGTTTAACTTTAGAACATTTCGTTGATAAGGTAGCAAGTGCTCGCGATTAATATATCAGGAAAGTACTTGGACTTAACAGTTGTAATTATCTGATACATGAGAAATGAATTCTCTAAGTAGCAATTTCTCGCATAATTTGCATAACATGGAATTTGGATGCTGATTAGAATGATTCGCGAAAGCACAGTGCTACATATTTTCGGTAATTCGTAATTGTGCTCTGAGAAATAGTTAATTCTAAAATTCACAACATTCTTTCTGTTGTTAGTTCATGGAGTGTAGATATTAACGCGTAAATCGTATTTGAACAAAATTTTTCAGAAATAAGAAGTACAAAAAATATTTTGTAAAGCCTACGGCATCATTTCAAAATAATTACTCCATTCTAGTTAATAACATACTTAATACTTGGGCCATTTAAACAGGTATACGTGAACTCGTAACCATAAAGCCAGAACTTTTCTTTTTATGTTTACTTTCTTTTGAGTGTACTCTGAAAATGATCTAAAAAGAACTTGAAAAAATGTTATGACACATAGTACTAAAACTCTTGAAAGTCTTGACGAGTCTTTTGTTTCTCATTCAACAGTGGCAATAAAAAATAATCCCTACACACCACACATGTATTCCAACTGTGATTCCTATTTACAACAGAATGTCAATCAAAAAGAATCCAACGGAACAGAATTATCAAGTCTCTTAAAACTTTTATGATCTTTAAGACTTAAAATTCCAATAACTTGAAAAATCTTGGAAACGATTCGAAATTGTCATCATTCGTTTGGAGTGACTCGAGACATCGAAGATGTCGAGACTCGTCGCTGTCGTCCCCTCTGAGGGAAAGCAGTACGGTGATAAAACAATAAAAGAGAAGGATTCGGAACGAAGAACGCAGGCGGACACCAAGAAGGCGGAAAAGAAAAGTAATTGAAACCTGCTGATGAAGTTTACTCTCGTAGCTGCAAAGTTGGGGACTTCCTTACCTATTAGCGATTGGATTAGTCGCGAAGACACGGTGGAGCGGCAGCAGGGAGCGCGAGGAGAATCAGGAGTTGGTGGCCAGACCCTCTGGAATTCGGATGCAAAAAGAAAGTCCATTTCTTATTCACGGCGCGATGCAGCATCGTCGCCATTCGACGCTCTAATAACGACACGAATTGCAAGGAGGAAGGGGGCGAGATCTCAAAGAAAGCGGACGAAGATGAGCTGCATCTAACGGAAAAGAAAGCGTGGAGACAGCGCTACCTTTTCCGCGGTGGCTTTCAAAGACGAAGGAGAGGTTATTCAAGCGAAAATGGCCGCCAATGAAATTAATATTTAATTACGTTGCGATGTTCGTCGCTTTTAGAAGGGCGGGGAGAACTAGCACGATTGCTGGAAGAAAAGACTCGCATCTTGGGGGCGTGGACTGAAAGAGATGAACGAGGAACTCCATTTCCGAAATTCATTATGCAAGCCCCAGGAAAGCTGGATCCACGTCGAGTGGCTACAGAGATTTATTCCTTTGGTTACTTTGCGTAAACTTCTGTCCACATTTCGATTCGTTTCTTGTCCAGGGGAAACGTGATTCGAGGTGCTACGTTGCTTTTTCGTTTGTAAATTCAGGGCTTCGCTATGCTCTGTGAAGTGCTTGCAGGGCATCGGGGCTCTGCTTGAATTTTGACTCGCGAAAGGAGACTCTGTGGTATTTGCTTTCATCTTTCATCGCGTTCAGGTTTTTATTTTTGAAAATGAAACTGAAAATGAATGATAATTAGCAAAAAAAAAAAAGAAACAAAGTAGATACTCGAGAATTTGTTTCAATCCCTCCAACACCTTCTAAGATTTCTAAGTGTTTTTTCTCGAAAATGGAGCTTCGTCCGAAAAGAATGTATTCATAGATTTTGATTGATTTTCACCCTGTCCTCATTTTATATCCGCGAATTCCTCGGTACCTTGTATTTTTCGCCCGCTGACTGAAGCTTCGCCAGAAATACCTACAGTTTTCAGCGAAGCGCTTCTTCGATTCAGGTCCCCAGCGTGACCCCACTACTTTTCTTTTTGTTCTTGGGAAAATTATCGCGATCGTGTTTCACTTTGTATGCGAAGCATGGCTGAAAAGTATGATCCCCGCGTAAACGCTCCAAGATATTGCCACGGACGGTAGACTATGCAACTTACCGGTGGCACCATATTTCGCTGGTGAACGCAAGTTAAATTAAAGGTTAAACGCGTAACTTACGAGTCGGGGAAAAATTATGAAGATTACACCGTCATACATCGGGCGGTTTACTTTGTAACTGGGAAATTGCAGAAGATGCACTATAGTGCCACAGCGGTGTACGCTGGATTATATTCATCTTTTGTGAGGAAATTTATGTTTACTGTGAATTACGAGGCACGAAGACACAAGAATATTTATATGTACAGCGCACTGCTACGAAGTGACATATTTTTAGTAATAATTCTAGTCAAAGCCTTCAAAAGTATTTTAAAATGTTTCTCAACTGCATTGCATTTTTAACCAGATTACGGACAGATGCTTTTCTGTTTGGTAACACCGCGTATAAAAATATTCCAAAGTGAATTATTAACGAAACGTTCCAAAGTTTTCAACGAATAAAATTCTCATGCACTGTCACATGAGAAATTTCCAATATATTTATCTTGAAACTTTTCAGAAATACGGTGAAAAATAGTTTCATGATTAGGAATAAATAATTTGAGACTCGAATCCGCCAGGATTGCAAACACTGGAAACTAGCAGTCATGACTCAGAAGTTTGATGAAGTTGTTCGGCACACTCGGAATTGAAGCGAATCTTAATAAATGGTTGGCTCGAACTACCCCCCGTACTTTTTTTTCAGACTTATAAAAGAAGCAGGAAACAATGTGCGCTCTGTGTGCATAAAGTATAATCCTTCGCTCTCCTTACGGTTCAGGATCCATCGGCGATCCATAGTTGGAGGACCTTTCAGCTTCTTCCATGTATGTTTCTAGCCGCCTGACGTGCTCCTGTCTATGTGGGTACGTGTAGCGTGATCTGTAATACACATAAGGAGGACTTTGTGCCGGTAGGCCCTTTGTACTCCGATGGAACACAGCTGACCGTAGCGAACGAGTCGATGCAAACTGATTCCGTGGGATGCAAACAAGGCTCATAGATTTACGTGTCTAACGGCCGTTGTGTTAAATTCAGAGAATAAAAGGAGAACGATACGTCCAGAATACCGTTGTGCTGTAAGTAAGTTTAGCGTGTTATTCGTGATATACTTAATTGGTCTAACCAAACGAAATAGGGCTATATCGCATATGAGATTGTTTATTTGAGATTGTATCAACATACACAGCACTGCAGCATGGAGAACAATACATGCAGAAAGTACAAACACCAGCAAATAGTGCTTTTCGTTACGGCGACTACAGATTTGCCGATAACGATGAGACAATACGACGTTTATTCGAACTTTATCGGCTTTCCGCGGATGTTCCTAGTGGATTTCAGGCCAGTTCGAATTCTAGCGGCACGTTTGACAACCGCACATTCGTCTCGTTCGATTGTTGAGGGTCGTTGCGCCGAATGAGTTGCCTGTTAAACTCGTTAAAAACTCCCTGGAACCGCGGAGGGGCGAGAGGCAGAAAGCAATTGACAGTGAAAGCTTGAGCGCAGTCAATTTTAACGAGCCACACTTACCAGCAAGAAGGATAGAAAAATGAAAAATCCAATCTAAACAATCATTCACTTTTATCCCAAACGAAACCATCTTCATTAGCAACTTGTTTGTTAGAATTCGATTCGATGAGAGTGAATAGAAATGACTTATATTTGTTCGTCGAGCAAATAAAATTTTTACGGTTTTTGGGACTCCTCAGCGATTCGATGGACTCAGGAATGATTGCTGGCGAGTTTTTAACAAACTGGGGGAAAATTGGTGGCAAAGGTCATACGTAATTGTTGCTGATACATTGAAATTCATTTACTAGAAATTAAACTGTTCATTCGGTGAGAAAATTGATTAAACGAAAATGGGAGAGTGTTGTAGGCGTGTGGACTACGGAACGAAATAATTGAAAAACAAAATTACAGAATATTGGGATTACTACGATGCTTGCTTGTAATAGAAAGCTTCTTAAATTCTTTTATTTTGAGTGCTTCAACCAATTCTTGAAACTGTATTTTATGATATTCGTATAGTTTTTCCGTTATTAAATTAGTTTCCCGGCGTACGTAAGTAATTAGTAGGAATTAGTAGTCTTACGAAGGTACCACTTCGAAACAAAGTAAATTTGTCTCGCGTGGTAGCTGACGGCGTCAAGGGACGCATATTGATAAAATATTCAGTGTTTTCCTACCTTATAGTTTCACCAAAAGCTAGAAGTTTCCTTTACTTTTAGCAAAGAATATCCAACATTTTACTCTGGAATTAGGGAAAGTGTTGGATACTGAATAGAAGAAATATTATAATATATAGAATCTCATACTATTTATAAAGAAACTGTGGTTAAAAATGTTACATTAAACGGTTTAAAGTTTACGAATGTCATGAAAATGTAAACTTTAAGAATTGCATATTCCACACATATTTCATCTTCAAAATTTCAATATTACTTTATGCCTTCTAAGAAAGAACTTGTCTGTTCATGTCGAAAACCGAAGAATACTTTTTCATCTGCCTGTGGCTCAGGAAAACAATATTCTTGTCCTCAAAGCATTTTCCCTGGAATTTTCGAAAAGACTACGTCGCCAATGTGTCGTCCGTATACAACGATCGCATTAAACACTTCCCCTGAACAAGTACCTTCTCGCATCGTCTTCCAACAGATCCTTCAGAACCCACGTAACGAATCTCTACTCCTACTACATAAATTCACTATCGAATGAACACCCCTCGTATCGACGACGTACATCGAGTAATCTGAATTCCGGGAGAAGAGAATCGAGTTCCCGCTCGGTCAACGACTAAACGTACAATAAATTAAGCATTACGGGTGAATGTCTCGCGACTTCAGCTCCGTTTTCTTTTGTCAGTGCGAAGTGCATCCTGCCATTAATTCTAGGAATGGAGGATATTCGTCTCGTCGCGGTATTAAATCACGGCATTACGACGATTAACCCCGGCTGAGGCTAAGTTATAGTTGCTCGCCCCCGCGTTTCACGAGTTTCTGAACGCACCCTCTGCTCTTACCCCACCCCTTTAGCCCCCCTCTCTTTCCCGCCGTCATCCGGCCAGTTCTGTATCAAAACTCTGTTACACGGCGAGAAAGGTGACTCGACGTTATCGGGAAGGGTTATCGCGCGTTTAAACTTCAGGGGGCGGAGGAATTAATCTTGCGCTTCTTTCTCTGACCCCGACTCTTGGAAATGATCCAGGAATGGGTGGTTTCAGAATTAATGCCAGTGTTGTGAAAGTGCCTGAAGCGCAAGAGGTAGTGGAAATGTTTAAATGTTGATCGTCGTGGATTACTGTTGGACGCTACAAAATGGATTTCTTCTGCGAAAGAAATGTTATTAGTTATTCTATTCATTAAAGTAGGTGATTCGTTAAATTTTGCGACACCCGATCTTGGAATCTACATATAGAACGTGAAAGTATGGATTTTCAAATTGAATTCACAGTCTGCTTGAAATTTTCGAAAGCGGTGCAACACTTTTTATTGAAACTCTATTTTTTTCATCTCTGCTTGTAATAACATAATTAATCGGGAAATCTTTACCTCTTTACTGTGTCGGAAACACTTCGAACGACACCAAAAGTGCAAAATAAAATCGCCACAGATTTTCAAAGTGCAATTTTGCGCAAAGAATCACCCTCCAGTTCAAAGTCAATCCGCGAATTAATCAGAGAAGCTATTGGTCGTTATCGAAACACAGAAACTCTGATATCTTGAGTTGTGTCAAGTTTGGAAAAAAATGATTTTGACAGCGAGCACGTAACTTGTCTCTTTCTTCCTTCGCACTTGCTAATGGAAATCGTTAGGTTCCCATTAGGGATTATTTCCATAGTATGGTAGGGTTTTTGTGTCTGTGGTTGCTCTTCATTCTCGATGCACAGGAAAAATAAAGGCTTTTACTTTGTCCAGGAGTCGTGGTGTGTATTCACATGTATACTGGCCCCGTTGCCCGTTATAATTGCTCCGTATCATCAGTATGTATAACGTAGCGGTAGAACAAAGGGATTTAAAGTGACGCAATTCAGAAGTCCCGAATGAATATTCCGAATGAGGGGGGACCTAGGCGCTGGCAGCAGAGGTCGTAAAATGCACAACTGTGGAAACTTGAGGGCCATTCATTATTTCGTAGACCGTGCTCGCGAAGCAATGGTCGTCAAAGATGATATTTAAAGAAACGAGAGTAAGGCACTTACCAGTTGCTTCCCTAAGCGAAACAAAAATAGCCTAATTTGAAGTTTCACTTGTCGCGCGTTATTGCAGTACGTATCCTGTACTTGATGGCTCGTGGGGTATTATTAATATCGAAACGGATATTGGAGAACAGATTTGGCATTTCAAGCGTTTTACGAATATGAACTACGCGTGGTACCAGGAAAATGCTTTAACAAGTCAGAGTCTGGCGATCCCCGACAGCTTTCAATTTTTTCTTTGAGTGTGAAGGAGAAAGAGGGGTTGAATTATTTGGTTAATGAAAATTCAGCTGCTTTTTACGTCTGCGCGAAAGAATAATATCTGGTACACAATTATCTGTTATTCGTGAAAATCAGAGACGTTAATAAAAGAAAAAGGGCAAGTTGTTTTGGCTTATGAAATTACCAAGATGTTCATTAGAGATGTGTATAGGGACTAAAGAAAGCTTCCAATACAAGAACCTCGATTCAACAAACAATCTCAAGATTACAACACAACGATAGCCCCCCATTTCAATTCCACTTTCTCTCAATATTTCTCCATTAAACACCCATCATCAATCTTTCCCAGATCGTTCCTAAGAAAAAGAACCTTCTCTATCCCCAACAATTACTTAGCCACACACGAACCACAGAAACTTCACAAACCATCCCCAAAATGGCCACAGCTAATCTTGCCATTCGCGAATCAGCCCATAACCGGCACGCACCAAAATCGCGTCATCAGTATGTATAGCGTGGGCGCCTAACAAAGGGATTTAAAAGGGCCACGCAATTCAGAAGTCCCGAATGAATATTCCAGAGAAAAGAGGGGAGGGTGGGAAGGGGGGCAGGGTGATGTGTTGGCGACGATGTCCGCGGGACTCGGACTCGTGGAAACTCGAAAGCCATTCATTATTTCGCGCTCTGCCCTGACCGAGGACGGCAAGGTCCGCTCCTGCTAGGAAGGGGAGGGAACGAAGGAGCGAGAGGGGGCTTGCTGAATTAGGGAAAACTGTGCAAGTCCGATTACCATCCTCCAATTTACTTGGCCCGTGTTTCACGAGGCCCTCCAGGAAGGCAGCGCGAACGGAGAGAGGAGGGGGAGCTCTCTAGCAACGCACGCAGTCGCAATACGGGCGAGCATTCAGCTCTGGTAATTGGAAGGTTAGGGGGTCGAATCTGTGCCCCTTGGAGAAGCGTCCGCCCGGTACACGCAATAATTTAAGCTGGAATTCGCAGGACAAGAGCGAAAATAGCGAGAGGTGGCGGCTCGCGGGAGAAACAGTCCGTTCATCCGCTTAGCGCCAAAGTGCTCGGCGTCGAATCCCACTTTTCATCAATTTCCCAGCCGGGACCGGGCGAGGCGGTTCGCGTGTGGCGGGCATCCTCGCGTCTCCCCTCCCTCCCTCTCTCTCTCTCGAAAATCGAACCGATCGATCGAGCACACCGTTTTGCTTTCTGAAAGAACACGGGGGATGACGCGTAATTAAATTGCTCCTGAGGAATTCGTCGCGCTCGCTAAGATCCACCATGCTAGCTGGGGTGCTTTGTCAGAGATGTGGATGCAAGCAGGGGGAAGTTGTACCGCGTTGTGGTAATAAAATCTTGCAGGACTGAGAATTTAAAATTGATCTATTAGAAAGACAACCTTTCACTCATTAAAATTGGAGGACAAACATATTTTAAAACGAATATGCGGGTACCTATCGTTCTCCTTTCCCCGAAGAAAACACAAGATCACTGTGAACGAATCATTCCACCCATCAATATTCTTTAAATACCATTCTCCCCGTCGAACCACCGACAGTGATACACATAATAGAAACGATGTAAAAAAAAGCCCCAAGCAATTCGTCCCCTAAGGAACTCCTTCTACCCCGCAGATCCGAGGAATCCTTCCATGAAAATCTCGAGCAACCTCTAGAAGTCTAGACACTGTAAATACATTTCCCTCGTTCCTCCCCTCTCGCCGTCCATGGTCTCAGCGCCGAGCGTTTCGTTAATCCGAACCACGCGCGCAAACTTACGGCGACGTCGAGGAACTCTCTGGACGAAACCACGCGAAAGAGCGGCACAACGGTTGCGGCTAATTTTAGAATCATAAGATCCCTCCGTTTTCACGGCTGGCCTCGGAGCCGAAACTACGGGCTACGAGACGGATTTCGTGTTGCGCGCCGTCGTCTCACAAAGCGTCCTTAAGTCAAGCTCCCCTGGGGCGGCACAATGTCGACTGACAAACCCACCTCCGTTATTCCACCTTGGTACCCGCCACCAACTACCTGGAGGACCGTTTCTCAGGCTCGCCTCCCACACGATTTCTATACTCGAGTGGCAGCTTTGTCGGTGCGGCGGCAATGCCGGGAACAACGTCGCGGATTAAACGAAACGTTTGACAAACTCGGGCGCATCCGCGCAACGAGTGGTCCGTCATTAATAACCGCGGACCAGTAAAGAGATGAGAGTCGGCCTGTGACGAGAGGGCGTCCAACGCCTTGCAGACCCAGCATGGCCGTGGAGGATGCTTGTTTCGCGTTTGGTCCTTTGACCATAGTGTATCCGTGACATGCTCCTGATGCGCCCCTCTGCTTCCCGTTGTCCCGTTTAAATAAGTGGCACGAATTGAAATACCTCGGTGAAAGGCTTTCAGCGAGGGGAGGGTGGCTGATGTATATTTCTCTGGGAACTGTAGTATCGTTACAATGAATTTCTCAAACTTTCTTTACTTACGACTACAATTTATGGAATACTAGCTTTACTACTTGGCTACGTCCAAAATTTAGATTCTGATTTTAAAAATTTATTCATAATTTTTTTGTGAAAATAGTCACATTCATGTACAACTCGCAAAATCAGGTTTTATTTTGTGAAGGAGAGATAGGAACTTCGTTAATCAGATTTACGAAGAATTTTTTCTGTATCGAACCGTCTAACATTTTCCCAAACGATAATTAGCATAACTCTGTGGTATCTCCGAAATATCACTAAGTGTCCGTCCAATATCTGCAGTTTGAATAATTAATTCGAGTGTAAAAATTTTCCATGTAGTAACACTCTTCCCTGCAACAACTGTTGCTTCTCGCGAGGTTTGTTTTCGACAGCTTCCATGCAACAACGAAGCAGCATCGTGTTCTTCCGTTTTCCCAGGATGAACAGTTTCCCCATAACCTCCATGTATCTTAAATAAAGCTTCTTACATATCCCGCCGCGTCCGGTGTTCCATGTTACCAATTACATCTGACAGGGAAACATTCCAAAAACCTGCTTGCACGGGGGGAGGGGGCTATTTTTATAGCAAAGGAAAGAGGGGGATCGGTCCGTTTTCCCAGAGGATGCTCGTCAGGGTGTAGCTCGTGGACACGCAGCACGCTTTCATCCTGAGTTACGCCGACGCTAAACCGTGCATCGCACGCGAGAGCCACCCTTATCGTTAAGGGCAACATCCCTGATTATCATCCCAGCCGAAGGTTCGCTGGGAATTACCCCCACCAAGGAGATTTATCGAGCCTACTTCCACTCGACTACCTCCCCCGAAAAGGGGGTCAAGAGGTCATTTCGTTCGTATTCACCCTCCTGCTTTCTCCTGCTGGTTCCATCGTTATCATCCCCCGTCCCCCTCCGTTCGTTTCTCCCCTGTCAGTTTATATCTTTACCCTCGGCCTCGTTCATTCTTCTTTGACGGATAAACGAGAATTTGTGGACATTCCTGGTGGTTCAGCAGAACGCACCAACGCGGGGAATAAATGACGAGAATTTACATGCTCTTTGTTTATGAACGAGGGGTGGGTGAATTTATTTGTGATACAACGGGGGTGGCCTGTGGCGAAGGGTGGGTAGGTTTACTATACATGTATCGAGGGGATTTTTAAATGGGTAAATTGTTTTCTTATTTGAGGGGTTGCGGGGAAGGTTTTTTACTCAAGCTTGGTTAGATTGATTTAATCTTCGTTTCATTGTAATTCTGGAACTATATAACTTCATAGTATTATACATTTTCGGGTCGACAGATTCAGGCGCTACATACGCCTTTTACGATTCGAAATTCAGGATAATGACATATTCAGGTAACGACAACTTGTCGGAATTTTAGTATCACCCTAAATCATTTGACCCTAATTCTTCATCCTTAACATGTTCTCAGTATTTAGTTCTAAGAAAGGAAAGAAATAGGACGGTCGTCAGCCAGCACGCGAAACAACATAAATGGTGGGCACGCATGAGGTAATGGTTTATGTAAAAGGGTGGAAATGCGAGGGTCACGCAAAAGGAGCAATGTGGGAAGAAAATTGTGTCGCTTTCACTCGCTTGTACTGTCTAGTTGATTGGAAATTATTAATACAGTTCCACATTCTCTTCATTAAGACGCGAAAGCATTCTAAAATGGCAACGGATACATAATTCCGTGCCGCAAAAAATGTTATAGGTACCGACGAAAAAAGATTTAATTAGAAACGGACGCAGAATCGCATTTTACTTTCAAAAATAAATCTTCCAAGATCTTTAGTAACATTGCGCAAAAGCTATACTTCTTAATATATTTCTTAACGTTCACGAAGTCAACACATCGTGCAAGGCGGTTTCTGCTGGGGATTATAGGATATCTGGAGTAGATCGATGGGGCGGAAGTAAAGTTGAAAGTACAGCGCCTCAAGTGGCGTTCTACCAACGACAAAACTCTGCTGCCCCTTTAATATAACTTTCCACGGTAATACATTTAACCAGGCGCAATCTTGCTCGATACTTTGGGAATTCAGCACACTGAGATCTGGTCTATTAAAACTTAATTCTGGACTTGGAGATATAAAGCATCACGCTGTTCGCAGCGCTGTGAAAAATTGTATGTCCAAAGGAATTGTTTCAACGCACCTGCGTAGTATCCAACAGGACTCAACCCAACTTAAATTACATAATTCCTCTTTATAACACAATTTATCAGACACGGTTAGAAATACCAAATACAAAGTATCATGCATAAAGACTTTTAATAATTGAATATATTCTAATAGCTTCGTTCTCCACTCCTACGCCCTGAAATATTTCTTACATTGTACGAACAGCACACTTGACATTTAAAATCGTTCTTCCATAGAAGAACAGTGTTACAATGTCGAACCTCGGTCTTCCAATTTTCTCGGACTCTTTCTGAATTTAATGTTGTAAGCTTTTCATCAAAAGCTTATTCATACACTCTGTTAGCATTTACGCGCGACTTCCTCGTGCAAATCTCCCTTAAAGTTGTTAAAGAGATACTAAGAAACCGTGACAAACTGCGTGCTAAATGGATTAATGAAGCGGGTGCTTCTAGTTAGTATGCTTAGCTTCCTCGTAATTATTGAGACACGTTTTCTTTCTAGAAGGCGAATTATAACCAACAGAAACGCGAGCGATTAGAACGGTGAACTCTCGACTTGTATTTTCAGGAAGAATCAATTCGTTCGTGGAGACATCCAACGGTACAATCCTATCGATTAACCTCTCGACACCCAGGTCACGTCAATCTCACTTACAATTATTTAAGTTCTAACAGTGTAACTCAGTTCTATTACTATCGATAACAACCGACACCAAGTCACTGTAACTTCGAATCTCTAAATGTCGTTAACCCCGCATTACTGTACCTACGATATAGTTCAGTTCGGTTCTTGAATAATAATCTGAAGTATTATATTTACGCAGAAAAATATGAACATGAAATATTTTAATTTCTCTGAAATCTTCTTAGTTCCTGGACAAAGTGCTTTGTTACAACTTCCCTCAAGCTGCACACAGATTTAAAATGTCCAGGAAATGGGAGAAATGTAAGATAAAAGAGGATAATTTAATTAAAATTAATAGCTTCGCGTGAAGCATTCTGTATAAAATTATCACCTGTGTTATTAAAACCAGGGAAAAATGTACAGGATGGAAGTTGAATAACTTTAGTGACATATTGAAATAACCTCAATAATTTTTTAAGTGGAATGATAAGGGGATAATTTAATTAAAATTAATATTTTCACGCGAAGCATTCTGTACAGAAGTATCTCCTGTGTGTGTTAACAGCAGGGAAAAATATACAGGACGGAAGTTGAACAACTTTAGTGACATATTTAAGTAACCTCGATAAATTTTCAAGTAGAATGATGTATCTACATTCACGTGGGATTCCAAATATTTCGGAGCCAAATGGGGAAAGATCTGGACGCTGTTATCGTTTACAAGTTAATTATTCCCGCCAGCTTAACGAAGAATTATACCGGCATGCTAGACACAAGACATTTGGCGCAACTGTCAAAATATACAGACCGTTCGTCGGAACGGAAGGATCTCAGTTGGCTGGTGGTTCATCATGGCGACGTTATCTTCTGCGAATTCTATTCCGGAGCGACGCCACGTGCTGTTCATATAAGTTAACGGGTTGGGCACTGCGGTGATTAAAATTGATCCGCCCACGGTCGCGGGAAAATATGAAGGGGCTCCCTTAGAGGCGTTGTAACGATCGTAAAGAGGAGATAAGATGCTCTCCACTGAACGTTTCGCCGAGAATTACGAGCTTTTAAGGTCAATCATTTTAATTCGAGGGCGCTGGTTAATTCAGTAGTTCCGACTGTATCAAAATTCGCTCGTATTCAGCGTACAGGGTGTCTCAGAATTGTGGCTGTGAACGTAACTTGATTAACAGAAGTTGCAAAGCAGAATGAGGAAATGCTTGTGATTATCTCAAAGTTACATAGGTTGTTTAGCTTGTATAAAAAGTTATTTGCTTAAGATTGTACGTCTTGTTTATTTTTAGCTATATTATTTATTTATTCGTAACAGGTGTTTGGAATTATGGAATGCTTTGAAACATTGTTGGATTTACTGGAACTGAAAGGATTTCTGCGAAAGAAATATTTTTTTTACCTTAAAAGAGTAGTGTAAGGTGTATATTTATATAGTTTACGATACTTCATCTAAATAACTTTTACTCAGAAACGTGCAGCTTCTACCGCATTGGTGACAAAGCGCGTCTGACTATATACGAACCCATTTCTCTTGTCCACTTACACTTCGCCTCGCTCTGTATGAAAGTACTTATACATATTTTTCTTTTCTCCACAGGTGAAAGAAAAGAAATTGCCCTCCTAAAGCCACTCGGATATTATTTCTGTCATTTTTGTTTTACTATTCCACCATCCTGTGCCTCCAATTGAGAAGTGGGGATAGTCACTTACAATTACAACGACCATTTGATTTTGTTCCAAATATCATTGAAAATAGTAATATTAAATAGTAAAATTTTCAGTAAAATATAATCGTATAAATATTCAACAGCTGTACTAGCGTTATCATTATGAATGGACAATTGACCTGATAAAATTGCAGAACCAATTTATGAAAATTTCTTAGATACCCTCGTGACAAAACTTTTTTAAATACATTTTTGTCCTTAAATAGAAGAGTCGTTCAAGGAAATTAAGTAGCGCAGCGAAAAGTCCAATGATATCGAGTACAGTAAAAAAGAAATGAAATCGATTGCGCAGAGTGGTTTGCATTTCAATGACGCCCTACGGTAACATACTTAAATGCACCCTATAGATGTGTAAATGGTAATTTAAATGGGAATTAACTAAATAGCAGCGTTTAAACTCGTGTTTCGAGAACGACTTATTCCCAGCAACGTGGTTCTAAACAGCAATTATTCGATTTCAACGTAGATACACGCAGTAGTTCCAAGCGTTCGTGCTCGTGCTAATAATAACCTTGTCAGATCTGTGTCAGTGAATTTTTTTATGGCACGTGGAAATTACACTAAAAGCTATGTAAGTTATGCGTCTTAATTAATTAACGTTTGCACCACCGTGTTGATTTATAGTACCTACCAAAAAAAAAAAAAAATATTTCGTTATGGCATGCATCGAGTAATACGACATTTGAAAATTAATTCTGATAATTACGTAATTTTTAATTACTTTCTCTCATATTTCTGCTTCAATCGTTACATTGAACATTCTGTCCACGAGTGGCGGCATAAAATTTAGTTCCGAATGTAATAACTTATAATTAGATTCCTAAATAGTTTCCATAAACATTGTGATATAACTTTTGTAAATTGCGATTTATGATTTAGTAATTTAGATATCTGTTATTGCATTAATAATATTATTATCGAAAATCATTTCTAATCCCAAAAGGAATTATATTTGTGCCTCTTGGTTATGATAATTCTATCCTTTCCTTTAATCTTTTGGGCCTACTATTTCGTACACTTTGCTATTATAATCTAATACAGACAGTTTAATATTTAGATAAATCCCAACACATTTGATAACAACCGTTTGATAAACCTTATGTTTCCTATCAGTCTGAAAAAATGAAACGAAACCGCATGATGTGAAACTAATATTCCCACATACCTACTCGATACCCTAAGCCTTAAGCAATCAAAATCATATCTTTATATTTGAACAAAACCATCCTAACCACAATGAAGTGAACACATCTATCAAAATCCAAGGAAATCCTCTACCTTCCAAAAGCCCCTTGTCCGCGACATCCAATACCAGAGGGCTAGAACAGTGACAGACCGTTCCCTATATGGTTGAAAAATGACCGCGGCGGGTGGTGAAAAAACGTGGCCGCGTGTCTCAGAAGCGAATTGCATCAATTCCTAACGCGGACGGAACCGTGTACTTGAACAACCTCATCTCGCCGTCCGCTGTAACAAGTCCCCGTTACATCACGGCGGGGAGACGATGCGATCTAGCGTGCAACGCGAGACACGGCGGCTCTGGAAATGTCAGCAGCCAAGAAAAGTGCCGCTTTAAACCTCCGCGGGTGGCGTGGAGCGTGCTGTGCGCACGAAACACGCGAGTGCCCGTTCTGTCCCGCTGGCTGGTCGCCGGAAGTCGCCATCTTTATCGGGAGATCGCACGGTCGCAGCGGGTGTCACGCGCGAAAACGCTTTCCCGAAAAGCTCGACGATCCGCGACGATACGGGGGAAACAGAAGGTAGAGGATAGAGAGAGACATAGACATAAGGGGTTGAAAGAGGGTGGACGGAGTAAAGGGGGATTCTGGAGGATAAAGGAGTAGGGTGTAACAACTAAAAACATAGGGGGTGAGAGTATATAGATAAATAAGTAATAGATGAATATCAGGTAAGTAGATAGAGAAAGAAAAATAGATGTCTGTATAAGGGGAAGAGAAAGAGAGAGAGAGAGAGATTGTGGGAAGAAAGGAAGAAAGGGGTGGATGAAAGGCTCTAAAAAGATAAAGCGCAAAATGGTGCGTGTTTTCATTAAAACCGCGAACAGTCCGCGGAGAGAAGTGAGTGGTCGGATTTGGCGAGGGAGAAGCCGAGGCGAAGGGCGATAATAACACGCGAACGTGAGTACCTACTGCCGCGGTCACGAGGACGGGTTTTTGTTTCGCGAGAGGGGTAGGCTGGTGTTTTTCGTGCGATGCTTATCGGATCAGTGATTAACACGTGAAAGTCCCTTGTACAACAACGATTTTATGCGCCGCGATAATGTGCCGTCTCTCCTCCCTTACCCCGTCTCCCTTAATCGACGCGTCACGCGAAATTTCGCCGCGAGCCTCCGCGACCGGCGACTCAGCTTTTTAATTGTCCGCCAACAGGCCGGCCAGGCGCTGGGAGATAGGAAAATTAATACGCGCACGCACCGCCGGAAGTATAAGCGGCGATAAATCAGGGCGATGCCTTCGACGGTCGTAAACCAATGAGAAGTTGCGCGAGCACGTTACAGCGTATGAACACTTCGATAAATCACACGAGGTTACGACCGAGGAAAAGCGTCCCGTCGTTTCAGGAAAAACGGCCGCGCCAGGCAAACTCGCGCTTTATTCTCCTCCGATAAATGTAGCGGACAACTTGGCCCCTCGATTCCCCTGATATCTTTATTGTCCGTGTACCCGAGAATAAACAGAGTTTTATCGAAGGATGGCGGCCGCCGCCACCGCCGCGCGTCGCGCCGTCCATTTCGCTCCGCCTAGCAAACAATTTCTCCAACGAATGAACATTTACAAGACGCCGCGAAGCGTTCTCTCACTGATGGCGCATTCAAATTTTCTGTCTGATTGCGTGTTTGATTAAAAGTAGAAAATTGAAATTCCAAATTCATCTTACAATTCGTTTAAACTATTTCACAGTTTTCTGATACCTACTGTCTCGCTTGATTGAAGAAGCTGGCGCTTAACATAGCGATCGCCTTGCCCAACCCCCTACCCGTGGTCTCGTATCTTCGCGATGCCAGCCCAGAGACAGTTACCGCAATTTTCCTCGAATTTCTGAAGACTGGCAGGCTCGCGTAAAACAGCTATAAAGGAGCAGCGGAACTGGAAAGAGTTGGCCCTCCGTTTACTGACACTTGTGCCCGCGGACGGGCCAGCGGGTAAAAGCCAGCCCGTTTATGAAGCACCAAGAGAGGGGGTGGAAGAAGGGACACGAGAGTACATACGTATGGCCCTTGTCTCGACGCGAGAAGAGACACAGTGTCCTGAAGGAGAAAGGGAAAAAGTACAAAAGAAGAGCTGGGGGACGAGATAGGGTAAATGGGCGCTGGAATACGAAGAGTGGGGTGGAGGGTTGGGCTAGAAATTCGAGAAGGACGGCATGCGCGGGTACGCGGAATGCAAATGGACAATAAACCGGCCTCGTCCACCGTCTACCGACGGTATATCACCGGTGTCACCGGTAGTTTTAGTTTATGCTGCATGCATAAGCGGTGTTTCGCGTCAGGAGTCCAGCGTCCGATGCGATCCACGACTCGAGGACCCAACTTCGCCCAGATCCCTTCTCCGTTCCCTTTTTACGTTCTCGTCCCACAGATTAAAGTCGTACCTTGAGTATTCGCGTACCCGAATGGGCGGGAGTGAGGGATTATTCTGTAACTGCCTTTGGAAACAGAAGGACGTTGAGTATCGACGGTACGGTAGTAATATTTTTTCTTAGAATTAAATTTCTGTGAAGTTTTTTCAAGTGCCTGCTATCTATTGAAAATGTACAAAGCCTGTCTTTGGCAAAGATGATATAATCTACGATATAATCTGCGATTTTAATATGCTTTTTAACGTCGATTGATATTTGTAAACTCAGCACAATCAGCATGTTCCAGTTCCTTTCATACATGAACGCCCTTCCATCTTTTTCGCGACGGGGTGCCGAGTGAATGTCTCAATTAAGGTGAACGCATTAATCGAATATCGATCACCCACCGCTACAGAGTACTTTACATTTTAAGGCTCACTCTCACGGAATATAAACGCGTAACAAGTCTTTCCTCCCGAGGTATCGTGTACGCGGCATTAGCATACGCCAGTATGTCAAAAGTTTCATATGTATGTGCATAATAAATGAACCACGGCTGATCCCTCATCGTCGAAACGATTTACTTGATTTACATCGTCTGTGTATCACACAGAGAGCACATTCGCCGCGTGTTCGGTGTCGCCTTTTTTCACGATACAGCAGATCGTATCGAGCAGATTTAGTGCGCTTTAATTGAGACACTTGCGGCATTTTTTGCGAGAGCAATTCCGCCACCCAGACACTTTAACTTGTTTTAATGATCACCGCTGCGAAACGTTACGAGGCAATTGCGCTTGGTGGTTAATAATGTTTCAATCGGGCGTGCTATTGTTGGCCTTGCAAATAAAACCCAGTGGAATAACAGTACGTATCGCCGTATTACGTTGATGATTTCGTAATGAGAAAAGCAAGATACAAAATTATAATGTAATGGAATTAGGGATCGTAATGATGTAGAATGTAGATAGATAGAATTTCAGATTATTTTCAGTAATGACGTTTAATTTTACTTGAAAAGTGAATACAATTGAATTACGAATAAATTAGTCGAAATTTGGGAAATTATTATAATAATCTTAGGAGTTAAGACGTGTTTAGAAAACTTGCATTATTAACTTAGGAACACGTTCCCCCGTCTCTAATTTCACGAAGGCACCTAAACCAGTTAATAGACGCCTGATTACACTTCACTGTACTATCAAGCTGACTTATTCAACCACTCCGATTGTCTACTGCTAAAGCAAAGAACGCGATACCAGTACATACTTATGTAAATCTATATTCTATCCATACAGATTCATCACCACCAAGGTGTTTGTAAACCCACATATATTCAATTAAACCTGACAATGCAAATTTTATTTCTAGCATAACATGCCACGAATCTCGTTCCTCCCCTGTTGTATCCTCGCCGGACGGACGATAGTGGAAACTGGCGGCCCCAGAAGACAGTAAACGCGAACGTTACCTGTGATGCCAGCAATTTAGCGCGGTTTGGTGCTTCAAAGGAGTTGCATCTTCCCAAAGGATGATCGTGGTAGGGATGCAGACCGAAACTATCGGGGGGATACTGCTCCAAAAGCTGAACGTCGACATGAAACATCTTAATAGCTGAACCGTCGATAAATATATTGGAATTAGGGGAGGGTTGCTGGTTAAGTGGCTCAATTAAAACGCACTCTCGACGATAACCCCCGTCGTCGTCGTCGTCGCCGTCTTAGTAACGCGAGCAGGGCCGTAAATCAGCGGCGCACGCGATGCTGAGAGCTGTACAGCGACCTCGGAAGACCGAGTGTCTCGTTTTTCTCCTCCCATCAACGAGTCCCAGCGCGAAACTTTCTGGCATGCGTCGTATCGTTGCCGAATGCACGCGACGGGGCGCCGAGTTACTTGGTATTCGAGCGCGGTGAGTATTTTAATGCGATTATGGTAACGTATGTCGCGCAGAGATATCAACGGTGCGTCGTGGCCCGGTACATGCTATTGCCTTGTCCACAGTTTGAGAGGATTGAATATGTAACGTTGCCGCCGCGCTCGGAATGTCAAGAAGGGAAATTGAGATCCGCGAGTGCCCGTGCAGTCGAAACGACTGGGGTTGTGCTTCCTTCTCTATTGGCTCTAGCCTGCGATCAAATATTTCTTTCTCGTTTATTGTTAATTCTTCAGAGACTCGGCACTTAGCTCGAATACTTCGAAGAGGTTGTATCGGATGAATGTGGCAAACGAAGTTGAAAGAACAAAGGGTGTCGATGATGGTAGAGGTCGTGGATGTAACTAATTTAACCCTTTCATTGTCTTCTCTGAGCTGAAGCCAGCTAAATAGCGCCGAAAATAATTACACGAGATTATTTTCCTAAAAAGAGTCGGCTTCACTTCCGTATTTGGGTTATCGATCGTAATCCACTCGCATTGGCTTCCGTTCCACATAATGAGTAGCAGTTCACGAAAATTGGTTACTCGTGTATACTTCATGACTACAGCGAACGATAATAACGTATCTGCTGTGTTCCGCCTCAGTTGCTGTAATACCAGTAACACAGCGTTACCCGCTCATCAACAATGTTAAGCGAGAACCAGAGTATTATCCACGATTTTCAATGATCGTTTCACGAAAAACATATTTTACGATATAAACAATAGTTTAGTATGTTCTTCGTAGAATGTTCGATATTGACGGAACATTCTAGTTAGAGCACTGGTAGGAAGATACATTACTACACCTTTTGTGAGAAAGACTGAGAGAAAAGGGCATCTCCATCTACTTTTGTCTTCTCTATTCCTTTTATTCGTCCTCGCGAAGGCTGTCCTCTCTAATTATCACTTGAGAAATATAAACTCCACTCCATCCTCTCCATAACAATTGAACCAGCTCTCAATATTTAAACGACAACATTCAAAGCGAGCCTTCCATTTCAACCCCCACCGGCAACAAGCTAATTCCTCCAAATCCACTGCCCCCTAAATCCCATTTAATAAAACAAACATTTCTTCCCATTGAACTTCTCCCTCCCTCAAACACCCAAGACTCGAGTCCCAAAGCCTTCGTGCATAACATCACAAATACCCCACTTTGATACTCCATTAACCTCGACTCACCACAATCGTCGGCCCCCTCCAGCACGCACCCCATCCCCCGAAGAGCTTCCATTTCCTATCACGACGACCCCAATTTACAAACAAGTCCGCTTCCATGAAACAGGCGTCTATAAATGCCGACTTTGCGGTTAATCTATCCAGAAGGTCGATATGGACCTTCCGCAATAGCAGCGAACGAGGGGGGGGGCGGGGGGAGGCTACGATGTAGTAACACCGTAGAAGGGAGGGAGGACGCGCATTTGTTCCGTTGCGGGCTCGCCCCACTATCGGTGCACACGTACGCGGCCTTAACGTGGCTCTTTGGTATCTTCTATAGCGGTATGCGTACCTGCATGCAAATATTTAATTAAAGCAGCGCTAGTGGCGGCGGCATATGTGCCCCGTCTCTGGTATGTCCGTGCATCTGTGTTCAGGGAAGGGGGTTGGTTACCCCCGTGGAACCAGGGGTTCGGCCAGCTACCCCGCCACTGTAAATATATGATTATGCATGAGGCTCGGTGGCGCTGAGTGCACTTTCACGGCCGCCGTACTGGCACGGCCGCGTATTAACCCGTAGCGGGCTGCGCGAATCATGAGTTATGACATTATAAACCATCCGCGACACGCTGATTCGGCGGGATACGGGAGTAGGTTAAAAAGTGAGAAGGGATCGGGCTCGATAAAAGTGCTTGAACGCTCGCGATGGCAGTAGAGGCGGCGGGGATGCGAGGGCTGACGAGTGGTAAGGTGGTGGGTGGAAGAAGTTTAGTGGAACGCTTCAGGCACGGTCGAGATGCGCGTAAGGGATACACTTGAGGGTACAAGCTGAGATACGTAGCTTTTCCTTGTAATTTCCAAGTGTACATAGGGTGGAAGGAATACCTATAGCACGATCGTAGGCTCTCACTGTGCCTTGCCGCGGTGCTAGGTCTTTTCTCACTCGCATCTAAACTCGCACATCAGAAAATTAACTGCCAGTGCGAGTGTCAATTGTTTCAGTCAGACAAATTGTCAAAACGCATTAGATAAACATACGACGAATAAAATAAATCGAGGGGAGGTAAGGCGAGGCGTACCGAAAGCCTACCTTTAGGGAGCGAGAGTCAAGAGGATGCATTTTTTATATTTGTTTGGTAATGCTACATGTACAAGGGTAAATAGACTGTTTGAATGTGTACAACTCTGTAACGAGTGGCGACGAATACATTTCAGTCTATTCTCAAATGTTATACGGTGATGTAACTATGTATTATTATTAAGGAATGTATGTTGAACGTTCAACAGTAACGTAATAAAAGAAACATCGAACAGTAGCCTCTTTCTTATACTAAAAATTCTGCATTTTGGAGCTCTACGCACGGAATTACTTTATTCCATTCCCGTCTCTACTCCCGTGCCCGTTTCAAGATCCGTAAGATTTAAATTTCACAGAGGCAGCTGTCTTGATTACACAGAAGAATACGTGTATGAAATTTTCATCCATTTGTTGCGTTTTATCACTGTTTACGAGGCCGCGTTCCGCGGGGACGTTCACTTCCGGTGATATTAAAAGACCTGGGCGAGGGGTCGCCCGGAAACGCAGGAATTTCACGAAACACGCAGTCGGTTGTTACATCGCTGCCGATGGTGTCTTTGAAGTTTGGAATCATCCCCAGACGGAATATTCGCGACGGTGGTCGCTGAAGGAGCAGTTTCGCTTTTCGTTACTGGCATATCAACGGCACGCGCAAATAACAAACGGAATTTAAAGCGCGCCATCTTGCCCGGTTTGAAAGGAAATTGACTGCTCGAGTAAATACAGAGATGCATCCCCGACCGAATGGAACGACATTTCAAGAATTTCTCCGATCGGGTGGAACGGAAATTTCAAGAAACACGCGGGATGACGTCGTTGCCATTAAACCGTTTTATGAAAAATTTCAATGGAAGATGGATTTTCCGAGCACCCTGGCGAAGACGTACTTTAACTTAGAACGTAAATACCGGCGAGGAATGCAGGATGGCTCGACAAAACGAGCACCGTGGAATAACATGAAATTAAATAACCGTTGGCTGCTCCGCTGTAATAAAGTGAAATTCAATCTGGAGCCGTCGGTGTGCTACGTTGAAAGCGCGGGACGCGGGGACACGTGAACGCAACAGCGCGAGTAGCGTGAATTCGCGGGCGTAGACCGTCGTCGGTCCAAGAATCTTGAAGAACGCCGGGAGGAATTGTTATACCAACAATTCAACTTCGAGGGAACACCTTCGGGATACAAGTGTGCCGTTGAATAAAACATACGGCCCATTTGCGAGACTGGAAGATTAACGATAATTCAGCTACCGTGCAACGTATCCAGTTCTCAATTAAAGCGAATAGCGTATTCAGAAGAAACGGGGCTGACTACGCTGACCAGCTTCTCATTTCAATTCCCCTTTACTAACATCTCGTGTTACGAAGAATACGCAAATTCCTCGACGAAACCATAAAATTGACAATCAACGACGAAAAAGGGACCCCTATTCGAATATCTATGAGGTGAATTTTAATTAATTACACGCTCCGAAACAAGGCGAATCGACATCGCCACGGGTCAGCCGGCTTCGCGATCCCCCGCGTATGATCCTTTCGCCCGTTTCCACCCTACTTCGCCGACTTTCTTCCCTCTTTCGTCCTAGCCATTCGTGCTCCGCTATACGTCCGGCCATTTGCGGTCTACATCTGTTTCTCTGTTCTCGTCTCCTTCGCAGCGTTGATTTATGGGCCGTGCTTTTAACTACGGTCCGCAGAATGTTCCTGTACGTGTGCACGTGTGTACCACTCCGGTTACACCGCCGCCGTCCTGGCTGGGGGAATTACGACGCCACGCTGCTTCCACCCCCTCCGGCCTGGACCTATCTTCGCCACCACCCTCCCCTCGCCCCCTGCCCAGATGTTACGCGAACTTTTATTTCGACGTTATCATTCGGGGGTGTTCGCGAGCAGCCTCGCAGTGGCTCGCCAAGAAACAGTGACCGAAGCCTACAAATGTGTCCTTTGCTACTTGTTACTTTTATATATCACGACACTCCGGTCTAACGTTTGCTGTAATACCTTATTACTTCTGGATACTGGTTTGTTAGGTAGCAAGCAATAGTTCCACGATATTTACATCTACCATGAAACAGAGGGATGTAATAACGTAGAAGGGCTTCGTTGCATCCTGGAATTTCCTTGGAAAGTATAGTAACTTTATCTCGGTAAGTGCAACTACTTGTCAGGCGCGCGAACAACTTTCCAGCTCCTTGTGTCAGCATTCTCTCCTGATTAATTGGACAGCGACAGGAGCAATTCTTGAAAATTCGTGTGCTCGTAAATCGCCCGACGTGCCCCGTTTCAAACGCGTCAACCGTAATGTATAGTTGAAAGAGTGACTCGTCTGCAACCCATCCGGCGACGTCGGGCTGCCCAAGAAGCAGCTAATAACACGTTCTATTGAGTACGCGAGTACCCAATGGTGTACGTACCCACTTCATAATTGTTTCATCGTGTTCCGGGCAAACAGCGATGGGATGCCAGCCGGCAATCGCTAACCGCGTACTTAATTACCGTAATTAACGATACCTTTCCACGACATCGTTCAACATTCTGTCAATAGACACCACACGCGGACGTCAAAGAATTTAAAAGTTAAACGCTGTGTCAATTAGATTCTGCTCCACGCAGCCAGTGGTCATCCATTAAGAAATAATTTGCTGATGATTGTCTCGTTTCAGTGTAATTCTAGTGCTATTGTTAATGTTAGTCGAGTGATTCGTGACATTATAATCATTGATGTGGCACAGAAACTGTTCTACGTCCGTATAAATTGAAGCGACATCGAAATTATCTGATTTTATTATTGTCAAAATTTTCCATGCGGTAAGACGGGTAAAAATGAAATTATCGTATATGATATACGAATTAATATGGCAAAATTGGAAGGAAAATCGACAATCTAGAATACTTTAACTATCTACACGATCAATTTGCTACGAAACAACTACTTTACAACTTCTCTTTCATCAAGAAATATGAAATCACGGCCCCGATCACTTCAGAAAAAAACTCAACCATCACGTATCTCCTCGCAGAAGCTTCCCCTTCAGCGTCCTTGTCCCATCACCGCCCCGTAAAAAGCATCTTCAGCTCCCCAATTGTCCAGTCCCCCTGCAGCGACCACGGTACAACAGAGAGCCATTACCTCTCCCAAAAAGAGGGCCCATATTCCAGTGACTGTAAAATCTCAAGCGAGTAAGTACATTGCCAACGGTTCACATGCAAATGGCGCCCGAAGTCGCGCACCCCCTTACGCTCGCAGCCTCCTTCGGCCGGCTTTACCGATTCAGTCGGTGTGCTTTGAACGGTCCTTCTAACTCGAAAAGTCTTGATGGATTCACGTAAATTCGATAGTGCCTGGCAAATCGTCGGATGTATAAGCTCGCGCGGGCGTTGTTGTGCGTGCCCCCTTGGAAGCTCAAGCCGCGAATCTTGCGGCTTATCAGGGGCGAGTTTCGCCCGAGTTTCTCGCTGGTCCCAGCGTGTTACGAAGGAGCGGCGATTAAATACAGTTCGTTCTGGTGTGCTCGTAGGCTGGCGGCGGCCCCATGGATTTTCCTAGAGCGGAGAGATACGCCTGGCGAGCGCTTCTTCCGCGAGATAAACGGGGGGCTGCTTAGTTCGAGTTGATTTGCGACGAGCGGTTGCGCGCCGGCTCCTCGGCTGCTTGGTAAGTTTCGCGACGGCGGAAGCTGCGGACACGGCAACAGGGGGCCTAAGCTACAGCCGTAGGCAGACTTTAGGTTTTTACGGGCACAATAAACATCGGACACTTTGCTCCGCTCCTTGGCCGAGCGTGGACAACTACGGGCTTATCGCATTAGAGCGCACGCAGCTGGAATAAGTTGGGAATAATTCCGTTTATAATCGTCGGGGAAGGCTGGATTCGCGGGAGGACGAGCAACGGTGCATGCGACACGCCGGCAGCATCGTATTTCTCGAGAAGCAGTTTCGAGGAAAGTTAGTAAATAAGGGAATAAAATCTGAATTTCAGAAGAAGCGAGACAGAGGGTGTTTGGCATGGGAATCACGATATATTCTAGTGGACACTTCACACTGTTTTGGGAGATGAAATGTTTTCTCTGTTCTTCGAATTTCGAGGTAGAGTGTTTTCTGCGAAAATTGAGGATTTTGGTGGAAAAGTGGTATTTTATTCATGGTGAATGTGTGCAAAAGAAATGTGTTCATTTTTACACCCTTCCATACGCTGGGTTACTGTCACATTTATTTCAACAGCTAAAAGTTTGCCATTCCGAAATTCAATTCAAATTTAAATTAAAAAAATTCAAATGAACAAACGAATCGATACAAAGTCGAAATCACAGGGCAACACGCGTTGAAATAGTTGAACGGGGAAAGTAAAATTATTTATCGATCAACAAGTTCGTGAGAGTAGTTCCTTGGCGCGAGCAGATGGTAATCAGTCACCGAGGGTGCCGTAAAATGGCGCAGATCCGCGCGGGTTTCGGCGCGGGCGGTGGGTGTGAGAAAAGTTAGACTTTATGAATCACGAAGCACCCCCTCGGCGCCTCTCATCCGCGACCCGCTCCCCGGGGCTTCTTCGTGCGGCTTAAAGAGACGGCCGGACCGTCTGGTGGTGCTGGCCGATTATATGAATCATTAGTCACTGTCCTCCGCAGGGGTGACTAACTCGGATTTAAAATTAATGGCGCGGGTTTTGCGATACTCGCGGGCCGAATTTTTGCTGCACTTACATCCGGGAAGGAGGGGTGCGCCTGAACGGGGGACAAAGGGGGAACGGCGGCTGGAATAAAAATTAGGGGAATGAAAAGTTGGAACTGCGGAGGAAGATCGGGGAACAGCGAACGGGCAAACCGAACAAAGAGGAAAGAAAGACATAAACTGTGGGGAACGTGGAACCAGCGGGAGGGAGGGGGGGGGGGGAGGGTGACTGTATAGAAAAGAGGAAGAAGAAAGAGAGGGCGGGTGAATAAAAGGGGCGAAAGGGAGGTGCAAGGACGGCTGGGGGTGGGTTATAAAGAGACAACGGAAAAGGAAAGGCTGGAGGTGGAGTCGCTATGAGTCGTCGGTTCGCGAGAGATGCCCTGGGAAAGAATAAAACCAGGGAAATTTTTATTAATAATCCAGCGACCGACCGCTGACCGGAACGAACGGCATCCGTTAGTCCGTTAGAATAGAATTAACATGGCGGAGAGGTTCTTGGACACCTGACGCCGTCCTACGTATAGGATGTTGCTGGTGCTGAATACGCGTGGCTGCTTGTGTGACGTTTGAGGATGGAAATTCTTGATGTTCCATTGAGGAAAGCGACATTTCACGAACCTAATATCCCGCTTCAAAGACACCTCGTATAGTCGAACGCTTTTCCGATTAAATTGCATGGTTAATTTCGATCTCAAACAAGTGGAGGAGCGAGTGGCGGAGCCTGAAGCGTAAAGTAAGGAACGAAGAAAGGCAAAGCTTGAAAGATAGTTGGAATTTCTTTGATAGCGCGCCCGCATAGCTAATCACGTGTTTCCTTTTTTACTGATATTTCCGCGCGAGCGAGCACGAATTCCTAATACCGTGTTCGAGAAGGCTTTGAAGCGTTTCAACGGTTAATTGTATGCGGCACTTCGTTTCAATAAATAAAGCCAACTATGTGATTCTAAATCTTAATTAAAATAAATGACGCGCACCTTTGTGGAGAATTCCTTTCTTTCGGAATTCTCCTCGTGAAATTATAGCAATAAAGTATTTCTTTAATATGTCCGATTCTGTATATGCATTTCGATAGGTCGCTCGAAAGTATCGCGCAATTTTATTCGGACCTGTAATAGTTAAATGATAACAATATCTCTGTTAAGAACAGTGCCGAGGAGAATAGCAATGATTACTTCAATTAGATAGCCGTTTTCTTCTTTAATTGAACGAGAAAGAAAGAGGCAGTTATTATTTAAGCCCGATTATTTCGCAACCGAGATTTCCTTCTTTTCTCCTTTCTTACTGTCTCGCGAGAAACTGCCATTGTCAATGGCCCACCACGATTACTCACCACCCTTAAGCGATCCAGCTAATATTTTAAACTCCACCATGTTTTTTACTATACGCGCGGGTAAGAAAATTTAAACGATCCAGCCCGAAACGAGGAATTTATTAATGAAGCAGTCGGCAGGTTTTGCCGGTGAACGGATATGAACCGTTCAGTAGGATGAATACGCAGTTAATTCGCAAATGTTCATGCATCACAATATACGGATAAAGAACGAATATATTGTCTATGAAATTGTTTGATCCAATCAAGGAAACAGAGGCGACGCATAAGCACCCATTCCAGGATTTAATCAAATGGCCGCCCCCCCATTATCAGCGACGGTAGCCTACAGATATCGCTATTTCGATACACCGCTGATTGCTGTAGCTTAACAACTAGTAAACGAGTAGCCGGGCACTCCAGGCGGCACCACTCGCAATTCAAGTGCGGAAGAAGCCGCGGCCACGATCGCGTTCGTGGCATCAGGCTAATTATTATGGTATCAAAGAGGTCGCCGCTAATTTTTACGGGAAAGTTGATTGGAGCTCGCGTTATAACCGAGGCGAATCATAAGTACGCGAGCGTTCGTACATAGCCAGGCCCCGGTGTACATGCCCACGCCCTAATTCCTGCGCTTCATACAATTTCAACTATGTGGCAATTTGCAATAACGACCCGCTTCTAATCTCGGACCATTCTGTCTGTACGTGGCTGGCTGCGTGTTTAAAGTTCCAAGGGAACGTGGTCGCGGCGTGTAAGCACAGAAAGGTATGTCACGGACGTGCTGATAAGTACGTACACACCAAGTTCGCTCGCAACCGCGAAGTGGAACGGCTCCAATGAATACTCGATGCACGGCAACTTTTGTTAGAGCGCTACGTGCGACCGCGGGGCAAGATTTTTAGCGATAGTCAGCGAAACGCGTTGCATCTTGGATGGGAGAAGGAACTGATGCGGAGATGGATCTCCTTGGCCGACGATGAGAAGTGCTCCTTCGTTTGGATGTTCTGACAATGGCTCCACTTGTGGTTCATTGGGATGATCACTGCTGTGGTTATCACTGGTGGCCGAGTTCGAAAGAGAGGCTATTCGCGTAATAATAGTTTGAACGATGTGGTAGTGTTTGAAACTGTCGGTGGTGATTCGTGTAAAGTGTAATAGGTATAGCAGGTAGTTCGTCTTCAGTTGATACAGGTAATCAGGAAGTCTGTGAATTAAGTTAGTACACAGTGGATTCGTTTATGGGATAATATGAGAAACTCTTTAGATAAGTACTAGGTGTACACAGTAAATTCCTATAGTCTCGCTATCAAATCTCACGCTACATCATTTTAATCCCCAAACGCAAGAACAGAAAGGGTTTAAGTCGTATCTCTTGAAACGTCTACTGAAGCTTCCCACGCATTCTCATGAACTTTGCGCCAAGTTTAGCATAAAACAATATCTCAGACAGTATATTCACGCGTTTCCATTTTTCCGACAAGGTGTACAAGCAGCTGCTACGCACTTGAGATAGAAATAGAACCGCATTCAAGGTTCAAACGATATAAGTCTAAGACTACAATGTTGCGAGCACAGCCAGAAGAATTTATTCCGATTACTGCAACACCAGAGCGTGTATACCCAGAGGAATGCATGCGTGGCACGCAATATAGGCCGAGGATTGTGCAAGTTTAAGTCCGCAGGTACCTGACACCCTTGTGAAACTTGGGGGAAGAGGGTCGAGGCCGGAGCAGAGGCTGCCGCGCTCACAGGCCGGGGTTAATAAACACGTAAGTCTCCGAGGGGGTTGCAGACCGATGCCACGGCTCCGTGGCAGGGGCGCTGAAGCATCGTTAGCACCGGCACGGAGCTATTCAACGCCGCGAAATAGTTTACACCGAGCTCCCTTCAACCGGTCGAGCCAGCTGCTGACACGTATTTAGGTGTCACGACTCGGGGGATGACGCCCGCCCGGGGAACATCTACTGGGAAAAGAAGAGACGCCGCGCCGTCGCGCTCGGAGTAATTCAGCGTTTCGCTGCTGATTAAGGTGACGGCAAGTTTCGTCTCTCTCTGCGCACTGAACCCTTTCGAAAGGAAAAGTGATGGAAAGAAAGGCGAAGCTTCTTCCAACGACCATCCGCTCCTGCTGCTACTCTCGAGCTCTGTTTCAGAAACTTGAGGCGAAGTTTGATGTAGCGATTGATCAAGGTTCAGGGATACGCGGGGAGATATCGATCGAATTGTGTTTTGCTGGTGTTTCTTTCTTTCGTCATGTTTCCGAATTCGGTATTAAACTCACTGTTAACACTCAGTTGCTAGACTCGAAGAAATTTATTTCACAAGTTTGCGAAAAATATGTTTGCTAAGTACAGATGAATTAATATTCAGAGTAAAATTGGCAATGAGAATTCTTAACAACGTTCTACGGTCACTAACGAATCGGTCAGCTTCTTTACTAAACTCCATAATGTCTTAACAATTCTGATATATCTCGTTAAATCTACCGTTTTCCAAGTCCCCGTCCAATTACATCTATGTACAGAATAATAAACAGAGCACCATTGTTTCATTGTGTCTCTGGAGAAAACAGAATCATGGTTAACTGCACCACCTGGCAGCATGCAACAATTTCCAAGTACCAGCCTCTAAGGCTGGTAGATCTATTCTAATTTAAATCACGTATTAAGTTGGCTAACAATAAAGTACATATTCCATTAGTTTTATCAGAGTTTTAATTAGTTCATTATGAATTTTTGTCGCTATTCCTCGTACCTCCAGGTTCTGGTCCTCGATACGATAGAAAAGCTTGTATCCAATGGAGACCAGAATCCCGATTGCCTTTCGCTTTATCGAACCCCTCTTACTGACAGTTTCTCGTAGCTGCAGGCCGCAGCGCGAGAGCAGAAAAGTAAACAGAGCGAATCAGGGGGATGTAGCTAAAAGGAAGGGGGTGGAAATGGTGGAGAGATATGTAAGTCTTACTAAGCTGATTACACGGAACGTACGTGATGGACGTGAGCTTTTCCTTCAGGCTAAGTCTTGGTATACCGCAAGAATTCTAATGGTTTCTCGATTTCAACTCGTGCTTGATACAGGAACAAAACTTCCTAGAGGATATGGCCACACAACGCGAATTTCTCTAACAATTTTCCAATTGGATCAATTGCTGGTGCAAACAAGTCCTCTAAATTTATGTTCTTCAAAAGTAAAGTCAATCGCAAACATGGAGATGAATCCGGTAAATTTGATACATTAATACAACAGAATTCCAAACACAGCAGATTCACAAAGCTTCTCACACTCGATTAATTTCGAATTTAAATATTCCGGCTGCACAACACTATTTTCCACAAAATTATTCACAGTCCTATATCTGTTCGATCAATCCTTATCACAGTTAAATTAAAACCTGCTACTCTCTAACTCTCCTACTTTTATTATAAGTAAAGGGCAAGACTATCACAGTCACAAAGAAAGGAACTCTAATAGACTGCCAAACACTTGTTAGTTTCGTCTCTTTTATCGTCCCCTCGAGAGAGCTCTGAGATATTTAAATTTGAAAGCAGCTTAAGCAGCGGATATCGGAAAGAAACACGAATCGCCCCGTCGATTCGTTGATCAAACAAGTATAGACAGTGAACTGGACGAGACTGATCGAGTGGAGATGGATAAAAGGGAAAAAGAAAAGAGTCGAGGAGAAAAGGAAGGGTAAAATGTAAATGGCCGCGCGTTTGGCTACGAATTTCCGGATTCGTTCGCTTCCTTCCAGATCCTCGTTGCGAAACGAGCTGATCAAAAGGGCGCGTTGGATGCCTGCATAATTAAAGTCGAACGATTACGTCACACTGGCACGTTTAATTAGCGTAAGTAGCGACGAAGCCTGCAGCGATCCAGCTGGTGGCTCACTGTTTCCAACGCTTCCTACTCCGAGGCTTTAATTTTCTAATAAAATCCTAATCAAATTAGAGTCTTCTTTAAGCGAAGGTGTTTTGCAGTTTCTAATAATAATTAGAAAACAGAAAGCATCATATTATTGTTGCAGCTTCCCTTCGTTTTTGCTCGTTCGCTCCCGTAAGCTTTTAATTTTATTACTTTCCATCATATCCTAGGTTGTACGCGAGGATCTTTTAGTAGAATTGAATTTTTCATTAAAAAATTTAGAAAATTATTCCCTCCAATATGAGTAAGCAGTGATAACATTACATTTAAGTAAAATTAATCAATATCAGCACAGCTCTGCGAGAAATGACGAAGAGTGTGTCGAAGTCGAAATTTATTTTAAAACAAATTAGAAATCTCTTTAGGGAATTTATACTTCGGCCCAAATCATCAAACTTACTCTGTGACTTAAGATAACAGAGAATTCCGCCTGATAAAATATAAAAATTCATTAAAGCAAAGAACACCGCGATTACCACTCGAAGTTTTACCATCCAACCAAGAAAAAATTCGACGCGCGGTAGCATTTTAATCAACAGTCATCGATTGATTTCAACTTTGGCCCCGCCAATTATTCAAATGCTATGGGGGGTCTGTTTCACAAGGGGCAAGTGAAAAGCACATTAATCCCAAGTTGAAAAATAATTTCCCTCGCGCGGGAACCCCAATAAAATACGATCCAGCGAATCCTTCGTGTTTCCAGGCAATATCACGTCGCGGAGGGGCCATAAAAACGCACAAGCGGTTGAACCCGCGTATGTACCACGGCACGGAATCTTTAAAGTTATTTGCTCGCTGTCTCAAGAGTAGATACAGGAAGGGAAAATCTGTCGACGTCGCGGAATCAAAACATTTTCTTACCCGCAAGACAGAAATGCTTCTCTGTCGTCCCCCCTTCCCCTCTCATTCCCCGTCGACCCCGTTCCCCCGCCCCCTCTTGTCCAAGTGAACGCGTAGACACGACTCCCGCTGGATTCAATATCCTTCCATCCGGTTATCTGCTCCCCGCACAATTCCATTTCGAGATGGGAAAGGGAACAGTGGGGCCCCACAGCCAACCCCGCGATGGAATCACGGACAGGTCATTCGGCAAACGTACTCGGGGATATTTCGAAACGTCTCCATTTATATCTCGAGTCCGTCTTACGGTGAAGTACGGACGCCGTGCCGGGGAGGCCACGGAAGCGAGCCTCTCGAGACGAGCTGGAATTTTATCGCGATACTTTGCCTTAACAAGCCCATGAAATATGGCCGAGTTAATGGATTTCTATTAATACTGGCGCACGAGGGCGTAGGCAGTATGCCGTTGCTCTTCGAAGACGTTCAATCTCGAGTGTTGAGATTTCGAGGCATCGATCGGGGTAATGTGCACAGTCCGCTGAATCACTGGTCAACGTAGCGATAATTCTTTTCAGTATGCAAAGTGATGTTCGACGGACGGCTCTCTATCTGACTATCAAATCTAATGCATAATTAGAAGATAGGCACTTATTTCACGCGTTCTAGAGAAAATTAACTATTATTCAAGCAATAATAATCGTGCGTGGAAGTGCCATTTACAGTATTTTAAACAGGTCATCCCCGTCGCTCCATTCTTTCCCACCCTTGTCTCCGTTGGTTCACTATTCAGCGAAGCACATCGTAAACAAGATGAAAACGAGCTGCACAACAACAAGGCCTCGTCGTTGTCAGAAATGTTATAAAACGAATTGGTGGCATTTAAGCTGTTACGTCCACCGCGGAACGATACTTGGGGAGTTACGTTTCACGTGGAAACACTTGTAAAGTACATTCTTAAGTTCTCGCGTGGACGGTGTAACATCGTTGAACGCGTCGCCGGGTTAAATTCGGTTACTCGTTCCTCTGGCACGGCCACCTTTGGATGCGAGGCGTAAAGAGGGCCTTAACCTCGCCGTAGGGTGGATACAGAAGTCTGGAAGCTTGGACGGTTGATTTTGGAAACGAAGATCGAGACGAGTCGTACGTGTCGAGGGGCCACTGACGTCCAGCTCAGCGAAATGCGATTGAAAATAAAGAGGCTTTAAGGAGTCATGCCTACCTGTAAGGTCTCGGAACACATGAATTTTCGGGATTTTTGGGGGAAAAACTTGAAGACACAGGTAAGCATAACTCCTTAACTAAGGATCTCACATGAGCTCCGCGCTCAGGTACGCTGCCCCCGGACTGTTATTATTCACCAGGCGTGCTTTTTAATTACAAGGAACCCGTATTTTAGGATGGGAATACGTGTAGCGTATTATACAGAGTGTTGGAGATGTTTCAACGCGGTAGAATTGTGCGCTGATGAATTATTCGTCAGTACTAGAGTCTACGCTTCAGGCGACGAGTGAAATGAAATTACGTTTAGGTTAAGTGGGTTTTGCTTTTTGTGGAAACAGATTTCTTGGTGAATTTAAATATGGCTATGGGAGATTTTCCTATTCTTCCTCTAAAATGTTTATTGTGTTTCCGAATGTTGGTATTAAAGCTTGTGGTGAATAGTGCAGTGTAATTGGGTGCAGATAATTTTGAAAGCTTGAATTGTATTAACGAGGGTAGAAGTCCAGAGACAGAAGTTTGAAATAGTTTTTCTCAAGTTGTCGCATCGCTTCGTCTACGATCCTCTGTCGTACAGCTCGATGTATTCTAAATCCACCGTAACGATCAAGCGAAATATCATGGAATCGTTGATAAAAATTTAGAGCGAACGTAGGTGAAGCCCCTCGTTAGTACACATTTGCGCATCTGTAATCCGTAATCGACGAGGTTCGGGTGTCTGATAATGTGTCACGCTGTCCTCCATCATCGCACGGTCCTCCGCGAGATTATGGAAGTTAATAACTCATCAACGCACCCTACTTATACAGCTATGCGCTGTCATAATCGGCTCATGAATATCGTATTATGACGCGAAACGCCAGCAAAATTCGCCTCCACTCAAGATAGGCCGCCTCTATTGTCCTCCTATGATTAGACTCCTTGTTATCTGGGAAACATTTATCGGCAGCCGCGTGACAGAGATGAGCGAGCTGAATGTCTCGCTGCCTAATTCGAGTACGTGTTAAGTTCGAGCGTGCTGCGATCTGAATGCTGTGGAGTTCGAAGTTAATCTCCGGCATGATTAAGGATAATTGTGATTTTATGCTCTGAGATAGGTGATGCTTGAAGGAATCCTTGAAATGAGGTGGTAGACAATGTGCTGAGTAGAAGATGTGTCATTTAACGCCACCTTTATGGAGAGAAACTTGTTTCAATGCTCTGTAATTTCGTGGGTGATACGTTTTCGTGTTTTCTTGTTTAACGAAATTATTCAGCTGACCTTTAGATCGTCCGTATAAAATACACTTGTTTTATTAGAAAATTGTGTGGCAATACCTTGTTGGTCTACGACGTGGTTTCATCATCCAGAACTTAAATACGAGGTGATTAAAAACTATGTAACGCTTGGGGGACTGTGCAAGTTGAAGCTATCTCTTGACCTATCCGAGCCTCGTTGCTTCTAATTCTAACACTGAA
The DNA here is from genome assembly GCA_963971345.1 of Andrena flavipes. NCBI lineage: Eukaryota > Metazoa > Arthropoda > Insecta > Hymenoptera > Andrenidae > Andrena > Andrena flavipes. The sequence continues at coordinate 1,446,175 of OZ020481.1, forward strand.
ACAAGTCCTGAGTAATCATTAGGAATCATAGTTGCTCCCGAGGTGTGAGATTGACAACCGATTAAACGTGCTAAGCTAAATACTTCGAGTGCAATCTCTATTTCCCAGAGATGACTGTAACGACACCTGTCCTATGCTCGGAGGTGGATGGAAATTTGACAACAACACGGAAATTCCTGCAAACTCTAAGTCCTCTCGCGCTGGTGCATCAGTCCCGATTACCGTTAAACAAACTTCCACCCTACCCTTTGGAAACTGCTAGGTTTATGACACGTCTGCTTGCCACTGAGAACGAGGACGGGCGAAAATTCTAAACTCTAAGCAATAAACCCCCTCGTTTCCCTCGCCAGAATGTTCTCGCGCTACTGCTGGACCCAAGCTGATTGCAAACTTACAGCTCTTCGGTTGAAAAATATCCGAGTCTCCGCGATCGCCGCTTCAGCCCTGTCAGTGCTTGTTATTAACCAGAAGTCAAACATATTCGCAACACCTTTCACGTACATCCGCGACCAATGTCCCCTGACTTATTGAATTTCAAATTTACCTGTCCGTTAAGAGAACCGATGCATATGCTACTTTCACGGCGAAGTACAAACACGGAAGGTTGTTGTGTCGCAATGATAGTCATAGACGTGTCAGATAGGAAATTTGACGGTCATTGCATTGGACGAGATAAATCTATGTGTCATCCTTTAACACGTTCCGTGGCCCGTGAACCATCGGCAGTCCACATCAAACTGTCCATTTGGGCCATTAGCGATTTTCATTATTAAAGGCTCTATAATCATAGAATATTTCATGCTATCATCAATTAATGTACAACTATCGCATTTGACACAACTACCAGGATGTGGGACATCGATGGCACACGTGTAGCGGCGATGTGTTTCGTCGCTAAACAACTGCAAAACAATTAGGAGCGTATTTAAGGCAACGCTAATTGTGAGTTGTCAATGAAAAAAAAACAAAAAAAAAGACTACTCCATACTTACCCACTTTCACTTGAAGCGAGCCCCCCCACTCTGAATACTAACCGAGTACACTTTTCGCCTGAAGATCCCCTGAGCTACCAAAAGCGATCACGGTGACCGTGAAAAAGCTCCGTACAAGAAAGTGCGCCCCCCCTTTAAAAGCAGCAAGGGCGGAACGTAACGCAAGCGGCCCTGGAAATTCTCCAAAACACACAACCCCGATGCAGCCGCCTTGTATCTTCTTCAGTTACACTCGTCCCTCTTTCCTCCTTATTACTTACATGACTGTTGTCGCGGCGCCCGAATGAAAGTATAGCGTGGACAGAAGCTGGAAGGTTGGCAATGGGCGGAGGGGGTGGCGAGGGTGGGCCATGAGTACAGTTGGGGACAATTAGGGCAGTTTCACCGACGCAGGAAGTGACATCAGGTTGCCGTGTACCCTCGGGGCTATTGTTCGCGACACGTACAACCCGCGTCGGCTCTCGACTATCTCACCCTTTGCCGCTCGTTCCCGTCCCTCCCGTTCAGGAACTGTCAGCCGCCCTCACGGTGGAACCGTAGCGTTGACCTACAAAATGCAGCAGCTTGTCGGGACCGGTTGCCAACCGTTTGCGACAGGTTTACGTGAGGAACCATCCTAACTGGCTACGACTATCGTATCAAGATACAAACCGTGTCACAGCCGAGGCACCGTTAAAAGGAGGAGCGGGGGAGTCGGGAGTTGCGTGGACGATAATGTCTCGTGAAAAGGGAATGCAGAAGGCTGGAAGGTAAAGTACAGGGGGGCAGAAGGAAGTACTTGTAAATTTTTATTGATATTTCAACCCCTCAGAAGCGAAACTGATCGACTCCTTAAAGTAAGAAGTAGGGAACGTTGATGACTTATGTACTGAAATTGAGAAATTGCGCAAAAAGTGGGCTTGACCAGTTTGACTACTTGGAAGCTCGTGTCACTTGCTTCTATAGAGTACCACAGCCTCGTACTACAACTTTTAGGGAATTTTATTCGCGTTTAATTAAAGACTTAATTAATGATCCTTTATCAAAAACTAAATGTGAAACCGTACCTAATTATTATTGACATGTTAGTAACCAAAAGTGAGCAAATTTGCCATGGATTCAAATTTATGTATTTATATACTTCATTACATCAAACACGCAATAATTACTTTGAAATTAAATAACACGTAATATTCCAAAAACAACATAACCGTTAGTATCATACAACCCTACATTTCAATTAACGTTGTTTGAAAGCGACACCGTTCTGTTTCTGACAATAGTCAGTCGATCGAGACCTACAATTAATTCCAAGAAACTTCTGTCACAGAATATGGCATCGATCGCAAGCACGACACAGCTGGAATTACACCACGCCGCTTTCTTTCTCCTTCCCTTATTAGCCGATTAAAATCCTATTTCGCAAAACGCAAGCCATAAGTGCTCCCTCTTTCCTGGATGGGAGTTTCCTGGAAATTCTCGGTGATTTCAGTTCAAGTTGGACATTTGATAGTCACGCGACCGTGCTTCCCTGGCTAATGATTGTTCGCGTAGATAACGCTCTCGCTTAGCTTTCGCCAACTACGCCACTGCTCGCCCAACTCTTACCAACATTTTGGGCAATCCCGTTAATTGAGTCCCCTCGAGGTTTTCTCAAATTTCCGGTTGCGGTCGATACTTTGTACTTTGTGGAGTAATAATGACAGCCATATGTTATCTTTATTTTCTGGGTCAAGATGGTAAGTTCCTTTGTCATATATTACGATTTGTTGGATGTGCAAACGTGTCAGTTTGTCAGGTCTCGTTTTGTGTCCCACACGGACTGTAAATCATACTTGCGGAATTATTACCCTATTAATATCATCTCTATTTCGAATATTTTTTAGTGTTCGATTAAACAAAAATGTGATGCTGAGTTTCATCATCTGTAAGTGGTTCGGTATTGAAATGCTTGCCAATAGACTTCATTAAAACCTCGTTCCATGGGGCCGGTGTAACCTACAGAAATATCCATCAATGTGATACATACGAATGCCCATGGGATTCCGGATGGGGTTTGTCCTCGTGAACCTCCGTAACTACCGATGCAATCTCGTATCTCACCATTCAGCCTTATCTCTACCGTTCTTCAAATTTAATTCCCCAAGTTAACTATTATGCGGGTCCATCGACTGGCTTTCGCCTCTCCCTGATTATCACTACCCACTCAACGTCCATTTCATGCTTTTAGGTTCCTACGAAGTTTGTAAAGGCAAACGCAGTGCAAGTGGCACTCTTTGCTAGATAGTAGAAATCCCGTGCATTATCAGGACATTGAATACGTTGATTTTTCGAAAAACGTATTAGCAATGTCACCAAAATATGCCCAAAGACTGTAACGGTATTCAGGCGACGAGAAATGGCACGGAACTCTCCAACCGCCGCTTTCGGCCAGCGATTTGGACCGCGTTCATTCTTATCTGCCTCGTGTTCGAAAATTCTATTCCTCCGTCGGGACCTCTGCCGCCGCGATTCGACGTAATCGCGAGTTTACGCTTTGGTAGCGGTGTAATTATCATTGCTGGTTTTCCAGCCGAATCCATAGCGGTCGTAGAAAGAACGGTTAAACTTTGGCGGGGCCCTGCTTTCGTATCAAGTTCGCAACGACTCCCTGTTCCTTTCTTTCCCGTGCTCGTTCGGAATATGCTACCGCGGCCAGGGCCAATGAAATCTGCCCATTTCGAAGCGACGACCTCTCGGGTGATCCTAAAAACTGCTACGCTGGAATATTTGCGGCCGAATCGAACGGCACCGCGTCGCGGGTGAGGGGGAGGGGTGCGAGCCCCTGCGAATAAATTCGAATGACCACGAGGATGGCTGCCGACTGTCTTCAACGACGCTCGTATAGGTACAAGGATTATTCAAATTTTCGGGACACCCCCCGCGCTCCATCGGGGCAACTGGCATAGAAGATGGCAAAGGACATTGTGGTCGGAGGCAGCCAGGCGAAAATATAAAGTAACGCAATTCCAGGACGATTCAAAGAGATTCTGTAAGACAATGACCTCTATTCAGGACTCGCTCGCGATGCGGAAAGATGTTTTCGTCTTCTGTTTGCCCATTGTTCGGAAAGCTTCTCGTGGCTCGTCCTTTTCCTCGTCTGGTAGGTAAAGCTTGTCAGGGGTAATCCTTTGACGGTGGATGGGATGATATATTAAAATGGTGCAGAAAGGGGATCGAAGAAAATGATTTACAAAAGGTGAATCTATTGGGACGAGTTCTATCTGTTGTAAGGATGTGATGTAATATTAATTTTAAGAGGGTGCTGCCCTGGCAGTGGCAAGTACATTGCAGCAGGATAGTTATGATGACATTGCTGCTAATAATAACTGGAATAATCAGCTTCGATTTATAATTAAAATTCCAACTAAAGGAATATTGAAAATTGCATTGAATCGAATTGAATCTGAAAATTACGAAAAATATAGTGCTGCGAAAAAGTCTTTTTCCACGTTAATTTATCTAATTCCATCGGTAACGTTTCAGTGGGCTCCGTGGAAGATCCTAAAACCTCAAGTACACAGCCAGAAATCTAGAAAATGGTTCGTCAAGGGGTAACGAAGGGAATCGGAAGTCAAGAGGCTGAGTCAAAGGCCAAATGAAATCCAGTGCGAACAGTAGGAAGAACAATGACATCGTCGCGTTTCCCATGGCTGGAAAGGGAAGAAAAGGTGAAGGCCTCTCGTTAAGGGTACCTGCCACAAACGCGTCGCAGTAAAACGTACGGGCGGTCCCTTTGAATGCTCGATGGCGGGAAGGTCTGTGAGGCCGAAGTGAAAAGCTGCAAGGGCTGTGGACACGGGCGTAGATTAAACATTTTTGAGTCGCGTCATTAAGCGCGGTAATAACGAATTTTACTGCGGCCACCGTCTACCCGCGCCCTCGTGACACCCGACTGTGGCGTCGAGGCGCCAACTTAATTACTTCCTCGCTTTAAGGACTTTAACCTCTTCCCTCATTTATCTGAACACGCCTAGAAGAACGTGCGAATGCGTTCCTTCGGCTACTTCTTATCTCGCTGGGCCAAGGTACACAGCCCCACGCCCTGCGTTCGCGCGTGCACCGCTCGGGCTTTATCAGGCCTCCAGCGTAGACGGAGGACAGTCTCCGAGCTGTTTGTGAAATTCAAAGTTTCCAACTCGGGGTCGAGTCCTGGAGCACGCTTAAGTCACGTGCTAACAAGCATGTCGAAAGTCCTGTTTCGATTAACAATCTCTCGAACCTGGGGATTCGTTGTGGAGAGAGGGGTGACGTTACGCGCAACATTTCGGTCAGCGGTACTTCTTGTTCATTTGGAAAAATATGTTTTTATCTTTTATTATTAATTTAAATATAAATGCTTAGAATTTCTATTTTATTGAGAACAATTTAATAGAAAAATAAGTAGGAATGTCTTTTCTTAAAGAGTTTGTACGAAAAGAGAATATAAGAATCTCTTCATCTATTTCAAGGGTTGAGGGAAGCTTTGGTGTAGTAAAGATTGATTTCGTGTTTCGTTTGGAAATGTAGGGAGGTAATTGGTTATTTAATATATTGGCTATACTAGTAGGTATGGTACTTGCGTTACGGTTAAGTGTTTAGGTTAAAGATTCTGTTATTTAGATAGTAAATTGAAGAGAATAGAAATCCGGAGTACATAATGTTTGTCTTGAGTCTGTGCAATTCTAACAGTGAGAAATTTGGGATTGGTATACCAACCGTAGGCTGCTAATTAAAAGCAGACTTCCAATTTTGTGTCTTATAATGGTATTGCGCTGGTGTTCGTTATATCCGCTCAAATAACGAATATTAAACATTTGCTGCCAGCCAGGCATTATTCAGATGGTTCTGAGCTTGAAACAGAACAAGAGAATTTTCTTGGGATTTCTGTGCCTTCTCCGTATTTATCTTTCTTTATTAAGTTCCTGCATTTATTAGGTTCAGAAAAATGTAATTCTGCTCGTAGGAAACTGGCTCAGATGTACCAAGGAAATTGTATTTAACGTGAATTAGGAGTGAATACATAATGAATCGTACGATGTACCTCTTGTGCGGTATTTCTAATAGCAAAATCGCATATTGTCTGAAAATTTGTAGAATTTCAGGCTTATTTTATGCTAAAGGCTTAAGACCACTTGCCGGAATTGCAAAATAATTCTCTAACGTTTAAACTCCAAAATAACACGGTAAAGTAATTTTATAAATCTCGCACAGTTCATCCACCTGACATTAGTAAAACAATTTCACTTGGTTCAAAGTCTAAGATGATTCCATTAAATTGCCTCCTAAGCAAATTCGTTTCACTAAACGCGGCGTAACGTCTAAAGTGAGATTGACAAATTTTTTTCTCCCAAGCCCTCGTAATCTCTGTGTAATGTTCAGGTTTACATTCATACGCCCCCACCTTTTCCTCCTATCAGAGAAGGAATCTTGGACTTTTGCATCAAAAGTCCTGTCGAATAACGTGAAACGAAATTGAGAGGCGAGTGGCGTTACACGCGTGGTACTGGCGAGGAGGAGGAAAATTTCCCTTTTCTTCCAATAAGGGCTGCAAACGCGGTGCCGGATGTAATCTAACTTTACAGCCTTGAGAGGTGTACGCGTATAATATCACTCCAATATGCTCGCTGGAGGGAGATCCGATAAGAGGGCTCTTTTAGATCTATTACGGGATTCGGAAAAGAAAATTGCTTTGAATATCGAAACTGCCTGTACGAATCAAGGAACATGGAATATTAACAACTAATTTATAGCAGGTGTTACACCTTGAGATGGATTAAATATTAGTGTATCCTAATGTCAATTAAGAATCCATTCTGACAGTATTTAATACTGTTGCATTTAAAGCGAAGAACATTATTAGACCATATGCCATTGACAGTATAATAGCAAGTAATTTATCTTTTAATGTCGCAAGTGTGACTTATGATAATATTCTAATATACTCATAAAGGTTGAATGTAAATTTTTAAAACGATATCATCTCGGTTTTAAATATTGTTTGTATTTTTTCTGTTTCCTTTTCTTCATGAGAAATCTTGAAGATGAATATTAATTTCAATTGAAATCAAGGAATCTTTATCACTTCATGTTAATCTAAACCTTGAGAGAAATGTCGTTTTCAATCTCTAATACGATTCCCATCGTTTCGTCTTTAACCACTACTATCGCTACATAAGTCAGAACTTTTTATCGTAAGAGAAAAATGTAGGTATTTCTACCGAAGGATATCCAATTTTAGCTTGTAGTATGGTCACAAGAGCTCCAATTATTCGGGTCCCCAACATTTCTAGAATAGACTGGAAAGCTATAATAAATTTAAACCCAATCGATGATCAGTGACAGCGAATCGACGAGTAGTTAATAGCACGAACAACACTGATAATATTATTTTCTCGACCGAGCGTGCACTTTGCTATTGATATTGACCCAAATAAATCCATGCACCGAGTCTCATTGATCGTTATAGATAGTTCTCTGGTGTGCAGAAAGCGCGGGACTGTTCGTTTATTGATAAAATTTAATCAAGTAAAAGCCTCTTGTGGGCATCTTTATGACAACAGCGCTTATTTCTGTTGGACGATTCTCTGCCTCTTGAGATTCCGCGACTAGCTACCGTCAGGGAGAGTTCCTCCCTATTATGCGTGTAATTTCCATACATTAAATGCGATCCTGTCTCCCTAGTTTATAAATCAATAACCATCGACTCGATTACTGCTACCTCGTGAAAGAGCATCTATAGAAGAGACGACGCGCGAATTGTAAGGAGTTCTACCCGAGTTCCCTCCATTTCCTTCGACTTCCGTCGTTGCTGCTCAAGCTAAGCAGCAAGCTTAGTTAACCGTCCTTACAACGAGTGTGACATCGGCGCTTTCCGATTTATTTTCGCGTGATAAATAATTCCTGTAGCGGGTGCGGAAGGAATTCGTCTCGCCATTTTGATCAGAGTCGCAGGCCTCCAGGACCAGCAATCTCAGGGACAAGATGGTTCGGTTTATTAATTGCACGGAGGTCGACGCGGTCCAGTACGCCGGCTGCGAAAAGAATTCAGGAGCGACTGCTTGATTGGTGAATAAATTGGCAGATTAACCGAGGAAATTCTCCCAATGCCGACGGGGGTGGTCGGAGGAAGGTGGGAGGTGGTCTGATCGCACGGTCGAAGGGGTGACGGTTGTCAGAGAGACCGTTAGAGGGGCGGGGAAGGGGGGTATCGAAAGGAGCATAGGGCCGCGAGGCAATATTTTCACTTCGCCCTTGTCCTTTCGTTCTCTTTTTCGTCTCTACGGCGTCGTTGCAGATCTCACCTCTCTGCCGCCTCTCTCCTCCTCGATTCCACACGTCCCCCACCCCCGAATCGAAGTCCCGCTGCACAGCAAATGAAAATCTATTGATCGCCTTGCCCTGTAGGAGGATTTAATTTAATTTGCCACACTGTTGTCGCCCGAGACTGCCAAGAAGCCGCGGGGTGAAATGGCGGTGAGGAAGAGACGGTGGATGGGACAGCTGGGTGGGAAGCAGAGCTGATGGTCGTTAAAGAGGAGTCGGTCGCTTTGAAATCTCCTCCTTGGAAAACTGACACGCAGGGGTCTCCGTGGGACGACCATTCTGAGTGCACTGCGAGACATTAGTGGCTGGTACTTTTCGCCCGAAACAGGATCACGTGAGCTGATGGTTGAAGCTCTTACGGTGTTTTCACACGAGACATTTCGTTGGTTCGCTGTTAATATTTTGGACGTGTCCACACACTTTCTAGCTGCCCGAAATGAACGTAGGTGACAGGTGAGAATAGGTATGCTCGAAATACCTGTCGTGACACGCGACAGCGCTCTAAGCACCAAAAACTAAATCGGTATTCGTTAAATATAAATTGCCGTTAATAGCACTTTGGTGGTTCACAATAGAAACTACATTTCACTCGCCCGAAATGGGTCTGATCTGGATTTATAAGTGGACAAGGACGTGTTAACCTTAATTCTCAAGGTTAGATATTTTTGGACAGAAATATCAATATCAGAATTATGAAATATACACTGATCAATGAGATAAGTACCTACTGAAGCATAAAAGAAGCTATTTCGCACAAATTCTTCCTGAAGCCTACATACGTTTAAATAAATTGCAACAATATAACTCCAGATGAAACACAACTAACGAAATGCGTTTAAGATGCTTTCCATTACGAAACAGGTACAAAAAAGGAAGCATAAAAAAGCTGAAGGAATGTACGATGAAATATAAAAGTCACAGGTGACCAAAGGAAGCTGATTTATCCGAGGGTGTAATTACGTGAACGCGTAGAGAAGGAACACCGTAGGGGACGTTGATTGAAGTTTTTAGGCATGTATGAGGCTCTTTAGCGTATGTCAAGCATCCGGCGCCACATGCGCCCGTGTGAGTGCCGTTAAATGAGAAAACAAGCCAGCGTTCACTGCTGGCTGTAATATAACGGACGCTCGAAGAACAAAGCAAGGAAAGTAGAAAGCCCGAAAGAAAAGCGAAATCGAGCGACACGGAGAGGAGAAAAAGAGGTATCTCCTCTTTGACGCTCGCCAAGGAAAGAAATAGTCGCGCTCCGTCAAATTGCTCGTCTTCTTCGTAAACGCTTTCGCGACAGATCCGAGATTCGAATTAAAACGTTGAAATTCAAGTTAGAAGATCAGGTTCAAAATTACAAACATGATTTTAAAACGAGAGTCTTAAAACCGAATGGAAATAACAGATACGAAGCGTTGGCAGGTCGGATTGTTTGCTATAAAGGAAATTCACTATGCACACGATTGAAGATTGGTAATGTGTGCGCGAAATTGATAATCGATTTGTTGCATGGGAAGAGGGAGGGGGCGGCGATATAAATTCTGGCAGACGATACGTGGCTGGATAGTGACCACGAAGGGAAGAAGTAGTCAATCGGAAGATATAGTGTCCTTCTATACGTTTTTATTGCTCTGGAGATTTAAACTTTATCTCACCGCGCCACTTGCTTACGAGTGGTGGACCTTTCAAATAAAGGAAGCGGCGCGCGGTGAGTTTTTTTTTCAATCCCGTGGTTTTTCCCTTTTTCTGTGGCGTAAGCCGCTTTCCACGGGACCCAGGGTGCCATTCTTAGCGGCAGGAAAAAGAAATTGAAAACGGCCGCGACAAATGTATCGATCTTCGCCTCTCTCGCCTAGATTTCAACAAAACCGAGTATTATCGCGGTCTGTTGCATTGAAAAATAAATATCTATAAGATCTGCAATATTAATGAAAAATTATACGGCGTATTGAAAAACAGGTTCGAGATCTACAGGATATTATATAGTATTCACTGAATTGAGTAAGAAATCCTTTGCGAAGGTGGATAAGATTAGGACCAGTGTTAATCTGAATTTTTGCAACGGAGACCATTTGCTTTCTTTTCTTTATCAAATACGGCATGTAAACGAATAAGTACCATATGATACATCTGCTTTGATGCTAGCAAACAGTATTCCAAGTTAACCTCTCCCATTTTCATATAGCTTTCGCACCTTTCTGTCAAAGAACTGCATTCTCCTTTGTGCTTTCCAGGTCTGACCTAGACAGGCACATTCTACTAGCCGCCATAAGAAGTTCTCCCTCGTCGTAATACCATACAATGATGTCACGATAAGATTTCTCATTTACAACATTCATTAAATGCACATGTTAATTGTGCATTTATTCATTTCGCAAATCTGTAATATTGCATTTATTACAAAAGATGGAAATAAATCCCTAACGCTTATAAAACGGACAATCGCTTCGAACTCTAACAATGTTAGTGCAGTGAATACAGTTAATCCCATCTTACAAACGCTCTGTCCATTTACTAGCACTGAAAATCTCGTGATGCATGTTGACCATGGTCAGCACGGTCATTGAACGAGACGGCGGCATAAAGTTTCCCGTCTGTCGACAGCGACGTCAGTAATAAATATCGTTGAATAATTGCTTCGTCGATACACTTCGTCGGGCCCTGATAATCCGACGGAGCCAGCGCGAAAGGAATAATACGACGGGAGATAACGAGACAGAGCATCCCGCTCATTTACATGTCAATTCGTTCATTGACGTCTCGGGGCAAATCAAACAAAAGCGTCGAATCGAATCGTATCGTTGCATTAACCCGCCCCGAATCCCGAGCCGAAGCCAGCTCGGATCTATATTTCATGCCCGTTGCCGTGAACGCGGCCAACGCCACGGAATATATTTATTTATTTCGCTATGTCGTGTGCTCGCATTGATTAAAAATATATACGAGCGAAACGAAAATGGAAAAAAACACGTCACGGCGAGGAGAATGCATTAGTTCCGCGATATTTTACACTCACCGACGCGGAAGGGTACGCGGCCAGGAGGGAGATTCATCGCCACGGACACAATCGATACGTTTAATCGCATAAAATCGCGATTAAAATTAAGTTTAATTCGAGGTTAAAGTCTTTGAGTTCAGTCTATATGTCGTTGAAACGTACTAGAGAACAGAGGTGTTATTAATCGGTTAATACGGGACAAAGAAGATTATCGTAGTTATTTATGTATGTTGAACCACGTCAAAACTCAATTTGCTACTCGTTTACCGTGCGATAGAAAGTTGTGTTTTAAAGAAAAGATCGAAGAATTCAGTCAGATTTTAAAAAACCCTAGCTTGAAATGAATTTATTTTGTTCAGAAAACCTGTTTCTTATTAATTGAAATGAAGGAAGAATCAACTTCGTACGACTAGTAGTTTCAGAGATAAAAATTCATTTGCAGTGTTCGGTATTTTTTAAAGAAATTCGAAACCAGGTGAACAATGAATTAAACCCACCCTCGTATCGCGTGGACTACCTACATCATATTCGAATTTCATGAAAATCTCTGGCACAGAGTGCAAAAACTAATCTTGAGGGCAAACAAGGAGCCTGCTTTGTATGCAATCATTTCTCATCACTAAAACAAGATTCGCGAAGATCATGTTGTCGAGTGCTCACGATTATGCGAGACGCAACATTTTCACTGGGATTTCCACGGGAATTTGGTTGCCAGTGGCACGGGAGTGTCCTGGTTCGGTGCAACCCAGTGCACACACTCGGGAGGGAGATATATTCACGTTGAGAGAAGCGGTGCTCACGGCGATATTCAAATGCAAGAAACACGCGGGGTTGCAAATCTACGCTCGGCTCCTCGGAACTTTCTGTGGCTGGTGCGCGCCTACGCTCCACGAAAGTTTACGGCAAAGAGTTCACCGTCGCGAAAGAGGCTTACATTAGTTACGGTTATGGTGCATCGTTTTTTGCCATCGCCGAGGTGGAAACACTTTGGAGATCAATAAAACTAGTCGAACCACTCGGGAAGTCGACGCGATTCGACGGGACGCGTTCGACATTCGCGGCACGTCATCCACGTCCCGCTCCATCCCGAAACTATAAAATAAGCGGACGTCAGGAGGGATCCGTGCAAACACTCGTAAATAGTAATTACGAGGTAAGTGTAGATCTGTTGCGTGATAGATCCTGTCGGATTTGCGTAGTATAAAGTCCTGCCTTGTTCTTGATTGTTCTGTGTAACATGAAAGGATATAGAAAATTATGATATTTTATTAGTAGGTATAGATTAATATTGGTGAAATTGAATTGAAACAAGTTAAATTATCTAATGGGATTTCTGTGAAAATAAAAATCTATAATAATAATGTGCATAAGGAATGGTTAATGTAAAAAATAACTTGATCGTTAATATTTTTATACGATAGACTGTCAGGTATTTTCAACATCTTTTCACTGTTCCCACGAAGGTTCAGTGATCACCAACAAAACACTTGTTTCTAAGAAGAATATACAAATTACATTGAATATAATTACAGTGAAACGAAAATACTGCGCAGTGATGTTTGCCAAGTGCAAGGGCCCCATTTTGTATTATTTTAATTTTCACGCTGGGCCAATTTTCATAACAAGGTAAGGCTTATAAAGTAGTTGAAAAAGCTGAAGAAATTCTGGGTGGTCTTATCCATACTAATCCTGGGTACAGTTTCCACCGTAACCTGTTTCGCACAATGTTCGTTCGCAATATTCCCTCCCAATGGAAACTGTTATGAAATTTTATCCGATACGCGGTCTCGAAGTTTTCCCTTCCGGCAAAATTGTTCGAGCGGTAGAAGTCTCGAAAATTTCTCGATAGCTTTCAGCATTTGGATGATAACATTGCATTCGAGGTTCTGACGAGAATAACCGTGTGTAAATTCTACAGAACCTGTACGAGTATTACATTACGCTAATTAAGCAATCTTTCTATTTGTATATTGATATAATACTTTTCGAGTTCTTTTAAAATTATACTTTTAATATTTTATAAATTAAAATTATAATAAAAGAGGAACGAAGCTATAAATTGACTTAGAAAATGACCGCCATTCTGTATCAGTCAAGATAAATTTATATTTATTTACAGAATTTACTCTTTCAAAATATAAGTTTGTTTCCTATCAACTCGGTCCGGTGTTATTTATTCTTTTCGCCAACGCGCTCGAAGTGTGACGGGCAAATATTAAACCATTGCGTTATGAGTCTGAAAACTTTCCCAGCGCTCGCGGCTCATCAATTATACAGCGTCGAACTCTCGCCGTCTCCGTGACGGCCACAAAGTAGAACCACCTGTAAAACTTCTGCAGAGAAGCAATGCACGACGTTGCAGGAGTCGGAAACAAGCTGTGTTCCCCCAAGTGTTACGTATTTACAAAGCTCCACCTTCCGGTTTGCACGCCGTACGTCTTTTCCCCGTAGCTGCGGCGGGCCGCCATTCGTCCGAGCTGAAAGACAAAGGCCGAAAGCTCTTCTACCGCGCTATAGTGTCCATTAACGTAACAATTATCAGACCAAGTATTACATTAGAGAAGCTCGCGCTCCCTCTCGCCGTTGAAATGCTTCGATGCGTTAGAAAGGTCTTCCTGATACCGTTGCTAAAGGTCTCTGGACTGCTGCGGTATAGAAGAAGAAAGGAACTTAATTCCCGGTTAGCGTTCCTTTGCGCATTACACGAACAAAGATTCTTGCGTGTGATATTAAAGACTGTGAATAATATTCAGCTATTTATCTAAATAATTTGTACACTATGTATAAGGAGCAAGACTTGTTTTATTTGTTTTATTATTCTAATTCAATTGCAGTGTTGATCACGATATCGGTGACGTAATAAGCAAGAGAGCCGTTGGAAGTTCATGGACATCCTTACATCGAAGATTGGCCACAGGAACCGACTTTTCGCAACGGTGCTTCGCAGGACTACTTATCGTGGTATTATACGTTTACGAGCAGAACGGTCGTCCTATGGAGCAGGATTAATTGTCAGTATAATAGCGCCGATTAAATTCGAGGAAACTGCTCGGGGCAGTACACACAGGCTTGATCCGATACTCTGGGCATGCATAGCGTAAATCAGGCCAAGCTTGAGGCGATGAAGCCCGTGGCACTATTAAAACGGTGTATCCTTTAATATTTCAGTGGTCGTTTGTTAATCCAACGCAAGCATTGGTGTCTGAATTCGAGGGATTACTGAAAGGATGTGTGCAGTTTGTGGTACTATGATTAACATGTAAAATAAGCCGTTTGAACCCTAAATGCTACATTAACGCTCCGTCTATATGCTGAGTCTATATAGATTATTCGGTCACTGTATATTTAATGCATCGCAGTTGATACGAGGAATGAAATATTGAAGGAGAGAAACGTTCGCATCGTGTGTTTCGACAAAGGACCTGGTATGATTTGGAGGAAGGTGAGATACATAATATCTCGTTTCTGAATTAAATGGTAATAAAAGTTACTACGGGCGCAATACCCTCGGCAGAGTATAATTTTCCAATGAAATTTAAAATACGGTATCCTCAAAACACTAGATACGTGATAAAAATTGGCTACAATACCTAAGTAGTCTCCCCCAGTTCCTATTATCGCTCTAACTGCTGCAGCAGTTTCCCGTCCGCGATTACACAAGGAGCTAAACGCGCATCGTCCCAAAAATCACGAAGCGGGGTGCTACATCGCGCTGGCGGAACCTTATCGAATTACCACGTCGGCCAAAGGTGCAATCGCCGATGAATTACAAGAATTAGAGGCCGGTCGCGGAACACGAAGCTTGCCTTCTGATATCGCGTTGCAGTGTACACAGGATACAGCTAAACGGCCCATTGTTCGTCGGGACAAACGGCCACGCGGGGAAAGGAGCAAGCTATGAATGCAGCTAGCCTCTATCAGCAACGGTTGGTGAAAGGAGGAAAAAATGGCAGGAGATGGGAGGGCTCTGGGGGGTGGCAGGAAGTTTCCGGGGGCCGGTCGTTCGATCGTCGCCCACGATTCAGCTGTTCCTCGCTTTCGGGCCGTTTGCGACGAAACGCGATTATCAAAAGCGTCGCGGATGATATAACAGGAAATGGGAGAGTATAGGGGCAAAAAGGGGAGGTGGCGGACGGGTGGAACGCCACGAAGACTGGCGCGCAGGAAAAACCAGGGATAAATAGAGAGATTGAGAGGGGAAGAGAGAGAGAGAGCGAAAGGGTGGTTACGGGGGGGACAGAGGGAAACAAAACGGCGCACAAAATCGCCCCCGTAAATTCCACGCTTCTAGCGCACGCGCGTCTGTCTGACAGGTGTTCGTACATGTCGCGAGGGAAAGGGATGGACGCGAAGAGTTAAAGCAAAAACAGAGGAGGCGGCCTGTGTGCGTGTGTGTGTGTAGGAGGGACGGGAGATTGTCCAGGGAATCCCAGCGTCGGTTTTCGTTAAATGCTCGCCTAACGAATCCGTTGGCTCGTCCGGCTTTTGACGCGCTTGTTGTTCGTACCGCGGGCGAACAATTACCCCCAGAGTCCTTCGTGAAAACTGGGCGAAACCTGGAAAAAAGCAGTTGGGCGGGCGGTACGCGGTCGTGAAGGGCGGGAGGAGGAGGTGGAGGGGGGAGGGGAGAGGAGAGCAGTCCTGAAAAAAGAGCGGGATGATTAATCGCGGCGCGCGCGCGCCCTCCCTTTCCAGGTATACAAGCGCGAAACTCGACAATGCCGAAAAATAAAGAGCGTCCGGTTACGGGACGCGGAGATATTCTCCCTGGCGTTTATCCATTTTCGAGGGAGACGAGCGGAATGACAATAAAACGGACGGCAGAAACACAGGGCGCGGGGGGATAGGAGGAGAAGTCGAATGGAGCCTGTTATCCAGCGCGCCGCGGTCAATGAGGGATTGAAGCGTCGAGTTGGAAAGGATGCTTTATTGGAATTTCGTGGGAGGAATTGGAGAGTTTCGCCCCCAAACCGTCTTAAATCTCTATATTTCGGAATTGAAGATCACGCATTTGGAAAGCCTTCCATGGTGATCCTGGGTCTGCATCTTTGTTTGTAATATTGGAAACCTTTCTCTATGGAAATGTTGAATTATTTAGAACAGGCCATCCATGCATTGGGATTTTTCTGATAAATCGACGGATTCTGTGGCGATTTTGGGAATATATTTCGTTTGGGGTGGACAGTATGTGTGATGAAATGAATGAGTAGGTACCTAGCATTCTTTCTTTTAGTTTTCGTTCTATTCACGTGTAGAATTGAGTACAACGCGACGTTTAGAGTTAATGCAACTGAAGTTTCTGGTCGAAGTGGTGAAAATAATGTCGCGTGATCCTTGAAATTTTGTTTGGTATCAACTATCTATGCTCGAAGTAATTCTCAGTAACTAATTCTGAGTAGAGTCTCCTGACAACGGTGGGCTTGTAAGAATGGAGCGGTCATTTAAAAATGTACGGAACATCGCGGGGACAAGGACTCACCTGTTGGAGTGAAGAAGTGGAACGATTACGCGGGACGGCTACATCGCTGTAAGGTAAGAATGAAGCTCTGGCCTCTTAAGATGAAGAATGAGACACTCCGAAGTAACACTAAAAATTAAGGGTACCGAACGAATGGTTTTAATAATACTAAACTTGGAAGTTCCTTTTAAAAAATGTCAAGGTATGATTACACCTCGCTTGCGGAACTAAAGCGAGGAAGTAAAACTCATCGTGAGTTGCATTAAACGGGAAAGGAAGAACAAATGCAATTTTTGTACTTTAATTTACAAGTATAATGAGCTGAAATGGAATCGTGACAAAAGCATTCTTATATATTTACTCCTTCAGTCGTCGTTTCCTTCCATTTCCATTCATTAATCATCGTTACATTCTTATCTTGAAGTTTGCTGCCATACCATGAATATTGTAATACTTGAACCGTCTTTTATTTTAACGAACCTCTCATAAAATACTCTTGTTATGCACAAATATCGATCTTAGGTTAAGAAGGCAGCGGTATTGCTATTTCAAGTAGTACCATTTGAAATCACTACCCTCCTTATACCAATGGTGCCGCTAATTATTCTACACGATCCTCCTGAAAAGAAGAAAATATTTTCTCTTGCCTCTTCTACAATGACGAACGCTCGTTTCATTTTTGTTTATGAAATTTATTTGATACGCAATCCCTTTCATTTCGAAAGAGTGTTATTCCTGTTGCATTTATATTTTACAGCACGTAATGTAGAAAAATAAAATACCGGTGTGACGAAACAAGTCCGTGAAGCGTGTGGAGTTGAAGAGGAAGTATTTCACCGTTCTTCCATGTCGACCTTCTCTATTGGGGTTTACCACGAGTTTTTACCCCAGGTAAAAAGAAAAGTCTCGACACGCCCTTACTTTCGGCCCCTCCTACTACACGCGCCCTTGTCAGGATCATCATTGAGTTCGTAACCGCAGCAGAACGCTCCCCCACGACCTTAATTCTTGGAGCTTTTGTTCTTCGCACATCGTATACAACGACCTGTGGATTTGGATCGAGCAAAACCACACTAGCGTTATTTCCCACGAAATTTATCTCCTTATTTTATGAGACCTCTCTCATAGACCACTACCACGAAACTTAATGTACTCCATATTACTTCAAATATGACTCTTCATTTAAAAAATAGAAAACATGTCTTGCCACATCTCAATTTTGAGGGAACAAATTTGAAATTTAAGTGATCGTCTTTTTAAAATCCAAAGCGAATAACGCGAGTTATTAATACAAGTATGGAGTAATCAAAGTTTGTGAAGCAACGAAGTACAGATGTTTAAAGTACGTTATAAAAAGGATTATCGAATATGGAGAAATTTAACTCGATCCAGAAAATCGGGCGCGCTCATTTTCAGCGTTCGGTTATGTGACACGTATAATGAGGCATGGCAGGGGCTTGACATCGAATATAACAACGACCATCAGCACCGATGGGCATACTAGGCCTGTAAATGTAGAGCTCGGCTATTTGTCTTCATTCGGTCCCACGTGGTACCCAAGGGTGGCGGCCCCTCATTATCACCTCGCCATATCCATCCTGATTAGACCTTAACATCCGGTAAACTCTCCAGCCACACCCTGGCCATCCTTTAACCGGACCTATTCAACAAATTAGAAGGGATTTTTTCATGCCACACACTTATAAAGCTTGATGAGATGCGTATTCTTTTTTTTTCTGTATCCACTTTCTGCACCCATTAGAAGAAAATCGTGAATCGAATCAATGGACACTGTTATCGGTAATTTTTTTGTGCGCGCTACAATTTACATATTTATTATATGTGAAATTTGATTGATCTGTCGACGTCGTGATGGAATGAATCATTTGAAACAAATCACGGTATAATAATTACGAATGAAATGTGTAGGCAGTGGTGTACGCGTGAATACATGTTCAAGACGCAATTCGTGCTCGACTATGGAGTGTACAATATTAACCTGTCAGAATCTAACATTGGATTCCACCGAGCAATTTCTCTCTAATTTCCCTCTAAAGCGGTTTGATTTTCTTGCGAGCAAGAGTGGCCCTAATCGAAACGTCGAAACTCATTTAAGAGTTGAAGAGCTGAAGGTCTTATTTCAGCAGCTACTTTCAGTCGGGTTCCCCGAAATTAAAGTACACAGTCGACTCGATACTGTTCTTGCTGGCTTGACAGTCTCGCCCCATAAAAATATAAAACATAATACTTAGAGTACTTAGACTTTGAAAGAGGAAGTCTCTACCGATCACAAAATTTAGTTTCTTTATTAATATACACGTTAACCGTAAACTATAGAACAAATAGGAATCGAATAAGTAGCCATTCGTTGAAAAGCTCGCAGAACTAATTATTTGTTAGAATACACACTCTTTCCACAGAAAATTCCTCGTCTGGAGTAGAGAGGCTGGAGGGCAGGAGATCGAAACGAACCAAATGCTAAGCGACTTTTTTCATTCCTCTCCGTCGTTCTCCAATTATGGTTGGCCGCGTCCAATTAAAGAGGCGTCCGCGGATTTTCCGATATATAAGGTGCAAACGTACCCCTTTCCATGGGGTGGGAGCTCGGAGGGGCGGCAGGGGGGTTGCCTCGTTGCGGCATACCTTGCAAGAAAGTTCTAACAATATCGCGGCCGTGCCAGAACTTGGACTCTGCGAAGGGAAAAGCTGAGTTCACCGCGGAGTTTCGTGCCTCCGCGAACTTTCTCGGATACGAATACTTGGGAGCCCGTTTCAAGTTCGCGAATTTTCGTAGAATACTCGACGCCAGACGGATTACAATAAATTCTCGCTACGGTGCCGATAGACGGATGTATGGCTGTTCTACACTGCGCTTCCACGAATTACGTGGAGATTTCGAGGAGATTTCAGCTCGTCACGTCGTTAAATGTGATAGAATACAGTATAATTAAAGGTAGGATAATTTTATCAGAGGATAGATTAGCTAAGGCCACGCTGTGTACTTACTTCAATTTTTCGTCGTGAGATTTCCCAGAATTTGTGAATCTTGGGTAACTCATTTATGAAGTGCTTGCTTCTGTTGACATATCAAGTTAAGGAGATACAGTTTCAGGTTTTCTTGTACAGAGTGTTTAAGAACGATTTTTTAAACAGTTTTAAAATGAATAACTGTAATTAACAATCGAATTTAATGTATGTAGTAAATAAGAATTCTTGTTGTATCATAATTACTATCATAAGATAGTACGAGGAGCGAAGTTTTATGGCTATGTACTTACAATTAGTTTTACGGCTAGTAGAATGTGCCTCTCTATGTCAGACCAGTAACACTCGAAGGAGTAAGCAGGTTTGTGACGTAAACATGTGAGAAGCGTATGGAAATCGGAAGTGTACACGTGGTATAGGTGCCTTTTGTCAGCGTCGAAGTAATCATACCATAAGGCCTTTATGCGTTTACATGCTACACGCAATAAACAAAAGAAAGCAAATCGTTTGCGTTCGAGAAATGGAAAATCGCTGGTAATACTAGCAATCTTAATTTTTTTATTAATATTCACTTAATTTACTAAACACTACCTACCCTGTAAAGCTTGAATTATTTTTTAACACACAGTATAATTTTTTTCCAATATTGTAGGTTTTATGTACATTCTTTTTTCTTCATATAGAAACTTTCGCACTCTCACACACATGCATACCCACATAGTCGTGTGTATCTACACAATACAACCGTAACTATTTACTTTTCCTGTCGTTTTTTTTTTAAACTACGTCACTGAGTTATGCTTGATATCGCGTCGAGGAAAAATTCTCTATAAATCATGCTAGATTACAATCGGATGTGCGTTGTTTATTGAAATTTTTACCAACCCACTGGCTTTTGCAGCGACGCGACATTCGTATTCCATAGCCACGGATTTTATTCATTATTTTTGCCGACGAAGCGGTTCTAAATCTCGATTTTCAGCTGTCCCCATTCATAGAATCCCCAGGGTTTGTCCGACTATTCACTTTTTCATACATTTGAACTCATTATCCATCGAAAGGGTAGCAGGACCTTCTGTTTTAATTTAATGAAATCTTTTCAACGCCATAACGCGTAGACGCGTGTACTATTGAAATTCCAAACAATGTTATTTTATTCACATCCTCCTATTAATTCGAACCTTAGCCCAAAGGAGGGGTCTCGAACTTATCTTCACGGAAAAAATTACTCAAAGTCCCTGACTAGACTTACCATATCGGCAAATAACGAAATCTTACTATTTCTACAAGTTGTAATAATTGCAAGTCTCCGAAAAACAAAACGTGGATGTGTGCTGTCTCAATTCTCTGACAGGCAATATAATATTGCTTGTTAGATCCTGTCGGGTTATATAAGTTGATTCCTCGTATAATTTAATATTGAAAAAATCGTAATAATAAACATATGCACAAGATGCAACAATAGAACGAAGCACGTGGTGTTTTCACCTACATGACACTTTTACTTCGGAATTGGTCTTCGAACAGAAAGTGTAAGAACGATCAGATCTATAAATTACGCTGCTCCAATAAAATCCACACGTTTCAAGAAATTGGTCCCAGAACTGAGCGGATTTTTGACCGTGGGTAAGAGGCTCTTTGCGTTGTCTGTATGAAACACGTCTTAACCCAAGAATCATTGTTAATCGTTCTCTTCGGGAAATCCTATAGTGCCGGTAGTATTTCCGGGGAATTTAATGTGCCTTTCATCCATTTTGTTCTATTACGAGCTTAATGCCATAGTACATTAAGCGTAGAGGAAAGCGATTAAAGTAAACCTATTAACGCATGAGTTATTCTCCGTCAAATCGATCATTTATTGTAGGTACTCCATGTGAAATTGTCCACGTGAAATTAGGTGGAGTTTAACTAAATGTTTTGTTGGTTTCAAATTTGTTTGAAAAATATAGGTGACAGAAGTTTATAAATTCCTTTCACTAATTATTACACAAATGTGTAAAATATCAGCTTGTGTATCCGTGGGTTCAATTCACTTTTTACGTGTAACTAGTCAGAATCCAGAATTCAAAGAGAACGTGAAATTTATATTATCATTAATTAAAATCAGAAATATGCAAACACAATCGAAGTATCAAAGGTGATCCCAATTAAAGCTTCTGAACGTCCCGAACAAATACTCTGCTAATTTATTAATAACAAAATATTCGGCTTCATTGATTATTGAAGTGGCACTAATCCGTGAATATTATTCTGAGAATAATCCACATAGTATATTATCGAACGTGGCCACCACTCGACAATCGATACCCTCGTTTTTCCATTACAATTCCCGGTCAACGATGATCGATCATAACTACTAACAAAGGAATCATCGTAACTGTGCATCGAATCAATCAATATCGTTATTTAAACTTACATCAGCATTCGAGGTTCTCAATTAATCGACCGGTCTGTTCGATCGCAAGTGGAGCGTGAAGCTTTTG
The DNA here is from genome assembly GCA_963971345.1 of Andrena flavipes. Classification (NCBI taxonomy): domain Eukaryota; kingdom Metazoa; phylum Arthropoda; class Insecta; order Hymenoptera; family Andrenidae; genus Andrena; species Andrena flavipes. Next base: position 1,468,402 of record OZ020481.1, read on the forward strand.
TAAGTCTGAAATAAACAGAGTGCCGATCGGAAAGTACATTGTTCTCCTTCCTAGTTGAGGAATTTCCAAGTAAGTTCTTTGTCAGTTTATCGGGCATTTTCAGGTAACTCTGTACATGAGAGCCCCTCTGCAAGTTGACCTCCTGTCAATTTCACTTCTGCTTTCGCAAAAAAATTAGTAACATAGCGTTACAAAGGCCTAAAGGATGTCAAAGGTGTACTTTTCTAAAAAAAAATCCTTATATCCCCGATATACTCTCTTTCTTAATTTTCCTCAGTGATAACTCTACTACCAACATCATTGAAATGCACAATGTACTAACCAAGTTTTCTCGCTTTCTTCTACATACAAATACACCACCCAGGCACATTATTAACTTTTATCATAACTAATATTCTATTCCATCATCTTTAAAACGAGCAAATTAGATCGAACGTTCACGAAAATTCGATAGAAACTTCTCCCAAGTATATTAAAAAAATACACTCCTCACCTACAAATTTGCTAATTCCAATTCAGCCCCCACCATTAGATCGCACAGTGATAACTCCATACCCCAGAATTTCTCTGCAGTGTTCGATCGAAAATTTAAATTAATTGCCCAAGCACAAAGCTGAACGAGGTGAGAAGGAAAACTCTGATAGAACGTGCGGCGGTGGAACGTCGACGGACTGTGTTAACCCTCGTAGAAGCTGTTCCCGTCGAGGCTTCGTCAAGCAATAAGGAACAAAGCGGAGACGGTGCTGTCTAAATTCTGAAGAAACACGAAGAGATCAAACGCGACGCGTGGCCCTTTATCGCGCGACAACGCAACGCTCCAAACAGCACCTCGCCCGTCTCACACGGACGCCCTCCGCGCGTTCCAATCTTCTTTTATCGCAAGAATTTTAATAGGATTTTTTTTACGACGTCACCGCTGGATGGGCAGCGCGAGTGGCGCGTCGCCTCGGAACATTCATCACCTCTAACCGGCTGGATGATGTACAGCATTATTAAATACGGATGGTTCGGCTGGTGGAGCTTTTTTCTCCTCTCCCCCCTCGATCACCCCTCTGAGCGTCCGCTAGCTTCGTATCCCGTCGGATTGCTTGACGTCGTTAGCCCGCTTTCCGCCACCGGAAACTCATCTCGCCCTCTTACCACCGAATCGTTGATTTTCGCGTTTACGGACGCGGCCCGGCTATCTCTTTCGATGGAAATCCATGATGCATCGCGCGTCGCTCACCAAAAAAATGGCCGCGCACAAAACGAACGGTTCTCCGCGAACGATCAATTCGCCGATTTCGTTATAGCCGGGCGATTTCTCGTTCTGGCCGCGGCGCGGCGGCGAAATTCCCTGTCGACTGTGAAATCAGGATACCGCGCGCGTATCCTGTAAACGGGCGAGTCGTTGAAACGGTGGATGAATTGCGGGAGCAGCCGTGATCGCGTTGCGGGGCATTCTTCGAGTGGGAATAAATTCGGATTGCAGATAATTTGTTTGGCGGGATTCGGGGATTAAGGTGGCAGCCTCTCGCCTCTCGATGACGCATTGAGTCTAACTTGCTCCTTGAACTCCCCTCCTTGTTACCAAAAATCCTAGTCTTCGAACATATCATACCTACGAATTGTCGAGGGAGATTAGGGGATAGAAAATTCGCGTTAGTTGCCTATCCAGTTGCTACGAGGATGTGTTGCTTCCAGACGTCCTTATACCCACATGTATTTCGGCGCACACATTTGGACTTGTGTGCACCCACACGAGAAACTAATAAACCTCATTGCGAGGCCGTACTAGTTAATATACTCGTGGACAGAGGAAGCTGAAGGGTGGATGTTAATAAGCTGGGTGGATACCAGTGACGTGATTCCCATCCGGTCACACCGCTGCAGAATTTCTGGATTGCAGTACCGTTCTGAACATCGCCTATTAAATCAACCTGTTAATTTTGCTTATTTCCCAGCCGTCTACTTTCTTTCTATTTTTCCTCTTTCCTGCTTTCATGCTCCTGCTTTGGTTGTAGAAGATTTAGAATAGTATGAGTTCTCGATTAGAATAATTTATTAGTTGAGGTTCCTCGGTTCAGAAAAGTTAATCGATCATTTTTCATTCCATAAGTCTATAAGTTCGCCTGATTGTTAGTCCCAAGTAACTTGGTTGTAACAAGTACTCATACTTACACTCTCGCAAATTTGTTTCCGATTGCCACGCAAACTCGATATTTAGAGATGTGAACAAGTAATAATTAAAGTGCCGTCATTTGGTACTATACGAACAGCCCTCTGTGTTTAATTAACTTTTGCTTTGACCTGGTTCCCCGTGTAACGAATCGACAGAGGCTTTAATAAGATTACCCTGCAACCAATTTCCCCACTATTTTCAAACTAAGTCGTTGCCCTGCCGGTTCGAGTGAAAATTTCATGGTTTTTCACAATACGAGCAGAATTCTCCCACGCTCCCGCTATTTAGCGGTTTTTCGCCGAGTTTCTACTGATGCGTTCAGTGAAAATATTTACCATTGCGCAGGAAAGCATTGGAATTCCATAGCAAACACGCGTGGATCGAGGGATTCAGCTTGATTATCCGCCCATACCGTAGATCATGCGAGCCTTGGCTCGCTCTCGTGTTAGTAGCGCGCGAATGCCAGTGGATTTTCAATTACGCATCGCGCAGCCAAAATTTTACATCCCTCGTTCTGTAGAGCACTCAAACTTTATTAGCCTGCGTGGAAGCAACGCTTGAGTAACGATGATGAACATTAAATTCTGGAAGAACAGCGTGGCTCTGAACAATCCGCGATGAAAGGAAACACCTGTTTACGTTACTATTACTATATTCTACATGCTTCTATATTCATATGAGGGCCAGCAGAGGATTGCAATTGAAGATTCGTTGTGTACGTGCTTGGAAATAACGATATAATATTGTTAAGAATATAGCAGTGATTAGTGATTATAGTAGTGATTAGATTCTTTCACCATCCATACGCTCGACCTCGCCATTAAACAAGGATTGATTAATTAATTAAGCATGCTCGTTCCACAACATTATTTCTCTCTTGGTCCCAAATCCCAAAGAGCGATACGAACGAGTCATCCCTAAATTAACCGAAAGAGAACACAATGTCCTCTATATCAGGAATTGAAATCTATTTTGTAAATTCGTATCGAACAAATAAACAGTGCTCCTAAACCGGGCAGAAACTTACAACCAGCCCTTCTGCAAATGTAACACAGGGCGAAGCAGCAGAGGCGAAGGAAATACTCAAACTGGAATGCAATATCGTATCGCCAATTTCGCTGTCGACGAACTCAAGCGCTTTAAAGCATCCAATTCCTAGCAAAAGGTGTATTATGCCGTGTTCGATACCGTGTCATGGAAAAAAAGCTGGAAAGTATCATGCCGTGTGCCGTTCGTACGTGAAACGACCCCGTAACTTGATCGTAAACGAAACGAACCCGGAATCCTGCAAGAGTCGGGGCTGCCAGAACAGGAAGAGCCTCGAAGGAAAGGATCTCCGGTTCGCTGCTCTGCAACGAGAGCATCCCGATCTCACGAAACTGTCCCGAGGGACAGGTGAACATAGAGTCCGTGCTTCCGTGAAGCTAGTACATCAGCTAAGGTCTCGCTGAAGGTTCAAGGGCTGACTTAACGGTTCGTGCCCTCGTCTCATCATCCGTCGCTCCCTGAAGCTTCCAACGCTGCCAACCGCGTTTCTTCGTCTCGATGCCCTCGCGTGTTTCATCCAAAAATATATCGCAGTTGTTGAATCGTTAAATAATCTTTCCAGATGTATTTAATATAAAGTCAATGGGTAAGTTCGTATTTTTCTGTGATAAAGTGCCTAGTCAAGGTTGAGGAGTAAAGGTGTTAGGTCTGTTAATGTGGACAATTTATTCTAATTAGCCCTTTTATACCTTATTCAGATAAGTTTTAATGGGCAACTAAGTTTTTATTTAGACTTGTGAAACACGCTGGATAAATCCGATTAATAAAACGGTATTATAATCTGTTTTATGGTATATGAAGATCCCATCGAAGATACGAACGAGCATACGAATTACCCTGACATTAATAGTACTTAGGTACTCGGGGCGAATGGATGTGTAAAACCACTTTATCGTCCCTTCGAATTCCCTCCTCTACGACTATGAAAACCTCTGCCGTTACCACCAGACCACCCGAAACGGTTACGGCTAGGGCTCCCCGAACAAAGAGGATGATTATATAATACGACGGTGGGAGAACTCCTGACAAATCTTGGAATCGAATGGCTACCTTATATGTAGTTATAACTACAAACAGAATTGATTCACCGTGATTTCGCTGGAGCACGTACCCAGGAAACGATAGAGAATTCCGCTCCTTCGGCGGAACTTCACGGTAGTAACTACGAGAACGTGATGTATTATTTGCGAGAAGTTTATGCACAGCGTAGCCAATGGCTACGGGGCCTTAGTCTCTCATCGCTTAAGGCTTAATCCTTTGCCACGCCACGTGGCGATTGTTTGGTCTTTGTATTTTGAACTTGCCGGAACTTCGAAATTAACTACCAGCTCTCCTGACTGTTCTGGGAAGGTGAGAAGTCGACTAGAAGTCAGTATTGGCGGACAATTTAAATCACTTAAACTATTGGCAAGCCATTGACAAAGAAGTTGGGTAACGGTGCGAGGAATTTTTTTTCTAAAATTAATAAATCGGGGTTAAGGGGTCATTCTACTTTGATCGGCCGAAAAATTAAGCTATTTGTAAAGATTTTTTTTCAGTAAATACAACATAGTGAAATAAATCTTTTTGGTATTTATTAAGCTACTCTTATGTTATACAAAAAAAATTAAAAGAACTTTTGCAATAGGTGATTTCTCGGTTCAGGCTTATCCGAAAATTCCAAATAATTCTTCATTTGTACGAGTGTTGCTATAGCCCCTAACTGAATTAACAATTTTGATGGAGATATAACCGAGATTTTTCTTACGGAACACCCGGGAATACATCCTTTTGGGTGTTTTATCAAACATTTTTTCCAAACCGGGGCCATTTTTTTACATTTCAACAAAAATTGTTGCAACGCGAAGAACAGGGGGGTGAAATGTTGCTAATAACTTTCATTTGACTGAGCACGTAAAATCAAACGATAGCTGAAATGTGTGTTGATGCACCATAGGGAAAAATGCAGGGGCGTATTCTATATGGGAAATTGTGTTGCGATACCTTCCAATCGATGCGAGGATGGGGCGGTGATTGAAGTGCAGCAACGCAAAGGGTGATTGCTGATGTCAAAGGAAACCGAGAAGAGTGACGTCGGTGGTAGATCGTCGGATATATTCGGGCTTTCATATTCTATTTATACCGCGCCATAGTCACCTGATGCCATAGGAAACTATGTTGGTGATGGCCGTTTTCAATCCTCGATGGCACAAAGACATTGTCAAAGAGCCTCTTCCTTCATCGAGGGAACCCGCTTTCTCACTGATTAGACGCGCCTCTCTCCTTTGTCTCCCAATTTGAAGCTCTTTTGATACCGACAGTCGATTAAATTTTAACGCGACTCTGTCCGAACTTCGATCGGGAACATTCGCGCGAACGTTTCACGATACGTGAGAGTAATTCGGGAAAACCACCTCTTTAAATATTCATAGACATCTGTTTCCTGGTACCTGGTACTAAGCACGTGTGAATATATGAAACTGGATATTCTCGGAAACGTGCAGTCAAACATTCTCGGAAACATAAATCCCTGTCATTTTTTTCATCTCGATACTTAGCTGGATACTTTAAATATTGTCTCCCCTGAACTATGCTCGAACATTCAAGGTATCAAGTCTTTTATCACGTCCCATTAGGAAAATTTGTCGCGAAACACATGGAAACACATTGATACGAATCTGTGACGTTCCACAGAAAAATGCCTATGCATGGCCGCCAGTGAAATGAATTTATTCCCCTCTACACTTGGAAACGTGATCGCGCGGCGAGGCTTCGTTGTTAAACGGCCATCATCCTCGTATCTCCATATTGCATTTAAGGATTTCGAGCGGACAAATCGTCGGCCGCGTTTTACAATTTCGAAAACGCGCCCGATAATTCCTATCGTTCGAGAGTCATTCTGTACAGCCCTGCGTTTCAGGCTACAGGTCGGCCGCGTAAGCTCGGTTATCCGACAAAGCCGTTTCGAGGACGAAGGTACTCATATCGGTGAACGTCATTCCCACCGTGTGACAGGATCAGCTCAGGATAACGAATGGACCTGTACGCTGCAGGATAACGCCAGGTTAAAGTATTACCACGAACGTTCCAACTGTTAATGCTATTCAGAGCCCAGCATTAACGAAGTCACTATTTAGATATCGCCAAGCAATTACGATCGACGACAGTGATCCTCTGGCGCGTAACGATGTGGCAGCGGGCCTAAGGCTGTTTTCACACGAGTTACCTTTGTGGCTAACTGGCGTTGTGACTTATTTCAGATCTGTCTCTGTCAAGTGAGTACAGGGTGAATCGTAATAGATGGTACAATTCATAGTGATTCTACATGTAAGAATAAATAGCTTCCTTTTCTAGATTTAGTTTAAATAATGTTAAAACAATTTTTTTGCACTATATATCGATTAATTTGGTTGAGTTTTACCCCAATCGATGGAATTTCAAACTCAATTCCACTATTTGGAAAGGTAGCCTCCCATGTTCAAATTTTATTCTACAGTTTTTAGTTACTTTTTCATGTGGAAACAAAAAGCATTTCGGCTGTTCCACCTATTACGAAACTACCTGTGCATCCCAGGTACCAGCCATGAAGCACGAAACTGTCTCGTGTGGAAAGGCCCTTACAGACCAGAAAATCGTGGGACTCGTAAAACCTTAGCAAGAAATTATTTGCGGTTTTACTCGCTTTCGGCGAGTGCTGTGATATTTTTTCATCCCTCCCACCCGGTGCGCGACAGTTTTACGGGCCGAAATAAATTAATTCTTTTATGAATACTCGTGATATGTTTATGACGTACGAATGATTTTTATGGTCGACGATTCCAGCTTATATTTCACGACTGTTCTATAGTGTATATTTCTTTAACGAATAATTAAAGCGCGTCAGCGTCTGGTTTGAGTGTTTCTGATTTATCTGTTTCGTTTGTGCGATCACGTACGCCATTTTGTGAGGATTAATGCAAACGATATGGTGAATAGATAAACATTTCGAAATAAAATGGTATTCTTTGTCAATCTGAGGAATTGTTTTGGGTTAATAAAATTTATTCCTACGCGCTGCTCGGAAAAGGTATGAGATTGCATTTGAATTTATGGATGTGTTACGAAAATTTACTAAAATGGAGGGTGGAAGAGTGCTGTGTATATAACAGGGTAGTGTTTTTACTTATACTGCCACCTTTAGTACAATATAATTTGATTCGTTAGTTCATCGTTAACTTCTTTCCTTCAATTATGTTGTACATAGCATTAAAATACAATTGCCTTTGTGAAATTGATATAACAATATCCCATCAACTTAATCGAGCAAAAGTAGCCGCTTTGACAACGACGCAGCGCGATTATTGCTTGCGTAGGCGTACGCGAACTTGGGAATTACGGCAGTGATCGCCCAACATCGACAGATCGATCGTAATCCGACGACGAACTTCTGTGTACGGGGCATAAATCTAGCTTATCTGCGAAGTTCCACTAGCCCAAACTATCCTTCCCGTAACCCGGAACCATCGGCAAACTTGTTATTGTTATTAGCCTCTCGAAACTCATCATGATCTCGCGCCGACGTAATTTTCAGGACACGTCGAGTAGATACCCCGCAATTTCGGGCGCTTGTACCTGGCATTATCGCGCATCTACTTTCGGGCCAGCTATTTCCGTCTCGTTAACCAGTCTGGCCTGCTTTATTTCGCATTCGACGTCCTCCTAAACGCTAAAAGATTCCTATTAAGCCAGCACCGCGTACAGATACGGTTACTTTATGTTTGTAATCTGGAATTTTTTCGATGCTCCAGTAATCCAACGGCATTATCCCCACTGCTGAATCGAGTTCCAGTACCACCAGCTGAATATTAAGGCTAGAGCCAACGATGGGACCGATTGTCAAACACAGCCACGAATTATTTCGATAACGAGACCGGGACAAAATAAATTTCTATTATTAGTAAATTATTATTCTGTATTCTTAACAGATGTGTATTTTTAATACGCGCAATAGCGAATATTTCGAGACTGTAAATCATCCAGGTTAGGGAAGTAGTATGATATTTATTTTATAAATAAATAATTTATTTTATAAACAAGTAATCTTGAAAAATTGCCTAAACGAGCACAGAGAACAGGATCCCATCGAAAACACTAGATCGATAGAGTGCGGGCATGACTGAACGAGGGCGTGCAAGTGTCGAGTTCCACTCCACGTCCATCTTCTCTGTTTCCGTAGATCAAAGCCCGAGATGTTTCACGCGCTCGCGGCAAAGAGAACGCCACGATCCTCGAGCTTCTGCGCCTTTCACCATCGAGAGTAGGTAAGGGCGTAGAGGGGTGGGAAAGGGTTTGAAAGGGGTGTCGTAACGAACCGGGCAGGATGCTAATCGCTCGACGCGTTTTCCCGCGCGATCTCGAAGAGGGGGTGTAGAAACCACGCGATTGCAGGGACTCTCTTTAAGTTCTGCGACAAGCGAACCCCCGTAGAAGAAAATAACAGCGGGACGACGGGCGGTGACGGGAGCCGGGACGGGTGGGGAGGGGAGGGGTAAAGAACAAGAACAGGAGCAGCTCTAACGGCCCCTTTAACCGTCTCCGCTTCCTGGTGCAAATTTTAGTGAAATTGTCGTGCACTCGAGGCTCTTCCCTTCGAGATGGTGGCGAAGCCCATTCAGGGACCCACTCGAAAAACATTCAAGTGCCCATTCTACGAGTGCAGACCACGCGTCCGTCTGTTCAGGATGCTTTACCCCGTTGATGTACACCCACCCCCGCCCCCCTACCCACCGCCGTTGCACGGGTGGTAAATTTCCGGGTAGAATCACTCAGCGGGAGTATCGTGTTAATGGCGAGCGTGTGGATCTAATCGTGTTCGAGATAGAATTGATTGCATTAATTTTGAGGGGAAGGGCGCGGCACGCTTCCACGACGTGGTCTACTGCGGCGTTTCTGGAACCTTTTCGATCACGGAACACTGTTCAACTTGGCGAATGCATACGTGGAGCAGAAACAGTTGATTGCAAAAATCTGTAGATACCTGTTTCCATCGGGATGCGTAGGTACGCAGATTCTACATAGAGAAGCAAAGATTGCAGAAAGTCGTTGTAGCGGTAAATACATTCTATTACGATACCAAGGGCTATTTTGCAGTTGAATAGTAGAAAACATCAAAACTGTATTGCCTGAAAATCTGAAATACGTTTTGTATGGTGAACGGAAAAGAGGATTTATTTATACTGGAAATCGTGTCAGAGATACCTAAGTAGATCATTCATAATGAATTAAAAACTGTTTATTTTCATAGTACATTACGAGTAATGATCAAATATTAAAATGTGAACAGTAATAAAAACACCACAGTTTGACAAAAATGTATATCAACCCACCGCCTGCATCGCATAGACTATAGAGTGAGGGGTCATTGCTGGGATACATCAAGCACAAGTGGAAGTGAACTACATATAGTCAGACAGTTCCTGTATCTAATACATAACGTGCACTGCTACTTGCTATTTCTCGAGTAGTTGGTAAACCAATCAAAATTACAGATGAACCGATAAACTATAGAAAAATAAACATTAATCCCTAAGACTCTAACCTTGCCGAATAATAACCGGAATCAATCGAATCGCATTCACTCGTGAAAACAAGTAACGTGTCCCCGAAGAGGCTGCATTCTTCTACCACATCTCCATCGTCATGTTTCATCCATCCTCGACGCCTGAACCTGACGCGGAAGGGAGTGGACCACGTCGAATGGAACGAATCCCAGATTCGCAATGCACAGGTGAGTTGCACCTTGGAGGCACACACGCGCCCGCGTGCACTCGATAAGCGCACGCAGACAGCCGCGTCGTTCTGTGCACACACGCGGCCATTTCGAAGAGATCGCGTGCCAGTGGCCCATGAGGTTCGCACGGTGCTTTCCTCGAGACGTTTACTTTTATCGCCGGTGAGCAGCTTGCACTTCCGTCGTTAATGCCTCGATATGGAAATTCACGTTGGACGCGGACCGGAAAATGGAGGAACGTCTGACGTATTCGCCGGGCGGTGAACGTTAATAAAAGGAAGCCGTTTATCGTGCCGCGACGAGTTTCGCGTGAGAATGCCGACAGGAGGGAAAGAGAGGTGTGCGGCGACAGGAAATTTACGGAGAACAGAGAAATCGCGCAACAACGCCCGTTGAAAACGCGACGCTGAGGTCGGTTCGATGGGAAAGAAGTAGAATAAAATGGGGGATGGTACCGTGGCTCGCTTTGACGATGCGATCGGTGCAGAGCACTGGACTGGGAACAATCCGAAGCTTCCGCCACGCTCTTCCAGCTTCTCTGTGCTAATCCTTTGTACTTTAGATTTAGACGTCACGATATTGGCAGTGAAATAATTGCAGTTGGATTCAAGATGCTAAACTTGTTTACCGGTAATCACGAGAAATTAATGAAACGATAAAAGCGCACCTTAAAAAGGCACGTTTCCTTTGGAAAATTATATCGCTAGGAAGTCGTATAATGAGAAGTAAGATAAACGAGAGTTCTCGGGAAGACGTACACGCACTTAAAACACTCGAGTACCATCAACTTCCACCCTTTCAGCAGAAGCATACAGTCTCCCCTGCTTTGTCCTGAAAAAGCTGCGCGTACAAAGCGACAACTCATAGCGCCAGGCGATCGCTGAAAATAATACACGTAAACAGGAAACCTTGAAACTTCAAACCATCGTCGATAAGTAACATTTCAAAGAAAAGCTGTCTTCAATTGCAATTACTCCTCCCGTGTTAACTACTCGCAGAAATTCCAAGCAAGGCGAATGCACCGTCCCAGCCGCGGCGCAGTTAAATCGATAACCAGGCCGCCACGTTCGATCGCGCAAATTCCAACGGCAATCAACCGTTCCGGCTACCAGGCGCAACAAGAATTTTTCAAGGTTCGACCGGCGGTGTACGTACAACGAACGAAAAACAAGTTCCCCCACCGCTGATCGCCGGCCCTGACCGTCGACGGGTATGCTATTCCGCTCGATCTGGAACCGGTACAATCAGCGTTGATGCCCCCAAACTGGATTTACATGCCAAGGCTTCTGGACAACGGCCAAATTGGCTGCACCTGATTCCGATCGACATACCCGGGGCATTACGGTATTTTATACGGCACTGGGTCTGATCGCGCGCCACCGAGGGCGGCCAAGTTCGGCCATTCGATTTAACGGGGCCAAGTTTCTACGGCGCCCGCAAAATGACGGACCTGAGACGATGGCCCGATCGTGGACGTGCGTTAGACAGCGCGGCATCTTGATCGTTGCTAAAGGATCTTCGGGCGATCGTGCTAAAGCTGCCCCGAAATTGGCTGCAATCACAGCGCGGGCGTTTAATTAGTCAGAGTGTTGCGAGTAATTTATTTATTTCTGCAGGTAGAAATTTAGTGACGATGCGTATGCAGCCTGCGGTGTACACGATAGGGTGGAGACTTCTTGGTTGAAATTAATAGGGAGTTAGGACTGCTTGGATATTCCACATAGATAATTTCACACGGGATAATGTTCGTTAAAAATATTTAGTGCTTAATCAGGATTTTACTTTACGGATCGTATGAAATTGTGTCATATTTCATTCGCAAAAACCAAGCAGAACTTATGTAATATGATAGTGATTCTTTAACCCTTTGACAGCTTAACGGTCAAACTGGGCTAAGCTTTTATATTAGATTTCGATCTGTACCCTTTTTCAAACGCTGGTACTAATATGTAATAAGTAACATAAGCATCTTGACGTAATATCGGTCCAAACAGAGCTCACGTCTGCCAAGCTTAACTCTGCTTCTAAATGAAACCACTCGTAGATTCGTGCTCTTTAAAGTCCCTCGACATTTTTACTATCTCAGCAATGGATACAGTTCCACATCGTTCGTTACGCTAAGATATTTACCATCCGATTAAAGCCCGCCGCACCGCGCCGCGGTGCAACAGCACCGACTGCTGTTTGCTATTGCAGGCTACGCTGTTTCGCAGTCCATTGTATTTCGCGCTCGAAATTCCGTTCGTACACGTATTTACACCGCCGCCAGCTTATTTATCGGTTCTAAACAAACCAATCCGCTTTTTGTATCGGCTTGTTCGCCGGCGTGCCAGCCAGTGCACGGATGTATATTCAATTTCAATGAATCCCAGCGCTGGTATCGAGTAGCCCTGCTTGAAGTGCAGCGGCGTCGTTGGCGCAGCGCGACCCTGCGATCCAACATATCCATTAGCAGGTAATGCTTTGTAAACGGGATTAAGCGTCGCTCAGATACCGCGGTAATTGCGCGAAATGGCCAGCCAAAATCCTTCCCCCGTGGCAAATCACACCGCTGACTGTTATCTAATATCCTATTGTCTTTGTCGGCACACCAAGACAACGGCCGACAGTTCATTGAGGTCGATCGTATAGGTCGTTGCAGAATGAATCGAATCGATTACCGGAATCTCCTGGCCACGCGGAAGACGGCGTTTCTACCGGGAATCGGTTAACTGCTGGAGTCTGATATAGAGGATGGATAAGAAGGGGGATTTTGGGGAGAAATTTATTTCATCTTTCAAGAATTTTCAGAATATTCTTCTTATTTTACATTTTCTGCATATGTTCTGAAGTTGTTATCCTGATATTACTGTAATTGGTATAAATTTATGAAAAATTATATTCATGATTCTCAAGTTACATAGAAGACTATTCTATTAAGATGACTTTGATGTTTTTTCTCTTTCACACGAAACAGAGGAACCCTTTGTATAATAAAATTTGAAGAAGAATTTCATTTCAGCTTCGTTAACACACACTTACAAACTGCCCGTAACCGAATTAACGATATACCTTGCATAATGAAAGCATAACAACCCTAATATCAAGGCAAAATTAATCAAAATCCATACTACCGTGTGTACAGACTGAACTTATTCTGTGTACCAAATTTCAAACACGGACCGTGCCAGATATCAACGAATAGCTAGACGAAGGGATACGAAGACCTTTTCGTATCCCGGCTTCGTTATCAAATCAGCATCCACTGGGTCGTCGAAGGTATCCGTGTGCGAATCACATTGGCCAGACGCAGCTCCATCGTGATTTCTGATTAAACCGAAAGATTTCCGTGGAATCAACGGCGCCGGGAAAGGAAGAATCTCACCGCGAACGCTAAATGGTCTGTTGCTGTCAGCTCTTGGAGGCCAGCAGCGACGCATAGGTGGCTGTGAAAGCGGGGCGCCTGCCGATTTCGAGTTCACCACAAAGACACCTGCCGGCCGACCAACGCGAGAACAGAGAGGAGCAGAGAGCGAAGGAGCTTGAATTTTCTGAGGGGAAGCAAGAGAGCCATGCTGACGGGTGAAAGAAGAGGAACAGCGGAGAATGGGAAGTACGCGGAGAGGGAACCGTTGTTGGACAGAAGCGAGGGAAAGCAAGACGGATACAGTGAATGCTCGGCGAAACGGAGGAGAGAGGGACGTGGCAGGAAAGGAGAAGAAAGATGTTAAGAAAGATAGGGACAGATATCGAGGCGGATAGAAAGAAGATAGAGGCGGTGTGAGAGCGAGACGGGCGAAGGGGAGGAGGGGGAGAGTGTGGAGGGGAGGAGGGGTGAGCCATTGCCGCATTGCACCCTCGCCAACACGATTTCACCTCTATCGATTCGCGATTCTCCGTGTGTTTTGTGCCGTTGCACTCGGATAACTAGACACTCTCCCTTTGATCACACGTTATTGTACCCAGGACCCTATTATCCTCCCAGACCTCTCTGCTGCTCGTTTCTCGCCCAACTACCATGGCGTTTCCAGTTTCCTCCGCGCGCGCTCCTTTTTTTGCAGAGGAAAAGCCCGCGAGAGAATCATTTATCGGCGAACTTTCGGAGTTGCTCGAGCGTCCATCATTATATTTGTTCATAAACTGGTTGCAGCGACGAGCTCCGCGCTCGCCCCTCGCCCAGCCACCCCTTACATTTTCACCATTCTTCTTCCTCACCCTTCCTCGCATCTTCCCCCGACGGACGTTTATTACACAACCACGATGCGTTCAAACGCCGGCGAATCTCTCCTTTAATTAGTCGCCCCGTGTTTAATCCCCGGTAGAGGGGAGATCGAGAGTCGAGGCCGTTCGGAAAAGTTCGGCCCGCGATTGAAATACGCTCGGGGGAATAATGAGGAAAGTTCTTTCGCTCGCGCGCGATCTCGTTTGCATCGCTCGCTATATAATTATGACCGATTAACGGCCAGCGAAGGCGCGCGATTTTCTCAGGGGAGTATCGATGGGCAGGACTTTCTTCGTTCATCCTGTAATCCTGACGCGGGGATCGATCGCCACTACGGTTTCCAGATCATCGTAATTAAATTAAGGTGAACGGTCACGTTGTCTGTGCGATTAACACTGCATTCGCTAATCCGCGGGAAAACTGTCGTAGGAGTGGCATTAACTGTGCCAGTGGGCGAGACAGTTCGCGATTTTACGTAGCCACGATAGTGTGTCGCGGACATAATGGTTGACGCGGTACGGTAAATGGAAGCCAGGAGAATTTCGTCGTCAGTGTCGACTTCGTCGATGGCTTTCATAAGAAATACGTTCTCCTTGTCGACGGATTTTTATTATCTCTCGGCGACTATGGGCCATCCTTTTCGCGCCCACGGCTATTTACAGTTCTTTTCAGACATTTAACCCAGGTCTCGGCACCGGTATATTCCGCCCCTTTACTTCGTCGGAAGGAATTTTGCGCCTTCCGACCCGTGGGATTTAGAAAATGCGGTACTTTGCAGCTGTGCAATGTGCCCCGACTTCATGCCAAGCTGGAGCTTGCGCCAGGAGGTTTCGAAGCACACATGCGTGGTGTACTTTCGCGATAGCAGAGGGGAGAACTCAAAGCCCGCGTGATTTTTCACAAATTTTGCTGTTTTGGTAAAATTGCTGCAAAGGCCTGTAATTGAAAAACGATTAATATTTTAAATACCAATGATTAAAAATATTACGTAACGAATGTTCAGAGAAAAATGTGAAAAATATGTTTCAATTAAATATTTGGAAGAACAATGATACCTACGTATTTGAAATTGTCCTGCAACTGCAACAGGTTGCGATTCATCATGTAAAAATAAGCCGAAATTATGAAACGAAGATTTTTCGTAAAGGTACATACCTTGCAATGGGATCCAACAGTTTCTGCGAATTGCGAAATCCTTTTTCTCATGGAAGAATCCCAAGGCGTTTGAATGGAATCTCTGGCAAAGGTTGTCTACTACTCGAGCTATTGCGCGAGCATCTTCGCTCATGTAAATGTCATGCTCGTCCTTGTCTGTGAATTCTTAGAACGATGGTACGTTGAAAGCTCTTCGTTCAATCACAAAGACTAATATTTAATAATTGAGAGCAATCCAATCAGCTACTGCTGATACAACATTTTGATTGAAAACATAATTATATTAGCAATATACACGTACGTGTATAAGATCTTATGAATTCAGCATGAGTAGTTCCTTGGAGGCGAAACTTTTAAACATTGCATAGGTATTATCCGATTGCAAAACTTTACAGACGTCCAGCTGCAACTTACCATCTAATCATATAAATAAGATAAAGTATATTAAATCTAGCCGCAGACTACGGTCGCATTCCCCTCTTCGCGAGAACGAGTTGCTGAATACTGCATCAGGAAACTTTTATACCTCTCCGTGTACTCGAATAAAACTCCATCCGCTTTCTTGCCGTTGCGTTACCTCGAGTTTTCCACCTCAAAGTGATGGACCCACCTTTGCAATAAAAAATCCTCAACACGTCAGCGTAAAGGGCCTACGAGTGGCTGAACGATTTTTTCACCGATCTATAATTTATTTAATTCAGCTGGATCACGAAGCCCGTGCGATTCAGCCTTTGCGCCGATAAATAGAAACAATGGCTTAGGTACATCAAATAAACAGCGCTATCGGGCCTGCTTTCGAGGATAAAAGTACCCTGAATAATATATCATCAACGTTCCCTGCTTTACCGAACATGCTTCGCATTTTCAGTACTCGTACTCTTTTAGTGTACTCCGTTTATGTAACGATAACTTGCGTTGCTCGACGTACTACAAACTCTTACAGATAATTATTTAATTATTTATCAAATCCTTGTATATTGAATCTTCAAACTTGCATTTTTGAAGTTTGCACTTGAACTTTGAATTCTACGCTGGGCTAAATGGTACCTACCTATCTTTTTAAACTATTGCCCTCGTAAATTTCACGAGGTCTGACAAATTTCAAGATCTAACTAGAAATAAAATTCTGAGTTCCATGAATTTTATACACCTAATCGATGTTGCAAGGCGGAATAATAATTTCCTTTGTTTATTCGCTTTTTGAAAAATTGCCCACATTATTAGACACTGCCAAAAGGATGAAGCTGTTGAATTAAAGTTCGGGCGAAGTGTATAGCTGGTATTCGTTTTCCGAAAGAATAGCTTTCTGAATTCAACATGAGAAAACTTTCACAGGACACTGCACTCCGTAGATGGCAAATCCTCTGGCGGCTTTCGCGGTTACATTCCCTAGAGTATACTGGATTTAGCTCGAATGTTTTCGATACATACGAATCCTTAGGAAAAGGGCTGCGAATATTTCTCCGTGAAACTATTATTTTTCTAGCTACGATACCAGCCAGAATTAAAGATAGAGCACGGCTCAAAATTGTTGGCCATTATTTTACCCTCCAACTTGTTTTCCTGGAGAAGTTATTTTTAACCAGAGCCTGCAATACGCTTTGCATTCCACGAAAAAGAAAATTCTACGTATCTTCAAGAAGGTGATTCCACCCCCAAAAACTGCACTCTGGCGCCAACAAAAAATAGATTTCTTTTGCGCACGAGCTATTCCACTTGCGTACAAAGGTGCATAATTTTCTGAATTTCCGGGTTGCCTAACATCCCTTGTAAGTCTTCCCTGAATCTAAATTATTACCTATTCTAAATACATCTACGGGAAGTAAATAAATATCTCACCCGCACCGTGATCCATCGCGCAGAAAACACTCCTGAAAAAGGAGCCGCACCACCATATCCATAGCAAACAAGCCGACGGACTTAATCTCCCAAGCTCGCCCACAGATATTGCTGGAGAGAGTAGAAAGCCACCGTTGCGTATCCTTCCTCGCGGGAGTGATTTCCAGGAGGCCGCGTAAGGAAACTTTCATACGGCACGGTGCGCTCCAGTCGGCAAACAGTTCCGGCATCTTTCGCCGCTGCTCCCACCCTCGCGTTCCAGCCTTAAAATCGCGTGCCTCCCCCTTCTGCGGCAGACAGTTCTCGATGCAGAAGCATGGGGGCGGACGAGCGGGGTGGGGGGGTGGTACACACAGATACCCCCCCGGCGTGTGCTCATCCAGCGTGCACTCGAATCCTCGCAGAAAATTCGTTGAAGGCGTCGAGGTTTACCCACGTAAACGTCTCCATCCCGTGCCCTCCCCGCCCCTGGTGCACGGTCGGGTGACCCGCGGGAGAGCGCACCACTCCAGAATGGAATCAGCCGACGACTTCAACGGGCTCTAACCACCTTCGAGCCACCTCCACGTTGGCTCCAGACACCGTGGCCACGGCGTGCAGCGGGACGGGGTGCGGCGTCGCCGACGTTTCGCGAGCTTGGTTATGACGCCATAAGCAGTTGCCTCGTTGAACTTATTAGAACGTGCAGGAGCTCGGCCGTGGAGAAGAGAGGATGAGTGTGTAGCCGAGTGGGTAGACACCCTCGGCGTACTCGAGCAGCCCGTCCTCCTACTTCCACCTGTGTAGTCGCCGGTTTATCCTCGTTTCCTCCATGGCGGGCTTCTTACGGCCCGTACAATGGCGAGACTAATTCGTGATATACTTTTGCCAAACCTATTTACGTAGAGACGCGGACGCTCTGCCTCTGTACGAGTACGTCTCGGGCGGGACCCACTAGCTGGCGGACGTGAAACGTTTCTGGGCTTATTAGGTACGCGGACACGGGGGAGGAACGGCTGAAAGTAGGTAACGAGTCGGTGGCGGGTGGAAGATGAGGGGGCGGTTTATCGCGTTGTTATACTTTTACGCTTGAAAGCGGCTCAGAAGTTTAAGCAACCGAGTGGTTCGTGTTGGAATGAGTTGTAAAGTCAGCGGGTTATTGGGCTCGTTAAAATGTTTGGCTGACTCGCGGCGTCCGTTACTACTTGGAGCGATCGTGACCGTTTAAGTTCCCCGTGCTTTCATGGCGCTTCTGCTTTCAGCTGAATTCGCGGTTTACAAACTCGCTGCTTCTTTTTCGGGGCTTCTGTTATATTCGCTGGAATTCTGACGCGGCTTCGGCTCTGTCTGGCCAGTATGGGATATTGCTACTGATTCTCCGCTGTGGGCCTAGCTATCCGTAACAAAAAATTTGCTTTACAACTTATTCGCATTTATTCGTTGAAAATATTGTCTTAAATTATATAGCTGCCTGTTACCTCGACGTCTATATATTTTCAAACGATGTATCCCTGAATAAGATGTCTATCGAATTAACAGTTACAGAACCAGTAAGTGATTATAGTCGCAATTCCCCTTCGTACGTTTTCTACGTACCCTGCACTTTACCGATGAAGCGTGCAAACAGGCAAACAATCTTCTTTGAAGTCTCAACGATTTCTTCACACGCGAGAAAACGAAAGGGAGTTATTTGAAACGTACAAACTAAGTGTACTAACAGAAACGAAAGGGACAGCATTAAGTAGGCGCAACGTAAACTGTAGTACCGAAGAACTAGAGCGAAGTTGGAAGTTTGTCGCGCAACAAGGCAAGTAGTTCCGTGCCCGTTCCCAATGCGCTGTTCACCAAACACGTATATAAACGTGTCTGGAATAATTGGCGCCGTATTTAATTTTCCTACGAGTGGAGAAACAACAGGATTGTTCAGGACGAGACGGCGGAGTGTTAATCTTTCTTAACTCGTTTCTCACGTTTTGCTCGTCGCGTACGCGATTAAACATTATTACTCGAGGCTGTAAATGCCCCTTCATTAATTCGCAAGCTCGTAAACGGGTAATAAAGAACTGCGCTTAAGTAAAATAAAAGAGCGCAAAAAAGCTTCGAGAATAATTACGCGTAATAAAAATGTTACTCCCATGCAATGCCAACCGACCAACGATGCGGTAAACAATTTAACCTCGGGAGGGTACGCAAACGGGTTAACTTTGATGGCCGTTTACATTCTACGACTGCGTCGAATAATATTGCGATCGGAAGGAATGGACGAGCAGCGTCGGAATGCCCGCAGAGAAAATTAAATTTAGGTATTAACTGTACGCCGAATGACGATGCTATTAGTTGACTCTGCGCCAGGATAACAGACTCTGTAGCCCGTAATTAATTCCCTGCAAAACGGGTGGAGACGAGTGCGGTATGTGCGTGTGCTCTTTGACCGCGGTAATTACAATTACCAAACTTCTGTTGGCACTGGCCACTGAGACCCTTCCATTTCCCCCGGAAAATATCGCGGCGTAAGCTACGGGTTCATTGCGTCCGCCTTCCAATGAGCACGCGATCACTTTTCGTTTGGCCAATGCATTTTGTCATCAACAGTGTCCCGTGTAGGCGAATTCATTACTCTCGTATATTAGATTGTCCGACCGAAATTGCGTCCTCTGTGTATCGAAAGTAATTAACCGTTTCTAAATATTGCGTATTGGGTTCTGTCCGCGGGGACGTGTAAATAGATTTACGAACAACACGGTGTATGCCAACTATTCTTTTCGAAGAGATTTTTCGCGCAATTCACTGGGTTGCCAGTTTCTCCTTTCGTTAGGAATAAGGAACGCGAGGAATTACTTGTAAATGTATTTCAAAATAAGTCGAAAGAGCAATCACCCTTTCAGACCTTCTTTCTTTTCTATTTTCCTTCAAAACATTCACCCATTCCCAGGGATAATTGACTCCTCGGAAACCCGTGTCGTCCAAAAATACAGAAATGATATCTAAAAAAAAACAGGATCCACAAGAATATTTGCTATAATCATCCAACGCAGCAGGTTCTGTTAGATCAGACTAGTATGGAACCACAATCTGCGAACAGGATGCCTGGGAGAGAGGAATCCTCCGATGAGAAAGAGACAGTGGCACGGTAGGGGGAGGGATGAGAGACTAGAGAGAGAGCTGCGAAAGCTGAAACACGGCGATCTCCATTTCCGCGTGCAACCGGACCATGCTTCTGCAACGACGTTCCGACAAACTACGCTACCAAACCAACGGTTTGTTCGCCTCGCTGTACATTTATGCACGCTGAGATCACCTACACAGAGGCCGCACCAGCAACCCTGTGCGTTACCCTCCGTAAGCCGCCATCAGTTTCACCGGCGCGGCCATCCGCTTCGGTCTCCTCTTCCGCGCCATTAATGCGTCACCGTTATAACGCAAGGACGCCGAAAGGGCAGTGGAATTCGAAAATGTTTTTCGGTCAGTTCCGTGTAACGGGAGCATTTGAACCTGTCGCTGTATCTACCGTAACAAACTCGAACGACTTACGGTTACTTATCTTAGAAGACAGAGGCACTTTATTTGGAGCGACGAATAGAACTTAAGGATCTCGCGGTAAATAACGGATACATTTTTGTTATCCGTCTCAGAGATCGGAACTTTGAGGAAATAATTCTTCCCAGAGAAGCAATTACTGGCGCTTAAGCGCGGGCGCCGTGAGTAATAAAATTCAAGATTAGAGAGCCCCTACTCGTGTTTACTACATCTGCTTAGGCATTAGGAGTGCCGGGCAGCTTTTTCACGAGTTCTGCGTCGGCTTACCGAGGCATGTTTGTTGCCAGACTAAATTAATTTCACGCATAGCTCGTTGTCGCATTCCCTGGAGGCTGGACCGTTATACGGAAAGTAATATTACCGCCTCGAGCCATGGTGGAAGTGACGGCGCGAGGGGCGGCAAGGGGGAGAGGACGGCGGAGGAGGGCGAGCGGGAAAAATGGACGGGGCGGCTGGTCGAGGGAAGAGGGAAGAAGGATGCAGGATCGTTCGGGGCGAGACGGGTCGTCGACGAGGACGTCGCGGGAAATGGAAGCGCTGGTGGCGAAAGGAAGGACAACGCCGAGATAGGAGAGCAAGAAACAACAGATGGGGTAAATGGAGGCGAAAGAAATCGGAGGACGAAGGAGGATCCTGCGCAGCAGGGCGGAGGGGTGTGGAATCGAGGAAAATATAAGAAGCTCCTTCATTTTCATTAATAAAACATCTCGTTGGGTAAAGAAGTGCTGCGAGGAGAGTGGCGGAGTAAAAGGCTGGGGAGGGGGTGGGGGCGAGGGAAGAGATACAGACTAGGAAAAGCAACGGGCCACAAGACGGGCACGGTTTGTGACTATTTCTGAATAACAACGAAATGCAAAGTAGCTGATAGGTGGTAGGAGACGAGCTAGCTGCGCGCTCGCTATTCCTCAACCACCGGGGCTCTTCTCCACCGCCACCATCTTTGGGCTCTCAAGACCGCAAGCTCTCTTCTTACGTGTACCTACCACTGGTAAGAGCCTCTTCCTTAAGATCCTCTTCGTCTTCCCTTCCCACTTCCTCTGGCGCTTCTCTACGGACTGTTCCTCCTCCACGAGGGGTTAATCCCTCTCCGGGGAAAATTAGCCTGCTGTTCGCAGCTCGTTTCGCCTGCCCCTTCCGTGAGATGTCCCTCGACTTTCGGAGGAGTCCCCTCGCTTGTCAAGACGGATTGCACCGTATCGTTATAATTCATTCGCCCGTGTGATTTTCGCGGTTACGGGGGAATTTTAATCAACGCTGAGCGATGAGCTGGAATTTTCCACTGAAATTTTGTCTCGCATAAGGGTCACGCGGACAATATTCTTGCGACGTTGTAGGCTTCCGAGTCCGTTGCTTCTTCTTAATGGTGAGAAACTTTAAAAGAGATATTCTTTATGTTACCCACGATCTTCGAGGAGTCTGTAATTTTTCTGTAAAGGCACACTGTGAAACATGAAAAAAATCTAAATAATTGATGGCAAGTATTTTCAAGTATTTTGATGGAAGTAAAATATTGTAGTCCACGTGAAACTAGGGGGAGGATAAAACACTAACGGAATAAATGAAATCTAACATTAAAATGATGACTTAAAAAGTCTTTTAATCTCTCTTGGACCACCAGTATACATGCACCAGTTTGAGTACAATATCTCATCCTTTCAGAAGCCTCAACCTCAACCAGTATTCTGTCGGATCTATAATAATTCTCGAAAGTATCGAGTGAAGATCTAGAAATACTGAAACAGAGCCCATTAATAACTCGAAGACAGCCAACAACGTTTCATCCTGCAGGAAGCAAAACAAAATCTGTGCGCGCTGCGTGCTCGTCGATGTCAATTTCAACAAACTCCTCAGCAGTTTGCCTACTTCGATAATTACTCGGACCGTGGGCTCCGCGGCCGAATACTGTAAATTGTTTCTCCGTGGGTCAGCGTTAATTCCACGAGTTTGGGCAATGTAAACGAGATTCCATGCAGAGTTCGAAACGGGAGATTTGTAATCGGTTTAAACGCGTTACATTAAAGACCGTAATTACCATGTGGGAGTTGCTATCTATAGAACCGGCCATGTATCGTTCGCAATTACGGAAGCAAAGAGCCTCTTAAATTATGGATCCGGAGTACGACGTGCAATAATGTGTATGGTCTGTCGTACAATTTATAGGTCAGCCTGCTGCATTCTTTACGCTAGAAACTTTCCGCAGCGCTGTCGGCTATTAATGCTTATCAATCATTCCCCAGCC
Source organism: Andrena flavipes (assembly GCA_963971345.1). Taxonomy (NCBI): domain Eukaryota; kingdom Metazoa; phylum Arthropoda; class Insecta; order Hymenoptera; family Andrenidae; genus Andrena; species Andrena flavipes. The sequence continues at coordinate 1,491,308 of OZ020481.1, forward strand.
CCCGCCAGTCTGACTCGTTTCATACGCTGCTCAACAATTCAACAGCTCTAAACCGTTTCGCCTTGGACAGAAAGCTGTACAATAATTTCGTAAGTTTATACGGGAAAAGTAACGAAATTGCCGGAAAAGCTCCCAAGAGGAATCGCGCAGAGAGCTGAGACTTTTATTCGAACGTGCACAATGACTTCCCTTTTCATATGTTCTTACGTTCGAGTGGTAGGTACCTACATTGAATGCGAAATACGATCACGTGCCTTTACGTGACTGTGAAACTGTACGTCTGGCATGAGCGTTTCGTTGTTGCCGTAACTAGACAGCAGTAAAGTTTATTATTTTATGAACGATCCGTTGGATCACTCGTGAAGCTTCATGGAAATTCCGAGCGATGTATTCTAATCGTGTAAATAGTGATCCCTGGTATTATTAGATGTGGTATATGTTTGCTTTCAAATTGCAGCAATATAAAGTTCATAATTGAGAAGAAAATTGCATACTCTTTGCTGCTGTAAAGTGATAATAGGTACACATCATCTGATCGGTGTTAGGTATATATAGAAGTTGTCAGGAAGTGGCCAACGATTTTAGTTCCTAATAATACCTATAACTATCCGTAGAAATCAAGAAGTTACTAATTTACAGTTATTCAGTCTGCGTCGGAACGAATGGTTTTAAAAGAGAAGACACACGCGACGCAATTAAACGAGTCAGCTTGAATTTCCCGTGAACGAGCAATAAATGATATCCCAGCGGAACGAGTGGCCCAGCGCTCGACAAAAGCCCGTGGAAAAATTCCTTTCAATTGTTCCGCGACTTCGAAAACAATTAAACCCTTTAGTCTGAAATTTAAAACCCCGCCGCTCTCAAAGTTGCAGAACGCGGGCCGAGGAATGCCTCGCGAAAAATGTTAGTGGAACGGCGTGCCTTTAAAGGACGCTCGTAAAATTCAATACTCTGGCTGCGCTCTTTAAACTTGAACTTATTCTTTCCCATAAAAATGCTATGCGTGAGCAAGAAGGGACGACGCACGTTTTGTTACGAGAATTTCGGGACACGTGATTGTGTACACGTGTGCGGCAATGGGTGTGTCAGAATACCACGGTGCATCCGCGTATATAGTATATACCCACTTTCTGCACACTTTCGCAGCCAACGGTACGTCACATTTAAAGTAGTCTGAAAGTCATAAACGTCCGTGGCACGATGGGCGAGCACTACAGCGATTTTCTCACAGTGGCACCCGCGTGTCACGAGCTTTACGAGATCTCCAGACGCGTCAAAGATGTCGTTCTATGTCGAACAGCCGTGCTCTTCATGTTTACGACCCCCCGAGCTCGTCGAGTGGTTCGATTTATCGATTAATAATGAAACATCTCGTGCTGGGTGCCTCTCGATTTTCTTTCCTTAAAGTAGGGATTCTCGCCAAGATCCTTTTCAGGAACTACAATCTTGTTGAGCTTCGTTCTTTGCTATTTATAACCTTGTCTTTAGTTTCGTGATTTAATTGAGCCAGTGTTTTTGCAACTGCATTAGGCATTATTCGTTATTTAGTAATTAATTCTCGTTTTCACATTTTCATTGTTCTTAAATACTGTTGCAATTAGTAACTCCTGTCTCTCGCTTGCCTCGTCACACTTCATTTTTCTACAAAGTAGAAAGTCCTTCTCTTTTCTCGTAAATTTCTTTCATTACCAACATTTATTTCACTGCACAAGGGCGATCCGAAGTAAGCCCGCGCTTCTAACGTTCCTCATTTTTACTTATAAGTTGAGCCCCGATTTTTAACGACGAAATAATTTATGATCTTCCGAGACCGCGGGAGTGATGAATGAACAAGTGTGTAAAAAGCATCGACAGAAGTAGACGGTGGACCAGGACAAAAAGCGAACTTCTGTGCGTAGTATTAAATATCACCGCGATAGAACATAGTGCGTCGTTATCTCGCTTTCCTTGGATGAAAAGTCGGTGGCGGTGGAAAAAGGGAAAGAGCCGGAGACCGTCGACGTCTGGCTGCTGAAGGGATTTCCGCCTGGATACGTTCATTCGACGTTGATATAGATCTCTTTCTAAATACAGAGGAATGAACGCTTGCGTGAGATCGCAAAAAGCTAAAGCCAGTGGACCTGGATATTTGAATTTTTAGATATTTAATCATCGTGTTTATGAACTATATATTTACTTAAAATCTTGATGCCAGTGCACATAAAGCATTGCAAGCTATTTTATAGGAAACTGTTTTTGTGTTTTTGTATAAAAAAAAATAAAAAAAAAACATTATTGGAGATGCTGGTGTACTTAATATTTTAAATAGAAAAATATCTGGATCGATGAACCTTTTTTTATTTAAAATGCAGACGTATTATTCTTTCACTAATTTTTTTACGTTGCAGTCGTTGAAATATCATTGATATCCTCGTGGTTTTTACCATTTGATTTTAATAGTAGGTACCTAATCTCTGCTGGAGTCAACATCTTCGCTTTATTAGCCAAAGAGAACTGTACTCGCTTTATTAGCCAAGAAGGCGCCACTTAACGATCTTCGAGAGGCCGTCTTTACCGCCGCGAGTTTTGCCAGGATTCGGCGTGCTCGTTTTGCAATGCAGAACGCTGGAAAGTTTCCCAGCGATTTCTTTCACGGGGAGCGAAGTTTCGTCCGCGGTCCCGTCGCGATTAAACGGAATTCCCAAGTTCGAATACGACGACTGTTACTGCCGTTTCAGCCCGACAATGCCTCTCTACTTGCTGCGTTCAGTAATTAGCAATTGCGCCAGTCCTCGGCGAACTTATTGTTCCCGCCGGCAGGGAAGCACCGCCGAGGGAGCTTAACGCGCCGAACAGAGGGATACGCGATATGAACGAGGGTTTTCCTCGAATGGACACGGCTGAGATCAGAATTTCCATCGCTCCTTCTGGCCATCTCTGTCGTTGTTTAGGTAAATCTTTATGGCGCTATCTCGAGCGTGTTCCCTGTTCCGGGGGGACGTTAAGCGGCTTTGACTCGTCGTAACTGCCCCTCCTTCCGTTGGGGATGAATTTTGAATACTTTCTTCGCTGTATCACTCTGCTTCGTGCAGTTTAACGTTCGCTGAGAACCGAGCCTCGAATGCCCGTTACGATGGCTTAAGGGCCATTCATGCGATTCAACTGTTTCGCTTCACGCTTCGATCCGTTCGGATCGAAATAAATATCGGCAATAACGGATGAAAGATAGCGTATAGCTTTTATGATTAATGAGACATCGTACGGTGGAATCGTTATTATCCAAATACTGTAGCATTCGAAGGTTTTCTTCCTTGGACGAAATATGTGTGTACGATAGGGCGTAATTCATTGAAATATTCTTCTATTGAATTTAATTGTAGGTAACAATAATTCTGATTAAAAAGCATGGAACTGACAGTAGAAGGGTTTAGGAGTTCCAACTTAGGGTAGGTATTACTTACTAAGGTGACTAAAAATGCTTAATTAACAGAAGGTATTAACACGTATCGAATAAAATTCTCATCAGTTGAGTGGTTCTCAAAAAAGCATCCCCGTGTCGCATAAATTTCCAGTTACAAACAAAACACGCGGAATGGCAGGGAGCTGCGAATTCGCGTAAAATAACATAGAAAGTATTACTTGCTAAAGCATCTGGAAAGTTTATTTTCCGCTGGTTGCAGCCGTTGCAAATGCACATTATTCGCAAAAATCCCTGCAACACGATCCCTCTTGTGAATTAGTATGCACTTTGCAGAACGATAGCAGTTGGGCAACATTTTGTTGTTACAACGTTTTGTAATCGAACACAGTAAATTTCGAGGAGCGGTTTTTTCATCCATTTGATACACTGCTCGAAATCGTATCTGCTCTCTCTTTTTTCTGGTGTAATATCGTCAGGGTTCCGCCGTAGCCGTTTTGCATATTTATGAAACGAAACCGGCACCGAAATAATTATTAATGCCCACGTATTGATATTGCGCTCTATCGCTTCGTTTTTATTATTTATTATAATCGCGCAATTAGTCGTTATCATCCGATAATCTACACGCATTATCATAAATAAATAATTAATGCCTGGCTCACGCCTTTATTTATACCGGTAACGCGACTCCGTGCGTACGAGGCCGATAAAATATTTAACGACGCGGAACGCGTGGCGCTCGTGACTCACAAATAATGCATAAATAACACAGAGGAGGCGGAGGGGGCGGGGGGTGGCAGGGTGTCTCGCAACGGATCGCCACGTTCCGCTCCTTCTTGTTGGCGTTTTTCGCGACTGTGCATCGACGTCTAGCACCGTAGCACCCTTGGAGTCGCTCTTCCACCCCCCCTCGTTTAACAACGCGATAAATCTCTTCTGCAATCCCGGTCTATTTTTAACGGCTCCTAAAGAAGGAATCGCCGTGGAAAAGAAGTACAATAACTTACAATCCCCGTTAACGAAGGGGTGCCTTTCTTAATTAAAATTAATTCGACAGTCGCGAGAGCCTGGAGAGCTTTAATCAATCGTGCCGTGCGCGAGTAAGCCTCGGGGGTGGCAGCAAAGACTTTAATGAAATTTCAGGCGACGACTCTTCTTCTAATACCCGATCGTGGAAACAACAATTGGACGTCACCTAATGAATTAAGACAAGCATCGATCATTCGGCGAAAAAACTGTTACCTTCGAATTAGCCACGCGCTGGCTCCTCTGACGACCATTCTGTGCTTCTAGGGGAAATCCATGTCTCCCTCTGAGTAAATACTGTCTCGCATCATCGTGTGTTTTCGATCAGGAAGATTAGGCATTTAATTTTGCTTTTTAGAGTTCACTTGTGGAAGGTTTTCCTATATGCAGTGGATTAATGAATCAGGCTCGATGAAGTGAATCGAGAGAGTATCCTTCGATTTCTCTCGCCATTCTGGGAACAGAGAGTTAAGTCACGCGAATTATTTCCACAAGATGTTTAACGTGAAACGACGGTTTTAAATTTCCAGTTCAGTCGAAGTGGGAGCGTATGGTAAAGTGCTTTATAGAAAGAGGGTCAATATTTTAATAATCACGAGAGGAAAAATATCAACCTAGTACGTACCTAGCAGGTTTCGCGTATTTTCTTTTCACTCGAAAGAGCTGCGTTCAACCCCGGTTCTTATAACCAGACGGTTGCAAGCAAGCTTTCTTCTTCCACAAGGAAACCCAAGAATTAAATTCAACATTATTTCAAGGAACACCGCTGGTCGAGATATTGCGCAAATAAACTACCTATATCTTGAGCGTCGTATAGCCACGATCCATCCGTCTTCGATACATTCAATTAGAGGAATATTTCTCCTTCTACCATTTATTTCCCTTGCTCCTTTGTACACGATCGAAATATGCTGCAAGATAAGAATTATTGTATCATTCGTATCAGAACAAATGCGCTCTGTAGCTATATTATTATTCATAATAATATATTATTCCCCTATACACTTCAGATTTCGGCAGTCACAAAATGATGACCCCCCCCCCCCCATATTCAAATTACATAAAAATCCGTGACACGACCTGGAAAAAATGATTAGTTTCACGTGGAGTGGATTATTGTAAATTTCGACACCCAAAGGGAACATCTCCACGTTCGATGTTTTCAGTGGGAAACATCAGACATTCGTCGCAATGGTAGGTATTCGTCATCGACGGACAATATTCCCGACGGAATGGCTAGATACTCGAAAGTCAACTTACACCACTGACTGGAAACACCCCAACCGTTTCACCACTGGAAAGCAGCTTCTCCCCTTTGCCAACAGTTAAAAGTTGAGCAGTCACCGTATAATTCACGGGGAACGACTGTCCCTAAACTCCTGTAATATCCACGTACTCGCCAGCTCGCCAGCTCTCATGTCCTTCGCGTTTAAATTCTCTCCGAGCTGGCGCTCAGAATGACTGAGAATCGACGAAAGAGTAGCGGACAGTATGTTTTATGAAAGTTTCAACTCCCGTAATCTCGGGATATCTCTTCGCTCCCCCTTTCTTCGTCCTTTCCGCGACATTAAATTTTGGCAACTTCCAAAACTACCCCCGGTTTTGTGGGTCGCTTCCACGCATCCCCGCTTGCCACTTCTTTTCGCCTCAGTGATTCTGGTCAATGGCTTAATCGCAGCCTAGCAGATGCGGGGTCTCTTCTGATCCAAAGATGATTTCAATCGTGAACTCGATTGAAACACTTGGGTGGCACTTTGCTTGGTGAACACGATGGGAGCACGACTTTGCATCGATGCGACGCGGTTTATGCTAGTATTTGCTGAGTCTTAAAAAAAGAAGGAAGTGTTTGCAATTGTTTCGAATGAAACTGTGGACAAGTAAAACACTCTTGATATAAGAATATATTTTATATTATTACCCGATTAATTACCTAATTGATCTTCATTTTGCAAAATTTTGCAAAAAGTTATCTCATCTCTTAGTTGTGTTGATTTTTAAACATTGTGAAGCTTTGGTATTAGAAATACACTAAATGACATTCGTTAGAACTATTCGTTTTTACTCTTGCATCGATTTTAGAAGCAAATGGTAGTCGAACAAATAAGGCAAATAAAAGTACTTTTACAGAAAGTATTCTTTGTTCGAGTATAATCCTCGTAACTTTGCGCCGTCTCTATTTCATTTCGAAAATACCGCCACCATAAAAGTTCCCCGATAAAAAGAAACCACACAAGGATCGTTTGATCAACTTAAAAAGAATGAAATTTTTATTGTTAGGGGAGTTTCTCGGAGATCGAAATAAATACGAGTACGATACAGCCGGGGAAGTTTCCTACCCCCGTTCCTTTAAATTTCATACAATGCTGATTGCGACAGATATGGAAGGGACCGCGGAAATAGCAAACGAGGCACGAGATATATTTTTACTTTGGGGGGCAGTCATACGATTTCTGCATTCGTCGCGAGTTAAGCGAATCGACAGGCGATCATTCGAAGTCGAATTCAATTCTTCGGTTATTCGAGCGGAATATTTGCACACCGTGAAATGGGAGTGGCTTGAATCTAGATTCCTAGGGCAATGTCAACCGTTTTTCCCGAATTGCGAATACGAAATAGCCAGGTAGATCGAATTTGTCATTTTCGATTTCCCGAAATCCATGCTCCCCGGACTTTCTAGCCCTCTGAACCTGATATATGCGTACGTTATATCCCTCGGGCTGATGTCCAACGATTTTCGGTGGATCTTGGCTCGCGCGGGAAAAACCGCTTGCGCGAGGGATCCATCTTGAACGTCAAAGATTCCAGCCACCAAATGATCCAATTCACCGGAAACATCCAGATCCAATCTGTTGGGATATTCTGGAATTAGGATGCAATCCCTCTAGACCAATTTTAATCCCTTTGATTGCAGTCGTTAGGCATTTTAATCGCGTCAAATGGACTGCAGGAGCAGCACGTTCCAGCGAATCGCGTCTGAAAGAGCCAGCCTAGATTAGAACGAAAGACTGATCGATGCTTCCTCTCTGAAACATATCCATGTCGGAGTCGTTTTATATACATGGTGCACCTTGATAAGTGGAACACAGAAATGAATGGGATTCCTCGTTTAATAGTAATAAGAATATAGAATAGAATTTAACTTGGGAGAAGCGAAACAATCGACTACTGAATTTGTTTTTAAGATTCGGTGTGGGCCAGTGTTTCTGTATATGTATGTATTCTAATACGTTTGATATGTGGCGGTTAAAAAAATCAGAGAAATGTCCTCCCAGCTTTTATCTACAAACTCGTGATTAGAAAGGAACACCTTAAACTTAGACATTCAAAATACTATATTACTATAAATCTTTGAAATATATGTGAGGTGTAATTATTATAACTGGACAAAATCATTCCTTCAAGATTTAGCTACCATTCGTTTCCATTTCCTGAACAACGGTACCGCGAAGATGGAAAACAGTTTGAAACACTAACGCGAAACAAGGAGCGACCCGTGTGGGACGTGTAGAATTGACTATTGAGTAATCAAGAGGTACGATCGACAGCGAGCACGAAGGAGCAGCGACATGGAACAAGGAAAGAATTCGACGTCGAAGCTACCAATGACCGTGATATTTCCTACGTCTCCGAACACGAGTCCCTGTCGATTCGTTTTCTTCACAGCGAGGGCCCTAACCGGCGCGTAAATTCCCCATAACGTGGATCAATCGTGGCACAGACAGGTTAAAAGGCCGTACACGCGACAACGGGACGAAACAAATAGCACCTCGTCACCGCGAACTATTCCAAGTCGAATGTAAATTTCAACCGCGCTCCGAAGCCGCGAGTCGCGAGCACGGGGAGGAAAGTGGCGAGGGAACGGAAGGGAATCGAGGAAGATAAACGTTTCCAGCAACCAGGGAGGGGAGAATGAAGAAAGAAGAACGAGGAAGGGACCATGGCACAGTTAGAGGGGTGGTGTTAAGGTATGAGGCATCCAGAGAGTTATGTGGCGACAAGCGGACAACCCCTTAGCACGAGGTGACAAATACGAGGCGCTTCGTGCCTTTCCTGTCGCGACGCTACACCCGCTTGTCCCTGCAAAGGGAGAAGAAAGAATGGGTGGCCACCTTCCCCACTACTGGTGAGTCACTCAGCTACAGGGTTATAGCTGCGTCTGACAGACCCTTCCCTAACTTGTCTATAATTCGCGGATTTCTTTGCTCCCTGCTTGCGATTCCCGACATCTGCATTTTCACGCCGCCCTTCCCCCTCCCCCCTCCCTCGGACCTTTTGGAGGGTGCAGATCAGTTGACAGATACAGGGTGCAGGAAAAATTTGTGGCTATAGGGCGAAATTTCTGCAATTACTAGGTAGAATAGTATTTCTTTTGTGCGGAATCACTCGTTTCGGGTCCACTTGTCCGCTTGTGGACACGTCGACTAAGTAGTTGTGCTCGTACCGTACGGGAAATATTTACTGCATCACTTGTATATTTAGCGTGTACATAGTCGCTTCCACCTCATTTAGTATTAATATTCGTAAAGTATTTTTACGCGATTATTGAGTGGCCATAGCGTGTCCGATATCTTGGTTTAAATAAGCTGGATATAAACAACTTTATCAAACATGGATATAATAAATCAGTATTTTTACACCAAGAGTTACCAGCATGTTTTGCAGACCAATTGATCCAAGAAGGTTTTGTACATACCTAATTAATTTATTTCTGAAACACAGAACACAGACTATTGGAAATAGCCGAAAATAAAGACACCGTGTCGAAGACTTTCCTGGTTCAAAGCAACCTGTCATACATGCCGAGGAAATTTGGGACACCCTGTGCATAAGTTACCAGAGAATTTCCACGGGAAAGTTCGCAAAGTGCGGGCGCGCTACCGGCGGAGGGGTTCGAGGACGTTATTGTTATTATTTATCTCGCCGATTTTTCCTGCGAGACGTACCCACGCTCGGCTGTCAAGCTCAGATGCAAATATTCGTGACTTTGAAACTGAGTAAGCACGGGGCGGAGAAAGCCAGCCTGGGGTATTCGCGCGGCGGTGAAGGTGGAAACTCGCGGGAAACGGCGGCTGAGATATCTGCTGCGGCTGTGGTTTATGAGGCTGGAAGATTGTAGAGGGGTTCTTTGGAATCGCTCGAGCGGATACATAATAAAGCGAAATCGGGGCGTTCGCGTTGCTTGCAATCTGAAATTCAAACTTGTCGCGTTGCGTTCAGTTATGAAACATTTTTTCTGTTTCACGCTCCAGTAGGAAACCGCATCAAGTGTTACGCGGCGATTTTGTAGGAAGGTATAGAATTAAAAAATATTTTACCAATAAAAAAGTCATGAAAGTTACTTACATTAGTAAACAGCAAACAAAATTTGAAATAGAACGCACTCGTCCCAAATTAAAAATTCTAAAAGTAAGCAACAAAGCTGAAACAAACCTCTCTTAGTACTCTGAAATGACTTGCAACGTATCCCCCTGTACACGGAATAAGTAAATGGAAACTCAGCCGGCGCTAAGAACGCGATTCCAAATTCTCTTCTGTCAGTCCTTTTAAAAGTATACGCGAACGTCACGACGAGAACGTCATAGAACGCATAACAGGGCGCACCCCCGTCTCGCGGGACATAAATCCAGAAAGGGGATGCATTAAGATCTTAGTGGCAGCAGTGGTATTACGATCGAGTGTCCTCGGTATAATTTCGAAGGAAGAAAATGGAAGAATCGTGATGAAACTGAATCCGTAAGTAACGGGGATTCCCGTTTCCTTGCCCATTTATTTCTGCTCGCGGAAGGTACGCGTCTCCTTGCCCGTAAACAATTTAATTGTCGCGTGGAGATTAATCGCCCACGTTGGAATTAATAAGGGGGATGCGTTCATTCCTGGCTGGGAGGCGCGTAATTAATTAAATGGACGGGCTTAATGCGTTCCGACAAACCGTGAACCGCACTTACGACGCAACCAACAAGCACCAGGGTGCCGAGTAGAGGGGGGAATCCGAGGGTTCCGGACAAAGAAAAATCCGTAGTCAACCGCGACAATATTAAGGGTGATTACGCAAAATGCTTAATAATAGTTGAGACCGCTCGCGACGCGTCATCGCCATTACTTTAAACCCCCCACCCCCCTTAGGGGTGGTGGACGATGAAATTTGCGTGACACTAGGAGTTTATTTCATGGAAATTTTCAGCCTTGTCGTTGTTAGGGAATGTTTGACAAAAGGGGTCGGTTATTAATTAATTTCTGTTGAGGATATTTGTGTTTGCGTAGAGAGACGTAAATTGAAGGATTTCGAAATCAAATCACGTTCTTTGGTGGGACTATTTAAGTAAATATTTCCGTCCCTTGCATATTATAATTTAGTTAAGTTCAGGTGAGTTCACTAATGTGTCGGAACAAAAATATAAAAAGTAGCTAAATAGTTGAACCTTCTAATTCGATGTGTGACCTGCCGAAGAAGGTCCTTTCTCGTCTGACCCTTTCCTTATATCTGTTCCTCGACATAGCAATGTGAAAATCTAATTCACAAAGAATAATGGATCTCCGTTTTCACCGTTCAATAAATCATAATACCTACAATGCGCGCAATATTTTGAAAGGCTTCTGGCATTTTATAGACAGTTGACTCTCAAAGCGAACAGTAAATCGCTCGTTATCCGTAACGAAAAGTACGTCCTTATGAACTGAATAGCGAACACAAGACGCGCCGAAGGATTAAACAAACGACCAACGAATAAAAATGGAATTACCGACGGAGTTATTGAATTACATTAATGCTTCGCGAGGCGCCTCGTGCCGAGAGCAGCAAAGCATACCGTGTCGAGGGTATTTTCTTGTAATGATCGTTGAAAACAATTTAGTCCCGTTTCTTCTCGAACGACAAACGACGAAGCGGTGAATTCAGCCAGCGTAGTCGCCGGAATCGAGTTCACTTTCCATCCCTTTAAAACCAACCCCTCTCTGTGTCTCCGTGTCAGCACGCGAAAAGACAATTCAACGGTCACGACAAAATGGTGCGTGGGGGGAGGGGGGTTCAGCCGATCGTCACTGGAGGAGAAAGGTCAAGTGAATGCAGTTAATACTTCACTACGTACACAAGCTATTCCCCTTCGAGTGTGTTTACGTGGGTAATCTTAATCGGTGAAAGAAAGAAGCAGCCCTGGTTCGAGGGGCCGAAAGCGGGTTGAGTGGAAGACAAGGAAGGGGAGAAGGGCAACTTAGCAGAGGGTTGAAAAGCACTAGAACAGGTATTGGCCACTCGAGCTTGACTCGCCGCGCGCGGTGTAGAATCAGGTTTCTCTCGGCGAATAAATGTCACTTTCTGGGATGCAAGGTACAATATAAATGGACTAATGTGATCGTTTGCAAAGGAGAATATTTTAGGGGTGTATGAAAATATTTTCTCTGGGTTAGAGTGGGGAAGGTTCAATTCTAGCAAGTTTAAGAATTTTAGAAATTTAGGAAATGTCTCTTGAGCTTTCCATCGCATTGTTTTAAGATGCCCATTATTACACAATGTTTTAACTAGATACTTAGTATAAATTATTTTTTCTCGATGCAGTATTAGATGAAGCAATTTACTTTTCAATATAATAATTTCCATAATCCTTACGACACGTTTCTTCCAGTATTCCATAATTATTTTCTCTGTCCTCGCTATAAGTTCCCGTTTTTAGTTTATTTTCTTCTTCCCTCGTTATTGCTTTTGTTTTTCAAATTCATACTATATTTGCCACCGCGTATAACTAAGATTTCTGCATTTTTCTAAAATTATTAAAAATCACAAACACCACTGAAATGTAACATTAAAATGATTTTTATTTCTAGAAATGTCATTAACGACCAACTTGTTCGGACGTATCAGCCAGGTGCAAGTAACGCGCGTATCGAATACGGTGCTTGAATTCGGTTAAATGCATCGTTTAATACGGATGTTTATGTTTATGCAACCGTGTATCTTCGAATAAAGGGCTGTAACGGATATAACGGCGTAATCTCGAATTAGCATGAATTACACAATAGTGTAGCGCGTATCTATTCTGTCTGTCCAGATCTCCCTGTGATTGTTGCGGCAGGAAAACATGAATAACATATTAAAATAATCCGATACAGTCGACAGACCCCATCGACATTATCAGCGGTAATAACGTAAATTTGGTGATTACAAATTCGTCGTGGTCGACGAAATGTAATTACCCATTCGCGTATTATTTCGTTATTTGATCATTGTTACTGTTGTCGGTGGAAATTGAAACTTTATTCAGAAATGATTGAAATCAACTTAATAATCGCCTGAAAAGAAGAAAATACGTTTATGTACCTAGAGATAGGATATGGTTAAAATGATAAACCTTACAACTGGTAATAATTAAAGTTCCTGCAACGTCGATTAATCAAATTATGTAAAATCTAGTAATTGTGCCTGCTTAGTTAGATTCTCTTCGACATTATTATTTACTTTTATTTGGAATTCAGAACAATTCAGGAAATTGCAATACTTCTTTCAGATCCTCGGTCAACAGAGCAAATTAAATGCACCTACGTTAGCACTGTTGTAACAATGTTTTTGTTCACCTGCACTGAGAGTTTAGGTGAAATCACGCCTAAAAACTAAAACGATTCAACCGAGTACAGATACACTGATTTCTGCACTTGCCACAACTTTCACAGAACACTGGTCGTACGATAATGTAATTGTCGCTACAACTTTCAAGAATGATCATACGCCTTCGATAAATCGTTATTGGTTGCAGAATGACGATCTGTCGATATTATAGAGAAATGTGCACGGACGGACGTTGCGTCGATATAATTTCACTGATTTTCATTGACAATTATGGCGAGGGAAGATGCGAGCACCGATACTTGGGCGTGCAATTACTCGTCGCAGCCGCATTTTCGCTGATTTTATCGTTTGCATAGCGCGCAGGGACAGTGGACCCACATTATTAGCTCGACAAATAATCCCCGCGGATTTCGTAGCGACAAATTATCTAGGACACGAAGCAGTTTATTCGAATAGGTACACCGTGTCCAGCCAGTGTTTGCAAACGCGTTATCCTCGGCATCCTCATAACAATCACGAACTCAAATGGACCATCGAGATCTTTCTGTTTGCGGTGGATCGATAATCACTGTCTACCTGGTAATTCCATTGTTCTTTTTATTTCGTGATACAGAACCCCAGGTAATACCGTGATTTTTCCCCCGTTGCGCGCTTTATTTTATTTCTGCCGGACAAAGTGAAACTCCCCGGAGATTATTATTAGCGTCGAAAGGCACAATGAGAAATGATGGCTTTCGAAGCAGTGGAGTATCAGTGAATAGCTGCGGGCATATTGACATCATATCGGGAACGTTCATATGAAATGGTATACGAAGAGGAAATAATAAGCTGAGCAATTGTCATCACACGAAAACCCGTAAAAACGGAATTTGCGAATGAAAGGACTAAACGATTAAAAATCTCCCTGGCGAGCGTTGTTACGTCGGCTTGGAAATTTATTTGTCGACGAGAGCGTTTAGGATCAGATGGAAAGCCTGCGACTGAGGTAATTAATTGACGCCTGTCGGCGTTAATTAATGGGGCTCGCTGACGCGAAGGACGAAACCTTAGAATGCGAGCACTGATTTGAAGAAAGCCGTTTCGCAGCGTTCGCATCACTCTGCATTACTGGACACGCGTCAAGAAGAAAATATAAATTACACAATCGGAACATTCATTTTTCAGATAAAATTATTGACACGGGGTCTTGAAACAATCTTCGTACACATTGTTTGTCACTAGGAAAAGTAGAGTTTATCTGAATCAACGCTACAAGCCCACGACGTTCTGAATTATGAAGCACATTCTCAAAACCACGCTGACATTCTCCATAACCAGCCGCGGTTTCGCAAAAAAAGCGGAACTCATTGTATTTCTCCGCATTCCGCATCGCAGAGATTCGAATTGCGAAGTGGATGGCTGGCGTAAATGTAAACCAAAATCGAGCAGGGGCTGGCGAGTCGAATGGAAACTGGACAACGCTATTTCCCCGTGTATACTTCATTGTCTCGGTCGATAAATCTGATTATCCCTGCGCACGTTCATCGACTCGGAATAATTCTCACGGCGCGGCGGATGAAAAAGGAAGAAGCAGGGGGCAAAGGGGATAGGAAAAAACGCTGAACGACGGAGGACGGCGGGAGGGGAGAGAGGAAATCGGGGAAAACGAGGTGAAACGACACGCGAGGGAATTAACTCGCAACGCCCGTTTTCCACGGTCGGTTTCACGTCGCATTAAGCAGACCGACATTTTAGAGCACACGTAGGAGGCGCTCGCGCGCGCTGGTGTACGCGCTTCCACGGGAACTTTCTCGTTATCCCCCGTTTCGAGGCCATCTTACAATCCGACCTCTCCCCTCGCCCCTTTTCTCTATCCATTTCGTGTCAGCGCTTAGATTTTCGCCTCGTAAAAAGGCGCGGCGCCTCCGCGAGGACCGTTTTTGGCGGACTCTCTCGTGCCGCGCGATGCAACGACATACGCGAGACTGCGAGCACTTTGTAACAGGAGAGAGTGGCTCGCGCGCCGTAGAAACTTGGCGCAATTTGTGCCCACGTCGCGAGTGTGAATTGCAGATTTTTCTTTTGGATACAAGTCGTATATCGCGGACAAAGCTTTCAAGGAGATTTGAAAGTTCACGGCCTTTATCGCTGATAAGGACTCCGTTTCGATTTATGGACGGTGGGTGTTTATAGTCCTGCTCTATTTTGTTACGCATAGGTAAAACTTTCAAATATCCATTAAAAAATTCACAATGAACGTTTCAGGTCGATAAGGAATTCACTTAACAGCTTAAAATGCAAGCATCTCGCAAGTACGCGAGCAAACAATCAAACGGAAAGAAAGTCCCAACTGATAGCAAATCCCGCTCTCCCAAATAATCCCGTTATTTAAGCAGCGAGCCTCCCAATTAATTCGCACAATCAGGATTCTACAGGCGCCACGATGATTCTCCCCAAACCCTTAAATAATCGTGCGCCTCTCGCGTCACGCGTGACTCGCATGTTCTCGAAAATGTATGCAGATATAAACGATCCATTAATCGGATACAAGCGACGAATTAACGAGCGATCACGGGCGCGTTCGAAATTTGGTCCGTGCTGGATCGTTGAAAGCCCTGACCAAAAATCCCCGCTTAATTGTCGGCCACCCGCCCCGAGAACTTATCGTTGGCCGATTTCAACCCTTCTGTCAATAACCGGATACCCGGGCACACATTTCCACCTTTCGATTAACAATTTTTTAGATTCCCGTTAAACTGCTGCAGAACCGCCTTGGATCTCTGTTCTTTAGACAATCTTACGTTTATTACCGAAGAAAAATTTATGCAGAAGTTCTTAACTATGAGGGCTTCAAGTATGTTTGTAGAATTTGTTTATTTACTAATTTTATTTAGTCATTACAAGCTGGCCGCTCGTAATTTTCACAACACTCACGCGTCCTTCCACGTTTTCTAATGGGAGCAATGTGACACGTACAGCAGGATCCTACGATTTCCAGTCATCTACTTAAATCCCGTTGTGGGGGTAATGTTGATTCAGAAACAGCATATCATAATTTGTATTGCCAATTTTGTCGAAAAATCCCTCATTATTTGGGTGTTTGAGGATAAATTTTCTATAAGATAGTAAATATTATTCTTCCTCCAATATACTGAAAACCCTTCTCACGATACATAACAAAGCTACAGAACCCTCAAAGATACATGTCGTAAACATTACATTCTCGATCGTGACTTTCTCGCTGGAATCTTCTGCGATATAACAGTACATGGTACGATGTAAAAAGATGAAAAGAGAGTCGGCGAGAAAGTATGGAAGTGAAATTGTTGCTGTATGTTTGACTTATTCAAACAGGGCGCTCAGGTGTATCCAGTTGCTCGATAGCAACGCAGAAAATCTCGGTTATTGACAGAAGGGTTAAAACCGATTTTAAAAGCGACATCATCGAGCACCCGGCGGAACACCCCGGGGGCAGGGTGACACGCGAAATCGTCGCGCCCACGAAAACGGACATCGCTCCGGGTATGGTTCGCGATATTAAATATCGCGTTGCTCGAGTTTTCATTTTCAAAACAACTTTTCACCGCCAACGCCGCGCCGCACCGGCCCTCCCCCTTCGGAACTCCAGTCGCCATTCTGAACTTGCCGACCTGCCGTTGTCACTTGTCGCCTCAGCCTGGGGCCCTCCACCCCCGTTTAGAACTTCCACGCTGTGGCTAGCATCGTCCTGCCACGATTGTCGCCCTCCCCCCTCTTCACAGACCTCCCAACGCCACGTCAACCCACACTTCCGTTTATGTTTACGCTTTATGGAAGTTTCATATTAAATTTATGATGCCGCTCGTCCCGCGGAGTTTTATGATTTCACGGCTGTAAACGGCCCTACAGATTTATGCGCGAGATTGGAATTAAAATCGGCGGCGTAGCGGCTGGCTGGCATCGAAACTCCAGACGTTTATCGCGGATTGTGAACGCTCGTGAACGGAGAACGGGTTTTCCATGGTAACATGGAAAACGTGGAAGGGGGGGGGGTGATTGAAACATAGTCGTGTTTCGGTGGAAGGGATAATTTCTGTTCAGACATTAGATAGGTAATGTCGCTGGCCGACGCGACGGAGTAATAACTAGGTACTTAGAGGTACTAGGTATTTCACGTTTATTCAGATACGTGTTATTAATACTAAATAGGTTAACGGCACCCGTTCTGTCGGATTTCAAACTTCGAAAAGGAGTAGCGAGAAAATTATAGCCAATTAATTATAACCAATTTGTGCCGTAAATTAATAATTCTATTCCAAGAATTTATACACATTTATTTCCTCCAAGGCCTTCTAAGTATTCGTGAAATTATTACTCCAGTAATAAATATAGCAGTAGTAGAAATGTTCCTACTAAGTAGAAATCATAATATGTCGGAGATAAATTTGCTGCTTCGGATCCGATTTCTACAAATGATATATAGTATGACCTCGATATTTATTGCTGCTTTGTCGATAAGCACGAGATCGAAGAACGATCTTCAGTAGCAAAGTTGCAGTCGCAGTATAAAAAATAAAAATATCGTATAACGTTAATATAATTGTTACCACTTCTGTGATAATTTCTGGGAAAATAATAAATTATTTTTAAATTGAATAAATCGATTTTTCGAACGATTATGCGTATTTTCGTTTATTCGCCAATTTGACAGGTGCTCGTAGAAATGAGTATATAAGAAATATCCGTAAACCTACTTAAAGAGCAAGAAACGCTTTGCAAATCTCGAGATTACACGTTCAAGATCATGAGCTCTAGTACTAACACGCTTTTATGTAATTCTCCTAGTGAGTGACTCGTTCTGGAGAGAAATAGGGAGGCTAGCCGAAGGGGGATGCGACGGCTGGAACCGGGGAATTGAAATTTCAGTGTCATGGTGAGGTGTTTACGAGTCGATGTGACTGCATAATGGAAACGTATGTTCATAGGTGAAATATGATTCCGTAGCCTGTTCCATGACACCGTGGAAGAATTAAGGGACCGGGTTCGTGTTCAAAGTGTCGCTGACTCCATGCAAGCAGGCCTGTCGACCTAATTTCTTTGGCTCCGCCATTGTATCCCGTGGGGTGATTGTAGTGTGTCGTGATACCTGAAATATTCATTCGAACGGGTAGTAAAATCTTGGCTGCGGGAATTTACATGGGGTTGTAGATCAGCTTTCATAGACCGAATAGCAGACGGTCATATTACGCTTGTAACTTCGTGTAACATCGATTTCGACTTATTAATTGGAAAGAGAAACGAGCTTACGAACATGCAGTCCGTTTCTGACTTTCCTGTTCCGTCTGGCGATAGTTCCTCGAAGTGATTCTTGAAAATTCCAAAGTTCTAATTAAAACAAATCTACGTCTGGCTGTTAGAGAAGTGGCGGGGCAATTTGGCTTTCCAACAGTTTCCAACGACTTCGGGCAAACTGCTAACAGCAAAGAGTTGGAAAAGTATGTTCTTCAAACCTTCGAAGAAGATCAAGAGGATCGACGATACGAAGTATAATTATTATCTCCCCAACTTTCTTGTAGGGAATGATTCTTCAGTTGGTATTATAATCGATGATCAACCTTCCGATGGTTGGTTACCGACGAATTCCTAAATTTCTATTTAAAACATATCTATACTTTAAAGTTTAAACGAACGATAGAGTACGGTGTACTGCGATTATTACTACCTACGAAGTCTACTACATTCATCATTTTCTAAACTAAGAAAATAATCCCCGATGGGAAAACTGTAAAGGGAAAGGGAAACTGTACATGGGAAAAAGAATTTGAACGTTCGATCAGTGCAACGTATTAAGAAGCCCTTCTTGAAGCAATCGATGAACACACCATTATCTTTCAACTTACAATTTCACTTCCAGCGCCAAAACCAGTAGATATTGGTTAACATCGGTGATAACGGGGCGCATTTTTTTCCACGTTGCACGGTTTTCACGATTTTCACGGTTTCCGCGTACATATCCGATATTATTCCCTGTTCCATTAAAACTCCCGCGCAGGGGCAGCGCGAAAGTTTAACATCCGACGCATTAAATATAATTCTGCCAAGAGATAATATATTCCCCATTGGGAAAGCGATGCCTTTTATCTGACGAAACGTTGATCGTTCAGCGGAATTACGTAATGTGAATTGGAGGCGGCAACGGAACAACGTGCAAAAAAGAAATGGGAAAAGCGCGCGTAAAATCGCGGGAAAAGAACGTGACGTTTACTAGGACTGCTGACCTTTTTACGTCATCATACGTCCCCATGCGCGTGTTAACGCTGTTGTTTCGACTGGGCGCCAGGGAAAAGCTACGGCTACCAGGTATTTAAAACAAATTTAGCCGGGCACCAACGTGTCGTTCATTACGACGAACAGGTTGGATAAAACGAACAAGCCGCGGTCGCAACAGACGAGTCGCAGAAAATGATGGTGATGAGTTTTAAAATGCACCAATTACCATTCATTTTCGCGAGCGTGTCCACCCTCCAACCCACCCCTCTCGCGCCATTTCAATCCACGCTACCCGACTCTCCAAGGACACGTGATACGTCTCCCCTGCCCTCATTGTATTTTACTTATCCGGATAAAAAGCACTGCTGGCACATAATCACCGTGAAAATTGTATTGTGATTCCGCGAAACGAAGAGACGTTGTTAAATAGAAGAGAAATAAAACGAGTGCAATTTTATTCGCGCGTTGGAAGATGTTATTACGGTGTGGTGGACACCGATTTTGGTGAACCTTAGCACGATGGATCTATGTCGAAAATAAGTAAATAGGTGTCCAAGCGTTTAGGCTTAAATCCTGTCCTCTCCTTGTTAGTAAAATACAAAGTGCTTCCACTTTAAGTATTTACGTCATTTTAGATGGATAGAAGAATTGAGTCTTTGTAAAAGAGAATGAAAGAAATAAATAAAATAAAATTAAAATGAAATTCTATACTCAAAAGTACATAATACTAATTACCATTGGCAGGTAGAATATTTCGCTATAAAAATCTTGTTTCTTTTTTTAATTTTGGCACTTACAGTATTTTTTGCAAGCGCCCTTCAATTCTTGCTCGAAGATTAGAAAAACGTGATCCGTGAGTCGAAACGATTTTAAAGTAGCTTTAATAATCAAAAGTCTTGGCGGAGGTCTTCGAACACGCACTGGAATTAATTAAGCGTTGCTCGTTTGCTCGCGGCCCTGAGGCCACTGTGCAGAAAGCAGTAGTTGGGAACACTCATTATCTATCCCTTGATCGTTTCTCATTCGTTCGACGTGCTCGCTAAAATTGCAAGAAGCCCGGGAGAGTAGGGTGGGAAGGTACGGGTTTAGCCGTGAGCGTCGTTAGTTTCGTAGCCCAATATCTGGCATTGTCTTCGAGGTTACGTCGAGAATGTCGAATCCCTTGAAAGGTGCCTATTCGACCCTCCTTTAATGAGCCAACGCTCGGAACAAAAGTGTTACTTCAACGCTTCAACGCCGCCATGTTTTAACAGCGGCCGTAGCAGCTTATGGCACCTGCGGAACGTGGCCCGTAAAACCATCGACTGCTCGTCAGAACGCGCTGGAACATCGAGCTTACTTTACCGGAGCTGATAGGAAGAGACTGAAAGAAAAGTGGATCGTTTTAATTCGAGTTGTGCCGTTAATCGGTCGGCACGGTTGCATGCGATGATACGCGAACGTTCGTGTTGGAAATGACGGTAATGGAGCTGGGCTTATGGGAATTTGATTATTTAATTACTGCGTTGTTACGAGGATATTTTTTTATCGCACAGACTGGTTCATTGTGGGAGAGTTTCGTTGATATGTCGAGGTGATGCGTTTATTCGCGATGGTGTTGGTAAATTCGTTATAAAAAAAAAATGGTCGAGGGTGTATCGATGTCGATATAATTCTCTAGCACAACGGCAAGCCTTTTAGCATGCACGTACTGTTTGTATTACATGGAAAGAGAGATACGTTTCCTCGGAAAGATAGACAGGGATATTAGATAATATTATTGAACGAAATTACTAAAGTTCGTATTAATTCCAGCGAGTTTTACTGAAAACAATTTTCAAAATAATGCACGAGGAAAATATTACTGAATATAACTCCGGACATATTAGTTTGCAAAGTGCGGCTGACCATAGATACTCCCCTTTCCCTCGCGCATCTTCGCTGTCGCGCTCTAGTGGTACGAACCAATCATACCGATAACTTGTCGTATTTTGAAAATTGTTTCAAAACCTACGAAGTTTGCAGCAATACTTGCATCGCCATTTAGCGACAAACAGAATTAACAAGGAGAAATGAAGTGTCGGACGAAACTGATTGCTATTCCACTGCAAAGTAACTGTCTTCGAATCTTTTACTTGCACTTTAGAGACTTCCACGCACGTTTATGACAAACTTACTCCCGCCATCCCCACGGTGCCGCAATTTTCCGCTGAACGTCTTCAACGTAATCCTATGCTTAATACGCGCATTGCCAAACTAAGTGGTTGGCGTGTAGTTCACGCAATTTACCGTCGCGACGCGGAGGAAGAGGAGGGTTACAGAGGGGAGTGACGCAGGTAACGGTTGGGAGGGGAGGGGGGTGGATCCAAACTACCGGGACTTTATATGGTCTCACGTGCATCTGTATCCATGTGCACACGTATACTCGGTGACTTTGTACGCCGACCGAGAAAGTGCCTGCATCCGTACTAAACAGCACCAACAGCAGGCATGGCTGTTGGAATAGTTTAGTTATGCAAATAGTAAACTTCGACCAAGGGGGGCGAGAGGGAGCGGGGGACAAGAAGAGGCTGGTTGTTTCCTTGTGCCTCGCCTCTAAAGCCACCCGCTTTAGCTCAACGCGTCAAGGTTCCTTTTGCGCAGAGTTTCGGCCCGAAACGCATTCACGATGGATATTAATTGCGGGCAACGATTAATAACGAAACTCATGGGTCGCCACCGACAGGACAAAGGGGACGTCGAAGCGCTGAACCTCGTTTATCGCGCAGGATGTTCGGTTTTACTGAAACTTGGACGTTTATCGGAGAATTTTGATCTACAAGTTGTAGTAGCATTAGATTTTCAAGATGTCCAATAGAAACGGGCAATTGCATTTTCTGTAGTTAGGGATGGGAAAATGTTGTTATTTAGTAATAATTATTCTATGCTGATTCTGGCATATAGTCTATGAAGTATTCGAAAAATATAAATAGGAACCTAACGGGATCTAATCTCCCAAGGAAATTCTTGGAATCTCCGTTTCGTCGTGCTCTTTGTAATCCTCCGCCTTGCTCGATCAGAAATGACGTCGGGAGAAGGAACGGTGAAAAGGGGTGTAGGGGGAGAGGGAAGAAAGTAGACTCAACTAATCAAATTCCACCGTTCTTCCGACGTGTATTCCCGGTCGTTAACATAGGGGCAACTACTCCTCGATAACAAGTGAAATTCAAGGGATCGCCGACCCGTCGTTTTCAATTAGAACCGAGAAAGATCTCATCCCCTTTCGGATTATCGACAAGATCGGACAAAGGAGGCGATGTATCCCTCCATGCACCGTCGACTCTATGATACACAAACGTACCGTTAAAGCCGCTGGGGGAGCAAAAGAAGAAGCCGCTCGGCCGGCGTACGTGATTTTGCCAAAGTAGAAAGTAAGAGGAGCGCAAAGGGGGACTAAGGACAATGGTACAGAGAAGATGAGGTTCCGAATGGTCTCTTTATGCTCCAGCAAGACGGCGCGCATTCGAGCGTGTACAGAGGCAGCCGCGTAACGTTAACGGCTAACATGTCCCTCGTATTCCCGTCGTTAATGCAAAGTGTTCTTCGCGTGTCTAATGCAGTACCTACAAACATGTCTATAGGCACGCCAAGATTTGGTCACCCTTGTTCAAAGCAGGCACCGCACTACTATTATAAAAATCAAGTCACGCGCTAAATTTCCATGGCAATCATAAGTTCGCCAGATACGTAGAATATAGTACAAGCGTCTAATACACAAGTATTCCCTCGGCGATTTTAGTTAGAACTATAAAGCTGCAAAGGGATCCTCGAACTTATTTTGTGGGGAACGTACGTGTCCCCCGGTGGCTGGTTGAAAAATGGCATGAACGATGAAAGGAAAGATTGGAGGGACGGAGAGAGACTCTTGGGTAGAACGGAGAAGGTGAAACCAAGGGGGAGTGAAACGAAAACCGGTGGGTGGTGGCTCATAGCCGACATAGCCGGCTACAGTTTACTTTAAATCTCCTGGATGGTTCCTCGTCCGCCTTCCCGGTTTAAGATAAGCTACAGGGTCCGTCCGGAAAACGGAAGTAATGGCTTACCAGATATTATCAACTGCTACAGGGTGCATCGTAAAGGGGTGGCGGTGCACGCCGCGCCGTAGAGAGAACCACTCCCTATATCCCACATTACTTTTAAGGCACTACTGTACCGAAACTAGCAAGCGCCGTAAACTTTTCCGCGTGGCTTACCGCATTACCGGAATAAGCCGCTTATTGAATTCTAGTCGCTGAACCAAAAAGGTTGCTGGTCCCCCCTGAATACTTGGTACCGTTTAACTGTATTGGCCCTGCCGGGCCACTCGTTTCTACTCGGCTACTGTTTGCTTCTGCAAGACTGGAGAAAGTCGTGTGCATCGAATGCAACGTCCCTGTTGTGGCGAGAGGATTTTTCTAACGAAGTGGCTGCAGAAGCTCCGCGTCACCGATTTGGCTTCAACTTTTAATGTAACCAGTACGTACCGTGTGTAATGAAGCAATAGAAGCGTGAGACGCAGTATTTGAAATTTTCTAAGCAGATCGAAGTCAAAGTTTTATCTATCATGGAGAGCACGAATTGTTCAAATATAGGTACCTAATTTAACAAGCGTCATGTAGGCCTTTAGAGTCGCATAACATGTGCGGGAGTTGATCCTTTTTGTCGAACAAAGGATAATCTTTTTCAGTTGAATTGTTGATATAGAACAGCTACTTTTCTGTGATTGAATGTCGTTCCCAATTGTTTAATCACTCTTCGAGAAATTCTCTTGAAAGAAAAGGAATTCAAACGAAATGTCAGTTGAAACGAAGTACTCGTCCAACTCAATGATCCAGAGATTCGTCAGTATGCAGAATGCTTTAAATTCAAAACTCCGCTGAGAGATGCGAGAGAAAGTTCAGAGAATATTTATGTAATATTTCCGTTATGAACTATCAAAAGCTTTCGAGAGTAGCCTTTTAAAGCGAACTCCGCAGGCCGTCATTGTCGCTAGTCGCGTCAGACGTAGTAAAGGTAGAGGAGAGATTGGAAAAGGGTGAAGAAGGTCCACTTAATGAGCAAGAGCAAACCGCGGTACAACTTTAATGGTTTGTTAACAGAGATGGAGATATCAGACCGTTTGCCTGCCGGAAGCGTGCTCGGATGAGAAGTCATAGAAACTCGGGAATGTAGACTTTTCCTGTTTGCCGAATGGCTTCCCATCTTTATTCCATCTGTAAAGGGGTGCTCGTTCAACTTCATCTGTAGGTCAGGAATTATGATTTCGAGATAGAGCGCAACCGTATGACGTTTAAAGGAAGCTGCAATATCTGATAAGAAAAGGGATACTCTGGGAACCGAGTGCTTACAGTTGCATTTGACTCGCAATACTCGACGGGGATTGAAATGCACAAAAGTTTATAACTTGTAGTTATCGGTATGCTGTAGTAACCGTTCTTCAAAAATTTAATTTGTTTGATAACGTTAGGTGGTGGAATCCTATTTTTTGAGGATAAAAACTTTACGAATAAAATTAATATGTTTTATTATGTTGTATTACCATCGACTTCCCTTTAACGATGAATAGATATATCTTTTATCTTTGCAATAGAATGTTTCACGTTCTCGTGGGCGTTCAGCATTTTATTTTTCGGATTTAATAAATGAGGCCAGATCGGAATAGGTTCGCGCCAAAAGCCGTACGAATTTCCTGGGCGAATCCACGCGAATCCCCCCTTAAATCTCTGCGGAATCGGGGACGAACTTTGTACTGCCTTGTTCCGTCTCAAATCGTTCTAAAAAGAGATTGAGTTTCCGTGGTATATATTTCGTTAGGTCAGCAGCAAACCGTCGGCGAATTTTGCCCCGTTTTACGGGAAATGTCACGGCTAGGACGCACGGCCACTTTCTAGACCACGAAATTCCAAACTAAATCCATTTCCAGTTTACGCGATGCTGTTTGTCGCCGTCGACATCTCGGACGTCGTTCCCCGACGGTTACCAACTTCATAACAGTATCCCCAAATAATTAGAGGCTATTAAAACAATGGCAGAGCACTTGGGTCGAGTTAATTGCCCCCCGAGATATTATTAATCATCCTGAATTTTGACGATATAATTTCGCTCGGTTAGCAATTTGTCTTAATGGGATGACAATGCTTTGTCCGCGCTAACCCACTTGGAATTGGACCTTGGTGCATTTAACGGATGTGAAATTGATGTAACGTTACGAATGAGGTGCTGACCAAAAGCTGTTTTACTTATTCTTGCCGCAACGAAAAATTTGTTTTCTATGAAGACGGAGGAGATTAATTATTTAACTATTGCCCCTATTAATATTGGGATCCAAAAGCTTATCTACATCTACACAGTACAAAGTTGCCACTACTGAAACTCTATTTTTCATACACGAATCACGCACGATTAGCTTAAAGAAATATTGAAAATTCCTCTCGTATTAGTCCGTTAAACCTGTGCAGTGAGTGTCGCCATTCAGTTGAGAGACACCAGTTCAAATAGAAATCTATCAGAAAGTTGGCAAAAGTGCAAAGTTCTCTAAGCGTTCTCTATGGATGTCGCATCTGGCCAATAGTGTATACGAACCGTCGTCAACGTCGAACGAAACGAGGGCCAGACCAAAGTTTCCCGGAAGTTGCAGGGCTGGTCGTTAATCATGATTCTTAATTGCTTCACGGCCACCTAGACCCGAGGTGAACGAATAATTTAGGAAGCACCCCATTGATTTATCAAATAAATCGCGGCATCGGCCGTCGCCGAGATTGCTGGGGTAGATTCTTCTTCCCTGGCTCGAAAGCGATTTAAACCTCCTAAGCGATCCTGATTCCGCTGAATTAATCCGATTCAGTTTTCCCCGCGCACGAAAAGCCGTCGGCTTGTTTGCAAAACGCGATCACAACGGAGTTTCTAGTTCGCCATTGGGATGAGTTATCCGAGTTCTACCGCGAGTTATCTCTACGCTTCGCGCGCTGATGTTTCCAGCGTTTCAATTAAATTCGTCTGTTTGACGGATCGTTATTCTTTTTCCTTGGCGTTGATCGTGTGAAAATACCGTAGTTGACCACTGGAAATTTGAATAAATTAGTTTCTCTGTGCTGTGACGCCAAATATGTTTTGGATCTTTTACAGTAGAACATATCAACCTTCTATCGATCTAATTAGATGCCTTCTGACATCGCCGCAATTTGTCTCCACTTTATTAAGAAACGGAGGAGAGGGAATCTCCAAATACATTTGAATCGATCACACATCTGTACGTAAACAGTTCCCCACCGCAGCGGCGCGGGGATCGACTCGCTCGAATCGCTTCAAACGAATTGAATGGCGAACCGAGAAGCTGCATTGATGTCCAGAGGTTCGAGTAACGTAAAAGCCAGGCCAGCGCGCACAGAATCGCACTGCACAGTTACCAACGAGTTGCGTGAAGCTTTCAAATCAAAAGTTCGACAAGTTACACAGGCGATTTTTCCTCCGCTCCACCTTTAACCGTGGATTCGCATTAATCATTAGCTCGCTGGGAAAGGCGAAATGGCATTCGAAGTCGTGAAAGCAGCGTTGCCTGCTCGCATGCAGACATCCGGCTCACCGTCCGTGGTCCGTGCACCAAAGGAGGGGGTGGCATAGGGGCACGCATTTAAGACGCAGTGAAAGACTCGGAAGAAATGGCACGGAGGAAAAGCAAAGCGAAAGAAGAGAGAAAGGGAGGAGCGATTCACGCGATTCGCGTGCCCGCTTATGAAAACGGGGCATTTGAACGTTGGAGGGCTTCCGGAAAAAGAAGGATATCAGTGAATCTATTTGCTGGCCTCGCGAGCCACTCCCGGAAGTGTCTCATTAAAATGCTAGCCCCATTTTCTTTCAAACGAGCCCGCCATCTCGTGCTTCTGCCCAACCAACCCGACTCTCCCCCTACGCCCTCCCGCCCTTCCACGGTGGCCAGCGTGTCTCCAACTTTGTCCATCGTCTTCTAAGTTCAACAAAGTGGGAAATGAAGCGGGGCAAACGTCACAAAGAGAGATGGCAAATACGACAAGCCTCCATCCAGCGGGCAGGTGAGCAGAGAGGGGGCCCCCGTTCAGCACCGAGCAAACCAAATGACGGACAAAACCGTTCTCGCGTTGAATCGTCCACGTTGGAATTACTCATTCTATGAATAACCAGGCGAGCCTGAGCATCCCGTTGGCGAGTGCTGGTGGCCCTCGAACTCGGAAGACGACGCACGGTCGGCCAGGCCTGGGGCTTCCCGGTGCCGCGGATTCCTCGCATAGAAGGGAGGACAGAAATGGGGGAAGTGGATTACTGCGGATGAGATGACGTTTCAATGTTCTCGAACTGCGAGTGAATAGTGAAAGGGGTGCCTCGATATAATATGCGGGGCCAGAAGAGAGAAATTGAAGAACGACTGAGGGGGTGGAGGCGGTGTAGCCATCTCTGCCACGTGGGACGAGTGCAGTGATCGATACTGCGTTGCGAATTAGGAACTTCGTGGTTATGAAAGGGGAAGTCAGGTGGAATGACTATTTCATTTAAGAGGTACTCTAATTCGTAGTCAGCTTTGCTCTAACATATCGAATTATTCTCTTTCCGCGAAACATATATAAATTTTCAATATTACAGAGATAATATTGCATTCCTCCTACAATAGTATAATTATCGCTACAAAAATTACGATTTCTCCATTATGACTCCAAAATTACAATCTTCCGGTGATCGTAATCCCATTATAAAATTGCACGGTCCAAATTCTAAATAATTCTCGTAAAAATTGTAAAAGCTTTTATCGTATTTTAAGAGTATTCTACTTTTATCTAGTACAAAATTATCCACGACGATCTCGAAGTTTAGCGCGTTTATTCAGCTAGAAAATCCAATGGCAAGAGTTATCGATGCCAGTGACATTACCACCGTATAACTGTGCTCTAGTGCAACAACGAGTAGCAATGATAAAAGGTCTTTTTACCTGCGGTTCCGTTGGCTGCTAGAAAATTTACTTTCGAGAAGTCAAATCACTTGTCTCGCGAGACTAGAAGGCAAGAAGATAGCCGAGAGAACTTGCAGGCGAATCGTTCAGGCTCGCAGACCTGGTTGCGAGTTCTCCGCTTGCTCATCCTTTGTTCAGAAGCGTGCAACTTGATAAAACACCTCGTATCGTGGTGCAAGCGTGCCTTCCGCCTGCTCTTTTTTTCTCCTTTTATACAGGCATTAATCTTTTGCGCCGTAAATTTTTCAACGCTTCCGCCGTCGTTTCGAGACATTTTTATTTAACGGGTTAGCGTAGATAATTATTCACAGTATACAGGGTCTAATTAAAAATGACATGAATTTGCACGTATTCACTCGCCTGCTTAAACACTTTTATCCTATTACACGCAGTTCGTCTACTGTAAGATAAATTAAAAGTATGTACGCACGTGGTAAAGCTTTGTCTAGGACAGTGAGAGGAAATTCTGCTCGGAATGTGCATGAATCATCTATGTTATTTCTCAAGTTAAAAATCTCTATCGAGCTTTTACTTCACTTTACTTTTTAGGTGCAAAACGTAGTTGCAGAAATAACAGCTTGGTTCATATTACCACCCTGTCTCATATTATTATATAATAACTATCTAAACAAATCAAAATTTTTACCACGAACCCTCAACACGTCACGAAACAGGGAACAATATCTCCCTTCTTCGGTGATTAATTGAAAAGGATAACAACGCACTAGAAATTCATGTTCAACGAAAAAACGGCGACGCGGTGAAAGAATTTCGAAGAAAATGTCACCGTGGCTGGGACGTGGTAGCTCCCGATTGGTCGAGTGGTCTGATAGATGTGGCAAAGATGAAGAAAAAGGGGATTGCAAGAGCAGGATGACGCAGAGGAGAGTCTGAAGCTCGTGAAGGGGACCGTTATAGGAGCACTTCCGGCGTGTTGACACTGCAGCCGGTTGACCCGGTTGGTTCAAAGAGAAACAAGCAACCCTGATCGACAGTCCTGATAGTGGCAATAGAGTCTAGATTACCTCAGCGGTGCTCACGCCTATCCGTCATTGTCGAACGGTGTGGGACCAGGGAGGAATGTCTTCGTCGGTAGCCGTTGACAAGTCACGGGAGGCACCTCTGGCCCAACGATCTCTGCCAGCGCTGGACTCGAGTGTATAATCTGAAATGCATGCATCTAGACAGACTCAAAATGGCGCTGCAGCACCGTTCGTTTGATCTACTCGTCGCGGTTTCGGGGTAGCAGTGTACGCGAACGAACCTGTTCTTAATCGGACCGCAGGATAATTCAGTGCCGTGGTTAGTAATGGTTGTCGAAACCGTTAGTAGTCATTCATGGCTTGAAAAAGTATGTTTGGGGAAGCTCTTCGGTTCGTAGGTTGGACAGCTTTTGAATTATTAAATGGGTAGTTACGAAGGAATAAGCTACGTCAAGTTGGATGGTGAAAGAATTGACGTCATAGGTACCAATGCTCTTCAAACTCTTAGCAATCATCTGTGACTCCAAGAAGAAAGTTTGTGAAAAGTTTTAGCTAAGTAGGTCAGAGAGCTTTTGAAATATTGAATGCTGAAGTTGAGGAAAACTGAGTAGTACGAAGGTGAAAGAACCGTTAAATGTTGATGTAAGGATAATTGGGATTATGGTCACTAAATTGTTTTCATACTTTTCGTTCAAAACCAAGTTCACAAAAAGTGTCAATCTTTCAACTTATAAGTAGATTTTCGACAAAATATGAATGTATGTATCTGTATTTCATACTCCGCGTTAACAGTATACTTTATTGAGAAAACAGTACCTACTTTATAGCACTTATAATAAAATGCCTTCCAGCATTGCACAAAGATTGCAAAACCTTCCTGACAAAATAGACTGCTCCTACCGCAGAATGGATTCAGGAAAACTATTCATTTATTCTTTAGACCGTAACCTGTGAAATAAGTGTTGTAAAAAGAAGAAATGATTTCCGAGAAAATCCACAGATCTCATGGTCAAGGGAAAAAGAATTCGAGCGATGTTTCTTCTCATCTACGCCCAAACTTCGCACATTTTGTGAATAATTGCAATGCTCTCCGCGCCGCGTTTCCTGGCTCAGAAGGGAAAGAGGGAATTTCATATCAGAGAGAAATGAAGCGTGTAGGATAAAGTTACAGATCGAGAAACACGTGAAATCAGAATTGCACTACCTTTGCCCTTCCTTCGGATCCAGTTGCTTTCCCTTTAAATTCCTCTGCCGGTGATAAGATACGATACGCGCACTCGACTAGCCCCTGAACGCAATAAATCCGCGTGCAACAACCGTAAAATAACATCGTTTTCATGCATGTTAACTTATCCAGCGCGTAAAACGCAAGGAAAGAATATCGCAGAAAAGGGAAGAAGGGAGAAAGAGAGCTGCTCCCATTGCAGCTCTCCAACGCCAGTTTATTCGAAGGGAAATTTTCGAGGCGAAATTCTCGTAAATTAGGCGCGATGGACTCTTACCAGGTTTGA
This sequence comes from Andrena flavipes, assembly GCA_963971345.1. Classification (NCBI taxonomy): domain Eukaryota; kingdom Metazoa; phylum Arthropoda; class Insecta; order Hymenoptera; family Andrenidae; genus Andrena; species Andrena flavipes. The sequence continues at coordinate 1,521,987 of OZ020481.1, forward strand.
TTTATTTCTTGGGCAGAAGTCAGTGGACAATAGGATTGAAGTACGAAGAGTTGAGATAATGGAATTACCCGTTCACTGCTGGCGTCCCACTGTCACGATTCTATTGTGTTTCTTTATGGTACTTCGTAAATTCTTCCTACTCCTTTAAGAGTACGCATTTGAGACGTACCATTTCTCATCTCAAGTGTTTACGAAATTATAAAAACGAAATGAATAAGACAGTGAGTTGATATATTTGAAGTTGCTTGTCCAAGTTTGCTCGTGTTGGAAAGAAATAATGTTAGTTGGGATAGCTTCTTATCAAAAAGGTGGCACTACTGTCCCTATAGTCAAGCAGTATAAATCTTTGCTCGTACTCGAAGCTTCGTGTTATAAGCTACTATCATAGAGATGACGTATCGTACTGTCACGTAGGTGTGGCTCTGTCCGCTAAAGATATAGCTGGGGCCATCGAGTGAGCAACGTTGACCAACAACGTCACCCCATCGATCATTTCGTCCAAACGAATATCCTCGTCCTTCCCTTAATTATGTATATCTCTGCCTCGCATACGTCCTAGCACGTTCGCTGCCACGCATGAATCGGATATGTGCCTCGATCAAGTCGGTAGAAGCACAGAGAAAAAAATGACAAAGTTTAGGGACATTTTAGCCACAGAAAAGATGTTACCAGAAAAGCAGACATTGCCGGATAATACTGTATAATTTTATATCTGTTTGTGTTTATATACATATACCCATTTGTGGTTGACACGGCCCCCGGAGAAACTTAGGCGTCACCCAGATATGGGTGACGCGGCAGTCGACGTGCTAGGCAAGTAATTGGAAAAATCCTCTCTTATCGTTTGCTCAAATATTCTGTTCCATCCGGATCTCCCCTGTGATCTTGGCTTTGATATTCGTCCCCTCAGAATTGTCTCGAATCGATTATTCTTCGGGGGAACGGTGGGGGAGGGGGGAGGGCCGAGTTTTTCGTCTCTTGATATTACCTATTTTGTCGTCGAACTCGAGTAGAAGGCACGGGAACGAATTCCTACGCGGTGACTTGAATAATGTAAGTTGGGGAAATATTTGCAGGAGCCAGTCTCCTTTGTCTTTAAAATATTAGTGAAGTCTAAAAGTTCTATCCGTTTCCACATTGCTCGTTCCCTTTAACCAGCGCACACCTGAAAGATAAAACATCTGCTTGAAATAGTTACAGGATATATTTTACTGATTGTTGCATTCACTTTGTGTTCCTATTTTAGTTTATATAACATTTATTTGTACTAAACTTCGTTTCGTGATGAGAAAAACACGCGCAGATATCATCCAGCCCTCCTTTGAATTTTCTGAGATAGTTTAATTGTCGTGCTAATTGAATTTCATCAAGGAATTCCACCCTTGTCGACGTTTCTCAAGTTTTTCAGTAGTCAGACTCAACGACTTTGGCGGTCATACGTCTTCCACGTCCAGCAAGATCAATTATTCTCACGGCGGAAGTTTCTTCTCGCGCACGGAAGTTCCTGGATCCCACATTGTTTTTCTGTCGTTATCTGCAGAACTTCCTATCGTAATTAATTAAACCAAAGGAAACGCGGATTGCGGATTCAAGGATACAAAATACGTATAATTTAACAGAACTGTACACTTAGAAAATATTACTAGGCCTTACTTCAGCTTCGATAAAAATTCTATACTATGCTTATATTACAATAAAAGCAAACATTGTAATAAGTGTAAATCATATTTCGTTTCAAATAATACTCTATTAAAAACACAGTAAAGTTTGTGGCAACAGAAAAATTTTGTGTCCAAAGTCATTCTGTGAAAGAAAATTCAATGAATACGATGGTATTTCCATCTCAAAACGATATGTTTCTTTAATTAATTAATTTTAGTTATAGTTTTAGTTGATATGTAACCCTTTTTCTTTAGTTCTTATAATTGTAAACTAACGGATACTATACCCGTGCAATAATAATAATAATCTAAATAGAAAATATTAAACATCCCTCGAAGATCTTCTAGCAATGATGAAAACGTTGCTTGAATCTCAGAATCTACTGTTTCTAACTCAAACTTATGAATGCGCTCGAAGCTGGGAATGCGTTGAGTAGGCACAATTTACACAGTCTGCGAAACGTGTATTAGCGTCAACAAAACTTTGCTCGTTCGATGCGTCGCTGCCAAGAGCACGAGTAAGTGCGTCGTCGGCAAGGCTCCGTTCTCCTGACGTTTCTCATTAGCTTATTAGCGAACTTCCGCTGCTCGTTACTCGAACGCCGAGACCTTTGGGAATCACGTCAACTCGTTGCTTTTGCTTTGTACGCACAATAAAGGTGCTCGTGTTTCCAGCCAGTTTGTCGGGCTCAACAAGGCGTGTCTTCGAAATAACAGTAACAAAACCAGACTATTTAAGCCTGTATCTGCTTTATGGCGTGCACAGGCGTAATTCTGTGACAACGCGAATAACGTTTAGAATAATTGCTACACCTAATAACATAAGTTGAAACTGTGGATCAGTAATGGAAAATAAAAGATCTTTCACGTACTAAAATTAAAAACATCAGGCAAATTAAGGAGAGTGATGTACAAATATCGATAGTTGAAGATATAAATTTCCTTTATATTATTCGCAACACAAAAATAGATCTAAATACGTACGTGATCCCTCAAAAATACAATTTGCTGCTTGGTGGAATTAGTACAAGTGTGAGTCACTTTTGTAGGGAATAACCATTACAAAAATTGTAGAATTTTGGGGGGTAAAGGGCGCTGCTTTCTATTCCTGCGCATTTGTTTTCTTGGTATTTGACGTCGTGACTAATTCTATTGCCAGGGTGATTACTATTTTCCTTGCTTCAATCACGAATTTTCAGCACAGTGGTCGCAAGGGATAACCACTCCTGCAACCCGTCGAACTGCAATGGAACGTAATGTAATTGTCACTATCTTCCTCGAGACGAATCATGTAAAGTGATCCACTCTCGAAATTGGATTGTATACTCAAGCTGTTCAGATGTGGGTAGATCTTTTCAGAGAACCAGGTAATTTCTTACTAATTGAATACAAATGGATGGTTTCTCAAGTACGAGATCTACGTTATTATTAATTCTGAAAGCTATAGTTGAGATATCTCGCAGGTTGTTTCGTGATATACATGCTTAAAATACCGTTACTTCTTTACAAGAAACTTTAAAAGAAAACGTAGAAATCAGGTGATGAAGAAGTTGTGTTGTGCAAAAGTATTTATATCTTGGCTCTACGAAATAACAGCTAAATTACCTTCGTTTTATCTTTCTACCACCGCATCGCTAATATATTAAAATATTGTCTTGATTTTTCTTTTAATTGAAGCCTTAGAAAAACGAAAAGTTTTGGGTAAATTTATAAATAGTATCATCAGTCATTACTGTATAAATACTCCAGTGGTAAATCAATGAATCATAATACAGTCCCCATTTATGCAGAGATACAACCACGTACCCAGACATTTACGATTTAATATTTCAAGGAAATCGACTGAACCGAACATCGATGAAAAATTTAATACGTTTTATGAAACCAACCGTTATGGCTACAATTAAATCATTCTTTGAACTTTTGTTGACTTGCCAAAAATCAACGATAAAACGCTTGAAATTGTTTTTTTTTATCCGAAGGCATACCGACACAACACTTCGCGTAACTTCTTAGACACTCCAAAACTCCAATCGTACCTCCCTTCCATCGTCAAACATTTCCTCAATCCCTAAAACGACACAGGAACTCATTACCCCGAAACCTGCCCGAAATATCCTAGTCCCTTATAACCAGCAATCGAGCAACGATACCAGCGTCTTCAAACGAACGGTGCACTCTGAAATTCCATCGCATACAGGCTTACCCCAGCCCTTGTTGAAGAAACAATCCCGCGACTTAACGTCATAACCGCTGGTCGTACGTCAGCCAGTTGGTAAGGCGAGCAACATGCCCATATTCAATGGAAGAATCGTTGCGTCCGCGGCGGGACAATGCGAAGATCAAGACCGTCATTAGGCAGCGAAGAGGCATTCACTGGTAGTCTCTAAACAGGAACGGCAAGCAAGACCCGCGGCCTTTGGCCTCCCGTTTTGGACCCGTCGTGTGGAGCGGCCTCTGTATCCCGGTCTATTGGTCCTGCCACTCGGAAAACCTGACACAATGGCCTGGGTAAACCTAGTAGAAAGAGGAAGGACGGAAGGACGGAAGGACGACGGCCCCGCGCGAGAGGAAGGGGATCCAGCAGGGTCGCGGAGTTTCGAGCTTCCGGAACAATGGCAACTTGTCCGCTCTCTGTGTCGTGTTTCCTCGTGGATTAGGCAGGGAATGCCTAGCCCTCGGTACACGTGGCCTGATAAATAGTTGCTTCTTCGTATAATTCGGCGGATTCACGGTATTGGCTCGCGCTCAAATACCGGCGCAAGCTCGACGAAAGAACCGCGCCACGAAGGCCCTTGAACGGCCCGGCCACGCGAACCGGCTAAAGCCTTCCCGGGATGATTTCCTGGGGAAAAGTGTGCCGTTGCCTCGCGGTAACGTAGCAAAGGAGGGGGCGAAATTGCGCGGCGAGGGTAACATCGAGGGCTTAGACGCGTGCAAGGAACGAGGCAGCAGGCAGGTCGCTAGAGCGCTCTGTGTCCAACGGCGCTTCTTATTGCGCGATGTGATGAGCTGGCTGCTGGATAACGGCTGAAAGTACACCCCCGCTTTCGACCTCGGTTTTCAGGAATGAATTTGACGACCAGCTGGCCTTGTTCGATCGCGGAAGTGAAATTAGCGAACTGGGGTGGGGATTATCAGATGGAGGAAGCGATGAGATATCTTGATGAGACGACACTGTTGTTTGTTGGAGTTGACGAGCGATGCGGAGGAGGAGATGGGGTCGGAGAGTAGAGGTGTTGCGTGATTATATAACGTGAGGAAGTCATTGTGTAGACTGTAGAGGTCGTTTTCGTAACTCTGATTATTGGTTACGTATAAAGTTATGACTTCGTTTTGTGAAGTTTGACAACAATAAATGTTCATGTATTTGTTACTCTGATTGCCTGAGTATCGTATGATTCTTGTTTTTGCAATCTCCCGTGTTAAAAGTACCATGGACAATTGTTATTTTTAAATAGTTGTTATTTTCAATAGCAAAAGTTATTGAAAAAGAAAGAAAAATAAATTATCCGACGCAGATACTTATTGCAAAATGCTGAAATCGTAACAAAATGCAGATCCTCCACAAAAATCTCTGTAACACTGTATAATATTTTAACGTGTAACAATTCCCATTTTTATCTCCAACCCATGCATATTCAGCATTATAACAACTACAGACTTGCATCTAGCTTGCAAACAATAATAAACAAATCCTTAAAAGCCAGCCACTATAAGTAGGTAATTTGAAAATATTTATGCTCCCAGATCCACCCCAAATCAAGACACTATAACAGTTTCATCGATTTCTCAGAGTTCCTTTGTCAGTTTACTGTTAAAATAAACACTCCTACGATATCTTCTTTCAGAAATGTATCGTCCTAAACTAAGAAGCATATCCACACACGACACCTTTAATTTAACCGGAAGTGTCTAATTGTGGAGGCTCACTTTACTACCTCGCCCATTTTTGCACATTTACCGGACAGGAATAAATTGAAAACACTGTTTAGTCGAGTCTCGTGGACCATCATTCACGCCTGCCAGGAGTTTATCTATCGAACTATTCCTGCCAACGAATAGTTAAATGTAGCGACAAACGGGCAGGGGGGGTGTGAGGAACGACGGATGAACGAGAATAGGCGGACTGCGATATTTTTCGAGCAACGATAACGAAGAATCGATGGAAAAATGACTGCGTTTCGGGGACAAGCGATCTTATCGCAAGGAGATCAACGTTCGTCAGGCCCCTATAAATTCTGAAACAGCAGACTACCCGATACCAAGGGGAGGCTCGAGTCGCGAGCTCCGAGCTTGCGAAATGCCGTTTGCTAGCTGATTAATGGGCCAGACTTATGTACCGCAAGCCTTCATCCACTTCAGCATCGAGAGCCATCGACTCGAACATCCATCCCCTCGAGTGTCTTCGTAATACGCGACGGTAGAATACGTATAAGTTAAAAAGAGCGGAAACAGACCGATAACGACGGTGCTGCGCCGCTCCTCTGTCAATGCGTTAAAAAGCAAACGTGACAGTAAACCCGTCAACTTCTTGAAAAACCTGATACTTCTTAGAAAGATCAGGGCACTTGTCCCGACCTTACTGTGAAATATTAATCCCGCGGAAGAACGTAGAAAAATACATTTCACTGCTCTTCTTTCCTGGTTTTAATTTGAAATACCATATAAAGCGAAGTTTTTCAGAGTTGTTCGATAAATTTCCAACGTATATGAGAATTATTCCACGCAAAGTTGTCCTGATACTTATGAACGGCACTACATAGAAACAAATAAGGATATGAAACCTTCCAGGCCAAACTATAAAAACCTTTAGTCGACGTCTGACCAAGCACTTGCTAGTTCCACTTGCGCCACTTCGTCCTCAGGCAGGCACCCACTCCTAACGACTCTCGGACAGGATCAGAGTATAATTTAACCGAATCCTTTGCCTGCGTACTGTGACAAAGTGAAAATCAACGTCACCCCGATCTTTCTTCTTAAAGCATGTATGTAATAGCGCGCGTCTGCTGTACAGAGAACGGTCCGGTCAGAAACGAGGCGCTTCCACTTGGGCCGGATGTATAATCCAAGGCGACAGCGTGACGATCAAGGGAAAGTACGAAAAATGGAATTTCGGATTATCGTCTGTCCTTTGGATGTACTCCCGGGGTACCCGTGAGCGAAACAATTTCCTCTCGCTCGCTCGCGCGGCCGGCAATAAGAGAGGACGGAGTGGAGCCCGACGTCGCCAGGACATCCGGGCATAACTCGAGCGTAATCGCACCCTGGATAACTGGCTATCCGCTAGAAAGCGGATAATTCCACGCTCTTCCTGCATTTCGTCCCTCCCTCAGACCGCTTTCTCGTTCGAGAGGCGAATTGGCCGGTTTAAAAGGAGCGTAAGGGACGGGAACGAAACGGGAGATAAAAACTATGCGAGAATGATCCTCTTACGAGAGGACAGTGATGGCGATGCGAACGAAAAATAAAAGGGTTAGGGGGGGGGAGGGGATGGATAGGTGCAGAGGAGACAGAAATAGAAAAATGCGAAAGGGCTACGACAAGGTTTCTTGTAGGCAATAAGGATTTAACGTTTCGCGTCGGTGGATCGCGTCGGTCAGATTGAGTGAAAGAGCGAACACGATTCCAGCGTTTTTGAGATGAAGATATTTTTCTCCCGAGGCAGTGCTTGAATTTATTGATCGTAACAGAGTTTATATAGAAATATGGATGGAATTATTAATAGAAGTAGCAGATGTATATATTTGAACTTCGTGGGAACAAGGTAACTTGGAGAAGTAAGTACTTAACGACCAATTTGTCACGCGTCAGATAATAGACAAAACAGTTTGCAGTATTATCATTTTGAATAGTAAAATGTATTAAAGTATCCTGCTATGAATAAAATCCTATATTTTTACTTACTTGTCCATAAGAAAACTATCGAGCTTTCCAAAGTTTTCGAAAATGGAATGATATTCGAACTGACTCGAGCCTGAAGTCACATGTTCGAAGTAATTTAAATTGAAATCCTGTGTCCTAAACATTTTAACTCTAAATCTATACTTCCTATTAGGCAATAAGTAAAGGTGTAAAAATCTCTCAGAAACGACAGCAATCGATGCAACCAAGGAAACACAGCGTGCGTGGAGGAAAGCCTCGAAGGAAGCGGACAAGGTGGCAGAAGGAAGCTTTGATCGTTGGCGCGATCGACGTGGCGGGTTACTGCGGAAGGTCAGTAATTGGCTGTTACATTTTAAACAACTTGCCGTGCGCGCTTTAATTTACTTTTATTTCCGCCCGGGGAGTTTTCGTTCTCGTTTCCACGGTGGTTTATAACTGGCCCGGAAAAAGGTGGGGGGGGAGGGGTCTTTTGCGGATCCGCCACCCCCTATCCGTAGTTTTATTCTCAATTTCGCGACGGCCCCCGCGACGGAATTTCTGCTGGAATTACTTGGATCGCCGACTGCGCGGTTTAATAAGTACAGGGTGTCTGGTAAATCGTGGTACAATAGAGTATGAGATGATTCCTCCTTAAAACAAATGGAAAATGTAGAATAAATCTGTTTGATCGGTCACTTAGTTTTCGAGGAAAATGATTTTAAACAGGACACTGCTTTCAGTCTCTTGGACTGCCTATATTTTTTATCTGTAACTATTGTATCCACCTGAGTGTTGATTTATACTTAAGGAGCCACATCGGTGAGATAAAAAGATACTAGAATTGTATTAGAAACGTGTTTGAATTAATTTATAAGAATTTAATAAGGAAGGTATGTACAGCTTTGCTTGTAGGAATAATTTTTATAAGAAATGTATCGTAAAATGTATTAAAGTTTCCTGCTATGAATAAAATCCCATATTTTTACTTACTTGCCCATAAGAATTCATCTTTTTCTCAGATGTGCGGCGATTTACCTGATACCATCTACAAAAAAGAAAGAGAAAAAATAGGAGGAAGAGAACCTTAAAGTTTCTCCCAAATGCACTGCAGAAAGGATTGCTGGTAAATTGTCGAAGAAGCACGGTCCCGTTCGTATCGCTGGGTACGACGAGACGACGGGAAACAGTAAACCGGAAGTGGGTTTTATTCCTCTCGGTTGAATAACGCCTCTGCCCTCCAACCCCCTCCCCCGAAGGATATTTAAAGCGCGTCGTAATTTTGCGAGCGTAAAGGAAAACGCGAGAAAAATCGAGCGAAACGAATTAAAAGTTCGTCAGGGGCGTATTAAATTATTTAAATTCAGCGGAGGCCCGTGCTCGTTTGGATCTCGCGAAGGAGGGGAGGGATGAGAAGGGGATGGAAACCTTATTACACGAGTCGCGTTGTTCGAATCAGAAATTCGTTTCGAGGATTCGTTAAAGTTTTAATATCTTATTCGTCAAAAAGTTGGCGGAATTGTGTTTCCCCTGTTTGTATCTTTCTTCTTTGTTTTGTTGAACCTTTGTCGCGTGTGGATGGCACGAGTTTATGCTTTCGATTAATGGTGGATGGGTGGCTGTACAGTAGAACAAATAAAATCAAAATATTTTACCAAAACTGCCGCCCTGATGATTGAGGATCGTGATAGGAAAGTTGATCTGGCAAAGTCCTGTCAGCTTCCTTCCTTCGTTTCGATGGGGCGCAGTTGTGAATATTCGTAGGTAGTACTTGTTGCATTACTTAATTCGTCAACATGCTCTGACGAAGGAAACTTCAAAGTTGAGGAAGTGAAAATTTTATTCGCAAATGCTTCGTACAATTTTCATCAGGTAAGGAGGGCTTTGATGCGTGAACTCGTTATGATTTGGTGTAACGCAGAGAATCCTTTTTAAATTCGTCGAGAATACCACAGAGTGATTTGTAATTCTATGTTAAAACTTCAGGAGGTAAATTGATTTGAATATCCAAGGCATGACGAGTTAAAGCTGTCCTCCTACAATTTCCTATAGGAAACTCGTGCATTTCAGTTTGTAATTAAATATATGTAGTAGAGAGTAATGAAGGAATGTTAACCGTTCTCAATTAGAAGAATCGTAATTACGACTTATGCTGAAAAATATAAATATTGGAAACTAAAGGCAGGAAGTGATCCACAAAAACACTCCTCTAACACTCCATTTTTCATTTCAGCGCAGTTTTCCACCAACCTTTCGCCAGAATACGGGTCGATCGTGTTGTTGTCCATGTGAAGGATGAGGGAAAATAGACAGGAAAAGCGCAGGATGAGTTTACCAGGGTAACGAAGCCTCAAGAGTACTTGAAAAGGATCTCATCAAGGCGAAGTTGAACAAACTATGTTCGTCCTTGCGTAAACTCTTGCTTCTTTTACAGCGGCACTCATTAGGAACTTTATACTCCGTTTTTCCCAGAAAAACACCATAAATATTACCCAGCATAGAGTATCTGAATCAGAAGGTATGAATTCAAAGGGTAACATTATGAAAGAGTGCAAGAGTAACTTGCGAGATAAGTTCGCCATCTCGAAAACAAAAAAAATCTGATGCTTTACAAAAATTTAATTCAAGTGGTCTAAACGTAGAAACTGGAAACACCACCACAAAATAATTAGATATATCCTCGTAAAACATATCGTAGGACAGATAAATGTAAAGTTCCAGTTAAATTTACGTGAAAAATTTAAGTCATTAAAGACTGTAAAACTTTGTATTTAACTTATTTTCGATATCTTTTACGATATCACAGATGTGTGCATGTGTGTACATACACGCTCATACCGATTAATCGTCAGTAGTTCTAGTGTTGAAGTTCCATCTTCACTCTCGCCGTGATCGTGCTAAAAATCCGCGGTTAATTTCCTGACAACCTAATACCTACCGCGATAAAACTCCTCGATCGGGGAAGCCCACGCAAATGGGCGCAGAGCAATCGGAAAGAGTATAATTCCAGCGAAAGCCAAGGCAGCGCGGAGTTAAAATCGATGTTAAACGTACAGCTAATCGTAAACCGGTAGTCGTTTTTGCGCGGCGAAGCTTAACCAATCCTGCGGTTCGTTCGAATGTGGCCGGGACGGTCGTCGCGGCGGCGGGGCTAGTGGTAACGAAGGGGGATGTGCAAAAAGGAGGCAAACCGAGACGGAGCCGTCCCCATAAATATTAATTGAGTCCCCATCGGCGTCGCCGTACGAGGGCACGGAATTTCCAACGACTGGTCGTTCGGTGGAAAACGAAAATCCGCAGGCCGCAGGACCATAAATCCTCAAGTTTCTGCGGCTGTCTCTGGCAACCCACGGAATGACGAAGTGGGCTGGTGACCTCCTCTGCCCACCTTCCAACACCCCCGCGCCCCAGATGCTCTGCCTCGTCGCACCTTACTTCCGTTTTCTATTATGTTACGAACGTGGCGGACTGCTCTGCGCCCGCAAGGATCCTGTCACAGCTACATCGTCTCCAGTTTCAAGCCGGATATTGGCGACTCGATTTATCGGTCTCTGGACCACTTCGGTAATGCCCAATTTTTCTCTGGATTCGAGGGGAGCAGTGTGTAGGCGCTTTGGGAACTTTGAAATATGGTACATATGTATACATAGGTTATTGCACGCCAGATCTTCATTAGGAGGGAGTTTAAGTAATCATTTTGCTGATCTCGAGTCTGTACAGCGACATATCCAGTGAGAACGTCGAAGAGTTAATTGACGCCAGTCCGTCTAAGCGTCACAGCCATCTCACACACAGTCTCCCATAGTCGATGAGAGTAAAAATTGGCGAGGCAGGTCTCCCTAAAATATCTCGGTGCTCTAATCGCCCACGGTAGCTGTTGTACCGCGTGACGGGCAAGATTACTTTCCCACGGTGTTGGGAGGGCGATTCTCGCGGCACATGTGAGCTCACGATCACCCCGATGGCCAGTGCATTCTCTGATTGCACCATTTCCGAGAGCATGGGGATTTTTTTCCGCAAGATTACCGACCGAACAAACGGCTGATGCATTCGACGGTAATGCACCACCTTCGTCGACTGACCCCTGCCCCCGTCAAGGGAATGAATTTAACGGGCAGAGACGGGACAGGGGGGGCAACGTTCCGCGTATTGTGTGTGCGGGCTGCATTCCGCGCAACGTTCAACAGGAAATGGACTCGGTCAATTTCCCGAATGCATTCCGTTGTGGCTGATTGTTAAACTGCCAGTCGAAGTGCGGCTTGAAAACGGGGATAATAAAGAGGAAACAATAACCTCCTTTACGCAAGACGTCTGCTTTTTCGAGGACAGCTCTTTTTGTAGAATGTTTTTACCTACGCACAGTTCGCGTGACTGTGTGACTTCAGGTTTTTTGTGAGACCTTAATAAGTGATCCAAGAATTAGTATTGAATTGTAGGAAATATTTTTCAATATTTTTCAATGTAAAGTATTTGGGCGCGGCACCTTTTAGGGGGAAGAAATCACATTAAACGGAATTGTGCCATAAAATATATTAAAAGTATACAAGCTGGACCCTATTTTAGTCTAATAAGTATTGTCAAAGAAAGGAACAATTCATGAATATTTCCTAATTCATTGAAATGAATTATTGTCAATTCTCTTCATTAAAAATGATTCAATTTTAATTTATTTGGAATGAAAATAAGCGTTTTGTACTACAACAAGAAGATATACCTACTTAGCGCAGTATATTTTGCGTATCCATTGCAAATGAAAAGCAAGGAGAGTCTTCCTAGTCGTTGTAGAAGTTTACGCAGTAGAAGTACACCGCCATAAGTCAGACGGACGGCGTTGCGCGCGCTGCATGTTGAGCGATTGAATTTGATTTTTGCGTTAACATAAAAGATGCATCGCGGCGGGCTTAAAATCGTAAAACTTGGAGGATGAAACGGGAGAGAAAAATCTATCGGAACGCAAAAATTCAGGGCGATTTTTTTCTCCTCTTCCGGAGAATTTACGAGGGAAGGGTTATGGTCTTCGGAAATTTTTCATCGTAAAACGCAGGAACAAATCATCGAGTTAGAGTGCAACGAGAGAGGGACCATTTCCAACAATGTTTTCATAGTCGCACATACGCGCCGCATGCATATTCATCCAAAGAATTTCCGTTGCCAGCAACCCCGAGCCATTCTTTCACGCGCCGGTCATTGCTACCATTATTATTCGTTCTTTTCTCTTTTTCTTTATTAAACGAAGCGTGTCGCTCGTGTGATAATTTTCGAAAGCACCGCCATGTTACATTCTTAGCTGAGGTTCATTTTTCTAAGGAAACATGAAAGAAGTGTTGGAACAGTTTTGGAAAAATTCATTGCTTTCGTTTAGTTTTCCACGTTGATGGTTTCATTACTTATTTTCGACGTCTCTTTAATTTCAAGCTGTCGTTGATTCCCACATTATCGAAACTATTTCTCAGTAACCTTGGGCATCTCAACGAACTACACTATTTTCCACTTTAATCCATGCAGCATAAAACAGAAGTATAACCCTCTATACCGATTGGAAAGTTTCTAGTTTATCAGGAGATAATAGCAAATCCACCCATGAAATATCAAAGAAACAAAAGATCTCCTGCGTGTGCGCGAACAAGATAAGTAGTGACAGTCTACCACAGGCAAACGAGAACGACGCTGCCCGGTAGAACGTGGAACGCTGACGGCAATAAAGCGCTATCTGGCTTCCACTCGGAGTCACTTAACGTCTGCAAGGACATTTAAAGTCCTTAGGAGCGCGGACCCATTCGCGCTATAAAACACTACCTTGCCTCCTCCACCGCAGCTACTTATTATAACGACATTATCCTCGCTCTCCCTCATTAGCTACCCCATCAACGACACTTCCTTCCACCCACCCCCCCACCCCTTTTCCCATTTCGAAGGCGGCCGCCCGTTCCAAAGAACGGGTAAACCCGCGGATAAGCCAAGTCCTTCCTGTTTTCCACCCCCTCCGCCGTTGCTTTCCCTCTTCTTCCCGGCATTTCCACGCGGTGTCCTCCTCCTTGTTCTCGTTTCAGCCACGGCCACGACCGAATTAATTTCGGTTCGATGCACGTAGCCGCTCGTAATCCGTTTATCGCGGGGGCTACGAGTTGTTACGCTGTAACTCGACCAGCTGCAAAAGGAACGGCGGGGCCGCCTGATCAGCCGTTGCACTTTCTTCGTTTCCTTTCGTTCAACCTCCTACCTCGCCCCTGATCACCACGGGGAAGGATAATGGCGTTCGGCGGCGTTCGGATGGTTGTTTTACGTCGCGATCGTTGGCGGTTCGTTAAGTCCGCGGCGTTGTTGCGTGTAGTGGATGAAAGTGAGCGCGCGAGATCGGGGTTAGGCCGGGTGCACACTGGTGTCACGCAACGTGTAACGTAAGGGTCCTTTCCCATCGCACACTGCTGGCTATTTTGAATATATTCAATCAGGTAAGATTGCGCTAATTGTTTTTATACAATTAACGTTTATGTTATGACAATTGAATACTTCGAAATCGAAATAGTAGCGTATTATGGGGCATTCGATTCTACATAATAATGCATCCATATTAACATTCTTTTCACACAAGATACTTCCGTGGCTCACAACTTCTTAGTACCTTGAGCTTCACTTAGATTGAAGTGTCTTGTGTGTAAAGACTCGTAGCTTTGGTGAATTTTTAAGCCAAAGTGAGGGAAGGAGCAGATAACTAATTTGAAAATTTTCATAAGGATTTGCTGCAAATGACAGCACACCACAAATTCCAAATACCCTTCCTTACACGTGCACGCTTGGACGAGACACTTGTCGAACATCTGCAAGGAGGGCTCCGGTTTGTAGACACCTAGTTAACAGCTTCTGTCACGTTCCCCTGCTGCCTGTATTCCATTCATTCCACCATGATTCGAAGATATAATAAATGCTCGCTAAATAAAAGATACGAATTCTACGTACACCTACATCCTGTACGTTCTGAGTGCTATACGTGTAATAAAAAACTTGAGAATATATTAATATCATCAAACAGTCGTTACACGAATCGAAGCCTAACGTCGTTTAGAAAGAAAAATTCTGCAACCCCAAGCTTTCCCTAGTTTCAACTTTTCCTTACAAGCGTTACCTCCACCTCCCACCACAGTGGGCTTATCTCCAGCCGAAGAGCTTCTTAACTCTCTGATAGAGGTGGAATCATCGAAAGTTTTCATCTTACGCACAATTTTCCTAATTTTATATCTGATCCATCTTCGTCGACGTGACATCGGACATGCTCCCTGGCAAAGTAAGGGGCCGTTCGTTTGTCAGAGGCACCGGTAACAATATTACCTTATCAAAGTTTATCCGAGGCTCCAGTCGGGATCGAAACTTTGAAGAGGAAAACGGGAAGGGGGGGCGGTAAGGAAGGCCCTAACGAAGTCGTCTGTCCACTTCTTGCAGATTGAACTTTCCTGTCGTACTTCGCCGATGAATATTCAGGACTCTATGTGTAAAAGTCGGCGGAAGGAGAAAAAAATATCCGCGGAACTTCGCCTAACCGAATGATGTTTTATTCCGCCGCGCATTAAAAGGAAAGTGTCGCTGTTTTAACCCGAGCATCGGGGGAAAGGTCTCGGCTAGTTGCACACGGGAATTAATGCCACGTTCGTGCCAGTTTGAATTACAAAACCGTTCTGTATAATTTGTACACAATCTGCATAAGGAACAACAGAATTTTTCCCTTTCTTGTTTCGATAAATTTAACACCGAGTTTTCTTCTTATCCCTCGAAGGGAGTTTTCAAACGGCGTTTCTTTAACTGGGACCCTAGTCTATTCAATCAGAGCCATTTTAGGAAAAATCGAATTGTTCAGCGAAGGTAGGTAGGTACATCACCTATGATCCACAATTTTGCATATTTATTTTACAATACCGTAGTATCAAGTTCATTTACTACTTGAAAAATCGTGATTCTAATTTTCGAATTACAGAATAATTGACACTGAAGCGTGATCACTGCAAATTATTTTTCCACTCTCCTTTGTGAGGTTCGCCTTCGTGTTATACGAACCGCCACCAGCCACCTCAGCCCCAAACACTCCTCTTTCGCCCGAGATTCACCCAGCCAGCACCCCCCCCCCTTCTCGAATCCAACGCCACAATGGAATTTCATCGATATTCGCTAATAAATTTTAAAGGGCGCCCTGGAGAACGCGGTAGCCGCGGCCTAGCTGTAAATATTCAAAGTTTTCGCTCGAATCAGTTACCGTCCCTTCGCGCAGCGCTCTAGCCTTCCTCTTTCCGACGCCGTAGCTTCTTTTCCCGCGGGTGGGCAATCACATTATGAGCAGCGCGCGCGAGAGGGAAGAACAACCGAGAGGGCTCGGCCAACTTTTTCGCGAGATGAATTCCTTCGCGTGGAAAGAAGGGAAGCCAGAGAGATAGAAAAAAAAACACACACGCGCGCACACACAGACAGAGAGGAGGAAAGTTCTCTTCTTCTTCTTTCGAGAGGGTTTTCGATATCCAGCAGACTCGAGGGGGGGCTCGTGCTGGAATCGTCTCTCGAAATTCAGGTCTGGGACGCCGCGATAGAGTTTGACGCGCCACGTCGAGAACCTCAATGATTTACATCCAGAGTAAATCATCGGACGTTAGGTGGGTTGAAATATAAAACCGCGAACACGGCGGGGGAATTTTTCTCCATTGAACAAAGCGAGGGGGATTATTTTTCTCATTAGCCTGAAAACCAGTGGCTGGGAATCGATAGAGGAATTGTGTCAATCCTGACGACGCAGAGCACTTGTAATTATAGCTTAATAAGTTGATTGTTATACGGCTGTTTCATATTTTCGATGCACTCAGAGTATTATATGGAAATGGCTGGTGGTCACACCCGTGGCAGTCAATGCGTTAACACGGGGTCCAATTTGACCCAAAATTCATATTTCCTTCGAGTATTCACGCGGCTGTGTAATGAATAATAGAAATGGGTCATTACAAGATATTGAAGACATTAATATATATGTCTAAATATATTGGATATGAGACTTATTAGAACAATGAGAGTTATTATCTTGAGCAATGCGTCAGTCACGATCTTATGGACGACGTACGTCAAATATTTGTTTCTGACAGTTTGACAATGGGCTGTGATTTTTAAAAATTGAACAAAAATTAATCCACACTGATATATTCTATATCAACGTTGCTAAAATTTCACTTCCATCAATCTTGTCTTAGTGGAAGATGTTAAACAAACTATTCCTAACTCAGATTACCCCCTTTAGAAATCTTATCATATTTCCGAATGTGTTACCTAATGTCCAAGCATGCGATAATTAATTCCACTACTAACAACCCCAACTGCGCCTATTTTTACTTAATTTTGCCACCCTTCGTCCCAAAGATTTAAAAAAAAATTAATAAAGACACGCGTGTCTACCAGCACAGTAGAGCGGCAGAAAGGAGAGCGGAGGAGGAAATTAAATTAAATTTAAATTAAGCCCAATTAAGTAAGCCGCTTTCCTCCCCATGGGAACACGGCTTCTGTGCCCGGTTACTGCCCCTGAAATTCGCCCCCGGGACGAAGGGGGCGGATGAGAGAGGGTAGTGATCCTTGTCTAGCGCCGGATACTCAACTAATCTCTTTTAAATTAGTATTAAATTCTAAACGGGTTCAAGTCTGTGCTCGGTGGTTATTAAATTCCAACATGCCGTCACTGAGCACGCTGAACGTCAGCGTCGCGACGCTTTATGTTTTATACCGATCGTAAATGCCGCTATCCACCCCCAGTTCTGCATTATGACGAAATCCGGGATTCGTGTTCTCGTGGAAGATACTCTTTTTACGATTTTTCACTGGAAATCCAGTTATTATCACGACCTTTAAAGCAAGTCACGCATTATCCTGTCTAGAATTATACCTCTGCCGAAAGTATTACTTACAATAAATATCGTCCAGCACCAGTGGCCCACGCAGCATGTAATAAAACACCCTCCTCCATTTTCTCACCAAATCTGCCACCTAAATTATACACACGCTATTCAGGAAGCCTCTGCGAACGAAAAATACACGTATTTTTATCTGGTAGCGTAAAAACAATTCGATTCCAAGGCCATTATTATCAAAGAGTGTAAATGGCAGACATCCTGGCACAGAAATGAATATACGATTACGACGAACGGTTCAAACGAGCTTTCGAATCGTGCCAAAGGTCCAAAATTGGCTGCAGTAGCCTGCGTGGCTGGCTCCCTTGTATCTGCTCAGGGTGTGTGTATCTTCATTGCCTAGTATTTAAGCAACCATCTGCACGATATACCATATAGAATCGCGATACAAACGACCCCATCCTACAAATTCCGCCATATTGGTCACGACACCAAACAGTCACGAACACGCGCGACGGGCGGACGATTCTATATAAAAAATCAAAACTTTCGGTAGCTGAAAAGGGCCATTGTTTCTTGGTAAGCCGTACAATGTCAAGATTTCAGCGTCGCACGTGTTCGTCGCAGCGCAATTTATATTCTTGCAAAATATTTCACGGTTCACGAGCGCGAGCTTTGGACGAGACAATCTCACCCCCCCCCTCCTCACCCCTGGATTTTTCAATTCGAAACGCACACTTTTGGCTGATGAGCACCGTCCGCTGTTGAAAGACGCTCGATGCAACCCTTTGACGATCCTGATTCTTGTATATTAAATGGAAACGGAGGTATTTAATGCGAACCAGTGCGCCGTTGTCTATCGCCGAGCTTGCGACTTATGCTTTTATTTTTCCCGGAGTGCAGATGCACGCTAACAATCAAGGGGATTCGCGTTGCGTAAAAATGCGACGCTGTATTATTCCGGTTTCCGTGTTTATTTTTGTGGAAAACGAGGGCTGTGCTAATTTGCGTTGTCATTCGTATAAATAGCGGCGGAGCCGGCATTTGCGGGCAGCAGCGAAAACTCAAGGGTAGAAAAGGATGAAACAGATTTAACTCGCGATCGAGATCGTAATTTTGTCGGTGTAAATAAATAGTGTCTTCTTGGGGTGAAATGGGCACCCTTTGTCTCGCTGCCTGAAATTTGCAGAGCGCACGATTTGTGGCACGGCGAGAAGTTTGCGATGTTGGACACGAGGGAACCTCGCGAAATCTAAAAAATGAATTCAAGGGAGCGGAGGCGAAATGGCCGAGGACCACACGATCGTACATTTCCCACGATAAGATCCCCTTTCTTCCTTTTTTTTTTTGTTCACGTGTCGTAAGTATTGCATGCAGAGACGCACAGGGCACAGGGAATGTAGGTAGATCAGGTCCTGCGAACTTTTCAATATTATTAATTCAATGCAACCTTGTGAAAATGAAATGAGGAGAGAGTAAGGGGACAGGACTGTTTGCGTATTTCAAGGCGAATAGTATCTGTGAGAGTACACGTCGTCCTTTAGTGAAAAATTCAAAATTGTATCTTGTACTCAGACAATGTTACAAATACTGTGCTTCTTCTGATAACATAACGAATGAATGAAAATTTGAAATTGAAAAATGTCGATTTAACGTCTAATGAAAGGGTTTCATTTCCTTACGTAGTCACCCGACACACTATCGCTGTATCAGACCCGCGCCCGTGTGCCTGTCTCAGAGTAAGGTGCAGGAAGCCGCGTTGAAGTGGAGGGTGGCTACGCGCCGGTCGAAATTGCAAGGATAAATAAAGCCGACGTTAATAAAGTCTTATCGGCATGCAACCATGCGTGTCGACTTTAAGCCACGGACGCGCTAATCCCCCTATGCTAATTTCGGTTGGCCAGGAAAACGACAGCTCTAACGCCACCCTTTCGGACACGCGTATTCACGAGAGGGTGAACGCCTCGCCGTGTACGCGGAAAATGGCCGCTGTGTATGGTTGTCCACAAAAAGAGATATGCATTCAAATGCCTTGGCGTTAAAGCTCGAGCCTTTGAGCGGACGTGCGAACCCTGGCAAAATGTTTCCGATCAAATAAGAACGCGTGAAAGTAGCTCAAGGCGACTGCTCGCCAGAAAGACAGAATGGTACACGTGTTTTGCTAACGCGATGGCAAAAAGTGTCGCGAACTAATTAATGATACTAGAGTAAGTCTACCGGGTAGAATTATTGAGCACGGTTAATTTATTTAATTCGTGTAAGCCAATTTTGGGGAAGCTAGGTGTTACTTTGGTGCCTGGGAATGAATAATTAAGTGTTTGTGTTTTTAATGTTATTTTTATGAAATTATTCATGAAAAGGTTTGAATTTAAAGACTCTTCTGAATGGTTTACATTAATTGAAAAATAAGTTGGAGAGGTTGTTAAGAATAATTAATGTAAAACAGTGCTCTATTCCTGTAATCAATAATATTTATTACAAACATTTTGCTTTGTTATTATAATACGTGTATAAAAAATGTTTGTGTATCGAGTAAATTTCGCTTCGAGATCTATAATTGTAACTATAGTTTATTTCTTAGGATTATCTCTTGAAATTTTTACTTCTACCACACGCTTACCTTTTCTACATCATTATTTTTAGAAAGAGCATATTAATTCGTACAAGCGAATATATTTAATTCCTAATACTGTTGGATAACTTCTTTTCCATTTTGGTAAATTAAATTTGACTTCCTTTCTTTGGATAGAAATATACTGATTTTGTTGCAAGATGGCTAACTAGATATTAATATATTGTATATTTCTCTAGAAACAACTACACTACTGGTAATTTCATTCGCAGGATTAAAGATAAATTAAAATTAATGAAGTCGTCCTAACGATTCTTTCTTCTTTTATTTCCTACCATCTTAACTCTGCTGTGTCAAATGACACGTTTGAATATATAGAAACATTATTTTTAGAAACAATTTTCCTCATCAACGCTCCTTTCCTCTTCTTTTACATTATATTTATTTCGACTTTGGATTTCTTTACAATTTTCTAATCAAATTATTATTTCAAATTTTGTCTTTTTTAACTCGTCGAGACAGCTCGTCTACTAGTATTCAATATATGTATATGGTATTTTCAAAGTAAAATAAAATTAGAATCTAGATATTTCCTAGCATAAACCAGGGACCAGATATAAAAAACTATGAGATAAAAATCAGGGAGGTGGCAGCTATAAACCTAAATGAAATATAGTATTTCACGAGACACATTGTCGCACGTGCAACGAAATGTTTCCTACACAATATATATGAAAGTGAACAAAATCCATGTCCACCAAAGATGAACATGTCTTTATATAAAGCCAAATCCAAAACAGAAAAGAAACTATTCAACAACCTACTTAACGCCTCCTACAGCCGTAATAGAATCAAGTCCCAAATGTACGGGGCTAAATACATTATCTATTCTTTTAAACATCTGCCACCATAATCCATTTTCATTATTGCTTTGACTTATCATTAAAAGGAAAACAATAATTGAAAAATATATATTTTCACACGATATATATGGCAAAATAATATCCTATAATAAAAATATTAATATTAATATTTCTATTTTCATTTATTTGCAATGAATCGAGCATTTGTTATCGAATTTGCATGAAACTTGCACCAACCGATATAGAATTTTTTACGTTGGTATATTACGCATCGTAACTCAAAAATTGTCAAAAACAGAGCTGCACCCCTGTTGCTGCAAAGCCTCCAATTATTCTCTACTGTATATAAAAAACGAGACATATGCTGCGCGGAAAAAAATCGAACGTGCACGTCGATCTCTAATGGCTGGCAGATTTGAAGGAAGTAGCGGTCACGACTACGGTCGTGGGAAGCTACGCCGCTGCTGTCGATATTACACAGAAACAGAATGTAATATGTCTCGATACGGCGCGGTGGGGCGAGAAAGACAAAGAGACGAGAATCTGACTAAAAGCATTCTCGTGAACAATATGTATCATGGCCTGTCCTCCGGCGCGTCGGAACGGTTCCCTTCGTTCACGGTGCATGTCTTTCTGGTGTATTTCAGCCGCGCGATGCCGATGTACCGAACGACACGCATCCGCGTCGTATATCCGCCATCTGCGATCGCCCCATTCTGATTCTCCAACGGAATTATCACTACGTGGACACGCGCGGGTGTTCTGGCTTGTCGAGCCATAAAAGCTGGAATCTACATGATTTTCGCGAACCTCTGAAACGACCTGTCGACAGAAGATGCTCGTTTTAAATCAAATAATCGTGCACGGTACTTGTGTCGGTTTTAATGGCAAATGCGCGAGGTGGGAGGCAGTAAGGGAAGCTGATTACAATGAATGGACGCGGTTGGATTGTACCGTCAATCAGTAGGTTGCCACGTAATGAAATCATTTCAAAAGTTCTATAGTGGGAAGGGTAATGAGACTGTAATCGGCGAATTTCGGGTAAAACGCATCGAGCCGATGGCTGAAATGTTATTTTCGCCTAATTACGAGCCGCTGCTCTTGTTGGGCTATAATCTACAAAGCCGAGATGAGCGAAATATTGGTTGAATAATGAAGAGGGATTAAAAACAGCAATGTAATTCGTTTCGGATAAATAGAGAAAATTTTAATAGGATAACTGTTTGGTTGATTGGATTCTGTGGGTGACGCTTTACAACGTTGTTTAGATAATTCGCTGTCGAATTTATTCCAACGCGAATAATTACAAATTATATGCATAATCTTAGTATGTTTTTCGGAATTTACGAGACTTCGTTTCGTTTACTCACCCTGATCTTCGTGGCCCGTTAATTCGTTACTCCGACTTCTTTCTGAGATACGATTTCTTATAATAATCACAGAACATGTAAAACATGGCAAGGATCTGAGACATGTAAATGTAAGCGACTGGTTTTCGATTTGGCTCGCAGGAGGGCAAGAGAGCTTGAAACGTGTGCCCTATCATGATGACAAACTGGATCTGAAACCACAAAACAAATTGAATCATACAATCTCGAATGCACCGTTCGAGATTATAACTACGTTACGTTTTAATATAATATCGATGGACTGAACGAAATCATACAATAGGCAGAACAGATTTATAAAAGATAACGATCATCAACCAATTTTCGCTCAAAACTTTTCGATTTTGTTCAGTTCTGAGGTTCTCATTTCATACGGTCAAGTCTCCAAGCATCTCAAAAGACACAACAAGGTACAAAGTAAGTAGCAATGTATTATCCATTTGCATTCAGAGAACCGGAAAACAAAGAAAAATAAAAAAAAACAATACAGCTGCGCCAAGAGGGGAACTCGAAACGGGAACAACGTTGTTCACGCATAACAAGATCCTTAAGCTGAATCTCCCCGCGTTGTACGTGAAACGACACTTTACCCCGTCATGGTACTCTTCATCCCTCCGACTCCGACCCCTTCCCCTCTCGCACGATATGAACACTTTGGTTGAAATTAAACGACCACGTAACCCGATAAATCGTCCCGTCGATATCTCAGCAGAAATAAAAGTTCTCCACCGACGGATTATTTAATTAAAAACCGTACCGAGGCCACTCTCCCTCCCCTTTAACGGCCGCCATTGCAGCGCGCTGTTGTTCCTCTCGGGACTCGAACGCAAATCGAATCGTTATCCGCGAATGGTGCACGTGTAATTCTGCATCGGCCACTTACGTCCTTTTCGACCCTCGTGGAAAACCTGGTTATCGAGTTAGGAAGGGGCGAGTGGCGAATATGGGCCAATACACACGTTCCGCGCCAAACAGGGCACACGGCTGGTCGTGGGCTTCGTATTCATTCGGGGAACATATTGCGCCTTTCGACCGCGATTCGAAACCTAAAACTACAGCAGCATTCTATGCTCGAGTAGTTTTCATACATTTCTCCCGCGATTGTTTGGATGAGTGGCAGATTCAATGAAATTCTTTCACTGCAATTGTTCTCGAAAGAGGTGAGGGATTTACATGCTAAACGACGATACGATAACTCTGTACTTTTTTCTTCTAAATACCGTTGCACTTTAATATTTCGATTAAAACGAATCAGCGACGAAGGTTTAACTCTAGCACTGATGACAATATAAATATACAAGGTTTTTATTAATTCTGTTACGACAGGATAATTTTCGTTTTCAAATTTCACAACGCGAAGGTTTCTTTCATTTTATGTGAAAGAGAAAATTTACAAAGTTCCTTGATAGTGTAACTTGACCCGAAGTTGTTGGTAAATTTAAATGTGGTCCTTACGAAGCTTCTATTAATCTAAACACCTCTGCTCAACACAGTGTACAAAATAATGAAGGTACCGAAAGGTATACGTAGCAAGATACGAGGCAGGAGAAATATGATTGACACGAATCACTGGACACAGCAGAAGCATGCAGCGCAAGGGAAGTGAGACTGTCTATGGTCAGACTCATTCCGGTCACTACACTTTCCTATAACTTTTCACACGTGCATTGTTTTAAAATCTGTTTCGAGTAAAACTTATTAGAATTGGTGAAAAACTTCGACACGTATGAATCTTTTGTAGCAATTTCACTCGAGATTATTAATTTCATGCCCTTTATGTGTACTAAACAAGAAGTTTCTTCGCATCGCTAAGTTTAAGACAAAAATCATGTCAATTGCATTAACACATTCTCGATGCTCTTTTTATAATAAGGTTAGTAAAACATTCTGCATTGAGTACGTGAATAAATTCGTAATAGAATTATGAAAGTTAGAATACCTTGCAGAAAAACAAGTCGCACGTATAATGAACTTTTTGATGCGGAATTTCGCAGTATTTGATGTGGAATATTAGAATTTATACGTTATTGCAGTCATTAAGTGCGCTAGCGTGCAACACGACATTCTGACTTTTCAGGCCAAACAAAAGTTTGTTTTTTTTTAAACAGGATTTATTTTCGGTATTTCGTTATTAAAAAAAATATATTGTGCCAACACTCCCTTCGGTATTTATATTTTACGACTGTGTGCGTTTCATTCGCGATTCTTGACACGCTGGTGAAAACATAAAGAATAATCTAATTGTAAACTGTAACAGTTAGTTACGGGAAACGTATTGAATTTTTTACTGCGGTACGAGCCAGTCATTTTTTGTTCAAATATTAAACGATACACGTCTGTCTACGTTATTCTGGTTTCGGTAGGTATAAACAAGGATTGTGTTAAAATTAATTGATTTATCGTGTCAACTATGTAACCGACAATCTTCTGTGCAATAGTAGTAAAACTAATTCAATACTGTGGTGTACATGAAAACTTTACTTCTGATTATGTTCTAAAACACCTGCGTTCGCTACAAGCTTAAATTACAAAGTCGAGAGTTTTAGATTCCTTGTGAAAATTATAACGAGCAGATGAATTAGCACGAACGTAGCTAGGAACAGAGTAAGACGAATCTAAACAGGGAATAGTGATCCAAGCTGCCAATTCAACTTGTTTCGCATTATTTTAAAAACCCCATTCCTTATGCCCCCGTCTGATTCTACTGTTTCCGGAACTCGTGAGGAGTTCTATAAACCATATTCCAAACTTTCTAGCTTCCCCAGCCCTCCCCAAATTTCACAACATTTTCGCAATAAAACCATTTCCACTCCGACATATTCTTTGGAATAAAAGAATAATATAATACAATAATTCATTTGACACTTTTACATAATTTAACGATATCGATATGTAACGTCAATTTAAACTTTCTTGTGCTGAAAAATACCTAATCGCGGAAGTGCAAAGTGTTAATATACTTCGATTGAACATTTCACTCCCCTTAAAAACCATGCTTTCACACGTGTCCCATACTATCACCGTTATCCGTTTATCAGTTTCACAAATATTTTCGCGAATGCATTTCTACCGCGCGAAAGGTCCGTAATTGGTTACTAGTTGTTTTCCATCGCGCGCGCGTTATTGGCTTAGATTAATTTACTCTGTTGCCGGCGTGTAGCTGGCGTGGCAGCCCTCGGACGTCAATGGCAATCGCGCTTTTGAAAAATCCTCACCGGATGGAATGTAATTTTACGATTACGCGACATCGTGCGCGCGGGCGTGCGCGCGTACGTAGCGAAACGAGGGAGCGACATTCCCAGCCCGGCGATTTAGTCAGCGCAACGAGCGTCCCGCGACAATATATGCATCACGGGCTTCTGCATGCTACGTACCAGATAGTGGAGTCAGATAGAAAATGGAAACGTACCATTTGTAACCCCGTAATGTATTGTTTCCAAGGCGCGATCCTCTTCTGCATTTCTGGGCCGAAGCAGGCGAGGAGATAATAGGAGTACATGATCACGTGCACTATGCAGTTTGGCATCATCGCGAACGTCCACATGGCACCTGCGAATAAAATAATGTATACTGTTCGAAAGAGAATATCGTGTACTCGCTGTGCAATGGACTGAGAGAGTGATGGTAGTGGTTTGACTAAAGGAAACAATTTTATTTCAACTTAGCAACAGCAAAGCTATACGATTTCAAGATTTAAATGCTATTTAGAATACGGAGGTTTACCTGGAACAAATTTGCACGCTATCCATGAAAGAATAGCGGTGGATGTATGATGGTAAACGTGAAGAAAGGATGCTTGATTGTACTTCTTTCTCAGAATGAAAATGACGGTATCGATCAGTTCGGCGAGTTTTAACATTAATAGCCTCCATACCCATCGGGTCATCTTTTAATAACGATACAATAATATTAAATTCTTACATTCAATTATATTAAAATCCGCAGCTTTATCACTTACGCTATAAGATTCCGGATCGTAAGAAATTATAAGGGGCTCGCATCCTAGGGAGAATTTCGTAGTAAACCCAGAAGTAAGCAGCTGAAAGTACAATGGCATAGGATATATTTCAAGTAGTATAAGAACAGTTAATAACAATGCAACAAAGAATAATAAGAAACGGTTTCGAAACTGACTTCCTCTATTAGCGTTCAAATAAGGAATCCAAGATTTCAAAATGCTATGGATCAATGGAAATATTGTATAAAGTATGCCATCTCAATGTCTGTGGGTGAATTCAAGAAGGGCCAACGTGAAAATTCACACTTTTGACTAATTGGTGTTAGAAATTTTGCAAAAACTCTATTAACTTTAACTGTTGGCCCTTCTTGAGCTCACCCACAGATATATTCAATCCAATAACTGCATTAGTGTCGACCAGAAATGGACAACTGGATGCGGGACTTTTTTCTGTCTCTTACGCTTGGTGTCGCTCTGTCTCGCTTGAAAATTCGCCCACAAAACTAACATACATCTAATATATATGTCATCTATTATAAATCATTAAATTAGTGAAACAAAAGTTTATTATGCGCGATACCTACCGAGTTTCCAAAACAACGGTAACTTTCCTTGAATTGAAATGTTTTAATATCAAAATGCGCGCGGCGCAAACAGAATGAGAAAACTTTTACGTTCCAGAAATTATGTAACTAAGCCTATTAGCGAGCTTTGCTTCATGAATCACTTGTTTCTAATATTCCATTAAAAATAATGAATAAATAAATGTTCAGAGCAAAATTTAAATATTGAAATGAAGAACTAATTTATCTATTAACACATTTACTGGGAATATCAGCCTTGGTCGATTTAATAAGAATGTTAAATCGCCAGTGCAGCATCGTCTACAAATTGCCTGTACACTGTGATTATAAACAGCGAACATATTCATTAACATGCTTATTAATCCACGAGCAAAATCAGAAGGGAAAATAAAATGTATATGCTAAAGCAGTTCGAAATATTTGAATGGCCAACGGTAAACGTGTTAAGTTATTCATCATTTTATTTATTATTTATTTCATTAACGGTTTTAGCTAATATCAAAATATAAATTATTCGCTGACACGCGGTCGGATAGACTTTAATAAAGTATAAATATTTATTATGTAACTCGTTGCATACTACATCAGAAATCTGTTAATTTGTAGGACAACTTATTAAAATCCATATTAAATGCAATTAAATTAGTAATTAATTAGGACACAGTGTGTTGGTAGCACACGTGTAAATTCTGTTTTAAAAATAAACACATGTTTGAAAATCAATTTGCTTTAACAAATACAGAATTTTCATTAAGTTTTCTTTCGTATACATGGGAGATATTAATTTCCAAAACACCTTTCTCTCATATTTCATGCAAATACTTTATCATGAAGAAGCATTTAAAATGGATAATTAAGCAGAAATTATGCTGTATACTCTGATTACTTCGAACAATTAAGTCACACTACCCAAATATTAGAATTGCATGAGGATTCTAATTATTCATTAACAAATTAATTCTTGATTACTGTTTACTGTTAAAGTAGCTCTTACTTGTGAAGAAAGTAATTCTTAATTAACTCACTCCATAGAATACTGCACCACTCCCGGTCGCCATAAAGATGTTGTAGAAAATCATCACCCTGTTCAGATTGTACGGCTTTCGGTTCTTCATATAAAGTGGACCAAGGCGAAGAACGAACGCCAGGTAAAGGGATATAATCCCTAACAATGGGACTGGGCTGCCCATTAAGAGCCAGTCCGCTACTCTGGGATCTGGAAATGAAGACAGAGAAACAGTCCAAAGCTTTCCCTTTTATTTAATTAATCTTCTTACCTATTAATCTTCTTCGAAAACTTCTCCTATTAAATTAATTGCCGTATTTTTCATTTTCACAAACGGAAATAATAAATTTATTACACTAATAAATTTATATTATTATTAGTAACATCGATTACAAGTTACATATAACGACAATTTATTTAAAGTCGAATAGATTAAGACCAATTGTGAGACTAACCTGCCGCTTCTTCCATGACGTAACGATACGTTTCCACGAGTCCCACATTCTTGAATCACCAAAGAAAATATCCATCAGAATTAAACAAATAATGCCACGAGCAAGCACCTACTTATAAACGACAAGCCTTTAGAAGGTTCGAAATGCTTGAAAATTTTCACCAAAAACTGATCATCAACTAAACCTCGTTAAAGTAGAAAGTGCAATGGTTCCTACTCGTGCATAAAATAAAATTTAGTTAGTTAGTTAGTCTCTGAACGTTTGACAGAAAATTCTACGGCTTTGTCAGGGCGCAAACTGTTTCATAAAGCTACGTTGCGCAGGATCGCGTACCAACTAAACACTGCTCGAGGCTGCAACTGAATTTCAATCAATAAAATGATAAGCGAAAGCATGCGGAGCGCGTGAAATAGATTGCAAAGTAGTGTTTAAGCGGTTGATGGAATGGAAGAAAGTACCTGTGGCACGTGAATTGGGAGGCCTTTCCCATCCTGGCCATCGAGTTTGCAGATATCGACTGACATTCGGTTTGCTGAATGATTCGGTGCACGGTGGCTATCGACGTTAACACCGTCTTTCGTGGCAGCAACCTACTGTCTAAGTTCATCCGCAGGGCAAGCACCCCTAGCAGTGGCTCGGGGACAGGTACGTAGCACACAGGCACAGTTCCCTGTAAAGGGTTTCTCGCACACCCTATTTTAATACGATAAAGAAACGCGTTCAAGACCTGCACGGTGAAGCATATTATTTGCATATTCGCTATAGATCGTGTCTGATCGTTACGTTTCTCATTACGCCACCCCAACGCTTCGAACACACGAAGCAAAATGTGAGAAACGAATTTCTATTTATTTCCACGTTCACGTTCGCGCTAGGTGCAGATTAATTAATGGAATTTTGCATAGGTACTCGTCTCGATAGTTAAAAATAATTTTTAGAACATTTAGTTTTGTTAGTTTGATTTGTAATCGATGAAAATTTTTTGTGCAAGTAGGTATAATTGTAACATAATTCAGTCTTGCAATCTTCGATTGTTGTAGCCTTATATCAGTAAAATTTTCGCTGTATTCAAAAGGCCTCTCGACACTTCTGTGACTCATAACTGGTATTTCGAATATATTCATTTAACATAGAAGAAGATAGAAATTGTCTTAATATTTAATATAATTTCTGGTTTAAAGCAATAAATAAATAATAATAATATTTAATGTAATCTTGTTAAATTCAGGTGATTCTGGTGGCAATATTAAAATAAAATTCATCTGTTTACAAAAATGTATCTGCATCGAAAAAATTACAACACAACCTTCCACTTACTTTACATTCAGAAATTAATTATTCTTTAAAAAAATGTACTTGGTAGAGCTACAAGCGTGCGCCGATGATTCACATGCAAATCTGCGTACCTACAGCGCAAGGACTTTTTTAACACCCCTATACAACGCACGGGGAGGGGAGACTAAAATAGACAACGATTGCAAATTCGTCGGATAAATTTGTTTCTATTATTTGATACGGTACATTGGAAACAAAACAATAAAGTAGAGCAGAATAACTTTGGCATGTTTAGCAGGCTCTCGCCGTTTGTATTATGTTAACGGGGTTTCGTTCAATTCTGCAATTTACAGGCAATTGCCCGAGGGTGGGGGCAGAATTTCATGACTTTTGACGATCGGAAGCTCCATTCGATTATCGCGATCGTTATGCCGATTTTTCTAATTAATTATGCATACGAGCATTTCGCATTGTTCGTCAGAGTTACACGTTCGATTCGACTACACCGATAATTAAATATCAAGCGTTTTCGTTAACACGGTTTGCTGTGGCGGGAATGCAAATCGGAAGTGATAAAAATACATTTCCAATGAAAATCTGTGACACCTAATGACGATATATAAAAGGGTCAATGAAATTACAGGGCCGTTTCATTATCTGTGCCGCATTAAAGCGTTCCGTTGTAGGATTTGTTATATTTATCCTCGTTACGCGTAGGCTAATAATTTCTGAACGCTTCTGAATTTTTACTGCAGATCCCATGCACCAGTTACTGCGACACACGTCCATTATTTTTTTATTAGGATACACAAAGAAGTCGTGATTGCATGCGGCATACATGGTGAATAGGTCATTCGCATTGCGGGTCAACTAAAACTTTTATCGTAAATATCGAAGTTCTACTTTGAACACAGCAACGGTGCCTTTAGTGCTCTGGTGTGGAAATGATTAAATTGATAGGGGCCTAATGGAAGTTAAATTTGATGAGTTCGAATATTAGAAAGCTTCTGCATCATTATTATCATATTACAAAGTTATTGATTAGCGAATTGCGATTTTCCAATAACTTCATACAACATGGTTGACGAACAAACAAGCCTACCGCCAATAACGTGCAATATATTCATCACTGGACATCGAAAATATAGCAAGCGAACGATAAAAACTTAGGTAAAGCCAGAAAAATGTAGCAAGTGTTGGAAAGTCGACTGGCGTGGCGATGTAATCTGATTTCCCTGGATAATACTCAACACAAAGATAGGTGTAAGAAAAAATAAAGGAAATACTAGGATCGCCACAAATACAACTACATACAAAAATATCATCACACAGAAATCACTAGTCATATCTCGAACATCGTTACCTTCACTAATTCCAAAATTACCTTCAATTTCAAATTTAATCCTTATTCATCGTAATACAATTACCAACACATTCTTCCAATCAATAATACTTTCAAAGAAATAAATACATACACCCAGTACATAATAATTTTCCAGAGCATGCATGTACCGCGATATAATCTGCGCAGAGTAATGAAAAACGCGAAGGCTTATCCGGAACTCCGGAAGCAGCATCGAGAGACGCCTCTCTCGGTAGAACGGGGGTGCTGCCGCGATCGCAGATCGTTATGTTCTACATAGAACGAACGTAGAGTTCTATAGATGTACATAGGGCTTCTCTATATGCTGTCACTTGAATCAGGATTAGTCGACGGGATACGTCACGACGCCGCGGGCTCTGCGACGAAGGTGGTCACGAATTGACTTCGAACCTCGGCATCAGAAATTTAGTGGCGGTCCCGACTCCCGATCCTAATCAGATCAACCGTCTGCTAGGTTTCGCCTAGTTAACCCAATGGAATTGATTGTCGTGGCTGGAATCCGTTATTTCTTTACAGCAGAGCCGCGCGCAGCTCGCGGCACCGCCACAATTTTTGTCGAACTGCACATTGGCGGGCTTTTAATTGAAACGCTCATTAACGCAGCGTTGAAATTTATTCAAGGGATGTAAGCAGCGAACGAGGATATGAAATCCGGTTTAGAGGAACTGAAATGACCAGTGACTTTTTCAGGTTTATTTAGTTTATTTCTTCCACGGTTTACTTTTTTAATTGTAACATAACTTGAGTAGGTTTTTAGTTGGTTGGTGTTATTCTATGGTCTGTCGAACTGTGTGTAACTTTTGTATAATGAGGTGTGGATTCACATATGTTCTCCTAGATTCTCCAACTCGTCGAAGACGTAATGGATGTCCTGGATCTCGACTCCCGAGTTTTGTAACACGAAACGGAAAAAATTTGGTTTATCGCGGAGGGGTTGATAGTTGATCATTAGGCTGCCTCTTTTGGTCATCTTCTCCTTTAATTTCGGCGCTACCTGATTAAAGGATAAAGGTGTTTAATAAATTAACTTTTAAGATTAATTTAAGTTGAACGTGCTGATCGTAAACTCGTCTTCAAAAATGAATTTCTCTTTTACGCTGGCAATTTAATATCGAGTTATTCAGGAACCAACTCTTGCCCACTGCTAGTAAAAGCGAACTTCATTTAATCGATCAAGTTAATTACCCGCAGCTGATAAAGTGTAGAAAAATTAATATCTACAGATGACAATATAGTATTCTATTACACTTATTGATAAAAGATAAGAAAAAACTTCGATATGTTTCAGTACGTAATTTACATGGAATCGTACTTTAGGATCCTTAGCTAATTACAACACACATTTCTATCAAACTTACTAATAAAAGTTATCTTAAATTCCATAAAAGGAAAATGGTTAATTTGAAACCCCACTTGCAAAAATTCGTTATTCAGGGTTGAAGAACCCTATCGTGATTACTTACAGTCGATAATGTAATTGAATTTCATTTCATATTTTTCAGAATAATTTGATGTCAAGTGAACCCAAGCAATTTCTTCAATGTGATACACGATAATTAAAAAAATATCACTTAAATGTTCAACATGCATGTCTGTAGGACTGTATTTCTCCACCATTATCAGGAATAATATCGCACTATACGTTATTATTCTTAGGATCATGGCTTGATGAATTACTTCAGCTTACTTCGTTTAATCGTTCTTTATAACTGTACAATGATCGCTGTTTTCTCAAAGACGGCGGTATGAACCAAAAACACACATTTATGAAACACGAGTCTGCTACAGACTCAAAGTCGTCCCTCTTTTCGACTTCTTCTCTGAAGAGAGCCGAAAGTGTCATCAAATGGTTGACATGTTTTTCAAAGCCCGAGGTACCCTAAAACAAAATGACACGAACCCCGGTTCTTGATTAAACTCACTCGTCTAAAAAGCAAAGGACAACTTGCAAATATTGTTTCTATTTAAATTAAATGCGTACTAAAGCAACAGGCAAAACAGATACTTACATTCGCTGTTATTATTATTAATGTTATTAATGTTATTCGCAATTTTGGACCGCCTATACATTAAAGGGTAATGGTTAAATTATTATAATTAATTTAATGCCTAAATGGTGCACGGGGAAAGAAGATCCATACTTCGATACGATTAATGAAGAGTCAAGATCTTCATGCAGAATCTCATTTACCGCCTTAGCAATTATTATTAAAAAAAATCTGCTATCAAAAAAGCAGATTGCGTAATTTGTATTTAATTCGAATGAACAATATACGAGACGAATATAAATTCACTTCAATCTTCTCAGTGGGATGTGCATCATTGACTACACTAGTCAGTACAAGAAGCATATTCCCAAAAATAATTATTCAATATTCATGGTTTCAGGATTTATTTAATCATTTAATATGATTATGTAGTCTCTTAATTTTGTGTTGAAAATGACTTAGTAATTTGTTAAATTGAGAAGAATGGCTGAAAGGGGAAATCCCGAGTTTTGACATGTATGAGAATGCTGCCGTCGCGAATGTTTTCCAGGCAGAAACACTATGAAAATACAAGCCACATCAAATCAATAGAGACTAGAATGGGTTGGTAATGATTCGATGTGGAGACGCTTGACTGGCAGACAAGAACTTTGTAAGTTCCAGGTCTAAAAGCACTGGTATCTGCAGACCCCTTAGGAGCATTTCAGGAGCTTCTTTCAGGATCTTGAAAATCCAATAAATAGATGCAGTATGAACATTCTTTATTCCTACCAGGGGAAGGTAATGTATGCATGAGTATACTGGTAAACACTTGAAACATAGCATACAGGCCCTTAACTTGTACGGTGTGCACCGCAGCAGCAGCTCAAGCCACAAACTACAAGGTGCAGAATTAAAGGAAGACCAGGGGAAATCCAGGGGAAAAAGTGCTACCAAGGCTAGTTTTCTACATATTTGCATAAGTGGTTGATACTTAAAGATTAACCAGGGGAAGGGAAGAACCTCTGCGCCACAAGAGTAGGTCTTATCTTGAGCCGAAGCATGTCATGCGAGACACTCTGCGGCATTCAAACCAGAGAGCCTTTCTGCATAGAAAATATTTTGTGCTGTACACAAGCCTAGCAAGAGCAGACTAAGCGTTTCATTTGTATACGAGGAGGTTACCTTAGCCTGCCACATGAACCAAAATTTCAATACATCTGGTCTGCGACCACACTGCAAGTACTTATCCCCAATGTCCAAATCTGTCGAATAAAACTTGTCTTTCTGAAAGAGATAGGAAGCCTGCTTAGAATGCGCCTGTTTAAAAATATTCTGGTGCCTAGTTAGCAGCAAGGAGCACTGTTGAGGAACAGCCAGCAATTTATGGGGATTAAATAGAATAGAATCTGCCCTTTGTATTCCACGCAGAAGAACACTGTGCCTTCGGCTAAATATTAAACCACCTCCCCAGGCTGCATCAACGTGCAACCACATGCCGAACTCCTGACAAATGTCCGCAATTTCGATCAACGGATCAAACGCCCCCAAGACCGTGGTCCCTGAAAACGAAAAAAGTTATTAGTTATGTGAAATCGTGTACCGAGATTCTCTTCTTCTTTCGTTATAATTTTCACGTCTCGTGCTCGTGACAATTGTGCCATTGTCCCGTCAACATACCCGCAGTGGCAGAAACAGAAAACGGGTAATTCCCTTTTCCTTGCTCCTGTAATATATTCGCCCTCAGATCGTTAACATTCATTCTACCCTGCTCATCGGTTTTTATGAGAATCACTTCCACATCGCAAACATCTCCCCATTTTAAGACCGAGTAATGCGCATCTTCTGACGTAAAGAGCACCAGCTTTGAAGATGGTATATTTTCATCCTGAAATATAAGCACATTAAAAAGCGTTAACTACATCGTGACGTAGGCATGGCTCTTCAAAGTATAAATCACAAAGGTAAAGCTCGATAAACATGTATTTGGACATTAAAATATTTTTAAAAGTACATCATACATCATTTTCCGTTCAATGAATAATATTTATGGGCTCCACCAAACATAAGATATTAAAGGAAATTTAAAAATAAATTAATTTAATTAAATAAATTTTAAAATCGTATAGCAAAAGAATATTTAGATATTGAAAGTGAATGCTCGCATCTACTTCACCTTATCATGTAGTACATATTGCGAGCGACAGTATGTGATCGCATTGTCAAAGAATTTCGGAAAGAATGCTTTTTCGATGAATTTTATTTCAGTCAAGAGATTTAATTTTTAAGTGAAGTTACTTATTGGTCAAAGTAAGTACTTACAGCTGGAGCTTTCTTCCTGAACCAAAAGCGAGCCACGTTTATAGCGATGCCGTTAGCAAAGGAGCCACCTGGGCAGAATAGGCCATCGCCGATCGCAATACCATGTTCGTCCTTGTAAAACATGCTTAGCAATTTTTTAATCACAGTCTGCTCCATCAATGTTATTACAGGTGCCACCTCGTACGTATACACCGAAGAATTTAATGCGTCTGTAAGCCATTGTCCAGCTAAACCATAGGGGTCCAATCTACGTTAAATAAATCTGTCGTTACATTGGTTTGTGCACAAATAATGTAACACCGTAAACCGGTGCTTAAAATTCTTTACTTCCTTGTTTTCACAATTGAACAAAGAAAATTCACATTTTTATCAACGCTTTGATTGCGGTTTGAACAAAATGTATACTTTTCAATAGATCTGGTCGTATGTAAATTTATGTATGTACAATCGACGTGGCACTATTAGGAAAGATTTTTCTTATATTTTCTTTAATTCTTATTTTGACAATTAAATGAAAAGAAGTCTCCCATTTTTATCGACGCCCTAAATTATTATATGAACAAAGCGCGTGTTTGAATATTTTCCTTGCAAATGGAAATTGAATTAAAAGAAAATGCGCGAATGAAAATAGAAAAATTAAATGTGGAAAGCATGAACAAAACTTAATCAGTGAAGACTACATTTAAAAGACAATCCCAATATGTACCCTCAGAATCTGCGATGTAACAACAAGCACTAAAAGAACTACCTACACCAACTTCTTTTACTAAAAAACGAAGTACTCGCATATTTTTAATTTTTCACAAAAAAGCAAACTTGAATTTACCTACAATCTCATCGGTTCTATCAGTCAAATTCCAATCCCTTATTAATTTACTTCTACGTTAAAAGCTTCGCGAAGAAATAGCTTTTCGAGCTCGTGATTATTCCCAAATCAAGATCGTGCGTCGAATGGAGTCTCACCCAGAGAATAACTGATTCATGAAGTAGGGATGACCCGTTTTAACGCTGTACTTGAAGACGTTCCTCGCGATCTCCAAGAGGCTGTCCTGGCTCCGCGGTCCTTCTTCCAGATCGAAGCTTATGATGTCCCGTAGGTGGCCCGGCTCCCTCCATCTGGCCACGGGGTTTTTACGGGACACACTTTCGAAGGTGGAGCCGATCAAGGCCGCGATAAGCTCCTCGAGAAACTCTTTGTGTCTTTCCACGCATGGTATGCTACGCCAA
Organism: Andrena flavipes; assembly: GCA_963971345.1. Classification (NCBI taxonomy): domain Eukaryota; kingdom Metazoa; phylum Arthropoda; class Insecta; order Hymenoptera; family Andrenidae; genus Andrena; species Andrena flavipes. The sequence goes on from OZ020481.1 coordinate 1,558,377, forward strand.
TCCGACATTAAAGGAACGCTTCACGGCAGAAAGCGTCGTGAAAATGGGAAAGCGGCTCGGCGCAAGGTGCGGGTGTACTGATTTGCTCGCGGTTGACCTCTATCGTATATAAACGGGGCACAAGGTCCTCGCAAATTCACGCAATTGCGCTTAACAAGGAAACAAAAGTGCACCGTTCCGGGTAATAAATTAATGAGGCGCAATCAGCGGTTCCCATCGAATCAGACGCACGTATAAATTATGCAAAGCAGCTCCGGCAGAAGAATAAAACAAAAGGGAACAGTTCTAACACCAGCCAAGTGATATTTATTCATAGCGGATCAATATATACATGAGCATTAAACATTTAGCGCAGAATTATGTACACGAGCAGAGATACAAAAAGTAAATTCTGTCACAAACTTTTCAATCATCGAATCCCTGCAGTTGTCTGATACCAAGGAGGATCAGCTTAATGTGAGCATTTGTCTTTGCTATTTCCTTGCGAAAGTGGGCAATCTGTCCCTCCAGCAACTTAACACGCACGTTGATGATCACCAGAGCATCGTTCAGGGAGAACTCCACGTAGTGACCCAAGCCAATGTCAAGCAGGATCGAGGAGGCATCAGGGACGTGCGCTTCGATAAAGAAATTCTGTCCTATGTCTACTTGTGTTTTAAAGCCATTCTTCTCAAAGTCGTTACTCTGCAACGTAGTGATTATGGATTTCAATTGAAGGAACTCTGCGACGTCTGCATTCTTAGCATCAAGCTTCTGCTCTAACTTGGAGAGGTCTTCTCTCAATACGTCGTTGACAAACGTTTCAAACTTGACGATCTTTTGCTGAATGTCAGGATTCATAATCGAACAGGCTCTACAACACACGCATCACGAAAGTGCACGAAATACGCTTCAAAACATCATAAAGGAGTGTGATAAATGTAGAAAGCGTATACGTTATAGGTTAGATTTATTACACAGTACGCTATCATGCAGCAAACTTTCGTTCTACCAAACAATCCGCTTACCAAAGATAAACTGCGGTGTGAAAACTTTCCCCAAGAATCCGCCGTAACATTTACGATCAGTAAACCAAAATTATAAACAACTTGTAGATCACTTTTGAGGTTAACATTGCCGTAGCCGCAATTCCTGTAGCTTTTTCTCCCAATATTTTACGAAATCACAAACCAAGAAGTACAAGGTGCCATTTAAATTTTAAGAGTCTATGATATAGAACAGAAACTCCGTAAATAACATTTAAATGAGCACGAGACAGTGTCGTAGGAGCACGTCTATATAGTTGAACGCTCGTGAAAGTGCGCCAAATATCTGTCTGGCGGGAGCGGTTCAAAGCTCGCGACTCCGTCGGTATGGTAAGATTCTTTCGGAACAGCAAACTTATTCATCTCCAGCGTCAAAAAGAAGTATAAGTTGGACTCTGTTATTAGCATCGAAGCCAGGTAGCAATTCCGCGGTATTCAAAAGAAACTGCTCTGGTTGCCGTGGTCAGTAATAAATGGCGGAATCCAAGTAGAGGTTCCCATAATGACGAGCTATTATGCGCATCGTTTGGATCAAATGATATATCGGCAATGTAGCGCGCGGAGAGTCCCCGGCGCGTATCATTCCATAAATTAAAACCCTATTCTCGGATGAAAGCGCGTGGCGGGTGCGCGCGCACGCACACCATCACTGTGCCTTGCATTAAAATTTATGAAACGGCAGAGGCGCGTTTAACAACACAACACTCGGTCACCAAAAGACGAGAAGCCATTATCCGGGCCCCGGAATTCCGTTAATTGCCACGATAATTCGGTAATATCGGGGAGTAGCGCGGTGGCGCGCGTCTGGCGGTGTCTGCGCGGCAGCGCGGCGCGGCGGAGCGTGCGATGCAAATTTACATAGAGGCCGCTACCGTGCTCGGTGGCTACCTTTGCCAGCCTGACCGTGTAATAATTCAGTCACGCGCAGATAAGTATGGAACTAACAATTTAGAAAATGCCCGAGCCGCGACTAAAAAGTATCCATTTCCATATTTGACTCACGATACCGCGATACAGCGTATCGGGGCACCGAGTGTACGGTTTAGCAGGATGTAAGTAACCCGACACGCCGAGGGAGCGAAAACTGGCGGGGGGGGGGGGGGGGGGGGGGGAGAAACGAAAGCTAATGCACGGCAACGCGAAGCTAAATTGAAGAGATTATTTCCAAACCGTCTTAAATTCGAGGCCTTAAAAAAATGGAGATTACCTACAGTGTGGTTCGTTCATAACACAACTGCGGAGAAGGTGATTCTTTGTGGAACAGTTGTGTATGAAGCTAAGATATTTGGCGGTTATTAAAATTTCTTAATGTAGGAATTGTTGAAAATGGTACCTGTCGAGGTGGACGCGTAACAGTTATGTGCGAATTAAATTTTCCAAGTGGTTTTTCGATAAAACGAATGTTCATTTTTAAGACCCATTCATTTCCACAAATAATCATCCCTTTCTACATTATACATACCATCATCAACATACTACCTTGTGTTATAAAGCTTGTCACGCTATTCCTGAATATACTCAAAGAAAACCAGATTACAATATGTTAAAATTTAGTAGAATTTTATTTTCAAAACGCGTTACTGATTACACGAACGAAAAGTGATTTACAGATGAACGTTAATTGCAAATTCTTTTTTATCACAATGAACACTATACGCCCCTAAAATTCTCGAACGGAATCGACTTTTGTGGATCACCCTGTACATTCCTTATCCGCTGCATTCATACAGTATGTATGTATCGCGTGCAAATATAACAATTTACAATTCACTGATATGAAGGTTAATGTTTCTTATTTTGACGTAGAACTACGTCTTTCCTCGCACGATATAGGTATGCAGCGACTATGTGGGTCCAAATTATAAGACTTGGATGTCACGAAATATGCAACCCCGTTGTGCCGTTACTGCTCGCAAACGGAAAGAGATAGAGAGATGATTTTTATGAACGATATTTGAACGAAATTTGTAGTGTATAGGGGAGAGGTTCGAATTTCGAAAAGGTTCGTGCGTTGCCCATGTTAGTAGCCAAGAATTTCGGCTAGGAAATGTGTGTCGGGGCTCGTCCCATCGGTTGCCTAAATCCAGTGATTTCGGGTAATACCGGTTCGAGCCCAGCTACATGCAAAAACCACGGTCTCCACCGAGAATAGATCGTCTCTTCGTTTCGAAGGTGCGCGTTAACTTGCCCCACGTACATTATAGAATACTCCCGCGACATTTACCCTCCGCCGATGGGAGGGAGCGGCGAGGCTCGTTAGATTTTGCCGACATGATATCATATTTTAACCGAGACCAGGTCGAGGATCTGTTCGCCTCGGGGCCAGATGAAACCATTCACGCCCATCGACGACTTTGGTTACTATACACACCTTGTGGCTTCCACTGCATCGCGCGTACACACATTTCGTATTCAGGGGAAAGAAAATCTTACTTTAGTAGGATTTTTCAAAAATCCATATTAGAAAGATTCTTGAAAGCACCGAGGTAGCGGAACAGGTGGAATGATTCACGTGCAGAACCGGTAAGAGCAGCAGGGAAATTATAAATTGAAGGAGGAGTGCATGGTATTTAACCCACCCAGGATGCGATATATAAGCCTATCAGAAGCTAAGTCGATCAGCTACAGAATATAAATAGTGGTCAGGATTGATGGGATAAATATTATAAGCTCTGGCACAGAAATTGAGAAATTTGCTGAAAGTGGAGTTGATCAGTTTGGCTCTTAAGAGGCTGGTGTAATTTTCCACTATATTCGGAGGCCATTGTGAAGGAATGAAAGGTTAATTTTTCGAGGACTATTAAGGGGGTAGTGGATTATTTCAGCTTCAGAAAATCAATTATTTTTTTAATGGTTTTGAAAGTCTTATCCTTTATGAAAATTTGAAACAAAAGTTCATAAAGAAATTCAGATAATTGTTTAAGTTGTAGCAGCGCCCGTAATTGAGTTTACCGTCGAGTAAAGGCCTCGCACAGCGGTATTCGCATAGGGCACTTAACTATGAAGCCGGTTTTCTCGAAATACCATTTTCACAAACGGTGTACATCATAACGCTCGAAGCAATGAATATTTTCACTTAAAATTGCAACTGGAGCTGTAGAATTCCATTCTCTATCGTGTAGAAATTCCGCATCAACATTGGATGTATCTAAAACATTTTATAATTTATTAAATACGAGTTTTTCCCGTAAAAATGTGGAAAAAATTGATTCGTGTGTAAGTTCCACAATTTTTCTTAAAATTCATCGGTAAGTTTCTACACTGTAGATATTTGGGTATAGAATAATCACCTCGTTGCATTTTACTTTCAGATGATTGGTTCACCTGAATCAATGTACACCACCTGTAGCGGCACGCCCTACAGGACTATCTTCAACGATTAATAACTTGGACAATTTTATACGTTCCGACGATTTTTTTTCTTGTAAATACTCACAAACGTGCCCACAATAGGTTGTGAAAAAGCACGATAAAAATAACACCAGATGAGTTATGATAGGATGAAAAATTCTATCAAACGTCAATCATTGCATATTTCAGAAATTACATCTCCATCAAGTAAATTTATTCTCTATTTTTATTCATTCGTGCAGCCAACCATTCGAATCTAGAAATCGCTATAATAACGTTGATAACGCGCCGTCATCCAATATACATCGAAACAATCCACCGCAAAGTGTCTAGATATCTCGAAGCACGATCGATTTCGTGACCCTTGAAAGGACGAGAAAAGGAACGGTAATCCGCGACAGAACGTGTTAATTGGATCACCGTTCACGACAAACGGTCGCCTTGTTGCTCGCCCATTGTGATCGGAGGGCCGTTAAACAGGTTTTAGCGAATTAATTATTTCACGGTGCAATTTACGGGGATGATAAATGCATTCCAGATTAGATCTCTCGCACCGAGAGGTGAGACGGCTGTTTTCTCCCTGGCAACAGTAGTATTGACCGTTCGCGAATAATGCAACGCACGTCTCGAGTGGAACTCAGCCATAAGTTTGAGACGGCCGCAATGGAAAACGAATGAAACGTCTTGTTGACAATGTCGGGACAACCGGTGCCGGTTAAACGACATGCGATACGGAAGTCTACTTCGAAAGGATCTAAGGTAAACGTCCCCGTTTCTGCTCATTTCGTATTTTTCTTATTATTATAAGCGTTACGTTTCTACTATAGTTTCAACAAAATAATTCGGAATTATTTGAACATTTACGCGAGTGTTGCACGAGGTTGGAGCTAATCAAAGTGCAGCATAAGTAACGAAAAACTTTTAAGACGAGGGACAATTACAATTGTTAACGGTTCCCATTTATATGTACCTAATATTGAAAATTCACGAAAACTGCATCTTCTTAGCTTTCACTTTCGACTGGCTGATTTCTCGATCGTAAGCGAGTGTATCTGGAAGACAAACTCAAAAGATAACAAAAAACCACTCTTATTGTTAGATAGAGAATTTAAGTTTCACATAGGAGTGAATCTCCACCTGTACTTGAAAACTCTTCAAGTTACACCTGTGCAAGTCACAGATCAGAAACACCCGTTCCTTGCAAACATCGTCGTTATCATACTCCCAAATTGTCGATATAATTTATGAAGATGAAAAAAGAGCGGTTCGAAGAAAGAGTTTCTTCCGATAGCAATATCCGTATGAAAGATGTAATTCAAGGACGATACGCTAATGAAGTTTTTATACGTATTAAGATTGGATTAATTGCGTGGTTCGGTAAGAGTATAGCTGCTTTCTCCATTCACTTGTCCGATACGTCGAACGTGATACACGCGCTTTTGCACCGCCTCGTGCTTTGGTGAAACCTCGCAGAACGTGTATATCGTGTGTGCACGAGCGCGATGGAATTTATGCGCGTCTTTGGCATCGACATATTTCCAGTTTAATTAATCGCCATCCGTGATATAAGGGCAACCTGAAACCAGGTAATGACTCTACGGCCTCTTTCGAGGACGCAGGATACTTTACTGGTTCTCCTGAAGCAGAAAACCACCGATCATCCGCATTCGATCAACTACCTCGATCTCTGCATTAATGCAAATGAGATATGAAAGTAAGACACATTGTGTGTGGAATAGCTAAGAGTAATGCGAACATAACTTTATTGGCAAGGGAAATTCAGAAAATTACGCAAATTTCTGTGCAAGTAGAGTAGTTGATGCGTAAAACAAACAAACCTATTTTTGCAAAATGCAGATTTTGTTTTGCGGAATATCCTCTAACACAAATTCATCCCCCAAAGCTGCACCCCAAGTCGAGGGTTAATAATTTCCAGAAACAATTCACTTGACAGAAACGAGGAACTGGTGCACACAGACTGTCAAGTTCTAAAACAGAAATTCAGATGTTTCTCGACAAACAGAGATCATGCGATCTATCGAACAGCTTCCATTGAGTTTGATCGATGGAATGCGCATTGCGCAGCATAGGCCGGCAAGATAACGACCTCAGCCCTCGGGCTTCCATTTGTCTGAAAAAGAATGCACGCTACCGGTGAAGGATTAACACTTCGTTATCCAATGACGAGGGGCATCTATCTTGCAGCGCGGGCCAGAAACGCCTTTCGTGTCGAGTCCGTGCAACTTGCAAGACTCCGAGACAACACACCGAGTATGAGAACACGCTGGGCGTCCGCATCGTGGTCAGCATAAGTACGGGAATACGCGTATGAGCCTATAAAAGTCCTCGCCACGTTTAACTGCGGTGTCATGGGCATAAACTAAGCATCGTATTGCTTATATAGTGCAGAAATATACCGTAGCGAAGACGATGCAACGCTTTTATACGTTCCGAGCCGATCAGCATCGCTTTCCACCGCTGCAATCTTGCTGTTTTTCTAATTGCTCCCGCTCCTCTTTATCCGTAATCCGAACCCTGGCTATGCTGTCCGTGCGCCTTACCTTTTCCCAGACCTTCTCTATTATCAAATTATCCATTGATTTGCCCGTGGATCAGACGTTGTTTACCTATAAATCTTCCTCTTCATTGGCAGGTACATACTTATTTAATCGGCCTATTAATTATATATGCATTTGCCTATGGCACCTATCTGTCCGACTATCTATACGCAAATGTTTCTTGTTTCTCTCTTCGTTTCTCTGCGTCTCCCTCGAGTTCGCCTATGCCTTCCACGCTTCTTTGTACGCACATATGTATCTATGTATTTCTTGTGTTTTATGTCTTTATGGCTGCGCGTTTGCTCATTTGTACGTCCATTTTTCCATGCATTCGACGATATTATCTGTGTGTCTAGAATAATTAACTGTGTAATTTGTATCCACCTGTGCATGCAGCCGTATGTCTAATTGCACGTTTAGTTCTCTATGCATTTAGCTGTACAACTATCCACTCCATTATCTGCATGTAAAAATGTTTTACTTTTCTATTTACTCGCCCTTCCGTGCCGCTCGCATTGCGTATCTTATCTTCTTGCTCTTTGCTTGGCTTCGGTTACTCGTGCTTTTACTTATTTGTACATCTATGTATGTATACTTATTTGAATATTAGCTGCGTATTTAGTTAAGTACATACAGCGATGACAAACAAGAATTTTAAAGAATTGTAAGAAAAATTGTGCAAGGTGATAGAGGAATACAAGTTAGTTCCACCTGAATGCTACGGGGTGTCCCATTTGAAGCGAACCAGCGCAATTATCTCCTAAACATCGTATAAGCAAAATTATCTTTAATTCAAGGATTCCATGCGTTCCGCTTACCCGCTTTACTTCCCTATCCGCAATTTCTTGAAGAATTCACGAGCTTCGATTACGCGTAAGATTCGATTGTACAATATTTCATGCTTATTATTTTACATAAGCATTGATAACTTTTTATAACATATTGCTGCCTTGATTTACTCACAAGCCATCAACATTGCCTTCCTTTTCCGTTAGAGGAAACAATCACACTTAATAACCAGCAATTTTTTCGTACAGCAAATCGCGGCCGCATTCATAATTTCGGCGTTTAAGTCGAAAATGTCGAACCCGCGTCCAATTACTGTCGCATGTTTCCAGGATAAAGATCGCACCTGTAGAGAAAAGGATAAAAGTGGGCCTCTGCCCCACGTAGATACGAATGATTCTCTTTCTGAAATTGTTTCCAAGTCTCTCGGTTATCGGACTGCTCGCGTGCGTTTCACTTATTTCGGCGTTATGTTGTAAACTCCTCTCAGCGCGGCGCGGCGATGTGAAAAAATCCATCCCCGTGCCTTCGTCCGCTTTTCATCCGCTCCTCGTAATCTTCTCCATTCTACTTCTACCGTAACGTACTCCTTTCTCCACATCCAAGCCCCGTAATTCTTTATTTCTATTTTTATGCTTCCCTTCTCATCTTCGTCAACCCCTTTGCTCTATCTCCTTTCCTCCAACCGGTGCAATTTTTCCGAAAGTGTACTGGGGATAAATTATAACACGCTTCAGGTATTTCTGCTTCTTCAAATTCCCGTTAATTATTATCAAGCTGTAACGAATATGAGTAGTATACACAAAGTGTTTATTCTCAACGAAATCTTGAAAGTGAGTTGAGTAAAACGTTGCAAACATTTAATGGCTATAATGAAGCTCCCCGTGCAGTCCCCAGCAGTTACATGCTCTCCCTCCCATCAAGTTTTCCCTCCCCCTGCTCGGTTTTTCGTTAGCCACATAACAACCTGCACGCAATTCTTACAGTGCACACATATGTTGCATTATGCCGTGCGTTTACACACGATATTCGTGTCAGGCCCCTCGTGCATGCACGATCCCTGAAGATGAGTTTCGGAAGTATCGCGTCTTCCATCGGCCCCACCTTTTGTTTCCCCTCTACTGTTTTTGCTCCTTTTATGTCCTGTCGGATTGTATGTAATTTATATTTGCCCGCTTTGCGACCATGCAAATTACTGTAATCAAACAAAAGGGTTCGGAATTTCGGCCTTTACCTCCAATATGTATGTTAAACGCACGCGAGTCGCGCAATTTCGGGGACTCACGGAAGCAGTCGCTGGGAACGCGAAAGATACTGCGCAGCACTGAAAAACATATTATTCTGTCGCCTATTTTCACATTTAATTGCTCACTTTAATCCTTGGACACCGAAGCTAAAGTTACGTCCGTAAAGTTAAGTAAAGTCGAATAGATCACTATTTTTCTGGCAAAAGAAATTAAATTTCAACGTTACCTCGTTTCCATCATAATTTAGCCAAGAAACTGCTCGACTAGGTACTGTTCAAAGCACTGCGCATTTAAATACCATCAATTAAAATTCGATAATTGATCGTCACATCGCTAGGAACCGGGTAAGGAATATATTATAAGAAAACGACACCGGCTGCTGATTACATTCCGCCATTTACATACTTGGATTTACCAGAGACTTTTAAACACAGCCACCTCAGGAGCGTACTAAGTGGAAGGAGCCTTTCCCTCCCTATACCTATTCACATCAATGGGCGATTTATCTGCGTCTTTTGTGAGAAACAAAATGTTTCATCCGAACGGTGGATTTCCTCGCGGAACGTGTCCTCCTGCGACGTGTCCTCGTGTTTTATCACCTCCGAGGAAAGAATACGGTTCTCGTTCGATGACGTGCCGGTTGCGCGTGTGGGCAGCGCTCATTTTCTGTATAATTTATGCGAGTTGGGGTCGAAGCCCGGTGTATTAGCGTCGATCGATCGTCCAGACTGTACGAAATTATACGTCCCTTCTTCCACTGCCGATACTAAGACGCGTCTTAGATAGGCCAGGCTCTGAGGCGATTGCTGACCTGCATTGGAATCATTGTTGATCCCGGGAATACTTGAGAATACTAAACAGTGGTAAATGAAAGGAGCTGCGTGTCGTTGCGGCCTACTATTTGCCGCAGGATGCTTTCGACTTAATTATTTCAAGCACGAGCACGTTAGATAGTTGTTCAACTAGTTGCTTGGGCTAGTGATTTTTCCAAACTGGTTTCCGCGCTGATGAATGGAGCCGGTGTGCAATAGTAGAATTGCATAATGATGGGTGGACCGTTCAGGAGAACTGAATATACTACGAACACGAAACCAATGATATGTACCATGTAAACCATAATATTATTCTGGACAGCAGTTCTTTTTTATACGGGTTAATTTGTTTTTATGAATAATCCACTGACACAGTGCTACAAGGTTTTCTAAGTATATTGATACTTCTTACTATTCTGCATATGTATGAGAGGGTGAGTGAATCAATTATTCTGCTTTGCTATTTTTTCACTGAAAATTCAACTCGCTAAGCAAAGCCATATTACATTTATTTGTATCCTGATTCGAGGGAAAAACTCAGTCCAGTTTCTGGAGTTAACTCGTGTGATAAATAATTAATCGAAGAAATTTTTACGTATGAGAAAATTTGTGGAATTTTAATACAAGAGTTAACCATAAACACGCGAGATTCTGACAAGATCCATTCCAAGTATTTTTTAGCTAAAATATCAAAGTTCGCTTATTTCCGATGGACATGTGGGATTTTGCAACAATCCCTCCGTCATACACGAAATACTACACCGTCTATATCGTAAAGAGTTTCTTCGTTCTGACAAATATTTTTATACATGCAGCAATATCTTTGACGCTATGAGCTTTTTTGCGTCTAGACTCGCGCATTTTTCTGCATGATTTTCAAATTTATCGCACACATTACCGTCTGCAACACTGACAAGCACCACATTCACACGAGGGTATGAACGTATCATGCTGAATTTATTTTAAGGCCACAGTCGGAAATGAGAAAGAAGCGGGAACTCGCACGACTGCATACACGTGCATATGTATGTAGATGTAGGTACTCGAGTTGTTTCGCGAGACATGGGACTCGCATTTTTCTTAACTGCCCCTAAACATTTCAATTTTCGTCGATTCTCAAGTAAGGTTTTGATATGCCACCAATGTGTTGGACAGTTCAGTGCCGTAATATTTTATTTGACTTTTTGCCACCCCAGAATAAGCTGCAGCGAAATATTAAACCGTGTCCAATTTGTCTTCGGAGTTTTAAGGGTTAACATCAAAGAAAATGGTCCCCATTAGCATTTGCTCATCGTGGAGGGCCTAAGATCCGTGTGGTATCTAATAAATAATTGCAAATGTGATGTGGCCATTATAAGCCATGATATTTGGGACGTAGGACTCCTTTATGAGTCATGATTGGTATTTTAAATACACTCACTCATTCTCTATGTTTATCTTCCTTTTGTAAGCCAACATCGTTTCTGTCAAGTAAATATATTTGAAACACCAGTCGTAAATCACAGAAGTGTCTCGCGTCGAAAGGCCTCAGTGTTCTGATCTTCTGATGCTTAACTGCCGTTTTATGTCTCTGTTTTCGAAACAAAAAGTAAGACTAATACGGTGAGAAATAAGGAAAAGATTATATGTGCATATATATGCAGAATTTGAGTACCTACTAAATACCTACATGCGTCAGATTTATTTGAACAAATATGGAATTCACTTTATGTTCTTTGTCCTTCGGTTGATTGCGTAGAAATGGTAACAGATGTTGCTTCTGGGCTTTTTAAAACTGGTTTATAATAAGCTGTAAAGCATTTAACGGTTACAGCCATTAATGCTGAACCGTCGCGTCGCCCTTTTCCGAGCAGGAAACCAGAAGATCGCGGACTGGTAGGAAATAAGCCAAGGATGTAGAACGAAATGAAGAGGATCGTGGAGTAGTAACAACGAAATTTTACGATAAAACTTGGTTTACTACCCGCTTACGGTTTTCGTTGTCCACAAGAATCTCGAAGAGGAATCTCAGTCGTCGCTAGAAATAATGTCTCTGCCAGGAAGAACGAAGCTGACCGAGTTCAATGCATATACCTGTAAAAGTTTCAGTCAATACACTACATTTTGAAAAAATTTGAATACACTTGTATTTGAACGAATCGAATCAATACATTTGTATACTGTGTTACAAGGGAACATCCCACACCCGGAAATTCAAAAAATTTTGAAACTTTACGAATATGTAAGGAAGTTCCTCCTCATTCTAACAAAATTTTTGTTTTCTGCCCAAATTCACTCTTAGGATGTGTAATTGACCCCTGAACATCCGGTTATGTTCCGATTTTGTGTTACAACTCGTGAATTGTAAAATAATTTTTTTATCAAATGATAGATCTAATTAAAAGAAATAACTTTTGTCTTGAAACTGTTTTCGCTATCTCTTACAGTTCGCGAGTTATAACAGAAAATCGGAAAATAGCCAAATTTTCATGAGTTAATTTCACCCCCTTCGGGTGAATTTGATCAGCAAACAAAAAATGCATTATAATCAGGAGGAAATCTACGTATTCACAAGGTTTCAAAATTTTTTGAATTTCCGGGTTCGGGATCAAAGGTATGTTAGGCCCTCCTTTAGAGAAACACGCAATTCTATTTGGCACCAGCTACGTACCTCTGTTTTTACATTTAATTGTATCAATTGTATCATGTATGTATCTTTGTAGTATTTCTGGCACCGTTCCTGCTGCAGTTATAAAGGGAGAGTCGAAATGCTGCATCGCCAGGCTAGTTGGATCATCTTCAATTATGTACGTCCATCTTCCTTAGCGTCAACTTTTCAAAGGCACTATGCTTTTGCTCGCACGAAATTATACTTCACGAAATACAACACATCTTGCTGTTTATACGACATATTACAGGAGCTTGGAGGTGCGTTATCTTTAGACGCTGATTGCGTTAAATATTGTTTCGCTACAAAAGCTTTATTCGTTGGTGGAACGTATGATTGGCTTCCAGATTGATTTCTCAAGTCTTTTACGATTCAAAGAGAATTCACAAGTGAAGTTGGCGCGTTACATTAACCCTGCTACTGGCATCAAAACAGAATGTCACGGAACGAAAAGTAGATATTAGTTACGACTAGGGTCGTATAAATATTCGAATAATCTAAGTATTCAAATATTCGTTATAGTAACTGGGGAAGAAATAAAAATATTATAGTTCCTTAAAATTGTGTATTGGGTTTCAGCTTCCACAAGAAAGTCTGCTTATATTGTTTGTCACCCGCTCATAGCGGGACACGCATGGGCCTATAGGAGGGGGCCCGACTCATTGTCCACTCATTATTATTAGAAGAATAATATTAATGACCGATGGTTGTTTTCGTTTCAAAATGTATAAGTTTACAAAATGGGAAGAATTTCACGATTAAGAGCGAACTAATATTTCACGTTCAACCCGAAATTCGATCACTCCGAATATTCGAATATGTACTATGAATTATTCGAATATTGCAATATTCGAAATTATTCGAATAATTAAAGCTCTAAAATGGATCCCCTTCTATCAGTTGAAATCGAACGCTCCTAATCTCGAATCCAACACAAAATAACAGCCATTCTCGCCGAAAGTCTCTCGTGTATACGACTATGTGCATTCTTACTTTGTATTCGACAGAGAATTCAGCGGACGGTGCTTACGGCAGCCGCCTAATATAACTCCCGAGGCTGCCTACCGTCTTTCTCCTTCGCCCTTTCGTGCAGCCCGCGTTCTTCGTAATTTAAATTGCCACCCCAAATACGAAGGCCCATTATTTCCTTGAAAACCGTTCCCTTCCAGCGAATAAAAGGAAGCCTTCGGTTATTGAGTCACCAGTGTGAGTGCAGATCGAGCGTTATCAGCTTACCTAATGGCGCCGAATCAGACCCTAGCGGATAATCAGCATGAAAGAGAGTTACGACTGACACAGCTGACCGCTCGGCGACAAAGTATTACTTTACCGCCGCGGTCGTATTAGATTGGTTAGAATGCCGTGGATGCTGGCGAACATTTTGCCAAGGACTGTACCAGGGCAGAAATAGCGGGTCGCCGATCGGATCGTATCTGATCTCGTTGCAACGTGGCGCGAGAAACGCGACGTCCGTGGACCGTCACGAAGTATATATATATACGCCAAAGAGAGGCATCGCGAATCTCGTAAACTATTTTCGAGCGAGTAAAATACACTTGGAACGGCCCGCGCCCCCGCTGTCCCGCGAGTAAACGCGAGCTTAAACAGTTGATAGGAGATGTTGCGGCTAGCGATGGCCGCTGGCTGGGGCCGGACGCCACAAATCTTTTCAAATAGGATTGCCATGTGTTCGATTCTGTGCTGGATGCTTCTACGATCCCCCGCACCGGGCGGGGTCTATCGCCTACATTCATTCATTAATTGCAGCATTTTACAAGAAGGGATATGCATTTGGAAAATTGGTAAAGGAGAACTCGCTCTATCGGTCCACATCGTGATTTTTCAAAGTCGAGTTATCGGAAGTTGGGATTGATTGAAAATTTGCTACGGAGCGAAGTGACGAATGTTCCCAAATTATTGATAACAGATTCATAGAAGCTAAAGTCCAGTATACATGTTAATCAACAGAGGTTTTTGACGAGAAATAAAAACGAAGAAATATTGAACAAATCAATAACTAAGAAAATAATATTACGTCGCTCTTAGAGATACATACAGTGCAGCAGGAATGGCGCCTGTTATGATTCGACAGATTTCCTTCCACCTTTGAAAGTTTGAAGAAATTTAGAGAAGCAGGAAGCATTTTAGGATGAAATGTATGTAGCTCCTTAAGCAACTGATCTACATCAACGTAATGCAAATGTGACCCACAAGTCAGATCTAACGTCTTCGAAAAATAGAACTATTTGCGTAATACGCAGTATCATATTGATTGAAAATTTCGATATGTTTTCATTGTGCAATACGGAATACTACAGCAGTGTATGATTAAAAATAACAATGTACACATATGTAATTAGTGCCGTGTCGTGTCGCGTCGCGTGTATGCTCTTACGCCTTATGCAACCACTTTGATAAATGTCCTACTGTTGCAACTGAATTTTCATTCTACTCCTACAGTAAATAATAACATAGATGAAAACATTGAAACGAAGATTGCATTTTTGTACTTCAATCCCATTGACACGGCGAGTCTGAAAAATTGCCATTCCTGCAATGAAAATAATTAGAATTAACCCACTAATTGCGGGGTCGAAGCGGAATTTTATTTACAACAAAGTGATATCGCATCTGAACAAGCTTTGCCTACACTTACCTACACCGTACCTCAAGACTCCATGACGCGATTCGATTAGTGGTTTAAATAAACGATAGTGTCGATGAGATTTTGAAGCACATA